>JBBGZY010000354.1:3227500-4480805 GCA_037952925.1 Lithobates clamitans | reverse complement strand
GGACAGTGTGAGAGGGGACAGTGTGTGGGGGGACAGTGTGAGAGGGACAGTGTGTGGGGGACAGTGTGTGAGGGGACAGTGTGAGAGGGGACAGTGTGAGAGGGGAACAGTGTGTGGGGGGACAGTGTGTGAGGGGGACAGTGTGTGGGGGGACAGTGTGAGAGGGGACAGTGTGTGGGGGGACAGTGTGTGAGGGGACAGTGTGAGAGGGGACAGTGTGAGAGGGGACAGTGTGTGGGGGACAGTGTGTGGGGGGACAGTGTGTGGGGGGACAGTGTGAGAGGGGACAGTGTGTGGGGGGACAGTGTGAGAGGGGACAGTGGGGAGTGTGAGAGGGGACAGTGTGAGAGGGGACAGTGTGTGGGGGGACAGTGTGTGGGGGACAGTGTGAGAGGGGACAGTGTGAGAGGGGACAGTGTGTGGGGGGACAGTGTGAGAGGGGACAGTGTGTGGGGGGACAGTGTGAGAGGGGACAGTGTGTGGGGGACAGTGTGAGAGGGGACAGTGTGAGAGGGGACAGTGTGAGAGGGGACAGTGTGAGAGGGGACAGTGTGAGAGGGGACAGTGTGTGGGGGGACAGTGTGAGAGGGGACAGTGTGAGGGGGACAGTGTGTGGGGGGACAGTGTGAGAGGGGACAGTGTGTGAGGGGGACAGTGTGAGGGGGACAGTGTGTGGGGGACAGTGTGAGAGGGGACAGTGTGAGAGGGGACAGTGTGAGGGGGACAGGTGTGTGAGGGGGACAGTGTGTGGAGGGGACAGTGTGTGGGGGACAGTGTGAGAGGGGACAGTGTGAGAGGGGACAGTGTGAGAGGGGACAGGTGGGGGGACAGTGTGAGAGGGGACAGTGTGAGAGGGGACAGTGTGTGGGGGACAGTGTGAGAGGGGACAGTGTGAGAGGGGACAGTGTGAGGGGGACAGTGTGTGGGGGGCAGTGTGTGGGGGACAGTGTGAGAGGGGACAGTGTGTGGGGGGACAGTGTGTGGAGGGACAGTGTGAGAGGGGACAGTGTGAGAGGGGACAGTGTGGGGGGGACAGTGTGTGGGGGGACAGTGTGAGAGGGGACAGTGTGAGAGGGGACAGTGTGTGGGGGGACAGTGTGTGGGGGACAGTGTGAGAGGGGACAGTGTGTGGGGGACAGTGTGAGAGGGACAGTGTGAGAGGGGACAGTGTGAGAGGGGACAGTGTGAGAGGGGACAGTGTGTGGGGGGACAGTGTGTGGGGGGACAGTGTGAGAGGGGACAGTGTGTGGGGGGACAGTGTGTGGGGGGACAGTGTGAGAGGGGACAGTGTGAGAGGGGACAGTGTGTGGGGGGACAGTGTGTGGGGGGACAGTGTGAGAGGGGACAGTGTGAGGGGGACAGTGTGTGGGGGGACAGTGTGTGGGGGGACAGTGTGAGAGGGGACAGTGTGAGTGGGGACAGTGTGAGAGGGGACAGTGTGAGAGGGGACAGTGTGTGGGGGGACAGTGTGAGGGGGGACAGTGTGTGGGGGGACAGTGTGTGGGGGGACAGTGTGAGAGGGGACAGTGTGTGGGGGGACAGTGTGTGGAGGGACAGTGTGAGAGGGGACAGTGTGTGGGGGGACAGTGTGAGAGGGGACAGTGTGTGGGGGGACAGTGTGTGAGGGGACAGTGTGTGGGGGGACAGTGTGTGGGGGGGACAGTGTGTGGGGGGACAGTGTGTGGGGGGACAGTGTGAGAGGGGACAGTGTGAGAGGGGACAGTGTGTGGGGGGGACAGTGTGAGAGGGGACAGTGTGTGGGGGGACAGTGTGAGAGGGGACAGTGTGTGGGGGGA
This sequence comes from Lithobates clamitans, assembly GCA_037952925.1. Taxonomy (NCBI): domain Eukaryota; kingdom Metazoa; phylum Chordata; class Amphibia; order Anura; family Ranidae; genus Lithobates; species Lithobates clamitans. Next base: position 4,479,009 of record JBBGZY010000354.1, on the reverse strand, counting down.
CAGTGTGAGAGGGGACAGTGTGGGGGGACAGTGTGTGGGGGGACAGTGTGAGAGGGGACAGTGTGAGAGGGGACAGTGTGTGGGGGGACAGTGTGAGAGGGGACAGTGTGAGAGGGGACAGTGTGTGGGGGGACAGTGTTTGGGGGACAGTGTGTGGGGGGACAGTGTGAGAGGGGACAGGTGGGGGGACAGTGTGAGAGGGGACAGGTGGGGGGACAGTGTGAGAGGGGACAGTGTGAGAGGGGACAGGTGGGGGGACAGTGTGAGAGGGGACAGTGTTAGAGGGGACAGTGTGAGAGGGGACAGGTGGGGGGACAGTGTGAGAGGGGACAGTGTGTGGGGGGACAGTGTGAGAGGGGACAGTGTGAGAGGGGACAGTGTGTGGGGACAGTGTGAGAGGGGACAGTGTGTGGGGGGCAGTGTGAGAGGGGACAGTGTGAGAGGGGACAGTGTGTGGGGGGACAGTGTGAGAGGAGACAGTGTGAGAGGAGACAGGTGGGGGGACAGTGTGAGAGGGGACAGTGTGAGAGGGGACAGTGTGTGGGGGGACAGTGTGTGGGGGGACAGTGTGAGAGGGGACATTGTGAGAGGGGACAGTGTGTGGGGGGGGCAGTGTGTGGGGGGACAGTGTGAGAGGGGACAGTGTGAGAGGGGACAGTGTGTGGGGGACAGTGTGAGAGGGGACAGTGTGAGAGGGGACAGTGTGTGGGGGGACAGTGTGAGTGGGGACAGTGTGTGGGGGGACAGTGTGTGGGGGGACAGTGTGAGAGGGGACAGTGTGTGGGGGGACAGTGTGTGGAGGGACAGTGTGAGAAGGGACAGTGTGAGGGGGGACAGTGTGTGGGGGGACAGTGTGTGGGGGACAGTGTGAGAGGGGACAGTGTGAGAGGGGGACAGTGTGAGAGGGGACAGTGTGTGGGGGGACAGTGTGAGAGGGGACAGTGTGAGAGGGGACAGTGTGTGGGGGGGACAGTGTGTGGGGGGACACTGTGAGAGGGGACAGTGTGAGAGGGGACAGTGTGTGGGGGGACAGTGTGTGGGGGGACAGTGTGAGAGGGGACAGTGTGTGGGGGGACAGTGTGTGGGGGGACAGTGTGTGGGGGGGACAGTGTGTGGGGGGGACAGTGTGAGAGGGGACAGTGTGTGGGGGGACAGTGTGAGAAGGGACAGTGTGAGAGGGGACAGTGTGAGAAAGGACAGTGTGAGAGGGGACAGTGTGTGGGGGGACAATGTGTGGGGGGACAGTGTGAGAGGGGACAGTGTGTGGGGGGACAGTGTGTGGGGGGACAGTGTGAGAGGGGACAGTGTGTGGGGGGACAGTGTGTGGGGGGACAGTGTGAGAGGGGACAGTGTGAGAGGGGACAGTGTGTGGGGGGACAGTGTGAGAGGGGACAGTGTGTGAGGGGACAGTGTGAGAGGGGACAGGTGGGGGGACAGTGTGAGAGGGGACAGTGTGAGAGGGGACAGGTGGGGGGACAGTGTGAGAGGGGACAGGTGGGGGGACAGTGTGAGAGGGGACAGTGTGAGAGGGGACAGTGTGAGAGGGGACAGTGTGGGGGGACAGTGTGAGAGGGGACAGTGTGAGAGGGGACAGTGTGAGAGGGGACAGTGTGTGGGGGACAGTGTGAGAGGGGACAGTGTGTGGGGGGACAGTGTGAGAGGGGACAGTGTGAGAGGGTACAGTGTGTGGGGGGACAGTGTGAGAGGGGACAGTGTGTGGGGGGACAGTGTGTGGGGGGACAGTGTGAGAGGGGACAGTGTGAGAGGGGACAGTGTGTGGGGGGACAGTGTGTGGGGGGACAGTGTGAGAGGGGACAGTGTGTGGGGGGATAGTGTGAGAGGGGACAGTGTGTGGGGGGACAGTGTGTGGGGGGGACAGTGTGTGGGGGGACAGTGTGAGAGGGGACAGTGTGAGAGGGGACAGTGTGTGGGGGGGACAGTGTGAGAGGGGACAGTGTGTGGGGGGACAGTGTGTGGGGGGACAGTGTGTGAGGGGACAGTGTGAGAGGGGACAGTGTGAGAGGGGACAGTGTGTGGGGGGACAGTGTGTGGGGGGACAGTGTGAGAGGGGACAGTGTGTGAGGGGACAGTGTGTGGGGGGACAGTGTGAGAGGGGACAGTGTGAGAGGGGACAGTGTGTGGGGGGACAGTGTGAGAGGGGACAGTGTGAGAGGGGACAGTGTGTGGGGGGACAGTGTGTGGGGGACAGTGTGAGGGGGGACAGTGTGAGAGGGGACAGGTGGGGAGACAGTGTGAGAGGGGACAGGTGGGGGGACAGTGTGAGAGGGGACAGGTGGGGGGACAGTGTGAGAGGGGACAGTGTGAGAGGGGACAGTGTGTGGGGGGACAGTGTGTGGGGGGGGCAGTGTGTGGGGGGGCAGTGTGTGGGGAGACAGTGTGAGAGGGGACATTGTGAGAGGGGACAGTGTGAGAGGGGACAGGTGGGGGGACAGTGTGAGAGGGGACAGTGTGAGAGGGGACAGTGTGTGGGGGACAGTGTGAGAGGGGACAGTGTGAGAGGGGACAGTGTGAGAGGGGACAGTGTGTGGGGGGACAGTGTGAGTGGGGACAGTGTGTGGAGGGACAGTGTGAGAAGGGACAGTGTGAGGGGGGACAGTGTGTGGGGGGGACAGTGTGTGGGGGGACAGTGTGAGAGGGGACAGTGTGAGAGGGGACAGTGTGTGGGGGGACAGTGTGTGGGGGGACAGTGTGAGAGGGGACAGTGTGAGAGGGGACAGTGTGTGGGGGGACAGTGTGAGAAGGGACAGTGTGAGAGGGGACAGTGTGAGAGGGGACAGTGTGAGAGGGGACAGTGTGAGAGGGGACAGTGTGTGGGGGGACAATGTGTGGGGGGACAGTGTGAGAGGGGACAGTGTGTGGAGGGACAGTGTGTGGGGGGACAGTGTGAGAGGGGACAGTGTGAGAGGGGACAGTGTGTGGGGGGACAGTGTGTGGGGGGACAGTGTGAGAGGGGACAGTGTGAGGGGGGACAGTGTGTGGGGGGACAGTGTGTGGGGGGACAGTGTGTGGGGGGACAGTGTGAGAGGGGACAGTGTGAGAGGGGACAGGTGGGGGGACAGTGTGAGAGGGGACAGTGTGAGAGGGGACAGGTGGGGGGACAGTGTGAGAGGGGACAGTGTGTGGGGGGACAGTGTGAGAGGGGACAGTGTGTGGGGGGACAGTGTGAGAGGGGACAGTGTGAGGGGGGACAGTGTGAGGGGGGACAGTGTGAGAGGGGACAGTGTGAGAGGGGACAGTGTGTGGGGGGACAGTGTGAGGGGGGACAGTGTGTGGGGGGACAGTGTGAGAGGGGACAGTGTGAGAGGGGACAGTGTGTGGGGGGACAGTGTGTGGAGGGACAGTGTGAGAGGGGACAGTGTGTGGGGGGACAGTGTGAGAGGGGACAGTGTGTGGGGGGACAGTGTGTGGGGGGGACAGTGTGAGAGGGGACAGTGTGTGGGGGGACAGTGTGTGGGGGGGACAGTGTGTGGGGGGACAGTGTGAGAGGGGACAGTGTGAGAGGGGACAGTGTGTGGGGGGGACAGTGTGAGAGGGGACAGTGTGTGGGGGGACAGTGTGAGAGGGGACAGTGTGTGGGGGGACAGTGTGAGAGGGGACAGTGTGTGGGGGGAGAGTGTGTGGGGGGACAGTGTGAGAGGGGACAGTGTGAGAGGGGACAGTGTGTGGGGGGACAGTGTGAGAGGGGACAGTGTGAGAGGGGACAGTGTGTGGGGGGACAGTGTTTGGGGGGACAGTGTGTGGGGGGACAGTGTGAGAGGGGACAGGTGGGGGGACAGTGTGAGAGGGGACAGGTGGGGGGACAGTGTGAGAGGGGACAGTGTGAGAGGGGACAGGTGGGGGGACAGTGTGAGAGGGGACAGTGTTAGAGGGGACAGTGTGAGAGGGGACAGGTGGGGGGACAGTGTGAGAGGGGACAGTGTGTGGGGGGACAGTGTGAGAGGGGACAGTGTGTGGGGGGACAGTGTGAGAGGGGACAGTGTGTGGGGGGACAGTGTTAGAGGGGACAGTGTGAGAGGGGACAGTGTGTGGGGGGACAGTGTGAGAGGAGACAGTGTGAGAGGAGACAGTGTGAGAGGAGACAGGTGGGGGGACAGTGTGAGAGGGGACAGTGTGTGGGGGGACAGTGTGTGGGGAGACAGTGTGAGAGGGGACATTGTGAGAGGGGACAGTGTGTGGGGGGGGACAGTGTGAGAGGGGACAGTGTGAGAGGGGACAGTGTGTGGGGGACAGTGTGAGAGGGGACAGTGTGAGAGGGGACAGTGTGTGGGGGGACAGTGTGAGAGGGGACAGTGTGTGGGGGGACAGTGTGTGGAGGGACAGTGTGAGAAGGGACAGTGTGAGGGGGGACAGTGTGTGGGGGGGACAGTGTGTGGGGGGACAGTGTGAGAGGGGACAGTGTGAGAGGGGACAGTGTGAGAGGGGACAGTGTGTGGGGGGACAGTGTGAGAGGGGACAGTGTGAGAGGGGACAGTGTGTGGGGGGGACAGTGTGTGGGGGGACACTGTGAGAGGGGACAGTGTGAGAGGGGACAGTGTGTGGGGGGACAGTGTGTGGGGGGACAGTGTGAGAGGGGACAGTGTGTGGGGGGACAGTGTGTGGGGGGACAGTGTGTGGGGGGGACAGTGTGTGGGGGGGACAGTGTGAGAGGGGACAGTGTGTGGGGGGACAGTGTGAGAAGGGACAGTGTGAGAGGGGACAGTGTGAGAAAGGACAGTGTGAGAGGGGACAGTGTGTGGGGGGACAATGTGTGGGGGGACAGTGTGAGAGGGGACAGTGTGTGGGGGGACAGTGTGTGGGGGGACAGTGTGTGGGGGGACAGTGTGTGGGGGGACAGTGTGAGAGGGGACAGTGTGAGAGGGGACAGTGTGTGGGGGGACAGTGTGTGGGGGGACAGGTGGGGGGACAGTGTGAGAGGGGACAGTGTGAGAGGGGACAGGTGGGGGGACAGTGTGAGAGGGGACAGGTGGGGGGACAGTGTGAGAGGGGACAGTGTGAGAGGGGACAGTGTGTGGGGGGACAGTGTGTGGGGGGACAGTGTGAGAGGGGACAGTGTGGGGGGACAGTGTGAGAGGGGACAGTGTGAGAGGGGACAGTGTGAGAGGGGACAGTGTGTGGGGGGACAGTGTGAGAGGGGACAGTGTGAGAGGGTACAGTGTGTGGGGGGACAGTGTGAGAGGGGACAGTGTGTGGGGGGGACAGTGTGTGGGGGGACAGTGTGAGAGGGGACAGTGTGAGAGGGGACAGTGTGTGGGGGGACAGTGTGTGGGGGGACAGTGTGAGAGGGGACAGTGTGTGGGGGGACAGTGTGTGGGGGGATAGTGTGAGAGGGGACAGTGTGTGGGTGGACAGTGTGTGGGGGGGACAGTGTGTGGGGGGACAGTGTGAGAGGGGACAGTGTGAGAGGGGACAGTGTGTGGGGGGGACAGTGTGAGAGGGGACAGTGTGTGGGGGGACAGTGTGAGAGGGGACAGTGTGTGGGGGGACAGTGTGTGAGGGGACAGTGTGAGAGGGGACAGTGTGAGAGGGGACAGTGTGTGGGGGGACAGTGTGTGGGGGGACAGTGTGAGAGGGGACAGTGTGTGAGGGGACAGTGTGTGGGGGGACAGTGTGAGAGGGGACAGTGTGAGAGGGGACAGTGTGTGGGGGGACAGTGTGAGAGGGGACAGTGTGTGGGGGGACAGTGTGAGGGGGGACAGTGTGAGAGGGGACAGGTGGGGGGACAGTGTGAGAGGGGACAGGTGGGGGGACAGTGTGAGAGGGGACAGGTGGGGGGACAGGTGGGGGGACAGTGTGAGAGGGGACAGTGTTAGAGGGGACAGTGTGAGAGGGGACAGGTGGGGGGACACTGTGAGAGGGGACAGTGTGAGAGGGGACAGTGTGTGGGGGGACAGTGTGAGAGGGGACAGTGTGTGGGGGGACAGTGTGAGAGGGGACAGTGTGAGAGGGGACAGTGTGAGAGGGGACAGTGTGTGGGGGGACAGTGTGAGAGGGGACAGTGTGAGAGGAGACAGTGTGAGAGGAGACAGGTGGGGGGACAGTGTGAGAGGGGACAGTGTGAGAGGGGACAGTGTGTGGGGGGACAGTGTGTGGGGGGGCAGTGTGTGGGGGGGCAGTGTGTGGGGAGACAGTGTGTGGGGAGACAGTGTGAGAGGGGACAGTGTGTGGGGGGGGCAGTGTGTGGGGGGACAGTGTGAGAGGGGACAGTGTGAGAGGGGACAGTGTGAGAGGGGACAGTGTGTGGGGGACAGTGTGAGAGGGGACAGTGTGAGAGGGGACAGTGTGAGAGGGGACAGTGTGTGGGGGGACAGTGTGAGCGGGGACAGTGTGTGGGGGGACAGTGTGTGGGGGGACAGTGTGAGAGGTGACAGTGTGTGGGGGGACAGTGTGTGGGGGGACAGTGTGTGGAGGGACAGTGTGAGGGGGGACAGTGTGTGGGGGGGACAGTGTGTGGGGGGACAGTGTGAGAGGGGACAGTGTGAGAGGGGACAGTGTGAGAGGGGACAGTGTGTGGGGGGACAGTGTGTGGGGGGACAGTGTGAGAGGGGACAGTGTGTGGGGGGACAGTGTGTGGGGGGACAGTGTGTGGGGGGACAGTGTGAGAGGGGACAGTGTGTGGGGGGGACAGTGTGTGGGGGGACAGTGTGTGGTGGGCACAGTGTGAGAGGGGACAGTGTGAGAGGGGATAGTGTGTGGGGGGACAGTGTGAGAGGGGACAGTGTGTGGGGGGACAGTGTGAGAGGGGACAGTGTGAGAGGGGACAGTGTGTGGGGGGACAATGTGTGGGGGGACAGTGTGAGAGGGGACAGTGTGTGGGGGGACAGTGTGTGGGGGGACAGTGTGAGAGGGGACAGTGTGAGAGGGGACAGTGTGTGGGGGGACAGTGTGAGAGGGGACAGTGTGTGGGGGGACAGTGTGAGAGGGGACAGGTGGGGGGACCGTGTGAGAGGGGACAGTGTGAGAGGGGACAGGTGGGGGGACAGTGTGAGAGGGGACAGGTGGGGGGACAGTGTGAGAGGGGACAGTGTGAGAGGGGACAGTGTGTGGGGGGACAGTGTGAGAGGGGACAGTATGAGAGGGGACAGTGTGGGGGGACAGTGTGAGAGGGGACAGTGTGAGAGGGGACAGTGTGAGAGGGGACAGTGTGTGGGGGGACAGTGTGAGAGGGGACAGTGTGTGGGGGGACAGTGTGAGAGGGGACAGTGTGAGAGGGGACAGTGTGTGGGGGGACAGTGTGAGAGGGGACAGTGTGTGGGGGGACAGTGTGAGTGGGGACAGTGTGTGGGGGGACAGTGTGTGGGGGGACAGTGTGAGAGGTGACAGTGTGTGGGGGGACAGTGTGTGGAGGGACAGTGTGAGGGGGGACAGTGTGTGGGGGGGACAGTGTGAGAGGGGACAGTGTGAGAGGGGACAGTGTGAGAGGGGACAGTGTGTGGGGGGACAGTGTGTGGGGGGACAGTGTGAGAGGGGACAGTGTGTGGGGGGGACAGTGTGTGGGGGGACAGTGTGTGGGGGGACAGTGTGAGAGGGGACAGTGTGTGGGGGGGACAGTGTGTGGGGGGACAGTGTGTGGTGGGCACAGTGTGAGAGGGGACAGTGTGAGAGGGGATAGTGTGTGGGGGGACAGTGTGAGAGGGGACAGTGTGTGGGGGGACAGTGTGAGAGGGGACAGTGTGAGAGGGGACAGTGTGTGGGGGGACAATGTGTGGGGGGACAGTGTGTGGGGGGACAGTGTGTGGGGGGACAGTGTGTGGGGGGACAGTGTGAGAGGGGACAGTGTGAGAGGGGACAGTGTGTGGGGGGACAGTGTGAGAGGGGACAGTGTGTGGGGGGACAGTGTGAGAGGGGACAGGTGGGGGGACAGTGTGAGAGGGGACAGTGTGAGAGGGGACAGGTGGGGGGACAGTGTGAGAGGGGACAGGTGGGGGGACAGTGTGAGAGGGGACAGTGTGAGAGGGGACAGTGTGTGGGGGGACAGTGTGAGAGGGGACAGTATGAGAGGGGACAGTGTGGGGGGACAGTGTGAGAGGGGACAGTGTGAGAGGGGACAGTGTGAGAGGGGACAGTGTGTGGGGGGACAGTGTGAGAGGGGACAGTGTGTGGGGGGACAGTGTGAGAGGGGACAGTGTTAGAGGGGACAGTGTGTGGGGGGACAGTGTGAGAGGGGACAGTGTGTGGGGGGACAGTGTGAGAGGGGACAGTGTGAGAGGGGACAGTGTGAGAGGAGACAGGTGGGGGGACAGTGTGAGAGGGGACAGTGTGTGGGGAGACAGTGTGAGAGGGGACAGTGTGAGAGGGGACAGTGTGTGGGGGGGCAGTGTGTGGGGGGACAGTGTGAGAGGGGACAGTGTGAGAGGGGACAGTGTGTGGGGGGACAGTGTCAGAGGGGACAGTGTGTGGGGGGACAGTGTGTTTGGGGGCAGTGTGTGGGGGGACAGTGTGTGGGGGGACAGTGTGAGAGGGGACAGTGTGTGGGGGGACAGTGTGTGGGGGGACAGTGTGTGGGGGGGCAGTGTGAGAGGGGACAGTGTGAGAGGGGACAGTGTGAGAGGGGACAGTGTGAGAGGGGACAGTGTGAGAGGGGACAGTGTGTGGGGGGACAGTGTGAGAGGGGACAGTGTGAGAGGGGACAGTGTGTGGGGGGGCAGTGTGTGGGGGGGCAGTGTGTGGGGGGACAGTGTGGGGGGGCAGTGTGTGGGGGGACAGTGTGAGAGGGGACAGTGTGTTGGGGGACAGTGTGAGAGGGGACAGTGTGTGCGGGGACAGTGTGTGGGGGGACAGTGTGAGAGGGGACAGTGTGAGAGGGGACAGTGTGAGAGGGGACAGTGTGTGGGGGGACAGTGTGAGAGGGAGACAGTGTGTGGGGAGACAGTGTGAGAGGGGACAGGTGGGGGGACAGTGTGAGAGGGGACAGTGTGAGAGGGGACAGTGTGTGGAGGGACAGTGTGTGGGGGGACAGTGTGTGGGGGGACAGTGTGAGAGGGGACAGGTGAGGGGACAGTGTGTGGGGGGACAGTGTGTGGGGGGGCAGTGTGTTGGGGGGCAGTGTGTGGGGGGACAGTGTGTGGGGGGACAGTGTGAGAGGGGACAGTGTGAGAGGGGACAGTGTGTGGGGGGACAGTGTGAGAGGGGACAGTGTGAGAGGGGACAGTGTGTGGGGGGACAGTGTGAGAGGGGACAGTGTGTGGGGGGACAGTGTGAGAGGGGACAGTGTGAGAGGGGACAGTGTGAGAGGGGACAGTGTGTGGGGGGACAGTGTGAGAGGGGACAGGTGGGGGGACAGTGTGAGAGGGGACAGTGTGAGAGGGGACAGTGTGAGAGGGGACAGTGTGTGGGGGGACAGTGTGTGGGGGGACAGTGTGAGAGGGGACAGTGTGAGAGGGGACAGGTGGGGGGACAGTGTGAGAGGGGACAGTGTGAGAGGGGACAGTGTGAGAGGGGACAGTGTGTGGGGGGACAGTGTGTGGGGGGACAGTGTGTGGGGGGACAGTGTGAGAGGGGACAGGTGAGGGGACAGTGTGTGGGGGGACAGTGTGTGGGGGGGCAGTGTGTTGGGGGGCAGTGTGTGGGGGGGCAGTGTGTGGGGAGACAGTGTGAGAGGGGACAGTGTGAGAGGGGACAGTGTGAGAGGGGACAGTGTGTGGGGGGGGGCAGTGTGTGGGGGGACAGTGTGAGAGGGGACAGTGTGAGAGGGGACAGTGTGTGGGGGACAGTGTGAGAGGGGACAGTGTGAGAGGGGACAGTGTGAGTGGGGACAGTGTGTGGGGGGACAGTGTGTGGGGGGACAGTGTGTGGAGGGACAGTGTGAGAAGGGACAGTGTGAGAAGGGACAGTGTGAGGGGGGACAGTGTGTGGGGGGGACAGTGTGTGGGGGGACAGTGTGAGAGGGGACAGTGTGAGAGGGCACAGTGTGTGGGGGGACAGTGTGTGGGGGGACAGTGTGTGGGGGGACAGTGTGTGGGGGGACAGTGTGAGAGGGGACAGTGTGAGAGGGGACAGTGTGTGGGGGGACAGTGTGTGGGGGGACAGTGTGTGGGGGGGACAGTGTGAGAGGGGACAGTGTGTGGGGGGACAGTGTGAGAGGGGATAGTGTGTGGGGGGACAGTGTGAGAGGGGACAGTGTGAGAGGGGACAGTGTGAGAGGGGACAGTGTGTGGGGGGACAGTGTGTGGGGGGGCAGTGTGTGGGGGGACAGTGTGAGAGGGGACAGTGTGAGAGGGGACAGTGTGAGAGGGGACAGGTGGGGGGACAGTGTGAGAGGGGACAGTGTGAGAGGGGACAGTGTGAGAGGGGACAGTGTGTGGAGGGACAGTGTGTGGGGGGACAGTGTGTGGGGGGACAGTGTGAGAGGGGACAGGTGAGGGGACAGTGTGTGGGGGGGCAGTGTGTGGGGGGGCAGTGTGTGGGGAGACAGTGTGAGAGGGGACAGTGTGAGAGGGGACAGTGTGTGGGGGGACAGTGTGAGAGGGGACAGTGTGAGAGGTGACAGTGTGTGGGGGACAGTGTGAGAGGGGACAGTGTGAGAGGGGACAGTGTGTGGGGGGACAGTGTGTGGGGGGACAGTGTGAGTGGGGACAGTGTGAGTGGGGACAGTGTGTGGGGGGACAGTGTGAGAGGGGACAGTGTGTGGGGGGACAGTGTGTGGGGGGACAGTGTGTGGAGGGACAGTGTGAGAAGGGACAGTGTGAGAAGGGACAGTGTGAGGGGGGACAGTGTGTGGGGGGGACAGTGTGTGGGGGGACACTGTGAGAGGGGACAGTGTGAGAGGGCACAGTGTGAGAGGGGACAGTGTGTGGGGGGACAGTGTGTGGGGGGACAGTGTGTGGGGGGACAGTGTGAGAGGGGACAGTGTGTGGGGGGACAGTGTGTGGGGGGACAGTGTGTGGGGGGGACAGTGTGAGAGGGGACAGTGTGTGGGGGGACAGTGTGAGAGGGGATAGTGTGTGGGGGGACAGTGTGAGAGGGGACAGTGTGAGAGGGGACAGTGTGAGAGGGGACAGTGTGTGGGGGGACAATGTGTGGGGGGACAGTGTGAGAGGGGACAGTGTGTGGGGGGACAGTTTGAGAGGGGACAGTGTGAGAGGGGGACAGTGTGTGGGGGACAGTGTGTGGGGGGACAGTGTGAGAGGGGACAGTGTGTGGGGGGACAGTGTGTGGGGGGACAGTGTGTGGGGGGACAGTGTGTGGGGGGACAGTGTGAGAGGGGACAGTGTGTGGGGGGACAGTGTGAGAGGGGACAGTGTGAGAGGGGACAGGTGGGGGGACAGTGTGAGAGGGGACAGTGTGAGAGGGGACAGGTGGGGGGACAGTGTGAGGGGGGACAGTGTGAGAGGGGACAGTGTGAGAGGGGATAGTGTGAGAGGGGATAGTGTGAGAGGGGACAGTGTGTGGGGGGACAGTGTGAGAGGGGACAGTGTGAGAGGGGACAGTGTGGGGGGACAGTGTGAGAGGGGACAGTGTGAGAGGGGACAGTGTGTGGGGGGACAGTGTGAGAGGGGACAGTGTGTGGGGGGACAGTGTGAGAGGGGACAGTGTGAGAGGGGACAGTGTGTGGGGGGACAGTGTGAGAGGGGACAGTGTGAGAGGGGACAGTGTGTGGGGGGACAGTGTGAGAGGGGACAGTGTGAGGGGGGACAGTGTGAGAGGGGACAGTGTGAGAGGGGACAGTGTGTGGGGGGGCAGTGTGTGGGGGGGCAGTGTGTGGGGGGGCAGTGTGTGGGGGGACAGTGTGAGAGGGGACAGTGTGAGAGGGGACAGTGTGAGAGGGGACAGTGTGTGGGGGGGCAGTGTGTGGGGGGACAGTGTGAGAGGGGACAGTGTGAGAGGGGACAGTGTGAGAGGGGACAGTGTGTGGGGGGACAGTGTGAGAGGGGACAGTGTGTGGGGGGACAGTGTGTGGGGGGCAGTGTGTGGGGGGACAGTGTGTGGGGGGGCAGTGTGTGGGGGGACAGTGTGTGAGAGGGGACAGTGTGAGAGGGGACAGTGTGTGGGGGGACAGTGTGAGAGGGGACAGTGTGTGGGGGGACAGTGTGGGGGGGCAGTGTGTGGGGGGACAGTGTGAGAGGGGACAGTGTGTTGGGGGACAGTGTGAGAGGGGACAGTGTGTGCGGGGACAGTGTGTGGGGGGACAGTGTGTGGGGGGACAGTGTGAGAGGGGACAGTGTGAGAGGGGACAGTGTGAGAGGGGACAGTGTGTGGGGGGACAGTGTGAGAGGGGACAGTGTGAGAGGGGACAGTGTGTGGGGGGACAGTGTGTGGGGGGACAGTGTGAGAGGAGACAGTGTGAGAGGGGACAGGTGGGGGGACAGTGTGAGAGGGGACAGTGTGTGGGGGGACAGTGTGAGAGGGGACAGTGTGAGAGGGGACAGTGTGTGGGGGGACAGTGTGAGGGGGGACAGTGTGAGAGGGGACAGTGTGAGAGGGGACAGTGTGTGGGGGGACAGTGTGTGGGGGGACAGTGTGAGAGGGGACAGTGTGAGAGGGGACAGGTGGGGGGACAGTGTGAGAGGGGACAGTGTGTGGGGGGACAGTGTGAGAGGGGACAGTGTGAGAGGGGACAGTGTGAGAGGGGACAGTGTGAGAGGGGCCAGTGTGAGAGGGGACAGTGTGAGAGGGGACAGGTGGGGGGACAGTGTGAGAGGGGACAGTGTGAGAGGGGACAGTGTGAGAGGGGACAGTGTGTGGGGGGACAGTGTGAGAGGGGACAGTGTGAGAGGGGACAGGTGGGGGGACAGTGTGAGAGGGGACAGTGTGAGTGGGGACAGTGTGAGAGGGGACAGTGTGAGAGGGGACAGTGTGTGGAGGGACAGTGTGTGGGGGGACAGTGTGAGAGGGGACAGTGTGAGAGGGGCCAGTGTGTGGGGGGACAGTGTGTGGGGGGGCAGTGTGTGGGGGGGCAGTGTGTGGGGAGACAGTGTGAGAGGGGACAGTGTGAGAGGGGACAGTGTGTGGGGGGGCAGTGTGTGGGGGGACAGTGTGAGAGGGGACAGTGTGAGAGGGGACAGTGTGAGGGGGGACAGTGTGTGGGGGGACAGTGTGAGAGGGGACAGTGTGTGGGGGGACAGTGTGAGAGGGGACAGTGTGTGGGGGGACAGTGTGTGGGGGGACAGTGTGTGGGGGGACAGTGTGTGGGGGGGCAGTGTGAGAGGGGACAGTGTGAGAGGGGACAGTGTGTGGGGGGACAGTGTGAGAGGGGACAGTGTGTGGGGGGACAGTGTGTGGGGGGACAGTGTGTGGGGGGACAGTGTGAGAGGGGACAGTGTGAGAGGGGACAGTGTGTGGGGGGACAGTGTGAGAGGGGACAGGTGGGGGGACAGTGTGAGAGGGGACAGTGTGTGGGGGGACAGTGTGTGGGGGACAGTGTGTGGGGGGACAGTGTGAGAGGGGACAGTGTGAGAGGGGACAGTGTGTGGGGGGACAGTGTGTGGGGGGGCAGTGTGAGAGGGGACAGTGTGAGAGGGGACAGTGTGTGGGGGGACAGTGTGAGAGGGGACAGTGTGAGAGGGGACAGGTGGGGGGACAGTGTGAGAGGGGACAGTGTGAGAGGGGACAGTGTGAGAGGGGACAGGTGGGGGGACAGTGTGAGAGGGGACAGGTGGGGGGACAGTGTGAGAGGGGACAGTGTGAGAGGGGACAGTGTGAGAGGGGACAGTGTGTGGGGGGACAGTGTGTGGGGGGCAGTGTGTGGGGGCACAGTGTGAGAGGGGACAGTGTGAGAGGGGACAGTGTGAGAGAGGGGACAGGTGGGGGGACAGTGTGAGAGGGGACAGTATGAGAGGGGACAGGTGAGGGGACAGTGTGAGAGGGGACAGGTGAGGGGACAGTGTGAGAGGGGACAGTGTGAGAGGGGACAGTGTGAGAGGGGACAGTGTGTGGGGGGACAGTGTGAGGGGGGACAGTGTGAGGGGGGACAGTGTGAGAGGGGACAGTGTGAGAGGGGACAGTGTGAGAGGGAACAGGTGGGTGGCCGGTGTTGTGCTTTACTTACATGAGAAGCAGCATGCTTCCTTGTGATATCTGCAGGATGTCCCTCCAGGCAGCACAGTTCACTTCCCGAATATCATTGTATCCAATGGAGAGGGGAGGGGCCTTTGACCTGAGCGTGTATTAGCAAGACTCAGAGTGTACAAGCAGAGGGACAAACTTGTGCACTCAATCTGGTGTCTGCTCGGGTCAGAGGCCCCTCCCCTCTCCATTGTACTCACTGATATTCGGGAAGTGAACTGTGTGCTGCCTGGAGGGACATCCCGCAGAGCACAGACATCACATAGCTGCCGATCGCCCCCCTCTCCTGTATAGTTAGATGCCAGCCAGGGGAGGTGCGGCGTCTTGGGGCCCCCCCCACACTGGCAGAATTCCAGGGCCCAGTCGCAAGTGCGACTGTTGCGACCCTGGAAATCCTGCCACTGCCCCAAATCACAATATGATAATCAAATACACAGGTATTAAGCTTTGTTCAAAAATGAATTTATGTCCCAAGGATGGTATCCCTTTAGATGATGAAAAAAGGAAAAGGAAGGACGAACAGGTGAGTTGATTATATTTGGAGCAATCTTAGTTTGCAATTAAGGTGCACCCCTAAACGTAACTTTGGCCTGTTCTGGTATCAAGGGATGTAAAACTTTGTCCGTTCTAAGGACGTTCCAATGTTTATTCAATATTCTTTTAATGTCCCTATGTTGCACTGTTTCTGCTTTTGTATGTTTATTACATCTTTTAGTGTCTTGACCCTTTCTTGACCCTATATATATATATACACACACACGCACAGTGCAGTCGGTGTACAGTATATATTACAGTGCAGTCGGTGTACAGTACATAATACAGTGCAGGCGGTGTACACAGTATATAATAGTGTGTACAGTTTATAATATACTTCAGGCGGTGTACACAGTATATAATACAGTGCAGCCGGTGTACAGTATATAATACAGTGCCGTGTGAAAGAAAAATCCCCATCATGTCTGGAAGGCCACCAAGGAGAGGCAGACGCTCAGAGGCCACTAAAAGAGGGCAAGCAGCCTCTGTGTCTACAGTGAAAAGTGGTGGTCGTGGACATGGTGCATCCTCTGCAGGCGGAGCACGCTTGTCCTTTATTTCTGCTACTGGCCGTGTTATTGAGCCACAACATGCAGAAGAGTTGGTGGAGTGGATAACTAAGCCATCCTCATCCTCTGTCACCCAGGCACTTTTTTGCCTTCCAACGCAGCTGCCAAAGCGGACTATTCCACGACTTGCTAGCAAAGGACAGCAGAGTATCACGCTATGGTCAGGTTCTCCCTTCTTTGAGCTGCCCTGGAGTACAGTATAGCCATGATCCAGCGGGACGACTAGGGGGTTGTTATTACCAGGTCCAAAACCAGGGGCATTCCTGTGTGAGTCCAGCAGCCGTCTTTGGAAGCTAAAGGCCGTGGCTGGGTTACAGCCGATTGCTTCTTTTTGCCTGCTATCTGGTAAGCAGGCAATTTATATGGTGGTCGGGCACTTCTTCTATTTTGTGTGAAGTCACTG
This sequence comes from Lithobates clamitans, assembly GCA_037952925.1. NCBI lineage: Eukaryota > Metazoa > Chordata > Amphibia > Anura > Ranidae > Lithobates > Lithobates clamitans. Next base: position 4,463,481 of record JBBGZY010000354.1, on the reverse strand, counting down.
TGGTTGTTACCCGATTGATCCTATGGACTATTGATTTATCTATTTATGGACTGATTTCACCATTTATGATTTGATGTTTTTGAGTGCAGCTCTTTTCCATTTTATTTCCTCTCAAAAACCTGCACTGAGAGGAATGAAGGTATAGCAATAGGTGCCATAAGTACTTGCAGCCAATCTGCTAGCAGTACACCACCAGCTGATATCAGCAGGCACATTTCGCTACCCCAGTTGCTGAACCGTGAAAAAAAAAATACTGTCCCAGCCATTCACATGCTCAGCGTCTAAATGCTAGCTTGGCCAAATTGCTAGCACTGCAACTGCTGCCTTTTCAGCTGGTAGACTCTGCCCCCTTTCGTGAATTTGTGGAATGTGCTGTACCACAGTGGCAGGTTCCAAAACAATTTTTTTTCATGTAAGGCCAATCCAGCTCTCTACTGTCATGAGGAAGGCAATGTTTTGGCCTCAGACAGGGTGGTCAGCAGCAAGGTTCATATTACCGCTGACTCATGGTCCAGTAGGCATGGTCAGGGATGTTACCTTTCCTACAAGGTGCACTGGGTAACTCTGCTGGCAGCTGGGAAGGATGCAGGACAGGGTTAAGTGTTGAAGCTTGTTCCACCACCACGCCTCCAAAAAGCAGGTGGTGAATCTGCCACATCTCTCTGCTCCACCCCCTCCTCTTCTTCTTCTTCTATGGTCTTCTGCCGAATTGTCCTCTAAACCAGCAGTGCTTCCTAAGCAGTCAAGGGGCTACGCAAGCAGTCAGGCTAAAAGATGCCATGCGGTGCTTCAGTTGGGTAGCCTAGGGGACAGGAACCACACTGGGGTAGAGATTCTGTCAGCTCTGCAGGGGCAGGCTCAGAGGCGGTTGACACCACGGCAGCTTGAGCCAGGAATGGTTGTATGCAACAATGGCACCAACCTCCTCGTGACACATGTTCCATGCTTGACACGTGTCCTTAATTTGGTGGTGCAGCGTTTCTTGACCCGGAACCCAGGCTTACAAGATCTCCTGAGGCAGGCCAGAAAAGTCTGTGGTCCTTTCTGTCGGTCATACAATGCCAGTGCTCGGCTGGCTGACATTTAAAAGGAATTCAACCTGCCCACCAACCTCCTCATTTCTGACGCCCACTAGGTGGAACTCTACATCGGCAATGCTGCAGCAGCTGCACACACAGCCGAGGGCCATCAATGAGTACCTGTGAGAGCATGGCACCAGGAAAGGTTTAGGGGAGCTTGGCTTCTTTTAGCCACGCCAGTGGTTACTGATTAAGGATGCATGCACTGTCCTGTCACCATTTGAGGAGGCCACAAGTATGGTGAGCAGCGACAATGCATGCATCAGTGACACTGTCCCTCTAATCTTCCTGCTCGAGCACACCCTTCGTGGAATCATGGACAGGGCACTTGAGACAGAGCAGCAGGAGGAAGAGGAGGACTTCCTTTCCTCTCAAGACCCCCTTTATCCAGATAGCATTCCTGCGGGCCCGCCAAACACACAGGAAGAAGAGGAGGAGGAGGATTGTGTCAGCATGGATGTAGAGGATAACACTCAGCAGCAGTCTTCAAGGGATGGTTTTCAGTCCCCAAAAACCCAAGGAGTTGTACGTGGCTGGGAGGAGGTAGCTACAAATAATGTGATCCTTAGTGACCCATAGGACTTAGAATCTAATGCCTCTGCAGACTTACGCTGCATGGCCTCCCTGATTCTGCAAAGCCTTCGAAAGGACCCTAGGGTAAAGTTGCAGAGCTCATCCTGCCTTCCCAGAGAGCAGGAGATGAAACATCGTCAGGACGCCTTGAAGAAAGATTTGTGTAACGCCTTTTCAGACCCTGGGAGGTTACCATTTCCTGGTGCTGGACAACGTGCTTCTGAGGCTTCGTTCGGTCAGAGGAAGAGCGATGGAGAAGGTGGCCAGCTGACCAATGCCTTTAAACAATTTTTTTAGTCCTCAGGGCTGATATGTTGAAGCAACCATCGGCAGCGTCTGCATTTTATGGTGCAGGAATATCTAGAGGCAAGAGCAGACTTGGAGACCTTTCCAACTAAGCATCCATTGGGTTACTGGGTCTTGAGGATGACCACTGGCCAGAACTTGCTCAATATGCAATCGAGCTACTAGCCTGCCCTGCATCCAGCGTGCTTTCTGAATGCACATTCAGGGCTGCTGGAGGGTTTGTAACGGATCAAAGAGTGTGCCTGTTCACAGAATCCGTTAATAGGCTCACATTTATAAAAAATGAATTAGTCCTGGATCAGCAGCTATCAAGCCCCTGACGCTGATGTAACTGATTGAATTTACTAGGGATCTGGGATCCCTTGAAGATTGCCTATGCTGCCTATCCTGTTCCTGAATCTTGATAAAGCTATCTTTAGGGCACCACCAACACACAAGGCCCAATTTCTGAAATAATATTTAACAGCAGGGTCTGTTCCTGCGCCCAACAAGAGTAACTGTGAGGGGTTACAGTGTTCTGGCACTACCAACACCCAAGGCCCAATTTTTCGGCAGAGTATATATATATATATATATATATATATATATATATATATATATATATATATATATATATATATATATATATATATATAGTGCAGTCCATATAGTATATATACTGCAGTTCAGAGTATATAGTGCAGGCAGTGTAGTATAGGTAATACAGTGTGTATATAGTGCAGAGTATATAATACAGTGTATTGAAGTGGTTAAGGGGAACCCTATGACAGAATTTAGAAAAAAACGGCATGGGGTCCCCCCAAAATCCATGCAAAGACCCTTATCCCAGCATGCAGCTTGGAGGACAGGATAGGGGGGACGAGCATGCACCCCCGCCCCCCCCTCCTGAACCGTACCAGGCCATATGCCCTCAACATGGGGAGGGTGCTTTGGGGTAGATATTTAATGTGACAAAACTTAAATTTCTAACGTATAACATGAAAGGTTTAAATCCCCCTGTTAAAAGACATAAGAGATCCTTAAGGAAATCCAACACTACTCTGCACGCATAGTTTTTTTTACTAGAGACACACATATGACATTATACAAGAGTTACAAGGTAGGGTGTCCCCTTTCACCCCTATTGTTTGCATCGACATTGGAACCTTTACTAGCTACTATTATGCCCTGTACACATGACCGTTTTTCCCGTCGGAATAAACTCTGAAGTTTTTTCCGACGGAGTTCCGACAGAATTCTGCTCAAACTGTCTTGCATACACACAGTCACACCAAATTCCGACCATCCAGAACGCAGTGACGTACATCACGTACGACGGGACTAGAAAAAGGACGTTCAAAAGGCAGTAGCCAATAGCTTCTGTTTAGTACTTGCTTCGGAGCATGCGTCATTTTTGGTACTGTTACCCGCTTATTATTATATTTAAGATTTAATATCTCAAATATATTAGGTGGGTTAAATGAGAGTTCTTTGACCAAGAGTGAAAGTTCTAATATAATAACATTTATTAGGAAGCAGTTGAAAGTCTAGCTAATACACAAACATCTGTCTATAGTCTTATATCAAAGGAGGAAATAGTAGGTTAAAATAAAAGAATTACATGAAGGAATACAGAGTATATTCCTTAAAACATTAATCTACACACATATTTAGTTACAAGTAAAGGGCATACCTTTCCCCTAATTACCCTTTCTTACCAAGGTTCCATTCTATTGGCTGGTCTCCCCAAAAGAGAGAGCATTTCCTCCCAGCTAGTCTGTGTATATCAAAACAGGCTGATGTCTCATTGGTCGGCATAGCGTGACTTCTGATTAGGTTAGCCTCCTTATAGTTTTCCTAAGTCATCCCCCTTTAATGCAAATCCTTGTGAGCCATAGATTGACTTGAATTTTCCTGGGAAGTTTAAGTATTGAATCCTGGGTGGGCCTACCTTCATTGCATATCCCAGCATGGAATCCTTTGAAGTGAGTTTGTGTACTACAATGAGGTTTGAAACCCATTGTACACAAAAGCCTGGGCACTGACTTGTCTGGAGATATATGTGAAGATTAATATGTTCTGGCCTGCATAGATACAAGCTAAATGTAATATATTCCTAATTACAATATTTTACAGCTATTAATGGAGATTTCACATAAACTCATAAGGCAACAGTACGTCGGAACAGCATACAGACGAGCGGGTTTCCCGATAGTAATTAGTTCAGTCGGAAAAATTTAGAACATGTTCTCTATCTAAATCCGTCTGAATTTTCGAAAGGAAAAGTCCGATGGGGCATACACACGGTCGGAATATATGATGAAAAGCTCCCATCGGACTTTTTCTGACGAATATTCCACTCGTGTGTACGCGGCATTAGGAGTAATGTAGATATAAAAGGAGTCAGGATAGGAGAAGAGAAACATAAAGTGGTGGCATACGCGGATGATATCTTGCTTTATATCTCTAGCCCTAGAACAACGCTACCAAACATAATGAAATTATTGAAATATTATGTAGAACTATCAAATTTAAAAATGAATTCTTTAAAGTCAGAAATCTTAAATATTACTAGAAAATGCATTTCCTGGGGAAAATGCGTGGGAATGCTGAATATCTCCTCACTATCTGCTAGCTGCCTGAGTGAGAGACAGTGTGAGAGAACCCTTCAAACAAGCCTTAATAAATCCACAACAGTACATGCTATGGAAACAGCGACTTCACCGTTAGAGACACAGGCCTTTATGAACGTATTGGTATAAAATTTATGTTGATAAACTTAAAAATGTGGGCATGTCAGCGATTTAAAAAAAAAGTTGGCTGTGCGTTTCGCTGGGAAATGTGAAGAATTTTATACATCAAAACTTCCCCATCAAAATGGCCCCCATCAAATCTGCCTCATCATATTGCCCCATCAAAACTGCCCCCATCATTTTGCCTCATCAAAACGGCCCCATCAAAACTGCTCCATCAAAATTGCCCCTATCGAACTGCCCCCATCAAAATTGCCCCATCATATTGCCATAGTCATAACTGCCCCATCAAAACTGCCCCATCATATTACCCCCATCAAAACTGCCCCCATCAAAATTGCCACTGTCAAAACTGCCCCGTCAAAACTGCCACCATCAACACAGCCCCCATCAAAATTGCCCCCATCAAACTGCCCCATCAAAATTGCCCCCATCATATTGCCACCGTCAAAACTGCCCCATTAAAACTGCCCCATCATATTGCCACCTTTAAAATGGGCCCCCATCAAAACGGCCCCCATCAAACTGCCCCATCAAAACTGCCCCCATCAAATTTGCCCCATCATATTGCCACCATCAAAACTGCCCCATCATATTGCCCCATCAAAACTTCCCCATCATATTGCCCCATCAAAACTGCCCCATCATATTGCCACCATCAAAACTACCCCATCATATTGCCCCCATCGAAACTGCCCCATCATATTGCCACCATCAAAACTGCCCCATCAAAATTGTCCCCATCAAAACTGCCCCATCATATTGCCCCATCAAAACTGCCCCATCAAAACAGCCCATCATATTGCCCCCATGAAAACTGCCCCATCATATTGCTACCATATAAACTGCCCCCATCAAAACTGCCCCATCATATTGCCACCATCAAAACTGCCCCATCAGAATTGCCCCAACATATTCCTCTATTCTAAATCAGTAAATGGTGTGTCTGTCCCCTCCCCCGGGCTCTGTAATCAGAGCTGAGATGCTCCAGCTGCCTCCCCCAACGCCCATTACTGTGTGCATGAAGCTTTGGTAACCATGGCAACAAAAGCAGCCCAGTACACACTGTTTAATCGATAAAATTTCCTGAAATGATCACTAAACAAACAGCTTTTTCACAAAAACTGTAAAAGATATCAAACTGAAAAGATATAGCCAGATAGCTGAATATTTTGTGAACATTTTAAAGTTTGTTTGGCGTCTGTAGGTAAAAGTATGAAAGAGCTGAAACTTTTGGGAGCGGAAGAAGATTTAAAGGATTTGAAGCATGCTCTCATTGACTTCAATGTTAAAAAAAGTGTTAAAAAGCTTAATATTTTAACCACTAGAGATCCGCGCTATAGCCGAATGACAGCAACAGCGCGGATCTACATTGCCGGGACTACGTCTATTGACATCATCCCCTTTCCTCGCTCCCTGCACGCTCTCATGAGCACGCATCAGGGAAAATCTGTGTTGGCCGTGTCCCCTGGACACAGCCAAACACAGATCACTGTAAATGGGCAATCACAGCGGCCGTTTACAGCGCGATCGCCGCCTCCAATGAGAGATGATCTCAAATGTAAACTTATGAGATCATCTCTCATTGCCGGTGTCTCTCTCCTCACACAGAGACAGCGTGTGAGGAGAGAGAGGATCTGTGAATCGGTGTGAGTAATTGTACAGTTTCTACAGTTGAAAAAACAAAGTGTGCCCTAACAGTGCCCAATCAGTGCCTAAAATGACCCATTAGCATCAATAGCTAGTACCATCTGTGCCCACCTGTGTGCATCAGTGCCCACTTGTGCCATCAGTGCCCCATCAGTGCCCCATCTGTGCAATCAGTGAGCATCTGTGCAATCAGTGCACATCTGTGCCACCTCATCAGTGCCCATCTGTGCCACCTCATCAGTGTCCATCTGTGCCACCTCATCAGTGCCCATCTGTGCCAATCAGTGCCCATCTGTACCAATCAGTGCCCATCTGTGCCGCCTCATCAGTGCACATCTGTGCAATCAATCAGTGCACATCTGTACCACCTCATCAGTGCCCATCTGCTGCCTCAACAGTGGCCATCTGTGCCGCCTCAACAGTGCCCATCTGTGCCACCTCAACAGTGCCCATCTGTGCCACCTCAACAGTGCACATCTGTGCAATCAATCAGTGCACATCTGTGCAGACTCATCAGTGCTCATTTGTGACGCCTCAACAGTGCCCATTTGTGCCGCCTCAACAGTGCTCATTTGTGCCGCCTCAACAGTGCCCATTTGTGCCACCTCAACAGTGCCCATCTGTGCCACCTCAACAGTGCCCATCTGTGCCACCTCAACAGTGCACATCTGTGCAATCAGTACACATCTGTGCCGACTCATCAGTGCCCATCTGTGCTGACTCATCGGTGCCCATCTGTGCCACCTCATCAGTGCATATCTGTGCCCTCCTGTGCTGCCTCATTAGTGCACATCTGTGCTGCTTCATCAGTGCCCATCTGTGCCGCCTCATCAGTGCCCATCTGTTCCGCCTCATCAGTGCACATCTGTGCCATCAATCAGTGCACATCTGTGCTCATCAGTGCCACCTCATCAGTGCCCATCAGTGCAGGCTTAGCACACACCTGTGCAGTCTCATCACCACCAGCAACCAACCATGTCTAAAAGATGCTTTTCTGCAGAGGAGGCATACCAAAGTCTTTCCACAGCCGACGAGAGCAACGGGAAGCTCTCTTTTTCAGATTCCCTTTCAAATTCGGATCCTGAATCTGACATAAATTATGAGCCAGTCCTCAGTAGTGAAACACTGAGTGACTCAGAGGAGGAAGATGTTCGGCCCACCAAACGAAGGCGTTCTAGTGAGGAGGCAGTGGCATCCACCAGCACCACAGTACCATCTACCAGCACCGCAGTGCCATCCACCAGCACCGCAGTACCTCAAACAGAAAGGCCAAGTACCAGTGGGGTGTCACCTCAGCCCCAAAGGGTTAGGACCCATGCCAGCCTTCCCTATGCCCTTCAGAACCCCTTGTGGCTTCCTTCTAATTCAGGAGAAGCTAATGTTCCCCCTTTCACTGCCCAGCCAGGGTCCAGGTGGACACTGAGAATTTTACCCGAATACATTTTTTTAATTTAATTTTTACGGAGGACATGTTGGCATCAATTGTGGCCCAGTGCAACCTGTATGCACAAAAATTTATTTTTCAAAATCCAACATCCTATTATGCCCATCCCTATGAGTGGAGAGACCTAACAGTGGAGGAGTTCAAGGTTTTTTTAGGTCTCACATTTAATATGGGATGCAACAAAAAAAATCAATTGTGTTCCTATTGGTCAACCCACCCCCTCCACCACATACCGCTCTACTCCACGGTAATGCCCAGAACAAGGTATATGATGATAATGAGGTTCCTACATTTCAGTGACAATACCCAGTGCCCTCCCCGAAATGACCCAAATTATGACAGGCTTTACAAAATTCGGCCAATGCTTAATTATTTTTCAGAAATATTCCCCCAATTGTCTACCCCGGGCCAACACATATGTGTGGATGAGTCCCTTGTTAAATTTAGCGGCAGGCTTAAAATTAAGCAATTTATCCCCAGCAAAAGGGCTCGTTGTGGGGTGAAGGTGTACAAATTATGTGACCGAGCCACAGGGTACACATATTCCTTAATAGTGTACGAAGAGAAGGACAGCGAGCTGCAGCCCCCTAATTGCCCGGACTACTTGGGATCCAGCGGGAAAGTTGTTTGGGACCTCATATACCCCCTACTGGAGAAAGGCTACCACCTGTATGTAGACAACTTCTACACATCTCTGCCCCTGTTCCACAACCTTCACCGGAAGAAGACGCCAGCATGTGGCACCATAAAAAAGAATCGGAAGGGCTTTCTTCAAAGTCTTGTAAATAAGAAATTGAGAAAAGCGGAAACGGCAAATCTTCGAAACAACGAGATTTTGGCAGTGAAGTGGAGGGACAGAAGGGATGTGTACATGTTGTCTTCTATCCACAATGATACATTCGTGGAAATCCCCAAAAGGAATGGCCCCATACAAAAACCAAAATGCATCTATGAATATAATTTATTTATGGGGGGGAGCCGACTTCAATGACCAAATGATGGAACCATACCTTGCCACAAGACGGACATACCATTGGTATAAAAAAGTCGCAATTTATTTTTTTCAATTGGCCATATACAATTCATATGTAATTTACCGCAACTCCACCCAAAACCCCAAACGCTTCTTTGGAGGAGGCAGTTTTCACTACCCTTATATTCCCGAACGGACCACCAGAAAATATCCAATCAGATGTTATTAGTCGACTCTCCGAGCGCCACTTTCCTGATAAAATCCCTCCCAAACCAACAGGCCAAAGACGTCAAAAAAGATGTAAGGTGTGTACCAGAGCAGGAGTCAGAAGAGACACATCTTATTATTGTGCACAATGTCCTTCCCAACCAGGCCTCTGCGTAGGTGACTGTTTTCACCGTTACCATACTTCAATAAATTATTAGTGAAGTATAGTAAACGTAATCCTCAGTTCCTGCCTTCACACACCTTCACACCCCTTATGCCACTGCCTGCTCTGTAACTGACCCTGGCTTGTTATTCAACCACGCTTCTGCCTGCCGATTTTGTACATACCGTTGCCTGATCTGGAACTGACCCTGGACTGTTATTCGACCACGATTCTGCCTGCCGATTCTGTACATACCGCTGCCTGATCTGGAACTGACCCTGGACTGTTATTAGACCATGCTTCTGCCTAATGATTCTGTACATACCTCTGCCTGATCTGGAACTGACCTTGGATTGTTTGACCATGATATTTGCCTGCCTCTTGGACTGATCTTGTACCCTGCAACTGGACTAATGGGATTCAACACAGGGGTCTCACATATGTGAGGGACTCCAGAATAGTTTTTCTGGATGAACAAAACAATTTTCTTTGTTTTTTCATTCCTAGATTAGGGTCTGGAGACTCGGAGGCTTCAAAGAGATTTGGGTGGGAGAAGCCTCTACCCCTGTCCCCATTCTGTCCTGCACGAGGCCCTACTTCTGCCTGCTGCCTGTAGGACTTACTGCCGTTATGCCTCTTTCTGTCGCACTGACCACACCACATGGACCTGCCTACTACCAGGACCAATATTTTTGGCACTGCTAACAATATCTCTGCACTGACCCAGGACTGTATATGGACAGTATCCCTGCCTGCTGCCTGAAAAATTGTGTTCGCTGTTACTGACTAAGTCCCTGCCTGCTGCCTGGACCAGTGCTATCCTCCTGTGGACAACTGCGCTACTAAAACCACAGGTAATCTTTTGTTTACTCTTTGCTCAGCATAATGTATTTTGGGGTGTAATTCCTGGTATGTGCATGCTGTGTGTCACTGGAACACCTGACGGTGTTCCTTGCATGTTGGGCCTCTGTATGTAGCCAGGCTGTGTAAAGGTCTCACACATGTGATATTGCCATACTCAGGAGGAGTAGCAGAATGTATTTTGGGGTGTTATTTTTGCTATGTAAATGCTATGTGTTGGTAATATCTTATAAACGGACAACTTTGTGTAAAAAAAAATAAAAATGCGTTTTCATTTTTCTCCACATTTTTTAAAAACTTCTGGAAAAAAATGAACCGTTCAAAAGACTCATCATGCCTCACAGATTATACGTTGGGGTGTTAGCTTTCCAAAATGGGGTCATTTTCTGGGCGTTCCATTGTCCAGGTGTTCCAGGGACTTCAAAAGTGTAATAGGTGGTTGAGAAATGAAATGTGTAATTTATGCTCCTAGAATGCCTGAAGGTGCTACTTCAATGTTAGGCCTCTACATGTGGTCAGGCTGTGTAAAAGTCTCACACATGTGGTATCGTTATACTCAGGAGGAGTAGCAGAATGTATTTTGGGGTGTTGTTTTTGCTATGTAAATGCTATGTGTTGGAAATATCTTATAAACGGACAACTTTGTGTAAAAAAAAATGCATTTTCATTTTTTTCCACATTTTCCAAAAACTTCTGGAAAAAAATGAACCGTTCAAAAGACTCATTATGCCTCATAGATTATACGTTGGGGTGTTAGCTTTCGAAAATGGGGTCATTTTCTGGGCGTTTCAATTTTCCTGGTACTCTAGGGCCTTCAAAAGTGTAATAGGTAGTCAACAAGTTAGATGGGTAATTTATGCTCCTTGAACACCTGATGGTGCTCTTTGCATGTTGGGCCTCTGTATGTGGCCAGGTAGTGAAAAAGTCCCACACATGTGGTATCATAATACTCAGGTGGAGTAGCAGAATGTATTTTGGGGTTAAATTTGTGGTATGCACATTCCATGTGAGAGAAATAAGCTATTAAAATGACAATTTTGTGAAAAAAATAAAAAATAAAATCTTAATTTTGCAAAGAATTGTGGGAAAAAATCACAACTTCAAATAACTCACCATGCCCCTTACTACATACACTGGAATGTCTACTTTCCAAAAAGGGGTCATTTGGGGGGCATTTGTACTTTCCTGGCTTGTTAGGGTCTCATGAATTGAGATAGGCCTCAGTACTAGGGATGAGCTTCGTGTTCGAGTTGAACCCATGTTCGACTCGAACATCGTCTGTTCGCCCGTTCACCGAACTGCGAACGATATGGGCCGTTCGCGCCAAATTCGTGTGGCGCGTCACGGCCCATAATTCACTGCGGCATCGCAGTGCATTGCTGGCTGATGGTTGGCCAAGCATGCACTATGACCCGCATGCTTGGCCAATCACAGCGCCGTCTGAACAGAGAGCCGTAATTGGCCAAAGCCAAGGAGGCTTTGGCCAATTATGGCTCAGGGGATTTAGTACACGCCCCACACTATATATTCCGGCGTTCATTGAGAGAGAGAGAGAGAGACAGACAGGGACATTTGATTTGAGTTAGATAGATTAGGCAGAACAGTCAGTCAGTTTAGCTTCACTTACAGTGTATTGTGTATATATATGCATCCCAGGTGTTGCATATATATATATTTATATATATATATATATATACACTGTATTCAGTTTAGCTAGATCCGTTCCTGTTATCTTCCAACTGACAGGCAGGCTTGTCTTGTTACAGTATTTACAGCTACCTGAAGAAAATTGTTGGTGTTCTTTTGATCCTATTAGTACCACAGTCAGGCAGCTAGACTATTTACAGTTAGTGCAGTGTGTCCTGCTCACAGTGTTCAGCTAAAACTGCAAGTTGGTGTAGTGAGATCTCTGCACAGTGTTCATCTCAAGCTACAAGTTAGTGCTGTGCGTCCTGCTCACAGTGTTCAGCTAAAAATACAAGTTAGTGCTGTGCGTCCTGCTCACAGTGTTCCGCTAAACCTACAAGTTGGTGCAGTGCGTCCTGCTCACAGTGTTCAGCTAAAACTACAAGTTAGTGCTGTGCGTCCTGCTCACAGTGTTCAGCTAAAACTACAAGTTGGTGTAGTGAGACCTCTGCACAGTGTTCATCTCAAGCTACAAGTTAGTGCAGTGCGTCCTGCTCACAGTGTTTAGCTAAAACTATAAGTTAATGCTGTGCGTCTTGCTCACAGTGTTCAGCTAAAACTACAAGTTTGTGCTGTGCATCCTGCTCACAGTGTTCAGCTAAACCTACAAGTTGGTGTAGTGAGACCTCTGCACAGTGTTCATCTAAAGCTACAAGTTAGTGCAGTGCGTCCTGCTCACAGTGTTCAGCTAAAACTAAAAGTTAGTGCTGTGCGTTCTGCTCACAGTGTTCAGCTAAAAATACAAGTTAGTGCTGTGCGTCCTGCTCACAGTGTTCAGCTAAACCTACAAGTTGGTGCAGTGCGTCCTGCTCACAGTGTTCAGCTAAAACTACAAGTTAGTGCAGTGCGTCCTGCTCACAGTGTTCAGCTAAAACTACAAGTTGGTGTAGTGAGACCTCTGCACAGTGTTCATCTCAAGCTACAAGTTAGTGCAGTGCATCCTGCTCACAGTGTTTAGCTAAAACTATAAGTTAGTGCTGTGCGTCCTGCTCACAGTGTTCAGCTAAAACTACAAGTTGGTGTAGTGAGACCTCTGCACAGTGTTCATCTAAAGCTACAAGTTAGTGCAGTGCGTCCTGCTCACAGTGTTCAGCTAAAACTACAAGTTGGTGTAGTGAGACCTCTGCACAGTGTTCATCTCAAGCTACAAGTTAGTGCAGTGCGTCCTGCTTCATTGAGAGAGAGAGAGAGACAGACAGGGACATTTGATTTGAGTTAGATAGATTAGGCAGAACAGTCAGTCAGTTTAGCTGCACTTACAGTGTATTGTGTATATATATGCATCCCAGGTGTTGCATATATATGTATACACTGTATTCAGTTTAGCTAGATCCGTTCCTGTTATCTTCCAACTGACAGGCAGGCTTGTCTTGTTACAGTATTTACAGCTACCTGAAGAAAATTGCTGGTGTTCTTTTGATCCTATTAGTACCACAGTCAGGCAGCTAGACTATTTACAGTTAGTGCTGTGCGTCCTGCTCACAGTGTTCAGCTAAAACTACAAGTTGGTGTAGTGAGATCTCTGCACAGTGTTCATCTCAAGCTACAAGTTAGTGCAGTGCGTCCTGCTCACAGTGTTCAGCTAAAACTACAAGTTAGTGCTGTGCGTCCTGCTCACAGTGTTCAGCTAAAAATACAAGTTAGTGCTGTGCGTCCTGCTCACAGTGTTCAGCTAAAACTACAAGTTAGTGCTGTGCGTCCTGCTCACAGTGTTCAGCTAAAACTACAAGTTGGTGTAGTGAGACCTCTGCACAGTGTTCATCTCAAGCTACAAGTTAGTGCAGTGCGTCCTGCTCACAGTGTTTAGCTAAAACTATAAGTTAGTGCTGTGCGTCTTGCTCACAGTGTTCAGCTAAACCTACAAGTTGGTGCAGTGCATCCTGCTCACAGTGTTCAGCTAAAACTATAAGTTAGTGCTGTGCGTCCTGCTCACAGTGTTCAGCTAAAACTACAAGTTGGTGTAGTGAGACCTCTGCACAGTGTTCATCTAAAGCTACAAGTTAGTGCAGTGCGTCCTGCTCACAGTGTTCAGCTAAAACTACAACTTAGTGCTGTGTGTCCTGCTCACAGTGTTCAGCTAAAAATACAAGTTAGTGCTGTGCGTCCTGCTCACAGTGTTCAGCTAAACCTACAAGTTGGTGCAGTGCGTCCTGCTCACAGTGTTCAGCTAAAACTACAAGTTAGTGCTGTGCGTCCTGCTCACAGTGTTCAGCTAAAACTACAAGTTGGTGTAGTGAGACCTCTGCACAGTGTTCATCTCAAGCTACAAGTTAGTGCAGTGCGTCCTGCTCACAGTGTTTAGCTAAAACTATAAGTTAGTGCTGTGCATCCTGCTCACAGTGTTCAGCTAAAACTACAAGTTGGTGTAGTGAGACCTCTGCACAGTGTTCATCTAAAGCTACAAGTTAGTGCAGTGCGTCCTGCTCACAGTGTTCAGCTAAAACTACAAGTTGGTGTAGTGAGACCTCTGCACAGTGTTCATCTCAAGCTACAAGTTAGTGCTGTGCGTCCTGCTCACAGTGTTCAGCTAAAACTACAAGTTGGTGTAGTGAGACCTCTGCACAGTGTTCGTCTCAAGCTACAAGTTAGTGCAGTGCGTCCTGCTCACAGTGTTTAGCTAAAACTATAAGTTAGTGCTGTGCGTCCTGCTCACAGTGTTCAGCTAAAACTACAAGTTGGTGTAGTGAGACCTCTGCACAGTGTTCATCTCAAGCTACAAGTTAGTGCAGTGCGTCCTGCTCACAGTGTTTAGCTAAAACTATAAGTTAGTGCTGTGCGTCCTGCTCACAGTGTTCAGCTAAAACTACAAGTTGGTGTAGTGAGACCTCTGCACAGTGTTCATCTCAAGCTACAAGTTAGTGCAGTGCGTCCTGCTCACAGTGTTTAGCTAAAACTATAAGTTAGTGCTGTGCGTTCTGCTCACAGTGTTCAGCTAAAACTACAAGTTGGTGTAGTGAGACCTCTGCACAGTGTTCATCTAAAGCTACAAGTTAGTGCAGTGCGTCCTGCTCACAGTGTTCAGCTAAAACCACAAGTTGGTGTAGTGAGACCTCTGCACAGTGTTCATCTCAAGCTACAAGTTAGTGCAGTGCGTCCTGCTCACAGTGTTTAGCTAAAACAGTAAGTTAGTGCTGTGCGTCCTGCTCACAGTGTTCAGCTAAAACTACAAGTTGGTGTAGTGAGACCTCTGCACAGTGTTCATCTAAAGCTACAAGTTAGTGCAGTGCGTCCTGCTCACAGTGTTCAGCTAAAACTACAAGTTGGTGTAGTGAGACCTCTGCACAGTGTTCATCTCAAGCTACAAGTTAGTGCAGTGCGTCCTGCTCACAGTTACATAGTACATAGTTACATAGTAGCTGAGGTTGAAAAAAGACACAAGTCCATCAAGTCCAACCTATGTATGTGATTATGTGTCAGTATTACATTACAAATCCCTGTATGTTGCGGTCATTTAGGTGATTATCTAATAGTTTCTTGAAGCTATCAATGCTCCCCGCTGAGACCACCGCCTGTGGAAGGGAATTCCACATCCTTGCCACTCTTACAGTAAAGAACCCTCTACGTAGTTTAAGGTTAAACCTCTTTTCTTCTAATTGTAATGAGTGGTCACGAGTCTTATTAAACTCTCTTCTGCGAAAAAGTTTTATCCCTATTGTGGGGTCACCAGTACAGTATTTGTAAATTGAAATCATATCCCCTCTCAAGCGTCTCTTCTCCAGAGAGAATAAGTTCAGTGCTCGCAACCTTTCCTCATAACTAAGATCCTCCAGACCCTTTATTAGCTTTGTTGCCCTTCTTTGTACTCGCTCCATTTCCAGTACATCCCTCCTGAGGACTGGTGCCCAGAACTGGACAGCATACTCCAGGTGCGGCCGGGCCAGAGTCTTGTAGAGCGGGAGAGTTATTGTTTTATCTCTGGAGTTGATCCCCCTTTTAATGCATGCCAATATTCTGTTTGCTTTATTAGCAGCAGCTTGGCATTGCATGCCATTGCTGAGCCTGTCATCTACTAGGACCCCCAGGTCCTTTTCCATCCTAGATTCCCCCAGAGGTTCTCCCCCCAGTGTATAGATTGCATTCATATTTTTGCCACCCAAATGCATTATTTTACATTTTTCTACATTGAACCTCATTTGCCATGTAGTCGCCCACCCCATAAGTGTTCAGCTAAAACTACAAGTTGGTGTAGTGAGACCTCTGCACAGTGTTCATCTCAAGCTACAAGTTAGTGCAGTGCGTCCTGCTCACAGTGTTTAGCTAAAACTATAAGTTAGTGCTGTGCGTCCTGCTCACAGTGTTCAGCTAAAACTACAAGTTGGTGTAGTGAGACCTCTGCACAGTGTTCATCTAAAGCTACAAGTTAGTGCAGTGCGTCCTGCTCACAGTGTTCAGCTAAAACTACAAGTTGGTGTAGTGAGACCTCTGCACAGTGTTCATCTCAAGCTACAAGTTAGTGCAGTGCGTCCTGCTCACAGTGTTTAGCTAAAACTATAAGTTAGTGCTGTGCGTCCTGCTCACAGTGTTCAGCTAAAACTACAAGTTAGTGTGGTGCGTCCACCTCACAGTGTTCAGCTAAACCTACAAGTTATTTTTTGCGAGCTCTGCACAGTGTTCACCTAAAGCTACCTGTAGAAGGTTGGTGGTGTTTTCCTGATCCTATCACTACCGCAGGCAGCTAAAAAAGCTACAAGTTAGTTTTTTGCGAGCTCTGCACAGTGTTCAGCTAAAGCTACCTGTAGAAGGTTGGTGGTGTTCTCATACTACAGGCAGGCAGTTGATTTTGCTAGCTGCAGTATCAGTATATATATATATATATATATATATATATATATATATACATATATATATCCCATCTTTTTTTTTTTTTTAAAAGGTTTTTATTTGCCAGATGTACATACATAGAATAACACACTGCATGTAAGGTATATTGTCGGTTGCAACCGTCAAAATATAATTAACATTCAAGGGTAGTTTCGGATAAACATCCTATGATAAACGACATATCAGTACAGGTAGCAATTTTTTTAACTCTAAAATACCAGTTATTTTCTTTAATCGTAATGCAAATTATCAGCAATCCAATATCTGGTATAAAACATAAAATAAAGTATATATATATAAAGTTAAAGAACTAAACCAAAGAGGTATATACCTCCTAAACCAATTGTGCTGTGCACTGTCATCTCTCCAGTCCCCTGGAACATGTTCTCACAATATCATCTTACCCAGTCTATCATTTGGCTATATTTTATAATAAAATAATTTTAGATGTCACATGGTGTAGTTTCTTTTGTGTTTATCCATCTGCCCCATACTCTATTAAATTTTTTCTTACTTCCTCTTGCTTCATATGTCATTTTATACAGTGTAATATTTGCATTAATTAATCTTTTCCAAGCTCCTAAGGTAAGATGATCCCTCTTTATCCAATTCAAGACAATCAGCTTCCTGACATAGTAAAACAATAATCTTAAAAACATTCTAGTATTGTTGCTCATTACATCGTCCTCTATCACCCCTAAGATACCCAACAGTGGGCTACATATATTCGGAAGATCAAAGGTTTCTGCAACAAACTGGGTTACCTGTGACCATAAAGGTCGTACCCTACTACAGTCCCAAACCATGTGCATAAAAGTACCTTCTGCCACCAGGCATTTATGACAAATAGGGTCTGCTCTCCTGCCCATCTTATATAGTCTGTATGGGGTGTAATACATTTGATGTAGGTATCTTAGTTGGATCAGTTTATCCCTCGCAGAGATGACCGTGGACATATAGGAGGTTAAAACCTCATTCCAATGAGCCTCAGTCAACTCTGGTATAATGTCTGTCCATCTCTCTCTCATTTTCTTCTCCCTCGGCTGTGTTTTTTCCATAAGTACCGCATAATAAGTGGAAATACGTTTCGTATGGTCAGGTTCTGCAAGCATTGATTCAAGTTTTGTGTTTTCTAACAGAACCATCCCCGTTCCAAATTGTGCATGCGCAGCATGCCGCAGCCTGGAATAATGGAACGCCCATGTGTCAGGGACACCCATTTCCCTCTTCAATTGTGCAAATGTTTTAAATTCACCCCTCTCAAATAGTTGATGCACATACGTAAGACCAAATTTGGCCCACCTATATCCATCCTCCAAGCGAGAAAGGTCCTTTAGACGAGGATTGAACCATAGTGGTGTATTTGGTGATAGGCGTGGAGGTCCGTCTTGTATATGTTTTATAGAAATCTCAAGTACCCGCTTAGCTGATTGAAGTACAGTTACCCCGTCTTGAGTAGGCACCATCCCTCTAAAAAAGAAATTCAAAAGTGCTTCGTATGAGGTCGCGACAGCTGCCTCCACTGCAGTGGCAGCGTTATTCAGCTGTGGAAACATGCGCCAGTGGGCCTGAACTAGTTGAGACGCCAAGTAGTACAAGTGAAGGTCGGGTATCGCCAGACCACCCCTTCCTACTGGTAGCTGTAGAACAGCCAGCGACACACGAGCTGCCTTGTCTCCCCACAAAAAGGAGGTCAACAGGGAGTCAATGTATCGGAACGTCTTTTTAGGGATATATAGTGGGGTGTTAGAGAGTATATATAAAAATTTCGGGAGAAAAATCATTTTAAATAAGTTAGCTCTCCCCAACAATGTGAGTGGAAGATCTTTCCACTTCTGTACTCTATCCTTGAAGGCGTTGATTACAGGCCATAGGTTCATTTTTGTGAATGATTGCACTGGCAATTGGATCTGTATTCCTAAGTACTTAAACTGGTTTGTTATCGCTAGAGGGCATTGGGTGGGAAGTACTAAGTTTGGCTGAGGATCTAGAGGAAACAGTGATGATTTGGACCAGTTAATTCGGAAACCAGAGAAATTACCGAATTCCTGAATTACATTGAATGCATTAGATAATGAGAGTTCCGGATCTCCTAAATATAGGAGCATATCATCCGCATATAATGATACTCGTTCCTCCAGATCCCCAACCAAGAGCCCCCTGATGTCATCCCGACTCCTAAGTTTAACCGCAAGGGGTTCTATAGCTAGGGCGAAGAGGAGCGGAGACAAGGGGCATCCCTGTCTCGTCCCCCTACCTATCTTAAATGTATTTGAGATGAGCCCATTCACTCTAACACATGCCCGGGGATCGTTATACAGTAACTTAACCCAGTTCACAAATCTAGGTCCAAAGCCCAATTTACTAAGCAGGGAAAACAGATAATTCCATTCGACCGAGTCAAATGCTTTTTTTGTGTCGAGCGACGCCACCACTCTTTTACCTATATTTGTGTGTGAAATTTGTAAATTTACATAGAGCCTTCTAAGATTCATGTGGGTACAACGGCCCGGGATAAACCCAGTTTGATCTGAGTTGATCAATTTAAGGATTACTGACTGCAATCTACCAGCCAAGATTTTGGCCAATATTTTGACGTCAGTATTGATCAAGGAGATCGGTCTATATGATTCACATTCGCTTGGGTCTTTACCAGGTTTTGGTATCACAACAATAAGGGCCTCACGCATGGATTCCGGTAGTATACCTTCTTTTTCTGCATTTACAAACACTTTTTGGAGTCGCGGGATTAAGCTTTCTTTGTGTAGCTGATACCATTCCGCCGGGAAGCCGTCAAGTCCAGGTGACTTACCCGGCCTAAAGGAGGAAATAGCACCAGCTATCTCTTCTGAGGTAATGGAATGTTCCAATGCTACACTATCTTCTGGTGCCAAAGATGGAAGGTTCAGGTCCCCCAAATAGGAGGAAAGCTCCTGATCAGTACATCTTGATTGGGACTGGTATAGGGTGTCATAAAAGTCTACAAATGTGTTCAGAATATCTCGTGAATCCCTCACCAAGTCGCCCCCTGGTTGTTTAAGGTGCAGTACCGACGTGGGGGCATACAGAGGACGTGCCAAAAAGGCCAACAGGCGGCCACTTTTGTCGCCAAATTCAAATATGGATCTAGCTTGTTGTAGTTGTTTCTTCATAGTCTGGTCAGTCAGAAGTAATTTAAATTGCCTTGTCAAGTCTTGCCAAAACTGATAAGTCTGAGGTGAGGGGTTTTGTATATATTCCTGTTCAGCCGCTGCAGCATCACATTCAACCTGTTTAATATCTGAGTTTAAAGCATTTGCAAAGGCTCTCGTCTCTTTATTGAACACCCCCCTCATGGTGGCTTTAAAAGCCTCCCATTGATTATGTATCGAGGTTTCAGCACCGTTCTCCCTCCAGTAATGATTAATAGCCGTCTTGCAGCCAAGTGTCACGTATTCCTCCTGTAACCATTGTGTTTTTAGGCGCCATTGTCGTCTTCCAATGGGCACATTCAAATTTAATGTGACTTCCATTGGAGAGTGATCCGACAGAGCTCTAGGAAGATACCTGACCCCGGATATAATTTGCAGACCATCCATGGAGGACAGGAGCATATCTATTCTAGTCAGTGTCTTATGAGTTTCCGAGTGGCATGAATACGTTCTGACTCCTGGGTTATTGCGACGCCATACATCAATAAGTGCATAACTATCGAGCCAGGATGAAAGGGTGTGGCGCACGCCAGAGGCACATCCATGCCTGTCAAGATCCCCATCCGACACTACATTAAAATCGCCCATTAACAATAGCGGGCCCTGTGCTATCTTCACAGTTTCATTTAGAATGCTTTCTAGTACTTGGAAGGAGAACGGTGGTGGAACATACACACACACCAAAGTTAAACATATACCAAACATTTGACACACTAATATGGCATATCTACCATTAGGGTCTGATTTGACCTGTATAATTTGTGCCGCTGCTTTCTTAGTAACCAGGATGGCCACTCCCCGAGAATACGTTGAATATTCGGCATGTATGACCCTCATAATGTTAGCTTTCTTTAAAGCCATGACTTTGGACCCCTGTAGGTGTGTCTCTTGTAACAGGACAATATGGGGTTTATATCTTCGGATAAAGTCAAAGACAAGAGACCTCTTTATCTTTGAGTTCATACCACGGACATTCCATGATAATATATTTATCTTACCCGCCATTGAAAGAGGAGTGATACCAGGACTCGCTTCCTAGGAGAGCATCGGCTAACCAGCTTTTGGCCAGCCACTTCAATCTGTGAGGACTAAAACAGAGAGAGACAACAGCACACAGCACGAACCAACAGAGCATAACTTCCCTTCCCTTCCCACCCTGCACACAGCCCCAACATGCCGTGCGCCCATATCCCATAACTATAACAATAATAGATGACCTCAGAGGGTCATAGGTCGTGGTCAACTTCTGAAGTTATAGTTCTTCAGCGGGGGGACCCACTGCTTACCAGTTTGTAGTGAATCTTGCGGTGGTAAGGGGAAAAACAAAAAGAGTGAACCACCGCCCCCTGCCCTCCCTGTATGTATTAGGGAAATAATTTCTGTAGCCAATACCGGCGACAAAAAAAACAGAAAAGAAGAAAAAGAGAAAAAAAAAAAAAAAAAACACCTCCTCTTCTTCTGTATAAAAGGATCTTAAAAGTACAAGTTCCCGGCAATACACAGTTCAGTAATATACTCAGGGGAGTAGATAATAAAGTTCCCCCCCAAAAAAAAAAAAAAAAAAATAAAAATTTAAAATAATAAAAGGAAGGAGAAAAAAACCTCTTGTATCCAAGAGAAATTTAGTAGAATGAACTTTGAACCAACATGTAGAACCGAGCAGGACAAGCACGGTGTAGTTGAGGTGTCAGAGCTGAAGGACACTATTTTGAGTCTCATGACTGATAAGCAAAAGAAGATTGGAGAGGTATGCTGCAGTGGCATCCATCAAAAGGATGTGTGTCTTTCTTTCAGCGTCTATCTTCAGGGCTATTGCGCCCCCTAGTGTCCAGCCAGCGAGAGGCTTCAATGGGAGAGCTAAAGAAGGAAACTTTTCCCCTATCCACCACTCTCAGTTTTGCAGGATACAACATGCTATAGGCCAGCTGGAGATCTCTGAGTCTTTTCTTGACATGCACAAAACTGGCTCTCTGTTTCTGCGTAGCAGCAGAAAAGTCAGGGTAGATTGAAATTCGGTTACCATTAAATTGCAAGTCTCCTATAGTACGGGCAGCGCGAAGGATATTTTCACGGTCTCTAAAATGTAGAATCCGGGCTATCATTGGACGCGGGTGAGACCCAGGAGAGGGAGGTTTAGATGGCACCCTATGAGCCCTCTCTATGGCGAATAAGCGTGAAAAGGTATCGTTCGCCATATTTTCCTTAAGCCACATTTCAAGGAAGTCTTCAGGTTGTTTGCCCTCTGCCTTCTCAGGGAAACCAACCAGGCGAATATTGTTCCTCCTTTGGCGGTCTTCCATATCACTGAGCTTATCTGTGTGAGCATTCACTTCAAGGTGGATGTGTTGAACTTTATTCTCCAAAGGGCGGACTACATCTTCCAGGTCACTAATTCTGTGTTCAGCTTCAGTGGCCCTTTCTCTAATATTCTGTACATCATTCTTTAAAAACGACATCTCAGCCCTTATGCCATCAATGTGTTCAGTCAGTGTGGCCTGGCAGGTACATATAGCTTCCATAATCTGTTTCAGAGATGGCTCCCCCTCCCCCTCCTCTGGCATTATATCTCCCATTTCTTCCTGTGGTAACCCATCCAGGGAGAGTCCTTTCCTCATTCCCTTAGTTCTAGGAGGCAGTGGGCTTACCTTGCCAGAGTGAGAAGGGGATTTATCTGGTCCGCTCTGCTGTGTATTGCTGTGGTGTCTTTCCTCTGCCTCATGGCCGCGGCCATCTTGAGATCCCCAGGCATACTGAGAGAGACGGTCTGCTGAGGATTCCATGGGTGCTCGCCCATATTTAACCATACTGCCGTGTTCAGCCAGGTCCAGAGAGGGTATTGAAGGCTTTGGTGTGGAGAATCTGTGTCTCTGACACCCAGGATGTCTGAAGGATTAGTTGTCCTGCAGGGAGCTCTGTCTCAGTGCTGCTCACATATCAGCTGCTGGCTCCGCCCCCTATATATCCCATCTTAGTGCAGCTACAGGCCATTAGTATGTCTGGAAGGCCAAGAAGGAGAGGCAGACAGTTACAAGCCAATAAGAGAGGGCAAGCAGGCTCTGTGTCTAGTCCTGGTCGTGGAGACGGTGCATCCTCATCAGCACGTGGCCGTGGGACACGCTTGGCCTTTTTTTCGGCAGCTGGCCATGTTGAGCCGCAACATGCGGAAGACTTGGTCGAGTGGATGAGCAAGCCGTCCTCATCCTCCTCATCCTCTCTCACCCATGCCCAGGGTACTTTGTCTGGCAAAGCAGCGGCCTCGGCTCAATGTCATCAGTGACTCCTTCCCTAGCCCCACCATGTCCTTCTGAGGAGCCCCTCGAACTGTTTGACCACAGTGTTGGGTACATGCTCCAGGAGGATGCCCAGCGTTTGGAAGGCTCTGATGATGATACTGAGCTCGATGAAGGCAGTAACATGAGCACGGACAGAGGGGGTGCCCAAGAAGGACAGCAATCTGGCAGTCATGCTCCCCCTGCTGCAGCATACTGCCAGGTTTGCTCCAGTGATGAGGAGGGAGGGGATGATGAGGTCACTGACTCAACGTGGGTGCCTGATAGGAGAGAGAAGGAGGAGGAGGCGGCACATCACCAACGAGGCAGGATGCCCTCCAGGGGCCAGCCTAAGGGCAGCACATTGACTGCATCACACCCCAAAGCTCCACATGTGCAGGGCGCTGCAGTCTCTGCGCGTTATTCAAAAAGTTATTTGGTGTGGGCCTTTTTTGAGACGAGTGCATCAGATCGCACCGCTGCTATTTGCAACATATGTCTCAAGCGTATCTCGCGTGGCCAAAACATTTCCCGCTTGGGTACTACATGCTTGACCAGACATATGTTGACCTGCCATGCAGTTCGTTGGCAAGCGTATCTAAAAGACCCACACCAAAGAACAAAGGGGACCTCTCCTTGCTCCTCATCAGCTGAGATTTCCAACCCCACTAGACCTTCAGTCCTCTCTGAGACCTGCACTGAGAGGAATGAAGGTGTAGAATGAGGTGTGTCACAGCCAAGTACTTGTGGGCAATCTGCTTTTGGTACACCGACGTCAGATTGTACCAGGCAAATCTCCCTGCCCCAGCTGCTGCACCGCCGAAAGAAGTTTGCTCCCAGCCATCCACATGCCCAGCGGTTGAATGCTAGCTTGGCAAAATTGCTAGCACTTCAACTGCTGCCTTTTCAGTTGGTAGACTCTGCCCCCTTCCGTGAGTTTGTGGAATTCCTCAGTGGCAGGTACCCAAACGCCACTTTTTCTCACGGAAGGCGATTCCGGCTCTCTATAGGCATGTGGAAGGCAATGTCCATGCCTCGCTGGACAGGGCGGTCAGCGGTAAGGTGCATATTACCGCTGACTCATGGTCCAGCAGGCATGGACAGGGACGTTACCTAAGTTTCACGGCGCATTGGGTGACTCTGCTGGCAGCTGGGAAGGATGCAGGACAAGGTACAGTAGTGTTGGAAGTTGTTCCGCCACCACGCCTCCAAAATGCTAATGATTGTGACACACCTCTCTCCTCCACCCCCTCCTCTTCTTCTTCCTCCATGGCCTCTTCCTGTGCTTTGTCCTCGGAACCAGCGGTGCTCCGTAGCCGTTCAAGGGGCTACACAAGTACGCAGGCCAAAAGATGCCATGCGGTGCTTGAGCTGGTGTGCTTGGGGGACAGGAGCCACACTGGGGCAGAGGTTCTGTCAGCTCTGCAGGGGCAGGTTCAGAAGTGGTTGACGCCACGCCAACTTAAGGCAGGAATGGTGGTTTGCGACAATGGCACCAACCTCCTCTCTGCCCTCCGACAGGGACAAATGACCCATGTGCCCTGTTTGGCTAACGTCCTTAACTTGGTGGTGCAGCGGTTCTTGGGCAGGTACCTGGGCTTACAGGATGTCCTAAGGCAGGCCAGGAAAGTCTGTGTGCATTTCCGCCGGTCATATAATGCCAGTGCTCGGCTGACGGACCTCCAAAAGGAGTTTAACCTGCCCAAGAACCGCCTAATCTGTGACATGCCCACCAGGTGGAACTCAACGTTGGCCATGCTGCAGCGGCTGCACACGCAGCAGAGGGCCATCAATGAGTACCTGTGCGACTATGGCACCAGGACAGGGTCAGGGGAGCTTGGTTTTTTTTCCCCACGCCAGTGGGCCATGATCAGGGATGCATGCACTGTCCTGTCACCATTTGAGGAGGCCACGAGGATGGTGAGCAGTGACAGTGCATGCATCAGTGACACTGTCCCCCTTGTCCACCTGTTGGAGCACACGCTGCGTGGAATAATGGACAGGGCACTTGAGGCAGAACAGAGGCAGGAAGAGGAGGACTTCCTTAGCTCTCAAGGCCCCCTTTATCCAGACAGTGTTCCTGCGTGCCCGCCGATCACACAGGAAGAGGACGAGGAGGAGGAGGAAGATTGTGTCAGTATGGAGGTGGAGCCTGGCACTCAGCATCAGCAGCAGTCTTTAAGGGATCAGTCCCAAGAAACACATGGACTTGTACGTGGCTGGGAGGAGGTGGCTGTGGACCATGTCGTCCTTAGTGACCCAGAGGACTCCGGACCGGATGCCTCAGCAAACCTACGCTGCATGGCCTCCCTGATCCTGCAAAGCCTGCGGAAGGATCCTCGTATTCGTGTTATCAAGGAGAAGGACCAATACTGGCTGGCAACCCTCCTTGATCCACGTTACAAGGGTAAGGTTGCGGACCTTATCTTGCCATCGCAGAGGGAGCAGAGGATGAAACATCTTCGGGAGGCCTTGCAGAAAGGTCTGTGCAACGCGTTCCCAGAGACTGGGAGGTTACAAACTCCTGTTTCTGGCCAACGTGTTGCTGAGGCTTCGGTCAAAGAAGGAGCGGTGGAGAAGGTGGCCGTCTGACCGATGCGTTCAGACAATTTTTTGGTCCGCAGCCCCAAGGTATGATCGGTTCCAGCAACCATCGACAGCGTCTCTTTTACATGGTGCAGGAATACCTAGGGGCAAGATCAGACTTGGACACCTTTCCCACCGAAAATCCTCTGGGTTACTGGGTCTTGAGGATGGATCACTGGCCAGAGCTTGCACAGTATGCAATTGAGCTACTGGCCTGTCCTGCATCCAGCGTTCTTTCGGAACGCACATTCAGTGCTGCTGGAGGCGTGGTAACCGATCACAGGGTGCGTCTGTCCACCGACTCAGTCGATCGACTGACCTTCATAAAAATGAATCAGTCTTGGATCACCACCAGCTACCAAGCACCTGATGCTGATGTAACTGAATAATTTTTTTTGAAATCTCAGATCCCTTCAAAGACTGCCTATGCTGATGCTGAGTGACTATCCCTGAGTAATTATCCTCTTCCTCCTCAATCATCACGCTGATAGCTTGTAAGAACATTTTTGGTTCTGGGCGCCACCACCAGTGCCTAAGGCACAATTTTTCTGCCCCTGTTTAACAATTTTTGATGCAATACTTTGCAGCAGGGCTCGTTCCTGCGTTCCAACTAGAGTGTCTGTGAGGGGTTGCAGTGTTGTGGCACCAGCACCAGTTCCTAAGGCCCAATTTTTCTGCCCCTGTTTAACAGGGGCGTGTAATTACAATTTTTGATGCAATACTTTGCAGTAGGGCTCGTTCCTGCGTTCCAACTAGAGTGTCTGTGAGGGGTTGCAGTGTTGTGGCACCAGCACCAGTGCCTAAGGCCCAATTTTTCTGCCCCTGTTTAACAGGGGCGTGTAATTACAATTTTTGATGCAATACTTTGCAGCAGGGCTCGTTTCTGCGTTCCAACTAGAGTGTCTGTGAGGGGTTGCAGTGTTGTGGCGCCAGCACCACCACCACCACCACCACCACCAAAGGCCCAATTTTTCTGCCCCTGTTCAACAGGGGCATGTAATTACAATTATTGATCTAATATTTCACAGCAGGGCCCTGTGAAGGCTTACAGTGTTGTGGCCACAACAACACCTAAGGCCCAAATTTGTGCTGAGTATATAGGGCAGGCCCCTACTTTCAAACCTCTAACTTACAAACGACTCCTACTTGCAAACGGAAGGAGACAACAGGAAGTGAGATGAAATCTACCCCTAGGAAGGGAAATTCTCTCCTGTAAGAGTTAATATGGGAAAAACATTTCTCCTTTCCACTGATGCTTTCCAATCCTTGTTCCACAAAAAACCCCAAATTCTCAAAAAGCATTTGTCATTGGGACAAAAAGAGAGGTGAAATCTTCTAAAGAGGAGGAAAGACAGCAAAACAAATGTCACAGGGGTGATAACCCTTCCCTGTGTTTTCCAAAAAGCTTAAAAAAGATTTTTTGGCTGGAGCTAAACATGTTAAAAATGTACCCGTTCAAAATGACAAACAGATTCTACTTAACAACAAACCTACAGTCCCTGTCTTGTTTGCACCGCCTGTATACTGCTGTTCAGAGTATTTAGGGCCTGGTGGCCCCACACCTTTCCTTATTTTAATTTGGGTGCGGGGTTCCCCTTAATATCCATACAAGACCCAAAGGGTCTGGTAATGGACTGGGGGGTACCCATGGTATTTGTCTCACTGATTTTCATCTATATTGCCAGAACCGGACATTACATTAAACCCGCAAGCAGTTTTAAATGAGATTTTTTCCTTTAAAAATGACATTTGGTGCAGGGACTGTTCTAAACACGGGAAACACGCGCCACTTTACAGGCATACTATAGACACCCCCCAGGTATGATATTTAAAGGAATATTTCACTTTTTTTTTTTTTTACTTTAAGCATCATTAAAATCACTGCTCCCGAAAAAACGGCCGTTTTTAAAAGTTTTTTTTGCATTGATACATGTCCCCTGGGGTAGGACCCGGGTCCCCAAACCCTTTTTTGGACAATACCATGCAAAATGGCATTTAAAATGAGCACTTTTGATTTCGAACGTTCGAGTCCCATAGACGTCAATGGGGTTCTAACATTCGTGCGAACTTTCGGTCCGTTCGCAGGTTCTGGTGCGAACCGAACCAGGGGGTGTTCGGCTCATCCCTACTCAGTACATTAGATGTGATCATTTTTTTATGATTTGCACCATAGCTTGTAGACTCTATATTAATTTCACACAGATCACATAATATCCACTAATTTGGGTTATTTTTACCAAAGATATGTAGCAGTATAAATTGTGGACCACATTTATGAAGAAAAATTGCTAATTTGGAAAAAAATTTCACAGAAATGAAGAAAAAATGCATTTTTTTGCTAAATTTTCGGTCTTTTTTCATTTATAGCGCAAAAAATAAAAACCCAGAGGTGATTAAATACCACCAAAAGAAGGCTCTATTTGTATGAAAAAAAGGACAAAAAAATCATTTGGGTACAGTGTTGCATGACTGAGTAATTGTCATTCAAAGTGTGAGAGCACTGAAAGCTGAAAATTGGTCTAGGCAGGAGGGGGGTTTAAGTAAGCAAGTGGTTAAAAAGTATAAATAGTAGGAAAAAAGTTGAAGAAGTCGGGGGCGTGGCTTGGCTAACAACCGAGATGGACGCGTACTAGAGGAGCTCCGCAAACGACAGCCCACAGCCGGTCACCCTCACTTGCACATACCTGGCAATGGGAAAATCGAACCTCCAAACACCCCACTACAGGTCCCGACGCAACACCGCCACTTCCTCAGCCGTCCGGAGCATATCAGAGCTACTCAAAGCCCAGCCAGCACCACAAGGCAGTGTAGCAGGCCCCAAGATGGCGCGGTCCTAGCATGACACGGATGATTTCAGCGAGGACTCACAGTCCGCCACTGAGGAGTCAGGTAGGGGACGCAACCGCACAAATAAACCCCTCACATATGCAGACATGTCCGGGTTTGCAGCGGACATTAAATCTAAGTTCTCTGCGGCCATCACGGACTTAAAATCAAACCTACTAGTCCTTACTGAGAAAATGGCGACCGTAGAAGCCACAGGCAACTCAGGGATAGAGCGCTGCACCGCTTGGAGACAGTTGCAGATTCCCATGCCGCACATTTCATAGAAATGAACCGCCATTTAGAGGACCTAGATAACAGGGGGAAGAGGTGTAACATCCGTGTAAGAGGAATCCCAGAGACAGTGGACCCCGATCAAATAATACCGGCCCTGCAAAGAGTCTTTAACCACTTGAGCCCCGGACCATTATGCTGCCTAAGGACCAGAGGTCTTTTTCCAATTTGGCACTGCATCGCTTTAACTGCTAATTGCGCGGTCATGCAATGCTGTACCCAAACGAAATTTGTGTCCTTTTCTTCCCACAAATAGAGCTTTCTTTTGATGGTATTTGATCACCTCTGCGGTTTTTATTTTTTGTGCTATAAACGGAAAAAGACCGAAAATTTTGAAAAAAAATGATATTTTCGACTTTTTGTTATAAAAAAAATCCAATAAACTCAATTTTAGTCATACATTTAGGCCAAAATGTATTCGGCCACATGTCTTTGGTAAAAAAAATGTCAATAAGCGTATATTTATTGGTTTGCGCAAAAGTTATAGCGTCTACAAACTAGGGTACATTTTCTGTAATTTACACAGCTTTTAGTTTATGACTGCCTATGTCATTTCTTGAGGTGCTAAAATGGCAGGGCAGTACAAACCCCCCCCCAAATGACCCCATTTTGGAAAGTAGACACCCCAAGGAAATTGCTGAGAGGCATGTTGAATCCATTGAATATTTATTTTTTTTGTCCCAAGTGATTGAATAATGACAAAAAAAAAAAATATTTACAAAAAGTTGTCACTAAATGATATATTGCTCACACAGGCCATGGGCCTATGTGGAATTGCACCCCAAAATACATTCTGCTGCTTCTCCTGAGTATGGGGATACCACATGTGTGGGACTTTTTGGGAGCCTAGCCGCGTACGGGGCCCGGAAAACCAATCACCGCCTTCAGGATTTCTAAGGGTGTAAATTTATGATTTCCCTCTTCACTGCCTATCACAGTTTCAGAGGCCATGGAATGCCCAGGTGGCACAAAACCCCCCCAAATGACCCCATTTTGGAAAGTAGACACCCCAAGCTATTTGCTGAGAGGCATGGTGAGTATTTTGCAGCTCTCATTTGTTTTTGAAAATGAAGAAAGACAAGAAAAAACATTTTTTTTTTTTTTCAATTTTCAAAACTTCGTGACAAAAAGTGAGGTCTGCAAAATACTCACTATACCGCTCAGCAAATAGCTTGGGTGTCTACTTTCAAAAATGGGGTCATTTGGGGGGGGTTTTGTGCCACCTGGGCATTCCATGGTCTCCGAAACTGTGATAGGCAGTGAAGAGTGAAATCAAAAATTCACGCCCTTAGAAAGCCTGAAGGCGGTGCTTGGTTTTCGGGGTCCCGTGCGCGGTTAGGCTCCCAAAAAGTCTCACACATGTGGTATCCCCATACTCAGGAGAAGCAGCAGAATGTATTTTGGGGTGTAATTTCACATATTCCCATGGCATGTTTGAGCAATATATCATTTAGTGACAATTTTGTGCAAAAAAAAAAAATTTGTCTCTTTCCCGCAACTTGTGTCGCAATATAAAATATTCCATGGACTCGACATGCCTCTCAGTAAATAGCTTGGGGTGTCTACTTTCCAAAATGGGGTCATTTGGGGGGGTTTTGAACTGTCCTGGCATTTTATGCACAACATTTAGAAGCTTATGTCACACATCACCCACTCTTCTAAGCACTTGAAGACAAAGCCCTTTCTGACACTTATTGTTTACATGAAAAAGTTATTTTTTTTTTGCAAGAAAATTACTTTTAACCCCCAAACATTATATATTTTTTTAAAGCAAATGCCCTACAGATTAAAATGGTGGGTGTTTCATTTTTTTTTTCACACAGTATTTGCGCAGCGATTTTTCAAACGCATTTTTTGGGGAAAAAACACACTTTTTTAAATTTTAATGCACTAAAACACACTATATTGCCCAAATGTTTGATGAAATAAAAAAGATGATCTTAGGCCGAGTACATGGATACCAAACATGACATGCTTTACAATTGCGCACAAACGTGCAGTGGCAACAAAATAAATACATTTTTAAAAGCCTTTAAAAGCCTTTACAGGTTACCACTAGATTTACAGAGGAGGTCTACTGCAAAAATTACTGCCCTCGATCTGACCTTCGCGGTGATACCTCACATGCATGGTGCAATTGCTGTTTACGTTTGACGACAGACCGCCGCTTGCGTTCGCCTTAGCGCGAGAGCAGGGGGCGACAGGGGTGCTTTTTTTTTTTTTCTTTATTATTTTTTTGCTTTTTAATCTTATTTTTAAACTGTTCCTTTCATTTTATTTTTTTTTAATCATTTTTATTGTTATCTCGGGGAATGTAAATATCCCCTATGATAGCAATAGGTAGTGACAGGTACTCTTTTTTGAAAAAATTGGAGTCTATTAGACCCTAGATCTCTCCTCTGCCCTCAAAGCATCTGACCACACCAAGATCAGTGTGATAAAATGCTTCCCCAATTTCCCAATGGCGCTATTTACATCCGGCGAAATCTAAGTCATAAAATGCTCATAGCTTCCGGTTTCTTAGGCCATAGAGATGTTTGGAGCCACTCTGGTCCCTGATCAGCTCTATGGTCAGCTGGCTGAATCGCCGGCTGCATTTTCAGGTTCCCTGTTGAGACAGGAGAGCCAGAGAAAAACACGGAAGACGGTGGGGGGGGGGCATTCCCTCCCACGGCTTGTAAAAGCAGTCTAGAGGCTAATTAGCCGCTAGGATTGCTTTTACATGAAAGCCGACCGCTGGCTGAAAAGAATGATACCAAGATGATACCTAAACCTGCAGGCATCATTCTGGTATAACCACTCAAAGTTGTGAATGGCGTACCTGAAGACAAAAAAATGGTTAACAATAAAGCACAGTAAACGGTAAAGTATAAAAAATTGCATACCTAAAAAGCAAACATGATAAAACATAATAACAATAAAACATTGCAGAATAGAATACAGTAAAAAAGAGCAGAACAATAGAGAGAATAGAGAGAGAGGGAACAATAAAACAACAACTATTTTTTTTTATTTTATATACATAACTAACTTTTATAACTGTAACCGGTTCCAGGTTCGGGTCTCTCAAAATGCGGTGGCATCTTGGGAGACCCTGTGAAAGTGTGCCTAGTCTGTGGAATGCTGTACCCTACGCTAATACTCAACTAGTGCATGGTAGCGTTCAAAACATTCACCAATGCAAAGACCAGGATTGTCAGGACAGGAGGGACAATAATAGCGGGTGTCACGCCTATATCTGCGCTTGCTGCAGACACAACATCTTTTTTGGGGGGTTCGTTGGGTAGGGGTACTTGGGAGGACATAAAGAAAATGCCTCTCATGCAGCCGACTGCATTTGGTTGGGGATGTGAATGGGGGAAGTACGGGCGCTGCAGAAGTGGTGGGTTCCCAATTAGGATTGGCAAATGCAGCAGGAAGGGCATTATGGGCACGACGGGCCTGTGTTTGTCTTTTTGGTGGCAGCGGGACACTACTTGTGCTTGCCACCTCACCAGCTTGAACTGCACTTATGGGACTCGCCACGTCACCACGTGTTACTGCAGTGCTGGTTTGACTACGACCGGGGTGTACTAGGCCACTGGTGCTTGCCAGTTCACCAAAACGCTACCAAAAAAACTGTTAGCGATCGCAGGGATCAGGCCTGACTCTGCGAACGCTGCAGTTATGCGTTTAGTCTTTTGTAAGTGACAGTGATCGATCGATACTGCACTTGGGTGGGCTGGGCCGGGCGGAGGGGCAAAACGCAGGTGCTAGCAGGTATCTGTGCTGATCCCGCTAACACTGCGTTTTTGGGAACCCTAAACTGCTGGGGACACTAGTATAGATCTGATCGGATCACATATTGATCCGTTCAGATACTATACCACTAAGGGAGGTGTACGGTGCGTGCGTGGGTGTTAGCGGTACTGGCGCTAACCTGACGCTGCCTGGGGCTGGTGCTTGCCAGTTCACCAAAATACTACCAAAAAAACTGTTAGCGATCGCAGGGATCAGGCCTGACTCTGCGAACGCTGCAGTTATGCATTTAGTGTTTTGTAAGTGTCAGTGATCGATCGATACTGCACTTGGGTGGGCTGGGCTGGGCTGGGCCGGGCGGAGGGGCAAAACGCAGGTGCTAGCAGGTATCTGGGCTGATCCCGCTAACACTGCATTTTTGGGAACCCTAAACTGCTGGGGACGCTAGTATAGATCTGATCGGATCAGATATTGATCCGATCAGATACTATACCACTAAGGGAGGTGTACGGTGCGTGCGTGGGTGTTAGCGGTACTGGCGCTAACCTGACGCTGCCTGGGGCTGGTGCTTGCCAGTTCACCAAAATACTACCAAAAAAACTGTTAACGATCGCAGGGATCAGGCCTGACTCTGCGAACGCTGCAGTTATGCGTTTAGTGTTTTGTAAGTGACAGTGATCGATCGATACTGCACTTGGGTGGGCTGGGCGGAGGGGCAAAACGCAGGTGCTAGCAGGTATCTGGGCTGATCCCGCTAACACTGCGTTTTTGGGAACCCTAAACTGCTGGGGACGCTAGTATAGATCTGATCGGATCAGATATTGATCCGTTCAGATACTATACCACTAAGGGAGGCATATGCTGCGTGCGTGGGTGTTAGCGGTACTGGCGCTAATCTGATGCTGCCTGGGGCGACGCATATCACCGCCGGGCGATCAGGGGGCTAAACCTTTATTTGGTAATAAACGGCGGGTGCCCTGACACTTTAAAAAATAAACGAACTAACCAGCGTCACCCGTAACACTTATACGGTGATCAGTGGTGAAAGAGTTAACTAGGGGGCCATCAAGGGGTTAAAACATTTATTAGGTAGTATATGGGGGTCCCTGTCGCTATAAAACGCTGACGGCGAACCTCAATATTTACGTCCCTAACTAGCGTCACCAGTGACACTAATACAGCGATCAGAAAAATGATCGCTTAGCGACAATGGTGACAGGGGGTGATCAAGGGGTTAAAATTTTATTAGGGGGGGTTAGGGGGGTATCCTAGACCTACAGGGGGATAATACTAACTGTCCCAACACTGTAACTGTCTCAAACTGACACCAATGCAGTAATCAGAAAAAAAAAAACTGCTGGTGTCAGTTTGTGACAGGGGGGGGTGATTGGGGGGCGATCGGGGGGGGGATCGGGGTGTTTTGTGTGCCTGGCATGTTCTACTGTGTGTGTGTAGTGTTGTGCACTCACATACCTGTCTTCTCTCCTCGGGCCGGAACGGAAATTACCGAGCCGAGGAGAGATTACATCATTTCCTTTGCTGCTGTTTAGCATACAGCAGCAAAGGAATGATTCGATTGGCCGGCGGCGATCGCGAGGGGGGGGCCACAAACAGATGGCCTCCCCCTCACCTCCGATCGCCGTGGCACAAAAGACGACCGCCTCGGGCACCGGGGGGGGTCCGATCGGACCCCCCACCCGCGGAAGGCAAATCACGTTAATGTACGTGATTTTGCCTGTCCGTGCCACCTTGCCGACGTACATCGGCGTGAGGCGGTCGTCAAGTGGTTAATTCCCTATTAGACAGACAAGAAGACACAGATATAGAATTTGTGAGAGCACACAGGGCCCTCAGAGCCAGAGGACCGGACACTGCACCGCCCAGGGACATTATCTGCTTGTCTCCAGAGCTACCCACTTAAGGAGGACATAATGAGAAGGGCACGAAGAAACAATCACATTGTCTTTAATGGAGCGCGCATCATGCTGTTTCAAGATCTCTCACAAATAACTTTAAAAAACCGCAGAGCCCTGCGCCCTCTCCTGGATAAGCTCAGGGAACGTGACCTACGATACACGTGGTGCTTTCCATTTGCTTTGGTGGTGATGCATACCGGAAGGCAGCACATTCTTCGCTCACCAGTGGACCTGCCGGAATTCTGCGAGGGTTTGGGTATGGAGCTGATAGACCTGCCAGAGTGGTACCAGGAATTTACATTGCCACCACCCGCCAGAAGCCCTCCTACCTCATCCGCCTCCACACCAGAAAAACAACAACCAAAGCGCTTGAAAAATGGACGTGGCAACAACCAAAACTGGGGTACACCGAGCAAACGGCAAACCCCTTCTAGGTCTCAAGCTATGGAATAAAATACGGTCCCTTTAAACTGGACGATTAAGGCTTTCACACCAACCACAGAGGCCTGATCCCGTTATGCACCATAGCCGAGAGATGCTCTATGGGTAATTCGGACACAAACACTTAACAAGCCCAGGGGTCTCCGGCCATATGACCTCCACCCAATAGAAGGGGAATTTGCTGGTCTGCACAGCACAAGAACCATTCTCATGCTCATCCCCTCAGCGGCTGCCACAGAACTTGTTTAAACTTCAGAGACAACACTCCAGGAACATCCCCTTATGCTGCATCTATTGACTATGTTTGAACTCCTAATGACCATCACACAGATTTGGCTAAAGCCACTCGAACTGGCGATATTCGTATCCAGGAACTTTACTTGGACAGTGGGAACACTCCAGCTCACGGGCTAACAGAAGAGCAATTTGAGAATACTCAGAATCTGTGTCCAAGACAGATACCGCTATGGGAAGGAAACTGAAACGTTCACTGTATTACGGGACAGGCCTAACCGGGCCAGGTTAACTACCCAACACTTTTTTTTTTTGTTCTTTTAGGCTGACCTAAGTTGACCAATCGGGTCATTTTTTCTTTGTTCTTGCCCATCAGATTGGGCTGTGTCGTTCGATTTCTTTTTGTTGTGTCTCCTTATTCATTAGGGATTGTGTTTTTGCTGTTTCTGCTTCTGCGCAGGTCTGATAGAGCGTTGGCGGAAGTAGAGACAGCTACAGAAATACCACCCTGGTTGCGACCTCCCGAGCACCCACGAAGTACACTTGGGCCAAAACTTTTGACCCAGGTGCACTACTTTCTTTTTTTTTACTTTGGAGACTAGGATACGTTTCCTAAAGTTGATTGTTTAAGTTTCTCTCTGTTGCTCCAGATATCGAGGAGCTACTTTCTACCTTTGGATCTTCTACTTGACTTAACCTACCACCTTTCGTTCTCTCTTTGATTTAGTTTGCAGTGTCTGAACTAAGCATTTACACCCCACATCCTAGAGATGGCTTATTCGTCGCTTGGGAAGTCGCCTTTGGTGATCTCTCACAACACCAGGGGTCTGAACATACCGTAGAAACGTGTGTCGCTACTACGAGAGTTAAAGAAAGGTAAGCCCCAGTTTGTTTTCCTGCAAGAAACACATTTCAGGACAAACCAAATCCCTAGACTCACAAACTCATTTTTCACAGTGGCTCATCATGCAACCAATGACGTAGCAAAGACTAAGGGAGTGTCCATTCTAATCAGCAAAGAGGCTCCCTTCACACTCATGGATAGATTAGTGGACCCAGAAGGACGCTATATTTTCTTTAAAGGAACTTATAGAGACAGGACACTAACGTTGGCAAATGTTTATTTCCCCAATTCAGCCCAGATAACCTTCTGCCAGAAGGTCATACACGAACTCAAGGGTTTCTCAACGGGACTTATAATCTTGGGAGGGGACTTTAACATTCCACTAGACCCTACAGTTGATTCCTCCACAGGAAAATCCCGTATAACCTATAGAGCTCTTAAAAAAATTAAACAACTCTTAAATACCCTACAATTAGTGGATACTTGGCGGTTCCTACATCCAGAGACAAGAGATTTCACTTTCCATTCGATCCCACATGACCGACACTCACGCATCAACCACATATATATATCTCAAAGGGACTTACAGATAGTGACAGGGGCCCATATCGTCATACAGTCTCTCTCAGATCACGCCCCCACATCTTTGGAAGCAGACCTCAGCACACCAAGGACAAGACCTAACACATGGAGATTGAACACCTCGTTGTTAACTGATCTGGAATTGCTGCCTCGTATTCGAGCAGCAATTTCGGACTACTTTCTAAATAACACTACCTCGGGCATGGACCCTATGATGATTTGGGAAGCGCACAAATGTACGGTGAGAGGGGAATTGATCAAATTAGGCGCCCAGCGTAAAAAGACTAGAGACCAGGAAATAAACAGGTTAACTGAGAAAATACGCCTGTTAGAAGCCACCCATAAACACTCCTTAGCTGTACGGTCTGCCCAGGACTTTTTAGACACCCGAAAAGCCCTACAACAAATTTTTGAGACCCAAACTAAGAGATCATTATTTTAAAAAAGAAAAATTTACTACGAATCGGGAGACAAGACAGGTAGACTGCTGGCAAGGGCTCTAAAAGATGCCCACGCCACTAACAAGATTACAGGTATCAGAACGCGAGACGGCAAACTAGCAGTTACCTCGGAGGCCATAGCTACACAGTTCCATCAGTACTACTCGAGAATCTGCCATCCCAACACAAACCCCCCACAATGCCAAATGAGAGAAGACAGGCGATACGGGACTATTTAACTGAAAAAAATATATAAACTGCGCTAAACAAAGGTTATATGTGTTGAGGTGGATAGATAATGTGATCTATCACCAACAAAAAAAAGGTTTTCAAAATACACAAATCAAATGAATAAAGTCCAAATTTCCCACGTGGTAGGTATTCAGTATAAATGTGAATGCTGATCCAAATGAGCTATGATTGCTCTTACCAGAACTCCAAAGAAATAAGCGGATGGCAAAAAAAAAAACCCTTGCCGGGGCCTCTGGGGTATTGGACCAAACAGCACCGTCCGTGGTCAGATCAAAGTCCCCTCAATGGATACAGGATAGAAGCAAACACAAGAAAAAAGACTGGCCATAGTGTAGTATGTTAAATGCTGGACATGGACATACGAACATACCAATCACCCAGGTGTGCACATAAAAACAACCAAAAACAGGGGGGGAGGGAAGTGAAAAACCCCACCACCGTGGCTGTAGATTGTGCTTACCAACTCACGGTGATACACAGGCTTTTAATAGGTTAGGAGCTGACATATAGCTGGCAAGAAGCACCTTGATACGTCCTCATTACACGAAGTCCACATCGTCAGTATACCACCTCACACCTCTCTCCTCCGTTATAACGGAGGAGAGAGGTGTGAGGTGGTATACTGACGATGTGGACTTCGTGTAATGAGGACGTATCAAGGTGCTTCTTGCCAGCTATATGTCAGCTCCTAACCTATTAAAAGCCTGTGTATCACCGTGAGTCGGTAAGCACAATCTACAGCCACGGTGGTGGGGTTTTTCACTTCCCTCCCCCCCTGTTTTTGGTTGTTTTTATGTGCACACCTGGGTGATTGGTATGTTCGTATGTCCATGTCCAGCATTTAACATACTACACTATGGCCAGTCTTTTTTCTTGTGTTTGCTTCTATCCTGTATCCATTGAGGGGACTTTGATCTGACCACGGACGGTGCTGTTTGGTCCAATACCCCAGAGGCCCCGGCAAGGGTTTTTTTTTGCCATCCGCTTATTTCTTTGGAGTTCTGGTAAGAGCAATCATAGCTCATTTGGATCAGCATTCACATTTATACTGAATACCTACCACGTGGGAAATTTGGACTTTATTCATTTGATTTGTGTATTTTGAAAACCTTTTTTTTGTTGGTGATAGATCACATTATCTATCCACCTCAACACATATAACCTTTGTTTAGCGCAGTTTATATATTTTTTTCTGTTTTATTTGGTGTTGTCGCACTGTTTACTGCTGCTTATCCTTTTGTGCTTCTAGCGCGGAACTTTTTGCTTTACACGGACTATTTAACTGACAGTGGACTCCCCTAGTTGACGGAATCAGAGGTGTCCCTCTTGGAAGACCAGATATCCCTGGCAGAGATTCAGGCGGTAATCAAGGGTTTGAAGCCGGGGAAAAGCCCAGGACCGGATGGTTACACATCCGCCTATTATAAAACATTTAGTGACATCCTCTCAACTCCACTAATGAGGGCGCTAAATTCTCTCTTTGCCTAGACAGGTGCCGCCTGAATTTCTGTCAGCACATATAACACTAATACCTAAAGCGGACAAAGATACATCTGACCGTTCAAATTACAGACCCATCTCCTTACTAAATCTAGACCTCAAGCTTCTAGCCAAAATCATATCAAACAGACTGCAACCTCTCCTTCCCTCCTTGGTGGGCCCAGAACAGGTTGGGTTTATGCCAGCCAGAGAAGCAAGAGATAATATCATCAAGGCTTTACTATTGACACACGCGGCACATGCTCGGGGCATCGAGGGCCTTCTCCTGTCCACAGACGTGGAGAAGACCTTCAATAGGGTCTCTTGGGACTATATGCTGGATACCTGTCGCCATGTGGGCTTGGGACCACATATGATGACGTGGATTGGGGCACTCTATCAGAATCCCTCAGCCAGGATAAAAATTAACGGCACACTATCAGATAAGGTACAGATCTCAAACAGGACCCGACAGGGGTGCCCCCTGTCACCACTATTATTTATTTTATCCCTAGAACCATTTACCAGACGGGTTAACAAAAACAAATCGATTACTGAGGTAGATGATAGAACGTACAAGACGGCCGCTTACGCGGATGACCTACTGTTTTTTTTAACTAAACCACATACAACTATCCCAAATCTAATTAAAGAATTCACACTTTTTGGTTACATTTCTAACCTTAAAATTAACTACAGCAAATCCGAAGCTATGAACATTACTCCGACGGAAGATGGAAAATTGTCCATTCCGCTGGGTTACTCCGGCCCTCAAATATTTAGGGGTTAAATTAACGCCACACCTGAAAACTATCTATGACCAAAACTTTCCCCAAATGTTGCAAAAGATCACGACTGACTTACAGAACTGAAACTCCAAATACTTCTCGTGGTTCGGTAGAGCCGCCATACTTAAAATGACGATCCTCCCACATCTACTGTATCTATTAAGAGCGCTCCCTATTAGAATCACACAGAACTTCTTTAAAAACCTTCAATCCCTTCTGTTACGATTCCTTTGGAACCACAAAAGGCCCAGACTTAAGATTGCACACTTAATTAGGCCCAAAGACTTAGGTGGAATGGGACTTCCACACTTTCAAAACTATTATAGGGCAGCTCATCTCACGAGAGTGATAGACTGGCACTGCCACGGTGCATCCAAAGATTGGGTCACCCTGGAAGAGTCACTGAACCATAAGTCCTTACAATATGCTCCATGGATAGCCTGGCATTGCCAACCTCAAGCAACAAAAAATCACCCATTAACGGGCGCCACGTTGAGCGTATTCAAGACCGTGACAAATAAGACAGATGTGACTTCACTTCTAAGTCCACTGACCCCACTGCTCAACAACCCGGGATTTGCTCCGGGAATGGACGGTGGGGCTATGCGACCCACTGACCCAAAGAAACAGATCACTGGGGGGGACTGCTTCAGCAACAACAGAATCAAAAGCTACACTGAGCTGAAAGAAGATAGTAATCTTCCACTACTTCCTATCTGGGCCTACTTTCAGATCCGTAGCTATGTCACAAGCAAAACTAACAGACCCCTCTTTCAAAGACCAATGACGGAACTAGAAACGATTTGTCACAAAGGTGACATGGTTAGTAAGGTGACCTCAACCACATATAACTGGCTACAATACTCTGTCCCCAGACGACAATTTTAGGAAAGATTGGTCCAGAGCTCTACAAAGAGACATCACAGACAACCAATGGTCCACAGCTTGTATCCTCTCTCATAAATGCTCTGTTAGCACGAAAACTCAAGAGACGGCTTATAAACTCTTGACACATTGGTACGCTACTCCACATAAACTTAATACATGGTTCCCGGAGGTGTCAGAAAAATGCTGGAGATGTCAGGAGGAGACTGGCACGCTCATCCACATTCGGTGGCAATGCCGGGCACTAGACACTTTCTGGACAGCGGTGAGAGAAACCATACGGCAAATCACGGAGACGAGAATTAAGCTAGATGCGGCTTGCTGCTTACTCCACATTTCTAATTTTCCATATAAAAGATATAAAAAATCTCTAACAAAGCACTTACTGAACGCCGCCAAGGCTTTAATACCGTTACGCTGGAAAAGCACACAGGCTCCCTTGGTGCGAGACTGGCTACAGAAAGTTTCAGAGGATTGCCAGATGGAAGATGTTGTGGCACAAGCCTCAGACAACATTGATAGATACAACACCACATGGTCCCCCTGGCTACATTTCAAGATCTCAACAGATTATGACCGCCTGAGGAACGGATGAGATCCTCTGGGAATTTGCCTAAGCCCACACTGGTAACATGCGACGACCGGGGAGAGAGAGCTTTTACCGACCTGTTCTACCCCTTTCTTCTGTTTTCACGTTCATCTCTTCTACTCTATCAGTTTAAATCTTTAATTATATGCACAATCAAGGCTGAGAGATCAAGTGTACTTGTTGTTATGTAGACTATTTCAACTCAGATACCCGGCTGACGAGGGAATGATAGTCCCTCATCAGGACCCAGTATACTGTAAAGATTACGATAATGAGGAATATTATGGTTTCATGAAAGTTATAGATTATTGATAAATGTAGCAAAAGCTTAGCTTTACTGTCGTGTATATGACAACTTGTGCTTCTGTAACATACTGTTTCTGAAATATGGCTTTGACTGTGAACACATTTAAAACTCTAACAAATCTTTTGATAGAAAAAAAAAAAGTTGAAAAAGTCCCATCATTAGATGAAAGAGCTGAACATTTTAAAAGTTGAATGGTGTTAATAGCTGAAAGTATGCAGAAGTTACGCAGAGCCAAAAAACGTACGGAATAATAAAATTATAATTAAAAACTAGAAAATGCATTTCCTGGGGAAAATGCGTGGAATGCTGAATAGCTGTATTGCTAAAATGGCCTCCATCAAAACTGTCCCCATCATATTGCCATCAAACTGCCCCTTCAGAATTGCCCCATCAAAATTGTCCCCATCAAAACTGCCCTATCAGAATTGTCCCATCAAAATTGCCCCATCAGAATTGCCCCATCAAAACTGCCCCATCATAGTGCCACCATCAAAACTGCCCCATCAGAATTGCCCCATCAAAACTGCCCCATCATATTTCCACCATCAAAACTGCCCCATCAAAACTGCCCCCATCAAAACTGCCCCATCATATTGCCACCATCAAAACTGCTCCATCAAAATTGTCCCCATCAAAACTGCCCCATCATATTGCCACCATCAAAACTGCCCCATCAAAATTGCCCCATCATATTGCCACCATCAAAACTGCCGCATCAGAATTGCCCCATCAAAACTGCCCCATCATATTCCTCTATTATAAATCAGTACATGGTGTGTTTGTCCCCTCCCCCGGGCTCTGTAATCAGAGCTGAGATGCTCCAGCCGCCTCCCTCACTGCCCATCACTGTGTATAACAGAAGCTTTGGTAACCATGGCAACATAAGCAGCACAGTACACTCTGTTTAATGGCTAAAATTTCCTGAAATGACCACTGAACAAACAGCTTTTTCACAAAAACTGTAAAAGATATCAAACTGAAAAGATATAGCCAGATAGCTGAATATTTTGTGAAGATTTTAAAGTTTGTTTGGCGTCTGTAGGTGATAGTATGAAGGAGATGAAACCTTTGGGAGCTGAAGAAGATTTTAAGAATTTGAAGCATGCTCTCATTGACTTCAATGTTAAAAAGCTTAATATTTTAAAAAGTATAAATAGTATAAAAAAAGTTGAAAAAGTCCCATCATCAGCTGAAAGAGATGAACATTTTAAAAGTTGAACGGTTTTAATAGCTGAAAGTATGCAGAAGTTACGCAGAGCCCAAAAATGTATGGAATAATAAAAATGAATAACTAGAAAATGCATTTCCTGGGGTAAATTGGAGGGAATGCTGAATAGCATCTCCCTATTTGCCCACATCTGTCAGGGAAGACAGGTTTTCCATGTAAGCGCCAGGCGTGCACGCATGCATACTAGCACTTTAAGACACACACCTGTCACTAATACTGAAGTCAGGCAAGCTATTTAAACAGGGCTCCTACAGAGGTTTATTGCTGTTTGGTCTGCAGCTTCTGTGTTGTATCCTGTTTCCTGTGTGACCTCTGATTCTGATCCAGCTTGTTGTTACCTGTGATTGCCTGCTGCCTGTTCTGATCCCAGCTTCCCATAGACTCTGATCCTGGCTTCCCATAGACTCTGATCCTGCCTGCTGATTCTGTCTGCTGATCTTCTGGTACTACTTGGCTTGTGACCTGACCTCTCTTCTGCCTACCGTCTATGCCTGATCTGCCTGATTATTACCGACCCGGCCTGTCTGACCCTGCATCTTGCTCATCCAGCCTGCTACAGCTCCCAGCCCTGCAAGCCTGCATCTGGTACTGGTCTGTGGTTCATCCCAGCCTGCCACCAGTCAAGCATCGTGTCAGCTCATCTACTATCTGCCTGCTGATCACCGCTACTACACGGACTATTGAACTGTTTACAGGCACTCATACCCCACCGTGCTCCTGTGGCTGCTGTATCACTACCAGTAGTCCGCGAGCCAGGGTTGTACCAGAGGCCTTCCTCTACACGTCAGGCTCACATCCCAGGTACGTAACACCATCATTTTGCCCCATCAAAATTGCCCCTATCAAACTACTCCCATCAAAATTGCCCCATCATATTGCCACAGTCCTAATTGCCCCTTCAAAACTGCCCCATCATATTGCCACCATGAAAACTGCCCCATCCAAAACTGCTACTGTCAAAACTGCCCCATCAAAACTGCCACCATCAACATGACCCCATCAAAACTGCCACATCAAAATTGCTCCATTAAAATTGCCCCCATCAAACTGCCCCATCAAAATTGCCCCCATCATATTGCCACAGTCAAAACTGCCCCATCATATTGCCACCATCAAAGTGGGCCCCCATCAAAACTGCCACATCAAAACTTCCCCCATCAAATTTGCCCCATCATATTGCCACCATCAAAACTGCCCAATCATATTGCCACCATCAA
Source organism: Lithobates clamitans (assembly GCA_037952925.1). Lineage (NCBI taxonomy): Eukaryota > Metazoa > Chordata > Amphibia > Anura > Ranidae > Lithobates > Lithobates clamitans. Next base: position 4,419,883 of record JBBGZY010000354.1, on the reverse strand, counting down.
AACTGCCCCATCATATTGCCCCATCAAAACTGCCCCATCATATTGCTCCATAAAAACTGCCCCATCATATTGCCACCATCAAAATGGCCCCCATCAAAACGGCCCCTATCAAAACTGCCCCATCAAAATCCCCCCATCAAAATTACCCCTATCAAAACTGCCCCATCAAAACAGCCCATCATATTGCCACCATTAAAACGGCCCCATTAAACTGCCCCACCACATTGCCCCCATCAAAATTGCCCCATCATTGCCACCATCAAAACTGCCCCATCATATTGCCACCATCAAAACTGCCTCCATCAAAACTGCCCCATCATATTGCCACCATCAAAACTGCCCCCATCAAAACTGCCCTCATCAAAACTGCCCCATCATATTGGCCCCATCAAAACTGCCCCCATCAAATTTGCCCCATCATATTGCCACCAACCAAACAGCCCCATCAAAACTGCCCCATCATATTGCCCCCATAAAAATGGCCCCCATCAAAACGGCCCCTATCAAAACTGCCCCATCAAAATCCCCCCATCAAAATTGCCCCCATCAAAACTGCCCCATCAAAACAGCCCATCATATTGCCACCATTAAAACGGCCCCCATTAAACTGCCCCACCACATTGCCCCCATCAAAATTGCCCCATCATTGCCACCATCAAAACTGCCCCATCATATTGCCACCATCAAAACTGCCTCCATCAAAACTGCCCCATCATATTGCCACCATCAAAACTGCCCCCATTAAAACTGCCCTCATCAAAACTGCCCCATCATATTGGCCCCATCAAAACTGCCCCCATCAAATTTGCCCCATCATATTGCCACCAACCAAACAGCCCCATCAAAACTGCCCCATCATGGAGGAGGGAGGAGCCGGATGTCGAGGCGGGGTTAGTGTGGACGCCGAGCTCGTCCTGTGTGCGCGCAGCACGGGCTCTCCTGACATGCGGCTGATCGGGGACACGGCCGTATAGCCCCCCCCCCATGTACCCCCCCGCCCGTCTTCCCGAGGCCGGTTGCAAGCGGCAGGATACCCGCCGATCCCCCTGGTGAAAAGATTAAAGAACCGGAATTTAAGAGGGAGCTTAAGGGCAGCGCAGCGGCAGCAAGGACCGGACCATTCAACCGAAGGAGTTCCGCAAACAGGAGACGGCTATAGCCACCACTTCTACTTCCTGACTGAGACGGCAAACAACACAGGGTGAGATCTTTCCTTTTTGCATCCCTGATCTGGGACTGTCTTACTTGGGTATTCACCGCATGTATGATTTGGCTTTCGTTCTACAGTGTCAGCTTACCATTCATCCTGCCTCCTCCATCCCAGCTGCAGGCAGGCGCCATTCACATACCTTGGTCTGCAGCCTTGTGAGCCATCCCCGGCCTAGATAGGCTCCGACCAACCAGCCCACAGACATACCTGTCCTGCAGTAACGGTGGTGTCATCTATCTCATCTCTCCCTGGTTATCCGCTTCATTACTATTCTCTGATATTATTGTCTCCCCCTACCACGGCCAGTCCTTTACTTTATCACTTTATCATTTTACTCTGTGCTGATCAAACCCTGATGCCACAACCACATAGCAATTAATCTACACTTGTTGTCCTCCTCCAAGCTTTTCGGACTTCCAATTAATATTTTGCATATGTACAACTTGTCTGGACATCTCGGCTGTTCATCTGTCCATAGTATATAAAGCTTAATATTTATCATGAGTGTTTGGATGTGACAGGTGGCCACCTGGGTCTGCACATGACAGTTAGTCTTTTTTAACGGTGATGGTACCTGATTAACCAGGATATCTTATGGATTGGTGCATATTCTGAGTGGGAGGATCGCTGCGCTGAAAAGGGCTGGAAACCGGCGGAGAAGGTTAAAAAAAAAAAAAAAAAAATATACAAACAAACAAATGTGACAGTCTATGCTGAACAGAAGTCCATGATCTAGGATGCAGGATTGTGAAAGCCCATAAGGGGAAAACGAGGGAGGATCCATTTGCAGGACTGTGGGGGAATTTTGCATGGTATGCTGTGTCACTGTGTGCTTCCCTGCCGTAACTAGATCGTTTCAAACACTGTAGAGACACTTGACTTAGTGGACCTGCACGACGTGGGGGACTGAACCGCTTAGCCAAAGAACTACTTCTGCCTTAGTGTTAAGGAAGTGGAGTAAAGTAGATAGATCCGGGCCCTGACAATAGATCGAGCAGATCCTCTTCCCCATACCTACCCACAATAAACATTAGATAACTACTGGAGGTATAGGAAGAAGAGACTAATCAGCGACCTGGACACCTGTAAAACCTTCAGTTAGGAAACAGGAGGAGATGAGGGGTAAGGCCGGGAAAGGGACCCCAGGAATCCCACCTAGAGCGAGCGCCAGCCCGGGGACTATAAGAAAATATATGATACAAGAAGCGACAAAAGAAAACCCGGAGACCTTGTCTGGAACAAAAAATAAACAAACAGCGAGCCCGCAGAGGAACGGAACAAAGAAACAACTGGTTGTGACGGAGACCCCAGTAGGAGGTGCGACGCCGCTAGACGAATCAACAATGGAGACCCGACAGAAAAAACAGCTACCAACAAAGGATGAAATGGCAGAAATGTTCGCAAAACTAGAAATGTCAATAAAAGGCGAAATCGCATCAATGCAAGAAAGTTTGAATCACCTACTGCAAAGGGTGGAGGCCACAGAAGAGAACCTGACGATACAAGGAGAGGAGATCAAAAGGCTTAAATCACAGATGACCGAGATGCAAAGAGACCAAAGAAATCTACTGTATAAAATCGAGGACCAAGAAAACCGTAGCCGAAGGAAGAACTTAAGGGTCAGAGGCCTACCTGAGACAAGAGGCGAAAATGACAATCTACAAGAAAAAATAAATAGCATCTTCGGTCATATAGTGAATAAAGCAGGTTCAGACAAAAAAATCAAGCTTGAAAGAATTCACAGGGTGAGGAAACCTGCCGAAATATCGGGAGAAGTGCCAAGAGACGTCATAGTGAGATTCCATAATTTCCAGGAAAAAGAAAAGATTAGGACTTTCATGAAAACAAACCAACCTTTAAAATATGGGGAAACCACCCTGCAAATTTTCCCTGATCTAGCAGTGGAGACCCTAGCAAGGAGAAGGACGTTAAAACCCCTACTAGAGCAGATGAAGTCGCATGAGATTCAATACCAATGGGGATTCCCGGCATGTCTAACGGGGCGAAAAGAGGGAAGAACGTCAGTTCTGAGGTTCCCAGAAGACACGCCTAAATTTTGCAAATACTTCAACTTACCAATAATAGAAATACCCGGATGGTGGGAAAACCGGGCAACCGGGGGAATCGCAGACGAATCACAAACATGGCAACCAGTTAACCATCCCAGACGAAGATTAATTTAAATATTCAGCTATAGTAAAAGAAACGGGATCGAGACTGGTTCATATAATCCCAATTAGATGAAGGGGGCCTTGGGCGGTTGGGTTGGGGGGGGTGGGGGGGGGATGGGAGGACCGGTGCTGAGGTGGGACACTCTTCCCCCCAAAATTCATCTGGGAGGGAAAAAACGAGCCCCGTCAAGTGTCGGCATCGGAGCTCAACCTCAGAGGGGTTAACCGGTCAGCTCGAGATGGGAGAAGGCGACCGGTTTCTTCCTACGTCTTCTCTCTTTTACTCAACTAGGAGACCGAGGAAGGATAGCCCACCCCGGGCGAATTGGAGGGAGGGGGAGGGGGGGAGGGAGAGTGGGATGGGTGGGGGGGACTGGGCGGGCAAGGGGGGGGGGGAGGAGGAAGAGTGAGGGATTGGGAGAGGAATGGGGGGTTGGGGAGGGGGAGGGGGGGGCACTAGAGAGGAGGGGGTAAGGGCGACCCAGTTTCCTACTAAGTGTAGACACCCGAAAGTTAAAAAAAAAAAGAAAAAAAAAAAAAAAAAAAAGAGAGAAAGTAATTTATAATGTCTAGGGTCAATTTTATTTCCTATAATGTAAGAGGCATGAATGCCCCTATAAAACGTGCCAATATATTAAACGAACTAAAATTTTTAAAAGCCGATGTCGCTATGCTCCAAGAGACGCACTTATGTATTAATAATCATCAAAAAATATACTCCAGGGATTTTCCGGTATGGTACTATGGGGACTCCCCGGTTAGGGGAGTAAAAGGAGTCGCAATTGGGTTTGCCAGAGGGGTAAGGTTCGAGTTAGAGGAGAGAAGGTCTGATCCGGAAGGAAGGTATATTTTTTTAAGAGGCAAAATAAACGGATCCGCCTGCTCCCTGGCAAACATTTACTGTCCAAATCAGAACACAATAAAATTCGTACTGGGAGTTTTATCCAAGTTTGAGGAGTTCAAGAGAGAGGGCGCCATAATAGCGGGCGACTTTAACCTGTGTTTGGACCCAGGGATGGACAGTACGTCCCGTGTGCGTGAGTTGAGCGGAGGGTGGGGGTCAAAGTTAAAAAGGAAGCTCAACCAACTTCAGCTGGTGGATGTATGGAGGTCACAGCATTTGGACCTCAGAGACTACACCTACCGCTCTCACGTGCACGGGACGTACTCGAGAATAGATTTTTTTCTTGTAGAACATAGACTGCTAGAGGGGGTACCAGAGTCGAGCATTGGCAGCATCACATTCTCTGACCATGCCCCGGTGAGCCTCCAATGGACTACAGAGATGCCCCAAATACAGAGTAGTGGCTGGAGGTTAAACGAGGAGCTTCTACATGATAAAGAGGTAGAAAAAAGAATCAAAGAGGAATTAGATATGTATTTCAAAATTAATGTACCAGGGGAGACATCTGAAGCCACAACTTGGGAGGCGCATAAAGCCTACATAAGGGGCATACTTATGATGGTGGGGTCTGAAAAAAAAAGGAGCAGGGCCAAGGAGAAGAATATCTTACTAAAGAATATTCATGGCTTAGAGCAACAACACAAGATAACGGGAGACGGGGAGACACTGGCCAGATTGATGAGGAGAAGAGAAGAGCTGAGGGATCTAATGGAGCAGGAAACACGCAAGACATTCAACCTAGTGAAAAAAGACAGATATATCAACGGGAACAAACCGGGGAAGTTATTAGCAAGGGCCCTAAAAAAAAAGAAAAATAACAACTACGTAGAGAAAATAAGGACAAAGTCTGGGGAAATTAGATTTAGATCAGGGGATATAGCAGACACCTTCCAAGAATTCTATGGAGGGCTTTACGCCATCAATACTGAAAACACTCAAGAGAACAAAAGCAGCAAAAGTGCAGGAATCAAAAAGTTTTTAAAGGAAGCAATGCTACCCAGGATAACAGACAGTGATAAATGCATACTAGAGGCCCCCATCTCGGAGTTAGAGATTAGGAAAGCTATTCAGGGAATCCCAAATGGTAAAAGCCCCGGGCCCGACGGCCTAACTGCTCTTTACTACAAAAAATTTCAGGAACTCTTGATCCCCAGGTTGTGTTCGTATATGAACGGAATAGGGGAGAAGTGGGAGATGAGGAATGAAGCATTGGAGGCCAGCATAACTGTAATCTGGAAAGAAGGAAAAGATAATACGCTTTGCTCGAGTTACAGGCCCATTTCTCTCCTGAACGTGGACACGAAGTTATTCGCTAAAATCCTAGCTGACAGGCTGAAAAGAATAATTAATGGGGTCATCCACCCAGACCAGGTGGGCTTCGTGCCAGGCAGGGAGGGGAGGGATAATGCCATCAAGACGTTACTGGCAGTCCAGGGTGTTCATGATAGTGGGGCCCCAGGTCTCCTCCTGTCAATTGACGCCGAGAAAGCCTTTGACAGGGTTGACTGGGGCTTCATTTGGGACACCCTGGAGGAGATAGGCCTAGGAGACAGACTGATCAGCTGGATAAAAGCTTTATATTCACATCCTTCAGCGCGAGTGAAAATTAATGGAACCCTATCGAAACCATTTAGAATGTATAATGGTACGAGACAGGGGTGCCCCCTCTCCCCATTGTTGTTTGTGATTGCTTTAGAACCCCTCCTGGCAAAGATAAGGACCAACCCGGATATTAGAGGGGTAAAGGTGGGTGAAGAGGAGTATAAACTCGCCGCCTTTGCGGACGACGTACTGTTCTATATCACGCACCCGAGGATCTCACTCCCGAACTTGGTAGCGACCCTCAAAGAGTACGGCAGATTGTCCAATTTCCGAGTGAACCAGGCCAAATCAGAAACGCTCGAGATAATAAAGGGAAGTACGAGCGATACGGCGTATCAAACGTCATTCCCATTTAAATGGGGGGCAAAAGAACTCAATTACCTAGGTATTAAAATAACCACTACTAAGGAGTCTCTATTCCTCGCAAACTTCATACCACTTCTCAACGAAGTTAAAAATGATCTTAACAGAATTTCACATACTCAATTATCATGGGGAGGGAGGATTAATCTATTTAAGATGTCAATTTTGCCAAAAATCATCTACAAAATGCAAATGATACCAATTCCAATCCCTCAGACCTACTTCAATAAGCTACGCACTGTTTTCTTAAGATTTATATGGAGAGGGAGAAAACCTAGATTAAAATTAGCACAATTAATAAAGGACAGGAAGAAGGGGGGGTGGGGAGCACCTGATATTAGAAAATACTACTTTGCGATTGCTTTATCACGGTTGTTAGATTGGGTAAAAAATAATGAAGAAAAATTATGGGTGAAAATGGAAAAAAGTATGAGTGGAGCGGATTTGAGCAAGATGGTCTGGATCCCACCACAGTATAGAAAATTAGGCACAGAAACAACGTATATAACAAAGCATACACTTAATATTTGGGACAACGTACACAAAAAAGAGCACTGGGAGTTCAATTCACCATTAATTTTTTTAAAAAATACAGATTATTTTGCACCAGGGAAAGAAGAGGTGTCTGGGAGGTGGATTATAAAGGAGGATTTGCAATTAAAAGATGTCATGATACAGGGGAAGATGTGTACTGAGGCTGAATTAAAAGCCAAAAATGAATGGCTGATAATAGATCCCTGGCGATACTACCAACTGAAACACTTTGTTAACTCACTCCCGCAACCAATCAGACCGATAGAGAATCTACTCCCTCTGGAGAAACTATGTGTTGAGAAAAAAGGGAAAGGAGGTATAGCCAAGACTTATAGAGCGCTTGGGGAGTTGGAGGGAGTAGGAGATCTGAGATTCGTGGAGAAGTGGGAGGAAGAGCTGGGTATTAAGATCGACAGACAGGAGGTGGGGAGGATTATGAAAAGGGTGAACGCAACTTCAGTAAATTACAAGCTCTCAGAAATGAATTATAAGATCCTCACAAGGATGTACATAACCCCAGATAGAGGGCATAGAATTATGGAGGGACGGTCACAGCTATGTTGGAGGGGTTGCGGAGGAATAGGGACTATGGCGCACATATGGTGGCAGTGCCCGGTAATCATGGAATTCTGGGGGGAGATTGGGCAAATCATCAATAAGATCCTTAAGATAGACATCCCCTTAGACCCCTGGGTGTTTTTGCACCACGGGAGGAAAGTCCCCACGAAGGCATATCTGAGGTCGTTATTCCCCCACCTCTTAAATGCTGCAAAAAGCCTCATCCCCAGATATTGGCAAGACAAAAGGAGACCTACGGTACGAGAGTGGCTAGGCAAGATAAACGAGATTTATAATCTTGAATACTTGAAGTATAGTGAAGGAGCAGAGATGAAAACCTTCGAGGAGACATGGAAGGACTGGGCGAACTTTAGGTACTCACTTCAAGCGGCAGAATTGTGGGGAATCTGACGGCAAAAATACAAAAAACTACCTAGGTAGTAATTTGCTAAACTTGGAATAGCACATCGACTTCGAACTCGCACCTGAGACACGGATGTAGGAGCTGGAGTCGGGAACGGGTGGGGCTACACGGGAGTAATGGGGGGGGGGTAGGGGGAGGGTAGGCTCAGGCGGGTCACGGGGGAAGGGACTATGTTTCTTCTGTATTTCTTTTTGTCTCTCCTTTCTCTATAGGAGATGTCTCTTCTAGAATTTTTCTTTGAAATTTTCTTTTTTTACATTAAATAAGGAAATATAGCCACAGTGATGTGAATGCTTATTGGGACAGACTTGAACTGAAAAGTTGAAAACATAGTCCCTAAAAATACTTCGCTGAAGTGGCCAAAAAAAAAAAAAAAAAAAAACTGCCCCATCATATTGCCACCATCAAAACTGCCCCATCATATTGCCACCATCAAAACTGCCCTATCATATTGCCCCATCAAAATTGTCCACATCAAACTGCCCCCATCAAAACTGCCCCATCATATTGACACCATCAAAACTGCCCCATCAGAATTGCCTCATCAAAACTGTCCTCTATTCCTCTATTATAAATCAGTGCATGGTGTGTCTGTCCCCTCCCCTGGCTCTGTAATCAGAGCTGAGATGCTCCAGCAGCCTTTCCCACCACCCATCACTGTGTGTAACAGAAGCTTTGGTAACCATGGCAACAAAAGCAGCCCAGTACACTCTGTTTAATCGCTAAAATTTCCTGAAATGACCATGAAACAAACAGCTTTTTCACAAAAACTGTAAAAGATATCAAACTGAAAAGATATAGCCAAATAGCTGAATATTTTGTGAACATTTTAAAGTTTGTTTGGTGTCTGTAGGTGATAGTATGAAGGTGCTGAAACTTTTGGGAGCTGAAGATTTTAAGGATTTGAAACATGCTTTCATTGACTTCAATGTTAAAAAAAAGTGTTAAAAAGCTTAATATTTAAAAAAAAAAAAATAGTAGAAAAAAAGTTGAAAAAGTCCCATCATCAGCTGAAAGAGATGAACATTTTAAAAGTTGAATGGTTTTAATAGCTGAAAGTATGCAGAAGTTACGCAGAGCCAAAAAACGTACAGAATAATAAAATTAAAACTAGAAAATGCATTTCCTGGGGAAAATATGTGGGAATGCTGAATAGCTGAATTGCTAAAATGGCCCCCATCAAAACTGCCCCATCATATTGCCACCATTAAAACTGACCCATCAGAATTGCCCCATCAAAACTGCCCCATCATATTGCCACCATCAAAACTGCCCCATCATATTGTCACCATCAAAACTGCCCCCATCAAAACTGCCCCATCAAAACTGCCCCATCATATTCCTCTATTATAAATCAGTACATGGTGTGTCTGTCCCCTCCCCCGGGCTCTGTAATCAGAGCTGAGATGCTCCAGCCACCTCCCCGCCTGTGTATAACAGAAGCTTTGGTAACCATGGCAACAAAACCAGCACAGTACACTCTGTTTAATGGCTAAAATTTCCTGAAATGACCACTAAACAAACAGCTTTTTCACAAAAACTGTAAAAGATATCAAACTGAAAAGATATAGCCAGATAGCTGAATATTTTGTGAACATTTTAAAGTTTGTTTGGCGTCTGTAGGTGAAAGTATGAAGGAGCTGAAACTTTTGGGAGTGGAAGAAGATTTTAAGGATCTAAAGCATGCTCCCATTGACTTCAATGTTAAAAAAAAGTGTTAAAAAGCTTAATATTTAAAAAAGTATAAATAGTAGAAAAAAAGTTGAAAAAGTCCCATCATTAGCTAAAAGAGACGAACATTTTAATAGTTGAATGGTTTTAATAGCTGAAAGTATGCAGAAGTTACGCAGAGCCGAATAACGTACGGAATAAAATTAAATAATAAAATTAAAATAAAAAATAAAACTAGAAAATGCATTTCCTGGGGAAAATGCGTGGGAATGCTGAATAGCTAAATTGCTAAAATGGCCACCATCAAAACTGCCCCATCATACTGCCATCAAAACTGCCCCATCAAAATTGTCCCCATTAAAACTGCCCCATCAGAATTGCCCCATCAAAACTGCCCCATCATATTGCCACCATCAAAACTGCCCCCATCAAAACTGCCCCATCATATTGCCACCTTTAAAACTGCTCCATTAAAATTGTCCCCATCAAAACTGCCCCATCATATTGCCACCATCAAAACTGCCCCATCAGAATTGCCCCATCAAAACTGCCCCATCATATTGCCACCATGAACACTGCCCTATCAGAATTGCCCTATCAAAACTGCCCATCATATTGCCACCATCAAAACTGCCCCATCAGAATTGCCCCATCAAAACTGCCCCATCATATTCCTCTATTATAAATCAGTACATGGTGTGTCTGTCCCCTCCCCCGGGCTCTGTAATCAGAGCTGAGATGCTCCAGCCACCTCCCCGCCTGTGTATAACAGAAGCTTTGGTAACCATGGCAACAAAACCAGCACAGTACACTCTGTTTAATGGCTAAAATTTCCTGAAATGACCTCTAAACAAAAAGCTTTTTCACAAAAACTGTAAAAGATATCAAACTGAAAAGATATAGCCAGATAGCTGAATATTCTGTGAACATTTTAAAGTTTGTTTGGTGTCTCTAGGTGAAAGTATGAAGGAGCTGAAACTTTTGGGAGCGGAAGAAGAATTTAAGGATTTCAAGCATGCTCCCATTGACTTCAATGTTAAAAAAAGTGTTAAAAAGCTTAATATTTAAAAAAGTATAAATGGTAGAAAAAAAGTTGAAAAAGTCCCATCATCAGCTAAAAGAGACGAACATTTTAATAGTTGAATGGTTTTAATAGCTGAAAGTATGCAGAAGTTACGCAGAGCCAAATAAACGTACGGAATAAAATTAAAATTAAAATTAAAACTAGAAAATGCATTTCCTGGGGAAAATGCGTGGGAATGCTGAATAGCTAAATTGCTAAAATGGCCGCCATCAAAACTGCCCTATCATACTGCCATCAAAACTGCCCCATCATATTGCCACCATCAAAACTGCCCCATCAGAATTGCTCCATCAAAATTGTCCCATCATATTGCCACCATCAGAATTGCCCCATCAAAACTGCCCCATCATATTGCCACCATCAAAACTGCCCCATCAGAATTGCCCCATCATATTACCACCATCAAAACTGCCCCATCATATTGCCACCATCAAAACTGCCCCCATCATATTGCCATCAAAACTGCCCCATTAGAATTGCCCCATCAAAATTGTCCCCATCAAAACGGCCCCATCATATTGCCACCATCAAAACTGCCCCATCAGAATTGCCCCATCAAAACTGCCCCATCATATTGCCACCATCAAAACTGCCCCATCAGAATTGCCCCATCAAAACTGCCCCATCAGAATTGCCCAATCAAAACGGCCCCTATCAAAACTGCCCCATCATATTGCCACGTTTTAAAACTGCTCCATAAAAATTGTCCCCATCAAAACTGCCCCATCATATTGCCACCATGAAAACTGCCCCATCAGATTGCCCCATCAAAACTGCCCCATCATATTGCCACCATCAAAACTGCCCCATCAGAATTACCCCATCAAAACTGCCCCATCATATTCCTCTATTATAAATCAGTACATAGTGTGTCTGTCCCCTCCCCCAGGCTCTGTAATCAGAGCTGAGATGCTCCAGCCACCTCCCCCCCTGTGTATAACAGAAGCTTTGGTAACCATGGCAACAAAACAAACACAGTACACTCTGATTATTGGCTAAAATTTCCTGAAATGACCTCTAAACAAAAAGCTTTTTCTCAAAAACTGTAAAAGATATCAAACTGAAAAGATATAGCCAGATAGCGAAATATTCTGTGAACATTTTAAAGTTTGTTTGGTGTCTCTAGGTGAAAGTATGAAGGAGCTGAAACTTTTGGGAGCGGAAGAAGAATTTAAGGATTTCAAGCATGCTCCCATTGACTTCAATGTTAAAAAAAGTGTTAAAAAGCTTAATATTTTAAAAAGTATAAATGGTAGAAAAAAAGTTGAAAAAGAGCACACATCAGCTAAAAGAGACAAACATTTTAATAGTTGAATGGTTTTAATAGCTGAAAGTATGCAGAAGTTACGCAGAACCAAAAAACGTACGGAATGATAAGAAGAAAAACTAGAAAATGCATTTCCTGGGGAAAATGCGTGGGAATGCGTGGGAATGCTGAATAGCTAAAACGGCCGCCATCAAAACTGCCCCATCATACTGCCATCAAAACTGCCCCATCAGAATTGCCCCATCAAAACTGCCCCATCATATTGCCACCATCAAAACTGCCCCATCAGAATTGCCCCATCAAAACTAAAAGTAATTTTTTTTTTCAAAAGTAATTTTTTTTTTCAAAAATGAATTTTTCTTTTCAAAAATATTTTTTTTTTTCAAAAATAATTTTTTTTCAAAAATATATATTTTTTTTAAAAAAAATATTTTTTTTTTCAAAAATGATTTTTTTTTTCAAAAATAATTTTTTTTTTCAAAAATAATTTTTTTTTTTTCAAAAATAATTGCTGAATAGCTAAATTGCTAAAACGGCCGCCATCGAAACTGCCCCATCATACTGCCATCAAAACTGCCCCATCAGAATTGCCCCATCAAAATTGTCCCCATTAAAACTGCCCCATCATATTGCCATCAAAACTGCCCCATCAGAATTGCTCCATCAAAATTGTCCCATCATATTGCCACCATCAGAATTGCCCCATCAAAACTGCCCCATCATATTTTTCAAAAATGAATTTTTTTTTTCAAAAATAATTTTTTTTTTTCAAAAATAATTTTTTTTTTCAAAAATAATTTTTTTTTTCAAAAATATATATTTTTTTTCAAAAATAATTGCTGAATAGCTAAATTGCTAAAACGGCCGCCATCAAAACTGCCCCATCATACTGCCATCAAAACTGCCCCATCAGAATTGCCCCATCAAAATTGTCCCCATTAAAACGGCCACCATCATATTGCCACCATCAAAACTGCACCATCAGAATTGCTCCATCAAAATTGTCCCATCATATTGCCACCATCAGAATTGCCCCATCAAAATTCCCCCATCATATTGCCACCATCAAAACTGCCCCATCAGAATTGCCCCATCATATTACCACCATCAAAACTGCCCCATCATATTGCCATCAAAACTGCCCCATTAGAATTGCCCCATCAAAATTGTCCCCATCAAAACTGCCCCATCATATTGCCACCATCAAAACTGCCCCATCAGAATTGTCCCATCAAAACTGCCCCATCAGAATTGCCCTATTACAACAGCCCCATCATATTGCCACCATCAAAACTGCCCAATCATAATTGCCCCATCAAAACTGCCCCATCAGAATTGCCCCATCAAAACTGCCCCATCATATTGCCACCATCAAAACTGCCCCCATCAAAACTGCCCCATCAGAATTGCCCCATCAAAACTGCCCCATCAGAATTGCCCTATCAAAATTGCCCCATCATATTGCCACCATCAAAACTGCCCCATCAGAATAACTCCATAAAAACTGCCCCGTCATATTGCCACCATCAAAACTGCCCCATCAGAATTGCCCCATTAAAACTGCCCCATCATATTGCCACCATCAAAACTGCCCCATCAGAATTACCCCATCAAAACTGCCCCATCATATTCCTCTATTATAAATCAGTACATGGTGTGTCTGTCCCCTCCCCCGGGCTCTGTAATCAGAGCTGAGATGCTCCAGCCACCTCCCCCCCTGTGTATAACAGAAGCTTTGGTAACCATGGCAACAAAACAAACACAGTACACTCTAATGGCTAAAATTTCCTGAAATGACCTCTAAACAAAAAGCTTTTTCTCAAAAACTGTAAAAGATATCAAACTGAAAAGATATAGCCAGATAGCTGAATATTTTGTGAAGATTTTAAAGTTTGGCGTCTGTAGGTGATAGTATGAAGGAGATGAACTTTTGGGAGCGGAAGAAGAATTTAAGGATTTCAAGCATGCTCCCATTGACTTCAATGTTAAAAAAAATGTTAAAAAGCTTAATATTTTAAAAAGTATAAATAGTAGAAAAAAAGTTGAAAAAGAGCACACCTCAGCTAAAAGAGACGAACATTTTAATAGTTGAATGGTTTTAATAGCTGAAAGTATGCAGAAGTTACGCAGAACCAAAAAACGTACGGAATGAGAAGAAAAATAACTAGAAAATGCATTTCCTGGGGAAAATGCGTGGGAATGCTGAATAGCTAAATTGCTAAAATGGCTACCATCAAAACTGCCCCATAAGAATTGCCCCATCAAAATTGTCCCCATTAAAACTGCCCCATCATGTTGCCACCATCAAAACTGCCCCATCAGAATTGCCCCATCAAAACTGCCCCATCATATTGCCACCATCAAAACTGCCACATCATATTACCACCTTTAAAACTGCTCCATTAAAATTGTCCCCATCATATTGCCACCATCAAAACTGCCCCATCAGAATTGCCCCATCAAAACTGCCCCATCATATTGCCACCATGAAAATTGCCCTATCAAAACTGCCCCATCATATTGCCACCATCAAAACTGCCCCATCATATTGCCACCATCAAAACTGCCCCATCATAATTGCCACCATCAAAACTGCCCCATCAGAATTGCCCTATCAAAACTGCCCCATCATATTCCTCTATTATAAATCAGTACATCGTGTGTCTGTCCCCTCCCCCAGGCTCTGTAATCAGAGCTGAGATGCTCCAGCCACCTCCCCCCCTGTGTATAACAGAAGCTTTGGTAACCATGGCAACACAACAAACACAGTACACTCTGATTAATGGCTAAAATTTCCTGAAATGACCTCGAAACAAAAAGCTTTTTCTCAAAAACCGTAAAAGATATCAAACTGAAAAGATATAGCCAGATAGCTGAATATTTTGTGAACATTTTAAAGTTTGTTTGGTGTCTCTAGGTGAAAGTATGAAGAAGCTGAAACTTTTGGGAGCGGAAGAAGAATTTAAGGATTTCAAGCATGCTCCCATTGACTTCAATGTTAAAAAAAGTGTTAAAAAGCTTAATATTTTAAAAAGTATAAATAGTAGAAAAAAAGTTGAAAAAGAGCACACATCAGCTAAAAGAGACGAACATTTTGATAGTTGAATGGTTTTAATAGCTGAAAGTATGCAGAAGTTACGCAGAACCAAAAAACGTACGGAATAAAATTAAAATTAAAATTATTCAAAACTAGAAAATGCATTTCCTGGGGAAAATGCGTGGGAATGCTGAATTGCTAAAACGGCCCCCAGCAAAATTGCCCCCATCATATTGCCATCAAAACTGTCCCATCATATTGCCACCATCAAAACTGCCCCATCAGAATTGCCCTATCAAAACAGCCCCATCATATTGCCACCATCAAAACTGCCCCCAAAACTGTAACCATGGCAACAAAACAAACACAGTACACTCTGATTAATGGCTAAAATTTCCTGAAATGACCTCTAAACAAATGGCCGTATTTTAAAAACTATACATCCTACAGCGAAGATCTTTATATTGTGAGAATCACAAGACCCAGACCTAGATTCTGATACATAGTATGTCTCTGAAATATTAAAATTGAAGGCACGGTCTCAGTTTAGAAATTGCCCTTCAAATTTGAAGGGGCTAGAGTGTAGTTTCAATGAATGTCAATGGACGGTGTGAGTTGCAAACAAATGGTCATATTGTGAAAACTGTCAGGACTATGGCTTAGCCGTGGACATGTTTAGTGGCAGCAGGGATAGCTAAACGTTTTGATATAAGATTTGTGTAGGTGGGCTTGAAAATGAGGGAGTGGCGGCAGTTTAGAAATCATGTTCAGATTTTTCAGCTTTTGTCCCCTCCCCCCGGGCTCTGTAATCAGAGCTGAGATGCTCCAGCCACCTCCCCCCCTGTGTATAACAGAAGCATTGGTAACCATGGCAACAAAGCAACACAGTACACTCTGATTAATGGCTAAAATTTCTTGAAATGACCTCTAAACAAAAAGCTTTTTCTCAAAAACTGTAAAAGATATCAAACTGAAAAGATATAGCCAGATAGCTGAATATTTTGTGAACATTTTAACGTTTGTTTGGTGTCTCTAGGTGAAAGTATGAAGGAGCTGAAACTTTTGGGAGCGGAAGAAAAATTTAAGGATTTCAAGCATGCTCCCATTGGCTTCAATGTTAAAAAAAAGTGATAAAAAGCTTAATATTTTAAAAAGTATAAATGGTAGAAAAAAAGTTGAAAAAGAGCACACCTCAGCTAAAAGAGACGAACATTTTGATAGTTGAATGGTTTTAATAGCTGAAAGTATGCAGAAGTTACGCATTACCGAAAAACGTACGGAATAAAATGATTAAAATTAAGTTTAAAAATAAATAAAATCGAATAACAATAGTGGGACTGCTAAAGCAGTCCCACTAACTAGAAAATGCAATTCCTGGGGAAAATGCGTGGGAATGCTGAATAGCTAAATTGCTAAAATGGCCGCCATCAAAACTGCCCCATCATACTGCCATCAAAACTGCCCCATCAGAATTGCCCCATCAAAATTGTCCCCATTAAAACTGCCCCATCATATTGCCACCATCAAAACTGCCCCATCAGAATTGCCCCATCAAAACTGCCCCATCATATTCCTCTATTATAAATCAGTACATGGTGTGTCTGTCCCCTCCCCCGGGCTCTGTAATCAGAGCTGAGATGCTCCAGCCACCTCCCCGCCTGTGTATAACAGAAGCTTTGGTAACCATGGCAACAAAACCAGCACAGTACACTCTGTTTAATGGCTAAAATTTCCTGAAATGACCTCTAAACAAAAAGCTTTTTCACAAAAACTGTAAAAGATATCAAACTGAAAAGATATAGCCAGATAGCTGAATATTCTGTGAACATTTTAAAGTTTGTTTGGTGTCTCTAGGTGAAAGTATGAAGGAGCTGAAACTTTTGGGAGCGGAAGAAGAATTTAAGGATTTCAAGCATGCTCCCATTGACTTCAATGTTAAAAAAAGTGTTAAAAAGCTTAATATTTAAAAAAGTATAAATGGTAGAAAAAAAGTTGAAAAAGTCCCATCATCAGCTAAAAGAGACGAACATTTTAATAGTTGAATGGTTTTAATAGCTGAAAGTATGCAGAAGTTACGCAGAGCCAAATAAACGTACGGAATAAAATTAAAATTAAAATTAAAACTAGAAAATGCATTTCCTGGGGAAAATGCGTGGGAATGCTGAATAGCTAAATTGCTAAAATGGCCGCCATCAAAACTGCCCTATCATACTGCCATCAAAACTGCCCCATCATATTGCCACCATTAAAACTGCCCCATCAGAATTGCTCCATCAAAATTGTCCCATCATATTGCCACCATCAGAATTGCCCCATCAAAACTGCCCCATCATATTGCCACCATCAAAACTGCCCCATCAGAATTGCCCCATCATATTACCACCATCAAAACTGCCCCATCATATTGCCACCATCAAAACTGCCCCCATCATATTGCCATCAAAACTGCCCCATTAGAATTGCCCCATCAAAATTGTCCCCATCAAAACGGCCCCATCATATTGCCACCATCAAAACTGCCCCATCAGAATTGCCCCATCAAAACTGCCCCATCATATTGCCACCATCAAAACTGCCCCATCAGAATTGCCCCATCAAAACTGCCCCATCAGAATTGCCCAATCAAAACGGCCCCTATCAAAACTGCCCCATCATATTGCCACGTTTTAAAACTGCTCCATAAAAATTGTCCCCATCAAAACTGCCCCATCATATTGCCACCATGAAAACTGCCCCATCAGATTGCCCCATCAAAACTGCCCCATCATATTGCCACCATCAAAACTGCCCCATCAGAATTACCCCATCAAAACTGCCCCATCATATTCCTCTATTATAAATCAGTACATAGTGTGTCTGTCCCCTCCCCCAGGCTCTGTAATCAGAGCTGAGATGCTCCAGCCACCTCCCCCCCTGTGTATAACAGAAGCTTTGGTAACCATGGCAACAAAACAAACACAGTACACTCTGATTATTGGCTAAAATTTCCTGAAATTACCTCTAAACAAAAACTTTTTCTCAAAAACTGTAAAAGATATCAAACTGAAAAGATATAGCCAGATAGCAAAATATTCTGTGAACATTTTAAAGTTTGTTTGGTGTCTCTAGGTGAAAGTATGAAGGAGCTGAAACTTTTGGGAGCGAAAGAAGAATTTAAGGATTTCAAGCATGCTCCCATTGACTTCAATGTTAAAAAAAGTGTTAAAAAGCTTAATATTTTAAAAAGTATAAATGGTAGAAAAAAAGTTGAAAAAGAGCACACATCAGCTAAAAGAGACGAACATTTTAATAGTTGAATGGTTTTAATAGCTGAAAGTATGCAGAAGTTACGCAGAACCAAAAAACGTACGGAATAATAATAAGAAAAATAAATAAAATCGAATAACAATAGTGGGACTGCTAAAGCATTCCCACTAATTAAAAATAAATAAAATCGAATAACAATAGTGGGACTGCTAAAGCAGTCCCACTAAAAAACGAATAACAATAGTGGGACTGCTAAAGCAGTCCCACTAATAAAATCGAATAACAATAGTGGGACTGCTAAAGCAGTCCCACTAATAAAAACTAGAAAATGCATTTCCTGGGGAAAATACGTGGGAATGCTGAATAGCCAAATTGCTAAAACTGCCCCCATCATACTGCCATCAAAATTGCCCCATCAAAATTGTCCCTATCAAAACTGCCCCATCATATTGCCACCATCAAAACTGCCCCATCAGAATTGCCCCATCTTATTGCCACCATCAAAACTGCCCCATCAGAATTGCCCCATCAAAACTGCCCCATCATATTGCCACCATCAAAACTGCCCCATCAGAATTGCCCCATCAAAACTGCCACCATCAAAACTGCCCAATATATTGCCACCATCAAAACTGCCCCCATCATATTGCCATCAAAACTGCCCCATCAGAATTGCCCCATAAAATTGTCCCCATCAAAACTGTCCCATCAGAATTGCCCCATCAAAACTGCCCCATCATATTGCCACCATCAAAACTGCCCCATCATATTGCCACCATCAAAACTACCCCATCAAAACTGCCCCCATCAAAAATGTCCCCATCATATTGCCACCTTTAAAACTGCTCCATTAAAATTGTCCCCATCAAAACTGCCCCATCATATTGCCACCATCAAAACTTCCCCATCAGAATTGCCCCATCAAAACTGCCCCATCATATTGCCATTATCAAAACTGCCCCATCAGAATTGCCCCATCAAAACTGCCCCATCATATTCCTCTATTATAAATCAGTACATGGTGTGTCTGTCCCCTCCCTGGGCTCTGTAATCAGAGCTGAGATGCTCCAGCCACCTCCCCCCCTGTGTATAACAGAAGCTTTGGTAACCATGGCAACAAAAGCAACACAGTACACTCTGTTTAATGGCTAAAATTTCCTGAAATGACCACTAAACAAAAAGCTTTTTCACAAAAACTGTAAAATATATCAAACTGAAAAGATATAGCCAGATAGCTGAATATTTTGTGAACATTTTAAAGTTTGTTTGGCATCTGTAGGTGAAAGTATGAAGAAGCTGAAACTTTTAGGAGCGGACGAAGATTTTAAGGATCTGAAGCACGCTCCCATTGACTTCAATGTTAAAAAAAAGTGTTAAAAAGCTTCAAATTTTAAAAAGTATAAATAGTAGAAAAAAAAGTTGAAAAAGAGCACACATCAGCTAAAAGAGACCAACATTTTAATAGTTGAATGGTTTTAATAGCTGAAAGTATGCAGAAGTTACGCAGAACCAAAAAACGTACGGAATAATAATAAGAAAAATAAACTAGAAAACGCATTTCCTGGGGAAAATGCGTGGGAATGCTGAATAGCTAAATTGCTAAAACGGCCGCCATCAAAACTGCCCCATCAGAATTGCCCCATCAAAATTGTCCCATCAAAACTGCCCCATCAGAATTGCCCCATCATATTACCACCATCAAAACTGCCCCATCATATTGCCACCATCAAAACTGCCCCCATCATATTGCCACCATCAAAACTGCCCCCATCATATTGCCATCAAAACTGCCCCATTAGAATTGCCCCATCAAAATTGTCCCCATCAAAACTGCCCCATCAGAATTGCCCCATCAAAACTAAAAGTAATTTTTTTTTTCAAAAGTAATTTTTTTTTTCAAAAATGAATTTTTTTTTCAAAAATATATATATATTTTTTTTCAAAATAATTTTTTTTTTTCAAAAATAATTTTTTTTTTCAAAAATATTTTTTTTTCAAAAATAATTTTTTTTTTCAAAAAATTTTTTTTTTTTTCAAAAATATTTTTTTTTTTCAAAAATATTTTTTTTTTCAAAAATAATTTTTTTTTTTTCAAAAATAATTTTTTTTTTCAAAAATATTTTTTTTTCAAAAATATTTTTTTTTTTCAAAAATATTTTTTTTTTTTCAAAAATATTTTTTTTTTCAAAAATAATTGCTGAATCGCTAAATTGCTAAAACGACCGCCATCAAAACTGCCCCATCATACTGCCATCAAAACTGCCCCATCAAAATTGTCCCCAATAAAACTGCCCCATCATATTGCCACCATCAAAACTGCCCCCATCAAAACTGCCCCATCATATTGCCACCTTTAAAACTGCTCCATAAAAATTGTCCCCATCAAAACTGCCCCATCATATTGCCACCATCAAAACTGCCCCATCAGAATTGCCCCATCAAAACTGCCCCATCATATTGCCACCATCAAAACTGCCCCATCAGAATTACCCCATTAACTGCCCCATCATATTCCTCTATTATAAATCAGTACATGGTGTGTCTGTCCCCTCCCCCCTGGGCTCTGTAATCAGAGCTGAGATGCTCCAGCCACCTCCCCCCTGTGTATAACAGAAGCTTTGGTAACCATGGCAACAAAACAAACAGTACACTCTGATTAATGGCTAAAATTTCCTGAAATGACCTCTAAACAAAAAGCTTTTTCTCAAAAACTGTAAAAGATATCAAACTGAAAAGATATAGCCAGATAGCTGAATATTTTGTGAACATTTTAAAGTTTGTTTGGTGTCTCTAGGTAAAAGTATGAAGGAGCTGAAACTTTTGGGAGCGGAAGAAGAATTTAAGGATTTCAAGCATGCTCCCATTGACTTCAATGTTATAAAAAAGTGTTAAAAAGCTTAATATTTTAAAAAGTATAAATGGTAGAAAAAAAGTTGAAAAAGAGCACACCTCAGCTAAAAGAGGCGAACATTTTGATAGTTGAATGGTTTTAATAGCTGAAAGTATGCAGAAGTTACGCAGAACCAAAAAACGTACGGAATAAGAAGAAAAACTAGAAAATGCGTGGGAATGCTGAATAGCTAAATTGCTAAAATGGCCGCCATCAAAACTGCCCCATCATACTGCCATCAAAACTGCCCCATCAGAATTGCCCAATCAAAATTGTCCCCATTAAAACTGCCCCATCATATTGCCCCCATCAAAACTGCCCCCATCAAAACTGCCCCATCATATTGCCACCTTTAAAACTGCTCCATTAAAATTGTCCCCATCAAAACTGCCCCATCATATTGCCACCATCAAAACTGCCCCATCAGAATTGCCCTATCAAAACTGCCCATCATATTGCCACCATCAAAACTGCCCCATCATAATTGCCCCATCAAAACTGCCCCATCATATTCCTCTATTATAATCAGTACATGGTGTGTCTGTCCCCTCCCCCAGGCTCTGTATTCAGAGCTGAGATGCTCCAGCCACCTCCCCCCCTGTGTATAACAGAAGCTTTGGTAACCATGGCAACAAAACAAACACAGTACACTCTGATTAATGGCTAAAATTTCCTGAAATGACCTCTAAACAAAAAGCTTTTTCTCAAAAACGGTAAAAGATATCAAACTGAAAAGATATAGCCAGGTAGCTGAATATTTTGTGAACATTTTAAAGTTTGTTTGGTGTCTCTAGGTGAAAGTATGAAGGAGCTGAAACTTTTGGGAGCGGAAGAAGAATTTAAGGATTTCAAGCATGTTCCCATTGACTTTAATGTTAAAAAAAGTGATAAAAAGCTTAATATTTTAAAAAGTATAAATGGTAGATAAAAAGTTGAAAAAGAGCACACATCAGCTAAAAGAGACGAACATTTTGATAGTTGAATGGTTTTAATAGCTGAAAGTATGCAGAAGTTACGCAGAACCAAAAAACGTACGGAATAAAATTAAAATTAAAATTAAGTTTAAAAATAAATAAAATCGAATAACAATAGTGGGACTGCTAAAGCAGTCCCACTAATAATAAAAAAAGAATAACAATAGTGGGACTGCTAAAGCAGTCCCACTAATAAAATCGAATAACAATAGTGGGACTGCTAAAGCATTCCCACTAATTAAAAATAAATAAAATCGAATAACAATAGTGGGACTGCTAAAGCAGTCCCACTAAAAAACGAATAACAATAGTGGGACTGCTAAAGCAGTCCCACTAATAAAATTGAATAACAATAGTGGGACTACTAAAGCATTCCCACTAATTAAAAATAAATAAAATCGAATAACAATAGTGGGACTGCTAAAGCAGTCCCACTAAAAAACGAATAACAATAGTGGGACTGCTAAAGCAGTCCCACTAATAAAATTGAATAACAATAGTGGGACTGCTAAAGCAGTCCCACTAATAAAAACTAGAAAATGCATTTCCTGGGGAAAATGCGTGGGAATGCTGAATAGCTGAATTGCTAAAACTGCCCCATCATACTGCCATCAAAATTGCCCCATCAAAATTGTCCCCATCAAAACTGCCCCATCATATTGCCACCATCAAAACTGCCCCATCAGAATTGCCCCATCATATTGCCACCATCAAAACTGCCCCATCAGAATTGCCCCATCAAAACTGCCCCATCATATTGCCACCATCAAAACTGCCCCATCTGAATTGCCCCATCAAAACTGCCACCATCAAAACTGCCCAATATATTGCCACCATCAAAACTGCCCCCATCATATTGCCATCAAAACTGCCCCATCAGAATTGCCCCATAAAATTGTCCCCATCAAAACTGCCCCATCAGAATTGCCCCATCAAAACTGCCCCATCATATTGCCACCATCAAAACTGCCCCATCATATTGCCACCATCAAAACTACCCCATCAAAACTGCCCCCATCAAAAATGTCCCCATCATATTGCCACCTTTAAAACTGCTCCATTAAAATTATCCCCATCAAAACTGCCCCATCATATTGCCACCATCAAAACTTCCCCATCAGAATTGCCCCATCAAAACTGCCCCATCATATTGCCATTATCAAAACTGCCCCATCAGAATTGCCCCATCAAAACTGCCCCATCATATTCCTCTATTATAAATCAGTACATGGTGTGTCTGTCCCCTCCCTGGGCTCTGTAATCAGAGCTGAGATGCTCCAGCCACCTCCCCCCCTGTGTATAACAGAAGCTTTGGTAACCATGGCAACAAAAGCAACACAGTACACTCTGTTTAATGGCTAAAATTTCCTGAAATGACCACTAAACAAAAAGCTTTTTCACAAAAACTGTAAAATATATCAAACTGAAAAGATATAGCCAGATAGCTGAATATTTTGTGAACATTTTAAAGTTTGTTTGGCGTCTGTAGGTGAAAGTATGAAGGAGCTGAAACTTTTGGGAGCGGAAGAAGATTTTAAGGATCTGAAGCACGCTCCCATTGACTTCAATGTTAAAAAAAGTGTTAAAAAGCTTCATATTTTAAAAAGTATAAATAGTAGAAAAAAAGTTGAAAAAGTCCCATCATCAGCTGAAAGAGACTAACATTTTAATAGTTGAATGGTTTTAATAGCTAAAAGTATGCAGAAGTTACGCAGAGCCAAAAACGTACGGAATAAAATTAAATAATAAAAATAAACTAGAAAATGCATTTCCTGGGGAAAATGCGTGGGAATGCTGAATAGCTAAATTGCTAAAATGGCCGCCATCAAAACTGCCCCATCATACTGCCATCAAAACTGCCCCATCAGAATTGCCCCATCAAAATTGTCCCCATTAAAACTGCCCCATCATATTGCCACCATCAAAACTGCCCCATCAGAATTGCCCCATCAAAACTGCTCCATCATATTGCCACCATCAAACCTGCCCCCATCAAAACTGCCCCATCATATTGCCACCTTTAAAACTGCTCCATTAAACTTTGTCCCCATCAAAACTGCCCCATCATATTGCCACCATCAAAACTGCCCCATCAGAATTGCCCCATCAAAACTGCCCCATCATATTGCCACCATGAAAACTGCCTCATCAGAATTGCCTCATCAAAACTGCCCTATCATATTGCTACCATCAAAACTGCCCCATCAGAATTGTCCCATTAAAACTGCCCCATCATAATTGCCCCATCAAAACTGCCCCATCATAATTGCCCCATCATAATTGCCCCATCAAAACTGCCCCATCAGAATTGCCCTATCAAAACTGCCCCATCATATTCCTCTATTATAAATCAGTACATGGTGTGTCTGTCCCCTCCCCCGGGCTCTGTAATCAGAGCTTAGATTCTCCAGCCACCTCCCCCCCTGTGTATAACAGAAGCTTTGGTAACCATGGCAACAAAACAAACACAGTACACTCTGATTAATGGCTAAAATTTCCTGAAATTACCTCTAAACAAAAAGCTTTTTCTCAAAAACTGTAAAAGATATCAAACTGAAAAGATATAGCCAGATAGCTGAATATTTTGTGAACATTTTAAAGTTTGTTTGGTGTCTGTAGGTGAAAGTATGAAGGAGCTGAAACTTTTGGGAGCGGAAGAAGAATTTAAGGATTTCAAGCATGCTCCCATTGACTTCAATGTTAAAAAAAGTGTTAAAAAGCTTAATATTTAAAAAAGTATAAATGGTAGAAAAAAAGTTGAAAAAGTCCCATCATCAGCTAAAAGAGACGAACATTTTAATAGTTGAATGGTTTTAATAGCTGAAAGTATGCAGAAGTTACGCAGAGCCAAATAAACGTACGGAATAAAATTAAAATTAAAATTAAAACTAGAAAATGCATTTCCTGGGGAAAATGCGTGGGAATGCTAAATAGCTAAATTGCTAAAATGGCCGCCATCAAAACTGCCCTATCATACTGCCATCAAAACTGCCCCATCATATTGCCACCATCAAAACTGCCCCATCAGAATTGCTCCATCAAAATTGTCCCATCATATTGCCACCATCAGAATTGCCCCATCAAAACTGCCCCATCATATTGCCACCATCAAAACTGCCCCATCAGAATTGCCCCATCATATTACCACCATCAAAACTGCCCCATCATATTGCCACCATCAAAACTGCCCCCATCATATTGCCATCAAAACTGCCCCATTAGAATTGCCCCATCAAAATTGTCCCCATCAAAACGGCCCCATCATATTGCCACCATCAAAACTGCCCCATCAGAATTGCCCCATCAAAACTGCCCCATCATATTGCCACCATCAAAACTGCCCCATCAGAATTGCCCCATCAAAACTGCCCCATCAGAATTGCCCAATCAAAACGGCCCCTATCAAAACTGCCCCATCATATTGCCACGTTTTAAAACTGCTCCATAAAAATTGTCCCCATCAAAACTGCCCCATCATATTGCCACCATGAAAACTGCCCCATCAGATTGCCCCATCAAAACTGCCCCATCATATTGCCACCATCAAAACTGCCCCATCAGAATTACCCCATCAAAACTGCCCCATCATATTCCTCTATTATAAATCAGTACATAGTGTGTCTGTCCCCTCCCCCAGGCTCTGTAATCAGAGCTGAGATGCTCCAGCCACCTCCCCCCCTGTGTATAACAGAAGCTTTGGTAACCATGGCAACAAAACAAACACAGTACACTCTGATTATTGGCTAAAATTTCCTGAAATTACCTCTAAACAAAAAGCTTTTTCTCAAAAACTGTAAAAGATATCAAACTGAAAAGATATAGCCAGATAGCGAAATATTCTGTGAACATTTTAAAGTTTGTTTGGTGTCTGTAGGTGAAAGTATGAAGGAGCTGAAACTTTTGGGAGCGGAAGAAGAATTTAAGGATTTCAAGCATGCTCCCATTGACTTCAATGTTAAAAAAAGTGTTAAAAAGCTTAATATTTTAAAAAGTATAAATGGTAGAAAAAAAGTTGAAAAAGAGCACACATCAGCTAAAAGAGACGAACATTTTAATAGTTGAATGGTTTTAATAGCTGAAAGTATGCAGAAGTTACGCAGAACCAAAAAACGTACGGAATAATAATAAGAAAAATAAATAATATCGAATAACAATAGTGGGACTGCTAAAGCATTCCCACTAATTAAAAATAAATAAAATCGAATAACAATAGTGGGACTGCTAAAGCAGTCCCACTAAAAAACGAATAACAATAGTGGGACTGCTAAAGCAGTCCCACTAATAAAATCGAATAACAATAGTGGGACTGCTAAAGCAGTCCCACTAATAAAAACTAGAAAATGCATTTCCTGGGGAAAATACGTGGGAATGCTGAATAGCCAAATTGCTAAAACTGCCCCCATCATACTGCCATCAAAATTGCCCCATCAAAATTGTCCCCATCAAAACTGCCCCATCATATTGCCACCATCAAAACTGCCCCATCAGAATTGCCCCATCTTATTGCCACCATCAAAACTGCCCCATCAGAATTGCCCCATCAAAACTGCCCCATCATATTGCCACCATCAAAACTGCCCCATCAGAATTGCCCCATCAAAACTGCCACCATCAAAACTGCCCAATATATTGCCACCATCAAAACTGCCCCCATCATATTGCCATCAAAACTGCCCCATCAGAATTGCCCCATAAAATTGTCCCCATCAAAACTGTCCCATCAGAATTGCCCCATCAAAACTGCCCCATTATATTGCCACCATCAAAACTGCCCCATCATATTGCCACCATCAAAACTACCCCATCAAAACTGCCCCCATCAAAAATGTCCCCATCATATTGCCACCTTTAAAACTGCTCCATTAAAATTGTCCCCATCAAAACTGCCCCATCATATTGCCACCATCAAAACTTCCCCATCAGAATTGCCCCATCAAAACTGCCCCATCATATTGCCATTATCAAAACTGCCCCATCAGAATTGCCCCATCAAAACTGCCCCATCATATTCCTCTATTTTAAATCAGTACATGGTGTGTCTGTCCCCTCCCTGGGCTCTGTAATCAGAGCTGAGATGCTCCAGCCACCTCCCCCCCTGTGTATAACAGAAGCTTTGGTAACCATGGCAACAAAAGCAACACAGTACACTCTGTTTAATGGCTAAAATTTCCTGAAATGACCACTAAACAAAAAGCTTTTTCACAAAAACTGTAAAATATATCAAACTGAAAAGATATAGCCAGATAGCTGAATATTTTGTGAACATTTTAAAGTTTGTTTGGCATCTGTAGGTGAAAGTATGAAGAAGCTGAAACTTTTAGGAGCGGACGAAGATTTTAAGGATCTGAAGCACGCTCCCATTGACTTCAATGTTAAAAAAAAGTGTTAAAAAGCTTCAAATTTTAAAAAGTATAAATAGTAGAAAAAAAAGTTGAAAAAGAGCACACATCAGCTAAAAGAGACCAACATTTTAATAGTTGAATGGTTTTAATAGCTGAAAGTATGCAGAAGTTACGCAGAACCAAAAAACGTACGGAATAATAATAAGAAAAATAAACTAGAAAACGCATTTCCTGGGGAAAATGCGTGGGAATGCTGAATAGCTAAATTGCTAAAACGGCCGCCATCAAAACTGCCCCATCAGAATTGCCCCATCAAAATTGTCCCATCAAAACTGCCCCATCAGAATTGCCCCATCATATTACCACCATCAAAACTGCCCCATCATATTGCCACCATCAAAACTGCCCCCATCATATTGCCACCATCAAAACTGCCCCCATCATATTGCCATCAAAACTGCCCCATTAGAATTGCCCCATCAAAATTGTCCCCATCAAAACTGCCCCATCAGAATTGCCCCATCAAAACTAAAAGTAATTTTTTTTTTCAAAAGTAATTTTTTTTTTCAAAAATGAATTTTTTTTTCAAAAATATATATATATTTTTTTTCAAAATAATTTTTTTTTTTTCAAAAATAATTTTTTTTTTCAAAAATATTTTTTTTTCAAAAATAATTTTTTTTTTCAAAAAATTTTTTTTTTTTTCAAAAATATTTTTTTTTTTTCAAAAATATTTTTTTTTTCAAAAATAATTTTTTTTTTTCAAAAATAATTTTTTTTTTCAAAAATATTTTTTTTTCAAAAATATTTTTTTTTTTCAAAAATATTTTTTTTTTTTCAAAAATATTTTTTTTTTCAAAAATAATTGCTGAATAGCTAAATTGCTAAAACGACCGCCATCAAAACTGCCCCATCATACTGCCATCAAAACTGCCCCATCAAAATTGTCCCCATTAAAACTGCCCCATCATATTGCCACCATCAAAACTGCCCCCATCAAAACTGCCCCATCATATTGCCACCTTTAAAACTGCTCCATAAAAATTGTCCCCATCAAAACTGCCCCATCATATTGCCACCATCAAAACTGCCCCATCAGAATTGCCCCATCAAAACTGCCCCATCATATTGCCACCATCAAAACTGCCCCATCAGAATTACCCCATTAACTGCCCCATCATATTCCTCTATTATAAATCAGTACATGGTGTGTCTGTCCCCTCCCCCCTGGGCTCTGTAATCAGAGCTGAGATGCTCCAGCCACCTCCCCCCTGTGTATAACAGAAGCTTTGGTAACCATGGCAACAAAACAAACAGTACACTCTGATTAATGGCTAAAATTTCCTGAAATGACCTCTAAACAAAAAGCTTTTTCTCAAAAACTGTAAAAGATATCAAACTGAAAAGATATAGCCAGATAGCTGAATATTTTGTGAACATTTAAAAGTTTGTTTGGTGTCTCTAGGTAAAAGTATGAAGGAGCTGAAACTTTTGGGAGCGGAAGAAGAATTTAAGGATTTCAAGCATGCTCCCATTGACTTCAATGTTAAAAAAAAGTGTTAAAAAGCTTAATATTTTAAAAAGTATAAATGGTAGAAAAAAAGTTGAAAAAGAGCACACCTCAGCTAAAAGAGGCGAACATTTTGATAGTTGAATGGTTTTAATAGCTGAAAGTATGCAGAAGTTACGCAGAACCAAAAAACGTACGGAATAAGAAGAAAAACTAGAAAATGCGTGGGAATGCTGAATAGCTAAATTGCTAAAATGGCCGCCATCAAAACTGCCCCATCATACTGCCATCAAAACTGCCCCATCAGAATTGCCCAATCAAAATTGTCCCCATTAAAACTGCCCCATCATATTGCCCCATCAAAACTGCCCCCATCAAAACTGCCCCATCATATTGCCACCTTTAAAACTGCTCCATTAAAATTGTCCCCATCAAAACTGCCCCATCATATTGCCACCATCAAAACTGCCCCATCAGAATTGCCCTATCAAAACTGCCCATCATATTGCCACCATCAAAACTGCCCCATCATAATTGCCCCATCAAAACTGCCCCATCATATTCCTCTATTATAATCAGTACATGGTGTGTCTGTCCCCTCCCCCAGGCTCTGTATTCAGAGCTGAGATGCTCCAGCCACCTCCCCCCCTGTGTATAACAGAAGCTTTGGTAACCATGGCAACAAAACAAACACAGTACACTCTGATTAATGGCTAAAATTTCCTGAAATGACCTCTAAACAAAAAGCTTTTTCTCAAAAACGGTAAAAGATATCAAACTGAAAAGATATAGCCAGGTAGCTGAATATTTTGTGAACATTTTAAAGTTTGTTTGGTGTCTCTAGGTGAAAGTATGAAGGAGCTGAAACTTTTGGGAGCGGAAGAAGAATTTAAGGATTTCAAGCATGTTCCCATTGACTTTAATGTTAAAAAAAGTGATAAAAAGCTTAATATTTTAAAAAGTATAAATGGTAGATAAAAAGTTGAAAAAGAGCACACATCAGCTAAAAGAGACGAACATTTTGATAGTTGAATGGTTTTAATAGCTGAAAGTATGCAGAAGTTACGCAGAACCAAAAAACGTACGGAATAAAATTAAAATTAAAATTAAGTTTAAAAATAAATAAAATCGACTAACAATAGTGGGACTGCTAAAGCAGTCCCACTAATTAAAAATAAATAAAATCGAATAACAATAGTGGGACTGCTAAAGCAGTCCCACTAAAAAACGAATAACAATAGTGGGACTGCTAAAGCAGTCCCACTAATAAAATTGAATAACAATAGTGGGACTACTAAAGCATTCCCACTAATTAAAAATAAATAAAATCGAATAACAATAGTGGGACTGCTAAAGCAGTCCCACTAAAAAACGAATAACAATAGTGGGACTGCTAAAGCAGTCCCACTAATAAAATTGAATAACAATAGTGGGACTGCTAAAGCAGTCCCACTAATAAAAACTAGAAAATGCATTTCCTGGGGAAAATGCGTGGGAATGCTGAATAGCTGAATTGCTAAAACTGCCCCATCATACTGCCATCAAAATTGCCCCATCAAAATTGTCCCCATCAAAACTGCCCCATCATATTGCCACCATCAAAACTGCCCCATCAGAATTGCCCCATCATATTGCCACCATCAAAACTGCCCCATCAGAATTGCCCCATCAAAACTGCCCCATCATATTGCCACCATCAAAACTGCCCCATCTGAATTGCCCCATCAAAACTGCCACCTTTAAAACTGCCCAATATATTGCCACCATCAAAACTGCCCCCATCATATTGCCATCAAAACTGCCCCATCAGAATTGCCCCATAAAATTGTCCCCATCAAAACTGCCCCATCAGAATTGCCCCATCAAAACTGCCCCATCATATTGCCACCATCAAAACTGCCCCATCATATTGCCACCATCAAAACTACCCCATCAAAACTGCCCCCATCAAAAATGTCCCCATCATATTGCCACCTTTAAAACTGCTCCATTAAAATTATCCCCATCAAAACTGCCCCATCATATTGCCACCATCAAAACTTCCCCATCAGAATTGCCCCATCAAAACTGCCCCATCATATTGCCATTATCAAAACTGCCCCATCAGAATTGCCCCATCAAAACTGCCCCATCATATTCCTCTATTATAAATCAGTACATGGTGTGTCTGTCCCCTCCCTGGGCTCTGTAATCAGAGCTGAGATGCTCCAGCCACCTCCCCCCCTGTGTATAACAGAAGCTTTGGTAACCATGGCAACAAAACAAACAGTACACTCTGATTAATGGCTAAAATTTCCTGAAATGACCACTAAACAAAAAGCTTTTTCTCAAAAACGGTAAAAGATATCAAACTGAAAAGATATAGCCAGATAGCTGAATATTTTGTGAACATTTTAAAGTTTGTTTGGCGTCTGTAGGTGAAAGTATGAAGGAGCTGAAACTTTTGGGAGCGGAAGAAGATTTTAAGGATCTGAAGCACGCTCCCATTGACTTCAATGTTAAAAAAAGTGTTAAAAAGCTTCATATTTTAAAAAGTATAAATAGTAGAAAAAAAGTTGAAAAAGTCCCATCATCAGCTGAAAGAGACTAACATTTTAATAGTTGAATGGTTTTAATAGCTAAAAGTATGCAGAAGTTACGCAGAGCCAAAAACGTACGGAATAAAATTAAATAATAAAAATAAACTAGAAAATGCATTTCCTGGGGAAAATGCGTGGGAATGCTGAATAGCTAAATTGCTAAAATGGCCGCCATCAAAACTGCCCCATCATACTGCCATCAAAACTGCCCCATCAGAATTGCCCCATCAAAATTGTCCCCATTAAAACTGCCCCATCATATTGCCACCATCAAAACTGCCCCATCAGAATTGCCCCATCAAAACTGCTCCATCATATTGCCACCATCAAACCTGCCCCCATCAAAACTGCCCCATCATATTGCCACCTTTAAAACTGCTCCATTAAACTTTGTCCCCATCAAAACTGCCCCATCATATTGCCACCATCAAAACTGCCCCATCAGAATTGCCCCATCAAAACTGCCCCATCATATTGCCACCATGAAAACTGCCTCATCAGAATTGCCTCATCAAAACTGCCCTATCATATTGCTACCATCAAAACTGCCCCATCAGAATTGTCCCATTAAAACTGCCCCATCATAATTGCCCCATCAAAACTGCCCCATCATAATTGCCCCATCATAATTGCCCCATCAAAACTGCCCCATCAGAATTGCCCTATCAAAACTGCCCCATCATATTCCTCTATTATAAATCAGTACATGGTGTGTCTGTCCCCTCCCCCGGGCTCTGTAATCAGAGCTTAGATTCTCCAGCCACCTCCCCCCCTGTGTATAACAGAAGCTTTGGTAACCATGGCAACAAAACAAACACAGTACACTCTGATTAATGGCTAAAATTTCCTGAAATTACCTCTAAACAAAAAGCTTTTTCTCAAAAACTGTAAAAGATATCAAACTGAAAAGATATAGCCAGATAGCTGAATATTTTGTGAACATTTTAAAGTTTGTTTGGTGTCTGTAGGTGAAAGTATGAAGGAGCTGAAACTTTGGGGAGCGGAAGAAGATTTTAAGGATCTGAAGCATGCTCCTATTGACTTCAATGTTAAAAAAAAGCGATAAAAAGCTTAATATTTTAAAAAGTATAAATGGTAGAAAAAAAGTTGAAAAAGTCCCATCATCAGCTGAAAGAGACGAACATTTTAATAGTTGAATGGTTTTATTAGCTGAAAGTATGCAGTTACGCAGAGCCAAAAAACGTACGGTATAAAATTAAAATTAAAAATAAATAAAATCGAATAACAGTAGTGGGACTGCTAAATGCGTGGGAATGCTGAATAACTGAATTGCTAAAACGGCCCCCATCAAAACTGCCCCATCATACTGCCATAAAAACTGCCCCATCAGAATTTCCCCATCAAAATTGTTCCCATCAAAACTGCCCCATCATATTGCCACAATCAGAATTGCCCCATCAAAACTGCCCCATCATATTGCCACCATCAAAACTGCCCCATCAGAATTGTCCCATCAAAACTGCCCCATCTTATTGCCACCATCAAAGCTGCCCCCATCAAAACTGCCCCATCAGAATTGCCCCATCAAAACTGCCCCATCAGAATTGCCCTATCAAAACTGCCCCATCATATTGCCACCGTCAAAACTACCCCATCAGAATTGTCTCATCAAAACTGCCCCATCATATTGCCACCATCAAAACTGCCCCATTAGAATTGTCCCATCAAAACTGCCCCATCATATTGCCACCATCAAAGCTGCCCCCATCAAAACTGCCCCATCAGAATTGCCCCATCAAAACTGCCCCATCAGAATTGCCCTATCAAAACTGCCCCATCATATTGCCACCATCAAAACTACCGCATCAGAATTGTCTCATCAAAACTGCCCCATCATATTGCCACCATCAAAACTGCCCCATCAGAATTGCCCCATCAAAACTACCCCATCATATTCCTCTATTATAAATCAGTATATGGTGTGTCTGTCCCCTCCCCCGGTGTCAGGGACTAACCCGCAGGAGAACTAACATCTATGGCCAGCAGAATCCTGTATCAATGAACACAAATTCTCCAGCGCTAATGCGAGCACGTGCACGCTACAGCACACACACCACGTGAGAGACTCCAGGTGCCAAGCATACTATTTAAAGCATGTTGCAGCAGTCACCAACTTCTGCATGATCTTCAGCTTCCTCTGTATTCCTGAGTTTCTGTTCCTGTTGTCTTGGATTATCTGCTGACGACCAGGCTTGTCTTGACCTATCTGATCTGTACTTACCCCGGCTCGACCCTTGGCTCTTTCTTGTTACTCC
Organism: Lithobates clamitans; assembly: GCA_037952925.1. Classification (NCBI taxonomy): domain Eukaryota; kingdom Metazoa; phylum Chordata; class Amphibia; order Anura; family Ranidae; genus Lithobates; species Lithobates clamitans. Next base: position 4,386,241 of record JBBGZY010000354.1, on the reverse strand, counting down.
GCTCTGATCTGCTGCACCGTGTATGACCCCTGGCTTGTTTTATGGACTTTGCTACTGTTTGATCTGCTGTACCGTGTTATGCTTTTTGGACTATGTAATGCCCCAGTGACCTTTCAACATTTTGTAAATAACATCTTTAGAGAATTCCTGGATCATTTCCTGATCGTATATTTGGATGACATCCTCATCTTCTCTGACACTCTGGAGTTACATAGAACCCACATCCGGAAGGTACTATCTACATTGAGAGAACACAAGCTCTATGCAAAAGCAGAGAAGTTTCAATTTGAAGAGGCATCCATACAGTTCCTGGGCTTAATTATTTCTACATCTGGAATAGCTATGGACCCTTTAGAAAGTATCCGCTATTCTGGAGTGGTCAGCCCCTACCAACAAGAAAGGTATCCCAAGATTTGTGGGGTTTGCTAACTTTTATCGGAGATTTGTTAAAGGCTTTTCTGGTATTATTGCCCCCATTACCCAGCATACCCGTTTCCAGTGGTCCCAGGAAGCCCATGAAGCTTTTGATAAACTAAAGGCTCTATTCACCTCAGCCCCCATTCTGCAACATCCAGATCCAGCCCTGCCCTATGTTTTGGAGGTCGATGCATCGGAAGTCGCCATAGGGGCTATCCTGTCACAACGCCAAGGCCCTAAAGCTTTACTATATCCTGTAGCCTTTTTCTCCCGAAAACTAAGCCAACCGGAAAAGAATTATGATGTGGGGGATCGGGAATTACTGGCAATAAAAGCTGCTCTCGAAGAATGGCGATACCTACTGGAAGGCGCAGCTCATCCCATCATGATATTCACCGACCATAAAAACCTTGAATATCTCAGATCCGCCAAATGACTAAGACCATGGCAGGCCAGATGGGCCTTGTTCTTTTCGAGGTTTAACTTTCACCTTACCGTCCGGGGTCCAAGAATGGGAAAGCAGATGCCCTCTCACGCATGTTTCCAGAAACTCCAGAGACTGTGGCCCCTAGTACCATCTTGTCTCCTCAGAATTTCCTTTTAGTTCAACTTGATCTAAGATCAACCCTTGAACAAACCTCTGCTCAATGCCTCGAATCCGAAGGATCTGCATTCAGAAGGCAGGAAGGACTCCTGTTGTCAGGACCTTGGTAGGAGACCGAGTTGCTGAGAGGGCTCCCCTTGCGGCCGAGTGCAGCACAACCCTGAATATGGTACAGGGATGTGGTGCTCACAGAAGCACGGGTTGCCTGGAAGTTGGAGCCGGTGTTGGTGGCTTGATAGAGAAAGTCTGTAGAGGCAACGTGCTTAGGGTCCAAGGAGGGGACCAATGGAAGTCCAATAGGAAAATCAGAAGCCAGGCCAGGGGGTCAAACACAGTAAGCAGTCCGAGAATCAAAGCAACAAGTCCAGGTACAGGGGACAGAGGAATGCGGAGTCCGTTTTAATCAAGCCGGGGTCAGATGCAGGAAGCAGGCAGGGAAAGTCAGAAGCAAGCCAGTGGATAAGCCAGGAGGTCCAGAGGAGTCGATAACAAGCCGGGTCGGTACACAGGAAGTCAGGACAACAGGAATCACAATCACAGGAAGAGCTGACGATAATCCAGCAATGTGGCACTGACAGTGGAACGTTTAAATAGACACGGCGTAGTATCACGTCGTACGCACACTGTTCCGTTCGTGCGTTTGTAACATCGCGACATTGCTACGCACGCGCATTCATCCGAATGTGGCGCCAGGCGTCCGCCTAGTAGAAACATTGCACACCCGTGTGCGTTGATGCGCGTTAGCGCGACCTTGCCTGTGCTGGTTTGCTAGCCTATTTCCCTGACAGTGCCCCCCAAGGGGCAGCCTCCGGATGCCTAAACGTGCCCATTTTTCGGGGAACCCACTGCAAAATCTCTGTATTAGTCTAGGAGCGTGTACATAACTTGCGGGCTCCCAAGAGTTCTCTTCTACAGAATACCCCTTCCACTTGACTAGAAATTGAATTGTCCTACCTCTCCGACGACAGTCAAGGATAGATTCAACTTCAAATTCTGCTTCATCTCAAACCTGGACCGGAGGTGGGGGCACTTCTTCTCTCCCTGGAAAAGGACTAGAAACAACATGTTTAAGAAGTGACACATGAAAAACAGGATGGATCTTGAAAGATTCGGGTAAAGTGAGATCAAAGGCTACAGGGTTGATTTCGCGTTTGATCTCGAAAGGACCCAGGAATTTGGGTCCCAATTTCCGAGATGGGCATGGTAGCTTGAGATTTATAGATGAGAGCCAGACCTTGTCCCCTATCTTAAAGGTAGGGCTCGCTCTTCTCTTCCTATCGTATTGCTTTTTATATTCTTCTTGGGCCTTCTTTTTGGTATCCTGGAGTGTCTGATAATTAGTATGGATGAAATCCACTCTGTCCTGAACCGCCGGGACTGAAGATTCCGGAATGACGTTGGGTAGGAATGAGGGGTGGAAGCCGTAATTCGCCCAGAAGGGTGATTGGTTGGTAGAAGTATGTATTGAGTTATTATATGCAAATTCTGCACAAGGTAATAGTTGAATCCAGTCGTCTTGAGAAAAAGAACAGAAGCACCGCAGATACTGTTCCAGCGTTTGGTTGGTCCTTTCGGTCTGACCGTTACTCTGTGGGTGGTAAGCTGTGGACAAACACATTTCAATAGAAAGTAATTTGCAGAGGTCTCTCCAAAACCTAGAAGTAAATTGTACCCCTCTATCTGATACGATGTTATTTGGTAATCCGTGTAGTCAAACAATATCCTTAATAAAGATTTTTGCTGTATCTAAGGCAGAGGGAGTACCTTTCATAGGTAAAAAATGCGCCATTTTGGACAGGCGGTCTACTACCACCAAGATGGTAGTAAATTCTTCTGAGGGGGTAAATCCACGATAAAGTCCATGGAAATCTTCCTCCATGGTTGTTCTGGGACTGGCAATGGTCTTAACAAGCCCCAAGACCTGGCGTTGGATCCTTTGTTCCGTTGGCAGATGATGCAGGAGCTGACGTAGGTTTTACAATCAGGTTTCAAAGTGGGCCACCATAGGGACCGCTGAACTAGCTCAGTTGTTTTTCGAACCCCAAAATGACCAGCTAGCTTATGGTCATGAAATGTCTTCAATACTTGTAATCTGGCTTGCTGGGGAACGAAAATCTTATCTTGGTGCCATAGGAGTCCCTCTTGGCTTCTCAGGGAGGAGACTTCCGCTTCAGTACACTGACTAGAGGCCTGCTCAATAGAGGATCTTAGGTCGGGTTGGATCAGTAGGAAGTTTTGGGGAGACAGAATTGTACTAGGTGCAATTTCTTCAGGAGTGTCCGGAAACATCCGGGATAAGGCGTCCGCCTTTCCATTCTTCGACCCTGGGCGATAGGTTAAGTGAAAATTAAACCGAGAGAAAAATAGTGCCCATCGAGCCTGTCGGGGTCTTAGGCGTTTGGCCGTACGGAGATATTCTAAGTTCTTGTGGTCCGTAAAAATCAGGATGGGATGAGTGGCACCTTCCAGGAGATACCTCCATTCCTCGAGAGCTGTCTTGATTGCCAAAAGTTCCCGATCCCCCACATCGTAATTCCTCTCAGGAGGGCTCATTTTCCGTGAGGAAAAGGCCACGGGATGCAGCAATGCTTTGGGACCCTGATGCTGAGATAGAATCGCCCCTGTGGCGACTTCTGAGGCGTCGACTTCCAGGACATAGGGTAGAGCAGGGTCAGGGTGTTGCAGAATTGGGGCAGAAGTGAAGAAGGTCTTAAGCTGATCGAAGGCGGACTGTGCCCCTGCTGACCACTGAAACTTGGTATGTTGGCGGGTTGTCTGAGTAATAGGTGCTACAATGGTGGAGAAATTCTTTATAAACCTTCTGTAGAAGTTGGCGAAGCCAATGAATCTCTGTACACCCTTCTTGTCAGAAGGGGCCGGCCAATCAAGGATGGACTTTACTTTTTGAGGATCCATGGCGATTCCACCTGTGGTGATGATAAGACCCAAGAATTGAATTGAAGTTTTTTCGAAATCGCACTTTTCAGATTTGACGAAGAACCCATGGGTTCTGAGGATGCACAGTACCTTCTTCACGTGTATTCTATGGAGTTCCAGAGTGGCAGAAAAAATAAGAATGTCGTCAAGGTAGACAACAACAAAATGATCTAAATGTTCCCGGAAGATGTCATTTATGAAATGCTGAAAGGTCGCTGGGGCATTGCACAACCCAAACGGCATGACTAGGTACTCAAAATGTCCAAATCTTGTTCTGAAAGCCGTTTTCCACTCGTCCCCCTCTCGGATGCAGACGAGATTATAGGCACCACGGAGGTCGAGTTTGGTAAAGATGCGTGCTGTGCGGAACCTTTGAAAAAGCTCAGGGATGAGCGGGAGTGGGTAGTGGTTTTTAAGGGTAATTTTGTTTAACTCCCTGTAGTCCACACATGGTCTCAGTGTCTTGTCCTTCTTCTCAACGAAGAAGATTCCGGCACCGGCAGGGGAAGAAGAAGGACGGATAAAACCTTTTTCAAGATTCTCATCAATATATTGTCTAAAGGTCTCAAGCTCAGTCTCGGAGAGGGGGAATATACGACCAAAAGGAATAGTAGCTCCTGGTAGTAACTCGATGGGGCAGTCGTAAGGACGGTGTGGCGGTAAGGTGTCTGCTTTCTTTTTATCGAAGACATTAAGAAATTCCAGGTAAGCTGCTGGTACATTAGGATCCGGACTCGGTGTGGATTGTACAGTCAGGCAACTGGAAAAGTCCTGGAATTCGGGGGTCAAACAATGTTGTTGGCAATAGGGAGATGTAAGGAGTACCTCCTTCTTGGACCAATCAATCTGAGGATTGTGTGCTTGTAGCCATGGGATTCCCAGGATGACCGGGAACATAGGGGAACTTAAGACATCAAATCTGAGAAATTCCTGATGATCAGAATTGGTAGTGGTAAGGATAGGTACGGTTTCCTGGGTGACATGACCCGAGCTTGGCAAGGAGCCGTCAGCCAGATGAACTGTTAGTCTCTGTTCCTTATAGTTCAGCGGAATAGCTAAACCTTTAGCCAAGGCCAAGTCCAAGAAGCAACTACACGCCCCGGAATCCAGTATTGCTTGGAGGTGGATCTCCTTACCTGCCACTAGCAATGTAACAGGAAGTGAGATATGGGCAGAGGAAGACCTGGATACTTGAAGGGTCGGTTTTCTTGGTCTTATGGGGCAGTAATCTATGAAATGTCCTGATTCCCCGCAGTAGAAGCAAAGTCTCGCCTGCCGGCGATAAAGTCTCACCCCAGGAGTTAATGCTGGACGGAACATGCCGACTTGTAAGGGAGCTGATGCAGACTGAACTCGGGACAGGTTCCGAGTGGAGCAAGAGGCCTGGTCACGTTCACCCTGACGTTCCCGTAAACGTCTGTCAAGCTGAATAGTTAACTGGATGAGATCTTCAAGTGTGGTCGGACCCTGTAACCTGGCTAACTTATCCTTGAGGGCCTCTGATAACCCCATTCGATATTGGTATTTTAATGCTGCCTCATTCCAACCAGAATCTATGGACCATGTGCGGAACTCCACTGTATAGTCCTCCGCAGGGCGCTGACCCTGACGGAGGGAATATAGATTTGCTTCGGCAGTGGCTACCCGTAGGGGATCATCATATAACCGAGCCATGACTTCAAAGAACTGGTCCATAGTGTTGATGGAGGGGCTGCTTTGTTCCAACAGGCCATGGGCACAGGTCTGTGGTTCACCACGTAATAGGGAGATAGTGAACCCCACCTTGACTGTTTCACTGAAAAAAGTCTGTGGTTGCAAGTCGAAGTATAAGTAGCAGGAGTTTTTAAAAGACCTAAATTTTCTTTGATCGCCACGGAAACATTCTGGCGTTGGGACACGTGGTTCTAGAGGGACCATGATTCCAGCAGCTGCCGCTGGAGGTGGACCTTGAACTGAGGAGGAGGATGACTCAGGTAGGTGCTGCAGACGTTCCTCAAACCGGAAGTATTCCTCCCGAAGCTGCTGAATGACTGGGGTAAAGGCCGTGATTTGCTGGAGAATGGCCTTCATCGGGGAGTCACCTCCGTCGGTCTCTGACATGGCTGGATTATACTGTCAGGACCTTGGTAGGAGACCGAGTTGCTGAGAGGGCTCCCCTTGCGGCCGAGTGCAGCACAACCCTGAATATGGTACAGGGATGTGGTGCTCACAGAAGCACGGGTTGCCTGGAAGTTGGAGCCGGTGTTGGTGGCTTGATAGAGAAAGTCCGTAGAGGCAACGTGCTTAGGGTCCAAGGAGGGGACCAATGGAAGTCCAATAGGAAAATCAGAAGCCAGGCCAGGGGGTCAAACACAGTAAGCAGTCCGAGAATCAAAGCAACAAGTCCAGGTACAGGGGACAGAGGAATGCGGAGTCCGTTTTAATCAAGCCGGGGTCAGATGCAGGAAGCAGGCAGGGAAAGTCAGAAGCAAGCCAGTGGATAAGCCAGGAGGTCCAGAGGAGTCGATAACAAGCCGGGTCGGTACACAGGAAGTCAGGACAACAGGAATCACAATCACAGGAACACAGGAAGAGCTGACGATAATCCAGCAATGTGGCACTGACAGTGGAACGTTTAAATAGACACGGCGTAGTATCACGTCGTACGCACACTGTTCCGTTCGTGCGTTCGTAACATCACGACGTTGCTACGCACGCGCATTCATCCGAATGTGGCGCCAGGCGTCCGCCTAGTAGAAACATTGCACACCCGTGTGCGTTGATGCGCGTTAGTGCGACCTTGCCTGTGCTGGTTTGCTAGCCTATTTCCCTGACACCTGTGGCATGGGGACAAGATCTTCGTTCCCATGGGAGCCAGGCTTCAGGTCCTCAAGACCTTTCACGAACACCAACTTGCCGGCTATTTCGGGATTCATAAGACTACTGAGCTGATTCAGCGATCCTACTGGTGGCCTAACCTGAGGCAAGATTGTAAGAAATTCATAGGCTCCTGCACAACCTGTGCCAGAAGTAAGGGAAGCTGCACCCAAGCCTGGGGTTTGCTAAGACCACTACCTATCCCAGACCGCCCCTGGAAAATGTTGTCCATGGATTTTATTGTGGAGCTGCCCCATCTGAAGGCTTTACCACTATCCTGGTGGTGGACGATCGTTTATCAAAGATGGCCCACTTCCTGCCTCTACTAGGCACACCTTCTGCCACTGATACAGCACATGTCTTTATTAAAGAGATCGTAAGACTGCACAGCTTGCCAGACAGTATTGTATCCGACAGAGGAGTACAATTTACTTCAAGGTTCTGGAGGGCTCTCTGTAAAGCTGTGAACATTGAAATCTGTTTGTCTTCTGCCTATCACCCACAGAGTAATGGCCAGGCGGAGAGGACGAATCAGACGCTAGAGCAGTACCTCCGCTGTTTTTCTACCTTCTCTCAAGATAACTGGGTAACCTTGCTGCCATGTGCCGAATTTGCCTATAATAAATCGGTACACGCCTCCACCAATCAGTCTCCATTCTGGGCGAACTATGGATTCCACCCATCCTACTTGCCTTATGTCACTCCAGAAGCAGCGGTACCTGCTGGAAGCTGGGCCCAAGATTCATCGGTCCCTTTGCGATTAAGAGAGAGATTAATCCTGTGGCTTTTGAATTGTCTCTGCCAAGCTCTTACAAGATTCACCCAGTCTTTCACGTCTCGCTGCTCAAGCCAATTACTACTGGCCCCTTCTCTGGAAGAGAAGATCCTCCTCCACCTCCAATCACAGTGGGTGAAGAAACGGAGTTCGAGGTGGAAATCATTCTGGATTGTCGAAAGAGAGGTAGACAAATTCAATATTTAGTGAAGTGGAAGGGTTACCCATCAGAGGAGAGCTATTGGGAACTCGCAAGTAATGTTCATACCCCTAGACTACTACGTGAATTCTTCAGAAGATATCCGGAGAAGCAAGCCTGCCTGGGCATCTGTAGGCTGCCTCTTGGGGGGGCACTGTCAGGGACTAACCCGCAGTAGAACTAACATCTATGGCCAGCAAAATCCTGTATCAATAAACACAAGCGCTAATGTGAGCACATGCGCGCCACAGCACATGCATCACGTGAGAGACTCCAGGCGCCAAGCATACTATTTAAAGCATGTTGCAGCAGTCACCAACTGCTGCATGATCTTCAGCTTCCTGTGTATTTCTGAGTTCCTGTTCCTGTTGTCTTGGATTATCTGCTAACGACCCGGCTTGTCTTGACTTATCTGATCTGTACTTACCCCGGCTTGACCCTTGGCTCATTCCTGTTACTCCGCTCTGATCTGCTGAACCGTGTATGACCCCTGGCTTGTTTTATGGACTTTGCTACTGTTTGATCTGCTGCACCGTGTATGACCCCCTGGCTTGTTTTTTGCTGTCCTGTGTATGAACCCCGGCCTGGCTCCTGACACTGCTTCTGGTACTTCCTGCTGTACGATCTCATCTGGTACTTCTGAGGTACCCCTGCCTAGCAGTCTACCCTGCTCGTCAGCTGCCCACCAGTGGACTTCTCTGCTTCATCTCAGCTTGCCGCAGCCAGCAACCCCTGCCGCTTTGAGTATAGCTCCCCCTGTACCACCTCCAGGGGGCGCTCTGCACTTAGTCACAAGGGAAGCCCTCCCAGCACTTCAGCCTCTGATCAGGTACGTGATACCCGGGCTCTGTAATCAGAGCTGAGATGCTCCAGCCACCTCCCCCCTGTGTATAACAGAAGCTTTGGTAACCATGGCAACAAAAGCAACACAGTACACTCTGTTTAAGGGCTAAAATTTATTGAAATTACCTCTAAACAAACAGCTTTTTCACAAAAACTGTAAAAGATATCAAACTGAAAAGATACAGCCAGATAGCTGAATATTTTGTGAACATTTTAAAGTTTGTTTGGTGTCTGTAGGTGAAAGTATGAAGGAGCTGAAACTTTTGGGAGCGGAAGATTTTAAGGATCTAAAGCATGCTCCCGTTTACTTCAATGTTAAAAAGCTTAATATTTTAAAAAGTATAAATAGTAGAAAAAAAGTTGAAAAAGTCCCATCATCAGCTGAAAGAGACGCACATTTTAATAGTTGAATGGTTTTAATAGCTAAAAGTATGCAGAAGTTACGCAGAGCCAAAAACGTACGGAATAAAAATGAATAACAATAGTGGGACTGCTAAAGCACTCCCACTAACTAGAACATGCATTTCCTGGAGAAAATGCGTGGGAATGCTGAATAGCCGAATTGCTAAAGCGGCCCCCATCAAAACTGCCCCATCATAGTGCCATCAAAACTGCCCCATCAGAATTGCCCCATCAAAACTGCCCCATCATATTGCCACCATCAAAACTGCCCCATCATATTGCCACCATCAAAACTGCCCCATCATATTGCATCCATCAAAACTGCTCCATCAAAACTGCCCTGATCAAAACTGCCCCATCATATTGCCACCATCAAAACTGCTCCATCAAAATTGTCCCCATCAAAACTGCCCCATCATATTGCCTGCATCAAAACTGCCCCATCAGAATTTCCCCATCAAAACTGCCCCATCAGAATTGCCCCATTCAAACTGCCCCATCAAAACTGCCCCTTCATATTGCCACCATCAAAACTGCCCCATCATATTCCTCTATTATTAATCAGCACATGGTGTGTCTGTCCCCTCCCCCGGGTTCTGTAATCAGAGCTGAGATGCTCCAGCCACCTCCCCCCCTGTGTATAACAGAAGCTTTGGTAACCATGGCAACAAAGGCAACACCGTACACTCTGATTAATGGCTAAAATTTCCTGAAATGATATCTAAACAAAAAGCTTTTTCACAAAAACTGTAAAAGATATCAAACTGAAAAGATATAGCCAGATAGCTGAATATTTTATGAACATTTAAAAGTTTGTTTGGCTTCTGTAGGTGAAAGTATGAAGGAGCTGAAACTTTTGGGAGCGGAAGAAAATTTTAAGGCTCTGAAGCATGCTCCCATTGACTTCAATGTTAAAAAAAAGTGATAAAAAGCTTAATATTTTAAAAAGTATAAATAGTAGAAAAAAGTTGAAAAAGTTAAAAGCTAAAGCATTCCCACTAATAAATAAAATCGAATAACAATAGTGGGACTGCTAAAAAATTCCCACTAACTAGAACATGCGTGGGAATGCTGAATAGCCGAATTGCTAAAATGGCCCCCATCAAAACTGCCCCCATCATATTGCCATCAAAACTGCCCCATCAGAATTGCCCCATCAAAACTGCCCCATCATATTGCCACCATCAAAACTGCCCCATCATAATTGCCCCATAAAAACTGCCCCATCATATTGCCACCATCAAAACTACCCCATCAGAATTGCCCCATAAAACTGCCCCATCATAATGCCACCATCAAAACTGCCCCATCATATTGCCACCATTAAAATTGCCCCCATCATATTGCCATCAAAACTGCCCCATCAAAATTACCCAATCAAAACTGCCCCATCATATTGCCACCATCAAAACTGCCCCATCAAAACTGCCCCATCAAATTGCCACCATTAAAACTGCCCCATCAGAATTGTCCCATCAAAACTGCCCCATCATATTGCCACCATCAAAACTGCCCCATCATAATTGCCCCATCAAAACTGCCCCATCATATTGCCACCAACAAAACCGCCCCATCAAAACTGCCCCATCATATTGCCACCATTAAAACTGCCCCCATCATATTGCCATCAAAACTGCCCTATCAGAACTGCCCCATCAAAACCGCCCCATGAGATTTGCCCTATCAAAACTGCCCCATCATATTGCCACCATCAAAACTGCCCCATCAGAATTGCCCCATCAAAACTGCCCCATCATATTCCTCTATTATAAATCAGTACATGGTGTGTCTGTCCCCTCCCGCAGGCTCTGTAATCAGAGCCGAGATACTCCAGCCACCTCCCCCACTGCCCATCACTGTGTATAACAGAAGCTTTGGTAACCATGGCAACAAAAGCAGCCCAGTACACTCAAACACCCATTAAAACTGCCCCATCATATTGCCACCATCAAAACTACCCCATCAAAATTGCCCCATAAAACTGCCCCATCATAATGCCACCATCAAAACTGCCCCCATCAAAACTGCCCCATCATATTGCCACCATTAAAATTGCCCCCATCATATTGCCATCAAAACTGCCCCATCAAAATTACCCAATAAAAACTGCCCCATCATATTGCCACCATCAAAACTGCCCCATCAGAATTGCCCCATCAAAACTGCCCCATCATATTGTCACCATCAAAACTGCCCCATCAGAATTGCCCCATCAAAACTGCCCCATCAGAATTGCCCCATCATATTGCCCCATCAAAACTGCCCCATCATATTGCCACCAACAAAAGTGCCCCATCTAAACTGCCCCATCATATTGCCACCATTAAAACTGCCCCCATCATATTGCCATCAAAACTGCCCCATCAGAACTGCCCCATCAAAACTGCCCCATCAGATTTGCCCCATCAAAACTGCCCCATCATATTGCCACCATCAAAACTGCCCCATCAGAATTGCCCCATCAAAACTGCCCCATCATATTCCTCTATTATAAATCAGTACATGGTGTGTCTGTCCCCTCCCCCGGGCTCTGTAATCAGAGCTGAGATACTCCAGCCACCTCCCCCACCGCCCATCACTGTGTATAACAGAAGCTTTGGTAACCATGGCAACAAAAGCAGCCCAGTACACTCAAACACCCATTAAAACTGCCCCATCATATTGCCACCATCAAAACTACCCCATCAGAATTGCCCCATAAAACTGCCCCATCATAATGCCCCCATCAAAACTGCCCCCATCAAAACTGCCCCATCATATTGCCACCATTAAAATTGCCCCCATCATATTGCCATCAAAACTGCCCCATCAAAAATTACCCAATAAAAACTGCCCCTTAATATTGCCACCATCAAAACTGTCCCATCAGAATTGCCCCATCAAAACTGCCCCATCATATTGCCACCATCAAAACTGCCCCATCATATTGCCACCATCAAAACTGCCCCATCATATTGCCACCAACAAAACTGCCCCATCATATAGCCGCCATTAAAACTGCCCCCATCATATTGCCATCAAAACTGCCCCACCAGAACTGCCCCATCAAAACTGCCCCATCATATTGCCACCATCAAAACTGCCCCATCAGGATTGCCCCATCAAATGTTCAATGTTAAAAAAAGTGATCAAAAGCTTAATATTTTAAAAAGTATAAATGGTAGAAAAAAAGTTGAAAAAGTCCCATCATCAGCTGAAAGAGACAAACATTTTAATAGTTGAATGGTTTTATTAGCTGAAAGTATGCAGAAGTTACGCAGAGCCAAAAAACGTACGGAATAATAAAAAAATAAAAATAAATAAAATCGAATAACAATAGTGGGACTGCTAAGGCATTCCCACTAAAAATGCATTTCCTGGGAAAAATGTGTGGGAATGCTGAATAGCTGAATAGCTAAAACGGCCCCCATTAAAATTGCCCCCATCAAAATTGCCATCAAAACTGCCCCATCAGAATCGCCCCATCAAAACTGCCCCATCATATTGCCACCATCAAAACTGCCCCATCATAATTGCCCCATCAAAACTGCCCCATCATATTGCCACCATCAGAATTGCCCCATCAAAACTGCCCCATCATATTGCCACCATCAGAATTGTCCCATCAAAACTGCCCTATCATATTGCCACCACCAAAATGCCCCATCAAAAGTGCCCCATCATATTGCCACCATCAAAACTGCCCCCATTATATTGCCATCAAAACTGCCCCATCAGAATTGCCCCGTCAAAATTGTTTCCATCAAAACTGCCCCATCATATTGCCACCATCAAAACTGCCCCTATTATATTGCCATCAAAACTGCCCCATCAAAATTGCCACCATCAAAACTGCCCCATCATATTGCCACCATCAAAACTGCCCCATCAAAATTGCCCCATCAAAACTGCCCCATCATATTGCCACCATCAAAACTGCCCCATCAGAATTGTTCCATCAAAACTGCCCCATCATATTGCCACCATCAAAATTGCCCCATCATATTGCCACCATCAAAACTGCCCCATCATAATTGCCCCATCAAAACTGCCCCATCATATTCCTCTATTATAAATCAGTACATGGTGTGTCTGTCCCCTCCCCCGGGCTCTGTAATCAGACCTGAGATGCTCCAGCCACCTCCCCCACCGCCCATCACTGTGTATAACAGAAGCTAGGTAACCATGGCAACAAAAGCAGCACAGTACACTCTGTTTAATAGATAACATTTCCTGAAATGAGCACTAAACAAACAGCTTTTTCACAAAAACTGTAAAAGATATCAAACTGAAAAGATATAGCCTGATAGCTGAATATTTTGTGAACATTTTAAAGTTTGTTTGGCGTCTGTAGGTGAAAGTATGAAGGAGCTGAAGCTTTTGGGAGCAGAAGATTTTAAGGATCTGAAGCATGCTCTCTGTCATGGTTATGCAATAGTGTTGTCTATCAGCTTACCTGTTTCCATGTGTTCATCTCCAAAGACCAGCTGCTCCACCCCAGCTCCTATCAGAGAACTCTATATTAACCTCTGCACTGCAGGCCAGCCCTGCTGATCAACCTTTGTGTGTTTTGCTTCCTGTTCCTGCCTGCCGTGTGCTCTACGTTTGTTTCTGTTACCGACCTTGGCGTGTTCTCTACTATTCCTGTCTGCTCGTGACCCTGACCTCTGGCGTGTCCCCGACTATCCCTGTTTGCCTGTGACCCTGAACCTTGGCGTGAACCCTGTTGTCCTTGTCTGCTTGTGGCCCTGACCTTGGCTTATTCCTTTACTATCCCTATCCTCCTGTTGCCTACTGTGGGTGTGAGCTGGGGGACCCTGGGGGTCACGACCTGGAGCCAGTTGCAGCCCAGTCCATCCTCACCTCTTGAGGCTCTGGTGAAAACCTGCTGGCTCTCAGACTCTGCGCCCCAGGGAATCCTACGCTCTAACCCCGGTGGGATCAGTGTTGGTGTCCCAGCGGCCCTGCCTTCCTTACCACCCGGACTCCCATCCTCAGCAGTCAGACGTAGGGTCCACTGCCTTGTGGTGCACTCCTGATCCCAACGGTGTGCATCTATCACCCAGCCTCTAGGTGACCTGACACTCTCATTGACTTCGACGTTAAAAAAAAGTGTTAAAAAGCTTAATATTTTAAAAGTATAAATAGTAGAAAAAAAGTTGAAAAAGTCCCATCATCAGCTGAAAGAGATGAACATTTTAAAAGTTAAATGGTTTTAATAGCTGAAAGTATGTAGAAGTTACACAGAGCCAAAAAACGTATAGAATAAAATTAAAGTAAAAAACTAGAAAATGCATTTCCTGGAGAAAATGCGTGGGAAGGTAAATAGCTGAATTGCTAAAACGGCCCCAATCAAAACTGCCCCATCATTTTGCCACCATCAAAACTGTTTCATCAAAATTCTCACCATCAAAACTGCCCCATCATATTGCCACCATCAAAACTGCCCCATCATTATTGCCCCATCAAAACTGCCCCATCATATTGCCACCATCAAAACTGCCCCATCAGAATTGCCCAATCAAAACTGCCCCATCATATTCCTCTATTATAATAATATTATATTATATATTATATTATAATAATATTAGTACATGGTGTGTCTGTCCCCTCCCCCGGGCTTTGTAATCAGAGCTGAGATGCTCCAGCCACCTCCCCCACCACCCATCACTGTGTGTAACAGAAGCTTTGGTAACCATGGCAACAAAAGCAGCCCAGTACACTCTGTTTAATCGCTAAAATTTCCTGAAATGACCACTAAAAAAACAGCTTTTTCACAAAAACTGTAAAAGATATCAAACTGAAAAGATATAGCCAGATAGCTAAATATTTTGTGAACATTTTAAAGTTTGTTTGGCGTCTGTAGGTGAAAGTACGAAGAACCTGAAACTTTTGGGAGCGGAAGAAGATTTTAAGGATTTGAGGCATTCTCTCATTGACTTCAATGTTAAAAAAAGTGTTAAAAAGCTTAATATTTTAAAAAGTATAAATAGTAGAAAAAAAGTTGAAAAAGTCCCATCATCAGCTGAAAGAGATGAACATTTTTAAAGTTGAATAGTTTCAATAGCTGAAAGTATGCAGAAGTTACACAGAGCCAAAAAACGTAAAATGCATTTCCTGGAGAAAATGCGTGGCAATGCTAAATAGCTGAATTGCTAAAATGGCCACCATCAAAACTGCCCCCATCAGAATTGCCCCATCAAGACTGCCCCCATCAGAATTGCCCCATCAAAACTGCCCCATCAAAACTGCCCCATCAGAGCTGCCCCATCAAAACTGCCCCATCATTTTGCCACCATCAAAACTGCCTCATAAGAATTGCCCCATCAAAACTTCCCCATTATATTGCCACCATAAAAACTACCCCCATCAAAATTGTCCCCATCAAAACTGCCCCATCATATTGCCACCATCAAAACGGCCGCATCAGAATTGCCCCATCAAAACTGCCCCATCATATTGCCACCATCAAAACTGCCCCATCAGAACTGCCCCATCAAAACTGCCCCATCAGATTTGCCCCATCAAAACTGCCCCATCATATTGCCACCATCAAAACTGCCCCATCAGAATTGCCCCATCAAAACTGCCCCATCATATTCCTCTATTATAAATCAGTACATGGTGTGTCTGTCCCCTCCCCCGGGCTCTGTAATAAGAGCTGAGATACTCCAGCCACCTCCCCCACCGCCCATCACTGTGTATAACAGAAGCTTTGGTAACCATGGCAACAAAAGCAGCCCAGTACACTCAAACACCCATTAAAACTGCCCCATCATATTGCCACCATCAAAACTACCCCATCAGAATTGCCCCATAAAACTGCCCCATCATAATGCCACCATCAAAACTGCCCCCATCAAAACTGCCCCATCATATTGCCACCATTAAAATTGCCCCCATCATATTGCCATCAAAACTGCACCATCAAAAATTACCCAATAAAAACTGCCCCTTAATATTGCCACCATCAAAACTGTCCCATCAGAATTGCCCCATCAAAACTGCCCCATCATATTGCCACCATCAAAACTGCCCCATCATATTGCCACCATCAAAACTGCCCCATCATATTGCCACCAACAAAACTGCCCCATCATATTGCCACCATTAAAACTGCCCCCATCATATTGCCATCAAAACTGCCCCACCAGAACTGCCCCATCAAAACTGCCCCATCATATTGCCACCATCAAAACTGCCCCATCAGGATTGCCCCATCAAATGTTCAATGTTAAAAAAAGTGATCAAAAGCTTAATATTTTAAAAAGTATAAATGGTAGAAAAAAAGTTGAAAAAGTCCCATCATCAGCTGAAAGAGACGAACATTTTAATAGTTGAATGGTTTTATTAGCTGAAAGTATGCAGAAGTTACGCAGAGCCAAAAAACGTACGGAATAATAAAAAAATAAAAATAAATAAAATCGAATAACAATAGTGGGACTGCTAAGGCATTCCCACTAAAAATGCATTTCCTGGGAAAAATGTGTGGGAATGCTGAATAGCTGAATAGCTGAATTGCTAAAACGGCCCCCATTAAAATTGCCCCCATCAAAATTGCCATCAAAACTGCCCCATCAGAATCGCCCCATCAAAATTTTCCCCATCAAAACTGCCCCATCATATTGCCACCATCAAAACTGCCCCATCAGAATTGCCCCATCAAAACTGCCCCATCATATTCCTCTATTATAAATCAGTACATGGTGTGTCTGTCCCCTCCCCCGGGCTCTGTAATCAGAGCTGAGATGCTCCAGCCACCTCCCCGCCTGTGTATAACAGAAGCTTTGGTAACCATGGCAACAAAACCAGCACAGTACACTCTGTTTAATGGCTAAAATTTCCTGAAATGACCTCTAAACAAAAAGCTTTTTCACAAAAACTGTAAAAGATATCAAACTGAAAAGATATAGCCAGATAGCTGAATATTCTGTGAACATTTTAAAGTTTGTTTGGTGTCTCTAGGTGAAAGTATGAAGGAGCTGAAACTTTTGGGAGCGGAAGAAGAATTTAAGGATTTCAAGCATGCTCCCATTGACTTCAATGTTAAAAAAAGTGTTAAAAAGCTTAATATTTAAAAAAGTATAAATGGTAGAAAAAAAGTTGAAAAAGTCCCATCATCAGCTAAAAGAGACGAACATTTTAATAGTTGAATGGTTTTAATAGCTGAAAGTATGCAGAAGTTACGCAGAGCCAAATAAACGTACGGAATAAAATTAAAATTAAAATTAAAACTAGAAAATGCATTTCCTGGGGAAAATGCGTGGGAATGCTGAATAGCTAAATTGCTAAAATGGCCGCCATCAAAATTGCCCTATCATACTGCCATCAAAACTGCCCCATCATATTGCCACCATCAAAACTGCCCCATCAGAATTGCTCCATCAAAATTGTCCCATCATATTGCCACCATCAGAATTGCCCCATCAAAACTGCCCCATCATATTGCCACCATCAAAACTGCCCCATCAGAATTGCCCCATCATATTACCACCATCAAAACTGCCCCATCATATTGCCACCATCAAAACTGCCCCCATCATATTGCCATCAAAACTGCCCCATTAGAATTGCCCCATCAAAATTGTCCCCATCAAAACGGCCCCATCATATTGCCACCATCAAAACTGCCCCATCAGAATTGCCCCATCAAAACTGCCCCATCATATTGCCACCATCAAAACTGCCCCATCAGAATTGCCCCATCAAAACTGCCCCATCAGAATTGCCCAATCAAAACGGCCCCTATCAAAACTGCCCCATCATATTGCCACGTTTTAAAACTGCTCCATAAAAATTGTCCCCATCAAAACTGCCCCATCATATTGCCACCATGAAAACTGCCCCATCAGATTGCCCCATCAAAACTGCCCCATCATATTGCCACCATCAAAACTGCCCCATCAGAATTACCCCATCAAAACTGCCCCATCATATTCCTCTATTATAAATCAGTACATAGTGTGTCTGTCCCCTCCCCCAGGCTCTGTAATCAGAGCTGAGATGCTCCAGCCACCTCCCCCCCTGTGTATAACAGAAGCTTTGGTAACCATGGCAACAAAACAAACACAGTACACTCTGATTATTGGCTAAAATTTCCTGAAATTACCTCTAAACAAAAAGCTTTTTCTCAAAAACTGTAAAAGATATCAAACTGAAAAGATATAGCCAGATAGCGAAATATTCTGTGAACATTTTAAAGTTTGTTTGGTGTCTCTAGGTGAAAGTATGAAGGAGCTGAAACTTTTGGGAGCGGAAGAAGAATTTAAGGATTTCAAGCATGCTCCCATTGACTTCAATGTTAAAAAAAGTGTTAAAAAGCTTAATATTTTAAAAAGTATAAATGGTAGAAAAAAAGTTGAAAAAGAGCACACATCAGCTAAAAGAGACGAACATTTTAATAGTTGAATGGTTTTAATAGCTGAAAGTATGCAGAAGTTACGCAGAACCAAAAAACGTACGGAATAATAATAAGAAAAATAAATAAAATCGAATAACAATAGTGGGACTGCTAAAGCAGTCCCACTAAAAAACGAATAACAATAGTGGGACTGCTAAAGCAGTCCCACTAATAAAATCGAATAACAATAGCGGGACTGCTAAAGCAGTCCCACTAATAAAAACTAGAAAATGCATTTCCTGGGGAAAATACGTGGGAATGCTGAATAGCCAAATTGCTAAAACTGCCCCCATCATACTGCCATCAAAATTGCCCCATCAAAATTGTCCCCATCAAAACTGCCCCATCATATTGCCACCATCAAAACTGCCCCATCAGAATTGCCCCATCTTATTGCCACCATCAAAACTGCCCCATCAGAATTGCCCCATCAAAACTGCCCCATCATATTGCCACCATCAAAACTGCCCCATCAGAATTGCCCCATCAAAACTGCCACCATCAAAACTGCCCAATATATTGCCACCATCAAAACTGCCCCCATCATATTGCCATCAAAACTGCCCCATCAGAATTGCCCCATAAAATTGTCCCCATCAAAACTGTCCCATCAGAATTGCCCCATCAAAACTGCCCCATTATATTGCCACCATCAAAACTGCCCCATCATATTGCCACCATCAAAACTACCCCATCAAAACTGCCCCCATCAAAAATGTCCCCATCATATTCCCACCTTTAAAACTGCTCCATTAAAATTGTCCCCATCAAAACTGCCCCATCATATTGCCACCATCAAAACTTCCCCATCAGAATTGCCCCATCAAAACTGCCCCATCATATTGCCATTATCAAAACTGCCCCATCAGAATTGCCCCATCAAAACTGCCCCATCATATTCCTCTATTTTAAATCAGTACATGGTGTGTCTGTCCCCTCCCTGGGCTCTGTAATCAGAGCTGAGATGCTCCAGCCACCTCCCCCCCTGTGTATAACAGAAGCTTTGGTAACCATGGCAACAAAAGCAACACAGTACACTCTGTTTAATGGCTAAAATTTCCTGAAATGACCACTAAACAAAAAGCTTTTTCACAAAAACTGTAAAATATATCAAACTGAAAAGATATAGCCAGATAGCTGAATATTTTGTGAACATTTTAAAGTTTGTTTGGCATCTGTAGGTGAAAGTATGAAGAAGCTGAAACTTTTAGGAGCGGACGAAGATTTTAAGGATCTGAAGCACGCTCCCATTGACTTCAATGTTAAAAAAAAGTGTTAAAAAGCTTCAAATTTTAAAAAGTATAAATAGTAGAAAAAAAAGTTGAAAAAGAGCACACATCAGCTAAAAGAGACCAACATTTTAATAGTTGAATGGTTTTAATAGCTGAAAGTATGCAGAAGTTACGCAGAACCAAAAAACGTACGGAATAATAATAAGAAAAATAAACTAGAAAACGCATTTCCTGGGGAAAATGCGTGGGAATGCTGAATAGCTAAATTGCTAAAACGGCCGCCATCAAAACTGCCCCATCAGAATTGCCCCATCAAAATTGTCCCATCAAAACTGCCCCATCAGAATTGCCCCATCATATTACCACCATCAAAACTGCCCCATCATATTGCCACCATCAAAACTGCCCCCATCATATTGCCACCATCAAAACTGCCCCCATCATATTGCCATCAAAACTGCCCCATTAGAATTGCCCCATCAAAATTGTCCCCATCAAAACTGCCCCATCAGAATTGCCCCATCAAAACTAAAAGTAATTTTTTTTTTCAAAAGTAATTTTTTTTTTCAAAAATGAATTTTTTTTTCAAAAATATATATATATTTTTTTTCAAAATAATTTTTTTTTTTTCAAAAATAATTTTTTTTTTCAAAAATATTTTTTTTTCAAAAATAATTTTTTTTTTCAAAAAATTTTTTTTTTTTTCAAAAATATTTTTTTTTTTTCAAAAATATTTTTTTTTTCAAAAATAATTTTTTTTTTTTCAAAAATAATTTTTTTTTTCAAAAATATTTTTTTTTCAAAAATATTTTTTTTTTTCAAAAATATTTTTTTTTTTTCAAAAATATTTTTTTTTTCAAAAATAATTGCTGAATAGCTAAATTGCTAAAACGACCGCCATCAAAACTGCCCCATCATACTGCCATCAAAACTGCCCCATCAAAATTGTCCCCATTAAAACTGCCCCATCATATTGCCACCATCAAAACTGCCCCCATCAAAACTGCCCCATCATATTGCCACCTTTAAAACTGCTCCATAAAAATTGTCCCCATCAAAACTGCCCCATCATATTGCCACCATCAAAACTGCCCCATCAGAATTGCCCCATCAAAACTGCCCCATCATATTGCCACCATCAAAACTGCCCCATCAGAATTACCCCATTAACTGCCCCATCATATTCCTCTATTATAAATCAGTACATGGTGTGTCTGTCCCCTCCCCCCTGGGCTCTGTAATCAGAGCTGAGATGCTCCAGCCACCTCCCCCCTGTGTATAACAGAAGCTTTGGTAACCATGGCAACAAAACAAACAGTACACTCTGATTAATGGCTAAAATTTCCTGAAATGACCTCTAAACAAAAAGCTTTTTCTCAAAAACTGTAAAAGATATCAAACTGAAAAGATATAGCCAGATAGCTGAATATTTTGTGAACATTTAAAAGTTTGTTTGGTGTCTCTAGGTAAAAGTATGAAGGAGCTGAAACTTTTGGGAGCGGAAGAAGAATTTAAGGATTTCAAGCATGCTCCCATTGACTTCAATGTTAAAAAAAAGTGTTAAAAAGCTTAATATTTTAAAAAGTATAAATGGTAGAAAAAAAGTTGAAAAAGAGCACACCTCAGCTAAAAGAGGCGAACATTTTGATAGTTGAATGGTTTTAATAGCTGAAAGTATGCAGAAGTTACGCAGAACCAAAAAACGTACGGAATAAGAAGAAAAACTAGAAAATGCGTGGGAATGCTGAATAGCTAAATTGCTAAAATGGCCGCCATCAAAACTGCCCCATCATACTGCCATCAAAACTGCCCCATCAGAATTGCCCAATCAAAATTGTCCCCATTAAAACTGCCCCATCATATTGCCCCCATCAAAACTGCCCCCATCAAAACTGCCCCATCATATTGCCACCTTTAAAACTGCTCCATTAAAATTGTCCCCATCAAAACTGCCCCATCATATTGCCACCATCAAAACTGCCCCATCAGAATTGCCCTATCAAAACTGCCCATCATATTGCCACCATCAAAACTGCCCCATCATAATTGCCCCATCAAAACTGCCCCATCATATTCCTCTATTATAATCAGTACATGGTGTGTCTGTCCCCTCCCCCAGGCTCTGTATTCAGAGCTGAGATGCTCCAGCCACCTCCCCCCCTGTGTATAACAGAAGCTTTGGTAACCATGGCAACAAAACAAACACAGTACACTCTGATTAATGGCTAAAATTTCCTGAAATGACCTCTAAACAAAAAGCTTTTTCTCAAAAACGGTAAAAGATATCAAACTGAAAAGATATAGCCAGGTAGCTGAATATTTTGTGAACATTTTAAAGTTTGTTTGGTGTCTCTAGGTGAAAGTATGAAGGAGCTGAAACTTTTGGGAGCGGAAGAAGAATTTAAGGATTTCAAGCATGTTCCCATTGACTTTAATGTTAAAAAAAGTGATAAAAAGCTTAATATTTTAAAAAGTATAAATGGTAGATAAAAAGTTGAAAAAGAGCACACATCAGCTAAAAGAGACGAACATTTTGATAGTTGAATGGTTTTAATAGCTGAAAGTATGCAGAAGTTACGCAGAACCAAAAAACGTACGGAATAAAATTAAAATTAAAATTAAGTTTAAAAATAAATAAAATCGAATAACAATAGTGGGACTGCTAAAGCATTCCCACTAATAATAAAAAAAGAATAACAATAGTGGGACTGCTAAAGCAGTCCCACTAATAAAATCGAATAACAATAGTGGGACTGCTAAAGCATTCCCACTAATTAAAAATAAATAAAATCGAATAACAATAGTGGGACTGCTAAAGCAGTCCCACTAAAAAACGAATAACAATAGTGGGACTGCTAAAGCAGTCCCACTAATAAAATTGAATAACAATAGTGGGACTACTAAAGCATTCCCACTAATTAAAAATAAATAAAATCGAATAACAATAGTGGGACTGCTAAAGCAGTCCCACTAAAAAACGAATAACAATAGTGGGACTGCTAAAGCAGTCCCACTAATAAAATTGAATAACAATAGTGGGACTGCTAAAGCAGTCCCACTAATAAAAACTAGAAAATGCATTTCCTGGGGAAAATGCGTGGGAATGCTGAATAGCTGAATTGCTAAAACTGCCCCATCATACTGCCATCAAAATTGCCCCATCAAAATTGTCCCCATCAAAACTGCCCCATCATATTGCCACCATCAAAACTGCCCCATCAGAATTGCCCCATCATATTGCCACCATCAAAACTGCCCCATCAGAATTGCCCCATCAAAACTGCCCCATCATATTGCCACCATCAAAACTGCCCCATCTGAATTGCCCCATCAAAACTGCCACCATCAAAACTGCCCAATATATTGCCACCATCAAAACTGCCCCCATCATATTGCCATCAAAACTGCCCCATCAGAATTGCCCCATAAAATTGTCCCCATCAAAACTGCCCCATCAGAATTGCCCCATCAAAACTGCCCCATCATATTGCCACCATCAAAACTGCCCCATCATATTGCCACCATCAAAACTACCCCATCAAAACTGCCCCCATCAAAAATGTCCCCATCATATTGCCACCTTTAAAACTGCTCCATTAAAATTATCCCCATCAAAACTGCCCCATCATATTGCCACCATCAAAACTTCCCCATCAGAATTGCCCCATCAAAACTGCCCCATCATATTGCCATTATCAAAACTGCCCCATCAGAATTGCCCCATCAAAACTGCCCCATCATATTCCTCTATTATAAATCAGTACATGGTGTGTCTGTCCCCTCCCTGGGCTCTGTAATCAGAGCTGAGATGCTCCAGCCACCTCCCCCCCTGTGTATAACAGAAGCTTTGGTAACCATGGCAACAAAACAAACAGTACACTCTGATTAATGGCTAAAATTTCCTGAAATGACCTCTAAACAAAAAGCTTTTTCTCAAAAACGGTAAAAGATATCAAACTGAAAAGATATAGCCAGATAGCTGAATATTTTGTGAACATTTTAAAGTTTGTTTGGCGTCTGTAGGTGAAAGTATGAAGGAGCTGAAACTTTTGGGAGCGGAAGAAGATTTTAAGGATCTGAAGCACGCTCCCATTGACTTCAATGTTAAAAAAAGTGTTAAAAAGCTTCATATTTTAAAAAGTATAAATAGTAGAAAAAAAGTTGAAAAAGTCCCATCATCAGCTGAAAGAGACTAACATTTTAATAGTTGAATGGTTTTAATAGCTAAAAGTATGCAGAAGTTACGCAGAGCCAAAAACATACGGAATAAAATTAAATAATAAAAATAAACTAGAAAATGCATTTCCTGGGGAAAATGCGTGGGAATGCTGAATAGCTAAATTGCTAAAATGGCCGCCATCAAAACTGCCCCATCATACTGCCATCAAAACTGCCCCATCAGAATTGCCCCATCAAAATTGTCCCCATTAAAACTGCCCCATCATATTGCCACCATCAAAACTGCCCCATCAGAATTGCCCCATCAAAACTGCTCCATCATATTGCCACCATCAAACCTGCCCCCATCAAAACTGCCCCATCATATTGCCACCTTTAAAACTGCTCCATTAAACTTTGTCCCCATCAAAACTGCCCCATCATATTGCCACCATCAAAACTGCCCCATCAGAATTGCCCCATCAAAACTGCCCCATCATATTGCCACCATGAAAACTGCCTCATCAGAATTGCCTCATCAAAACTGCCCTATCATATTGCTACCATCAAAACTGCCCCATCAGAATTGTCCCATTAAAACTGCCCCATCATAATTGCCCCATCAAAACTGCCCCATCATAATTGCCCCATCATAATTGCCCCATCAAAACTGCCCCATCAGAATTGCCCTATCAAAACTGCCCCATCATATTCCTCTATTATAAATCAGTACATGGTGTGTCTGTCCCCTCCCCCGGGCTCTGTAATCAGAGCTTAGATTCTCCAGCCACCTCCCCCCCTGTGTATAACAGAAGCTTTGGTAACCATGGCAACAAAACAAACACAGTACACTCTGATTAATGGCTAAAATTTCCTGAAATTACCTCTAAACAAAAAGCTTTTTCTCAAAAACTGTAAAAGATATCAAACTGAAAAGATATAGCCAGATAGCTGAATATTTTGTGAACATTTTAAAGTTTGTTTGGTGTCTGTAGGTGAAAGTATGAAGGAGCTGAAACTTTGGGGAGCGGAAGAAGATTTTAAGGATCTGAAGCATGCTCCTATTGACTTCAATGTTAAAAAAAAGCGATAAAAAGCTTAATATTTTAAAAAGTATAAATGGTAGAAAAAAAGTTGAAAAAGTCCCATCATCAGCTGAAAGAGACGAACATTTTAATAGTTGAATGGTTTTATTAGCTGAAAGTATGCAGTTACGCAGAGCCAAAAAACGTACGGTATAAAATTAAAATTAAAAATAAATAAAATCGAATAACAGTAGTGGGACTGCTAAATGCGTGGGAATGCTGAATAGCTGAATTGCTAAAACGGCCCCCATCAAAACTGCCCCATCATACTGCCATAAAAACTGCCCCATCAGAATTTCCCCATCAAAATTGTTCCCATCAAAACTGCCCCATCATATTGCCACAATCAGAATTGCCCCATCAAACCTGCCCCATCATATTGCCACCATCAAAACTGCCCCATCAGAATTGTCCCATCAAAACTGCCCCATCTTATTGCCACCATCAAAGCTGCCCCCATCAAAACTGCCCCATCAGAATTGCCCCATCAAAACTGCCCCATCAGAATTGCCCTATCAAAACTGCCCCATCATATTGCCACCGTCAAAACTACCCCATCAGAATTGTCTCATCAAAACTGCCCCATCATATTGCCACCATCAAAACTGCCCCATTAGAATTGTCCCATCAAAACTGCCCCATCATATTGCCACCATCAAAGCTGCCCCCATCAAAACTGCCCCATCAGAATTGCCCCATCAAAACTGCCCCATCAGAATTGCCCTATCAAAACTGCCCCATCATATTGCCACCATCAAAACTACCGCATCAGAATTGTCTCATCAAAACTGCCCCATCATATTGCCACCATCAAAACTGCCCCATCAGAATTGCCCCATCAAAACTACCCCATCATATTCCTCTATTATAAATCAGTATATGGTGTGTCTGTCCCCTCCCCCGGTGTCAGGGACTAACCCGCAGGAGAACTAACATCTATGGCCAGCAGAATCCTGTATCAATGAACACAAATTCTCCAGCGCTAATGCGAGCACGTGCACGCTACAGCACACACACCACGTGAGAGACTCCAGGTGCCAAGCATACTATTTAAAGCATGTTGCAGCAGTCACCAACTTCTGCATGATCTTCAGCTTCCTCTGTATTCCTGAGTTTCTGTTCCTGTTGTCTTGGATTATCTGCTGACGACCAGGCTTGTCTTGACCTATCTGATCTGTACTTACCCCGGCTCGACCCTTGGCTCTTTCTTGTTACTCCGCTCTGATCTGCTGCACCGTGTATGACCCCTGGCTTGTTTTATGGACTTTGCTACTGTTTGATCTGCTGTACCGTGTTATGCTTTTTGGACTATGTAATGCCCCAGTGACCTTTCAACATTTTGTAAATAACATCTTTAGAGAATTCCTGGATCATTTCCTGATCGTATATTTGGATGACATCCTCATCTTCTCTGACACTCTGGAGTTACATAGAACCCACATCCGGAAGGTACTATCTACATTGAGAGAACACAAGCTCTATGCAAAAGCAGAGAAGTTTCAATTTGAAGAGGCATCCATACAGTTCCTGGGCTTAATTATTTCTACATCTGGAATAGCTATGGACCCTTTAGAAAGTATCCGCTATTCTGGAGTGGTCAGCCCCTACCAACAAGAAAGGTATCCCAAGATTTGTGGGGTTTGCTAACTTTTATCGGAGATTTGTTAAAGGCTTTTCTGGTATTATTGCCCCCATTACCCAGCATACCCGTTTCCAGTGGTCCCAGGAAGCCCATGAAGCTTTTGATAAACTAAAGGCTCTATTCACCTCAGCCCCCATTCTGCAACATCCAGATCCAGCCCTGTCCTATGTTTTGGAGGTCGATGCATCGGAAGTCGCCATAGGGGCTATCCTGTCACAACGCCAAGGCCCTAAAGCTTTACTATATCCTGTAGCCTTTTTCTCCCGAAAACTAAGCCAACCGGAAAAGAATTATGATGTGGGGGATCGGGAATTACTGGCAATAAAAGCTGCTCTCGAAGAATGGCGATACCTACTGGAAGGCGCAGCTCATCCCATCATGATATTCACCGACCATAAAAACCTTGAATATCTCAGATCCGCCAAATGACTAAGACCATGGCAGGCCAGATGGGCCTTGTTCTTTTCGAGGTTTAACTTTCACCTTACCGTCCGGGGTCCAAGAATGGGAAAGCAGATGCCCTCTCACGCATGTTTCCAGAAACTCCAGAGACTGTGGCCCCTAGTACCATCTTGTCTCCTCAGAATTTCCTTTTAGTTCAACTTGATCTGAGATCAACCCTTGAACAAACCTCTGCTCAATGCCTCGAATCCGAAGGATCTGCATTCAGAAGGCAGGAAGGACTCCTGTTGTCAGGACCTTGGTAGGAGACCGAGTTGCTGAGAGGGCTCCCCTTGCGGCCGAGTGCAGCACAACCCTGAATATGGTACAGGGATGTGGTGCTCACAGAAGCACGGGTTGCCTGGAAGTTGGAGCCGGTGTTGGTGGCTTGATAGAGAAAGTCTGTAGAGGCAACGTGCTTAGGGTCCAAGGAGGGGACCAATGGAAGTCCAATAGGAAAATCAGAAGCCAGGCCAGGGGGTCAAACACAGTAAGCAGTCCGAGAATCAAAGCAACAAGTCCAGGTACAGGGGACAGAGGAATGCGGAGTCCGTTTTAATCAAGCCGGGGTCAGATGCAGGAAGCAGGCAGGGAAAGTCAGAAGCAAGCCAGTGGATAAGCCAGGAGGTCCAGAGGAGTCGATAACAAGCCGGGTCGGTACACAGGAAGTCAGGACAACAGGAATCACAATCACAGGAAGAGCTGACGATAATCCAGCAATGTGGCACTGACAGTGGAACGTTTAAATAGACACGGCGTAGTATCACGTCGTACGCACACTGTTCCGTTCGTGCGTTTGTAACATCGCGACATTGCTACGCACGCGCATTCATCCGAATGTGGCGCCAGGCGTCCGCCTAGTAGAAACATTGCACACCCGTGTGCGTTGATGCGCGTTAGCGCGACCTTGCCTGTGCTGGTTTGCTAGCCTATTTCCCTGACAGTGCCCCCCCAAGGGGCAGCCTCCGGATGCCTAAACGTGCCCATTTTTCGGGGAACCCACTGCAAAATCTCTGTATTAGTCTAGGAGCGTGTACATAACTTGCGGGCTCCCAAGAGTTCTCTTCTACAGAATACCCCTTCCACTTGACTAGAAATTGAATTGTCCTACCTCTCCGACGACAGTCAAGGATAGATTCAACTTCAAATTCTGCTTCATCTCAAACCTGGACCGGAGGTGGGGGCACTTCTTCTCTCCCTGGAAAAGGACTAGAAACAACATGTTTAAGAAGTGACACATGAAAAACAGGATGGATCTTGAAAGATTCGGGTAAAGTGAGATCAAAGGCTACAGGGTTGATTTCGCGTTTGATCTCGAAAGGACCCAGGAATTTGGGTCCCAATTTCCGAGATGGGCATGGTAGCTTGAGATTTATAGATGAGAGCCAGACCTTGTCCCCTATCTTAAAGGTAGGGCTCGCTCTTCTCTTCCTATCGTATTGCTTCTTATATTCTTCTTGGGCCTTCTTTATGGTATCCTGGAGTGTCTGATAATTAGTATGGATGAAATCCACTCTGTCCTGAACCGCCGGGACTGAAGATTCCGGAATGACGTTGGGTAGGAATGAGGGGTGGAAGCCGTAATTCGCCCAGAAGGGTGATTGGTTGGTAGAAGTATGTATTGAGTTATTATATGCAAATTCTGCACAAGGTAATAGTTGAATCCAGTCGTCTTGAGAAAAAGAACAGAAGCACCGCAGATACTGTTCCAGCGTTTGGTTGGTCCTTTCGGTCTGACCGTTACTCTGTGGGTGGTAAGCTGTGGACAAACACATTTTAATAGAAAGTAATTTGCAGAGGTCTCTCCAAAACCTAGAAGTAAATTGTACCCCTCTATCTGATACGATGTTATTTGGTAATCCGTGTAGTCAAACAATATCCTTAATAAAGATTTTTGCTGTATCTAAGGCAGAGGGAGTACCTTTCATAGGTAAAAAATGCGCCATTTTGGACAGGCGGTCTACTACCACCAAGATGGTAGTAAATTCTTCTGAGGGGGTAAATCCACGATAAAGTCCATGGAAATCTTCCTCCATGGTTGTTCTGGGACTGGCAATGGTCTTAACAAGCCCCAAGACCTGGCGTTGGATCCTTTGTTCCGTTGGCAGATGATGCAGGAGCTGACGTAGGTTTTACAATCAGGTTTCAAAGTGGGCCACCATAGGGACCGCTGAACTAGCTCAGTTGTTTTTCGAACCCCAAAATGACCAGCTAGCTTATGGTCATGAAATGTCTTCAATACTTGTAATCTGGCTTGCTGGGGAACGAAAATCTTATCTTGGTGCCATAGGAGTCCCTCTTGGCTTCTCAGGGAGGAGACTTCCGCTTCAGTACACTGACTAGAGGCCTGCTCAATAGAGGATCTTAGGTCGGGTTGGATCAGTAGGAAGTTTTGGGGAGACAGAATTGTACTAGGTGCAATTTCTTCAGGAGTGTCCGGAAACATCCGGGATAAGGCGTCCGCCTTTCCATTCTTCGACCCTGGGCGATAGGTTAAGTGAAAATTAAACCGAGAGAAAAATAGTGCCCATCGAGCCTGTCGGGGTCTTAGGCGTTTGGCCGTACGGAGATATTCTAAGTTCTTGTGGTCCGTAAAAATCAGGATGGGATGAGTGGCACCTTCCAGGAGATACCTCCATTCCTCGAGAGCTGTCTTGATTGCCAAAAGTTCCCGATCCCCCACATCGTAATTCCTCTCAGGAGGGCTCATTTTCCGTGAGGAAAAGGCCACGGGATGCAGCAATGCTTTGGGACCCTGATGCTGAGATAGAATCGCCCCTGTGGCAACTTCTGAGGCGTCGACTTCCAGGACATAGGGTAGAGCAGGGTCAGGGTGTTGCAGAATTGGGGCAGAAGTGAAGAAGGTCTTAAGCTGATCGAAGGCGGACTGTGCCCCTGCTGACCACTGAAACTTGGTATGTTGGCGGGTTGTCTGAGTAATAGGTGCTACAATGGTGGAGAAATTCTTTATAAACCTTCTGTAGAAGTTGGCGAAGCCAATGAATCTCTGTACACCCTTCTTGTCAGAAGGGGCCGGCCAATCAAGGATGGACTTTACTTTTTGAGGATCCATGGCGATTCCACCTGTGGTGATGATAAGACCCAAGAATTGAATTGAAGTTTTTTCGAAATCGCACTTTTCAGATTTGACGAAGAACCCATGGGTTCTGAGGATGCACAGTACCTTCTTCACGTGTATTCTATGGAGTTCCAGAGTGGCAGAAAAAATAAGAATGTCGTCAAGGTAGACAACAACAAAATGATCTAAATGTTCCCGGAAGATGTCATTTATGAAATGCTGAAAGGTCGCTGGGGCATTGCACAACCCAAACGGCATGACTAGGTACTCAAAATGTCCAAATCTTGTTCTGAAAGCCGTTTTCCACTCGTCCCCCTCTCGGATGCAGACGAGATTATAGGCACCACGGAGGTCGAGTTTGGTAAAGATGCGTGCTGTGCGGAACCTTTGAAAAAGCTCAGGGATGAGCGGGAGTGGGTAGTGGTTTTTAAGGGTAATTTTGTTTAACTCCCTGTAGTCCACACATGGTCTCAGTGTCTTGTCCTTCTTCTCAACGAAGAAGATTCCGGCACCGGCAGGGGAAGAAGAAGGACGGATAAAACCTTTTTCAAGATTCTCATCAATATATTGTCTAAAGGTCTCAAGCTCAGTCTTGGAGAGGGGGAATATACGACCAAAAGGAATAGTAGCTCCTGGTAGTAACTCGATGGGGCAGTCGTAAGGACGGTGTGGCGGTAAGGTGTCTGCTTTCTTTTTATCGAAGACATTAAGAAATTCCAGGTAAGCTGCTGGTACATTAGGATCCGGACTCGGTGTGGATTGTACAGTCAGGCAACTGGAAAAGTCCTGGAATTCGGGGGTCAAACAATGTTGTTGGCAATAGGGAGATGTAAGGAGTACCTCCTTCTTGGACCAATCAATCTGAGGATTGTGTGCTTGTAGCCATGGGATTCCCAGGATGACCGGGAACATAGGGGAACTTAAGACATCAAATCTGAGAAATTCCTGATGATCAGAATTGGTAGTGGTAAGGATAGGTACGGTTTCCTGGGTGACATGACCCGAGCTTGGCAAGGAGCCGTCAGCCAGATGAACTGTTAGTCTCTGTTCCTTATAGTTCAGCGGAATAGCTAAACCTTTAGCCAAGGCCAAGTCCAAGAAGCAACTACACGCCCCGGAATCCAGTATTGCTTGGAGGTGGATCTCCTTACCTGCCACTAGCAATGTAACAGGAAGTGAGATATGGGCAGAGGAAGACCTGGATACTTGAAGGGTCGGTTTTCTTGGTCTTATGGGGCAGTAATCTATGAAATGTCCTGATTCCCCGCAGTAGAAGCAAAGTCTCGCCTGCCGGCGATAAAGTCTCACCCCAGGAGTTAATGCTGGACGGAACATGCCGACTTGTAAGGGAGCTGATGCAGACTGAACTCGGGACAGGTTCCGAGTGGAGCAAGAGGCCTGGTCACGTTCACCCTGACGTTCCCGTAAACGTCTGTCAAGCTGAATAGTTAACTGGATGAGATCTTCAAGTGTGGTCGGACCCTGTAACCTGGCTAACTTATCCTTGAGGGCCTCTGATAACCCCATTCGATATTGGTATTTTAATGCTGCCTCATTCCAACCAGAATCTATGGACCATGTGCGGAACTCCACTGTATAGTCCTCCGCAGGGCGCTGACCCTGACGGAGGGAATATAGATTTGCTTCGGCAGTGGCTACCCGTAGGGGATCATCATATAACCGAGCCATGACTTCAAAGAACTGGTCCATAGTGTTGATGGAGGGGCTGCTTTGTTCCAACAGGCCATGGGCACAGGTCTGTGGTTCACCACGTAATAGGGAGATAGTGAACCCCACCTTGACTGTTTCACTGAAAAAAGTCTGTGGTTGCAAGTCGAAGTATAAGTAGCAGGAGTTTTTAAAAGACCTAAATTTTCTTTGATCGCCACGGAAACATTCTGGCGTTGGGACACGTGGTTCTAGAGGGACCATGATTCCAGCAGCTGCCGCTGGAGGTGGACCTTGAACTGAGGAGGAGGATGACTCAGGTAGGTGCTGCAGACGTTCCTCAAACCGGAAGTATTCCTCCCGAAGCTGCTGAATGACTGGGGTAAAGGCCGTGATTTGCTGGAGAATGGCCTTCATCGGGGAGTCACCTCCGTCGGTCTCTGACATGGCTGGATTATACTGTCAGGACCTTGGTAGGAGACCGAGTTGCTGAGAGGGCTCCCCTTGCGGCCGAGTGCAGCACAACCCTGAATATGGTACAGGGATGTGGTGCTCACAGAAGCACGGGTTGCCTGGAAGTTGGAGCCGGTGTTGGTGGCTTGATAGAGAAAGTCCGTAGAGGCAACGTGCTTAGGGTCCAAGGAGGGGACCAATGGAAGTCCAATAGGAAAATCAGAAGCCAGGCCAGGGGGTCAAACACAGTAAGCAGTCCGAGAATCAAAGCAACAAGTCCAGGTACAGGGGACAGAGGAATGCGGAGTCCGTTTTAATCAAGCCGGGGTCAGATGCAGGAAGCAGGCAGGGAAAGTCAGAAGCAAGCCAGTGGATAAGCCAGGAGGTCCAGAGGAGTCGATAACAAGCCGGGTCGGTACACAGGAAGTCAGGACAACAGGAATCACAATCACAGGAACACAGGAAGAGCTGACGATAATCCAGCAATGTGGCACTGACAGTGGAACGTTTAAATAGACACGGCGTAGTATCACGTCGTACGCACACTGTTCCGTTCGTGCGTTCGTAACATCACGACGTTGCTACGCACGCGCATTCATCCGAATGTGGCGCCAGGCGTCCGCCTAGTAGAAACATTGCACACCCGTGTGCGTTGATGCGCGTTAGTGCGACCTTGCCTGTGCTGGTTTGCTAGCCTATTTCCCTGACACCTGTGGCATGGGGACAAGATCTTCGTTCCCATGGGAGCCAGGCTTCAGGTCCTCAAGACCTTTCACGAACACCAACTTGCCGGCTATTTCGGGATTCATAAGACTACTGAGCTGATTCAGCGATCCTACTGGTGGCCTAACCTGAGGCAAGATTGTAAGAAATTCATAGGCTCCTGCACAACCTGTGCCAGAAGTAAGGGAAGCTGCACCCAAGCCTGGGGTTTGCTAAGACCACTACCTATCCCAGACCGCCCCTGGAAAATGTTGTCCATGGATTTTATTGTGGAGCTGCCCCATCTGAAGGCTTTACCACTATCCTGGTGGTGGACGATCGTTTATCAAAGATGGCCCACTTCCTGCCTCTACTAGGCACACCTTCTGCCACTGATACAGCACATGTCTTTATTAAAGAGATCGTAAGACTGCACAGCTTGCCAGACAGTATTGTATCCGACAGAGGAGTACAATTTACTTCAAGGTTCTGGAGGGCTCTCTGTAAAGCTGTGAACATTGAAATCTGTTTGTCTTCTGCCTATCACCCACAGAGTAATGGCCAGGCGGAGAGGACGAATCAGACGCTAGAGCAGTACCTCCGCTGTTTTTCTACCTTCTCTCAAGATAACTGGGTAACCTTGCTGCCATTTGCCGAATTTGCCTATAATAAATCGGTACACGCCTCCACCAATCAGTCTCCATTCTGGGCGAACTATGGATTCCACCCATCCTACTTGCCTTATGTCACTCCAGAAGCAGCGGTACCTGCCGGAAGCTGGGCCCAAGATTCATCGGTCCCTTTGCGATTAAGAGAGAGATTAATCCTGTGGCTTTTGAATTGTCTCTGCCAAGCTCTTACAAGATTCACCCAGTCTTTCACGTCTCGCTGCTCAAGCCAATTACTACTGGCCCCTTCTCTGGAAGAGAAGATCCTCCTCCACCTCCAATCACAGTGGGTGAAGAAACGGAGTTCGAGGTGGAAATCATTCTGGATTGTCGAAAGAGAGGTAGACAAATTCAATATTTAGTGAAGTGGAAGGGTTACCCATCAGAGGAGAGCTATTGGGAACTCGCAAGTAATGTTCATACCCCTAGACTACTACGTGAATTCTTCAGAAGATATCCGGAGAAGCAAGCCTGCCTGGGCATCTGTAGGCTGCCTCTTGGGGGGGCACTGTCAGGGACTAACCCGCAGTAGAACTAACATCTATGGCCAGCAAAATCCTGTATCAATAAACACAAGCGCTAATGTGAGCACATGCGCGCCACAGCACATGCATCACGTGAGAGACTCCAGGCGCCAAGCATACTATTTAAAGCATGTTGCAGCAGTCACCAACTGCTGCATGATCTTCAGCTTCCTGTGTATTTCTGAGTTCCTGTTCCTGTTGTCTTGGATTATCTGCTAACGACCCGGCTTGTCTTGACTTATCTGATCTGTACTTACCCCGGCTTGACCCTTGGCTCATTCCTGTTACTCCGCTCTGATCTGCTGAACCGTGTATGACCCCTGGCTTGTTTTATGGACTTTGCTACTGTTTGATCTGCTGCACCGTGTATGACCCCCTGGCTTGTTTTTTGCTGTCCTGTGTATGAACCCCGGCCTGGCTCCTGACACTGCTTCTGGTACTTCCTGCTGTACGATCTCATCTGGTACTTCTGAGGTACCCCTGCCTAGCAGTCTACCCTGCTCGTCAGCTGCCCACCAGTGGACTTCTCTGCTTCATCTCAGCTTGCCGCAGCCAGCAACCCCTGCCGCTTTGAGTATAGCTCCCCCTGTACCACCTCCAGGGGGCGCTCTGCACTTAGTCACAAGGGAAGCCCTCCCAGCACTTCAGCCTCTGATCAGGTACGTGATACCCGGGCTCTGTAATCAGAGCTGAGATGCTCCAGCCACCTCCCCCCTGTGTATAACAGAAGCTTTGGTAACCATGGCAACAAAAGCAACACAGTACACTCTGTTTAAGGGCTAAAATTTATTGAAATTACCTCTAAACAAACAGCTTTTTCACAAAAACTGTAAAAGATATCAAACTGAAAAGATACAGCCAGATAGCTGAATATTTTGTGAACATTTTAAAGTTTGTTTGGTGTCTGTAGGTGAAAGTATGAAGGAGCTGAAACTTTTGGGAGCGGAAGATTTTAAGGATCTAAAGCATGCTCCCGTTTACTTCAATGTTAAAAAGCTTAATATTTTAAAAAGTATAAATAGTAGAAAAAAAGTTGAAAAAGTCCCATCATCAGCTGAAAGAGACGCACATTTTAATAGTTGAATGGTTTTAATAGCTAAAAGTATGCAGAAGTTACGCAGAGCCAAAAACGTACGGAATAAAAATGAATAACAATAGTGGGACTGCTAAAGCACTCCCACTAACTAGAACATGCATTTCCTGGAGAAAATGCGTGGGAATGCTGAATAGCCGAATTGCTAAAGCGGCCCCCATCAAAACTGCCCCATCATAGTGCCATCAAAACTGCCCCATCAGAATTGCCCCATCAAAACTGCCCCATCATATTGCCACCATCAAAACTGCCCCATCATATTGCCACCATCAAAACTGCCCCATCATATTGCATCCATCAAAACTGCTCCATCAAAACTGCCCTGATCAAAACTGCCCCATCATATTGCCACCATCAAAACTGCTCCATCAAAATTGTCCCCATCAAAACTGCCCCATCATATTGCCTGCATCAAAACTGCCCCATCAGAATTTCCCCATCAAAACTGCCCCATCAGAATTGCCCCATTCAAACTGCCCCATCAAAACTGCCCCTTCATATTGCCACCATCAAAACTGCCCCATCATATTCCTCTATTATTAATCAGCACATGGTGTGTCTGTCCCCTCCCCCGGGTTCTGTAATCAGAGCTGAGATGCTCCAGCCACCTCCCCCCCTGTGTATAACAGAAGCTTTGGTAACCATGGCAACAAAGGCAACACCGTACACTCTGATTAATGGCTAAAATTTCCTGAAATGATATCTAAACAAAAAGCTTTTTCACAAAAACTGTAAAAGATATCAAACTGAAAAGATATAGCCAGATAGCTGAATATTTTATGAACATTTAAAAGTTTGTTTGGCTTCTGTAGGTGAAAGTATGAAGGAGCTGAAACTTTTGGGAGCGGAAGAAAATTTTAAGGCTCTGAAGCATGCTCCCATTGACTTCAATGTTAAAAAAAAGTGATAAAAAGCTTAATATTTTAAAAAGTATAAATAGTAGAAAAAAGTTGAAAAAGTTAAAAGCTAAAGCATTCCCACTAATAAATAAAATCGAATAACAATAGTGGGACTGCTAAAAAATTCCCACTAACTAGAACATGCGTGGGAATGCTGAATAGCCGAATTGCTAAAATGGCCCCCATCAAAACTGCCCCCATCATATTGCCATCAAAACTGCCCCATCAGAATTGCCCCATCAAAACTGCCCCATCATATTGCCACCATCAAAACTGCCCCATCATAATTGCCCCATAAAAACTGCCCCATCATATTGCCACCATCAAAACTACCCCATCAGAATTGCCCCATAAAACTGCCCCATCATAATGCCACCATCAAAACTGCCCCATCATATTGCCACCATTAAAATTGCCCCCATCATATTGCCATCAAAACTGCCCCATCAAAATTACCCAATCAAAACTGCCCCATCATATTGCCACCATCAAAACTGCCCCATCAAAACTGCCCCATCAAATTGCCACCATTAAAACTGCCCCATCAGAATTGTCCCATCAAAACTGCCCCATCATATTGCCACCATCAAAACTGCCCCATCATAATTGCCCCATCAAAACTGCCCCATCATATTGCCACCAACAAAACCGCCCCATCAAAACTGCCCCATCATATTGCCACCATTAAAACTGCCCCCATCATATTGCCATCAAAACTGCCCTATCAGAACTGCCCCATCAAAACCGCCCCATGAGATTTGCCCTATCAAAACTGCCCCATCATATTGCCACCATCAAAACTGCCCCATCAGAATTGCCCCATCAAAACTGCCCCATCATATTCCTCTATTATAAATCAGTACATGGTGTGTCTGTCCCCTCCCGCAGGCTCTGTAATCAGAGCCGAGATACTCCAGCCACCTCCCCCACTGCCCATCACTGTGTATAACAGAAGCTTTGGTAACCATGGCAACAAAAGCAGCCCAGTACACTCAAACACCCATTAAAACTGCCCCATCATATTGCCACCATCAAAACTACCCCATCAAAATTGCCCCATAAAACTGCCCCATCATAATGCCACCATCAAAACTGCCCCCATCAAAACTGCCCCATCATATTGCCACCATTAAAATTGCCCCCATCATATTGCCATCAAAACTGCCCCATCAAAATTACCCAATAAAAACTGCCCCATCATATTGCCACCATCAAAACTGCCCCATCAGAATTGCCCCATCAAAACTGCCCCATCATATTGTCACCATCAAAACTGCCCCATCAGAATTGCCCCATCAAAACTGCCCCATCAGAATTGCCCCATCATATTGCCCCATCAAAACTGCCCCATCATATTGCCACCAACAAAAGTGCCCCATCTAAACTGCCCCATCATATTGCCACCATTAAAACTGCCCCCATCATATTGCCATCAAAACTGCCCCATCAGAACTGCCCCATCAAAACTGCCCCATCAGATTTGCCCCATCAAAACTGCCCCATCATATTGCCACCATCAAAACTGCCCCATCAGAATTGCCCCATCAAAACTGCCCCATCATATTCCTCTATTATAAATCAGTACATGGTGTGTCTGTCCCCTCCCCCGGGCTCTGTAATCAGAGCTGAGATACTCCAGCCACCTCCCCCACCGCCCATCACTGTGTATAACAGAAGCTTTGGTAACCATGGCAACAAAAGCAGCCCAGTACACTCAAACACCCATTAAAACTGCCCCATCATATTGCCACCATCAAAACTACCCCATCAGAATTGCCCCATAAAACTGCCCCATCATAATGCCCCCATCAAAACTGCCCCCATCAAAACTGCCCCATCATATTGCCACCATTAAAATTGCCCCCATCATATTGCCATCAAAACTGCCCCATCAAAAATTACCCAATAAAAACTGCCCCTTAATATTGCCACCATCAAAACTGTCCCATCAGAATTGCCCCATCAAAACTGCCCCATCATATTGCCACCAACAAAACTGCCCCATCATATAGCCGCCATTAAAACTGCCCCCATCATATTGCCATCAAAACTGCCCCACCAGAACTGCCCCATCAAAACTGCCCCATCATATTGCCACCATCAAAACTGCCCCATCAGGATTGCCCCATCAAATGTTCAATGTTAAAAAAAGTGATCAAAAGCTTAATATTTTAAAAAGTATAAATGGTAGAAAAAAAGTTGAAAAAGTCCCATCATCAGCTGAAAGAGACAAACATTTTAATAGTTGAATGGATTTATTAGCTGAAAGTATGCAGAAGTTACGCAGAGCCAAAAAACGTACGGAATAATAAAAAAATAAAAATAAATAAAATCGAATAACAATAGTGGGACTGCTAAGGCATTCCCACTAAAAATGCATTTCCTGGGAAAAATGTGTGGGAATGCTGAATAGCTGAATAGCTAAAACGGCCCCCATTAAAATTGCCCCCATCAAAATTGCCATCAAAACTGCCCCATCAGAATCGCCCCATCAAAACTGCCCCATCATATTGCCACCATCAAAACTGCCCCATCATAATTGCCCCATCAAAACTGCCCCATCATATTGCCACCATCAGAATTGCCCCATCAAAACTGCCCCATCATATTGCCACCATCAGAATTGTCCCATCAAAACTGCCCTATCATATTGCCACCACCAAAATGCCCCATCAAAAGTGCCCCATCATATTGCCACCATCAAAACTGCCCCCATTATATTGCCATCAAAACTGCCCCATCAGAATTGCCCCGTCAAAATTGTTTCCATCAAAACTGCCCCATCATATTGCCACCATCAAAACTGCCCCTATTATATTGCCATCAAAACTGCCCCATCAAAATTGCCACCATCAAAACTGCCCCATCATATTGCCACCATCAAAACTGCCCCATCAAAATTGCCCCATCAAAACTGCCCCATCAAAATTGCCCCATCAAAACTGCCCCATCATATTGCCACCATCAAAACTGCCCCATCAGAATTGTTCCATCAAAACTGCCCCATCATATTGCCACCATCAAAATTGCCCCATCATATTGCCACCATCAAAACTGCCCCATCATAATTGCCCCATCAAAACTGCCCCATCATATTCCTCTATTATAAATCAGTACATGGTGTGTCTGTCCCCTCCCCCGGGCTCTGTAATCAGACCTGAGATGCTCCAGCCACCTCCCCCACCGCCCATCACTGTGTATAACAGAAGCTAGGTAACCATGGCAACAAAAGCAGCACAGTACACTCTGTTTAATAGATAACATTTCCTGAAATGAGCACTAAACAAACAGCTTTTTCACAAAAACTGTAAAAGATATCAAACTGAAAAGATATAGCCTGATAGCTGAATATTTTGTGAACATTTTAAAGTTTGTTTGGCGTCTGTAGGTGAAAGTATGAAGGAGCTGAAGCTTTTGGGAGCAGAAGATTTTAAGGATCTGAAGCATGCTCTCTGTCATGGTTATGCAATAGTGTTGTCTATCAGCTTACCTGTTTCCATGTGTTCATCTCCAAAGACCAGCTGCTCCACCCCAGCTCCTATCAGAGAACTCTATATTAACCTCTGCACTGCAGGCCAGCCCTGCTGATCAACCTTTGTGTGTTTTGCTTCCTGTTCCTGCCTGCCGTGTGCTCTACGTTTGTTTCTGTTACCGACCTTGGCGTGTTCTCTACTATTCCTGTCTGCTCGTGACCCTGACCTCTGGCGTGTCCCCGACTATCCCTGTTTGCCTGTGACCCTGAACCTTGGCGTGAACCCTGTTGTCCTTGTCTGCTTGTGGCCCTGACCTTGGCTTATTCCTTTACTATCCCTATCCTCCTGTTGCCTACTGTGGGTGTGAGCTGGGGGACCCTGGGGGTCACGACCTGGAGCCAGTTGCAGCCCAGTCCATCCTCACCTCTTGAGGCTCTGGTGAAAACCTGCTGGCTCTCAGACTCTGCGCCCCAGGGAATCCTACGCTCTAACCCCGGTGGGATCAGTGTTGGTGTCCCAGCGGCCCTGCCTTCCTTACCACCCGGACTCCCATCCTCAGCAGTCAGACGTAGGGTCCACTGCCTTGTGGTGCACTCCTGATCCCAACGGTGTGCATCTATCACCCAGCCTCTAGGTGACCTGACACTCTCATTGACTTCGACGTTAAAAAAAAGTGTTAAAAAGCTTAATATTTTAAAAGTATAAATAGTAGAAAAAAAGTTGAAAAAGTCCCATCATCAGC
The DNA here is from genome assembly GCA_037952925.1 of Lithobates clamitans. Taxonomy (NCBI): domain Eukaryota; kingdom Metazoa; phylum Chordata; class Amphibia; order Anura; family Ranidae; genus Lithobates; species Lithobates clamitans. Next base: position 4,345,970 of record JBBGZY010000354.1, on the reverse strand, counting down.
TGAAAGAGATGAACATTTTAAAAGTTAAATGGTTTTAATAGCTGAAAGTATGTAGAAGTTACACAGAGCCAAAAAACGTATAGAATAAAATTAAAGTAAAAAACTAGAAAATGCATTTCCTGGAGAAAATGCGTGGGAAGCTAAATAGCTGAATTGCTAAAACGGCCCCAATCAAAACTGCCCCATCATTTTGCCACCATCAAAACTGTTTCATCAAAATTCTCACCATCAAAACTGCCCCATCATATTGCCACCATCAAAACTGCCCCATCATTATTGCCCCATCAAAACTGCCCCATCATATTGCCACCATCAAAACTGCCCCATCAGAATTGCCCAATCAAAACTGCCCCATCATATTCCTCTATTATAATAATATTATATTATATATTATATTATAATAATATTAGTACAGGGTGTGTCTGTCCCCTCCCCCGGGCTTTGTAATCAGAGCTGAGATGCTCCAGCCACCTCCCCCACCACCCATCACTGTGTGTAACAGAAGCTTTGGTAACCATGGCAACAAAAGCAGCCCAGTACACTCTGTTTAATCGCTAAAATTTCCTGAAATGACCACTAAAAAAACAGCTTTTTCACAAAAACTGTAAAAGATATCAAACTGAAAAGATATAGCCAGATAGCTAAATATTTTGTGAACATTTTAAAGTTTGTTTGGCGTCTGTAGGTGAAAGTACGCAGAACCTGAAACTTTTGGGAGCGGAAGAAGATTTTAAGGATTTGAGGCATTCTCTCATTGACTTCAATGTTAAAAAAAGTGTTAAAAAGCTTAATATTTTAAAAAGTATAAATAGTAGAAAAAAAGTTGAAAAAGTCCCATCATCAGCTGAAAGAGATGAACATTTTTAAAGTTGAATAGTTTCAATAGCTGAAAGTATGCAGAAGTTACACAGAGCCAAAAAACGTAAAATGCATTTCCTGGAGAAAATGCGTGGCAATGCTAAATAGCTGAATTGCTAAAATGGCCACCATCAAAACTGCCCCCATCAGAATTGCCCCATCAAGACTGCCCCCATCAGAATTGCCCCATCAAAACTGCCCCCATCAAAACTGCCCCATCAGAGCTGCCCCATCAAAACTGCCCCATCATTTTGCCACCATCAAAACTGCCTCATAAGAATTGCCCCATCAAAACTTCCCCATTATATTGCCACCATAAAAACTACCCCCATCAAAATTGTCCCCATCAAAACTGCCCCATCATATTGCCACCATCAAAACGGCCGCATCAGAATTGCCCCATCAAAACTGCCCCATCATATTGCCACCATCAAAACTGCCCCATCAGAACTGCCCCATCAAAACTGCCCCATCAGATTTGCCCCATCAAAACTGCCCCATCATATTGCCACCATCAAAACTGCCCCATCAGAATTGCCCCATCAAAACTGCCCCATCATATTCCTCTATTATAAATCAGTACATGGTGTGTCTGTCCCCTCCCCCGGGCTCTGTAATAAGAGCTGAGATACTCCAGCCACCTCCCCCACCGCCCATCACTGTGTATAACAGAAGCTTTGGTAACCATGGCAACAAAAGCAGCCCAGTACACTCAAACACCCATTAAAACTGCCCCATCATATTGCCACCATCAAAACTACCCCATCAGAATTGCCCCATAAAACTGCCCCATCATAATGCCACCATCAAAACTGCCCCATCATATTGCCACCATTAAAATTGCCCCCATCATATTGCCATCAAAACTGCACCATCAAAAATTACCCAATAAAAACTGCCCCTTAATATTGCCACCATCAAAACTGTCCCATCAGAATTGCCCCATCAAAACTGCCCCATCATATTACCACCATCAAAACTGCCCCATCATATTGCCACCATCAAAACTGCCCCATCATATTGCCACCAACAAAACTGCCCCATCATATTGCCACCATTAAAACTGCCCCCATCATATTGCCATCAAAACTGCCCCACCAGAACTGCCCCATCAAAACTGCCCCATCATATTGCCACCATCAAAACTGCCCCATCAGGATTGCCCCATCAAATGTTCAATGTTAAAAAAAGTGATCAAAAGCTTAATATTTTAAAAAGTATAAATGGTAGAAAAAAAGTTGAAAAAGTCCCATCATCAGCTGAAAGAGACGAACATTTTAATAGTTGAATGTTTTTATTAGCTGAAAGTATGCAGAAGTTACGCAGAGCCAAAAAACGTACGGAATAATAAAAAAATAAAAATAAATAAAATCAAATAACAATAGTGGGACTGCTAAGGCATTCCCACTAAAAATGCATTTCCTGGGAAAAATGTGTGGGAATGCTGAATAGCTGAATAGCTGAATTGCTAAAACGGCCCCCATTAAAATTGCCCCCATCAAAATTGCCATCAAAACTGCCCCATCAGAATCGCCCCATCAAAATTTTCCCCATCAAAACTGCCCCATCATATTGCCACCATCAAAACTGCCCCATCATAATTGCCCCATCAAAACTGCCCCATCATATTGCCACCATCAGAATTGCCCCATCAAAACTGCCCCATCATATTGCCACCATCAGAATTGTCCCATCAAAACTGCCCTATCATATTGCCACCACCAAAATGCCCCATCAAAAGTGCCCCATCATATTGTCACCATCAAAACTGCCCCCATTATATTGCCATCAAAACTGCCCCATCAGAATTGCCCCGTCAAAATTGTTTCCATCAAAACTGCCCCATCATATTGCCACCATCAAAACTGCCCCTATTATATTGCCATCAAAACTGCCCCATCAAAATTGCCACCATCAAAACTGCCCCATCATATTGCCACCATCAAAACTGCCCCATCAAAATTGCCCCATCAAAACTGCTCCATCATATTGCCACCATCAAAACTGCCCCATCAGAATTGTTCCATCAAAACTGCCCCATCATATTGCCACCATCAAAATTGCCCCATCATATTGCCACCATCAAAACTGCCCCATCATAATTGCCCCATCAAAACTGCCCCATCATATTCCTCTATTATAAATCAGTACATGGTGTGTCTGTCCCCTCCCCCGGGCTCTGTAATCAGACCTGAGATGCTCCAGCCACCTCCCCCACCGCCCATCACTGTGTATAACAGAAGCTAGGTAACCATGGCAACAAAAGCAGCACAGTACACTCTGTTTAATAGATAACATTTCCTGAAATGAGCACTAAACAAACAGCTTTTTCACAAAAACTGTAAAAGATATCAAACTGAAAAGATATAGCCTGATAGCTGAATATTTTGTGAACATTTTAAAGTTTGTTTGGCGTCTGTAGGTGAAAGTATGAAGGAGCTGAAGCTTTTGGGAGCAGAAGATTTTAAGGATCTGAAGCATGCTCTCTGTCATGGTTATGCAATAGTGTTGTCTATCAGCTTACCTGTTTCCATGTGTTCATCTCCAAAGACCAGCTGCTCCACCCCAGCTCCTATCAGAGAACTCTATATTAACCTCTGCACTGCAGGCCAGCCCTGCTGATCAACCTTTGTGTGTTTCGCTTCCTGTTCCTGCCTGCCGTGTGCTCTACGTTTGTTTCTGTTACAGACCTTGGCGTGTTCTCTACTATTCCTGTCTGCTCGTGACCCTGACCTCTGGCGTGTCCCCGACTATCCCTGTTTGCCTGTGACCCTGAACCTTGGCGTGAACCCTGTTGTCCTTGTCTGCTTGTGGCCCTGACCTTGGCTTATTCCTTTACTATCCCTATCCTCCTGTTGCCTACTGTGGGTGTGAGCTGGGGGACCCTGGGGGTCACGACCTGGAGCCAGTTGAAGCCCAGTCCATCCTCACCTCTTGAGGCTCTGGTGAAAACCTGCTGGCTCTCAGACTCTGCGCCCCAGGGAATCCTACGCTCTAACCCCGGTGGGATCAGTGTTGGTGTCCCAGCGGCCCTGCCTTCCTTACCACCCGGACTCCCATCCTCAGCAGTCAGACGTAGGGTCCACTGCCTTGTGGTGCACTCCTGATCCCAACGGTGTGCATCTATCACCCAGCCTCTAGGTGACCTGACACTCTCATTGACTTCGACGTTAAAAAAAAGTGTTAAAAAGCTTAATATTTTAAAAGTATAAATAGTAGAAAAAAAGTTGAAAAAGTCCCATCATCAGCTGAAAGAGATGAACATTTTAAAAGTTAAATGGTTTTAATAGCTGAAAGTATGTAGAAGTTACACAGAGCCAAAAAACGTATAGAATAAAATTAAAGTAAAAAACTAGAAAATGCATTTCCTGGAGAAAATGTGTGGGAAGCTAAATAGCTGAATTGCTAAAACGGCCCCAATCAAAACTGCCCCATCATTTTGTCACCATCAAAACTGTTTCATCAAAATTCTCACCATCAAAACTGCCCCATCATATTGCCACCATCAAAACTGCCCCATCATTATTGCCCCATCAAAACTGCCCCATCATATTGCCACCATCAAAACTGCCCCATCAGAATTGCCCAATCAAAACTGCCCCATCATATTCCTCTATTATAATAATATTATATTATATTATATATTATATTATAATAATATTAGTACATGGTGTGTCTGTCCCCTCCCCCGGGCTTTGTAATCAGAGCTGAGATGCTCCAGCCACCTCCCCCACCACCCATCACTGTGTGTAACAGAAGCTTTGGTAACCATGGCAACAAAAGCAGCCCAGTACACTCTGTATAATCGCTAAAATTTCCTGAAATGACCACTAAAAAAACAGCTTTTTCACAAAAACTGTAAAAGATATCAAACTGAAAAGATATAGCCAGATAGCTAAATATTTTGTGAACATTTTAAAGTTTGTTTGGCGTCTGTAGGTGAAAGTACGAAGAACCTGAAACTTTTGGGAGCGGAAGAAGATTTTAAGGATTTGAGGCTTTCTCTCATTGACTTCAATGTTAAAAAAAGTGTTAAAAAGCTTAATATTTTAAAAAGTATAAATAGTAGAAAAAAAGTTGAAAAAGTCCCATCATCAGCTGAAAGAGATGAACATTTTTAAAGTTGAATAGTTTCAATAGCTGAAAGTATGCAGAAGTTACACAGAGCCAAAAAACGTAAAATGCATTTCCTGGAGAAAATGCGTGGCAATGCTAAATAGCTGAATTGCTAAAATGGCCACCATCAAAACTGCCCCCATCAGAATTGCCCCATCAAGACTGCCCCCATCAGAATTGCCCCATCAAAACTGCCCCCATCAAAACTGCCCCATCAGAGCTGCCCCATCAAAACTGCCCCATCATTTTGCCACCATCAAAACTGCCTCATAAGAATTGCCCCATCAAAACTTCCCCATTATATTGCCACCATAAAAACTACCCCCATCAAAATTGTCCCCATCAAAATTATCCCCATCAAAACTGCCCCATCATATTGCCACCATCAAAACGGCCGCATCAGAATTGCCCCATCAAAACTGCCCCATCATATTGCCACCATCAAAACTGCCCCATCAGAATTGCCCCATCAAAACTGCCCCATCAGAATTGCCCTATCAAAACTGCCCCATCATATTGCCACCATCATATTGCCACCATCAGAATTGCCCCATCAAAACTGCCCCATCATATTGCCACCATCAAAACTGCCCCATCAGAATTGCCCCATCATATTTCCATCATCAAAACTGCCCCATCATATAGCCACCATCAAAACTGCCCCCATCATATTGCCATCAAAACTGCCCCATCAGAATTGCTCTATCAAAATTGTCCCCATCAAAACTACCCCATCATATTGCCACCATCAAAACTGCCCCATCAGAATTTCCCCTCCAAAACTGCCCCATCATATTGCCACCATCAAAACTGCCCCATCAGAATTGCCCCATCAAAACTGCCCCATCATATTGCCACCATCAAAACAGCCGCCATCAAAACTTCCCCAATCAGAATTGCCCCATCAAAACTGCCCCATCAGAATTTCCCCATCAAAACTGCCCCATCATATTGCCACCATCAAAACTGCCCCATCAAAACTACCCCTATCAAAACTGCCCCATCAGAATTGCCCCATCAAAACTGCCCCATCATATTGCCACCATCAAAACTGCCCCATCATATTCCTCTATTATAAATCAGTACATGGTGTGTCTGTCCCCTCCCCCGGGCTTTGTAATCAGAGCTGAGATGCTCCAGCCACCTCCCCCACCACCCACCACTGTGTGTAACAGAAGCTTTGGTAACCATGGCAACAAAAGCAGCCCAGTACACTCTGTTTAATCGCTAAAATTTCCTGAAATGACCACTAAAAAAACAGCTTTTTCACAAAAACTGTAAAAGATATCAAACTGAAAAGATATAGCCAGATAGCTAAATATTTTGTGAACATTTTAAAGTTTGTTTGGCGTCTGTAGGTGAAAGTACGAAGAACCTGAAACTTTTGGGAGCGGAAGAAGATTTTAAGGATTTGAGGCTTTCTCTCATTGACTTCAATGTTAAAAAAAGTGTTAAAAAGCTTAATATTTTAAAAAGTATAAATAGTAGAAAAAAAGTTGAAAAAGTCCCATCATCAGCTGAAAGAGATGAACATTTTTAAAGTTGAATAGTTTCAATAGCTGAAAGTATGCAGAAGTTACACAGAGCCAAAAAACGTAAAATGCATTTCCTGGAGAAAATGCGTGGCAATGCTAAATAGCTGAATTGCTAAAATGGCCACCATCAAAACTGCCCCCATCAGAATTGCCCCATCAAGACTGCCCCCATCAGAATTGCCCCATCAAAACTGCCCCCATCAAAACTGCCCCATCAGAGCTGCCCCATCAAAACTGCCCCATCATTTTGCCACCATCAAAACTGCCTCATAAGAATTGCCCCATCAAAACTTCCCCATTATATTGCCACCATAAAAACTACCCCCATCAAAATTGTCCCCATCAAAATTATCCCCATCAAAACTGCCCCATCATATTGCCACCATCAAAACGGCCGCATCAGAATTGCCCCATCAAAACTGCCCCATCATATTGCCACCATCAAAACTGCCCCATCAGAATTGCCCCATCAAAACTGCCCCATCAGAATTGCCCTATCAAAACTGCCCCATCATATTGCCACCATCATATTGCCACCATCAGAATTGCCCCATCAAAACTGCCCCATCATATTGCCACCATCAAAACTGCCCCATCAGAATTGCCCCATCATATTTCCACCATCAAAACTGCCCCATCATATAGCCACCATCAAAACTGCCCCCATCATATTGCCATCAAAACTGCCCCATCAGAATTGCTCTATCAAAATTGTCCCCATCAAAACTACCCCATCATATTGCCACCATCAAAACTGCCCCATCAGAATTTCCCCACCAAAACTGCCCCATCATATTGCCACCATCAAAACTGCCCCATCAGAATTGCCCCATCAAAACTGCCCCATCATATTGCCACCATCAAAACAGCCGCCATCAAAACTTCCCCAATCAGAATTGCCCCATCAAAACTGCCCCATCAGAATTTCCCCATCAAAACTGCCCCATCATATTGCCACCATCAAAACTGCCCCATCAAAACTACCCCTATCAAAACTGCCCCATCAGAATTGCCCCATCAAAACTGCCCCATCATATTGCCACCATCAAAACTGCCCCATCATATTCCTCTATTATAAATCAGTACATGGTGTGTCTGTCCCCTCCCCCGGGCTTTGTAATCAGAGCTGAGATGCTCCAGCCACCTCCCCCACCACCCATCACTGTGTGTAACAGAAGCTTTGGTAACCATGGCAACAAAAGCAGCCCAGTACACTCTGTTTAATCGCTAAAATTTCCTGAAATGACCACTAAAAAAACAGCTTTTTCACAAAAACTGTAAAAGATATCAAACTGAAAAGATATAGCCAGATAGCTAAATATTTTGTGAACATTTTAAAGTTTGTTTGGCGTCTGTAGGTGAAAGTACGAAGAACCTGAAACTTTTGGGAGCGGAAGAAGATTTTAAGGATTTGAGGCATTCTCTCATTGACTTCAATGTTAAAAAAAGTGTTAAAAAGCTTAATATTTTAAAAAGTATAAATAGTAGAAAAAAAGTTGAAAAAGTCCCATCATCAGCTGAAAGAGATGAACATTTTTAAAGTTGAATAGTTTCAATAGCTGAAAGTATGCAGAAGTTACACAGAGCCAAAAAACGTAAAATGCATTTCCTGGAGAAAATGCGTGGCAATGCTAAATAGCTGAATTGCTAAAATGGCCACCATCAAAACTGCCCCCATCAGAATTGCCCCATCAAGACTGCCCCCATCAGAATTGCCCCATCAAAACTGCCCCCATCAAAACTGCCCCATCAGAGCTGCCCCATCAAAACTGCCCCATCATTTTGCCACCATCAAAACTGCCTCATAAGAATTGCCCCATCAAAACTTCCCCATTATATTGCCACCATAAAAACTACCCCCATCAAAATTGTCCCCATCAAAACTGCCCCATCATATTGCCACCATCAAAACGGCCGCATCAGAATTGCCCCATCAAAACTGCCCCATCATATTGCCACCATCAAAACTGCCCCATCAGAACTGCCCCATCAAAACTGCCCCATCAGATTTGCCCCATCAAAACTGCCCCATCATATTGCCACCATCAAAACTGCCCCATCAGAATTGCCCCATCAAAACTGCCCCATCATATTCCTCTATTATAAATCAGTACATGGTGTGTCTGTCCCCTCCCCCGGGCTCTGTAATAAGAGCTGAGATACTCCAGCCACCTCCCCCACCGCCCATCACTGTGTATAACAGAAGCTTTGGTAACCATGGCAACAAAAGCAGCCCAGTACACTCAAACACCCATTAAAACTGCCCCATCATATTGCCACCATCAAAACTACCCCATCAGAATTGCCCCATAAAACTGCCCCATCATAATGCCACCATCAAAACTGCCCCATCATATTGCCACCATTAAAATTGCCCCCATCATATTGCCATCAAAACTGCACCATCAAAAATTACCCAATAAAAACTGCCCCTTAATATTGCCACCATCAAAACTGTCCCATCAGAATTGCCCCATCAAAACTGCCCCATCATATTACCACCATCAAAACTGCCCCATCATATTGCCACCATCAAAACTGCCCCATCATATTGCCACCAACAAAACTGCCCCATCATATTGCCACCATTAAAACTGCCCCCATCATATTGCCATCAAAACTGCCCCACCAGAACTGCCCCATCAAAACTGCCCCATCATATTGCCACCATCAAAACTGCCCCATCAGGATTGCCCCATCAAATGTTCAATGTTAAAAAAAGTGATCAAAAGCTTAATATTTTAAAAAGTATAAATGGTAGAAAAAAAGTTGAAAAAGTCCCATCATCAGCTGAAAGAGACGAACATTTTAATAGTTGAATGTTTTTATTAGCTGAAAGTATGCAGAAGTTACGCAGAGCCAAAAAACGTACGGAATAATAAAAAAATAAAAATAAATAAAATCGAATAACAATAGTGGGACTGCTAAGGCATTCCCACTAAAAATGCATTTCCTGGAAAAAATGTGTGGGAATGCTGAATAGCTGAATAGCTGAATTGCTAAAACGGCCCCCATTAAAATTGCCCCCATCAAAATTGCCATCAAAACTGCCCCATCAGAATCGCCCCATCAAAATTTTCCCCATCAAAACTGCCCCATCATATTGCCACCATCAAAACGGCCCCATCATAATTGCCCCATCAAAACTGCCCCATCATATTGCCACCATCAGAATTGCCCCATCAAAACTGCCCCATCATATTGCCACCATCAGAATTGTCCCATCAAAACTGCCCTATCATATTGCCACCACCAAAATGCCCCATCAAAAGTGCCCCATCATATTGTCACCATCAAAACTGCCCCCATTATATTGCCATCAAAACTGCCCCATCAGAATTGCCCCGTCAAAATTGTTTCCATCAAAACTGCCCCATCATATTGCCACCATCAAAACTGCCCCTATTATATTGCCATCAAAACTGCCCCATCAAAATTGCCACCATCAAAACTGCCCCATCATATTGCCACCATCAAAACTGCCCCATCAAAATTGCCCCATCAAAACTGCTCCATCATATTGCCACCATCAAAACTGCCCCATCAGAATTGTTCCATCAAAACTGCCCCATCATATTGCCACCATCAAAATTGCCCCATCATATTGCCACCATCAAAACTGCCCCATCATAATTGCCCCATCAAAACTGCCCCATCATATTCCTCTATTATAAATCAGTACATGGTGTGTCTGTCCCCTCCCCCGGGCTCTGTAATCAGACCTGAGATGCTCCAGCCACCTCCCCCACCGCCCATCACTGTGTATAACAGAAGCTAGGTAACCATGGCAACAAAAGCAGCACAGTACACTCTGTTTAATAGATAACATTTCCTGAAATGAGCACTAAACAAACAGCTTTTTCACAAAAACTGTAAAAGATATCAAACTGAAAAGATATAGCCTGATAGCTGAATATTTTGTGAACATTTTAAAGTTTGTTTGGCGTCTGTAGGTGAAAGTATGAAGGAGCTGAAGCTTTTGGGAGCAGAAGATTTTAAGGATCTGAAGCATGCTCTCTGTCATGGTTATGCAATAGTGTTGTCTATCAGCTTACCTGTTTCCATGTGTTCATCTCCAAAGACCAGCTGCTCCACCCCAGCTCCTATCAGAGAACTCTATATTAACCTCTGCACTGCAGGCCAGCCCTGCTGATCAACCTTTGTGTGTTTCGCTTCCTGTTCCTGCCTGCCGTGTGCTCTACGTTTGTTTCTGTTACAGACCTTGGCGTGTTCTCTACTATTCCTGTCTGCTCGTGACCCTGACCTCTGGCGTGTCCCCGACTATCCCTGTTTGCCTGTGACCCTGAACCTTGGCGTGAACCCTGTTGTCCTTGTCTGCTTGTGGCCCTGACCTTGGCTTATTCCTTTACTATCCCTATCCTCCTGTTGCCTACTGTGGGTGTGAGCTGGGGGACCCTGGGGGTCACGACCTGGAGCCAGTTGCAGCCCAGTCCATCCTCACCTCTTGAGGCTCTGGTGAAAACCTGCTGGCTCTCAGACTCTGCGCCCCAGGGAATCCTACGCTCTAACCCCGGTGGGATCAGTGTTGGTGTCCCAGCGGCCCTGCCTTCCTTACCACCCGGACTCCCATCCTCAGCAGTCAGACGTAGGGTCCACTGCCTTGTGGTGCACTCCTGATCCCAACGGTGTGCATCTATCACCCAGCCTCTAGGTGACCTGACACTCTCATTGACTTCGACGTTAAAAAAAAGTGTTAAAAAGCTTAATATTTTAAAAGTATAAATAGTAGAAAAAAAGTTGAAAAAGTCCCATCATCAGCTGAAAGAGATGAACATTTTAAAAGTTAAATGGTTTTAATAGCTGAAAGTATGTAGAAGTTACACAGAGCCAAAAAACGTATAGAATAAAATTAAAGTAAAAAACTAGAAAATGCATTTCCTGGAGAAAATGTGTGGGAAGCTAAATAGCTGAATTGCTAAAACGGCCCCAATCAAAACTGCCCCATCATTTTGTCACCATCAAAACTGTTTCATCAAAATTCTCACCATCAAAACTGCCCCATCATATTGCCACCATCAAAACTGCCCCATCATTATTGCCCCATCAAAACTGCCCCATCATATTGCCACCATCAAAACTGCCCCATCAGAATTGCCCAATCAAAACTGCCCCATCATATTCCTCTATTATAATAATATTATATTATATTATATATTATATTATAATAATATTAGTACATGGTGTGTCTGTCCCCTCCCCCGGGCTTTGTAATCAGAGCTGAGATGCTCCAGCCACCTCCCCCACCACCCATCACTGTGTGTAACAGAAGCTTTGGTAACCATGGCAACAAAAGCAGCCCAGTACACTCTGTATAATCGCTAAAATTTCCTGAAATGACCACTAAAAAAACAGCTTTTTCACAAAAACTGTAAAAGATATCAAACTGAAAAGATATAGCCAGATAGCTAAATATTTTGTGAACATTTTAAAGTTTGTTTGGCGTCTGTAGGTGAAAGTACGAAGAACCTGAAACTTTTGGGAGCGGAAGAAGATTTTAAGGATTTGAGGCATTCTCTCATTGACTTCAATGTTAAAAAAAGTGTTAAAAAGCTTAATATTTTAAAAAGTATAAATAGTAGAAAAAAAGTTGAAAAAGTCCCATCATCAGCTGAAAGAGATGAACATTTTTAAAGTTGAATAGTTTCAATAGCTGAAAGTATGCAGAAGTTACACAGAGCCAAAAAACGTAAAATGCATTTCCTGGAGAAAATGCGTGGCAATGCTAAATAGCTGAATTGCTAAAATGGCCACCATCAAAACTGCCCCCATCAGAATTGCCCCATCAAGACTGCCCCCATCAGAATTGCCCCATCAAAACTGCCCCCATCAAAACTGCCCCATCAGAGCTGCCCCATCAAAACTGCCCCATCATTTTGCCACCATCAAAACTGCCTCATAAGAATTGCCCCATCAAAACTTCCCCATTATATTGCCACCATAAAAACTACCCCCATCAAAATTGTCCCCATCAAAATTGTCCCCATCAAAACTGCCCCATCATATTGCCACCATCAAAACGGCCGCATCAGAATTGCCCCATCAAAACTGCCCCATCATATTGCCACCATCAAAACTGCCCCATCAGAATTGCCCCATCAAAACTGCCCCATCAGAATTGCCCTATCAAAACTGCCCCATCATATTGCCACCATCATATTGCCACCATCAGAATTGCCCCATCAAAACTGCCCCATCATATTGCCACCATCAAAACTGCCCCATCAGAATTGCCCCATCATATTTCCACCATCAAAACTGCCCCATCATATAGCCACCATCAAAACTGCCCCCATCATATTGCCATCAAAACTGCCCCATCAGAATTGCTCTATCAAAATTGTCCCCATCAAAACTACCCCATCATATTGCCACCATCAAAACTGCCCCATCAGAATTTCCCCACCAAAACTGCCCCATCATATTGCCACCATCAAAACTGCCCCATCAGAATTGCCCCATCAAAACTGCCCCATCATATTGCCACCATCAAAACAGCCGCCATCAAAACTTCCCCAATCAGAATTGTCCCATCAAAACTGCCCCATCATATTCCTCTTATAAACCAGTACATGGTGTGTCTGTTCCCTCCCCCGGGCTCTGTAATCAGAGCTGAGATCCTCCAGCCACCTCCCCCTGTGTATAACAGAAGCTTTGGTAACCATGGCAACAAAAGCAACACGGTAAACTGTTTAATGGCAAAAATTTCCTGAAATGACCACTAAACAAACAGGTTTTTCACAAAAACTGTAAAAGATATCAAACTGAAAAGATATAGCCAGATAGCTGAATATTTTGTGAACATTTTAAAGTTTGTTTGGCGCCTGTAGGTCAAAGTATGAATGAGCTGAAACTTTTGGGAGCTGAAGAAGATTTTAAGGATCTGAAGCACGCTCCAATTGACTTCAATGTTAAAAAAAAGTGTTAAAAAGATTAATATTTTAAAAAGTATACATAGTAGAAAAAAAGTTGAAAAAGTCCCATCATCAGCTGAAAGAGATAAACCTTTTAATAGTTGAATGGTTTTAATAGCTGAAAGTATGCAGAAGTTACACAGAGCCAAAAAACGTACGCAATAATAAATAAATTGAATTAAAAATAAACTAGAAAATGCATTTCCTGGGGAAAATGCGTGGGAATGCTGAATAGCTGAATTGCTAAAATAGCCCCCAGTAAAACTGCCCCCATCATATTGCCATCAAAACTGCCCCATCAGAATTGTCCCATCAAAACTGCCCCATCATATTGCCACCATCAAAACTGCCCCATCAAAACTGCCCCATCACATTCCTCTATTGTAAATCAGCACATGGTGTGTCTGTCCCCTCCCCCGGGCTCTGTAATCAGAGCTGAGATGCTGCAGCCACCTCCCCCCTGTGTATTACAGAAGCTTTGGTAACCATGGCAACAAAAGCAACACAGTACACTCTATTTAACTAGTAAAATTACCTGAAATTACCACTAAACAAACAGGTTTTTCACAAAAACTGTAAAAGATATCAAACTGAAAAGATATAGCCAGATAGCTGAATATTTTGTGAACATTTTAAAGTTTGTTTGGCGTCTGTAGGTGAAAGTATGAAGGAGCTGAAACTTTTGGGAACGGAGGAAGATTTTAAGGATCTGAAGCACGCTCCCGTTGACTTCAATGTTAAAAAAAGTGTTAAAAAGCTTAATATTTTAAAAAGTATAAATAGTAGAAAAAAAAGATGAAAAAGTCCCATCATCAGCTGAAAGAGACAAACTTTTTAATAGTTGAATGGTTTTAATAGCTGAACGTATGCAGAAGTTACGTAGAGCCAAAAAACTTACAGAATAATAAATAAATAAAATTAAAAAAACACTAGAAAATGCATTTCCTGGGGAAAATGCGTGGGAATGCTGAATAGCTGAATTGCTAAAACGGCCCCCACAAAAAACTGCCCCATCATATTGTCATCAAAACTGCCCCATTAGAATTGTCCCATCAAAACTGCCCCATCATATTGCCACCATTAAAACTGCCCCATCATATTCCTCTTATAAATCAGTACATGGTGTGTCTGTCCCCTCCCCCGGGCTCTTTAATCAGAGCTGAGATGCTCCAGCCACCTCCCCCCTGTGTATAACAGAAGCTTTGGTAACCATGGCAGCAAAAGCAACACAGTACACTCTGTTTAATGGCAAAAATTTCCTGAAATGACCACTAAACAAACAGGTTTTTCACAAAAACTGTAAAAGATATCAAACTGAAAAGATATAGCCAGATAGCTGAATATTTTGTGAACATTTTAAAGTTTGTTTGGTGCCTGTAGGTCAAAGTATGAATGAGCTGAAACTTTTGGGAGCTGAAGAAGATTTTAAGGATCTGAAGCACGCTCCAATTGACTTCAATGTTAAAAAAAAGTGTTAAAAAGATTAATATTTTAAAAAGTATTAATAGTAGAAAAAAAGTTGAAAAAGTCCCATCATCAGCTGAAAGAGATAAACCTTTTAATAGTTGAATGGTTTTAATAGCTGAAAGTATGCAGAAGTTACACAGAGCCAAAAAACGTACGCAATAATAAATAAATTGAATTGAAAATAAACTAGAAAATGCATTTCCTGGGGAAAATGCGTGGGAATGCTGAATAGCTGAATTGCTAAAATAGCCCCCAGTAAAACTGCCCCAATCATATTACCATCAAAACTGCCCCATCAGAATTTTCCCATCAAAACTGCCCCATCATATTGCCACCATCAAAACTGCCCCATCAAAACTGCCCCATCAAAACTGCCCCATCACATTCCTCTATTGTAAATCAGCACATGGTGTGTCTGTCCCCTCCCCCGGGCTCTGTAATCAGAGCTGAGATGCTGCAGCCACCTCCCCCCTGTGTATAACAGAAGCTTTGGTAACCATGGCAACAAAAGCAACACAGTACACTCTATTTAACTAGTAAAATTACCTGAAATTACCACTAAACAAACAGGTTTTTCACAAAAACTGTAAAAGATATCAAACTGAAAAGATATAGCCAGATAGCTGAATATTTTGTGAACATTTTAAAGTTTGTTTGGCGTCTGTAGGTGAAAGTATGAAGGAGCTGAAACTTTTGGGAGCTGAAGAAGATTTTAAGGATCTGAAGCACGCTCCCATTGACTTCAATGTTAAAAAAGTGTTAAAAAGCTTAATATTTTAAAAAGTATAAATAGTAGAAAAAAAGTTGAAAACATCCCATCATCAGCTGAAAGAGATAAACCTTTTAATAGTCTAATGGTTTTCATAGCTGAAAGTATGCAGAAGTTACGCAGAGCCAAAAAACGTACGAAATAATAAATAAATAGAATTAAAAATAAACTAGAAAATGCATTTCCTGGGGAAAATGCGTGGGAATGCTGAATATTTGAATTGGTAAAACGGCCCCCAGCAAAACTGCCCCCATCATATTGCCATCAAAACTGCCCCATCAGAATTGTCCCATCAAAACTGCCCCATCAGAATTGTCCCATCAAAACTGCCCCATCATATTCCTCTATTATAAATCAGTACATGGTGTGTCTGTCCCCTCCCCCAGGCTCTGTAATCAGAGCTGAGATGCTCCAGCCACCTCCCCCCTGTGTATAACAGAAGCTTTGGTAACCATGGCAAGAAAAGCAACACAGTACACTCTGTTTAATGGAAAAAATTTCCTGAAATTACCACTAAACAAAAAGATTTTTCACAAAAACTAAAAGATATCAAACTGAAAAGATAAAGCCAGATAGATGAATATTTTGTGAACATTTTAAAGTTTGTTTGGCATCTGTAGGTGAAAGTATGAATGAGCTGAAACTTTTGGGAGCAGAAGAGGATTTTAAGGATCTGAAGCATGCTCCCATTGACTTCAATGTTAAAAAAAGTGTTAAAAAGCTTAATATTTTAAAGACTATAAATAGTAGAAAAAAAGTTGAAAAAGTCTCATCATCAGCTGAAAGAGACGGACATTTTAATAGTTGAATGATTTTAATAGCTAAAAGTATGCAGAAGTTACGCAGAGCCAAATAACATACGGAAAAAAATTGAATAATAAATAATATCAATAACTAGAAAATGCATTTCCTGGGGAAAATGCGTGGGAATGCTGAATAGCTGAATTGCTAAAACAGCCCCTATCAAAACTGCCCCATCATATTGCCACCATCAAAACTGCCCCATCATATTGCCACCATCAAAACTGCCCCATCATATTGCCACCATCAAAACTGCCCCATCAGAATTGCCCCATCAAAACTGCAACATCATATATATTGCCACCATCAAAACTGCCCCATAATATTGCCACCATCAAAACTGCCCCCATCATATTGCCACCATCAAAACTGCCCACATCATATTGCCATCAAAACTGCCCCATCATAATTGCCCCATCAAAACTGCCCCATCATATTGCCACCATCAAAATTGCCCAATCAAAATTGTCCCCATCAAAACTGCCCCATAATATTGCCACCATCAAAACTGCCCCATCAGAATTGCCCCATCAAAACTGCCCCATCATATTGCCACCATCAAAATTGCCCCATCAAAATTGTCCCCATCAAAACTGCCCCATAATATTGCCACCATCAAAACTGCCCCATCAGAATTGCCCCATCAAAACTGCCCCATCATATTGCCACCATCAAAACTGCCCCATCAGAATTGCCCCATCAAAACTGCGCCATCATATTGCCACCATCAAAACTGCTCCAGCAGAATTGTCCCCATCAAAACTGCTCCATCAAAATTTTCCCCATCAAAACCTCCCCATCATATTGCCACCATCAAAACTGCCCCATCATATTCCTCTATTATAAATCAGTGCATGGTGTGTCTGTCCCCTCCCTCAGGCTCTGTAATCAGAGCTGAGATGCTCCAGCCACTCCCCCCTGTGTATAACAGAAGCTTTGGTAACCATGGCAACAAAATCAACACAGTACACTGTGTTTAATAGCTAAAATTTCCTGAAATGACCATTAAACAAACAGCTTTTTCACAAAACTGTAAAAGATATCAAACTGAAAAGATACAGCCAGATAGCTGAATATTTGGTGAACATTTTAAAGTTTGTTTGGCATCTGTAGGTGAAAGTATGAACAAGCTGAAACTTTTGGGAGCGGTAGAAGATTTTAAGGATTTCAAGCATGCTCCCATTGACTTCAAAGTTAAAAAAAAGTGCTAAAAAGCTTAATATTTTAAAAAGTATAAATAGTAGGAAAAAAGATGAAAAAGTCCCATCATCAGCTGAAAGAGAAGAACATTTTAATATTTGATTGGTTTTAATAGCTGAAAGTATGCAGAAGTTACGCAGAGCCAAAAAACGTACGGAATAAAATGAAATACAATTAAAAATAAACTAGAAAATGCATTTCCTGGGGAAAATGCGTGGGAATGCTGAATAGCTAAATTGCTAAAACGGCCGCCACCAAAACTACCCCATCATACTGCCATCAAAACTGCCCCATCAGAATTGCCCCATCAAAATTGTCCCCATTAAAACTGCCCCATCATATTGCCACCATCAAAACTGCCCCATCAGAATTGCTCCATCAAAATTGTCCGATCATATTGCCACCATCAAAACTGCCCCATCAAAACTGCCCCATCATATTGCCACCATCAAAACGGCCCCATCAGAATTGCCCCATCTTATTACCACCATCAAAACTGCCCCATCATATTGCCACCATCAAAACTGCTCCCATCATATTGCCATCAAAACTGCCCCATTAGAATTGCCCCATCAAAATTGTCCCCATCAAAACTGCCCCATAATATTGCCACCATCAAAACTGCCCCATCAGAATTGCCCCATAAAAACTGCCCCATCATATTGCCACCATCAAAACTTCCCCCATCAAAACTGCCCCATCAAAACTGCCCCATCAGAATTGCCCCATCAAAACTGCCCCATCAGAATTGCCCTATCAAAACTGCCCCATCATATTGCCACCATCAAAACTGCCCCATCAGAATTGTCCCATCAAAACTGCCCCATTATATTGCCACCATCAAAACTGCCCCATCATATTCCTCTATTATAAATCAGTACATGGTGTGTCTGTCCCCTCCCCCGGGCTCTGTAATCAGAGCTGAGATGTTCCAGCCACCTCCCCCCTGTGTATAACAGAAGCTTTGGTAACCATGGCAACAAAACAAACAGTACACTCTGATTAATGGCTAAAATTTCCTGAAATGACCTCTAAACAAAAAGCTTTTTCTCAAAAACTGTAAAAGATATCAAACTGAAAAGATATAGCCAGATAGCTGAATATTTTGTGAACATTTTAAAGTTTGTTTGGCGTCTGTAGGTGAAAGTATGAAGGAGCTGAAACTTTTGGGAACGGAGGAAGATTTTAAGGATCTGAAGCACGCTCCCGTTGACTTCAATGTTAAAAAAAGTGTTAAAAAGCTTAATATTTTAAAAAGTATAAATAGTAGAAAAAAAAGATGAAAAAGTCCCATCATCAGCTGAAAGAGACAAACTTTTTAATAGTTGAATGGTTTTAATAGCTGAACGTATGCAGAAGTTACGTAGAGCCAAAAAACTTACAGAATAATAAATAAATAAAATTAAAAATAAACTAGAAAATGCATTTCCTGGGGAAAATGCGTGGGAATGCTGAATAGCTGAATTGCTAAAACGGCCCCCACAAAAAACTGCCCCATCATATTGTCATCAAAACTGCCCCATTAGAATTGTCCCATCAAAACTGCCCCATCATATTGCCACCATTAAAACTGCCCCATCATATTCCTCTTATAAATCAGTACATGGTGTGTCTGTCCCCTCCCCCGGGCTCTTTAATCAGAGCTGAGATGCTCCAGCCACCTCCCCCCTGTGTATAACAGAAGCTTTGGTAACCATGGCAGCAAAAGCAACACAGTACACTCTGTTTAATGGCAAAAATTTCCTGAAATGACCACTAAACAAACAGGTTTTTCACAAAAACTGTAAAAGATATCAAACTGAAAAGATATAGCCAGATAGCTGAATATTTTGTGAACATTTTAAAGTTTGTTTGGTGCCTGTAGGTCAAAGTATGAATGAGCTGAAACTTTTGGGAGCTGAAGAAGATTTTAAGGATCTGAAGCACGCTCCAATTGACTTCAATGTTAAAAAAAAGTGTTAAAAAGATTAATATTTTAAAAAGTATAAATAGTAGAAAAAAAGTTGAAAAAGTCCCATCATCAGCTGAAAGAGATAAACCTTTTAATAGTTGAATGGTTTTAATAGCTGAAAGTATGCAGAAGTTACACAGAGCCAAAAAACGTACGCAATAATAAATAAATTGAATTAAAAATAAACTAGAAAATGCATTTCCTGGGGAAAATGCGTGGGAATGCTGAATAGCTGAATTGCTAAAATAGCCCCCAGTAAAACTGCTCCAATCATATTACCATCAAAACTGCCCCATCAGAATTTTCCCATCAAAACTGCCCCATCATATTGCCACCATCAAAACTGCCCCATCAAAACTGCCCCATCACATTCCTCTATTGTAAATCAGCACATGGTGTGTCTGTCCCCTCCCCCGGGCTCTGTAATCAGAGCTGAGATGCTGCAGCCACCTCCCCCCTGTGTATAACAGAAGCTTTGGTAACCATGGCAACAAAAGCAACACAGTACACTCTATTTAACTAGTAAAATTACCTGAAATTACCACTAAACAAACAGGTTTTTCACAAAAACTGTAAAAGATATCAAACTGAAAAGATATAGCCAGATAGCTGAATATTTTGTGAACATTTTAAAGTTTGTTTGGCGTCTGTAGGTGAAAGTATGAAGGAGCTGAAACTTTTGGGAGCTGAAGAAGATTTTAAGGATCTGAAGCACGCTCCCATTGACTTCAATGTTAAAAAAGTGTTAAAAAGCTTAATATTTTAAAAAGTATAAATAGTAGAAAAAAAGTTGAAAACATCCCATCATCAGCTGAAAGAGATAAACCTTTTAATAGTCTAATGGTTTTCATAGCTGAAAGTATGCAGAAGTTACGCAGAGCCAAAAAACGTACGAAATAATAAATAAATAGAATTAAAAATAAACTAGAAAATGCATTTCCTGGGGAAAATGCGTGGGAATGCTGAATATTTGAATTGGTAAAACGGCCCCCAGCAAAACTGCCCCCATCATATTGCCATCAAAACTGCCCCATCAGAATTGTCCCATCAAAACTGCCCCATCAGAATTGTCCCATCAAAACTGCCCCATCATATTCCTCTATTATAAATCAGTACATGGTGTGTCTGTCCCCTCCCCCAGGCTCTGTAATCAGAGCTGAGATGCTCCAGCCACCTCCCCCCTGTGTATAAC
This sequence comes from Lithobates clamitans, assembly GCA_037952925.1. NCBI lineage: Eukaryota > Metazoa > Chordata > Amphibia > Anura > Ranidae > Lithobates > Lithobates clamitans. The sequence goes on along the minus strand of JBBGZY010000354.1, from coordinate 4,325,149 downwards.
AGAAGCTTTGGTAACCATGGCAAGAAAAGCAACACAGTACACTCTGTTTAATGGAAAAAATTTCCTGAAATTACCACTAAACAAAAAGATTTTTCACAAAAACTAAAAGATATCAAACTGAAAAGATAAAGCCAGATAGATGAATATTTTGTGAACATTTTAAAGTTTGTTTGGCATCTGTAGGTGAAAGTATGAATGAGCTGAAACTTTTGGGAGCAGAAGAGGATTTTAAGGATCTGAAGCATGCTCCCATTGACTTCAATGTTAAAAAAAGTGTTAAAAAGCTTAATATTTTAAAGACTATAAATAGTAGAAAAAAAGTTGAAAAAGTCTCATCATCAGCTGAAAGAGACGGACATTTTAATAGTTGAATGATTTTAATAGCTAAAAGTATGCAGAAGTTACGCAGAGCCAAATAACATACGGAAAAAAATTGAATAATAAATAATATCAATAACTAGAAAATGCATTTCCTGGGGAAAATGCGTGGGAATGCTGAATAGCTGAATTGCTAAAACAGCCCCTATCAAAACTGCCCCATCATATTGCCACCATCAAAACTGCCCCATCATATTGCCACCATCAAAACTGCCCCATCATATTGCCACCATCAAAACTGCCCCATCAGAATTGCCCCATCAAAACTGCAACATCATATATATTGCCACCATCAAAACTGCCCCATAATATTGCCACCATCAAAACTGCCCCCATCATATTGCCACCATCAAAACTGCCCACATCATATTGCCATCAAAACTGCCCCATCATAATTGCCCCATCAAAACTGCCCCATCATATTGCCACCATCAAAATTGCCCAATCAAAATTGTCCCCATCAAAACTGCCCCATAATATTGCCACCATCAAAACTGCCCCATCAGAATTGCCCCATCAAAACTGCCCCATCATATTGCCACCATCAAAATTGCCCCATCAAAATTGTCCCCATCAAAACTGCCCCATAATATTGCCACCATCAAAACTGCCCCATCAGAATTGCCCCATCAAAACTGCCCCATCATATTGCCACCATCAAAACTGCCCCATCAGAATTGCCCCATCAAAACTGCGCCATCATATTGCCACCATCAAAACTGCTCCAGCAGAATTGTCCCCATCAAAACTGCTCCATCAAAATTTTCCCCATCAAAACCTCCCCATCATATTGCCACCATCAAAACTGCCCCATCATATTCCTCTATTATAAATCAGTGCATGGTGTGTCTGTCCCCTCCCTCAGGCTCTGTAATCAGAGCTGAGATGCTCCAGCCACTCCCCCCTGTGTATAACAGAAGCTTTGGTAACCATGGCAACAAAATCAACACAGTACACTGTGTTTAATAGCTAAAATTTCCTGAAATGACCATTAAACAAACAGCTTTTTCACAAAACTGTAAAAGATATCAAACTGAAAAGATACAGCCAGATAGCTGAATATTTGGTGAACTTTCTTGTAAAAAAAAAGAATATTTGGTGAACATTTTAAAGTTTGTTTGGCATCTGTAGGTGAAAGTATGAACAAGCTGAAACTTTTGGGAGCGGTAGAAGATTTTAAGGATTTCAAGCATGCTCCCATTGACTTCAAAGTTAAAAAAAAGTGCTAAAAAGCTTAATATTTTAAAAAGTATAAATAGTAGGAAAAAAGATGAAAAAGTCCCATCATCAGCTGAAAGAGAAGAACATTTTAATATTTGATTGGTTTTAATAGCTGAAAGTATGCAGAAGTTACGCAGAGCCAAAAAACGTACGGAATAAAATGAAATACAATTAAAAATAAACTAGAAAATGCATTTCCTGGGGAAAATGCGTGGGAATGCTGAATAGCTAAATTGCTAAAACGGCCGCCACCAAAACTACCCCATCATACTGCCATCAAAACTGCCCCATCAGAATTGCCCCATCAAAATTGTCCCCATTAAAACTGCCCCATCATATTGCCACCATCAAAACTGCCCCATCAGAATTGCTCCATCAAAATTGTCCGATCATATTGCCACCATCAAAACTGCCCCATCAAAACTGCCCCATCATATTGCCACCATCAAAACGGCCCCATCAGAATTGCCCCATCTTATTACCACCATCAAAACTGCCCCATCATATTGCCACCATCAAAACTGCTCCCATCATATTGCCATCAAAACTGCCCCATTAGAATTGCCCCATCAAAATTGTCCCCATCAAAACTGCCCCATAATATTGCCACCATCAAAACTGCCCCATCAGAATTGCCCCATCAAAACTGCCCCATCATATTGCCACCATCAAAACTTCCCCCATCAAAACTGCCCCATCAAAACTGCCCCATCAGAATTGCCCCATCAAAACTGCCCCATCAGAATTGCCCTATCAAAACTGCCCCATCATATTGCCACCATCAAAACTGCCCCATCAGAATTGTCCCATCAAAACTGCCCCATTATATTGCCACCATCAAAACTGCCCCATCATATTCCTCTATTATAAATCAGTACATGGTGTGTCTGTCCCCTCCCCGGGCTCTGTAATCAGAGCTGAGATGTTCCAGCCACCTCCTCCCCCTGTGTATAACAGAAGCTTTGGTAACCATGGCAACAAAAGCAACACAGTACACTCTGATTAATGGCTAAAACTTCCTGAAATGACCTCTAAACAAAAAGCTTTTTCACAAAAACTGTAAAAGATATCAAACTGAAAAGATATAGCCAGATAGCTGAATATTTTGTGAACATTTTAAAGTTTGTTTGGCGTCTGTAGGTGAAAGTATGAAGGTGTTGAAGCTTTTGGGAGCCTAAGAAGATTTTAAGGATCTGAAGCATGCTCCCATTGACTTCAATGTTAAAAAAAGTGATAAAAAGCTTACTATTTTAAAAAGTATAAATGGTAGAAAAAAAGTTGAAAAAGTCCCGTCATCAGCTGAAAGAGACGAACATTTTAATAGTTGAATGGTTTTAACAGCTGAAAGTATGCAGAAGTTACGCAGAGCTAAAAAACGTACGGAATAATAAAGAAATAAAGATTTAAAAATAAATATAATCGAATAACAATAGTGGGACTGCTAAAGCAGTCCCACTAATTAATAAAAATAAACTAGAAAATGCATTTTTTGGGGAAAATGCGTGGGAATGCTGAATAGCTGAATTGCTAAAACGGCCCCATCAAAACTGCCCCCATCATACTGCCATCAAAACTACCCCATCAAAATTGTCCCCATCAAAACTGCCCCATCATATTGCCACCATCAGAATTGCCCCATCAAAACTGCCCCATCATATTGCCACCATCAAAACTGCCCCATCAGAATTGCCCCATCAAAACTGTCCCATCATATTGCCACCATCAATACTGCCCCATCATATTGCCACCATCAAAACTGCCCCCATCATATTGCCATCAAAACTGTCCCATCTGAATTGCCCAATCAAAATTGTCCCCATCAAAACTGCCCCATCATATTGCCACCATCAAAACTGCCCCATCAGAATTGCCCCATCAAAACTGCCCCATCATATTGCCACCATCAAAACTGCCCCATCAAAATTGCCCCATCAAAACTGCCCCATCATATTGCCAACATCAAAACTGCCCCCATTAACACTGCCCCATCAGAATTGCCCCATCAAAACTGCCCCATCAGAATTGCCCTATCAAAACTGCCCCATCAGAATTGCCCCATCAAAACTGCCCCATCACATTCCTCTATTATAAATCAGTACATGGTGTGTCTATCACCTCCCCCGAGCTCTGTAATCAGAGCTGAAATGCTCCAGCCACCTCCCCCCTGTGTATAAGAGAAGCTTTGGTAACCATGGCAACAAAAGCAACACAGTACACTCTGTTTAATAGCTAAAATTTCCTGAAATGACCACTAAACAAACAGCTTTTTCACAAAAACTGTAAAAGATATCAAACTGAAAAGATATAGCCAGATAGCTGAATATTTTGTGAACATTTTAAAGTTTGTTTGGCATCTGTAGGTGAAATTATGAAGAAGCTGAAGCTTTTGGCAGCAGAAGAAGATTTTAAGGATCTGAAGCATGCTCTCATTGACTTCAATGTTAAAAAAGTGTTAAAAAGCTTAATATTTTAAAAAGTATAAATAATAGAAAAAAGTTGAAAAAGTCCCATCATCAGCTGAAAGAGATGAACATTTTTAAAGTTGAATGGTTTTAATAGCTAAAAGTTTGCAGAAGTTACGCAGAGCCAAAAAACGTACGGAATAATAAAATTAATAAACAAATAAAAATAAATAAAATCGAATAAGAGTAGTGGGACTGCTAAAGCATTCCCACTAACTAGAAAATGCATTTCCTGGGGAAAATGTGTGAGAATGCTGAATAGCCCAATTGCTAAAACAGCTCTCATCAAAACTGCCCCATCATATTGCCAGCAAAACTGCCCCATCAGAATTGCCCCATCAAAACTGCCCCATCATATTGCCAGCATCAAAACTGACCCATAAGAATTGCCCCATCAAAACTGCCCCATCATATTGCCACCATCAAAACTGCTCTATCAAAATTGTCCCCCTCAAAACTGGCCAATCATATTGCCACCATCAAAACTGCCCCATCATTTTGCCACCATCAAAACTGCCCCCATCATATTGCCACCATCAAAACTGCCCCCATCAAAACTGCCCCATCATATTGCCACATCAAATCTGCCCCATCAGATTGCCGCCATCAACACTGCCCCATCATATTGCCACCATCAAAACTGCCCCATCATATTGACCCCATCAAAACTGACCCCATCAAAGCTGCCCCATAAAAATTGCCCCCATCAAAACTGCCCCCATCATATTGCCATCAAAACTGCCCCATCAGAATTGCCCCATCAAAACTGCCCCATCATATTGCCCCCATCAAAACTTCCCCATCAGAATTGCCCCATCAAAACTGCCCCCTCATATTGCCACCATAAAAACGGCCCCATCAAAACTGCTCCATCATATTGCCACCATCAGAACTGCCCACATAAAAACTGCCCCATCATATTGCCACCATCAAAACTGCTCAATCAAAATTGTCCCCATCAAAACTGGCCCATCATATTGCCACCATCAAAACTGCCCCATAATTTTGCCACCATCAAAACTGCCCCCATCATATTGACACCATCAAAACTGCCCCCATCCAAACTGCCCCATCATATTGCCACCATCAACACTGCCCCATCATATTGCCACCATCAAAACGGTCCCCATTAAAACTGCCCCTATCATAGTGCCACCATCAAAACTCCCCCATCATATTACCACCATCAAAACGGCCCCTATTAAAACTGCCCCTATCAAAACTGCCCCCATCAAAGCGACCCCCATGCAACTTGCATCCGTCAAAACTGCCCCATCATATTGCCACCATCAAAAACGCCCCCATCTAAACTGCCCCTATCATATTGCCCCCATCAAAACTTCCCCATCATGTTCCTCTATTATAAATCAGTACATGGTGTGTCTGTCCCCTCCTCTGGGCTCTGTAATCAGAGCTGAGATGCTCCAGCTGCCTCCCCTACTGCCCATCACTGTGTATAAGAAGCTTTGGTAACCATGGCAACAAAAGCCTTTAAAATGAAATTTCCTGAAATGATCACTAAACTTAAACAGCTTTTTTACAAAAACTGAAAAAGATATCAAACTGAAAAGATATAGCCTGATAGCTGAATATTTTGTGAACATTTTAAAGTTTGTTTGGTGTCTGTAGGTGAAAGTACTGTATAAAGGAGCTGAAGCTTTTGGGAGCGAAGAAGATTTTAACCGCTTCAGATCCGGGCCATTGCCAAATGACGGCAACAGCGCGGATCTGAAATACAGGGACTACGTCTATTGACGTCGTCCCCTTTCCTCGTTCCCAGCGCGCTCTCATGAGCGCGCCTGAGGGAAAATCTGTGTTGGCCGTGTCCCTTGGACACAGCCAATCACAGATCGCTGTAAACGGCCAATCACAGTGGCCGTTTACAGCGCAATCGCCGCCTCCAATGAAAGATGATCTAAAAGGTAAACAATTAAGATCATCTCTCACTTCCGGCTCTCTCCTCACACAGAGACAGCGTGTGAGGAGAGAGAGCTTCTGTGAGTAGTTATCAGTATCAGTAACAGCAAAGTGTGCCCAAAAAGTGCCCAACAGTGCCCACAGTGACACCAATATAGTGCCATCTGTGCCCACCTGTGCACATCAGTGCCCACTTGTGCCATCAGTGCATCATCAGTGCCCATCTGTGCAATCAGTGCGCATCTGTGAAATTAGTGCGCATCTGTGCCAACTCATCAGTGCCCATCTTTGCCATCTCATCAGTGCCCATCTGTGCCATCTCATCAGTGCCCATCTGTGCCACCTCATCAGTGCCCATCTGTACCAATCAGTGCCCATCTGTCACTTCAGTGCACATTTGCGCCGCCTTATCAGTGCCCATCTGTGCCGCCTTATCAGTGCCCATCTGTGCCACCTCACCTGTGCCACATCAGTGCATATCTGTGCCCACCTGTGCCGCCTCATTAGTGTAAATCTGTGCACATCTGTGCTGCTTCCTCAGGGCCCATCTGTGCTGCCTCAGTGCCCATTTGTGCCGCCTCATCAGTGCCCATCTGTGCGATCAGTGCCCATCTGTGCCGCCTCATCAGTGCACACCTGTGCGATCAGTGCCCATCTGTGCCGCCTCATCAGTGCACATCTGTGCCATCAATCAGTGCCACCTCATCAGTGCAGGCTTAGCACACAGCTGTGCAATCTCATAACCACCAGCAGCCATGTCCAAAAAAAGCTTTTCCGCCGAGGAGGCATACCAAATTCTTTCTACGGCCGACGAGAGCAACGGGGAGCTCTCTTTTTCAGATTCCCTTTCCAATTCGGATTCTGACGTAAATTACGAGCCAGTCCTCAGTAGTGAAACACTTACAGACTCAGAGGAGGAAGAAACTCGGCCCGCCAAATGAAGGCGTTCTAGTGAGAAGGCATGTGGCATCCACCAGCACCGCAGTGGCATCCGCCAGCACCGCAGTGGCATCCACTAGCACTGCAGTGCCATCCACTAGCACTGCAGTGCCTCGGCAAGAAAGGCCAAGTACCAGTGGGGTGTCACCCCAGCCCCAAAGGGTTAGGTCCCATCCCAGCCTTCCCTTTGCACTTCAGAACCCCTTGTGGGTTCCTTCGAATTCAGGAGAAGCTAGCGTTCCCCCTTTCACGGCCCAGCCAGGAGTCCAGGTAGATACAGGGAATTTCACCCCAATTAATTTTTTTAATTTAATTTTTACGGAGGACATGTTGGCGTCAATTGTGGCCCAGTGCAACCTGTATGCACAGCAATTTATTTAGCAAAATCCCACATTATATTATGCTCGTCCCTATGAGTGGAGAGACCTGACAGTGGAGGAGTTCAAGGTTTTTTTGGGCCTCACATTTAATATGGGGCTCACCAAAAAAAACGAATTCCGTTCCTATTGGTCAACCCACCCCCTCCACCACATGCCGCTCTTCTCCGCGGTAATGCCCAGAACCAGGTATCTGATGATAATGAGGTTCCTACATTTCAGCGACAATACCCAGTGCCCTCCCCGAACTGATCCAAATTTTGACAGGCTTTACAAAATTCGCCCAATATTAAATTATTTTTCCGAAGTATTCCCCCAGCTGTTCACCCCGGACCAACAAATATGTGTAGATGAGTCCCTTGTGAAATTTAGCGGCAGGCTTAAAATTAAGCAATTTATCCCCAGCAAAAGAGCCCTCTATGGGGTGAAGGTGTACAAACTATGTGACCGAGCCACAGGGTACACATATTCCTTCATAGTGTACGAAGGGAAGGACACCCAGCTGCAGCCTCCTAATTGCCCAGACTACTTGGGAACCAGCGGGAAAGTTGTTTGGGACCTCATATACCCCCTACTCGACAAAGGATACCACCTGTATGTAGATAACTTCTACACTTCTCTGCCCCTGTTCCACAACCTTCATCGGAAGAAGACGCCAGCATGTGGCACCGTGAAAAAAAATCGGAAGGGCTTTCCTCAAAGTCTTGTTAATAAGAAGTTGAGAAAAGGAGAAACGGCATGTCTGCGTAACAAAGAGATTCTGGCAGTAAAGTGGAGGCACAGAAGGGATGTGTATATGTTGTCTTCCATCCACAACAACACCTATGTTGAAATCCCCAGAAGGAATGGCCCCATCCAGAAACCCACATGCATCCATCAATACAATTTGTTTATGGGGGGAGTCGACTTCAAAGATCAAATGTTGGAACCATATCTTGCCATAAGAAGGACATACCACTGGTACAAAAAAGTAGCGATTTATTTTTTTCAATTGGCCATATACAACTCCTATATCATTTACCGCAAATCCACCCAAAACCCCCAGCCTTTCCTTGGCTATCAGGAGGAAATTTACACTGCCCTTATATTCCTGAACGGCCCAGTAAACATCAGATGTTGTTAGTCGACTCTCCGAGCGCCACTTTCCAGATAAACTCCCTCCCAAACCAACAGGCCAAAGACGTCAAAAAAAGATGTAAGGTGTGTACCAGAGCAGGAGTCAGAAGAGACACATCTTATTATTGTGCAGAATGTCCTTCCGAACCAGGCCTCTGTATAGGTGAATGCTTCCGCCGTTACCATACTTCACTAAATTATTAGTGAAGTATGGTAACCGTAATCCTCAGTTCCTGCCTTCACACCCCTTATGCCACTGCCTGCTCTGTAACTGACCCTGGCTTGTTATTTGACCACGCTTCTGCCTGCCGATTTTGTACATACCGCTGCCTGATCTGGAACTGACCCTGGACTGTTATTCGACCATGCTTCTGCCTAACGATTCTGTACATACCTCTGCCTGATATGGAACTGACCCTGGACTGTTATTCGACCATGCTTCTGCCTAACGATTCTGTACATACCTCTGCCTGATATGGAACTGACCCTGGACTGTTATTCGACCATGCTTCTGCCTAACGATTCTGTACATACCTCTGCCTGATATGGAACTGACCCTGGACTGTTATTCGACCATGCTTCTGCCTAACGATTCTGTACATACCTTTGCCTGATCTGGAACTGACCTTGGACTGTTTGACCATGCCTCTTGCCTGCCTCTTGGACTGATCTTGTACCCTGCAACTGGACTAGTGGGATTCAACACAGGGGTCTCACATATGTGAGGGGCTCCAGAATAGTTTTTCTGGATGAAGAAAACAATTTTCTTTGTTTTCTCATTCCTAGATTAGGGTCTGGAGACTCGGAGGCTTCAAAGAGATTTGGGTGGGAGAAGCCTCTACCCCTGTCCCCATTCTGTCCTGAATGAGGCCCTACTTCTGCCTGCTTCCTGTAGGAGTTACTGCCGTCATGCCTCTGTTTGTCGCACTGACCACAGCACATGGACCTTGCTCCTGCCTACTACCAAGACCAATATTTTGGCACTGCTGACAATCTCTGCCTACACTGACCCTGCACTGCACTGACCTATGGACAGTATCCCTGCCTGCTGCCTGTACTGACTATGGACAGTATTTCTGCCTGCTGCCTGAAAAATTGTGTTCGCTGTTGCTGACCAAGTCCCTGCCTGCTGCCTGGACCAGTGCTATCCTCCTGTGGACAACTGTACTACTAAAACCTCAGATAATCTTTTGTTTCTCTTTGCTCAGCATAATGTATTTTGGGGTGTAATTCTTGGTATATGCATGCTATGTGTCCCTGGAACACCTAATGGTGTTCCTTGCATGTTGGATCTCTGTATGTGGCCAGGCTGTGTAAAGGTCTCACACATGTGGTATTGCCATACTCAGAAGGAGTGGCAGAATGTATTTTGGGGTGTCATTTTTGCTATGTAAATGCTATGTGTTGGACATATCCTATAAATGGACAACTTTGTGTAAAAAAAAATGCGTTTTCATTTTTTTTCCACATATTCCAAAAACTTCTGGAAAAAAATGAACCTTTCAAAAGACTCATTATGCCTCATAGATTATACGTTGGGGTGTTAGCTTTCCAAAATGGGGTCATTTTGTGGGCGTTTCCATTGTCCTGGTGCTCCAGGGTGTTCAAAAGTGTAATAGGTGGGTGAGAAATGAGATGTGTAATTTATGCTCCTAGAACACCTGAAGGTGCTACTTCAATGTTAGGCCTCTGTATGTGGTCAGGCTGTGTAAAAGTCTCACACATGTGGTATCGTTTTACTCAGGAGGAGTAGCAGAATGTATTTCAGGGTGTTATTTTTGCTATGTAAATGCTATGTGTTGGAAATATCTTATAAACGGACAACTTTGTGTAAAAAAAAATGCGTTTTCATTTTTTTCCACATTTTCCAAAAACTTCTGGAAAAAAATGAACCGTTCAAAAGACTCATTATGCCTCATAGATTATACGTTGGGGTGTTAAAGAGAAAAACACATGTGGGAGAGACGCATGCGCTGCACACCCCAAAACAATAATGGTAAAAAATGGACAGTTTCCCCGGTGGGGCTTTAGACAGCAATATCTTGAAATCCAGAATAATAAAAAAAGTATAACCGAATGCGGGGCGTGGCCTGACCTGGCATGGAGAAAGACCTCTAATCCCCGAGCTCTGCCCGCCACAGGAGATAGCTGCTGAATTGCGGAGGTATTTCCAATCTACTATCCCCATTAACTATGGGAACGGCTTCCCGAACCTCTTCTGCCTCCCGCTCGCGGTCCCCCAGAGATTTAGATAGCTCACAAGTTCAGCACATCCCGGAGATGTTTAGAGCCGGCAGACACAATATGGCGCCTTCCCGCCGCGGGCCCCCTCACTCTCCTCAGATGCGGACCCCGCCGACTGACTTGAACGGTCAGCCACAACATCCCCCGCATTCTCATGGCGGGGAAGAAGGAATTGAGCTCAGACCTCACCCTCCCCTTAATTTGCAAGACCTCCGCTCAGTCGCCGACGAAATTAAGGAGGCTCTCGCAGCGGCCGTCTCTGAGCTAAGGCTGGATCTACGTGAGCTCAAAGACAGAGTACAAGTGGTTGAAAGCGCTACGGAGAGACAGGAGGAGACGCTGCACACTGTCACTACTGGCCTGGACTCACATACCCTACAACTGAGAGACATGCAGCGACATCTGGAAGACCTCGATAACCGAGGTAGAAGGCATAACTTAAGAATCAGAGGTCTTCCAGAGTCGATAGAAGGAGAGCACATCTCACGATCTGTAGTGGGCATTTTTAATAACCTCCTACGGCGCCCCCCTCAAACCCCCATCGCTATGGAGAGAATCCACAGGGCTCTGCGACCTAAAGGAAGGGAGAACGATCCGCCTCGTGATGTTATTTGCTGCATCGTCGATTTCAAATTAAAGGAGGACATCCTCAAACAAGCCAGGGGCATGCAGCAAATTCTTCACGAGGGCTGCCCGGTCCAAATATACCAGGATCTCTCGGGCATCACCTTACAACATAGGCGCGATCTCAGGCCCTTGCTGGATGCCCTCAGAGCAAATAATATTTTGTACAAATGGAAGTTTCCATTCTGTCTCATGGCCTCCCTTAATGGACGTTCAGCTGCCCTCAGGGTTCCTGAGGACCTACCGCATTTTTGCTCCGCACTCGGCATACCCCTGATCTCCGTACCCCTGTGGTATGCGGCTTTCCGCCCCAGGCCCTCCCGTCGGGACGGGCCTCAAGACGTACCCATGGAAACACACGGTTCCAGGTACCGCAGGCACCGCTCTCCTTCTACCCCAAGGAGCCACGTCCTCCATCGTACTGAGCCGCAGGAAGCTAATCACACTATATCCTCGAGATCCAGAAGAACCCAGAGGGATCGTTAACTCAGGGTTGTTAATACCCTGTCACTCCTGTCAGATCACCCAGTTCGACCGTATGACAGCCGTCTGACCTTCTGACTCAGTTTAATTTGGCAAACTTTATTTTCTTTGTTTCCAGTTTGATTTTACTTCGGCAGGACCTTAGCTTAATATCTGATCCTCCTCTCTGCAAACTGTACCTCACCGCTTGCTACCTTCCCAACACCCGTTGGACTGCACCCTGCACCCCTGACAGCCATTGCCATCTGCCATCCCAGCAACACCACTATGCTATTTCGATCGGCTTCAGGTATGCCGGACTGCACTCCACCGATCTACCCAGCGTGGAACTACGTTCCCCACACTGCTTAGCGGGTGTACGCTCCGCCCAGATCTACCACGCCGTCACGCCTCTCTGCACGGACTTCCTGTCTTCCCCATGATGCGCTTTGACGGACTCCTCATGGACGGCTTCCGGCAACGACGGCTAAACTTTCACATCTCACCCCTTCTACACCTGCCTCCATCCAGCATCCCTGCCACCAACCGGCTCCCGTCAACATTCTTCTACAGTACGTGATCTAGATTGCCACCCTCAGCGCCTCCCGGCGGACCACGCTTGCTGTTACCGACGTGACACTCGCCTCTACCACCCTTCACTGCTGGACTGTCATGGTAGTATCATTTTACAGATATGAGCCTGTGTTATTTGGTCCTACACCAAAACTGCCACTGTTGTTATGTTATGTTATTTTTACCTTGCACATATTGTTGAGTGCTTCTAGCCTGTATAGCTCTGCTCTCCAAGTTTCACAGGGCAAGACCTGACCCTCACAGGGCTGCTTCAAGTATCGCAAGTTAGCAAACATCCATTTTTTTTTTTTTTTTTTTTTTTTTTTTTTTTTTTTGTCACTAATAGACTATTATTATTATTATTATTATTATTTTACGCTACAATCTGTGCGTGAGCTGTGGCTCTTCTCCCCTAACCACACCACCGGACCCTTTGGGAGCCATGGCTATGGCGCACATGGTGATGACATGGTTCTTGGGCTGTCATTCCTCACAGATCAAGACGGGGAGCGAACACACAGCGCACTATACAATGCTAAGCACCCTGGGGGTCCACATATTTCTACAGCCCAGGGGGCACAACCCATACCTCTACACACTAACGGAAAACACTCCCTACCAGTCTCAGAAGACTGTTATGATAGCTGGCTACCTCTACCGTTGGCTCTCCTTGTCCTGTGGCGGCAGACCACACTTTCCCACCTGTACCTTCTTCTCGGAATACCCTCCTCTCTCCATTGCCTAGATTTGGGTCAACCCCCATACGGATCTGCACTGTGGTTCAGAAATCCCTACCGGGAACTGTGCCACAGGAGCACTCCGTACCACACCGACCTCTGATATTAGAGGTTTGTGGACATATCGTTCCACACCTCTTCGGTAACTCCTTAGTTTTTTACTCGTTTCACACGAGCCTAACCTTTGTAAAGCGGACTGCTCCGCTTACCACCTACCCTCTACCCCTCTCCCCATTCCCTCATAATGGCGGCTACCACAAACACCCACCCACATGGAAAGATGCCTCTTTCTCAACTGACTGATCTCAAATTGCTCTCGGTTAACATTAGGGGTCTAAACACCCCTGAAAAACGTTCCCAACTCCTTCATTCGCTCAAACAATCAAACTCGCACATAGCGCTGATACAAGAAACACATTTTCGGACAGATTCGATCCCGAAATTACACAACAGCCTCTTCCCCACTGTCTTTCACGCCTCCAACTCTGCGGCAAAATCGAAAGGAGTATCCATCCTCATTTCTAAACACTGCCCCCTTCAAGTAACTGACGTTCACCGAGATCCGCTTGGCAGATTCCTTTTTATCAAAGGAACTCTACACCAGAGAACATTTACTATCGCAAATATCTATGCTCCCAACTCCGGCCAAGTTGCCTTTTTTCTCAATACACTGCACCTACTCTCCAGCTTCTACTCCGGCACCCTTATAGTCGGCGGTGATTTTAATGTCCCACTCGTCCCATCTATGGACACCTCTACTGGGGCCTCCTCCCTCACATACCGAGCCTTACGATCTATCAAACACCAACTAAGCAACCTCTTACTCCATGACACTTGGCGTACCCTACACCCTAAAGAAAAGGACTTTACGTTCTTTTCCTCCCCACACAACAAATATTCTAGACTGGATCACTTCTTTCTTTCCCAACAAGACCTGACATACCTCACTAGCGCGACCATTGAACCGTCCTTACTCTCAGACCATAACCCCATCTCCATGACTCTACAATACACCACTCCACACAAACGGACTCGTATATGGCGCCTCGACAACTCATTGCTGTCTGACGAGGCCAACGCCCTCAGACTGTCTACGTGCCTCACGGATTTTTTCTCAAACAATTCGTCTCCTGATGTTACTCCCGCTATTGTATGGGCCTCACATAAATGTGTCATCCGCGGAGAATTGGTGGCCTTAGCGGCGCAACGCAACAAACTTAGGTCCGCCCGTATTAACGAACTCACTGCACGTGTACGCAAACTCGAACAATCACACAAAGCTTCCCTTGCTGCGGCCACCCTAACTGAACTTACTCAGACGAGAGAAGAACTTTTAGATATGCTAAACATTAAACTGAAACGGAAATTCGCATTAACACACAAGCTTTACTACGAATTCGGCAACAAGGCTGGTAAATTCCTGGCTAGGGCTCTCCAAGCCAGGAAGGCCTCTAACTCCATCCACAAGATTAACAGTCCTACGGGGGAGGCCTTGGTTACCAATAAAGACATATCAGCGCAATTTATCCAATACTTCTCCAAATTATACAACCTTCCCCCATCCACCCACGCTACCGACTCTTCCATAGACCGTCCAACTGCCATCAAAGAATTTTTAGCACAATATGGCCCCACCCCTCTTCCCCCTGAAGATGTGGAATCCTTAGACCTACCTCTATCGGAGACCGAATTACACACGGCTCTAAAACAAATGAAGACAGGTAAAAGCCCTGGACCGGATGGTCTCTCGGTAAGCTATTACACCTCCTTTGCTACCACCCTCCTCCCACATTTAACCAAAGCTTTCAACACCCTAGCCCCCGACTCCGTGGCTAATAACGACCTGCTTGACGCACACATTACGCTACTGCCCAAACAGGGTAAAGACCCTACACTTGTGACCAACTATCGCCCCATCTCCCTACTAAACGTAGATTTAAAAATTTATGCCAAAGCATTGGCCAATCGCATTTTACCCTTCATCCCTACCCTAATCTCCTTGGACCAAGTGGGCTTTGTCCCTGGCCGCGAAGCTAGGGACAATACCACCAAAGCACTGAACATCCACCACTGGCTCACTAAAACGTCTTCGCCTGGTTTCTTCCTGTCGTTGGATGCAGAGAAGGCGTTTGATAGGGTCGCCTGGGACTACATGGCAGCATCTTTGAGAGCTATAGGCCTTCCACCACGTATGATACAGATGATTCTGGCCCTCTATTCTTCTCCGAGGGCGAGGATCAGGGTTAATGGGGAACTGTCGGACGCCTTCTCTGTATCCAATGGCACCCGCCAAGGCTGCCCCTTGTCACCTCTAATATTCATATTGACCATGGAACCTATGCTCCGAAAACTGAGGGACAACCCGGCTATTAGGGGTGTAGACGTTCAACACACTCAGTATAAACTGGCAGCCTATGCTGACGATGTTCTACTTTTCTTGACAGACCCCATTACGACTTTACCAAACTTATTGACAGACTTCGCTCTCTTCAAATACCTCTCCAATCTTCAAATCAACTTTGAGAAATCAAAGGCCCTCAACATCACACTGCCAACGGCCACCGTGAACCTATGCAAAAATAACTTCCCATTCAGTTGGGAAAAATCTGACATTTCCTATCTCGGAATAAAACTTACCACAAACTTATCCGATCTCTACTCCAAAAATTTTCTACCTTTGCTCCTCTCCATCCAAACGGATCTCAGGAAGTGGCACCTGGGCTCCTTTTCCTGGCTGGGCAGGATCGCTATACTAAAAATGAATGTCCTTCCCAGATTCCTATACCTTCTCCAAGCCATACCGATCAAACTCCCGATTTCCTTTTTCCTCTCTTACAAGCGTATTTGCAGGACCTTCATTTGGGCAACTAAAGCCCCACGACTTAGTTGGGATAGGTTGGCTCTCCCCAAACGACTTGGAGGCTTAGGCCTTCCGGATCTTCAAAAGTACCATTGGGCCTGCCATCTAACCAGAGTGGTGGATTGGCACATACACTATCTTTCCAAAGACTGGATTGCTCTGGAAGATTCTTTTGCAAGTCTCCCAATTGCCAACTCACCTTGGATCAACCATAGACAGATCCCCCAGGATCTCACTTCCCACCCCTGCGTCGGCGCCACACTTTCCATTTTTAAATCGGCATGCAAACTGCTCGATCTTACCCCTTCACCTGGCCCTATGACGCCACTCGACAACAACCCTGACTTCCCCCCAGGCCTTACACTTAAACATAGGACGCATGCCACACATACCTCACAGGCGAGGGCACATCAATTTTTTCAGAATGGCTCGCTCCTTACCCAACCGCTACTCTCCGCAGCTCTACCCAACTACGCTATACCCTTCTATAAATATCTACAACTCAGACACTTTCTTCAGGCCACCCCACATACGTCCCAGTGGCATAGAGATCGCTCACCACTTGAAATTCTCTGCCTGAGCACCGAGCCCCAAAGTCATCTAATTTCCACGCTTTACTCCCTCCTTTTCACACATCACAAAGTTAAACAGGACAAACTGATACGCCAATGGGAACAGGATCTGTCCCTGGATATCCCAGCCAATGAATGGGACCAAATCTTCACCCTTATGCACAAAGGCTCCATCAACGTATCCACGCAAGAAAACAGGTTCAAACTGTTTTCCAAATGGTATAGGACACCTGAGAAAGTCCATCACTTTCACCCCACCATTCCCCCTACCTGTTGGAGATGTGGTACTTCCCGGGGCACTCTACTACACATTTGGTGGGACTGTAACCAGATTCAACCATTCTGGAATGAAATCAATCAGTTGATCTCCCAAATCACTACATTCCCACTTACACTCTCACCAGCACAATATCTGCTCCACCACACTCCCTCCTCCCTGAGCTCTTATAAAAAATCCCTCACCTTACATCTCATCAACGCAGCCAACCTTTGCATCCCCGCCTTTTGGAGGAACACTGCCCCCCCCACGGTCCGAGATTGGATCCGCAGGGTGGACAGAATAGCCGACATGGAAAACCTTATATGCCAATCCAATGACCACCCTACCAAATTCTACACCACTTGGGCGAGTTGGCTACACTACAAACAAACCCAAACGTGGACATCACTGTCCCAAACTCTCCCCAGACCCCCTTGAAGGCTATCCTCTGCTTCCCGTGTGGTCTACCCACTATGACAATACCGCCTTTCGCGCCACCCTCCCCCCATCCCAGTTCCTCCCTACTATGTCTTCCCCGCACTGTCTCTCACTAATACTCGCATTATACAAATGCCAGTAAATACCCTGCCTGTTCAGCCCGTAAGTAAGGGCACATGTTTACACTGCTGTGACCACTACAGCCCCAGCCCGTCCTCCAGAGTCCCTACCGGGAACTACACAGACGTACCACCACACCACTGATCTGTACCCTATTCACTTTCCTCCCCAACATCCCGGTCCATTCACAGCGAAGTTCCCTTTAGGGGTGAATGGTACCGGGATTATCACCCAGTGGTCTGCACCCCATCCACGGGCTTCTCCCGGGCTTGTTGTTCACTGCTGTCTATCTTAACTGAAGATACATCAGCTATTATCTGATGGTTGTCAAATCCACGGTGCTTCTCACTGACTCCCTCAGGCTAATTACCAGCCTGTGGACGTGTTACATACACTAAAAACAATTTCAGGGATATTGTAAGTTCACACTTGTTACTGTTTGTATTTCACATAGATTCACCCACGGTGATCAAAGCCTTTTTCATGGGCGGACAGCTTATACCACTGCATTGTGACTGTCTATAACTCACCTGTAACCTTGCCTATTGATATGTATGTTACATAACTTCTGTTTGCCAAAAAATTTAATAAAATCTTTTTGGGAAAAAAAAAAAAAAAAGTATAACCAGTAAGTGCTTTTATTGAACCATGAACAATTGTAATGTTATAATTCAATTGGCATTACAACATAGAGCGCTGGCCAAGTAGTACAATACATATTCCACAATATAAAGTCGACACATCTTTACACAAAATTATATACAGTCATACATTTCCGGGCTGTTGACGGTATAAATCCCCGACACGTTTCGACCTGCGTACGGTCATCATCAGGGGGATAGTTGGTTCTATAAAATACATTGAATATCTTCAAAATTTAAGAACATGTCATCATAAATCTCATTGTAAGGTTAAAAATGGTAGTATATTTACCGCTGAAAAGTAGAGGGAATAATCCTTTGGCCAGTAAAAGCCGTAAATGGAATGTATTTTGGGGTGTTATTTTTGCTATGTAAATGCTATGTGTTGGAAATATCCTATAAACGGACAACTTTGTGTAAAAAAAATGCGTTTTCATTTTTTTTCCACATATTCCAAAAACTTCTGGAAAAAAATGAACCATTCAAAAGACTCATTATGCCTCATAGATTATATGTTGGGGTGTTAGCTTTCCAAAATGGGGTCATTTTATGGGCGTTTCCATTGTCCTGGTGCTGCAGGACCTTCAAAAGTGTAATAGGTGGGTGAGAAATGAGATGTGTAATTTATGCTCCTAGAACACCTGAAGGTGCTACTTCAATGTTAGGCCTCTGTATGTGGTCAGGCTGTGTAAAAGTCTCACACATGTGGTATCGTTTTACTCAGGAGGAGTAGCAGAATGTATTTCGGGGTGTTATTTTTGCTATGTAAATGCTATGTGTTGGAAATATCTTATAAACGGACAACTTTGTGTAAAAAAAAAATGCGTTTTCATTTTTTTCCACATTTTCCAAAAACTTCTGGAAAAAAATGAACCATTCAAAAGACTCATTATGCCTCATAGATTATACGTTGGGGTGTTAGCTTTCCAAAATGGGGTCATTTTGTGGGCGTTTCCATTGTCCTGGTGCTCTAGGGCCTTTAAAAGTGTAATAGGTAGTCAACAAGTTAGATGGGTAATTTATGCTCCTTGAACACCTGATGATGCTCCCTGCATGTTGGGCCTCTGTATGTGGCCAGTTAGTGAAAAAGTCCCACACATGTGGTATTGTAATACTCAGGAGGAGTAGCCGAATGTATTCTGTGCTGTCATTTGTGGTATGCACATTCCATGTGAGAGAAATAAGCTATTACAATGACAATTTTCTGAAAAAAACATAAAAAATAAAAAAAAATTTAATTTTCAAAGAATTGTGGGAAAAAATGACAACTTCAAATAACTCACCATGCCTCTTACTAAATACCCTGGAATGTCTACTTTCCAAAAAGGGGTCATTTGGGGGGCATTTGTACTTTCCTGGCTTGTTAGGGTCTCAAGAAATGAGATGGGCCTCAGTACATCAGGTGTGATTTTTTTATGATTTGTACCATAGCTTGTAGACTCTATAAATTTCACACAGACCACATAATATCCACTAATTTGGGTTATTTTTACCAAAGATATGTAGCAGTATAAATTGTGGCCAACATTTATGAATAAAAATTGCTAATTTGCAAAATTTTATCACAGAAACGAAGAAAAAAGCATTTTTTTTTCAAAATTTTCGGTCTTTTTTCATTTATAGCGCAAAAATTAGAAAACCCAGAGGTGATCAAATACCACCAAATGAAAGCTCTATTTGTATGAAAAAAAGGACAAAAAAATCATTTGGGTACAGTGTTGCATGACTGAGTAATTGTAATTCAAAGTGTGGGAGCACTGAAAGCTGAAAATTGGTCTGGGCAGGAGGGGGGTTTAAGTGCCCAGTAAGCAAGTGGTTAAAGATCTGAAGCATGCTCTCATTGACTTCGATGTTAAAAAATGTATTAAAAAGCTTAATATTTTAAAAAGTATAAATAGTAGGAAAAAAGTTGAAAAAGTCCCATCATCAGCTGAAAGAGATGAACATTTTAAATTTGAATGGTTTTAATAGCTGAAAGTATGTAGAAGTTACGCAGAGCAAAAAACCTATAGAATAAAATTAAAATAAAAACTAGAAAATGCATTTCCTGGAGAAAATGCATGGTAATGCTGAATAGCTGAATTACTAAAACGGCCCCAATCAAAACTGCCCCATCATATTGCCACCATCAAAACTGCTTCATCAAAATTGTCCCCATCAAAACTGCCCCATCAGAATTGCCCCATCAAAACTGCCCCATCATATTGCCACCATCAAAACTGCCCCATCATATTCCTCTATTATAAATCAGTACATGGTGTGTCTGACCCCTCCCCCGGGCTTTGTAATCAGAGCTGAGATGCTCTAGCCACCTCCCCCACCACCCATCACTGTGTGTAACAGAAGCTTTGGTAACCATGGCAACAAAAGCAGCCCAGTACACTCTGTTTAATCGCTAACATTTCCTGAAATGACCACTAAACAAACAGCTTTTTCACAAAAACTGTAAAAGATATCAAACTGAAAAGATATAGCCAGATAGCTAAATATTTGGTGAACATTTTAAAGTTTGTTTGGCGTCTGTAGGTGAAAGTATAAAGAACCTCAAACTTTTGGAAGCGGAAGAAGATTTTAAGGATTTGAGGCATTCTCTCATTGACTGCAATGTTAAAAAAAGTGTTAAAAAGCTTAATATTTTAAAAAGTATAAATAGTAGAAAAAAAGTTGAAAAAGTCCCATCATCAGCTGAAAGAGATGAACATTTTTAAAGTTGAATGGTTTTAAGAGCTGAAAGTATGCAGAAGTTACGCAGAGCCAAAAAACGTACGGAATAAAATTAAAATTAATAAATAAAACTAGAAAATGCATTTCCTGGAGAAAATGCGTGGCAATGCTAAATAGCTGAATTGCTAAAATGGCCACCATCAAAACTGCCCCCATCAGAATTGCCCCATCAAAACTGCCCCCATCAAAACTGCCCCATCATATTGCCACCATCAAAACTGCCCCATCAGAATTGCCCCATCAAAACTGCCCCATCATATTGCCACCATCAAAACTGCCCCATCAGAATTGCCCCATCAAAACTGCCCCATTATATTGCCACCATCAAAACTACCCCCATCAAAACTGCCCCCATCAAAACTGCCCCATCATATTGCCACCTTTAAAACTGCTTGATTAAAATTGTCCCCATCAAAACTGCCCCATCATATTGCCACCATCAAAACTGCCCCATCAAAACTGCACCCATTAACACTGCCCCATCAGAATTGCCCATCAAAACTGCCTTATCAGAATTGCCCTATCAAAACTGCCCCATCATATTGCCACCATCATATTGCCACCATCAGAATTGCCCCATCAAAACTGCCCCATCATATTGCCACCATCAAAACTGCCCCATTAGAATTGCCCAATCAAAACTGCCCCATCATATTTCCACCATCAAAACTGTAATGGAATGTGATTATGAGTGTTATGGTGAAATGCTCATTCCCTGATATAACCATATAGATGTAAATGCTTATTTTCTTATAACCAGCTACTACCCTTAACCATGCTCAAATTAGATGTCTGCCAGCTTCTCCCTTCATGTGAAACAGAACTGCAAGAGTTAAAGAGCAAAGTTAAGAAGAAGATTGCACCTATTTTCAGGCCTATGAGACTACACTCAAGAGAAACAGGAACTGAAAATAAGACACCATATTTAGCTATGATAGTCTGCTATTTCCTTATACAGATATAACCCAGCAAAGTTTACATTTCGTATAAAATAATGAATATGCATAATTTGTGGTTTGTACACGCTTGTCTTATTTGATATTTGATTTGATAACGAAATATCCGGCTCTCGGTATATTATCCTGAGCCCGGGAAGTAAACGACAGAAGTACCAAACTTACTGAACGTGTCTGTGTCAGTGATTTGTGGTTGAGTGTGCACACTTTTACATCGAAGGTTAATTTGGCCAGGGGGACAGAAACAAAAGTACAGAGCAGTTCTGTTCGGTCCAAAACATTTTGGCGCCCAATGTGGGGCTCGAGATTGGCCCAAAAGGAAGCCGTACTTAGAGGACACTGAAAAAGGACCAAATATGAGCGGAGCAGAGCCTGATCAACTCTGGAGAAAATGGTAAGACATTTTCCTAACTTGTCTGCTGTTTGATCCGCATCCGTATTTGGTTAATTTCTGTGTCCGCATCGGCTGTCCACAAAGACAGGTATATATCTTGTCTCGAGCCTATTTATATAGTACGAACCTGCAATTGTTTCTGACCCACCTGTATTTGGAGTATATTGTGTTTTGTTTTGTCGATCGATCGTGTTGTGTGACGGCTGTTGTGAATGAGGGATTGATTATATGTTCACGGATGGAATTGACGTGGTTAAACTTCTCTTGAGAATTGATATCAAGAGAGGGCGTCGGGACGCGGTAAACTCCTCCTGGGGCAAATAATTGTGCGGTAAAGCACGGGTGCGGTAAAGCACGGGTTACCAGGAAAGGAGGTGTCAAATTACGCCCAGCGGTGGCATGGGGATCCCATGAGGATCTGATTAAGTCCAGAATTCACTCCAGTCGTCATATCAATTGTTGTTGGTAATGTCATGTCACAAGGTAGAGCCAGGTTATAAGAGATCTATTCTCGGTTACAAACCTCTAATGCCAGGGGTCCCCCAAGTAATGGTATTCAGATTGAATGCAAAAAACACAAAAAAGAAAGAGGGCGCACCAACCTAGTGCATTACCACTGATAAACTTTAATGCAGCATGGCTTAGCCATCAGCCATTTGCGCTGGTCTTATCCTCTCGGCAACAGGTCCTGGGGTGTCGATCCACAGAAACAGCGCTTTTGCGCCCTTTTGAAAGCTATTTATACTAGCTCGTTTGTGAGTATAATTTTTACTGTTTTTATGCTGCATTAAAGTTTATCAGTGGTAATGCACTAGGTTGGTGCGCCCTCTTTCTTTTTTGTGTTTTTTAGCTTGAATACCCATTGTTCAAATGAGGGCTGCAAGACGCTAGGCATCACTTCTATAGATGGCTGCACCACATAACCAGTTCATGGACACCTGAGCGCAGGAGAGGTCTTTTTTCTTGTGTTATTCAGATTGAATGTACATTATCCAGTGAAGTTTTCAGTTGGTAAGAAGTTGGAAGTTATTGAGGCTGAGGCTAGGATAAGAGGACAGGGAAGTAAAAGTTGTCCCCTACAACCTCAGCAGTCAGAAGAGGAGGCAGAGAAAGCCAGAGTGAGGAGTTTGGGTTTTGAGTTGGGACGTGTAGAAGACGTTTGAAATGGTTCACTGAATACCAGCAGTTGACTTAGATTCTGTGTTTTGTCTGGTTTGTTTCATGTCTCCCCTTTTGCAGATTTAACAGAGATCTCTTCACTTCCTCATCTTCCACATCACCCTGTCACTGCATATCTTCATTTCTTTTCTGTTTTACCTCAACCATTCTTGCTTTCCTCTCCTATTCAATTCAAGAGTTGTGTGAAATGGGAAATAAGTTAATTAGGCCCACAGAGGGCAGTTTGGCTGTGATTTGGTACTAGAGCGGGAGGGAGAGGATTAGAGGTCGACCGATATGGGTTTTTCTCTGGCCGATGCCGATGCCGATATTTAGAAATCTCGGTGGCCGATGGCCGATACGTGATGCCGATTTTTTTGGGCCGATATATTAGGCCGATTTTTTTTTTCTTTTTTTTTTTTTTTTTCTTCATCTCATCAAATTTAACAGTTAGACCCCTTTCACACTGGGGCGTTTTTCAGGTGCTTTTGAGCTAAAAATAGCGCCTGTAAAGTGCCTGTAAAACGGCTCCCCTGCAGTCTCAGTGTGAAAGCCCGAGTACTTTCACACTGAGGCGATGCGATGGCAGGATGTTAAAAAAAGTCCTGCAAGCAGCATCTTTGGAGCGGTGTATACCACCACTCCTGCCCATTGAAATGAATGCGCACCGCTGCCAAAGCGCCTGCAAAGCGTTTTCTGCAGCGGCGCTTCAGGGGCGCATTTAACACCTTCCTCGGCTGCTAGCTGGGTTATAAGCTCCCCGCTAGCAGCCGAATAGCGCCGGTAAAATGACGGTAAAGCGCCGCTAAAACTAGCAGCGTTTTACCATCAACGCATGCCCGCTGCAGTGTGAAAGCAACCTAAAGTGATACAGAAAATTTTTTACATTTAAACATTTATTAAACAAACCTCCAATCAGTTCACTTGTATGTATAATTTAGATAAAAAAAAATATATAAAAAAAAACTATATCTTAAAAATAAATACACAAAAACAGGTAATCAAAACTTTTGGACGAAAAAAAATGGGCTAACTTTACTGCTCAGTTTTTTTTTAAATTTATTAGTGTATTTTTTTTTTTAAATTGTGTTTGAAAGACCGCTGCGCAAATACCGTGTGACATAAAATATTGCAACAACCGCTATTTTATTCCCTAGGGTCTCTGCTAAAAAAAAAAATATATAATGTTTGGGGGTTCTAAGTGATTTTCTAGCAGAAAATACAGGATTTTTACTTGTAAGCAACAAATGTCAGAAAAGATTTAGTCTTTAAATGGTTAAACTGAGAACTTCTACACATGGAGTTCAGCTCATTCAGAAGTGTAAACATTGTATCAATTCAGGTTCTTTCTATCAGATTTGGCAGGCTGCTCAGAGAGGGGGAGAAGTCGCTTCAGAGAAGACTACAGGCAACTTGTATTGACTTCAGAAGTCATTTGCAAGTCGCGCTGAGTTATATCGGCCTTTTTTATCAGCACAATCTGCCGATGCCGATTAAGAAAAAAACACCAAATATCGGCCGATATATCGGCCGGCCGATATATCAGTCGACCTCTAGAGAGGATGCTGTGAAAAAAGGTAAGAAATTAGCGAAAGTGTGTGGAATTTGGGTGGTAGATTAAAAGTAGATGAATGGCGTACTGTTTTTTGAAACGTAAATAAGGTCTGTTGTCAGATTATGGGTTGCTACGAGCCGCAGATGCTTGGTTTAAAGTTGCAAATGCTATTCATGAAGAAGAGGGTGGATGGAACCAAAACGGTTGCATCGTGTACGTGTACAAAAAAACTAGAAAAGAGGAAGCTAAGTAGTCAGCCACCACCCTATAATGGCGTCTGGTCCCCAGGAAGTAGACACTGCCCTTTGTCTACCGCCCCTCTGTTCTAAGTGACACCTCCCCCTGTGGCAACACGCCCTATGCAACCCACCCACATGTTTCCAGTGATGGAGCATAGTAGCAAGCAATGTAGCATTTTAATTAAATAAATAATTTATGTATAGGACGTATTGAATATTTCAGAATATTTCAGTCAGAGTCTGAATTTAGTTGTAATTGCTTACCCTTGTATTATTGAAGCTAAAAGGTGTTTCTTTTGGTTTTAATTGTGTTTAAGCTGTATTAGCAATAAAGATGAAGTTTATGTATTCTAGGCGTTATGCCAGAAGAGCAAAAGAGGAAGTGCTTTCTTTGCTTAAATCTATGCACTAGTTTTCCTCACATCTGAGCGTTTTGTACTCTAAAAAAAAAAAAGACTCAGTATCTAATTAGAATGTTTAGAAAGAAAAATAAATATGTATGTTGTGGAGATCGGCTGGACCGAGGCTCCCTATAAAAAAATATTCTGTATGGAGATGGTTCACATCTCTACTCTAAAACGCCTGAAGTCAATATGTGTACAAGAAGTTTACTGATTTGGGTTTTAATGTGCTGAATAGGGATGAGCTTCGAGTTCGAGTCGAACTCATGTTCGACTCGAACATTGGCTGTTCGCAAGTTCGCCAAACAGCGAACAACTTGGGGTGTTCTCGGCAAATTCGAATGCCGCGGAACACCCTTTAAAAGTCTTTGGGAGAAATCAAAAGTGCTAATTTTAAAGGCTTATATGCAAGTTATTGTCATAAAAAGTGTTTGGGGACCTGGGTCCTGCCCCAGGGGACATGGATCAATGCAAAAAAAAGTTTTAAAAACGGCCGTTTTTTTTCAGGAGCAGTGATTTTAATAATGCTTAAAGTCAAACAATAAAAGTGTAATATCCCTTTAAATTTCGTAGCTAGGGGGGTGTCTATAGTATTCCTGTAAAGGGGCGCATGTTTCCCGTGTTTAGAACAGTCTGACAGCAAAATGACATTTCGAAGGAAAAAACCCATTTAAAAACTACTCGCGACTATTGCATTGCCGGTCCGACAATACACATAGAAGTTCATTGATAAAAACGGCATGGGAATTCCCCACAGGGGAACCCCGAACCAAAATTTAAAAAAAAAATGACGTCGCCCTAAATTCCATACCAGGCCCTTCAGGTCTTGTATGGATATTAAGGGGAACCCCGGCCAAAATTAAAAAAAAAAATTACATGGGGGTCCCCCTAAATTCCATACCAGACCCTTCAGGTCTGGTACGGATTTTAAGGGGAACCCCGCGCCAAAGGAAAAAAAAACGGCACGGGGTCCCCCCAAAAATCCATACCAGACCCTTATCCGAGCACGCAACCTGGCAGGCCGCAGGAAAAGAGGGGGGATGAGAGAGCGGCCCCCCTCCTGAACCGTACTAGGCCACATGCCCTCAACATTGGGAGGGTGCTTTGGGGTAGCCCCCCAAAACACCTTGCCCCCATGTTGATGAGGACAAGGGCCTCGGTTGTGGGGGTCTGCGGGCGGGGGACTTATCGGAATCTGGAAACCCCCTTTAACAAGGGGACCCCCAGATCCCGGCCCTCCCCCCTCTGTGAAATGGTAAGGGGGTACTTACCCCTACCATTTCACTAAAAAACTGTCAAAAATGTTAAAAATGACAAGAGACAGTTTTTGACAATTCCTTTATTTAAATGCTTCTTCTTTCTTCTTTCTTCTATCTTCTTTCATCTTCTTCTTCTGGTTCTTCTGGGTCTTCTGGTTCTTCCTCCGGCGTTCTCGTCCAGCATCTCCTCTGCGGCGTCTTCTATCTTCTTCTCCTCGGGCCGCTCCGCACCCATGGCATGGGGGGAGGCTCCCGCTCTTCTCTTCATCTTCTTCTCTTCTTCTTTTCTTCTCTTCTTCTCTTCTTCATTTTCTTCTCCGGGCCACTTCACATCCATGCTGGCATGGAGGGAGGCTCCCGCTGTGTGAGGGCGTCTCCTCGTCTGATGGTTCT
Source organism: Lithobates clamitans (assembly GCA_037952925.1). Taxonomy (NCBI): domain Eukaryota; kingdom Metazoa; phylum Chordata; class Amphibia; order Anura; family Ranidae; genus Lithobates; species Lithobates clamitans. The sequence continues at coordinate 4,298,130 of JBBGZY010000354.1, read as the reverse complement.
TAAATAACGGGGGGCGGGGCCACCCGGTGACCCCGCCTCCCTCTGACGCACGGTGACTTGACGGGACTTCCCTGTGACATCACAGGGAATGCCACAGGAAAGTCCCGTCATGTCCCGTGCGTCAGAGGGGGGCGGGGTCACCGGGTTTCCCTGCCCCCCGTTATTTAAGAACCGTCAGTCGAGGAGACGCCGTAACACAGCGGGAGCCTCCCTCCATGCCAGCATGGATGCGGAGCGGCCCGGAGAAGAAAATGAAGAAGAGAAGAAGAGAAGAAGATGAAGAAGATGAAGAGAAGAGCGGGAGCCTCCCCCCATGCCATGGGTGCGGAGCGGCCCGAGGAGAAGAAGATAGAAGACGCCGCGGAGGAGATGCTGGACGAGAACGCTGGAGGAATAACCAGAAGAGCCAGAAGAACCAGAAGATGAAGGAAGATAGAAGAAAGAAGAAGCATTTAAATAAAGGAATTGTCAAAAACTGTCTCTTGTCATTTTTAACATTTTTGACAGTTTTTTAGTGAAATGGTAGGGGTAAGTACCCCCATACCATTTCACACAGGGGGGAGGGCCGGGATCTGGGGGTCCCCTTGTTAAAGGGGGCTTCCAGATTCCGATAAGCCCCCCGCCCGCAGACCCCCACAACCATCGGCCAGGGTTGTGGGGATGAGGCCCTTGTCCTCATCAACCTGGGGACAAGGTGTTTTGGGGGGCTACCCCAAAGCACCCTCCCAATGTTGAGGGCATGTGGCCTGGTACGGTTCAGGAGGGGGGGTGCTCTCTCGTCCCCCCTCTTTTCCTGCGACCTCCCAGGTTGCGTGCTCGGATAAGGGTCTGGTATAGATTTTTGGGGGGACCCCACGCTGTTTTTTTTTTGGCGCGGGGTTCCCCTTAAAATCCATCTGGTATGGAATTTAGGGAGACCCCCACGTCATTTTTTTTAAAATTTGGCCGGGGTTCCCTTTAATATCCATACCAGACCTGAAGGGCCTGGTATGGAATTTAGGGGGACCCCCACGTCATTTTTTTTTAAATTTTGGTTCGGGGTTCCCCTGTGGGGAATTCCCATGCCGTTTTTATCAATGAACTTCTATGTGTATTGTTGGACCAGCAATGTAATAGCCGCCAGTAGTTTTAAATGGGTTTTTTCTTTCAAAATGTAATTTTGCTGTCAGACTGTTCTAAACACGGGAAACATGCGCCCCTTTACAGGCATACTATAGACACCCCCCAGCTACGAAATTTAAAGGGATATTACACTTTTATTGTTTGACTTTAAGCATTATTAAAATCACTGCTCCTGAAAAAACGTTTGTTTTTAAAACTTTTTTTGCATTGATCCATGTCCCCTGGGGCAGGACCCAGGTCCCCAAACACTTTTTATGACAATAACTTGCATATAAGCCTTTAAAATTAGCACTTTTGATTATTCAGGTTCGTGTCCCATTGACTTTCCGTGGGTTTGCGTGTTCGAACAAACTTTTTTCCTGTTCGCATGTTCTGGTGCAAACCGAACAGGGGGGTGTTCGGCTCATCCCTAGTGCTGAACAGAGCGCATAGACACATGTTAGCTGCCACATTTATCTCAGGTCTTAAAGAGTCAATATGAAAGGGTTTGAGTATAGAGAACCCACAACCTTGGAACTTGAGATGTTGTTATTAGTAGTTATTAGGTCCAGAATCCTCACAGAACAGTAGAGAGTAGCTCCTCTCATGATGGCCTCTGACACACCCTATCTGCGCCCAACAGTACCAACTCCATGTGTCTGCTTGCTACAACTGCGAAAGACCCAGCCACTCCTGAAGGGAATACCGAAGCCCATGGAAATTCACCCACATGCCCCCGGAACCTACTAGGAACTGATGTTTTGTCCAGGCTCCAAGCCTCTATCTCCTTCCAACCTGATGGTGGTGTTCTGATCACCTCACCACTGGCCATCGATAACACATCGGCACTCTGCTCCATCCCACTCCTGTTATCCTTGAACCCAAAAGACGAACCTGAAGTCCCCGAAGAAGTTTTGGATCGGGTCCCCACATGCCTATGGTCCACAGGGCCGGAGGACATAGGACATCTGAAAGTTCCGCCAGTCATGGTACAACTGAAGCCTGGGGCTCCCCTACCCAGAAAACCACAATACCCCTTGAAGCCTGCACAATCGGCATCCATTTCAAAACAAGTTGAGGCTCTTCTGTCAAATGGAGCCTTGGTACCCTGTACATCTCCTTGTAACACACCACTGTTCCCAGTGAAGAAGCGAACCGCAAAAGGGGAACCAGAAAAGTACAGGATGGTACAAGACCTCAGAGCAGTGAATAAAGCTACCATCCTGGAGACCCCCATCGTCCCTAATCCCCACATGTTGCTAGCAGGAATACCACCCACAGCAAAATACTTCACAGTGGTAGACGGACCTGGCAAACGCCTTCTTTAGTGTACCGCTTAGTCCCTGCTGCCAGTACCTTTTCGCTTTCACCCATGAGGGGCGGAGCTACACTTGGACTGTCATGCCCCAAGGGGCCAAGAACTCCCCTACTCAATTTGCCAAAGCAATGGCTCTCATCCTGGACTCATGGATGAGACTACACCCAGATGTTGTACTTCTCCAATACGTAGATGACCTCCTACTGTGTGCAGATTCCTTCGGTGACGCCTCCATATTCTCAGAAAGTCTCCTCCGCTACCTGGCTGAGCAGGGCTGCAAGGCCTCAAAACAGAAGGTCCAGTGGTGTAGAGAGAAGGTGATTTTCCCAGGCCTCTGCATCTCCCAAGGCACCTGACATCTCACTGAAGAAAGAATTGCTGCAATCAAGGGCATCCCTTTGCCTCAAGGTCAAGCAATCCCTTTATGATGTCCTGAAATCTGACCCTTTCCTGCTTTCTCCAGAAGCTGTGGACAATTTTGAAACTCTGAAGGAGATCCTCTCAACAGCCTCTGCTTTGGGACTAAAAGACTTTCAAACTGTTTGTCTCAGAGAGGCAAGGACATGCCACAGGAGTTTTGGCTCAGGCCCATAATAACAGACTCAGGGTATCACTCCTGTCAACTGGACTCAGCGGCCAAGGGGGGACCCTCCTGCCTCAGAGCCATCTTTGCAGCCCAAGTTCTCTTGGACAAGACTGCGGACCTCATCTTGGGTCACCCCTTAATCCTCCTTGCTCCTCATGACATCACTGCCATCCTGAACCAGATCCAACCCAGACACCTGTCTTCACAAAGGCACCTCAGGCTCCAGTGTGCCTTACTTCTCCCTGACAACATCACCATTCTCCGATGTGATACCCTCAATCCATCCACTCTACTTTCCCTTCTCGAGGGGGGAACCTCTGTGGAAGATGATTACCACTATACCGCCCATGACTGTTTTGAAGTGATGATTACCACTATACCGCCCATGACTGTTTTGAAGTGATGAAGATGGAGACATCACACCTGCCGACAGTCAGTGAAACTGCCCTTGAAAATCCTGACCTAACAATTTTTGTGGATGGTTCCAGATATGCAGATGATGCTGGGCGGTACCATACAGGATATGCAGTTACCACAGAAGACATGGTCCTCCAGGCCTTAGCGTTATCCCCCTCCATGTCTGCACAAGAAGCAGAGTTGCAGACCCTAACTATGGCATGCAAGTTGACAGAAGGAAAACGAGCTAACATCTACACAGACTCAAGATATCCTCTGGGAATGGCCTGCGATTTTGGGATCATCTGGAAAACTAGAGGATTCCTGACAGCAGCAGGAACTCCTGTTAAACACAGCACAGCTATCAAGAACCTGATGGATGTCTTACTGCTCCCAACGCAGGTGGCCATACTTAAAGTGAAAGCACACAGAAACTGGTTTCCCAAGAAGCACGAGGCAATTATCTGGCAGATACTGCCGCAAAGCAAGCTGCAGATGGAACACGAGAAGTGGTCAGCAGAGTAAATGCACCTATCCTGGATGACCCGATAGACAGCCCTGAAGAGACAACACAAACGACCATGATTCTACCAACCCCTCCTGTGAGCAGAACTCACCTCAAGGAGCAACAAGAGGCAGCTGACAAAGAAGAAAAGGAAATGTGGATCAAAAAAGGAGCCACAGAAGTTGGAGGAATCATGGAATTAGACAAGAGACTGCATCTGCCACGTAGACCGGAAGCCTACCCCGTTACCAACATGACGGCGAAGACCACAGCTAAAAGACTTTTAACAGAAATAGTGTGCAGATATGGTGTCCCAGAGGTTATAGAGAGTGATCAGGGGCCGGCTTTCATGGCCTCAGTAACCAAGGAGATATGGACAACCTTAGGGGTCACACTAGCTTTCCACACTCCATACCATCCTCAGAGTAGTGGGAAGGTGGAAAGACTGAATGGCACAATAAAGTCTAGAATGCTGAAGATGTCTCAGGAAACGGGAATGAGTTGGCCAGACAGCCTACCCATTGCCTTTGCCATTGCCTTGTTCAGTGTTAGGTACACCCCAAGGGGAAATCATGGTTTGTCACCCTATGAGATATTGTTTGGCTCAGCCCCCAGACTAGGTTGTTATTTTCCACAACAGTTGCAACTGCAATCTGATGTATTAACTGATTATGTGACTGCTTTATCTCGAGAATTAACCCGTATCCATGCGCAAGTGTTTTCTTCCATTCCAGATCCTGAGCTAGACACAGGATCGCACAAGTTGGTCCCTGGTGATTGGGTCCTGGTAAAGAAGTTTTTGAGGAAACACACCCTTGAACCCAGATATGATGGTCCTTTCTAAGTCCTTCTGACAACCACCACTTCAGTAAAAGTGGCCGGAAGGAACTTGTGGATACACGCCTCTCACCGCAAGTCCTGTGCCCGAGGAAGAGGCTGAGGAGACCAAGCCATGATCCCGTTTATCCTTTTTATTGTGATTGTTGTTCAGGCACAAGAAGTAGCCATCAAACAGAAAGATGGCATAACCCAATTCTAGTACAACTCATCCAACACACATGTTGCCACTTTCATATCCCCTTATAGTAAGATACTTCTAGGTACAGATTACAGAATCCGATCCTATGAAGGAACAATAGGTCCCATGACTGTGTATGTATGTGTTACCAGCGACTACTGGGGCGACAACTGTGATTACTGGGGAGCAGTGGGTTGGAACACTGGGGACACAAACTGGGGGTATAATCCTGAAATCACCCGAAATAAGAAATACAAGAATGGGAAATCACTCCTAGACAGAATGACAATCAACAAGCACACAGATCAATACTTCACAAAAGAGTTTAGACAAACTATTGAGAATCCCAGCCCAGGGGACAGTGGGACCTATGTATTGGGTCTGTGGTGGGCAAATGGGTATCCCAGCTTTAGGAAACCTTTTCAACTGAAAGACATGTTCAATAACCCAGAGTGGACAGTTCCCCAATCTACATCCAATTCGAACCCCCTAAAGCCTCGCATGCAAACATTAGGAGACATGGTAGCCATAGAAGACCCTACCTTTGAGAACACCATGGCTGCTGAGACCGTTTTTTCAGATGTCAACTTATGGCTCGAATGGATGAGGTACAATGCAGGGAAACATAACAAGACTAATTGCTACGTGTGTGTGGGGCTAAACCACATCTAGGAACAGTCCCCCTTAACATACCCCCAGAACATGAGACCTGTGTCCTTAGTTTGTTTACCAACACAGCTACAAACCACTCCCTATGTGAGCATTGGAAAAAGGAGTACCCCATAGTCACTAAAGCCCCTAAACCAGCAGAAGGTATTACCATATATCCTGGCAATTATACATGTTATGGGAAGTACCATGGGGTGGGAAAACCCCTTGGGAACTTCACTGAGTGTTACTGCGAGTCTTATAGTGAGGTGTCTGCAGACCTAGTGCAGAATCAAGTCAAGTCCTTAGGAGATGTGTACTGGATTTGTGGGGACATGAAAGTTAGAAGTAGAATGACAGGACAGTGGACAGGGGAATGTGCACTAGCTAAAGCCATAATGCCCCTGCATATTCTCCCACAAACCCCAGAGCCGGAAGCCAGTGATGCACACAAATCAAACAGAAAATGCAGGAGTACCCGAGCAGGAAGCTTTGACCCCCATGTATACATAGAAGCCATAGGGGTCCCAATGGGGGTCCCAGATGAATTCAAAGCAAGAGACCAAGTAGCAGCAGGTTTCGAGTCACTGATACCCATTATCACTGTAAACAAGAATGTAGATTGGATAAATTACATCTACTACAACCAGCAAAGATTTATCAATTACACCAGGGATGCACTCCAAGGTCTGGCCGAACAGTTAGAGGTAACATCACACATGACTTTCTAAAACCATATGGTCTTAGACATGCTCCTAGCTAAAAAGGGGGGTGTATGTAAGATAATCCCCGAGACAAGTACATGCTGCACTTACATCCCAGACAACACTGGCCCAAATGGTAAAGTGACTTTAGCCATCCAAAAACTTGAGGACTTATCCAAAGAACTGAAACAGAACTCAGGGCTCACCAACCCATGGGACCAGTATTTTACCTGGATAAAGGGAGGATGGCAGGGACTACTGACCCAGATAGGGATAGCCGTCCTGACAATAGCTGCCATAATCTGCTGTGTCTTCCCCTGTATTAAGAAGTGTGTAGAAAAAGCTGTTGACCAAAATACCCCCACATTTGTGAACCAAAAGATCCCAGATGATGATGACAATGTCTATGTAAGGCTTGATGAAACCCATGATAATAGTTACGCAGTACACTCCGTTACAGTCACCCTTCCCCGAGATGCAACACCGTAGGGCTATAGGGACAGGTAGCACCTGGTGGCATTTCACCAGCTGTATCGAGGGGGGTGGTGAGCTAGTCACAGCCCTTTCTCTACATACAGCTTAAAAGAGTTGCTGTCGGTGAAATGAGCCGGGTGATGACAGGTTGTTCTCCAGTGTGAGGGACAGTTTTGAGAAAATACGCATTTCAAGGGGGGACTGTAATGGAATGTGATTATGAGTGTTATGGTGAAATGCTCATTCCCTGATATAACCATATAGATGTAAGTGCTTATTTTCTTATAACCAGCTACTACCCTTAACCATGCTCAAATTAGATGTCTGCCAGCTTCTCCCTTCATGTGAAACAGAACTGCAAGAGTTAAAGAAAAAAGAACAAAGTTAAGAAGAAGATTGCACCTATTTTCAGGCCTATTTCAGGCCCACTCAAGAGAAACAGGAACTGAAAATAAGACACCATATTTAGCTATGATAGTCTGCTATTTCCTTATACAGATATAACCCAGCAAAGCTTACATTTCGTCACAATAATGAATATGTATAATTTGTGGTCTGTACACGATTGTCTTATTTGATATTTGATTTGATAACGAAATATCCGGCTATATTATCCTGAGCCCAGGAAGTAAACGACAGAAGTACCAAACTTACTGAACGTGTATGTGTCAGTGATTTGTGGTTGAGTGTGCAAACTTTTACATCGAAGGTTAATTTGGCCAGGGGGACAGAAACAAGAGTACCGAGCAGTTCTGTTTGGTCCAAAACAAAACTGCCCCATTAAAACTGCCCCATCATATAGCCACCATCAAAACTGCCCCCATCATATTGCCATCAAAACTGCCCCATCAGAATTGCTCCATCAAAATTGTCCCCATCAAAACTGCCCCATCATATTGCCACCATCAAAACTGCCCCATCAGAATTGCCCCATCAAAACTGCCCCATCATATTGCCACCATCAAAACTGCCCCATCAGAATTGCCCCATCAAAACTGCCCCATCATATTGCCACCATCAAAACTGCCCCCATCAAAACTGCCCCATCAGAATTGCCCCATCAAAACTGCCCCATCAGAATTGCCCCATCAAAACTGCCCCATCATATTGCCACCATCAAAACTGCCCCATCAGAATTGTCCCATCAAAACTGCCCCATCATATTGCCACCATCAAAACTGCCCCATCAAAACTACCCACATCAAAACTGCCCCATCATAATTGCCCCATCAAAACTGCCCCATCATATACCTCTATTATAAATCAGTACATGGTGTGTCTATCCCTTCCCCCAGGCTCTGTAATCAGAGCTGAGATGCTCCAGCCACCTCCCCCCCCTGTGTATAACAGAAGCTTTGGTAACCATGGCAACAAAAGCAACACAGTACACTCTGTTTAATAGCTAAAATTTCCTGAAATGACCACTAAACAAACAGCTTTTTCACAAAAACTGTAAAAGATATCAAACTGAAAAGATATAGCCAGATAGCTGAATATTTTGTGAACATTTTAAAGTTTGTTTGGCGCCTGTAGGTGAAAGTATGAAGGAGCTGAAACTTTTGGGAGCGGAAGAAGATTTTAAGGATTTGAAGCATGCTCTCATTGACTTCAATGTTAAAAAAAAGTGTTAAAAAGCTTGATATTTTAAAAAGTATAAATAGTAGAAAAAAAATTGAAAAAGTCCCATCATCAGCTGAAAGAGATGAACATTTTAAAAGTTGAATGGTTTTAATAGCTGAAAGTATGCAGAAGTTACGCAAAACCAAAAAACATACGGAATAATAAAATTAATAAATAAATAAAAATAAATAAAATCGAATAAGAATAGTGGGCCTGCTAAAGCAGGCCCACTAACTAGAAAATGCATTTCCTGGGGAAAATGCGTGGGAATGCTAAATAGCCCAATTGCTAAATCGGCCCCCATCAAAACTGCCCTATCATATTGCCATCAAAACTGCCCCATCAGAATTGCCCCAGCAAAATTGCCCCATCATATTGCCACCATCAAAACTGCCCCATCAGAATTGCCCCGTCAAAACTGCCCCATCATATTGCCACCATCAAAACTGCCCCATCATATTGCCACCATCAAAACTGCCCCTTAGCAGCAGGCCTCCTATCAGAGGAATTCCGCCTACACAAAGGGACCCGGCAGGGCTGCCCCTTATCACCACTCCTCTTTAACATAGCATTAGAACCACTATCTAGATACTTATCACACGTAGCCCCACTAAACGGCATCCCCATCGGCAAACAGGAGCTTCGCACCTCACTATTTGCCGACGACGTCCTTATATTCACAGCAAACCCCCCCTCTGACATGTTCACGATTAAGCTTATCTTTGACCAATTTAGATTATGCTCGGGCCTTCGCATAAACTACAACAAAAGCGAAATCCTCCCCCTAGGCACCGCGTCCAACCCTCCTTGGACACAGAATTCCATTTTCTCGGTAGCACATTCCCATATCACCTACTTAGGCATAAGAATAGGAAAACTACCCTCCTCTCTCTATCACCTCAACTACCCACCCTTACTCAAAAAAATCTCTCAGGAACTAACAAACTGGATGGATCTCCCCCTCTCGCTACTGGGAAGATGTCATCTAGTGAAAATGGTCAGCTTCGCCCGCTTACTTTACCCGTTACAAACCATTCCCTTGCTTCTACAGCATAAAGACATAAAAATTCTTAACGAGGCAATATCCAAATTTTTATGGCGAAATAAGCGGCCGCGAATCGCACTCACTAAACTTTACCTTCCCAGGCGCGAAGGGGGTATTAGTCTTCCTAATGTCAGAATTTATAATTTAGCTTGCCTCCTGAGGATAAGTCTAGATTGGGTAGCGCAAACATCTCGATACTCCAACTTTTGTCTGGAAACCGAAATGGTTAATCCATACTCCCTGGTAGCTCTCCTACACTGCAAATGGAAATCCACCCCCCCGCCCCTTCAACATAACCTACTACTTCGGGACACAGCCATTGCCTGGAGGGAGACCCGGAAATGCCTCAAGCTCTCACCCTTTATATCTAAACACCTTCCAATACAAGGAAACCCGAGCTTCCCCCCAGGTCTGGAACGTCAACCATACATCACCTGGCAACAGAAGGGCATCTCCAACTTCTCTTCGCTTTGTGACTCAAAAACTGGCCGTCCCGTCCCTTTCAAGTCATTAGCGGAGACATTCCAACTTCCACAGTCACACATGTTCCACTATGGTCAATGTATCAGCTTCCTCAAAAATGCCTGCAGAGACGATCACAAAAGATTTCAAACGTCCCTATCGGACTCTCTCCTCGCAAAGGGCTCCTACAAAATCTCAGACATATACCAGCCTCTCCTACTAAAAGCCATTCCTTCACTGAAGACATCTTCAGCAGCCAACTGGGCAAAAGACTTCCCGGATGCCGAATTGGTCGACAAAATACTTCAAGGCCTCAACACTACTCACAATCTAGTGCCCAACGAATCCTGGAGGGAAACCCAACTTAAGATCGTCCATCGAGCCCACATACCCTTCCTCTCGAACAAACAACCTCAAACCTCTTCCACGTGCCCCTTATGCCGACACCCCAGGCCTTCTCTGACCCACCGTTTTTGGTCATGCAGCTACATCTCCAGCTTCTGGGACAAGGTCCTCCAATACATATTTGATGTAACCCTGCTGAAAATACCCAAAGACCCCCTTCTCCTCATTTTCGGTCACTGGGACCCCCAATTGTTACCCTGGTCTCCGAACCCCACCCCTTCCTACAAGGACTGGATCCTGATATGCCTCCTTTTCGCCAGAAGAGCCATTTTAAAAAATTGGATATCCGATGCATCTCCCAATACCTCTCAAATCAAAAGGGACCTCCTACAGTTGCTTTACAAAGATAGGATCAACATGGACTTTACGAACGACACAACCAGGACGCGCTTCCACCACAAATGGGGGGCTTTCATGTCCTCGACACTCTCTCCCACGGATATAGCGCATCTTGAGACTTTCTCTTTCCTCTATCAGGAATCTCCCCCCCCCACCGCAGATGGAATGATCCCCCCAAACCAAGATTCCTCAACATAAGGAACCCAACTCCTACCAAGCATCACAACACGATCCAGGACTTCCTCGCGCTCCTCAGGACCTCTTATTTCTCCCCTTGCAGGAAAATGGAGACCGCAACTGCAACAAAGGACATCAATACCTTACCACTAAAAAAAACCCGCAATTATCACTATCTTTATCATGTCAACCCTATTGTTACCATTTAACCTGTACTTTATACCCACAGGCTGCTTTACTCCACCCAAAACACGCTCTTGGTGCTCTCCCCTCCCACCCCCCCCCCCACCCTCGATGTCTGATGTTGACATTCTACGTCTACCTGGTCTTCCACCACTCAACCCTTCCTCCACCCTATGCGGGATACATTGTGCTAGAAATCTCAGGGAATCCCTCCCCCCCACCTAGATCCATCCAGTTTCTCCACATTTATTTCCTCCCCTCTGCTACCTGTCCCTATCAGCTGTTTTATGTTCCTATTTTGTATACAGCTAATGTTTTACTTTGGATTTTCTTTTTTCTTTTTTTGGAAAAAAAATCACAAAAAACAATGATACTGTCTATTGATGTCATTCCCTGTATGTTACATCCTTCAATAAAAATGTATTTAAAAAAAAAAAAAAAAAACTGCCCCCATCAAAACTGCCCCATCATATTGCCACCATCAAAACTGCTCTATCAAAATTATCCCCATCAAAACTGGCCCATCATATTGCCACTATCAAAACTGCCCCATCATTTTGCCACCATCAAAACTGCCCCCATCATATTGCCACCATCAAAACTGCCCCATCATATTGCCACCATCAACACTGCCCCATCATATTGCCACCATCAAAACTGCCCCATCATATTGACCCCATCAAAACTGCCCCGTCAAAATTGCCCCCATCAAAACTGCCCCCATCATATTGCCATCAAAACTGCCCCATCAGAATTGCCCCATCAAAACTGCCCCATCATATTGCCACCATCAAAACTGCTCCATCAAATTTGTCCCCATCAAAACTGGCCCATCATATTGCCACCATCAAAACTGCCCCATTATTTTGCATCCATCAAAACTGCCCCCATCATATTGCCACCATCAAAACTGCCCCATCATATTGCCACCATCAACACTGCCCCATCATATTGCCACCATCAACACTGCCCCATCATATTGCCACCATCAAAACGACCCCCATCAAAACTGCCCCTATCATATTGCCACCATCAAAACTCCCCCATCATATTGCCACCATCAAAACTGCCCCATCATATTGCCACCATCAAAACGGCCCCCATTAAAACTGCCCCCATCAAAAAGACCTCCATGAAACTTGCCACCGTCAAAACTGCCCCATCATATTGCCACCATCAAAAAGGCCCCCATCAAAACTGCCCGTATCATATTGCCCCCATCTAAACTGCCCCATCATATTGCCACCATCAAAACTGCCCCATCATGTTCCTCTATTATAAATCAGTACATTGTGTGTCTGTCCCCTCCTCTGGGCTCTGTAATCAGAGCTGAGATGCTCCAGGTGCCCCCCCTACTGCCCATCACTGTTTATAAGAAGCTTTGGTAACCATGGCAACAAAAGCCTTTAAAATGAAATTTCCTGAAATAATCACTAAACTTAAACAGCTTTTTCACAAAAACTGTAAAATATATCAAACTGAAAAGATATAGCCAGATAGCTGAATATTTTGTGAACATTTTAAAGTTTGTTGTCTGTAGGTGAAAGAATATAGGAGCTGGAACTTTTGGGAGCGGAAGAAGATTTTAAGGATTTGAAGCATGCTCTCATTGACTTCAATGTTAAAAGAAAGTGTTAAAAAGCCTAATATTTTAAAAAGTATAAATAGTAAAAAAAGTTGAAGAAGTCCCATCATCATCTAAAAGAGCTGAACATTTTAAAAGTTGAATGGTTTTACTAGCTGAAAGTATGTAGAAGTTACGCAGAGCCAAAAAACATACAGAATAAAATTAAAATTAAAAACTAGAAAATGCATTTCCTGGAGAAAATGCGTGGGAATGCTGAATAACTGAATTGCTAAAACGGCCCCAATCAAAACTGCCCCATCATATTGCCACCATCAAAACTGCTTCATCAAAATTGTCCCCATCAAAACTGCCCCATCATATTGCCACCATCAAAACTGCCCCATCAGAATTGCCCCATCAAAACTGCCCCATCATATTCCTCTATTATAAATCAGTACATGGTGTGTCTGTCCCCTCCCCCGGGCTCTGTAACCAGAGCTGAGATGCTCCAACCGCCTCCCCCACCGCCCATCACTGTGTGTAACAGAAGCTTTGGTAACCATGGCAACAAAAGCAGCCCAGTACACTCTGTTTAATCACTAAAATTTCCTGAAATGTCCACTAAACAAACAGCTTTTTTTACAAAAACTGAAAAAGATATCAAACTGAAAAGATATAGCCAGATAGCTCAATATTTTGTGAACATTTTAAAGTTTGGTGTCTGTAGGTGAAAGTATGAAGGAGCTGAAACTTTTGGGAGCAGAAGATGAATTTAAGGATTTCAAGCATGCTCTCAATGACTTCAATGTTAAAAAAAGTGTTAAAAAGCTTGATATTTTAAAAAGTATAAATAGTAGAAAAAAAGTTGAAAAAGTCCCATCCTCAGCTGAAAGAGCTGAACATATTAAAAGTTGAATGGTTTTTATAGCTATAAGCATGCAGAAGTTACGCAGAGCCAAAAACCGTACAGAATAAAAAATAAATAAAAATAAATAAAAACGAATAACAATAGTGGGACTGCTAAAGCAGTCCCACTAATTAAAACTAGAAAATGCATTTCCTGGGGAAAATGCATGGGAATGCTGAATAGCCAAATTGCTAAAACGCCCCCATCAAAACTGCCCCCATCATATTGCCATCAAAACTGCCCCATCAGAATTGCCCCATCAAAACTGCCCCATCATATTGCCACCATCAAAACTGCCCCATCAGAATTGCCCCATCAAAACTGACCCATCATATTGCCACCATCAAAACTGCCCCATCATATTGCCACCATCAAAACTGCTCCATCAAAATTGTATCCATCAAAACGGCATCATATTGCCACTATCAAAACTGCCCCATCATTTTGCCACCATCAAAACTGCCCCATCAGAATTTCCCCATCAAATCTGTCCCATCATATTCCTATATTATAAACCAGTACATGGTGTATCTGTCCCCTCCCCCGGGCTCTGTAATCAGAGCTGAGATGCTCCAGCCACCTCCCCCACCACCCATCACTGTGTATAACAGAAGCTTTGGTAACCATGGCAACAAAAGCAGCACAGTACACTTTGTTTAATCAATAAAATTTCCTGAAATGACCACTAAACAAACAGCTTTTTCACAAAAACTGTAAAAGATATCAAACTGAAAAGATACAGCCAGATAGCTGAATATTTCGTGAACATTTTAAAGTTTGTTTGGCATCTGTAGGTGAAAGTATGAACGAGCTGAAACTTTTGGGAGCGGAAGAAGATTTTAAGGATTTGAAGCATGCTCTCATTGACTTCAATGTTAAAAAAAAAGTGTTAAAAAGCTTGATATTTTAAAAAGTATAAATAGTAGAAAAAAAGTTGATAAAGTCCCATCATCAGCTGAAACAGACGAACATTTTAAAAGTTGAATGGTTTTAATAGCTGAAAGTATGGAGAAGTTACGCAGAGCCAAAAAACGTACGGAATAATAAAATTAAAACTAGAAAATGCATTTCCTGGGGAAAATGCGTGGGAATGCTGAATAGCTGAATTGCTAAAACGGCCGCTATCAAAACTGCCCCCATCATATTGCCATCAAAATTGCCCCATCAGAATTGCCCCATCAAAATTGTCCCCATCAAAACTGCCCCATTATATTGCCACCATCAAAACTGCCCCATCAAAACTGCCCCATCAGAATTGCCCCATCAGAACCGCTCCATCAGAATTGCCCCATCAAAACTGCCCCATCAGAATTGCCCTATCAAAACTGCCCCATCAGAATTGTCCCATCAAAACTGCACCATCATATTGCCACCATCAAAACTGCCCCATCATATTTCCACCATCAAAACTGCCCCATCAAAACTGCCCCATCATATTCCTCTATTATAAATCAGTACATGGTGTGTCTGTTCCCTCCCCCGGGCTCTGTAATCAGAGCTGAGATGCTCCAGCCACCTCCCCCCCCCTGTGTATAACAGAAGCTTTGGTAACCATGGCAACAAAGGCAACACAGTACACTCTGATTAATGGCTAAAATTTCCTATAGGGGGGCGTGGCCTGACGCATGGAGTGAGAGGACGTGCTGTTCCACAGCTCCCGGATCCCGCGGCTCCACAGGGCGTTTCTGAACCGAACCAGGCTGTATAAACCACTCCGATGGGGAAGGCTAAGTACCGGGACCAACAGGGAACGGGGGGCTCCCGTCCAGGAGGGGATTTGGGGAACTTTTTCACCCGATCTTCGGCCGCGGCCCAGCGCCAGCCGAAATCCAAGATGGCGCCGGCGCCTCCGTCCCCAGCCCGCTCCGAATCAGCCCTGGACACCATGGCCTGCTCACAGGCATCTCACACTACCCCTGTGCCCCCAGCTTCCCCCACCAGTCTCCCCAGGTGCCGATCCACTGCATCCTTAGGATCTGAGGATGGATGGGATCTAGAATCCCAGATGAGATCCCTGCACAGCTACATGCGGTCTCTCCCAACCAAGGCTGATTTTGAGCAGTGTGTGCACCGCATAGAAAAAACCTACAAACAGGAGATTTCTGAACTTAAAAGGGACATTGGTGTTCGTTTTGAGGACATTGAAACCACAACAGAGACACTCCATGCCTCCGTACAGAAGCATGAGGAAATACTTAACTCCCATACAACCATGCTGCAGCACCTTGCGTTTCAACAAGACGACATCGAGAACAGAAACAGGCGTAATAATATTCGCATACGCGGTATTCCTGAATCTGTGGAACCCAAGGACTTGAGGGCAGCGGTGACGGCCATCTTCAACCAGCTTTTACAACTACCCAAAGATAACCCACTTGAACTTGACCGGGTCCACAGGACCTCAGGCCCCAGGAATCCTGACCCTTCATTCGTCCGAGATACACTCTGTAGAGTGCACTTTTACAACATTAAGGAATCCATCATGCGGGCAGCCAGCATGCAGGACTCTATCCTTTTCAATACCACCCCTGTGATGCTACTTCCTGACCTTTCACGTCTAACCCTAACCATGCGGAAGGCCCTGAAGCCCCTCACACAGCTTCTCCAATCACGTCAAATAAAATATCAATGGCGCTTTCCCTTTCAGCTACGAGTGCACCATGAGGGTAAGACTGCCACATTCCGCATGCTGGGTGACCTCCCTGCATTCCTGGGCACCCTGGAGTTGCCTCAAGTGTCTTTGCCAGACTGGCCTTTCTCTCCAACCACACCAGGCCTGCCGTACATCCCTCAGTGGCAGAAGCACAGCCGCAAACGCCGTCCTGGATCCTCACCCCGCATAGATCCTGATGACTGACGCTATACGGTCCGGTTGATCTCCTATTGTTTTTTCCCCTACCTGAGTAGGAACGTCTACTACACCACCTTGGATCCTTAAGGACTTCCAACTCTTGAGCTTCTACACACAGCTTTTACCTTTACACACCTCTTCCAGCAAGCAGTTCCTGTTATTGGGTTTCTTTTTTTTTTTTCTTTTCTTTTTTCTTCAGTTGGAAGACAGAAACCTTTTCCTTAACGTTATGGTTTCCCACGTTCGGGACCCCTATGCCTCAGAAGATACCAGGCTTCGCTGCTACACTCAGTTTAAAAGTTCAAGAGCGGCATCAGGAAGATCCTCTTTGACCTCATGCAGTCCTCACCTGTTGTGAAGCTGATCCCACCGCTCTTCCAGTCTTGTCAGGCCGGAGGTCCCTGATTACTACTATTGAACTGCCTTTTTGACTGGTGTACCTGTTTGCACTCTACCGTTGCTCTCATGGTACACCCCATTGTTTAGAATGTTGAATTACCCCATGCTTATTTACCCTTATTATATCTCCGATCCTGAAACCTTACTATCTATATTTATATATACTAGTTACATCTCCAAATACAGCCCAGACTAACCCACATATTACTGGCCCTGTGGTTCCCGGGGTTCCGGGAGCTTCCACCATGCTAAACACTAACCCCCCCTTAGGAATATTCGGTGCCCCCACCTGGCACCGTCCCATGGTTTACAGATACCCTATACCTTACAGTATTTTGCTTTGTTTGCTACCTTTTTTATTTTCTTTCTCCCAATTTTTGTTTAACCGGTGCCACCTAGTGGCCTACCTTTACACAATCAGTACACTGTCTAAATTGTTAGGATTAGGGTCCCGGGCTCCCTCTTCTGATCTTTTCAGGTCAGACTGTTATGTTAACTGGACAACCATGGACACTGGGACCCTGTTCCGTACCCCGCTTTCTCCTCTTTTTTTTGTTTTTTCCCCCCTGATCCTCCCTGATATTTATCTCATTCTGCTTTTACCTTCCCCCGCTCTCTCCCTCATATCTACCCCCCCCCCCCCTCACATGTCCCCTTCCCCCCCCACTCCTCCGCTGGCTGGGGCGGCTTTTCGAGGGACTCTCGTTGTTTCTTTTTTTTCCCCCTTCCCTTTATACCCGCCCTGATATGACCGCTACTCCACCACTTAATCTAGCTTCATATAATTGTAGAGGCTTTAATACCCCAGAAAAACGTAGCCAGATTCTTTACCACTTCCATAAACAGAAAACTAAAATTCTCTTATTACAAGAAACCCATTTCAGGACCAATTCCATACCCATGATGCGCAGTCGATTCTATACCACTTGGTTCCACAGTACCAACCCCGCTGCAAAGTCCAAGGGGGTTTCGATCGCGTTTCATAGGTCCTTTCACCCTGAGGTTATTGACTCGTATATTGATGATCACGGTCGTTTTATATTTCTCAAACTAAAAATCAATGATTTTCTCTTCACAGTCGCCAACATCTACGCTCCAAACACAGATCAGGCGCGCTTCCTATCATCCACTCTCGCCAGATTGACCTCTTTTGGAGGTTCTAGTATTATCGTTGGAGGAGACATCAACGTGGCCCTTTCCCCGTCTGCCGACACATCTACTGGTAAGTCTTCCATGTCCACGACCTCACTCTCACACATAAAATCTCTTTTACATTCTTGTCAATTGGTGGACGTGTGGCGCATACATCACCCTACTGACAGAGACTTTACATACTTCTCTATAGCCCACAACTCATATAGCAGACTGGATTATTTTCTTATCTCCCAATCCCTCCTAGATACACCCTTACTAACCTCTATTGGACATGCTCTTTGGTCTGACCATGCCCCTGTATACCTATCTTTCGCCCGGCCTCCACGGTTACATAGGGGGCACTCCTGGTGCCTCAATGACAATCTCTTACGAGACTCAGTATGCATCGCTGAAGTTACTAAAGCTATTCACAACTTTAAAATCGACCACATGGCAGACACAACTTCCCCACTTAACCAATGGGAGACGCTGAAATGTGTGGTCAGGGGCGTGCTAATCCAAAACGGCTCACGTCTGAAAAAGATCAGGTCTGACGACATCAAACGCCTCCTGACCAACATCTCAGATCTCGAATCCTTACACAAATCAAATCTGGACCCCTCCACTTTTGTGGCCCTTTCCAACTCCCGCCGAGATTTACTCCAATTATTAGATTCTCACTCTCTCATAGCTAGAGATCGCGCCCGTAAAACTTATTACTCTATAGCCAATAAATGCGGCCAACATCTGGCACGGGTTATTCATCCCAGGGTCCCACGCCTTCCCATTACCTTCATCACCAAACCAGACCAGACTAAAGTTTATGGTTGTAAAGACATATCCACCACATTTAAAGATTATTATGCCCAGTTATATAACCTACCGCAACCCTCCCCACCGAGTCCTCTGCCCTCATCCCAAGACCCAATGTGGACCTATATAATGGAAACAGCACTACCTGTGATTGACCCCCAGACTTCCGCGGACTTAGACGACCCTCTACTGGAACCGGAGTTCCTTGGCGCCATCAAGGAACTAAAACCAGGTAAATGCCCAGGCCCCGATGGCTACTCCCCGAGGTTTTACAAAACCTTCGCACCCCTATTGGTACCGTTTCTCACTAAGGCCTTTAACTCCATAGACGATAACACCCTCCCTTCAAAAACACTTCTCTCAGCCAATGTCTCCATTATACCAAAACCCAATAAAGACCCTTCCCAATGCAGTAGTTACCGCCCGATATCGCTCTTAAACATTGATCTTAAGCTCTTTGCCAAAATCCTTGCCAACCGTCTCTCTCCTTCTCTCCCCGGGATCATACATAGAGACCAGGTGGGCTTCGTCCCGGGCAGAGAAGCACGAGACAACACCATCAGAACCATTAACCTCATCTCCTATGCCCAACGACGCCATCAACAGCTCTGCCTTCTCTCCTTCGATGCCGAAAAGGCCTTCGATCGGGTCAACTGGCGCTTCCTAAAACTCTCCCTTGAACAAATTGGATTGGGATCCCCTTTCATCTCCAAAATCATGTCACTCTACTCCAATCCCTCTGCCTCAGTCCTGGTTAATGGCACTCCTTCAGCTGCATTTAACATCTCCAATGGAACTCGCCAGGGATGCCCCCTCTCACCCCTTCTTTTTGCTATAGTAATGGAACATCTAGCATGTGCCATTCGCCAAAATGATTCCATACAAGGCATTCACACGCCTTCTGCACACCACAAACTTGCGCTTTACGCCGATGATCTACTCATTTACGCATGCCAACCACACATTACTCTCCCCTCCTTGTTCTTAGAGTTCCAACGCTTTGGAAGCTTGAGCAATTTTAAACTCAATATCTCCAAGACTGATGCGCTCAATATCTCTCTCTCTGCTCCTACATTATCCTCCCTCAAATCTAACTATACCTTTCACTGGCAGACCAAGGGCATTAAATATCTAGGCGTTACTATACCAGCTAACCTATCACTTCTCTACACACTGAACTACATTCCCCTCCTCTCTCAACTCCGTAAAGACCTTGCCTCCTGGGGAGACAAACCAATACCTTGGTTTGGACGCATAAACACCTTTAAGATGGACACCTTACCCAAATTGCTCTACCTATTTCAGACCATCCCAATTTTGATACCCAAACCCTTTTTCTCCACTTTACGCTCTCTCTCTATCCGCTTCCTGTGGAATAAAGGATTGTCGAGAATAAAATTTAAGTTACTCACCCGACCAAAACTGCAAGGAGGTACAGGTCTACCTGATTTTGAGCTATATTACAAGGCCACAGTAATGGCATGTATCCTTGATTGGTTCCCACGACCTTCCCAAAAAGCGTCGGTTCTGGTTGAACAGGATATGTCCCCCGTCGATCTTAGGGCTTTGTTATGGGGCTACAAACGTAACTTATCAGTTTTGGCGGATTCATCACCCCTTACCACAGCTGCCCTCATTCTGTGGTACAAGAGAGGTCTATGCGAGATTCTATCTTCAGACCCATCTCCCTTATCATCACTTTTCGATAATCCCGCCTTTCCACAGGGAATAGGAGCTCACGCTTTTGGCCCTCTCTCTCGTTCCTCCTGGCCCCAAGCACACTCCTTTATCCGGACCGACAATGGAACACCAAACATCCCTTCAGGGAATCAAGACTGGCTCACTTCCATACACCTTTCCACCTTCACCAAACATCTTTTCATTTCCTCTCAGACCCATCGCCCCTTGACTGACTTTGAACACCTCAGCTCTATGCAAGAGTTACCTAGACACCTACTCTCACATATCTACAGTCTTATTCATTCCCTTACACTGAAAGACCTCCCCACCTACACCAGGGTATGGTCGGCAGACCTGGGAAAGACCATCTCCAGAGCGGACTGGCAAACTGCGTTCCATTTCGCACATAAGTCCTCAATCTCATGCTATTCGCAAGAAAAAAACTTCAAGGTCATGGCGAGATGGTATAGGGACCCCGCCTCTCTACGGAAAATCTTTCCCTCCACTTCAAATTCGTGTTGGCGTTGTTCTCGTGCGACAGGATCGTACCTATATATCTGGTGGGAGTGTGATCGGATCCAGCCCTTCTGGAATCAGGTATCCCAGGTTTATGAAAAAATATACGACGAACCTGTCATGAACAGGTGTGACCAGATTGTGTGGACTGCAAAGGGGAAACCAAAACGCATGTAAAAGTGAATAAATAATATTTATTAAAATAAGTGATAACACAGAAAATACAGATAGTGCAACCAACACAACAAACCCACTACAAACAACAATATCTACAGCAAGGGGCAATACCAGAATCACAGATGTCAGCCAGGCCAGGGTCATACACAGCAGGTCAGCAAGAGCAAGGGATATACCAGAGACATAAACGATTAGCCAAGCCAAGGTCATACACAGGAAGATCAGTAAATGAGGGACAGGGAACCAGCAGGACAGAGAGGGGATGGATCGGGCAGAAGGGTACAGGAACACAGAAGGGATCGGGTCAGGATAAGCTCGGGCACAAGGTCGGATGCAGGCTCAGGATCGGGTAACAGGCGAACAAGGTCAGGGCTCAAGGAGAGAGATACCAAGGCAAGCATATGAGGGCTTGCCGGGTATTTATAGGACTGACTGTGATTGACTTCAAGTCACACCTGAGCGCAGGGAGTGTTGTCTGCTCCATACTGCCAGGATCCATCCGCTGGTGGACATCAGTACTGCGGCCAAAAGATGAAATGACACCAGCAAGGAAATATTCTCCTGACAGTTCAACACTGCCAGGAGACACCTGCTGGTGGACCCCAGTACTGCATGCCAAACGATATATCTTGCCAGCGGATGGATCCTTTCCTGACAGTACCCCCCCTTAAAGGAGCGGCCTCCGGACGCTCCAACTAGTCTTAATTGTCCAAAGTCTATGGCATCAGGCAGAATGGTGGAAAAAGGCTGGTCATCAGGCACATCCGGGCAGATGGCTGGCATGTCAGAGTCATTGAGCTGGGCAGCGGACAGGAACAACTTGAGCTGGGCAGCAGACAGGAACAACTTGAGCTGGGCAGCAGACAGGAACAACTTGAGCTGGGCAGCAGACAGGAACAACTTGAGCTGGGCAGCAGACAGGAACAACTTGAGCTGGGCAGCAGACAGGAACAACTTGAGCTGGGCAGCAGACAGGAACAACTTGAGCTGGGCAGCAGACAGGAACAACTTGAGCTGGGCAGCAGACAGGGACAACTTGAGCTGGGCAGCAGACAGGAACAACTTGAGCTGGGCAGCAGACAGGAACAACTTGAGCTGGGCAGCAGACAGGAACAACTTGAGCTGGGCAGCAGACAGGAACAACTTGAGCTGGGCAGCAGACAGGAACAACTTGAGCTGGGCAGCAGACAGGAACAACTTGAGCTGGGCAGCAGACAGGAACAACTTGAGCTGGGCAGCAGACAGGAACAACTTGAGCTGGGCAGCAGACAGGAACAACTTGAGCTGGGCAGCAGGCTCCGGGTCATCGAGCTGGGCAGCAGGCTCCGGGTCATCGGGCTGGGCAGCAGGCTCCGGGTCATCGGGCTGGGCAGTAGGCTCCGGGTCATCGGGCTGGGCAGCAGGCTCCGGGTCATCGGGCTGGGCAGCAGGCTCCGGGTCATCGGGCTGGGCAGCAGGCTCCGGGTCATCGGGCTGGGCAGCAGGCTCCGGGTCATCGGGCTGGGCAGCAGGCTCCGGGTCATCGGGCTGGGCAGCAGGCTCCGGGTCATCGGGCTGGGCAGCAGGCTCCGGGTCATCGAGCTGGGCAGCAGGCTCCGGGTCATCGAGCTGGGCAGCAGGCTCCGGGTCATCGGGCTGGGCAGCAGGCTCCGGGTCATCGGGCTGGGCAGCAGGCTCCGGGTCATCGGGCTGGGCAGCAGGCTCCGGGTCATCGAGCTGGGCAGCAGGCTCCGGGTCATCGAGCTGGGCAGCAAGCTCCGGGTCATCGAGCTGGGCAGCAGGCTCCGGGTCATCGAGCTGGGCAGCAGGCTCCGGGTCATCGAGCTGGGCAGCAGGCTCTGGAACATTGGGCTGAACAGCGAGCACCGTAAGGGCAGGCCGGATTACAGGCACCGGCTCAGCAAGCTGGGTAACGGGCCCCGGCCCAGTGGGCTGGGTAACAGGCCCCGACTCAGCGAGCTGGACACCGGGCACTGGTTCGGCAAACCGGATAACGGGTACTGGCTTGACAGGCCAAGTGACGGACTTCGGTTTAGCAGACTGGGTAACGGGCACCTGTTCAACAGACTGGGTAACGGGCACCGATTCAGCAGGCTGAGACACGGGCACCGAAACTCCAGGCCGAAACACAGGCACCGAAACTTCAGGCTGAGACATGGGCACCGAAACCTCAGGCTGGGATACCAACATCACGACATCAGGCTGGAAGACAGGTACCAGGATATCAGGCTGGAGGATGGACACATCAAACCGGAAAGCAGGCTCATCAGGCTGAATAGTGGGCACATCAGGCAGAACAGGTACTGGCACAACTGGCTGAGTAGCAGACACTGGCACATCAGGCTGGATAGCGGACTGGAAAGCCGGCACCGAGACGTCAGACCAGGCAGCGGGTGCTGGAACTTTAGACTGGGCAGCAGACACAGGCGCTGGCAAATCGGGCAGAATAACAGGTACATCGGACTGGTCAATAGTCGCTGGGGCGTCAGACTGGGACATGGACACTGGGATTTCGGGCTGGAAGGCAAGCTTCAAGACATCCGGCTGGAAGGCAGGCATATCAGACTGGATAGCAGGTGCATTAAACTGGAGAGCGGGTGCCTCAGACTGGAAGGTGGGTACACCAGACTGGAAGGTGGGCACACCAGACTGGAAGGTGGGCACACCAGACTGGAAGGTGGGCACACCAGACTGGAAGGTGGGCACACCAGACTGGAAGGCAGGGACATCAAGCTGGAAGGCAGGGACATCAAGCTGGAAGGCAGAAACCAAGACATCAGGCTGAAAAGCAAGCTTCGGGACATCAGGCAGGGAGGCAGGCATGAAAACATCAGACTGGGGAGCGGGCACAGACTGAAAAGCGGGCACCGGGACTTCAGGCTGGAAGGCAAGCTTCAAGACATCCGGCTGGAAGGCAGGCATATCAGACTGGATTGCAGGTGCATTAGACTGGAGAGCGGGTGCATCAGACTGGAAGGTGGGCACACCGGACTGGAAGGCAGGGACATCAAACTGGACAGCGGGCACAGGCATTGGCACAACAGGTTGAATAGAAGACACTGGCGCATCAGGCTCGGTAGCAGGCACTGGACTGTCAGGCTGGGTAGCAGGCAGAGGTTTGACAGAATCAGGTGGGTTAGTTGGTGTGGAAGCAAGTTGGGTTACTGGCAGGATCGTGTGAGTGGGGAAGAACTTCCGTTTCTTCTTTGGCTTAACTGCTGGAGATCTGTAGGTGGCTGTAGGACTGTAGACAGGAGGTGAGGCATACTGAAAGGAAGGGCTGGGATATGGCAAGGAAGGGGGAACAGCGGCCAGAGGGAGTTCTTGTGGGGAAGTTGCAGGTATTAGAGAAGAGGCAGGTGGGTTAAAGGCAGGATAGGTGCAGGAAGTAGACACAGGGCATCGATACTTGGTGGGGAGCAGGGTATATTGGACTGCAGCTGAGGTTGCCAGGGGTGATGGGAGAAAGGACATCTGAGCAGGCAGGTATTTAGTAGCAGGTCTGGTTTGTGGAGAGCTGACAGAAGCTGGGCATAACAGGTCTAACCATGCCTGAAGTACAGGTAGCACAAAAGTGGCCTCACATTCCCTCTGTCTGACCAGCGACTGCACTTCATCTATACAATCCTTCAACAACTGTTTGGGACAAACCGAATAATGCTCAAAAAAGGATGCAGAGTCATCCTCCAACAGCCATACTAAGGACGCAACCTGGTTAATGCTGAAGGGGGGAGAAAAGTCATCATGGCCCTTTGGGATACAAGGCAGAGCCAGCTCTGTACACATTCCAATCAAAGGCTGAACATCCTCAAACCGTATACTGCCCTGATCGACCACAGAGTGAGCTAAACGGATAATCTCCAGCAGCTGATCACTGGACCACCCTTCCAATGTCTGGCGGAGATATTCAGAACTCTCTGTTGCCAGCAGAGCATAATAAGCAATTATATCTGAATTCATCCTAATAATGTGCAACAGAACCGAGATGGTTCCCCTGTGCAGCCACTTCTGGTCAGAGATGGCCTTGGTATACTGTCATGAACAGGTGTGACCAGATTGTGTGGACTGCAAAGGGGAAACCAAAACGCATGTAAAAGTGAATAAATAATATTTATTAAAATAAGTGATAACACAGAAAATACAGATAGTGCAACCAACACAACAAACCCACTACAAACAACAATATCTACAGCAAGGGGCAATACCAGAATCACAGATGTCAGCCAGGCCAGGGTCATACACAGCAGGTCAGCAAGAGCAAGGGATATACCAGAGACATAAACGATTAGCCAAGCCAAGGTCATACACAGGAAGATCAGTAAATGAGGGACAGGGAACCAGCAGGACAGAGAGGGGATGGATCGGGCAGAAGGGTACAGGAACACAGAAGGGATCGGGTCAGGATAAGCTCGGGCACAAGGTCGGATGCAGGCTCAGGATCGGGTAACAGGCGAACAAGGTCAGGGCTCAAGGAGAGAGATACCAAGGCAAGCATATGAGGGCTTGCCGGGTATTTATAGGACTGACTGTGATTGACTTCAAGTCACACCTGAGCGCAGGGAGTGTTGTCTGCTCCATACTGCCAGGATCCATCCGCTGGTGGACATCAGTACTGCGGCCAAAAGATGAAATGACACCAGCAAGGAAATATTCTCCTGACAGTTCAACACTGCCAGGAGACACCTGCTGGTGGACCCCAGTACTGCATGCCAAACGATATATCTTGCCAGCGGATGGATCCTTTCCTGACAGAACCCCTGCACCTGACTCCTGAAATAGCCCTCCTGTCTATTCTACCAGGCTCCATAGCCTCCCAAAAGCGCAATCTTTTACGTTTTTTTCTATCGGCAGCTCGCCAACTCATACCCCTTTTCTGGAAAACAGAGACTATCCCCCCATTGTCTCTCTGGACCTCCACCATGAATGATATCATGCGAATGGAGGAGATGCTAGCGCTTGACAATGACACCTATGAGAAATTTACAATTTTATGGTCGGCTTGGCAGCGCTTCTCTGCCTCAGATACACTGTCTTCCTTGCTCCCTGTTCCCTAGATTATAGCTTCCCCTTGTAAATCTAAACACTAATCGATCCCCTGACCATGTCTAGGGATATGGAGTCCTTCCTTCTCAACCCCAGCCAGCGGAACCCCCCCCTCTTCCTACTCTTCCTCCCTTTCTCCCCCTCCCTTTTTCTTCCGTTCTTCCTCCCCCCCTACTTATTTTCTTGTTATTCCGTTCCCCTTTTTTTTTTCTTTTTTCCTGACCTTTTACCCTGATACCAGACATGATGCATTTATGTTTATGTTAAAACTTTACGCAATAATAATCAGCTTAGCTGTGGGCGTTAGCCATTTTGCTCGCTGATTGATTTCTCAATAAGCCTTCCCTCATGTCAAATGTATTAACTCTTTTGTTGCTTTATAACAATAAAAATATTTTCAACCTTAAAATTTCCTATAATTACTTCTAAACAAAAAGCTTTTTCACAAAAACTGTAAAAGATATCAAACTGAAAAGATATAGCCAGATAGCTGAATATTTTGTGAACAGTTTAAAGTTTGTTTGGCGCCTGTAGGTGAAAGTATGAAGGAGCTGAAACTTTTGGGAGCGGAAGAAGATTTTAAGGATTTGAGGCATTCTCTCATTGACTGCAATGCTAAAAAAAGTGATAAAAAAGCTTAATATTTTAAAAAGTATAAATGGTAGAAAAAAAGTTGAAAAAGTCCCATCATCAGCTGAAAGAGACAAACATTTTAATAGTTGAATGGTTTTAATAGCTAAAAGTATGCAGAAGTTACGCAGAGCCAAAAAACGTATGGAATAAAGAAATAATAAAAACTAGAAAATGCATTTCCTGGGGAAAATGTGTGGGAATGCTGAATAGCTGAATTGCTAAAACGGCCCCCATCAAAACTGCCCCCATCATACTGCCATCAAAACTGCCCCATCAGAATTGCCCCATCAAAATTGTCCCCATCAAAACTGCCCCATCATATTGACAACATCAGAATTGCCACCATCAAAACTGCCCCATTATATTGCCACCATGAAAACTGCCCCATCAGAATTGCACCATGAAAACTGCCCCATCAGAATTGCACCATGAAAACTGCCCCATCATATTGCCACCATGAAAACTGCCCCATCATATTGCCACCATGAAAACTGCCCCCATCATATTGCCATTAAAACTGCCCCATCAGAATTGCCCCATCAAAATTTGCCCCATCAAAATTGTTCCCATCAAAACTGCCCCATCATATTGCCACCATCAAAACTGCCTCATCAGAATTGCCCCATCAAAACTGCCCCATCATATTGCCACCATCAAAACTGCCCCATCAGAATTGCCCTATCAAAATTGCCCCATCATATTGCCACCACAAAACTGCCCCATCAGAATTGCTCCATCAAAACTGCCCTATCAGAATTGCCCTATCAAAACTGCCCCATCATATTGCCACCATCAAAACTGCCCCATCAGAATTGCCCCATCAAAACTGCCCCATCATATTCCTCTATTATAAATCAGTACATGGTGTGTCTGTCCCCTCCCCCAGGCTCTGTAATCAGAGCTGAGATGCTCCAGCCACCTCCCCCCCTGTGTATAACAGAAGCTTTGGTAACCATGGCAACATAAGCAACACAGTACACTCTGATTAATGGCTAAAATTTCCTGAAATGACCTCTAAACAAAAAGCTTTTTCACAAAAACTGTAAAAGATATCAAACTGAAAAGATATAGCCAGATAGCTGAATATTTTGTGAACATTTTAAAGTTTGTTTGGCGTTTGTAGGTGAAAGTATGAAAGAGCTGAATTTTTTGGGGGCAGAATAAGATTTTAAGGATTGCAAGCATGCTCCCTTTGACTGCAATGTTAAAGAAAAGTGATAAAAAGCTTATTATTTTAAAAAGTATAAATGGTAGAAAAAAAGTTGAAAAAGTCCCATCATCAGCTGAAAGAGACGAACATTTTAAAAGTTGAATGGTTTTAATAGCTGAAAGTATGGAGAAGTTACGCAGAGCCAAAAAACGTACGGAATAATAAAATTAAAACTAGAATGCATTTCCTGGGGAAAATGCGTGGGAATGCTGAATAGCTGAATTGCTAAAACGGCCGCCATCAAAACTGCCCCCATCATATTGCCATCAAAACTGCCCCCATCATATTGCCATCAAAACTGCCCCATCAGAATTGCCCCATCAAAATTGTCCCCATCAAAACTGCCCCATCATATTGCCACCATCAAAACTGCCCCATCAAAACTGCCCCATCAGAATTGCCCCATCAGAACCGCTCCATCAGAATTGCCCCATCAAAACTGCCCCATCAGAATTGCCCTATATAAACTGCCCCATCAGAATTGTCCCATCAAAACTGCACCATCATATTGCCACCATCAAAACTGCCCCATCATATTGCCACCATCAAAACTGCCCCATCATATTCCTCTATTATAAATCAGTACATGGTGTGTCTGTTCCCTCCCCCGGGCTCTGTAATCAGAGCTGAGATACTCCAGCCACCTCCCCCCCCTGTTTATAACAGAAGCTTTGGTAACCATGCAACAAAGGCAACACAGTACACTCTGATTAATGGCTAAAATTTCCTATAATTACTTCTAAACAAAAAGCTTTTTCACAAAAACTGTAAAAGATATCAAACTGAAAAGATATAGCCAGATAGCTGAATATTTTGTGAACATTTTAAAGTTTGTTTGGCACCTGTAGGTGAAAGTATGAAGGAGCTGAAACTTTTGGGAGCGGAAGAAGATTTTAAGGATTTGAGGCATTCTCTCATTGACTGCAATGTTAAAAAAAAGTGATAAAAAAGCTTAATATTTTAAAAAGTATAAATGGTAGAAAAAAAGTTGAAAAAGTCCGATCATCAGCTGAAAGAGACAAACATTTTAATAGTTGAATGGTTTTGATAGCTAAAAGTATGCAGAAGTTACGCAGAGCCAAAAAACGTATGGAATAAAGAAATAATAAAAACTAGAAAATGCATTTCCTGGGGAAAATGCGTGGGAATGCTGAATAGCTGAATTGCTAAAACGGCCCCCATCAAAACTGCCCCATCATACTGCCATCAAAACTGCCCCATCAGAATTGCCCCATCAAAATTGTCCCCATCAAAACTGCCCCATCATATTGCCACCATCAGAATTGCCACCATCAAAACTGCCCCATCATATTGCCACCATCAAAACTGCCCCATCAGAATTGCACCATGAAAACTGCCCCATCATATTGCCACCATGAAAACTGCCCCATCATATTGCCACCATGAAAACTGCCCCATCATATTGCCACCATGAAAACTGCCCCCATCATATTGCCATCAAAACTGCCCCATCAGAATTGCCCCATCAAAATTTGCCCCATCAAAATTGTCCCCATCAAAACTGCCCCATCATATTGCCACCATCAAAACTGCCTCATCAGAATTGCCCCAT
Source organism: Lithobates clamitans (assembly GCA_037952925.1). Lineage (NCBI taxonomy): Eukaryota > Metazoa > Chordata > Amphibia > Anura > Ranidae > Lithobates > Lithobates clamitans. Next base: position 4,268,646 of record JBBGZY010000354.1, on the reverse strand, counting down.
CAAAACTGCCCCATCAGAATTGCCCTATCAAAATTGCCCCATCATATTGCCACCACCAAAACTGCCCCATCAGAATTGCTCCATCAAAACTGCCCTATCAGAATTGCCCTATCAAAACTGCCCCATCATATTGCCACCATCAAAACTGCCCCATCAGAATTGCCCCATCAAAACTGCCCCATCATATTCCTCTATAAATCAGTACATGGTGTGTCTGTCCCCTCCCCCGGGCTCTGTAATCAGAGCTGAGATGCTCCAGCCACCTCCCCCCCTGTGTATAACAGAAGCTTTGGTAACCATGGCAACATAAGCAACACAGTACACTCTGATTAATGGCTAAAATTTCCTGAAATGACCTCTAAACAAAAAGCTTTTTCACAAAAACTGTAAAAGATATCAAACTGAAAAGATATAGCCAGATAGCTGAATATTTTGTGAACATTTTAAAGTTTGTTTGGCGTTTGTAGGTGAAAGTATGAAAGAGCTGAATTTTTTGGGAGCAGAATAAGATTTTAAGGATTTCAAGCATGCTCCCTTTGACTGCAATGTTAAAAAAAAGTGATAAAAAGCTTAATATTTTTAAAAAGTATAAATGGTAGAAAAAAGTTGAAAAAGTCCCATCATCAGCTGAAAGAGACGAACATTTTAATAGTTGAATGGTTTTAATAGCTAAAAGTATGCAGAAGTTACGCAGAGCCAATAAACGTACGGAACTAGAAAATGCATTTCCTGGGGAAAATGCGTGGGAATGCTGAATAGCTAAATTGCTAAAACGGCCGTCATCAAAACTGCCCCATCATACTGCCATCAAAACTGCCCCATCAGAATTGCCCCATCAAAATTGTCCCCATTAAAACTGCCCCATCATATTGCCACCATCAAAACTGCCCCATCAGAATTGCTCCATCAAAATTGTCCCATCATATTGCCACCATCAGAATTGCCCCATCAAAACTACCCCATCATATTGCCACCATCAAAACTGCCCCATCATATTGCCACCATCAAAACTGCCCCATCAGAATTGCCCCATCATATTACCATCATCAAAACTGCCCCATCATATTGCCACCATCAAAACTGCCCCCATCATATTGCCATCAAAACTGCCCCATTAGAATTGCCCCATCAAAATTGTCCCCATCAAAACTGCCCCATCATATTGCCACCATCAAAACTGCCCCATCAGAATTGCCACCATCAAACCTGCCCCCATCAAAACTGCCCCATCAGAATTGCCCCATCAAAACTGCCCCATCAGAATTGCCCTATCAAAACTGCCCCATCATATTGCCATCATCAAAACTGCCCCATCAGAATTGTCCCATCAAAACTGCCCCATCATATTGCCACTATCAAAACTGCCCCATCATAATTGCCCCATCAAAACTGCCCCATCATATTCCTCTATTATAAATCAGTACATGGTGTGTCTGTCCCCTCCCCCGGGCTCTGTAATCAGAGCTGAGATGCTCCAGCCACCTCCCCCCCGTGTATAACAGAAGCTTTGGTATCCATGGCAACAAAGCAACACAGTACACTCTGATTAATGGCTAAAATTTCCTGAAATGACCTCTAAACAAAAAGCTTTTTCACAAAAAAATCTGAAGCATGCTCCCATTGACTTCAATGTTAAAAAAAAGTGATAAAAAGTTTAATATTTTAAAAAGTATAAATGGTAGAAAAAAAGTTAAAAAAGTCCCATCATCAGCTGAAAGAGACGAACATTTTAATAGTTGAATGGTTTTAATAGCTGAAAGTAGGGGGGCGTGGCCTGACGCTGCATGGAGTAGGACGTGTGTGCTCTGGGCTCCGTCCATTACTCCTTTTAAACTACACCCTGCAGCACACAAAATCCAGCATCCACCTGAAAATCCTGCCTGGGGACTCTACACACACCCTGACTAACCTCTGGAGGCCTTCAGCCACACGGCAGCCCGAACGGAGCGGCGTTCTCCCACACAGCGGCCGCCGCATTCAGGAAAGTCCCCGGCTCCGGCCTACTCCCGGAGCCCGCGGCCATCTTGGTACACCCGCAGCGGACGCCACAGTCAGGAAAGTCCCCGGCTCCGGCCTACTCCCGGAGCCCGCGGCCATCTTGGCACACCCGAAGCTCCACAAAGGCACAGTAAATCCGCCGCCATCTGGGCCCCATTACACATTTATAAGCCTTAGTCACACTCACACCACCTTCTGAACCCCCCTGCTGTATTCCTGGAGGGGCCTTTCTTGTCCTGGCTGACTAGTTTGATCCGGGCCTACGGATTGCTCCACACTGAGGACACCCACCGCCATCTTGGGGCCTGCTGTCAGATAAGAGACCACAAGAAGATAGAGGTGGTGGATTGCCTGAGAGCCTGGTCCCTCTGCCTTGATCCCCTGTGGCCTGACGCCATCCTGCGACCTGTCGGCCTGACCTCTCCAGCACCAGGGACACAGTGAGTAGCGGCTCTCCCCTTTACCCACAAACCGCACAAAGACTCTAACCTTCTGCAGCATCTGGGCTCCAAAGTCTGTACCCACAGAGGGAACGCTGTGTCCCGAGGGGTACGGAACTAAACCGGCCGGCCCCCTTCTGTGGGAAAGTCTGCGGCTCCGACTTAGTTCTGGAAGTAGGCGGCCATCTTGCTACTCCACATACACCCTCCTCCATCCCTCTTCATTCTACTGTATTGACAGCACGGCTCTCTCCTTTCATAGAATCTGTGCACTGAGTGGCCCATTACCACCTCCCACAGTACCTACAGGAGTCCCCTGGGTTATTGGATACCATATTTGGGACTGTATCTTTGACCATTTTGTGCATGTAATCTGATGTGAGTGTGAGGGGCCCTGTCCAGCCACCGGCCTTACAGCTCCAGCTATGCCCGCCAAGACACCTAAAACTCGTTCCACATTAGGCAAAAGATCCGGGAAGGGTTTGAAACCTCATACAACTGCCTCAGGCTCTATCCAGCAATATTTATCTGGCGCACGCAGTGGACAAACCAGAACTTCAAGACCGAGTATCTCTCCCTCCTCCCATGCTGCCTCAGTGAGGGAAAGTTCCCCTGCCTCATCTTACTGCTCAGACCTCATGGAGGATCCCGGATCCCCCGCAGGCTCAGAAATGACATCGTTGATGAGTGGTCTTAAAAAAGAACTTGCTGGTATGTTTCACAGCTTGGCATCAGCCATAATAGAATTACAGGAGACTGTTACCCAGCTCGCATTTGCCCATCGTGCCTCTCTCTACAAACTCGAGGACCTCGAGAACCGTAACCGTAGAAATAACCTACGTATCAGAGGCCTACCAGAAGCAACCAGAGACAATGACCTAGAGCCATCGATCCGAGGAATTCTCAATACAATCCTGGAAAATCCTGTCACTGACCCACTGCGATTTGATCGTGTACATCGCGCCCTGCGCCCTCGTAATGCAAATTCAGACCAACCCAGAGATGTCATTTGTCGTTTGCACTACTTCGAGGATAAAAACGCCATCATGACAAAACTGCGGAACACTCCTAACATTGACTTTGACGGAGCAGTCCTTAAAATATTCCCTGATCTGTCCAAGGAAACTCTGGATCGTCGCAGAGCCCTAAAACCGCTCCTTGAACACCTGCGCACAGACGGGATTACTTACAGATGGGGTTTTCCAGCCTGCTTGATCGCTACCAAAGGTGGTCGCTCTCATACTCTTCGCTTTCCAGAGGAACTCTCTACCTTCCTTCAGGATCTCAATCTTCCACCTGTGGACCTCCCGGGCTGGCAAGACCCCATTCCGAAATTCTCAAACCCCTTGGACCCCCCTTGGAGGAAAACTCCGTCAAAGAAAAGGCGCACGTCAATCCCGGGATCCGCACAGAAACATGGCTGAGATATGCCTTTTTCTACTCATCTCTGTTTGTCTTCTCTTTTTTTTTTTAAGTATTTACGGATACCCAAAATTTAAATTTTCATTATGCTTGGGTCAGACTCTTTGAACTCTATTTTCAGCCTCAATGGCTTAGAGGAAATAGACCTGACATTCATTTTTTTTTTTTTTTTCTTTTCTTTTGGGTATCCCACTGTTTAAATTCAGTTTTTCTGGATCTGAAAGGTTCAATTGCATTCTTTATTGCAGGGTTTGTTAGGTTTACCTTGATGTTGTAATTAATATTACTTTGGTTTTCATAACCTTCCCTTTTCCTGTTTGTTATGTTATATCTCTCATGTTCAAATTTTTTATTTTTTATTTTTTTGCTGGAGCTCATTACAGGTAATCTGATATATGTTTTTTATTTAACAGGCCGAGTGCTGGCGGGGCGCACTGCTCTCTTGTTCTTTTTCCTTGGTGCCTACCCCGCCCCCTCCCCCTTTTCCCTTTTGGGGTTGGTAAGACCGGGCGGCCCACAAGGTCTCTCACCCAGACTCTCATTGGAGTTCTGGATGGCTGCCTGTTCTTTCTCTCCCCACAGGGACCACTGCAGATTTCTGCGTGTCTTACTGATTACTCCCACAATTGTGTTATTGCATTTACATGCTTTCTCTTTGTGTTCCCCCTTCTCCTTTCTTCTACCCTTTCTGACTATTTTTCGCCAACCTCCTTCCCCCCCCCCTCCACGTTGGCATGCGTGGAAGTATAGGATAGGAAGTCCCACTCTGTTGTACCAATGGCGACTCTGACAATAACATCTTATAATGTCCGCGGTCTTAACGTTGCTGCTAAACGACACCAAGTAATACGTGAGCTAAAGCATACTGCTTGCTCTGTTGCCTTTCTTCAGGAAACGCATTTAACCCACAATACACCGGTCAGATTGACCTCACCCTACTTTCCGCAGTGGTATTACAGCCTCTCTGACACCAACAAGGCTAAGGGTGTTGCCATTGGTTTCAGCAGTGGGATATCTTTTCGCCTAACAGATATGCTAGCAGACGACTTTGGTCGTTTTCTCTTCCTTAAGGGCTTTATAGGCAACACCCAATGCACGTTTGCAAATATATACTGTCCGAATCAGAATCAACCAACCTTTTTCTCACAAATCCTCACTAAACTAACACAATTTGCCAAAGGTATTATTGTCCTTGCTGGCGACATAAACATGCCCCTCGACCCTACAATGGATACGTCCCAGGGCCGATCAAACATATCGTTTAAACGATTAGCTTTTGTTAAAAAAAGACTCATAGATCATCAATTAATAGATGTCTGGCGCCTGCTCCACCCTAAGGACAAAGACTACTCACACTTCTCTGCGACACACCAGTCTTACTCTAGAATCGATAATATATTTCTGGACCACTTCCATCTTCCTCTCCTCAAATCTACACATATAGGAACCGCAACTTTATCTGACCATGCACCTGTGACAATGCGCATGACCATGCCCACCTTAACCCGTAGCACCAATAACTGGAAACTTAATGATTCCCTTCTCTCTAATCAAACTGAAGTCTCCATGTTGGCCTCTCACTTGACGCATTACTTTAAAGAGAACTTACCTTCTGTAACTTCCCCATCTATTGTATGGGAAGCTCATAAGGCCACTATACGAGGACGATTCATTGAGCTCGGTGCAAGGAAAAAAAGGGAGCATGGTCACCAAATTGCACAGGTACTGCAACAAATAACTGATCTTGATAAACAACATAAACTTTCACTCCACAGCGCTCATCTCAAAGCCCTCACGCTTAAACGTGAAGAACTGAAAAACCTTCTAGACTTAGACACTAAAAAGAAACTTCATCGCATATCACAGAAATTCTATGAATGGGGCAATAAACCAAGCAAATTACTTGCTAGATCCCTTAAGGCTACACAAACTAAGTCTTTTATTCCTAAAATTAAACTTCCAACGGGGGAGCTTGTTCATGCAACTCCACATATTGCCAAAGCCTTTAGGGAATTCTACGCAGATTTATATAATGTTACAAATGGTTTATCTTCTTTGTCCCCCTCAGAGAGGCGCTCTCGCATGCTCTCCTATTTGAGGGCGGCAAACCTCCCTCAACTGTCTAGGTCAGCCCTTAGGGAGATGGAAGCAGATTTTTCAGTTGAAGAATTCCAGACCGCTTTAAAATCCTCCCCTTCAGGTAAAGCTCCCGGCCCTGACGGGTTCACTATTCTTTATTACAAAACATTCCAAGACATCTTACTTCCTCGCCTCACGGCCTACGCTAACTCAATTTCCCAATCTTCAGGTTTATGCCCAGAATCCCTTTCAGCACATATTACTGTTATACCTAAACCCGGTAAAGACCCCACTCTTTGCAGCAGCTACAGGCCAATTTCTTTAATAAATACTGACATTAAACTATTTGCCAAGGTGATGGCCAACCGCATACTCCCTCTACTGCCCAACTGGATCTCGGCAGATCAAACAGGTTTCATACCACATAGAGAGGCTAAAGATAACTCCTTACGGACTATTTCCCTAATCCAGTATGTTCAAAGATGTGCCCAGCCCACCCTGCTTCTTTCTACTGATGCTGAAAAGGCATTAGATAGGGTGGACTGGGACTATCTTAAGATGACCTTACGTCACTTTGGATTGGGCCCAAAGATGTTTTACCGCATCTCTTCACTTTATTCTGCCCCCTCTGCGCAAATTCGCATAAATGGCTCGTTAAGTGATCCCTTCACCTTGCATAATAGCACTAGGCAGGGATGCCCTCTCTCCCCCCTTCTCTTTGCTATCACTTTAGAGCCCTTCCTAGCCACAATTAGACGCAATATAAATATACGAGGTATCCAAGTAGGTGCCAGAACTCACAAATATGCCGCCTATGCCGACGACATACTCTTCTTTATCCAACAACCACGTATCTCTCTACCTAATTTAATGTCAGCATTCTCCACCTTTCAAACGATATCAAACTTTAAAATAAACCTTTCCAAATCTGAAATTTTAAACATTAACCTCCCCAGGTCAGAAGCGGCCTCTTTGAAACCCTTTTTTCCATTCAGATGGGAACATGAAATACTTGGGTATATACCTTACACCTAAACTGCACTCACTTTTTAAATATAATTACATCCCGCTGTTAAATAACATCAGAAAGGACCTAAGAAAATGGGCTAATCTATCACACTCATGGTTGGGGAAAATAAACATCATCAAAATGAACATTCTCCCTCGCATATTATTTATTTTTCAGATGACCCCACTGGGTGTACCTATAGGGTTCTTCACTATTCTGCAAGCGATGATCTCCCGCTTTGTGTGGAAGAACAGCCGCCCCAGAATATCTAGAGACGTTCTTTTTCGCTCCAAGTGTTCTGGGGGTCTGGCACTCCCCAATTTTAAGTCTTATTACCATGCTGTCATACTGTCTAGATTGGCAGACTGGAAATACTCTGTTAATTCAAAACTATGGGTACAACTAGAATACTCTCTGAGTGGTGTAGATCTTTCTGTTGCCCCCTGGTTACCCCGAGCTTTTAGGAATATTACCCACACTGTTTCAGCACTCACCTCGTCCACATTGGATATCTGGGATGCCATGCACAGGAAATTTTCCTGGAACTATGACTCTCCTCTGATGCCTCTTCTTAACCACCACTATTTCCTACCAGGTCTATTGGACCCAGGATTTAAATCCTGGTCTCCAGGAAAACCTCTTCTGTTGCATCACGTCTTAAATGCCAATGTAATTAAACCTCTTCCGGGGATTCTCTGCTCTAAACCTATCACATTTATGGATAAGTGGAGATATTATCAATTGCAACGCTTTATACGATCCCTTCCCCACCCATTACGAGGCTTACAGGATCTAAATAGCATAGAAGAAATACTCCACCCGAAAGACCCCCCTCTGCATGGTATCTCATTATTTTACAAAGCTCTTACTGATCTTTCTAATCCTTCATACCCACACTTCCTGGCTAAATGGGAGTTAGATTTAGACTCTCCCCTCACAGACACTCTGAAAGATAAAGTCTTACAACTCGCTCATGCCTCCTCACTCGCTTCAAAAATGGCAGAAGTCAACTACAAACTACTTTCCAGATGGTACTATACCCCAGTTAAAATGCACCAAATGTTCCCCGACAGCTCCCCATTGTGCTGGAGGAGATGCGGGAACGAAGCCACACATGCTCATATTTGGTGGCACTGCCCATTCATTCGGCCCTTCTGGACCAATGTTCTTAATCTTATATTACAGATTACAGACATCAATCTCCCTCTAGATCCTTGGACCGTCCTCTTTCATGCTACTAAAGAAACAATTGGTACCTATAAACGTTCACTCCTTCCTCATTTACTGAATACTGCCAAGGCCCTAATCCCTACTCTGTGGGGTCAACCCACAATCCCGTCTGTAAAAAATTGGTTACATAAGATCTCAGAGGTTCATCATTTGGAGGACATAACTCACAGCATTAGAGGTACTTCCCAGAGACACACTTTAACTTGGGCACCCTGGATAAAGTTCACATTCTCATCCCACTATAAGGAAATCATAACACAACCCGTATGAGCTTACATTTTTAACCATTGTATAGGACCCTTATGACTTAAATTCAGAGATTTCCCCTCTCCTGACTGCGGTTTATCCTACCTCCACATACTTTCATACTTATTGGTAATGTTACACTAAAGTATGACGACACGCATGCCAACCCCCCCCCCCCTTGATCCCACTCTTTAACCTCTCTTTCATTCTTACCTCCATATCTTCTTTTCCCTCACTTTTTCCTCCTATCTATCTCTCGTTCGGTTTTCTTTTTCCAACTACTTACTCTATTTAGTTGCAATCTTATTTCTTGATTGTCTATTATGCTCACATAAGTTATAAGCCTCTGTTTAGTCTATGGCTTTATTTGTCCATTCATCCTTATATGCACTTACAGTGGCATTTATTTAAATGTTGCGTTATGTTGAGATTAGGTGCACAACGCACCTTCTGTATTTCGCTCATAAGATTGTTTATAATATGTTATTTGTTTATCTTATCTTTCTTTTGTAAAAATTCCTTAATAAACAATTATTAAACAAAAAGAAAATAGCTGAAAGTATGCAGAAGTTACGCAGAGCCAAAAAATGTACGGAATAAAATTAAAATTAAAATTAAAAATAAATAAAATCGAATAACAATAGTGGGACTGCTAAAGTAGTCCCACTAATAAAGAAATAAAACTAGAAAATGCATTTCCTGGGGAAAATGCGTGGGAATGCTGAATAGCTGAATTGCTAAAACGGCCCCCATCAAAACTGCCCCCATCATACTGCCATCAAAACTGCCCCATCAGAATTGCCCCATCAAAATTGTCCCCATTAAAACTGCCCCATCATATTGCCACCATCAGAATTGCCCCATGAAAACTGCCCCATCATATTGCCACCATGAAAACTGCCCCATCAGAATTGCACCATGAAAACGGCCCCATCATATTGCCACCATGAAAACTTCCCCATCATATTGCCACCATGAAAACTGCCCCCATCATATTGCCATCAAAACTGCCCCATCAGAATTGCCCCATCAAAATTTGCCCCATCAAAATTGTCCCCATCAAAACTGCCCCATCATATTGCCACCATCAAAACTGCTTCATCAGAATTGCCCCATCAAAACTGCCCCATCATATTGCCACCATCAAAACTGCCCCATCAGAAATGCCCTATCAAAATTGCCACCACCAAAACTGCCCCATCAGAATTGCTCCATCAAAACTGTTGGATGTTCATCATATTTTATGAACATTTTAAAGTTTGTTTGGCATTTGTAGGTGAAAGTATGAAAGAGCTGAATTTTTTGGGAGCAGAATAAGATTTTAAGGATTTCAAGCATGCTCCCTTTGACTGCAATGTTAAAAAAAAGTGATAAAAAGCTTAATATTTTAAAAAGTATAAATGGTAGAAAAAAAGTTGAAAAAGTCCCATCATCAGCTGAAAGAGACGAACATTTTAATAGTTGAATGGTTTTAATAGCTAAAAGTATGCAGAAGTTACGCAGAGCCAATAAACGTACGGAACTAGAAAATGCATTTCCTGGGGAAAATGCGTGGGAATGCTGAATAGCTGAATTGCTAAAACGGCCGCCATCAAAACTGCCCCATCATACTGCCATCAAAACTGCCCCATCAGAATTGCCCCATCAAAATTGTCCCCATTAAAACTGCCCTATCATATTGCCACCATCAAAACTGCCCCATCAGAATTGCTCCATCAAAATTGTCCCATCATATTGCCACTATCAGAATTGCCCCATCAAAACTGCCCCATCATATTGCCACCATCAAAACTGCCCCATCAGAATTGCCCCATCATATTACCATCATCAAAACTGCCCCATCATATTGCCACCATCAAAACTGCCCCCATCATATTGCCATCAAAACTGCCCCATTAGAATTGCCCCATCAAAATTGTCCCCATCAAAACTGCCCCATCATATTGCCACCATCAAAACTGCCCCATCAGAATTGCCACCATCAAACCTGCCCCCATCAGAATTGCCCTATCAAAACTGCCCCATCATATTGCCACCATCAAAACTGCCCCATCAGAATTGTCCCATCAAAACTGCCCCATCATATTGCCACTATCAAAACTGCCCCATCATAATTGCCCCATCAAAACTGCCCCATCATATTCCTCTATTATAAATCAGTACATGGTGTGTCTGTCCCCTCCCCCGGGCTCTGTAATCAGAGCTGAGATGCTCCAGTCACCTCCCCCCCTGTGTATAACAGAAGCTTTGGTATCCATGGCAACAAAGCAACACAGTACACTCTGATTAATGGCTAAAATTTCCTGAAATGACCTCTAAACAAAAAGCTTTTTCACAAAAAAATCTGAAGCATGCTCCTATTGACTTCAATGTTAAAAAAAAGTGATAAAAAGCTTAATATTTTAAAAAGTATAAATGGTAGAAAAAAAGTCAAAAAAAAAAAAAGTCAAAAAAGTCCCATCATCAGCTGAAAGAGACGAACATTTTAATAGTTGAATGGTTTTAATAGCTGAAAGTATGCAGAAGTTACGCAGAGCCAAAAAATGTACGGAATAAAATTAAAATTAAAAATAAATAAAATCGAATAACAATAGTGGGACTGCTAAAGTAGTCCCAATAATAAAGAAATAAAAACTAGAAAATGCATTTCCTGGGGAAAATGCGTGGGAATGCTGAATAGCTGAATTGCTAAAATGGCCCCCATCAAAACTGCCCCCATCATACTGCCATCAAAACTGCCCCATCAGAATTGCCCCATCAAAATTGTCCCCATTAAAACTGCCCCATCATATTGCTACCATCAGAATTGCCCCATCAAAACTGCCCCATCATATTGCTACCATCAGAATTGCCCCATCAAAACTGCCCCATCATATTGCCACCATCAAAACTGCCTCATCAGAATTGCACCATGAAAACTGCCCCATCATATTGCCACCATGAAAACTGCCCCATCATATTGCCACCATGAAAACTGCCCCATCATATTGCCACCATGAAAACTGCCCCCATCATATTGCCATCAAAACTGCCCCATCAGAATTGCCCCATCAAATTTTGCCCCATCAAAATTGTCCCCATCAAAACTGCCCCATCATATTACCAACATCAAAACTGCCCCATCAGAATTGCCCCATCAAAACTGCCCCATCATATTGCCACCATCAAACCTGCCCCCATCAAAACTGCCCCATCAGAATTGCCCTATCAAAACTTCCCCATCAGAATTGCCCTATCAAAACTGCCCCATCATATTGCCACTATCAAAACTGCCCCATCAGAATTGCCCTATCAAAACTGCCCCATCATATTGCCACCATCAAAACTGCCCCATCAGAATTGCCCCATCAAAACTGCCCCATCATATTCCTCTATTATAAATCAGTACATGGTGTGTCTGTCCCCTCCCCCGGGCTCTGTAATCAGAGCTGAGATGCTCCAGCCACCTACCCCCTGTGTATAACAGAAGCTTTGGTAACCATGGCAACAAAGCAATACAGTACACTCTGATTAATGGCTAAAATTTCCTGAAATGACCTCTAAACAAAAAGCTTTTTCACAAAAACTGTAAAAGATATCAAACTGAAAAAATATAGCCAGATAGCTGAATATTTTATGAACATTTTAAAGTTTGTTTGGCGTCTGTAGGTGAAAGTACGAAGGAGCTGAAACTTTTGGGAGCGGAATAAGATTTTAAGGATTTCAAGCATGCTCCCATTGACTGCAATGTTAAAAAAAGTGATAAAAAGCTTAATATTTTAAAAAGTATAAATGGTAGAAAAAAAGTTGAAAATTTCCATCATCAGCTGAAAGAGACGAACCTTTTAATAGTTGAATGGTTTTAATAGCTAAAAGTATGCAGAAGTTACACAGAGACAAAAAACGTACGGAATAAAATTAAAATTAAAAATAAGTAAAATCAAAGAACAATAGTGGGACTGCTAAAGCATTCCCACTAATAAAGAAATAAAAACTAGAAAATGCATTTCCTGGGGAAAATGCATGGGAATGCTGAATAGCTGAATTGCTAAAACGGCCGCCATCAAAACTGCCCTATCATACTGCCATCAAAACTGCCCCATCAGAATTGCCCCATCAAAATTGTCCCCATTAAAACTGCCCTATCATATTGCCACCATCAAAACTGCCCCATCAGAATTGCTCCATCAAAATTGTCCCATCATATTGCCACCATCAGAATTGCCCCATCAAAACTGCCCCATCATATTGCCACCATCAAAACTGCCCCATCAGAATTGCCAAATCATATTACCATCATCAAAACTGCCCCATCATATTGCCACCATCAAAACTGCCCCATCATATTGCCACCATCAGAATTGCCCCATCAAAACTGCCCCATCATATTGCCACCATCAAAACTGCCCCATCAGAATTGCACCATGAAAACTGCCCCATCATATTGCCACCATGAAAACTGCCCCATCATATTGCCACCATGAAAACTGCCCCCATCATATTGCCATCAAAACTGCCCCATCAGAATTGCCCCATCAAAATTTGCCCCATCAAAATTGTCCCCATCAAAACTGCCCCATCATATTGCCACCATCAAAACTGCCTCATCAGAATTGCCCCATCAAAACTGCCCCATCATATTGCCACCATCAAACCTGCCCCCATCAAAACTGCCCCATCAGAATTGCCCTATCAAAACTTCCCCATCAGAATTGCCCTATCAAAACTGCCCCATCATATTGCCACTATCAAAACTGCCCCATCAGAATTGCCCTATCAAAACTGCCCCATCATATTGCCACCATCAAAACTGCCCCATCAGAATTGCCCCATCAAAACTGCCCCATCATATTCCTCTATTATAAATCAGTACATGGTGTGTCTGTCCCCTCCCCCGGGCTCTGTAATCAGAGCTGAGATGCTCCAGCCACCTACCCCCTGTGTATAACAGAAGCTTTGGTAACCATGGCAACAAAGCAATACAGTACACTCTGATTAATGGCTAAAATTTCCTGAAATGACCTCTAAACAAAAAGCTTTTTCACAAAAACTGTAAAAGATATCAAACTGAAAAAATATAGCCAGATAGCTGAATATTTTATGAACATTTTAAAGTTTGTTTGGCGTCTGTAGGTGAAAGTACGAAGGAGCTGAAACTTTTGGGAGCGGAATAAGATTTTAAGGATTTCAAGCATGCTCCCATTGACTGCAATGTTAAAAAAAGTGATAAAAAGCTTAATATTTTAAAAAGTATAAATGGTAGAAAAAAAGTTGAAAATTTCCATCATCAGCTGAAAGAGACGAACCTTTTAATAGTTGAATGGTTTTAATAGCTAAAAGTATGCAGAAGTTACACAGAGACAAAAAACGTACGGAATAAAATTAAAATTAAAAATAAGTAAAATCAAAGAACAATAGTGGGACTGCTAAAGCATTCCCACTAATAAAGAAATAAAAGCTAGAAAATGCATTTCCTGGGGAAAATGCATGGGAATGCTGAATAGCTGAATTGCTAAAACGGCCGCCATCAAAACTGCCCCATCATACTGCCATCAAAACTGCCCCATCAGAATTGCCCCATCAAAATTGTCCCCATTAAAACTGCCCTATCATATTGCCACCATCAAAACTGCCCCATCAGAATTGCTCCATCAAAATTGTCCCATCATATTGCCACCATCAGAATTGCCCCATCAAAACTGCCCCATCATATTGCCACCATCAAAACTGCCCCATCAGAATTGCCAAATCATATTACCATCATCAAAACTGCCCCATCATATTGCCACCATCAAAACTGCCCCATCATATTGCCACCATCAGAATTGCCCCATCAAAACTGCCCCATCATATTGCCACCATCAAAACTGCCCCATCAGAATTGCACCATGAAAACTGCCCCATCATATTGCCACCATGAAAACTGCCCCATCATATTGCCACCATGAAAACTGCCCCCATCATATTGCCATCAAAACTGCCCCATCAGAATTGCCCCATCAAAATTTGCCCCATCAAAATTGTCCCCATCAAAACTGCCCCATCATATTGCCACCATCAAAACTGCCTCATCAGAATTGCCCCATCAAAACTGCCCCATCATATTGCCACCATCAAAATTGCCCCATCAGAAATGCCCTATCAAAATTGCCCCATCATATTGCCACCACCAAAACTGCCCCATCAGAATTGCTCCATCAAAACTGCCCTATCAGAATTGCCCTATCAAAACTGCCCCATCATATTGCCACCATCAAAACTGCCCCATCAGAATTGCCCCATCAAAACTGCCCCATCATATTCCTCTATTATAAATCAGTACATGGTGTGTCTGTCCCCTCCCCCGGGCTCTGTAATCAGAGCTGAGATGCTCCAGCCACCTCCCCCCCTGTGTATAACAGAAGCTTTGGTAACCATGGCAACATAAGCAACACAGTACACTCTGATTAATGGCTAAAATTTCCTGAAATGACTTCTAAACAAAAAGCTTTTTCACAAAAACTGTAAAAGATATCAAACTGAAAAGATATAGCCAGATAGCTGAATATTTTGTGAACATTTTAAAGTTTGTTTGGCGTTTGTAGGTGAAAGTATGAAAGAGCTGAATTTTTTGGGAGCAGAATAAGATTTTAAGGATTTCAAGCATGCTCCCTTTGACTGCAATGTTAAAAAAAAGTGATAAAAAGCTTAATATTTTAAAAAGTATAAATGGTAGAAAAAAAGTTGAAAAAGTCCCATCATCAGCTGAAAGAGACGAACATTTTAATAGTTGAATGGTTTTAATAGCTAAAAGTATGCAGAAGTTACGCAGAGCCAATAAACGTACGGAACTAGAAAATGCATTTCCTGGGGAAAATGCGTGGGAATGCTGAATAGCTAAATTGCTAAAACGGCCGTCATCAAAACTGCCCCATCATACTGCCATCAAAACTGCCCCATCAGAATTGCCCCATCAAAATTGTCCCCATTAAAACTGCCCCATCATATTGCCACCATCAAAACTGCCCCATCAGAATTGCTCCATCAAAATTGTCCCATCATATTGCCACCATCAGAATTGCCCCATCAAAACTGCCCCATCATATTGCCACCATCAAAACTGCCCCATCATATTGCCACCATCAAAACTGCCCCATCAGAATTGCCCCATCATATTACCATCATCAAAACTGCCCCATCATATTGCCACCATCAAAACTGCCCCCATCATATTGCCATCAAAACTGCCCCATTAGAATTGCCCCATCAAAATTGTCCCCATCAAAACTGCCCCATCATATTGCCACCATCAAAACTGCCCCATCAGAATTGCCACCATCAAACCTGCCCCCATCAAAACTGCCCCATCAGAATTGCCCCATCAAAACTGCCCCATCAGAATTGCCCTATCAAAACTGCCCCATCATATTGCCACCATCAAAACTGCCCCATCAGAATTGTCCCATCAAAACTGCCCCATCATATTGCCACTATCAAAACTGCCCCATCATAATTGCCCCATCAAAACTGCCCCATCATATTCCTCTATTATAAATCAGTACATGGTGTATCTGTCCCCTCCCCCGGGCTCTGTAATCAGAGCTGAGATGCTCCAGTCACCTCCCCCCTGTGTATAACAGAAGCTTTGGTATCCATGGCAACAAAGCAGCACAGTACACTCTGATTAATGGCTAAAATTTCCTGAAATGACCTCTAAACAAAAAGCTTTTTCACAAAAAAATCTGAAGCATGCTCCTATTGACTTCAATGTTAAAAAAAAGTGATAAAAAGCTTAATATTTTAAAAAGTATAAATGGTAGAAAAAAAGTTAAAAAAGTCCCATCATCAGCTGAAAGAGACGAATATTTTAATAGTTAAATGGTTTTAATAGCTGAAAGTATGCAGAAGTTACGCAGAGCCAAAAAATGTACGGAATAAAATTAAAATCAAAATTAAAAATAAATAAAATCGAATAACAATAGTGGGACTGCTAAAGTAGTCCCACTAATAAAGAAACAAAAACTAGAAAATGCATTTCCTGGGGAAAATGCGTGGGAATGCTGAATAGCTGAATTGCTAAAACGGCCCCCATCAAAACTGCCCCCATCATACTGCCATCAAAACTGCCCCATCAGAATTGCCCCATCAAAATTGTCCCCATTAAAACTGCCCCATCATATTGCCACCATCAGAATTGCTCCATCAAAACTGCCCCATCATATTGCCACCATGAAAACTGCCCCATCATATTGCCACCATAAAAACTGCCCCCATCATATTGCCATCAAAACTGCCCCATCAGAATTGCCCCATCAAAATTTGCCCCATCAAAATTGTCCCCATCAAAACTGCCCCATCATATTGCCACCATCAAAACTGCCTCATCAGAATTGCCCCATCAAAACTGCCCCATCATATTGCCACCATCAAACCTGCCCCCATCAAAACTGCCCCATCAGAATTGCCCTATCAAAACTGCCCCATCAGAATTGCCCTATCAAAACTGCCCCATCATATTGCCACTATCAAAACTGCCCCATCAGAATTGTCCCATCAAAACTGCCCCATCATATTGCCACCATCAAAACTGCCCCATCATAATTGCCCCATCAAAACTGCCCCATCATATTCCTCTATTATAAATCAGTACATGGTGTGTCTGTCCCCTCCCCCGGGCTCTGTAATCAGCGCTGAGATGCTCCAGCCACCTCCCCCCCTGTGTATAACAGAAGCTTTGGTAACCATGGCAACAAAGCAACACAGTACACTCTGATTAATGGCTAAAATTTCCTGAAATGACCTCTAAACAAAAAGCTTTTTCACAAAAACTGTAAAAGATATCAAACTGAAAAAATATAGCCAGATAGCTGAATATTTTATGAACATTTTAAAGTTTGTTTGGCGTCTGTAGGTGAAAGTATGAAGGAGCTGAAACTTTTGGGAGCGGAATAAGATTTTAAGGATTTCAAGCATGCTCCCATTGACTGCAATGTTAAAAAAGTGATAAAAAGCTTAAAATTTTAAAAAGTATAAATGGTAGAAAAAAAGTTGAAAATTTCCATCATCAGCTGAAAGAGCCGAACATTTTAATAGTTGAATGGATTCAAATAGCTAAAAGTATGCAGAAGTTACACAGAGACAAAAAACGTATGGAATAAAATTAAAATTAAAAATAAGTAAAATCAAAGAACAATGGTGGGACTGCTAAAGCATTCCCACTAATAAAGAAATAAAAACTAGAAAATGCATTTCCTGGGGAAAATGCGTGGGAATGCTGATTAGCTGAATTGCTAAAACGGCCGCCATCAAAACTGTCCCATCATACTGCCATCAAAACTGCCCCATCAGAATTGCCCCATCAAAATTGTCCCCATTAAAACTGCCCTATCATATTGCCACCATCAAAACTGCCCCATCAGAATTGCTCCATCAAAATTGTCCCATCATATTGCCACCATCAGAATTGCCCCATCAAAACTGCCCCATCATATTGCCACCATCAAAACTGCCCCATCAGAATTGCCCCATCATATTACCATCATCAAAACTGCCCCATCATATTGCCACCATTAAAACTGCCCCATCATATTGCCACCATCAGAATTGCCCCATCAAAACTGCCCCATCATATTGCCACCATCAAAACTGCCCCATCAGAATTGCACCATGAAAACTGCCCCATCATATTGCCACCATGAAAACTGCCCCATCATATTGCCACCATGAAAACTGCCCCATCATATTGCCACCATGAAAACTGCCCCCATCATATTGCCATCAAAACTGCCCCATCAGAATTGCCCCATCAAAATTTGCCCCATCAAAATTGTCCCCATCAAAACTGCCCCATCATATTGCCACCATCAAAACTGCCTCATCAGAATTGCCCCATCAAAACTGCCCCATCATATTGCCACCATCAAAACTGCCCCATCAGAAATGCCCTATCAAAATTGCCCCATCATATTGCCACCACCAAAACTGCCCCATCAGAATTGCTCCATCAAAACTGCCCTATCAGAATTGCCCTATCAAAACTGCCCCATCATATTGCCACCATCAAAACTGCCCCATCAGAATTGCCCCATCAAAACTGCCCCATCATATTCCTCTATTATAAATCAGTACATGGTGTGTCTGTCCCCTCCCCCGGGCTCTGTAATCAGAGCTGAGATGCTCCAGCCACCTCCCCCCCTGTGTATAACAGAAGCTTTGGTAACCATGGCAACATAAGCAACACAGTACACTCTGATTAATGGCTAAAATTTCCTGAAATGACTTCTAAACAAAAAGCTTTTTCACAAAAACTGTAAAAGATATCAAACTGAAAAGATATAGCCAGATAGCTGAATATTTTGTGAACATTTTAAAGTTTGTTTGGCGTTTGTAGGTGAAAGTATGAAAGAGCTGAATTTTTTGGGAGCAGAATAAGATTTTAAGGATTTCAAGCATGCTCCCTTTGACTGCAATGTTAAAAAAAAGTGATAAAAAGCTTAATATTTTAAAAAGTATAAATGGTAGAAAAAAAGTTGAAAAAGTCCCATCATCAGCTGAAAGAGACGAACATTTTAATAGTTGAATGGTTTTAATAGCTAAAAGTATGCAGAAGTTACGCAGAGCCAATAAACGTATGGAACTAGAAAATGCATTTCCCGGGGAAAATGCGTGGGAATGCTGAATAGCAAAATTGCTAAAACAGCCGTCATCAAAACTGCCCCATCATACTGCCATCAAAACTGCCCCATCAGAATTGCCCCATCAAAATTGTCCCCATTAAAACTGCCCCATCATATTGCCACCATCAAAACTGCCCCATCAGAATTGCTCCATCAAAATTGTCCCATCATATTGCCACCATCAGAATTGCCCCATCAAAACTGCCCCATCATATTGCCACCATCAAAACTGCCCCATCATATTGCCACCATCAAAACTGCCCCATCAGAATTGCCCCATCATATTACCATCATCAAAACTGCCCCATCATATTGCCACCATCAAAACTGCCCCCATCATATTGCCATCAAAACTGCCCCATTAGAATTGCCCCATCAAAATTGTCCCCATCAAAACTGCCCCATCATATTGCCACCATCAAAACTGCCCCATCAGAATTGCCACCATCAAACCTGCCCCCATCAAAACTGCCCCATCAGAATTGCCCCATCAAAACTGCCCCATCAGAATTGCCCTATCAAAACTGCCCCATCATATTGCCACCATCAAAACTGCCCCATCAGAATTGTCCCATCAAAACTGCCCCATCATATTGCCACTATCAAAACTGCCCCATCATAATTGCCCCATCAAAACTGCCCCATCATATTCCTCTATTATAAATCAGTACATGGTGTATCTGTCCCCTCCCCCGGGCTCTGTAATCAGAGCTGAGATGCTCCAGTCACCTCCCCCCTGTGTATAACAGAAGCTTTGGTATCCATGGCAACAAAGCAGCACAGTACACTCTGATTAATGGCTAAAATTTCCTGAAATGACCTCTAAACAAAAAGCTTTTTCACAAAAAAATCTGAAGCATGCTCCTATTGACTTCAATGTTAAAAAAAAGTGATAAAAAGCTTAATATTTTAAAAAGTATAAATGGTAGAAAAAAAGTTAAAAAAGTCCCATCATCAGCTGAAAGAGACGAATATTTTAATAGTTAAATGGTTTTAATAGCTGAAAGTATGCAGAAGTTACGCAGAGCCAAAAAATGTACGGAATAAAATTAAAATCAAAATTAAAAATAAATAAAATCGAATAACAATAGTGGGACTGCTAAAGTAGTCCCACTAATAAAGAAACAAAAACTAGAAAATGCATTTCCTGGGGAAAATGCGTGGGAATGCTGAATAGCTGAATTGCTAAAACGGCCCCCATCAAAACTGCCCCCATCATACTGCCATCAAAACTGCCCCATCAGAATTGCCCCATCAAAATTGTCCCCATTAAAACTGCCCCATCATATTGCCACCATCAGAATTGCTCCATCAAAACTGCCCCATCATATTGCCACCATGAAAACTGCCCCATCATATTGCCACCATAAAAACTGCCCCCATCATATTGCCATCAAAACTGCCCCATCAGAATTGCCCCATCAAAATTTGCCCCATCAAAATTGTCCCCATCAAAACTGCCCCATCATATTGCCACCATCAAAACTGCCTCATCAGAATTGCCCCATCAAAACTGCCCCATCATATTGCCACCATCAAACCTGCCCCCATCAAAACTGCCCCATCAGAATTGCCCTATCAAAACTGCCCCATCAGAATTGCCCTATCAAAACTGCCCCATCATATTGCCACTATCAAAACTGCCCCATCAGAATTGTCCCATCAAAACTGCCCCATCATATTGCCACCATCAAAACTGCCCCATCATAATTGCCCCATCAAAACTGCCCCATCATATTCCTCTATTATAAATCAGTACATGGTGTGTCTGTCCCCTCCCCCGGGCTCTGTAATCAGCGCTGAGATGCTCCAGCCACCTCCCCCCCTGTGTATAACAGAAGCTTTGGTAACCATGGCAACAAAGCAACACAGTACACTCTGATTAATGGCTAAAATTTCCTGAAATGACCTCTAAACAAAAAGCTTTTTCACAAAAACTGTAAAAGATATCAAACTGAAAAAATATAGCCAGATAGCTGAATATTTTATGAACATTTTAAAGTTTGTTTGGCGTCTGTAGGTGAAAGTATGAAGGAGCTGAAACTTTTGGGAGCGGAATAAGATTTTAAGGATTTCAAGCATGCTCCCATTGACTGCAATGTTAAAAAAGTGATAAAAAGCTTAAAATTTTAAAAAGTATAAATGGTAGAAAAAAAGTTGAAAATTTCCATCATCAGCTGAAAGAGCCGAACATTTTAATAGTTGAATGGATTCAAATAGCTAAAAGTATGCAGAAGTTACACAGAGACAAAAAACGTATGGAATAAAATTAAAATTAAAAATAAGTAAAATCAAAGAACAATGGTGGGACTGCTAAAGCATTCCCACTAATAAAGAAATAAAAACTAGAAAATGCATTTCCTGGGGAAAATGCGTGGGAATGCTGATTAGCTGAATTGCTAAAACGGCCGCCATCAAAACTGTCCCATCATACTGCCATCAAAACTGCCCCATCAGAATTGCCCCATCAAAATTGTCCCCATTAAAACTGCCCTATCATATTGCCACCATCAAAACTGCCCCATCAGAATTGCTCCATCAAAATTGTCCCATCATATTGCCACCATCAGAATTGCCCCATCAAAACTGCCCCATCATATTGCCACCATCAAAACTGCCCCATCAGAATTGCCCCATCATATTACCATCATCAAAACTGCCCCATCATATTGCCACCATTAAAACTGCCCCATCATATTGCCACCATCAGAATTGCCCCATCAAAACTGCCCCATCATATTGCCACCATCAAAACTGCCCCATCAGAATTGCACCATGAAAACTGCCCCATCATATTGCCACCATGAAAACTGCCCCATCATATTGCCACCATGAAAACTGCCCCATCATATTGCCACCATGAAAACTGCCCCCATCATATTGCCATCAAAACTGCCCCATCAGAATTGCCCCATCAAAATTTGCCCCATCAAAATTGTCCCCATCAAAACTGCCCCATCATATTGCCACCATCAAAACTGCCTCATCAGAATTGCCCCATCAAAACTGCCCCATCATATTGCCACCATCAAAACTGCCCCATCAGAAATGCCCTATCAAAATTGCCCCATCATATTGCCACCACCAAAACTGCCCCATCAGAATTGCTCCATCAAAACTGCCCTATCAGAATTGCCCTATCAAAACTGCCCCATCATATTGCCACCATCAAAACTGCCCCATCAGAATTGCCCCATCAAAACTGCCCCATCATATTCCTCTATTATAAATCAGTACATGGTGTGTCTGTCCCCTCCCCCGGGCTCTGTAATCAGAGCTGAGATGCTCCAGCCACCTCCCCCCCTGTGTATAACAGAAGCTTTGGTAACCATGGCAACATAAGCAACACAGTACACTCTGATTAATGGCTAAAATTTCCTGAAATGACTTCTAAACAAAAAGCTTTTTCACAAAAACTGTAAAAGATATCAAACTGAAAAGATATAGCCAGATAGCTGAATATTTTGTGAACATTTTAAAGTTTGTTTGGCGTTTGTAGGTGAAAGTATGAAAGAGCTGAATTTTTTGGGAGCAGAATAAGATTTTAAGGATTTCAAGCATGCTCCCTTTGACTGCAATGTTAAAAAAAAGTGATAAAAAGCTTAATATTTTAAAAAGTATAAATGGTAGAAAAAAAGTTGAAAAAGTCCCATCATCAGCTGAAAGAGACGAACATTTTAATAGTTGAATGGTTTTAATAGCTAAAAGTATGCAGAAGTTACGCAGAGCCAATAAACGTATGGAACTAGAAAATGCATTTCCCGGGGAAAATGCGTGGGAATGCTGAATAGCAAAATTGCTAAAACAGCCGTCATCAAAACTGCCCCATCATACTGCCATCAAAACTGCCCCATCAGAATTGCCCCATCAAAATTGTCCCCATTAAAACTGCCCCATCATATTGCCACCATCAAAACTGCCCCATCAGAATTGCTCCATCAAAATTGTCCCATCATATTGCCACCATCAGAATTGCCCCATCAAAACTGCCCCATCATATTGCCACCATCAAAACTGCCCCATCATATTGCCACCATCAAAACTGCCCCCATCATATTGCCATCAAAACTGCCCCATTAGAATTGCCCCATCAAAATTGTCCCCATCAAAACTGCCCCATCATATTGCCACCATCAAAACTGCCCCATCAGAATTGCCACCATCAAACCTGCCCCCATCAAAACTGCCCCATCAGAATTGCCCCATCAAAACTGCCCCATCAGAATTGCCCTATCAAAACTGCCCCATCATATTGCCACCATCAAAACTGCCCCATCAGAATTGTCCCATCAAAACTGCCCCATCATATTGCCACTATCAAAACTGCCCCATCATAATTGCCCCATCAAAACTGCCCCATCATATTCCTCTATTATAAATCAGTACATGGTGTGTCTGTCCCCTCCCCCGGGCTCTGTAATCAGAGCTGAGATGCTCCAGCCACCTCCCCCCCTGTGTATAACAGAAGCTTTGGTATCCATGGCAACAAAGCAACACAGTACACTCTGATTAATGGCTAAAATTTCCTGAAATGACCTCTAAACAAAAAGCTTTTTCACAAAAAAATCTGAAGCATGCTCCCATTGACTTCAATGTTAAAAAAAAGTGATAAAAAGCTTTAAAAAGTATAAATGGTAGAAAAAAAAGTTAAAAAGTCCCATCATCAGCTGAAAGAGACGAACATTTTAATAGTTGAATGGTTTTAATAGCTGAAAGTATGCAGAAGTTACGCAAAGCCAAAAAATGTACGGAATAAAATTAAAATTAAAATTAAAAATAAATAAAATCGAATAACAATAGTGAGACTGCTAAAGTAGTCCCACTAATAAAGAAATAAAAACTAGAAAATGCATTTCCTGGGGAAAATGCGTGGGAATGCTGAATAGCTGAATTGCTAAAAGGGCCCCCATCAAAACTGCCCCCATCATACTGCCATCAAAACTGCCCCATCAGAATTGCCCCATCAAAATTGTCCCCATTAAAACTGCCCTATCATATTGCCACCATCAGAATTGCCCCATCAAAACTGCCCCATCATATTGCCACCATCAAAACTGCCCCATCAGAATTGCACCATGAAAACTGCCCCATCATATTGCCACCATGAAAACTGCCCCATCATATTGCCACCATGAAAACTGCCCCATCATATTGCCACCATGAAAACTGCCCCCATCATATTGCCATCAAAACTGCCCCATCAGAATTGCCCCATCAAAATTTGCCCCATCAAAATTGTCCCCATCAAAACTGCCCCATCATATTGCCACCATCAAAACTGCCTCATCAGAATTGCCCCATCAAAACTGCCCCATCATATTGCCACCATCAAAACTGCCCCATCAGAATTGCCCTATCAAAATTGCCCCATCATATTGCCACCACCAAAACTGCCCCATCAGAATTGCTCCATCAAAACTGCCCTATCAGAATTGCCCCATCAAAATTTGCCCCATCAAAATTGTCCCCATCAAAACTGCCCCATCATATTGCCACCATCAAAACTGCCTCATCAGAATTGCCCAATCAAAACTGCCCCATCATATTGCCACCATCAAAACTGCCCCATCAGAATTGCCCCATCAAAACTGCCCCATCATATTCCTCTATTATAAATCAGTACATGGTGTGTCTGTCCCCTCCCCCGGGCTCTGTAATCAGAGCTGAGATGCTCCAGCCACCTCCCCCCCTGTGTATAACAGAAGCGTGGGTAACCATGGCAACATAAGCAACACAGTACACTCTGATTAATGGCTAAAATTTCCTGAAATGACCTCTAAACAAAAAGCTTTTTCACAAAAACTGTAAAAGATATCAAACTGAAAAGATGTAGCCAGATAGCTGAATATTTTGTGAACATTTCAAAGTTTGTTTGGCGTTTGTAGGTGAAAGTATGAAAGAGCTGAATTTTTTGGGAGCAGAATAAGATTTTAAGGATTTCAAGCATGCTCCCTTTGACTGCAATGTTAAAAAAAAAGTGATAAAAAGCTTAATATTTTAAAAAGTATAAATGGTAGAAAAAAAGTTGAAAAAGTCCCATCATAAGCTGAAAGAGACGAACATTTTAATAGTTGAATGGTTTTAATAGCTAAAAGTATGCAAAAGTTACGCAGAGCCAAAAAACGTACGGAACTAGAAAATGCATTTCCTGGGGAAAATGCGTGGGAATGCTGAATAGCTAAATTGCTAAAACGGCCGTCATCAAAACTGCCCCATCATACTGCCATCAAAACTGCCCCATCAGAATTGCCCCATCAAAATTGTCCCTATTAAAACTGCCCCATCATATTGCCACCATCAAAACTGCCCCATCAGAATTGCTCCATCAAAATTGTCCCATCATATTGCCACCATCAGAATTGCCCCATCAAAACTGCCCCATCATATTGCCATCATCAAAACTGCCCCATCAGAATTGCCCCATCATATTACCACCATCAAAACTGCCCCATCATATTGCCACCATCAAAACTGCCCCCATCATATTGCCATCAAAACTGCCCCATTAGAATTGCCCCATCAAAATTGTCCCCATCAAAACTGCCCCATCATATTGCCCCCATCAAAACTGCCCCATCAGAATTGCCCCATCAAAACTGCCCCATCATATTGCCACCATCAAACCTGCCCCCATCAAAACTGCCCCATCAGAATTGCCCTATCAAAACTGCCCCATCAGAATTGCCCTATCAAAACTGACCCATCATATTGCCACCATCAAAACTGCCCCATCAGAATTGTCCCATCAAAACTGACCCATCATATTGCCACCATCAAAACTGCCCCATCATAATTGCCCCATCAAAACTGCCCCATTATATTCCTCTATTATAAATCAGTACATGGTGTGTCTGTCCCCTCCCCCGGGCTCTGTAATCAGAGCTGAGATGCTACAGCCACCTCCCCCCCTGTGTATAACAGAAGCTTTGGTAACCATGGCAACAAAGCAACACAGTACACTCTGATTAATGGCTAAAATTTCCTGAAATGACCTCTAAACAAAAACCTTTTTCACAAAAACTGTAAAAGATATCAAACTGAAAAGATATAGCCAGATAGCTGAATATTTTATGAACATTTTAAAGTTTATTTGGCGTCTGTAGGTGAAAGTATGAAGGAGCTGAAACTTTTGGGAGCGGAATAAGATTTTAAGGATTTCAAGCATGCTCCCATTGACTGCAATGTTAAAAAAAGTGATAAAAAGCTTAATATTTTAAAAAGTATAAATGGTAGAAAAAAAGTTGAAAATGTCACATCATCAGCTGAAAGAGACGAACATTTTAATAGTTGAATGGTTTTAATAGCTAAAAGTATGCAGAAGTTACGCAGAGCCAAAAAACGTACAGAACTAGAAAGTGCATTTCCTGGGGAAAATGCGTGGGAATGCTGAATAGCTAAATTGCTAAAACGGCCGCCATCAAAACTGCCCCATCAGAATTGCCCCATCAAAATTGTCCCCATTAAAACTGCCCCATCATATTGCCACCATCAAAACTGCCCCATCAGAATTGCTCCATCAAAATTGTCCCATCATATTGCCACCATCAGAATTGCCCCATCAAAACTGTCCCATCATATTGCCACCATCAAAACTGCCCCATCAGAATTGCCCCATCATATTACCACCATCAAAACTGCCCCACCATATTGCCACCATCAAAACTGCCCCCATCATATTGCCATCAAAACTGCCCCATTAGAATTGCCCCATCAAAATTGTCCCCATCAAAACTGCCCCATCATATTGCCACCATCAAAACTGCCCCATCAGAATTTCCCCATCAAAACTGCCCCATCATATTTCCACCATCAAACCTGCCCCCATCAAAACTGCCCCATCAGAATTGCCCCATCAAAACTGCCCCATCATATTGCCACCATCAAAACTGCCCCATCAGAATTGTCTCATCAAAACTGCCCCATCATATTGCCACCATCAAAACTGCCCCATCAGAATTGCCCCATCAAAACTGCCCCATCATATTCCTCTATTATAATTCAGTACATGGTGTGTCTGTCCCCTCCCCTGGGCTCTGTAATCAGAGCTGAGATTCTCCAGCCACCTCCCCCCTGTGTATAACAGAAGCTTTGGTAACCATGGCAACAAAAGCAACACAGTACACTCTGATTAATGGCTAAAATTTCCTGAAATGACCTCTAAACAAAAAGCTTTTTCACAAAAACTGTAAAAGATATCAAACTGAAAAGATATAGCCAGATAGCTGAATATTTTGTGACCATTTTAAAGTTTGTTTGGCGTCTGTAGGTGAAAGTATGAAGGAGCTGAAACTTTTGGGTTGGAAGAAGATTTTAAGGATTTCAAGCATGCTCCCATTGACTTCAATGTTAAAAAAAGTGTTAAAAAGCTTAATATTTTAAAAAGTATAAATAGTAGAAAAAAAGTTGAAAATGTCCCATCATCAGCTGAAAGAGACGAACATTTTAATAGTTGAATGGTTTTAATAGCTGAAAGTATGCAGAAGTTACGAAGAGCCAAAAAACGTACGGAATAAAAATAAATAGTATCGAATAACAATAGTGGGGCTGCTAAAGCATTCCCACTAATAAACTAGAAAATGCATATCCTAGGGAAAATTCGTGGGAATGCTGAATAGCTGAATTGCTAAAAAGGCCCCCAGCAAAACTGCCCCCATCATATTGCCATCAAAACTGCCCATCAGAATTGCCCCATAATAAATGTCCCCATCAAAACTGCCCCATCATATTGCCACCATCAAAACTGCCCCATCATATTGCCACCTTTAAAATTGCTCCATTAAAATTGTCCCCATCAAAACTGCCCCATCATATTGCCACCATCAAAACTGCCCCATCAGAATTGCCCCATCAGAATTGCCCTATCAAAACTGCCCCATCATATTGCCACCATCAAAACTGCCCCATCAGAATTGTCCCATCAAATCTGCCCCATCATATTGCCACCATCAAAACTGCCCCATCATAATTGCCCCATCAAAACTGCCCCATAATATTCCTCTATTATAAATCAGTACATGGTGTGTCTGTCCCCTCCCCTGGGCTCTGTAATCAGAGCTTAGATGCTCCAGCCACCCCCCCCCCTGTGTATAACAGAAGCTTTGGTAACCATGGCAACAAAAGCCACACAGTACACTCTGATTAATGGCTAAAATTTCCTGAAATTACCTCTAAACAAAAAGCTTTTTCACAAAACTGTAAAAGATATCAAACTGAAAAGATATAGCCAGATAGCTGAATATTTTGTGAACATTTTAAAGTTCGGCGTCTGTAGGTGAAAGTATGAAGGAGCTGAAACTTTTGGGAGCGGAAGAAGATTTTAAGGATCTGAAGCATGCTCCCATTGACTTCAATGTTAAAAAAAGTGATAAAAAGCTTAATATTTTAAAAAGTATAAATGGTAGAAAAAAAGTTGAAAAAGTCCCATCAACAGCTGAAAGAGGCGAACATTTAATAGTTGAATGGTTTTAATAGCTAAAAGTATGCAGAAGTTGCGCAGAGCCAAAAAACGTACGGAATAATAAAAATAAATAAAATCGAATAACAATAGTGGGACTGCTAAAGCAGTCCCACTAATAAAATCAAATAACAATAGTGGGACTGCTAAAGCATTCCCACTAATTAAAAATAAACAAAATGAATAACAATAGTGGGACTGCTGAAGCAGTCCCACTGAATAAAAACGAATAACAATAGTGGGACTGCTGAAGCAGTCCCACTAAATAAATAAAAACGAATAACAATAGTGGGACCGCTGAAGCATTTCCACTAATTCAAATTAAAAATAAATAACAACGAATAACAATAGAGGGAGTGCTGAAGCAGTCCCACTAAATATGGATAAGAAAGTGGAACAACACTTAAAAGAAGAGTTTCCGTTTACATGGCAGAAAAAGATTAAAATACCTAGGAGTAAAATTAACAGCATCTTTAACCATTCCCGGACTGTCCACCACACATATACTGCAGCAGGGGGGCCCGGCTGCGATATTTAACAAACCTGTACATTGTTTCCTGCATGAGATACTTTGGGCGCGTGCCCGCTGCACGCCGGGGAGCGCGTGTGTGGGTCCGGTGGACTTGATGTCCACCGGCCACCCACGATCGATCCACAGAGAGGCAGAACGGGGATCTGTCTATGTAAACAAACTACGAAGAAAAAACAATCAGGAGTATATAGCTGGCAATCCTTGCCACATCCCAAATAAAGAGAAACTTTAAAAATGAAGTGCCCCAGGGATTTTATGGGCAAGGAAGGTAAGCCAGAATGTCAAGGAGTAATATCGTAAAAAAGTATAAATTTATTGAATATGCATATATATTAAAAATGCACAAGTAGGTACACCTAAAAACAATGCATTTAAACATGGTCGAATAGAACAGCAACTGAATACTGGAACATACTAGCCTCAAAAATGGAGGTTACAGTGAATGTGTGGTCACAGATGATCCCAACATGTTTCGGAGATGGAGGGTGTAAGTAGTCAATTCCTTCTTCAGGGGTTTTTTTACAGGCTGTTTGTTCTATTCAAAAAAGTGTACATAAAGAAAGACACATAAATACATCTAAGTGCTAGAGAAAATATAAATGTATATGGATACAGCAGGTAAAGAGCAAGATATCTATTTGTGGGACATGGGAACATCATACTCACAGAGGATCATGTCCTTGGAAATATAATACACATCAGAAGTTCACAAATAGGAGGGGCTTACATCTCTGCATTCGCTCAGTTGCATGAGGGACTCTGGAAAACCAAGAGTGAGTCTGCAATAATGCATCTCACATTCACCAAGGGTGATGGAATTCCTAAGAGGCCTTTATATGTAAAAAACTGCATGCTGGCTATCCTTGCAGCTTCACCCTGGCCAGAAAACGCACCAAAAATCGCAAAGATCGCCATAAGATGGGAAACCAGTCTGACAAAAAGATATAAATATATGATCATGGTATCAGATCATGGGTGAAAAATGAATGCACAACTACCTAGAAATAACGAGTAATGGGTAAGTATTTATATATTCACTGCTAAACTAAAAATGTATCATCTGCAGATGCAGAGATGCAAGCCCCTCCTATTTGTGAACTTCTGATGTGTATTATATTTTCAAGGACATGATCCTCTGTGAGTATGATGCATTTCCATGTCCCACGGATAGATATCTTGCTGTTTACCTGCTGTATCCATATACATTTATATTTTCTCTAGCACTTATATGTATTTATGTGTCTTTCTTTATGTACACTTTTTTGAATAAAATAAACAGCCTGTAAAAGAAACCCCGAAGAAGGAATTGACTACTTACACCCTCCATCTCCGAAACATGTTGGGATCATTTGTGACCACACATTCACTGTAACCTCCATTTTTGAGGCTAGTGTGTTCCAGTATTCAGTTGCTGTTCTATTTGACCATGTTTAAATGCATTGTTTTTAGGTGTACCTACTTGTGCATTTTTAACATATATGTATATTCAATAAATTTATACTTTTTTATGATATTACTCCTTGTCATTCTGGCTTACCTTCCTTGCCCATAAAATCCCTGGGGCACCTTATTTTTAAACTGTCTATGTAAACAAAGCGGATCCCTGTTCTGATAAGGGACAACACTGAGATTGGCTGTTCCTAGTATTTAGGAACAGCGATCTCTGTGTTGTCCCAGTGAGCCCATCCCCCACACAGTTAGAACACACTGAGGGAACACAGTTAACCCTTTGATTGCCCCTAGTGTTAACCCCTTCCCTGTCAGTGTCATTTATACATTTATCAGTGCATTTTTTTAGCACTGATCACTGTATTGGTGTCAATGGTCCCCAAAAGTGTCACTTAGGGTCAGATTTGTCCATCGCAATGTCGTTGTCCCGCTAAAAAGCGCAGATCGCTGCCATTACCAGTAAAAACAATAAAAAACATTAAAAGTCCCTAAATCTATCCCCTATTTTGTACACGCTATACTTTGCTCAAACCAATCAATATAAGCTTATTGGGATTTTTTTATAATAAATATTATATATATAGAAGAATTATTTAAATATGTAGAAGAATACACTGATGAATAAATTCGTTTTTTTACTTTTTGTTTTTTTGGATGTGTGTTATAGCAGAAAGTAAAAATTGATTTTTGTTTTCAAATTTGTCGCTATTTTTTTGTTTATAGCACAAAAAATAAAAACCACAGAGGTGATCAAATGCCACCAAAAGAAAGTTCTATTTGTGGGAAAAAAGGACATCAATTTCATTTGGGTACAACATCGCACGACTGCGCAATTGTCAGTTAAATCGTCACGGTGCCGTATTGCAAAAAATGGTCTTGTCATTAAGGGGGTAAATCCTTCCAGGACTGAAGTTGTTAAAAGATTTGTATCAAACAAACTATATCCCGTTATTAAATGAGATTAACTAATTAAGGACCGGGCCAATTTTTAGACTTGGTGTTTACAAGTTAAAATCATTTTTCTTTGCTAGAAAATTACTTAGAACCCCCAAACATTATATATTTTTTTCAGACACCCTAGAGAATAAAATGGCGGTTGTTGCAATACTTTGACATGATCTTAAAAGCGCAATTATTTCAGAAAAAATACACATTTGAATAAAAAAATAAGACAACAGTAAAGTTAGCCCAATTTTTTTTATAGTGTGAAAGATAATGTTACGCTGAGTAAATTGATACCAAACATGTCACGCTTGAAAATTGAGCTCGTTCGTGGGATGACGACAAACTTTGACCCTTAAAAATCTTCATAGACGATGTTTAAAAATGGGGATAGATAAAAAAGCAGTGCAGCGCTCAAATGAAACTACTACTAAAACGCAGAACAAAAGAAAGAGTGTGAAGTTTCTTGAAGCAAAAAGGTGTTCAGCAGACAAACAAACAGGAAGAAAGAAGACTCCTTGATAGTGAACAGGGTGCTTGAAAACAGTATTAACCACTGTACATCCACCTCAGTGTTGTCCACCACCAGAGGTACAGGCAGCTCACCTTAATGAATGGACCTCTGAACTAACAGATAGGTCATTCATGCAGTCCCTTAACAAGGGTAATAGTAACTGTTGAGAGGGCTGACTTCCTGTATGGTCCTTCAGTCGATCTCCACATTCGTTCGATAACCAAAAGTCACACTCTTAGGCATGCATTGTTCATGTAAAATTCAAACAAAAGAAATATAGTGCTCTCCGTTTGTATAAAAAACACTAATTTAATGAATAAAAATATTACTCACAAACATGGCACTGAGTCCCAGTGCTTGGATACAAGACATGTAAAGTGCATATAGAACCAGGTAGGTGGCTGTACTGACGTCACGTAGTCCACGAAGTGGATGCACAGTGGCTAATACTGTTTTCAAACACCCTGTTCACTATCAAGGAGTCTTCTTTCTTCCTGTTGGTTTATCGGCTGATGACACCTTTTTGCTTCAAGAAACTTCACACTCTGAGACTTTCTGTTGTTCTGCATTTTAGTAGTAGTTTCATCTGAGTGCTGCACTGCTTTTTTATCTATGTTTAACTGAAGTATTGTTTTATATAGACTTTCAGTGTTCAGCTGCATACTGGTAGTAATGGTTTTGCGCTGTCTGATTCTTTTTTACTGTTTTGATGTTTAAAAATGCCTACAGGTTACCAGTTTTGAGTTACAGAGAAGGTCTAGTGCTAGAATTATTGCTCTCGCTCTAACAATCACGGCGATACCTCACATGTGTGGTTTGAACATTGTTTTCATATGTGGACGTGACTTACATAAGCATTCGCTTCTGTGCTCGAGCTCGGTGGGATGAGGTGCTTTACTTTTTTTTTTCCTTATTTAGCTTACTTTTTATTTTTTATTTTGTCACTGTCCTTTTAGAAAAAGGGTCACTTTTGTTCCTATTACAAGGAATGTAAACATCCCTGGAAAAAAGAATGACAGGACCTCCTAAATGTGAGATCTGGGGTCAAAAAGACCTCAGATCTAACATTTACACTAAAATGCAATACAAAATTAAATGTAGGTTTTTTTTTTGTAAAAAAAAGATCAAAAAAAAATTCCCCTTTAAGACCATTGGGCGGAAGTGAAGTTTGACGTTGCTTCTGCCATCCAATGGTGTGGAGCCGAGCGGGGGTCATCTTTCCCTCACTCGGCTCCAGGCCTGGGAGGAGGGAGGACCAGATCGTCTCCGCTGCTACTGACTGCTTCGGTAAGTGGTGGAGACCACCGAAATGTGGCGGGGGGGTGTCTCCCGCCCCCGATAAAAGTGATCTTGCGGCGAATCCGCAGCTGAGACCACTTTTATCTGAAAGAGGACTGCCCGCTGTTGAAGAGGACACCAGGGTTATGGCAGCTAGCTGCTGCCATAACAACAGTATTCCACTTCAAACAGCCGACGTACAACTGTGGTGGGTGGTCCTTAAGTGGTTAAAGAAGAAATAAGAAAACCTCAGTGAGGCCACTCTCCTGGATGGGGCGCATAAATTTTATTAGGATGGGAATCTTACCAAAAGTACTTTATAAGTTTCAGATGCTCCTGACATATATGCCACAACTGTATTTCTCCTTTCGTCTTCCAGGACAGCCTCTGAGACATAGGGCTCCTCCCTCTAGGACAGGAAACGCCTACAGCCACAATTGTTCAAAGGTGGTCCTCAGGCCTCCCTCTTCAGTTTTTGTGTTTCATGCTGGACGTTAAGGAGCACGTTAGGAACCTAGGGAGCTCCATGTCTCAGGGCTGTCCTGAAGCGAGCACCTGGTGTTTGACTCTCCTCTGCCTGCAAGCACCCCTCTGTCCTGCGGGGTAAGAGTAGGGTTGCTGGCCCCACCACTGCCGTTTGCTCGGAGAGAGTAGGACCCGCCGCCCATGGCGCACTATGCAGGTTACCTGATTGTAGCCTCTTTGATCAGGGTGGCCGGCGGGCGAGAGACGCACATTGCTGGCCACTGCTCCTGGTTGTTCCAGGTAGATAGGCGTGCGACGTTGGAGGCGGGGCTTCTGTGTTCCAACGGGAGGAAGTGATGAGTACTTCCGGCAGAACCGCGTCATCAGGGGGTTCCGGGAGACGAAGTTCCGGTCTCTTGGGCGCGACAGTGGAGGGACAGGCATCTGGGGCCGGTGAAAAGGCTCAGCAGAGGCTAAGCACACACCAAGAACCATGAAGGGCACGGCAGCACAGGTGGTAGACTCCGGTTCTTCAGGCACCGGTACCTCCCAGGTAAGCGTGGTAAAGGGAGGCCATGGCTTACCCTGGGTGATTAGGTTACTTGGACCAGAAGATCCCTCCCTGGGTGGGGAACCACAGGTCATGGGCTGGGCACTTCTAGGCTGACCCCAAGCATAGTGGTGGTGAGGGGCAGGGACATGCACTAATGGGTGTCTTTCCTCTTTTTTGGCTTTCAGGTTAAAACCCAGGACAGGACCCAGATACAGCCTCCTAGAAAAAAGTGCGCCATATGTGGGTCAAAGTTAGGTTCCAGTTGGGAAAAGCCACTTTGCCCTGAATGTGTCAGTAGTCTGGTCAAGGATGATTCTGTGACAGCATGTCATAAGATCCTGGCATCTGTTAAAGATGAGATTGCATCCACGTTTCAATCTTTCAAGGGGATGATGGATAGGATGCAGGGTCCCTCGCCATCCCTATCCAGAGCAGTGAGTATGCCTTCCCTGTCTGAACCTAGTCAGGAAGATGAGGAGGACAGGGAGAGGGAACCTAGGTTGCTCGCCTCCTCTCAAGCAGGCTTAGCATCTGACTGGGGGTCCAAGTACATGGACCCCCAAGTCTTTGGACAATGTGGGGGACTAACTTGAGGCGATCTATGACACCTTGGAAATCCGTGAGGAGCAGGTTCCACTTTCTAAGCACGACCTTATGTACCAGGGGTCTAGTGCGCAGAAGACCAGGGTATTCCCCGTGCATAAATCTTTGGTGGAGTCCATCTTTCTGGAGTGAGAGCAGCCGGAAAAAAGACCATTCTTCTCGGGTAGCCTTAAGCGTAGGTTCCCTTTCGAGAAGGATGCTTCCCACCTTTGGAATAAGCTTTCCAAATTGGATGCACCGTTGGCCAAGGTCTTTAGAAAGACTGATTTGGCTTTTGACGACCTGGGGTCATTAGAGATCCCATGGACAAAAGAGGGGGCGTGTTGTTAAAAAGGGCTTGGGATGCCTCATCTATTGGTTTAAAGCCAGCCCTAGCAGCTACTTTGCGTGGTCAGAAATCTGGAGTGTTGGCTGACGCAGTTGCAGTTCCACATTTCGGCAGGCACGTCCAGGCAGCAGCTTCTTAAGTCTTTCCCGTTGCTATTTAAAGCTGTTGGCTTTTTGGCGGATGCCTTGGCAGAATCACTAAAGTTGGCAGCTAGGTCAGCAGCACTAGTGAATGCCACTAGAAGGGCTGTGTGGCTGAAAGCCTGGACCGGTGACGCTGCATCAAAGCTTGGTTGGCTGATCAACTGGGACAAGTCTCATCTGACCCCTACACAGGAAGTCCAGTATTTGGGGTACAGAATCTCTTCAGTAGAGTTGAAGATGTTTTTTCCTATGAAAAAGATCAAGAAAATTGGACAAGCAGTGGCACAGCTTCAGACCAATCAAGAAGCCCAGATTAGAGAGGTTATGAGTGTGCTAGGTCTGATGACGTCCTGTTTCCCAGCGGTCCTTTGGGCAAGACTTCATCAGCGTCTGCTGCAAGGTCTCATACTATGTTGCTGGGATGGCAGCAAGCAGAGCTTAGATCAGCCTATGCCCCTGTCATCCAAGGTCAAGAGGGCGTTGTGGTGATGGCGGGCCCATCACAATTTAGACAGGGGTCTTTTATGGGCCAGACCTTCAGCCCTAGTGATGACGACAAATGCCAGTGCTTTTGGCTGGGGTGCCCACCTGGAGGGAGCCTTAGCTCAGGGATCTTGGTCTCCAGTGGAGGCCAGATGATCCTCGAATCAGAGAGAGCACTTAGTGATTCAGAGGGCTATAGAGACCTTCCTTCCAGTCTCAGATAAAGGGATAGCACCTACATGTTCGGACAGACAATGCGGCGGCTGACGCTTATGTAAACAAGCAGGGGGGACCAGGATTCCTGCTCTGCAGTTTAAAGCAAACAAGATTTTTTGTTGGGCTGAGTTAAACTTGACTTTGTTGAGGGCAATTCATCTGAAAGGGTCTCAGAATTCGCTGGCAGATTTTCTCAGCCGCCAACGAATAAGACAGGACGAATGGTCCCTCAACATGGAGATTGTGCAATGTTGGGGATGGCCAGAGGTGGACCTCTTTGCCTTAGAGAGCAACAAGAAGGTCACGCGATTCTTCTCCCTCCATCTGCGGGATCAAGCCAGAGGGATAGATGCGTTTGCCAATGTGTGAAGAGTGAGTGATTTACAGGCTTTCTCGATTCAAGACCCGTTTTTGTTAATTTTGGAGGATAGGGTTGTGCTCAAAACAGGTCCTAGTTTCCTCCCTAAAGTATTGTCTGAATTTCACAGAACGCAGGACAGTATTTTATCAACATTTTTTTCCACCTCAAAGGTAGATGAGGAAGGAACCTTTAGTTTATTAGATGTTAGGAGAAGCCTTTTGGCTTATCTAGAGGCCACTAAGAGCTTCAGGAAGTCATATTCTCCATTTGTTAACTTTTTGGGACTCGCAAAGGATGTAAGGCATTTAAGTCTTCCTTTGAAAGATGGATTAGAATGGTGATTATGGTGGAATATGCATTAGAAGGGAAGCAAGCACCCCTAGTTAAGGCACATTCGACCAGGGCAGTCTCCGTTTCATGGGCAGAGAGAGACAGTGCTTCCCTGGAGGATATCTACAAAGCAGCAACGTGGTCCAACTTCTCCAGGTTTGCAAGGCATTACCGTCTGGATTTATTGTCTGATACGGAGCAGACATTTGGACAAAAGGTCCCCCAGGCAGTGGTCTCGCCCTGACAAAGTAAGTTTCTTGCTTATCATCTCAGAGGCTGTCCTGGAAGACGAAAGGTGAAAACCGGAGTTACCGGTAACTCTTTTTC
This sequence comes from Lithobates clamitans, assembly GCA_037952925.1. Classification (NCBI taxonomy): domain Eukaryota; kingdom Metazoa; phylum Chordata; class Amphibia; order Anura; family Ranidae; genus Lithobates; species Lithobates clamitans. The sequence continues at coordinate 4,231,610 of JBBGZY010000354.1, read as the reverse complement.
TAGGAGTCTTCCAGGACTCCCCACCAGATGTTTTTACCTTGACTTGTGTTGGAAGTAATTACTGACGTTGTGTTAGTGTGTTGCAGAGCCTTCCGGTAGTTCTTGTGTAAACTGAAGAGGGAGGCCTGGAGGACCACCTTTAAACAATTGTGGGTGTACGTGTTTAACCACTTCCCGACCGCCTACCTCAGATGTACTGCAGCAGGTCGGCTCTATTACGCAAACACCTCTACGTCACTTCGTGCAAAAAAAACTGGAGGAGCGCACGCATGCTGAGGGGGAGCCAAACAGCGAGTCCGGCGGACCCGAAATCTGCCGGCCACCCGCAATCATTCCCCAGAGAGACAGAACAGCGATCTCCCTATGTAAACAAGGCAGATCACCGTTCTGACAGGAAAGAAGATGGAGATCTTGTGTTCCTGCTAAGCAGGAACACCGATCTCTGTCATCACCCAGTCAGACCATCCCCCACACAGTTAGCAAGCACCCCCTAGGGACACCCTTAACCCTTTGATCGCCCCTGATGTTAACCCCTTCCCTGCCAGTGTTATTACAGCACTGGTCACTGTAATAATGTCACTGGTTCCCAAAAAATTGTCAGGTGTTCGATTTGTCCGCCGCAATGTCACAGTCCCACTAAAAATCGCTGATGGCTGCCATTACTAGTAAAATAAAAAAATAAATAAAAATGCCAAAAAAATATCCATTAGTTTGTAGACGCTATAACCTTTGCGCAAACCAATCAATATATGCTTATTGGGATTTTTTTACCAAAAATATGTAGCAGAATACATACTGGCCTAAATAATGAAGAAATTAAATTTTCTTTTTTTTGTGGGTATGTTTTATAGCAGAAGTAGAAAATATAAAAGCTGCAGAGGTGATGCAAATGCCACCAAAAGAAAGCTCTGTTTGTGGGGAAAAAAGGACATACATTTTATTTGGGTACAGCGTCACACAACGCAGTGCCGTATCGCAAAAATGGCCTGGTCGTTAAGTGGGTAAAACCTTCCCTGGCTGAAGTGCTTAACCGCTTGCCGCCCGCTGGCCGTCATATGACAGCCAGGAGGCACAGCTCTCGTTCTGGGCGGGCGTCATATGACGTCCATACATTTAAACAGGGCATGCGCGCGATTGTGTGTGCACAGCCCTGTACTGTCGGTGGCGGCGTGTCCTCGAGTCACCGAGGGGGGTAAACAGCCATTGGGCATGGCTGTTTACCACGTGATCGGCCGTGATGAAGTCCCGAGTACCTGTCACCAGCCCGTCAGAGTACCCGAGTACCTGTCACCAGCCCATCAGAGTACCAGAGTACCTGTCACCAGCCCATCAGAGTACCCGAGTACCTATCTGCAGCTCATCAAGTTACCCAAGTACCTGTTTCCAGCCCATCAGAGTACCCGAGTACCTGTCACCAGCCCATCAGAGTACCCGAGTACCTCTCATCAGCCCATAATATACACTAATTTGGATTATTTTTACCAAAGATATGTAGCAGTATAAATTTTGTCCAAAAATGACTAATTTGCAAAATTTTATGACAGAAACAAAGAAAAAGGCCCAAACATCTAAAATGCCAGCATGCCTTCTCTCAGTTGACGCAATGAAGGCTTTTGATCGAGTTGGGTGGCCTTTTCTCGAGTCCTCTTTAAGGCAAATAGGGATGGGCCAAAATTTACTTAATAAGATCTTGGCGCTTTATACCAAACCAAAGGTCAGAATAAGGATCAATGGATCATTAACTACAAGCTTCCCCATACAAAGTGGTACCCGCCAGGGATGCCCTTTATCACCCTTGCTTTATGTCCTAGTGATGGAACATCTAGCGATAGCAATCAGACAGAACCCCTCTATCACCGACATAAGGTTAGATCGACAAGAAATAAAACTTTCCCTGTTTGCTGATGATCTGTTACTTTATGTTACCAATCCTCATATTTCTATGTCTTCTATTCTATCTGAATTTAAGCGCTTCGGAGTCTTGAATAATTTCAAAGTAAATGTTTCAAAATCGGAAATTCTTAATGTGTCACTTTCATCACACCAAGTGATGATGCTGAAGAATAATTTTTCGTTTAAATTCTGCTCCTCTACATTAAAATATCTAGGAATTAATACACCCACAGATTCTAATCATTTATACTCGGCTATTTATATCCCTCTCATGCAACGTACTCTACAAGATCTAAAAAAATGACTCAAATCTATATTCTTGGTTCGGGAGGATTAACATATTGAAAATGGACATAATACCCTGTTTTCTGTATCTTTTTCAAACTATCCCTGTTTCTATCCCCAGATATTTCTTTTCTATTTTACAATCTGCCTTTGTCAAGTTCATTTGGGGGAACAAGAGATCTAGACTAAATTGGAAAACGTTAACATTACCCAAAACGAAAGGAGGAGCGGGTGCAACCGAACCTTTATTACTATTATATTGCGGCAGTCCTTACGGGATTAGTGAATTGGTTCCATCACTCAGATACTAAACATTGGGTATCGATAGAACAAGGGTTGAACCAGTTTGACCTCCAGGCGCGCCCTTGGTTAGACCTATCTTATCCGGGTATTCATTGAGATATGTCCTCTTCCTTACCCTTTCTTACGTCTCATTTATTGAGCATTTGGCACAAAATGATTTTATGTCTAGGGCTCTCTTCACAAATAGGACCAACGACACCTTTATTTGGCAACCCACAACTTCCACCTGCAGTAGACCGGATACATTTTCTTATGTGGAATAAGGAGTCTCACCGAAGTGTAAATCCAATTCTTTGTCAGGGTAAACTCCCACCCATGAACTTAATGCCTACACAACAGCCTTCATTTAGGCAATGGATGGAATATCAGCAATTATTGTCTTTTTTTATCCTCTATTCCTTCAAACAAATTTTTTAACAGAGATTTCAATCTCTTTGAGTCCATCTTGGTGCAAAGCACTAAACGAAAACACATTTTATCAGCAATATATAAGATTCTTATTGAAAAAAATCATCCCGAGCTCCCAGAATTTACAAATAAATGGGCATTTGATCTTAATGTTGAAATTGGAGTAGAAGAGTGGGAGAAGTCTTTTACCCTCACACATTGCTTGTCATTGGCAACTAAAGCCCAAGAGACAAGCTATAAGCTTGCTTCTCATTGGTATCGATGCCCAACTTCATTACAGCATATCTTTCCAGATGCATCAGATAATTGTTGGCGATGCCATTCTGCCAAGGGCTCATTGTTACACATATGGTGGGAATGCCCCAAAGTTTGTAAATTCTGGGACAGTATCATGCAGTTGTATACTATAATTACAGGGGAGGTAATCCCCAGTACACGTCAAATTACCATTGTTCATCTTACCAGGCTCATATAAAAATATCAAAAAAGGTTTGCTTAGACATTGGGTGATAGCTGCGAGACTGGTTATTCTGCACCATTGGCGATCAACACAATCCCCTTCAGTGAATGAATGGGTAGTGAAAATGGACCATACTGAGAAGATGGAGACCCTCCTGGCATATGAATTGGACATACTTGAAAAATGTCGGCAGAAATGTTCGCCATGGAGTGCAACAGGAAATTAGAGGGTTAAACTGAAATTAGAATAGAACCTAAATACGATCTAATAGGGTTTCAATACAGGATGTCTATATGTCAAAAATACATTTTTACCCCCCCCCCTTTTTTTGCCCCCTTTGTGGCTGGTTTTTGTTTTTGTTTATGTTTGTTTGTATAATGTATTTGTAAGATGTTTTGGTGGTATGATAATACCATTAATGTATGTATATACTGTATGTTACTTTTCTAATAACTTTTCAAAAAAACTAAGATTGATAAATAAAGAAAAAGGCTTTTTTTTTCACAAAATTTACGGTCTTTTTTTATTTATAGCACAAAAAAACCCACTAGTGATTAAATAACCAAAAGAAAGCTCTATTTGTGTGAAAAAAGGACGTAAATTTCATATGGATACAGTCTTGCATGACTGAGTAATTGTCATTCAAAGTGTGAGAGCGCTGAAAGCTGAAAATTGGTCTGGGCAGGAAGGGGGTGTAAGTGCCCTGCATTGAGGTGGTTAAGTAAGACACTATTGAATGAGGTGATATGGGTACCACAATTTTTTTAGAGACAATTGTATTAACAATTAATGTAATTAGGATATGGGATTTAATGCACAAACAAAGAAAATGGGAATACAACTCACCATTAATACCGCTTTCTGGAACAAATTACTTTCTACCAGAAAATGAGACACTATTTGCAGTATGGATAAGGGATTAAAATGCACAATTAAAGGATATTATGAAAGAGGGAGAATTATGCACAATTCAGGAATTAAGACACAAAATCGAATTATTGTTAATAGATGATTTAAGATATTATCAGCTAAGCCACTTATTAACCAGTTAATGACCAGGCGCTGCAGTTGTACTGCGGCAGGTTGGCTCTCCTGGGCGAATCACCATTATACTACATCGGCCGTTCTAGGACCACTAGGGAGCACGTGCGCCCCTGACACCAGAGCCAATACGCATGGCCGGTGGCCGCGATGTCCCCTGTCGCTCCTGAGAGAGACAGAACTTCGTTCTGTCAGAGAAGGAGAGACAGATCTGCTGTCCCTAGTAATTAGGAACAGCGATCTGTCTCCTTCTCCAGTCACTGCACTGCCCCCACAGTTAGAAACACCTCCCTAGGGAACACTTAACCCCTTGATTGCCCCCTAGTGTTAACCCCTTCCCTGCCAGTGACATTTTGGACAGTAATTAGTGGCTATTTTTAGCTCTGATCGCTGTATAAATGTCAGTGGTCCCAAAAAAGTGTCCGATCTGCCAGCCGCAATGTCGCAGTCCTGCTAAAAATCACTGATGACCGCCATTACTATATAAATAATAATAATAAAAATGCCATAAATCTATCCCCTATTTTGTAGACACTGTAACTTTTGCGCAAATCAATCAATATACGCTTTGTAGCAGGGCGGTACCCTGCCAGGGTCCAGGTATAGTGAACAGCCAGTATACTAATTGGTCAGCTGTGTTGTGGACTTTAAACACTTCCCGCCCTCCCTATAGAGGATTGACGTCTGGGAAGTGGTTCAGTTATCCTGACTGGGCGTCATATGACGTCCAGCAGGATAACATGCCGCTGGGAGCGCGCATCGCGGCAATCGGTGGATCGGTGTGTCAGTCTGACACACCGCTACTGTACACCGATCTTGGTAAAGAGCCTCCGGCGGAGGCTCTTTACCACATGATCAGCCGTGTCCAATCACGGCTGATCACGTTGTCAATAGGAAGAGCCGTTGATCAGCTCTTCCTTACTCGCGTCTGACAGACGCGTGTAGAGGAGAGCCGATCGGAGGCTCTCCTGGCAGGGGGGGTCTGCGCTGATTGTTTATCAGCGCAGCCCCCCCGCAGATCACCACACTGGACCACCAGGGATCGCCACTAGGACCACCAGGGAAGGGGCAACATGTGGATGGCCAGGTATGTACCCCATGGCCATCCACATGTGCCCAGTGTGCCCAGTCAGTGCCCAATCTGTGCCAATCAGTGCCCACAAATGGGCACTGATTGGCACCATTATGTTGCAGTGATGCCCAGCAATGCCACCCTTAGGGGCATCACTGCAAACAACCAGTGTCATCAGTGCCACCCATAAGTGTCCATCGGTGCCACCTATCAGTGCCCATCCATGCCCATCAGTGCCCACCTATCAGTGCCCACCCGTGCCCATCTGTGCCAACTATCAGTGCCACCCATAAGTAACAATCAGTGCCACCTACGAGTGCCCATCAATGCCACCTATGAGTGCCCATCAGTGCCGCCTATGAGTGCCCATCGGTGCCACCTATGAGTGCCCATCAGTGCCGCATACCAGTGCCACCTATCAGTGCCCATCAGTGCCACCTATTAGTGCCCATCAGTGCCGCCTATCAGTGCCCATAATCAGTGCCCGTCAGTGCCACCTCATCAGTGCCACCTCATTGGTGCCACCTCATCGGTGCCCATCAGTGCCGCCGTATCAGTGCCCGTCAGTGCAGCCATATCAGTGCCCGTCATTGAAGAAGAAAACGTACTTATTTACAAAAAGTTTTAACAGAAACAAAGAAAAACTTGTTTTTTTTCAAAATTTTCTGTCTTTTTTTATTTGTTGCGCAAAAAAACAAAAATGCAGAGGTAATCAAATACCACCAAAAGAAAGCTCTATTTGTGGGAACAAAATGATAAAAAAATTGTTTGGGTACAGTGTAGCATGACCGCGCAATTGTCATTCAAATTGCGACAGCGCTGAAAGCTGAAAATTGGCCTGGGCGGGAAGGTGTCTGGTATTGAAGTGGTTAAGTAATGACCAGACCAAGGCTCTATGCTCCCAGTGGAGATGACTCCACCCTGCAGACAGGAGGTCTGGGCATGGGAGTCAGTTGGGCTTCACCTAGGAGAGAGAGGTGGGAGCCAGTGCAGCATGGGGCTACTTTCTGTACGCACGGAGGTGTTGAGCGTCCAGTCTGTGGGTGACAGACCAAGGCCCTAAAGCATAAGGCCTGAGCAGGAGAGCTGCGTTTTTTAATCCAGGAGGGCTGAATATCATTTATTTTGGTAGCAGGACTAAAATGCTGAATACCCCTGCAAGAGAATCTATTGTGTTTGTTATGAACTTTCTTTTAAATAAAAGTGGGCAAAAACAGCCCTGAAAAGGAGAAAAGCGAGTGGTGGTGTCCTTAAAGCTCTACACTTGGAATGAACCCCTGACAGCTTATTGAGTTTTTTTTTACAAAAAATATGTAGAAGAATACATATCGGCTTAAACTGATGAAGAAATTAGTTTTTTTACATTTTTGTTTGGGATATCTATTATAGCAAAAAGTATTTTGTTTTTTAAATTGTCGCTCTTTTTTTTGTTTATGGTGCAAAAAACAAACGAAAAAAAAACGCAGAGGTCATGAAATACCACCAAAAGAAAGCGCTATTTGTGGGAAAAAAAGGGCAATTTTGTGCAATGTTGCACAACCGCGCAATTGTCAGTTAAAGCGACGCAGTGCCGTATCGCAAAAAATGGCCTGTTCATTTAGGGGGCAAATCCTTCCAGTCCTTAAAGTGTTTGTTAACCCCCCAAAAAATATGTACATTCCGTTCCCTTAAAGCAGATTACACAGTACAGTGCTTGTGCTGTGTAATCTGCCCCACTCTAAACTGTAAAAAAATAAACCTACCACTTCCTGTATGCCCTCTTTAAACAGACCATGATAACCAGGGCTGCTCCGCCCTGATCACCGTGGTCAAAGTGCCTCCCTCTGTGATAGGCTGCCTGCTCTGCTCTTTACTCTCCCACCTCCTTACTGCCTGTCATTCCCCTCTGTGTCTGTCTCCGGCCCGGCCCCAGCCCCGCCGCTATTCTTGTAAAATAAATTTGCAAAATTGTCACTGCTAGCCTCTCTATTAGAGGCTGGCATAGCACACTATGTCATTTATTTTAAAAACGAGCGCTGTAAATACCTAATTTCAGCTGTCTTCAGGCCAGTCATGTGACTCGCTTTACAGCTACGATGCATTTCTTCTGCAGAGGAGACAAGCGGCCAAGTGATCTCCCCAGCTGATGTCAGAGGGAAATCACGGCCCCTCCCTTAGAAGCAATATATCGGAGCTGGAAAACGGCCGCGAGTGATGTGATAGATGGGTTAACAAATCCTTTAAGTGGTTATAGACACTGCCACAGCCAATAAGTTTACTGCCATTTGAAAAATTGCTTAGTTTACAAGAGGCACCAAAGCACTGTATCGCCCACATTTCAAGATTCTTACCCTAATGGCGGAGCCAATGGTACTGTCTTTCTTAGGAAAATAGGAAATGGAACTTGGTGCACACTGGAGTGAGCAAGAGAAAGAGATAATATTGAAATTAGCAGGTGGAACGGCACTAAACACAAACACAATAGAAATGAATTAGAAGTGTCTGTCAAGATGGTATATAACACCTATTAAAGCACATAAATATCAAACTGAGAAATCACCGCTTTGTTGAGGTTGTGGGAAGAGAGGAACAATTACACATATATGGTGGGAGTTTTCAAAAATACAGAAATTCTGTCAGGAAGTGATACAACAGATTCAGGAAACTACAGGATAGAGCATGCCTAAAAACCCAGGAACCTACTTACTTCATAATACTAAATTTACAATAAAGCAATATAAGAAAATGGTGATACCCCACTTAAAGCTGAGTTCAAGCTGGACCCATGTTTAATAAAAGTCAGCAGCTACAAAAACTATAGCTGCTGACTTTTAATAAAACACACACTCACCTGTCCCAAGGTCCAGCGGTGCGGCCGCCCAAGCCTCCGTTCTCTCCCCCGCCTGTCCATGGCGCCGGCATTGCAAGTGTGGGCACCCGGCTGTGACAGCTTGCGGCTTTGCAGCATACATCCATGGCTCATTCAAGTCCATCCATGGCTCATTCATGCTCATACATGCCTCATCCATGCCCACCCATGCCTCATTCATGCTCATCCATGCCACATAAGTGCCCATCCATGCCACATCGGTGCTCATCAATGCCACATCTGTGCTCATTTGTGCCTCATCCATGCCACATCCGTGATCATCCGTGCCACATCAGTACTCATCCATGCCACATCAGTGCTCATCCATGCCACATCAGGGCTCACCCATGCCTCATCCATGCCACATCAGTGCTCATCCATGCCACATCAGTGTTCATCCATGCCACATCAGTTCTCATCTGTGCCACATCAGTTCTCATCCGTGCCACATCAGTGCTCATCCATGCCACTACAGTGCCTATCAGTGCTTTACAAAAGTGTAATAGGTAGTCAAATTAGATTTGAAATGTATGCCCCTAAAACACCTGATAGTGATTCCTACATGTTGGACCACTGTATGTGGTCAGGCTGTGGAATAGTCTCGCCATACTCAGTAGTAGTATAGTAATAGTAAAGTAACATAATATATTTTGGGGTGTAATTTTTACATGTATTTGTACATGCTATGTGTTAGAAATATCTTATACATGGACGACTTTGTGTAAAAAAAAAAAAAAAAAGTGTTTTCATTTTCTTTCCACAGGTTCTAAAAACATGTGCAAAGAACTGACATGTTCAAAAGACTCATCATGTCTCATAGATTATACGTTGAGGTGTTTACTTTCCAAAATTGGGTCATTTTGTGGGAGTTTCCATTGTTCTTGTGCTCCAGGCCCTTCAAAAGTGTAAGAGGTAGTCAAGAAATTAAAGTGGGATTCCGGCCAGCGAAAATTTTTTTTTAAAGTCAGCAGCTACAAACACTGTAGCTGCTGACTTTAAATAAGTAGACTTACCTGTCCTGGGTGCCCGCGATGTCGGCCGTCCGAGGCCGACCCATCCTTCGTCTCTCGGGTCCCAGCACCGCCATCCTAACTAAGGGAAACAGGCAGTGGAGCCTTGCGGCTTCACTGCCAGTTTCCTACTGCGCATGCGCGAGCGGCGCGGCAGTCTGTGAATGGCCCCATGGTTTTCTGGGAACACACACAGTTCCCAGAGGGCAACGGGGCTGCTCACCGAGGAGCAGGACAGGCCGTGGAATAGGAAGAGGCAGATTAGGAAGACTGCCTAGCAACAAGGGATCAGGTAAGTTTTAAAAAAAAAATTTCTTCAAATTTTTTTTTTAAAACTTTAAAGATTTTTTATGTGATTTTTTTATTTTAGGGTGACCCTCCACTTTAAATGTGTAATTTATGTCCCTAGAACACCTGATTGTGCTCCCTGCATGTTGAGCCTCAGTATGTGGCAAGGCTGTGTAACAGTATCACACGTGGTATCGCCATACTCGGGAGAAGTAGTAAAATGTGTTTTGGGGTGTAGTTGCAAGTATGCATATGTGTGTGCGAAATAACCTGGTAATGTGACAATTTTGTGAAAAATACATAAAAAAAGAAATCTTAATATTGCAAAGAATTGTGGGAAAAAAATTACAACTTCAAAAAACTCACCATGCCTCTTACTAAATACCTTGGAATGTCTACTTTTCAAAAAGGGGTCATTGGGGGGTATTCATACTTTCCTGGCTTGTTAGTGTCTCAAGAAATGAGATAGGCCGTCAGTACATCAGGTGTGATCAATTTCCAGTGATTGGCACCATAGCTCTATAACTGATTCTAGCCATACACGCAAAGAATTTCGGCTGAAAATGGTCATTTTCAGAAAGATCGTTCTACAATCGTGCCGTTAGTGGATCCAACATTCCAACAATTTTGATTGTGGGACTCGTGTTTTATCAACTTAATGCATCCTATGTACCTGGGCTTGTGCAGGGGGCAGGGAGAAATTTTCACCTACAGCTTAAAGAGGAGATCCAGGCTCCTTAATGTAGCTGCTTACTTTTAATATTAGGACACTTACCTCTCCAGAAATCCAGCGATATTGGCACCCCATTGTCGCGGCCGTGGCGAGATCACCAGGAAGTAGGAGCAGGTATCTGTCAAAACCAGGTACCCGCTCCCCCTGAAAGGTGCCAAATGTGGCAGAGCATGCTGCACTTTGTGAATGGCCCATGGCGGGGGAAGGAGGAGGGGGCCGAACTTCTGAGTGATCTCGGCACGGCAGTCATGGCAAAATCACCCGGAAGTGAGAGCGGGTACCTGTCCCAGGGCTGGTCCAAAGATTTTTTACATCCTAGTAGAAACCTCATTTTACTCCAGCCCTGACCCCACCCCCTTTGCCCTGCCCATGTAACAAATGTGACCTACCTAACCATTACACTGACCTTCCTGACCCACCTGACCACTGGATTGACCTACCTGACTCCTACACTGATTTACCTGACCACTACACTGACCTACCTGACACATGCACTGACGTACCTGACCACTACACTGTCCTATCCTAACCCCTACACTGACCCACCTGACCACTACATTGACCTACCTGACACATACACTGACCTACCTGAGCACTACACTATCCTATCCTGATCCCTACACTGATCTACCTGACCACTACACTATCCTATCCTGACCCCTACACTGACCTACCTGACCACTACACTGACCTACCTGACCACTGCACTGTCCTATCCTGACCCCTACACTGACTTACCTGACCACTACACTGACCTACCTGACCCCTACATGATTCCTTTTTCCTGTACTACTCACACACCCCCACCGCCCACCCATACAGCTCGATGTAGATCGGAGGATCCATCCTCCTCCTTACCTCTTCATCGCTTCATCATTTATCTCATCAGGGCTCTCCTCAGCAGTGGACGGGCAGTATTGTTTAGGAGTCCTCGCCAGTGCCATCAAGGCCGCTCCTTGGTGTCCCCCGCCGGTCGGGAGGTCAGCTAACAGCCGCTGCACCTCACCCAATGCTCCCATGATCTCCACCGAGCCCCACCCCCTCCGCTGTACTCACACACAGGCCACACCAGAGGGACAGGCGCCGTCAGGTATTACTGTGAGGAGATGGGACAGAGGCGAGCTCAACGGTACACATCGGGGATTGATGGCACCTGCAACAGATGTGTTCCGGCAGTGAACGGGGCTCACCTACGCCTGGGGCTTCACTGGGACAGAGGCTGTGGCTGCGCCCTAGGTGGTAGTGCAGCCTAGACGGCTACCTAGTTTGCCTAGTGGTAGCACCGGTCCTGCCCGCTCCTCCCCTAAGGTGCCAAATGTGGCACCGGAGGGAGGAGGAGGCAGAAAAGCGGAGCTTTCCCTTTTGGGTGGAGCTCCACTTTCAGTACTTAAAAAAACCTTGCAGATGTAAGAGAGGGAGGGGGAGTAGGCAGAGCAGCACAACATGCCTCTCTGCTTTAACAATTGTTTTCTATGTGCCTTAGGGGTGACCTGCTTTTATTCACTGTTGAAAAAACACAGGTCACCACAAATCAAAAAGGAACAAATCAGCGCAAGTATGTATATAAGACACAGCAGCTAAACACCAGGGTCAAAAGTCAAATCCCTAAAAAACAAATAAAAACAGATGATGAAGCGCTCAAATAAAAGCAATAATGAGAGTCCATGAGGAATTCAATCAATCCAAACAATCATGTGTGATGTGACTTTATGCTGACATCTCAGTGACTTTCAGTGATCCCTCCACCAATATCCACCAGTATCCGCTGAAGAAGTCCCCGCCCATTGGAACGCAACGCGTCCGGAACTTGGAAGCGTTGTGACGTCACCTGCGGCCATCACGCAACTCGGTTTCCCATACAACGCTACATGTTGTTTTTTTTGGCACTGGATTAAGTGCCCTGTTTGTAAGTGCGATATTAGTTACTTTTACTCAATAAATTGTTTTTATATGGAGAGCACTATGTTTTACCCTTTCTGTTCCATATAATCTGTATACGCTGGGAGAGCGTTTTCATTTGCTTGTCCATTGCCCTGCTGTTTGACTGATCTGGATCTGCTGTGCACCTTTCTCATTTGACCCGTAAGGGAAGGCATTTCCGACCCTCTATAATTAAAGGGTTCCAGACATAAGGTGAGATGCCATCCTGCATATTGGTGGAGGGTTCACTGAAAGTCACTGAGATGTCAGCATAAAGTCACATCACACATGATTGTTTGGATTGATTGAATTCCTCATGGACTCTCATTATTGCTTTTATTTGAGCGCTGCACCATCTGTTTTTATTTGTTTTTTAGGTCACCACAAATAGCACAAACAAGATTGTTTTGAGATTGTCCACAAGCATGGGGCATATTTAAAAAGCAGTGAATATAGTAATCAATCATTCACTGTAGGCGAATCGCTTTGTCCCATATGTTTTAAATGACAGATTTATTCACCTGTAGTGGATGTGTGGTGAACAGACAGGGGCAAGGCACAGACATCATGGCTCTTTCCTGAGTGGCTCTGTCACGAGTGATGCGCAGTTTCACCGCTGCAGTTATCAATTCTGATTATGTCTTCTCCTCTGCTTTTTTACAGGTAAATGTCTATCCATCTGCACACTCTACTCTGCTGAACTGACATTACTATAACATATTTGGTAAATGTCTTCTGCTGTCATATCTTTAAACTTCTATATTTAATGCTAGCTATATAACAATCACACTACAATAGCAACATTACTGGTGATTGATTCTCAACCCCATTTGGATTGAGTGATCAAGAGAGGTAATTAGCTTTACGACCTTAGCCTGTGTCTGGTCTGGTATTGGCCATCTCCTCTCCCATATTCAGGTGTCTCAAATCAGACCCCATGATGACCAATAGAGAAATGCATGCCTGCTCAGTCTCCCTATAAATGTAAAACAGCCTATCGGGTGGCGCAGACGGGCAAGGCGCAGACATCATGGCTCTTTCCTGAGTGGCTCTGTCACGAGTGATGCGCAGTTTCACCGCTGCAGTTATCAATTCTGATTATGTCTTCTCCTCTGATTTTTTACAGGTAAATGTCTATCCATCTGCACACTCTACTCTGCTGAACTGACATTACTATAACATATTTGGCAAATGACTTCTGCTGTCATATCTTTAAACTTCTATATTTAATGCTAGCTATATAACAATCACACTACAATAGCAACATTACTGGTGATTGATTCTCAACCCCATTTGGATTGAGTGATCAAGAGAGGTAATTAGCTTTACGACCTTAGCCTGTGTCTGGTCTGGTATTGGCCATCTCCTCTCCCATATTCAGGTGTCTCAAATCAGACCCCATGATGACCAATAGAGAAATGCATGCCTGCTCAGTCTCCCTATAAATGTAAAACAGCCTATCGGGTGGCGCAGACGGGCAAGGCGCAGACATCATGGCTCTTTCCTGAGTGGCTCTGTCACGAGTGATGCGCAGTTTCACCGCCGCAGTTATCAATTCTGATTATGTCTTCTCCTCTGATTTTTTACAGGTAAATGTCTATCCATCTGCACACTCTACTCTGCTGAACTGACATTACTATAACATATTTGGCAAATGACTTCTGCTGTCATATCTTTAAACTTCTATATTTAATGCTAGCTATATAACAACCACACTACAATAGCAACATTACTGGTGATTGATTCTCAACCCCATTTGGCCTTAGTGATCAAGAGAGGTAATTAGCTTTACGACCTTAGCCTGTGTCTGGTCTGGTATTGGCCATCTCCTCTCCCATATTCAGGTGTCTCAAATCAGACCCCATGATGACCAATAGAGAAATGCATGCCTGCTCAGTCTCCCTATAAATGTAAAACAGCCTATCGGGTGGCGCAGACGGGCAAGGCGCAGACATCATGGCTCTTTCCTGAGTGGCTCTGTCACGAGTGATGCGCAGTTTCACCGCTGCAGTTATCAATTCTGATTATGTCTTCTCCTCTGCTTTTTTACAGGTAAATGTCTATCCATCTGCACACTCTACTCTGCTGAACTGACATTACTATAACATATTTGGTAAATGTCTTCTGCTGTCATATCTTTAAACTTCTATATTTAGTGCTAGCTATATAACAACCACACTACAATAGCAACATTACTGGTGATTGATTCTCAACCCCATTTGGCTTGAGTGATCAAGAGAGGTAATTAGCTTTACGACCTTAGCCTGTGTCTGGTCTGGTATTGGCCATCTCCTCTCTCATATTCAGGTGTCTCATATCAGACCCTATGATGACCAATAGAGAAATGCATGCCTGCTCAGTCTCCCTATAAATGTAAAACAGCCTATCGGGTGGCGCAGACGGGCAAGGCGCAGACATCATGGCTCTTTCCTGAGTGGCTCTGTCACGAGTGATGCGCAGTTTCACCGCTGCAGTTATCAATTCTGATTATGTCTTCTCCTCTGCTTTTTTACAGGTAAATGCCTATCCATCTGCACACTCTACTCTGCTGAACTGACATTACTATAACATATTTTGTAAATGTCTTCTGCTGTCATATCTTTAAACTTCTATATTTAGTGCTAGCTATATAACAACCACACTACAATAGCAACATTACTGGTGATTGATTCTCAACCCCATTTGGCTTGAGTGATCAAGAGAGGTAATTAGCTTTACGACCTTAGCCTGTGTCTGGTCTGGTATTGGCCATCTCCTCTCCCATATTCAGGTGTCTCAAATGAGACCCTATGATGACCAATAGAGAAATGCATGCCTGCTCAGTCTCCCTATAAATGTAAAACAGCCTATCGGGTGGCGCAGATGGGCAAGGCACAGACATCATGGCTCTTTCCTGAGTGGCTCTGTCACGAGTGATGCGCAGTTTCACCGCTGCAGTTATCAATTCTGATTATGTCTTCTCCTCTGCTTTTTTACAGGTAAATGTCTATCCATCTGCACACTCTACTCTGCTGAACTGACATTACTATAACATATTTTGTAAATGTCTTCTGCTGTCATATCTTTAAACTTCTATATTTAGTGCTAGCTATATAACAACCACACTACAATAGCAACATTACTGGTGATTGATTCTCAACCCCATTTGGCTTGAGTGATCAAGAGAGGTAATTAGCTTTACGACCTTAGCCTGTGTCTGGTCTGGTATTGGCCATCTCCTCTCCCATATTCAGGTGTCTCAAATCAGACCCTATGATGACCAATAGAGAAATGCATGCCTGCTCAGTCTCCCTATAAATGTAAAACAGCCTATCGGGTGGCGCAGACGGGCAAGGCGCAGACATCATGGCTCTTTCCTGAGTGGCTCTGTCACGAGTGATGCGCAGTTTCACCGCTGCAGTTATCAATTCTGATTATGTCTTCTCCTCTGCTTTTTTACAGGTAAATGTCTATCCATCTGCACACTCTACTCTGCTGAACTGACATTACTATAAAATATTTGGTAAATGTCTTCTGCTGTCATATCTTTAAACTTCTATATTTAATGCTAGCTATAAAACAACCACACTACAATAGCAACATTACTGGTGATTGATTCTCAACTCCATTTGGCTTGAGTGATCAAGAGAGGTAATTAGCTTTACGACCTTAGCCTGTGTCTGGTCTGGTATTGGCCATCTCCTCTCCCATATTCAGGTGTCTCAAATCAGACCCTATGATGACCAATAGAGAAATGCATGCCTGCTCAGTCTCCCTATAAATGTAAAACAGCCTATCGGGTGGCGCAGATGGGCAAGGCGCAGACATCATGACTCTTTCCTGAGTGGCTCTGTCTCGAGTTATACGCAGTTTCACAGCCGCAGTTTAACGAAAGCAGGATAAC
This sequence comes from Lithobates clamitans, assembly GCA_037952925.1. Taxonomy (NCBI): domain Eukaryota; kingdom Metazoa; phylum Chordata; class Amphibia; order Anura; family Ranidae; genus Lithobates; species Lithobates clamitans. Next base: position 4,215,466 of record JBBGZY010000354.1, on the reverse strand, counting down.
TAAAGCTGGATGAAGATACAACAAGAACTCTGCTCTACTCTGCAAGACGGCAAGCTAACCAGCATTTGACATTCATTTTATATCAAGTCAGATTCCCACTCTATCCACTAACATGCTCCTCATTCTCTTCCTTCTCACATCAGTGTCTTCTATCCTCAAATTATCCTTACTCTACCCCTCCTCTCTACCATGCAGCATGTACATATCACCCTCACTCCTACCCTCTCCCTACTACTGCACCCATCACCTCCTGCATTTGCTGCACCCACATGCTGGCATAAACACCAGGGCCACTCGACACGTGCGCTCATGCACATCCCACTCCCATCTTGCCTTCCTCACCCTCCTCCTTCTAGTCACAGGTGACATTTCTTCTAATCCTAGTCTGCCATTTTCCAACTGCAAGCCACATATCCAATACCCCTCCTTCTCTGGCAACCACCGCAATACACTCAGTTTAATTTCTATCCCCCTGCTTCCTCAAAGCAGCCCATCTATCTCATGCGCCCTTTGGAATGCCCGCTCCATCTGTGACAAGCTAACATCTGTACATGACCTCTCATGGCTTTAACATACTCGCCATAACCGAAACCTGGCTTCAACATTTGGACTCAGCTTCTCCTGCTGCCCTCTCCCATGGTGGCCTCCATTGGACTCACTCCCCCAGACCCAAAAGACAGAAAGGAGGTGGAGTTGGATCCCTTCTATCCCCACAATGCATGTTCCAAGTCCTTCCTATCCCTCCCTCTCTATCCCTCTCTTCTTTCGAGAGGCACTGTATTCGCCTGTTTTCTCCTATTTCTCTGAGGATTGCAGCAATTTATCTGTCTCCTGGATCGGTATCGCGCTTTCTTGATGACTTTGCTGCCTGGCTACCCTACTTTCTCTCCTCTGAAATACCCACGATCATTCTTGGTGACTTCAACATTCCTGTCAATGTTAACAGCCCAACTACAGCTCAACTTCTCAACTTACCCTCATCTTTTGACCTAACACAATGGACACATACTTCCACTCACTCCAATGGTAATACCCTTGACCTTGTATTCTCCCATCTCTGCAACCCTGGCAACCTCACAAACACTCCCTTTCCTCTCTCTGATCACAACCTCATTAGTTTCACTGTATCCTTGCCTCCAACCACCCATCCCTCCAAGCAGCAAACAATTACTTGTAGGAACCTTTGCCACCTTAACCCTTCTCTTCTCTATTCTGTTACTGACCACCTATATGACATAGAATATAGAAAAAAGGTCTTGCGAGCCACAACGGATCAATGCCTATAAATAGAGATGACGGTGATATCCAGCTGCAGACGCAGATCACGTTTCATAACCGTGCAATAGTGAAAAAACAAATATGTGCGTTGCGCTAGGACAACATATATATATATATATATATATATATATATATATATATATATATATATATATATATATATATAAATATATCCAGTGAGTGCTCGTATGTAAGAATTCAAAACAAATCAATAACCAAAAATTATTGAAATATATTACCATTCAGTCATAATAAATTTTAAAGTGACAATCCGTGATGTTAATTAAAGTGCAATGTACATTGCACTTTAATTAACATCACGGATTGTCACTTTAGAATTTATTATGACTGAATGGTAAAATATTTCAATAATTTTTGGTTATTTATTTGTTTTGAATTCTTACATACAAGCACTCACTGGAGATATTTTTATATATAATATATATATGTTGTCCTAGCGCAACGCACATATTTGTTTTTTCACCTATATGACATAATCTCTCCCCTGTCCTGTCCTGACCTGGCCACCTCTGTTTACAACAGTTCCCTCTCATCATCACTAGATGCACTTGCTCCTCTACACACAGAATCAGGCCCCGACTGTTACAACCCTGGCAAACTGACAACACTATAAATCTCACATTGTCGTGCTCTTGAATGACTGTGGTGTAAAACCAAATGCCTGCAAGACTTCACCCTATATAAATCTGCCCTTCTAAAATACAATTCCTGCCTCCATGCTGCCAAACAAGCCTACTTTGTTTCTCTTATTAATACTCTGTCATCCAGCCCCCGTCGGCTCTTCTCGACCTTTAACTCTCTGCTTCGTCACCCACCCCCTCTACCCACTAACTCACTCACTGCCCAAGAGATTGTCAATCACTTCAAAGACAAGATTGATGCAATTCGTGAGGACACCTCCACTGTGCGTACATCTTCCCCACCAAACATACCTTGCCTAACAGCACATTCAACACTCTCCACTTTTGAATTGGCTACTACTGAAGAAGTTACAAAACTTTTCTCAGATGCCCACCTAACCAATTGTCCATTGGATCCTGTTCCCTCACAACTACTACGGTCACCCTCTTCTTCTATCCTATGCTCCCTCAATCACATCTTCAATCTCTCCCTCTCTAGTGGCACCTTCCCCTCCCTTCTAAAACATGTGCAGATCACTCCCATACTTAAAAAAGCCCTCACTGGACGCCACCAATCTAAACAACTTAAGACCTATCTCATTGCTCCCATTCACCTCTAAACTTCTAGAATGCTTAGTGTACAACCGTCTTAGCTCCTACTTCAGTGAAAATAACCTTCTTGACCCATTACAGTCTGGCTTCCGCTCGCAGCACTCCATGGAAACTGCCTTACTAAAACTCACTAACGATTTACTAACTGCTAAAACCAACAGCCAATACTCCATACTCCTACTACTTGACCTCTCTGCGGCCTTTGATACTGTTGACCACCTGCTCCTTCTCAATAAACTACATTCCCTTGGCCTCAGAGATTGTGCTCTATCCTGGTTCTCTGCCTATCTATCACAGCGCTTCTTCAGTGTCACCTACAACTCTGTCTCCTCCTCTCCATTGCCCCTTTTTGTGGGGGTCCCCCAAGGCTCTGTTCTTGGACCTCTTCTCTTCTCCATCTACACTTCCTCCCTTGGTCACTTGATAACCGCCCACAGCTTCCAATAACACTTATATGCTGATGACACCCAAATCTATCTGTCTACTCCACACCTCACTCCTTCAGTCTCCTCTCACATTACTAACTTACTGACATATCATCATGGATGATGGACCACTTCCTTTAACTAAATATCTCTAAAACTGAGCTATTAATATTCCCCCCTGCACGTGCCCTCCTCCATGACATTTCCATGAAAATCAACAATGCAAATATCAGTCCCTCCCCTCGCGCCAGGGTACTAGGTGTAATCCTAGACTCTGACTTGTCATTTCAGCCCCAAGTCCAATCGTTGGCAAAAGTTTGTAGAATTCACCTCTGTAACACCTCTAAAATTCGCCCCTTTTTAACAAATGAAACCACCAAGCTCCTCATTCACTCCCTTGTTATCTCTCGCCTTGAAAATTGCAACTCCTTTCTCATTGGCCTGCCTCTCCATAGGCTATCCCCTCTTCAGTCTATCATGAATGCTGCTGCCAGACTTATCGACCTTACCAACCGCTCAGTGTCTGCCAACTCTCTCCTCCAATCCCTACACTGGCTCCCAATCATCCAGCGAATTAAATTCAAAATACTAACCACAACATACAAAGCCATTCACATCTCTCCCCCGAGCTACATCACCAATCTTATCTCCAAATATTACCCAAATCGTCCTCTCCGCTCTTCTCAAGACCTCCTACTCTCAAGTTCTCTCGTCTCCTCCTCCCATGCTCTTCTTCAGGATTTCCCCAGAGCCTCTCCCATCTTCTGGAACTCGCTACCTCTACTGGTCCGGCTATCCCCTACTCTTGCTATCTTAAGGCGATCCTTGAAAACTCATCTCTTCAGGAAAGCCTATCATGTCTCCAGCTAATCTCCTACCACTTCCATCAGCTCATTCCCCACATTTACAACCTTTTGTACTGCCTGCCCCACCCTATTAGATTGTAAGCTCTTCTGAGCAGGGCCCTCTTAATCCTCTTGTACTTTATTGTATTGTAACTGTATTGTCTCCTTTTTATATTTTAAAGCACTGCGTAAACTGTTGGCGCTATATAAATCCTGTATAATAATAATAATAATAATTGTCCACAAGCATGGGGCATATTTAAAAAGCAGTGAATATAATAATCAATCATTCACTGTAGGCGAATCGCTTTGTCCCATATGTTTTAAATGACAGATTTATTCACCTGTAGTGGATGTGTGGTGAGAAGGTCATATTCACTGCTTTATAAATAGACCACATCAGGGCTGTGTGTACCAGTATTTACTAGGGAAAGTAAAAGTGATGGTGACATAATGCTGAACTGTTTTTAGTTGTCTAGGGACAGAGAACAGAGGTGACAGCTGGCAGGATATATCATAAGGAGCATGGATAATCCCAGCTAATCCTGAATAAAAATAGGCACTCATAAGGAAAGGAGAAAAACACTGAAGAAGACAGATACTATTCAGAGCTGTTTCATCTGAGGCCCAGGCTTCAGTAGATGGACAAACAAGGTCCTCGGAATTCTGTATTTGGAGAATTTGAGGGAAATACAGTCATTGAAATGGAAGCTGAGCTAAATCAAATCAAAGCAATAACACAAGATGTTGTAGATCGAAATGTGGAAGAGGAATTGGTTGTGGCAGAAGAGGCAGCAGCAACAGAGGAAAAAAAACAGGAAGGAAGATATGATTTTTATTCAGTGGAAAAGATAAATAGGTCTGGGAATGAAGCAGCAAGTTCAGGTGAACACAAGACTGACAATGAAGGAAATCTTTATTCTGAAGAAAATCAGATTTCACCAGGAATTAAAATCAAAGTCATAGAGGAGATGTCTACCCAAAACACTGAAAAACATGAAGAGACAACACACACCAAGCCAGCAGTAACTGATATAAATGGTGATGCTAAAAAGGAGCAAGAAAGTAGAAAAGGCACAGCTGATTTTGGACTTACAGATCCTGGAGCTCAAGCAGATAGGTAAAACAAGTTCTTTATTAAAACTTTTGTTTCCTTTCCTTATGTATATATCCCTTAAAGGACCAGTAGGTTTATTTAACCACTTAACCTCCAGAAGGTTTTACGCCCCTTCCTGACCATTTTATGCTATTTGGCACAGCGCTACTTTAACTGGTAATTGCACAGTCATGCAACACAAAGTGGCACATAATTGTGAAGTGGAAGGAAAATGATAAATGTTTTACAAATAAATATGTGAAAAGTGTGGCTTGCATTTGTATTCAGCCCCCCTGAGTCAGTACTTTGTAGACCCACCTTTCGCTGCAATTACAGCTGCAACTCTTTTTGGGGATGTCTTTATCAGCTTTGCACATCTAGAGAGTGACATTTTTGCCCATTCTTCTTTGCAAAATAGCTCAAGCTCTGTCAGATTGGATGGAGAGCGTCTGTGAACAGCAATTTTAAAGTCGTGCCACAGATTCTCAATTCGATTTAGGTCTGGACTTTGACTGGGCCATTCTAACGCATGAATATGCTTTGATCTAAACCAGTTCATCGTAGCTATGGCTGTATGCTTAGGGTTATTGTCCTGCTGGAAGTTGAACCTCCGCCCCAGTGTCAAGTCTTTTGCAGACTCTAACAGGTTTTTTTCTAAGATTGCCCTGTATTTGGCTCCATCCATCTTCCCATCAACTCTGACCAGCTTCCCTGTCCCTGCTGAAAAAAGCATTCCCACAACATGATGCTTCCACCACCATGTTTCACGGTGGGCATGGTGTGTTCAGGGTGATGTGCAGTGTTAGTTTTCTGCCACAAAAGCATTTTACTTTCGGGCCAAAAAGTTCAATTTCGGTCTCCTCTGACTAGAGCACCTTCTTCCACATGTTTGCAGTTTGTGAGAAGCCATGTAGGGGACAAAGCAAATGGGTCATCTTTTGGCTTTTTTTCAACAATGGCTTTCTTCTTGCCACTCTTCTAAAAAGGCCAGATTTGTGGAGTGCACGACTAATAGTTGTCCCGTGGACAGATTCTCATACCTGAGCTGTGGATCTCTGCAGCTCCTCCAAAGTTACCATGGGCCTATTGACTGCTTCTCTGATGTTCTCCTTGCCTGTCAGTTTAGGAAGATGGCCATGTTTTGGTAGGTTTGCAGTTGTGCCATACTCTTTCCATTTTTGGATGATGGATTGAACAGTGCTCTGTGAGAAGCTCAAAGCTAGGAATATTTTTTTTTTAACCTAACCCTGCTTTAACCACTTGACCACTGGGCACTTAAACCCCCTTAATAACCAGACCAATTTTCAGCTTTCAGTGCTCTCACACTTTGAATGACAATTACTCAGTCATGCAACACTGTACCCAAATGAAATTTTTGTCCTTTTTTTCACACAAATAGAGCTTTCTTTTGGTGGTATTTAATCACCACTGGGTTCTTTATTTTTTGCGCTATAAAAGAAAAAAGACCGAAAGTTCTGTAAAAAAATGCATTTTTCTTAGTTTCTGTTATAAAATTTTGCAAATTAGTAATTTTTTCTTCATATATTTTGGCCAAAATTTATACCGCTACATATCTTTGGTAAAAATAACCCAAATCGGTGTATATTATTTGGTCTTTGTGAAAGTTATAGAGTCCACAAGCTATGGTGCCAATCTCTGAAAATTGATCACACCTGAAGTACTGACGGCCTATCTCATTTCTTGAGACCCTAACATGCCAGAAAAGTACAAATACCCCCCAAATGACCCCTTTTTGGAAAGAAGACATTCCAAGGTATTTAGAAAGATGCATGATGAGTTTTTTGAAGTTGTCATTTTTTTCCCACAATTCTTTGCAAAATCAAGATTTTCTTTCACAAAATTGTCACATTAGCAGGTTATTTCTCACACACAGCATATGCATACCACAAATTACACCCCAAAACACATTCTACTATTACTCCCGAGTATGGCGATACCACATGTGTGACACTTTTACACAGCATGGCCACATACAGAGGCCCAACATGCAGGGGGTACCATCAGGCATTCTAGGAGCACCCAGGCCACTTCTGACATTTCTCTCCTACATGTAAAAATCATAATTTATTTGCTAGAAAATTATATAGAACCCCAAAACATTATATATATTTTTTTAGCAAAGACCCTAGAGAATACAATGGCGGTCATTGCAACTTTTTATCTCGCACGGTATTTGCACAGCAATTTTTTGACCGCGTTTTAAAAAAAAAAAAAACAGTTTTGTGCTTTAAAAAAAAAAAAAAACAGTAAAGTTATCCCAATGTTTTTGCATAATGTGAAAGATGAAGTTATGCCGAGTAAATAGATACCTAACATGTCACCCTTCAAAATTGCACACGCTCGTGGAATGGCGCCAAACTTCGCTACTTAAAAATCCCCATAGGAGACGCTTTAAAAAATTTTTACTGGTTACATGCTGTGAGTTACAGAGAAGGTCTAGGGCCAAAATGATTGCTCTTGCTCTACCGATCACAGCGATACCTCACATGTGTGGTTTGAACACCATTTTCATATGTGGGCGGGACTTACGTATGCTTTCGCTTCTGCATGCGAGCACACGGGGACACAAGGAAATTTTTTTTTATTATTGTTCATTTTACTTTATTTATTTTAGTTTGAGGCTTTTTTCCAAAAAATACATTTTTTGATCACTTTTATTCCTATTACAAGGAATTTAAACATCCCTTGTAATAGGAATATGGCATGACAGGTTCTCTTTACAGTGAGATATGGGGTCAATAAGACCCCACATCTCACCTCTAGGCTGGGAAGCCTGAAATAAAAAAAATAAAATAAATGATCCTGGCTTCGATCGTAGCGGTGAGACGGTAGAAGCACCTGAGGGTGGTCGGAGGGGGGGGGGACGTCCCGTCTCGCCTCCCATAAGAATGATCAACCAGTGGAACAGCTGCTATGATCATTCTCATGGTGTAGGGAATCGCCGGCTGAAAAAGCTGATATCTGAATGATGCTGCACCCATCATTCAGATATCCCCGCACAAAATCAAGGACATCGTAGGACGGCCGGTGGGCGGGAAGTGGTTAAAACACTTTTTTTTTAAAAACAAAGTTGTCCATTTATACAATATTTCTAACACATAGCATGTACATACCAAAAATGACACCCCAAAATAGATTCTCCTACTCCTCCTGAGTACCGTGATACCACATGTGTGAGACTTCCACAGCCTGGCCACATACAGAGGCCGAATACAGCCGAGTATGGCAGAGTATGGCTGAGTATGGCTGGTTATGGCTGAGTATAGCCGAGTATGGCTGGGTATGGCAGAGTATGGCTGGGTATGACGGGGTATTGCAGAGTGTTGCAGGGCATTGCAGAGTATTGCAGGGCATTGCAGAGTATTGCGGGGTATTGCGGAGTATTGGGGGGTATTGTGGGGTATTGCGGGGTATTGCAGAGTATTGCAGGGAATTGCAGAGTATTGCAGAGTATTGCGGGGAATTGCAGAGTATTGCGGGGTATTGCGGAGTATTGCGGGGTATTGTGGGGTATTGCGGGGTATTGCAGGGCATTGCAGGGCATTGCAGAGTATTGCAGAGTATTGCGGGGAATTGCAGAGTATTGCGGAGCATTGCAGACTGGTATTGCGGGGCATTGCAGAGTATTGCAGACTATTGCGGGGCATTGCAGAGTATTGCGGGCTATTGCAGAGTATTGCGGGGCATTGCAGAGTATTGTGGGGAATTGCAGAGTATTGCGGGGCATTGCAGAGTATTGCGGGGAATTGCAGAGTACTGCGGGGAATTGCAGAGTATTGCAGAGTATTGCAGGGCATTGCAGAGCATTGCGGGGCATTGCAGAATATTGCGGGGCATTGCAGAGTATTGCGGACTATTGCGGAGCATTGCAGAGTATTGCAGAGTATTGCGGGGCATTTCAGAGTATTGCGGGGCATTGCAGAGTATTGCGGGGTATTGCTGGGCATTGCAGAGCATTGCAGGGTATTGCAGAGTATTGCAGAGTATTGCACAGGGAATTGCAGAGTATTGCAGAGTATTGCACAGGGAATTGCAGAGTATTGCAGAGTAGTGCTGGGTATTGCAGAGTATTGCAGGGTATTGCGGGGCATTGCAGAGTATTGCGGGGCATTGCAGAATATTGCGGGGCATTGCAGAGTATTGCGGACTATTGCGGAGCATTGCAGAGTATTGCAGGGCATTGCAGAGTATTGCAGAGTATTGCGGGGCATTTCAGAGTATTGCGGGGCATTGCAGAGTATTGCGGGGTATTGCTGGGCATTGCAGAGCATTGCAGGGTATTGCAGAGTATTGCAGAGTATTGCACAGGGAATTGCAGAGTATTGCAGAGTATTGCACAGGGAATTGCAGAGTATTGCAGAGTAGTGCTGGGTATTGCTGAGCATGGAGGGGATGGCTGAGCATGGAGGGATGGATGGATGTGACTGCACATGTCACTGAGCAGCGCTGTGGGCACTACACATCCAGCCCACAGTGCGGCTCCCATCCGATCTCTCCCCCTCTGTACTGATCGATACAGAGAGGGGAGAGAGGAACCGGCGTCATGACATGACGCCGGTTTGTTTACATGTGATCGCTCCGTCATTTGACGGAGCGATCACATGGTAAATCGCCGCGATTAGCAGCCGTTTACCGTGGTCCGTGATGCGTCGGGTCCTCTGGACCCGGCGGTCACGGATGTTCCCGTGTGCACGCCCCAGGGCGCACGCGGGAGCAGTTTTCTGGGATCACGTCATATGACGTGCTCCCAGAGTTATCCAACCGCCCTGCAGCTGTCATTTGGCTATGGGCCGGTTGGCAACTGGTTAAACTTCTCCTCAACTTGGACTTTGACTGGGCCATTCTAACGCATGAATATGCTTTGATCTAAACCATTCCATTGTAGCTCTGGCTGTATGTTTAGGGTCGTTGTCCTGCTGGAAGGTGAAACTCCGCCCCAGTCTCAAGTCTTTTGCAGACTCTAACAGGTTTTCTTCTAAGATTGCCCTGTATCTGGCTCCATCCATCTTCCCAGCAACTCTGACCAGCTTCCCTGTCCCTGCTGAAAAAAAGCATCCCCACAACATGATGCTGCCACTACCATATTTTCACGGTGGGGATGGTGTGTTTAGAGTGATGTGCAGTGTAAGTTTTCCGCCACACATAGCGTTTTGCTTTTAGGCCAAAAAGTTCAATTTTGGTCTCATCTGACCAGAGCTCCTTCTTCCACATGTTTGCTATGTCCCCCACATGGCTTCTCACAAACTACAAATGGGACTTCTTATGGCTTTCTTTCAATAATGGCTTTCTTTTTGCCACTCTAACATAAAGGCCAGATTTGTGGAGTGCACGACTAATAGTTGTCCTGTGGCTCCTCCAGAGTTACCACGGGCCTCTTGGCTGCTTGTCTGATTAATGCTCTCCTTGTCCGTTCTGTCAGTTTAGGTGGACGGCCATGTCTTGGTAGGTTTGCAGTTTCCATTTTTGGATGATGGATTGAACAGTGCTCCGTGAGATGTTCAAAGCTTGGGATATTACTTTAAACTACTTTATCCTTGACCTGTCTGGTGTGTTTCTTGGCCTTCATGATGCTGTTTGTTCAATAAGGTTCTCTAACAAACTTCTGAGGGCTTCACAGAACAGCTGTTTTTTTATATTGAGATTACATTTCACACAGGTGGACTTTATTTACTAATTAAGTGATTTCTGAAGGCAATTGGTGTCAATAGATTTTAGTTATGGGTATCAGAGTAAAGGGGCTGAATACAGATGCACTCCACACTTTTCACATATTTATTTGTAAAAAATGTTGAAAAATATTTATAATTTTCCTTCCACTTCACAATTATGTGCCACTTTCTATCTATCACATAAAATCCCAAATAAAATACATTTATGTCTTTGGTTGTAACATGACAAAATGTGGAAAATTTCAAGGGGTATGAATACTTTTTCGAGGGCACTTTAAACTAAAAAAGACTGAACATTTTAAAAAAAACCCAATATTTTCTACTTTTTGTTATAAAAAATGTAAATATTGTCATACATTTAAGTCAAAATGTATTTAGCAACATGTCTTTGGAAAAAAATCCCAATAAGCGTATATGGATTGGTTTGCGCAAAAGTTATAGCGTCTACAAATGATGGTATATTTACTGAAATTTATGTAGCTTTTACTTTCTGACTGCCTATCACATTTTTTCATGTGCTAAAATGCCAGGGCATTACACCCCCCCCCCCCAAATTACCTCTTTTTGAAAAGTAGACACCCCAAAAAATTTGCTCAGAGGTATGTTGAGTCCATGGAATATTTAAATTTTTGTCACAAGTTTTTGAAAAATGACAAAAAAAAAAAATTTGACACAAAGTTGTCAATTAAATGATATATTACTCACAGATGCCATGGGTATATGTGGAATTACACCCCAAAATACAGTGTGCTGCTTCTTCTGAGTATGGGGATACCACATGTGTGAGACTTTTTAGGAGCCCAATCACTGCCTTCAGGCTTTCAAAGGGCGTAAATTGCTCATTTCACTTCCTCAGTACCTATCACAGTTTCTTAAGCCCCGAAATGCCAAGATAGTATAAAACCCCCACAAATGACAAATTTGGAAAAAAGACACCCCAAGGAACTTGATAAGAGGCATGGTGAGTATTTTTTACAGATCTAATTTTTTGTCACATTTTGAAAATTGAAAAAAGTAAATACAAAATTAATTTTTGATTTCTTTCTTCATTTTCCAAAACCTTGTGGCAAAAAATGAGATCTGCAAAATACTCACCATGCCTCTTAGCAAATACCTTGGGGTGTTTACTTTCCAAAAAGGGGTAATTTGGGGGGGGGGGGGGGGTTGTGCTATCTTGGCATTTAAGGGCCTCCAAAACTGGTAGGTAGTCAGGAAGTTTAATGAGGTAATAATGCAATTTGAAAGCCTGAAGGTGCTTATTGGATTTCGGGGTCCTGTACACGGCTAGACTGCTAAAAGTCTTTCATGTGGTATCTCCATACTCAGGAAAAGTAACAGAATGTATTTTGGAGTTTAATTCCACATACATCCATGGCATGTGTGAGCAAAATATAATTTAAATGACAACTTTGTGTAGAGAAAAAAAAAATGTTTGTCATTTTCCAGAAACTTGTGGCAAAAAATAAAATATTCCATGGACTCAAAATGCCTCTCAGCAAATACCTTGGGATGTCTACTTTCCAAAAGGGGGGCATTTGAGGGGTGTTTAACAACTTCAGCCCCAGAAGGATCTGCCCCATTAATGACCAGGCCATTTTTTGCTATACGCCACTGCGTCACTTTAACTGACAATTGTGCGGTCGTGCGACGCTGTACCCAAACAAAATTGACATCCTTTTTTCTCCCACAAATAGAGCTTTCTTTTTGGTGGTATTTGATCACCTCTGCGGTTTTTATTTTTTGCTCTATAAACAAAGAGCGACAATTTAGAGAATTTTTTTTTAACTTCTTGCTATAATAAATATCCAAAAAAAACCCCACATTTATTCATCAGTTTAGGCAGATATATATTCTTCTACATATTTTTTGAACAGCTGTACAGCTACAGCGATTCGCGTAGGTGGTTAAACTGTCCTGGCATTTTATGCCCAACATTAGAAGCTTATGCCACACATCACCCATTCTTCTAACCACTTGAAGACCAAATCTTTTGTGACACTTTTTGTTTACATGAAAAAATATTTTTTTTTGTAGAAAATTACTTTGAACCCCCAAACATTATATATTTTTTAAGTAATGTAAACACAGGCATGGGAAATGATGTCATCTCCCCTCCTGGAGCTCTTTTGGTTCCAGCGTGCGAGGAAAGAGCATTTACTGTAAGTATACAAGCACTACACTGACACCAGGACAGGACACATAGGCACATATTTCTCCCCCAGTTAACCCTTTCACTCCCTGTCACAATGTCACCAATAGGGATGAGCTTCGAGTTCGATTCAAACCCATGTTCGACTCGAACATCGCCTGTTTGACCGTTCGTCGAATTGCGAACGTTATATGCTGTTCGCGCCAAATTCGAGTGGCGCATCACAGCCCATAATTCACTGCGGCATTGCAGTGCATTGCTGGCTGATGATTGGCCAAGCATGCACTATGACCCGCATGCTTGGCCAATCACAGCGCCATCTGTAAAGAGAGCCATAATTGGCCAAAGCCATAGTGGTTTGGCCAATTATGGCTCAGGGGGTTTAGTACACGCCCCACACTATATAAGGCCGCCTGAATGGCGGCCTTGTGTAGTGTGTTGCGGCGGCGGAGAGAGAGAGAGACAGTGCAGTTAGCTGCACTTACAGTGTATTGTGTGAATATATATATATATATATATGCATCCCAGGTGTTGTGTGTGTATATATATATATATATATATATATATATACACACTGTATTCAGTTTAGCTAGATTCGTTCCTTTTATTCTCTTCCTACTGACAGGCAGGCAGGTGTTTTTACAGTATCTACAGTTAGTGTACAGTGTCCTTTGCACAGTGTGCACCTAAAGCTACCTGAAGAAAATTGCTTGTGTTCTTCTGATCCTACTAGTACCACAGGCAGGCAGCTGCAGTATTTACAGTTAGTGTACTGTGTCCTCTGCACAGTGTGTACCTAAAGCTACCTGAAGACAATTGCTGGTGTTCTGATCCTATTAATACCACAGGCAGGCAGCTACAGTATTTACATTTAGTGTACTGTGTCCTCTGCACAGTGTGCACCTAAAGCTACCTGAAGACAATTACTGGTGTTCTGATCCTATTAATACCACAAGCAGGCAGCTGCAGTATTTACAGTTGGTGTACTGTGTCCTCTGCACAGTGTGCACCTAAAGCTACCTGAAGAAAATTGCTGGTCATCTGATCCTATTAATACCACAGGCAGGCAGCTGCAGTATTTAGAGTTAGTGTACTGTGTCCTCTGCACAGTGTGTACCTAAAGCTACCTGAAGAAAATTGCAGGTGTTCTTCTGATCCTATTAGTATCACAGGCAGGCAGCTGCAGTATTTACAGTAATGCCCCGTACACACGGTCAGATTTTCCGACGGAAAATGTGTGATAGGACCTTGTTTTCGGAAGTTCCGACCGTGTGTAGGCTCCATCACACATTTTCCATTGGATTTTCCGACACACAAAGTTTGAGAGCAGGCTATAAAATTCTCCGACAACAAAATCCGTTGTGTACACAAATCCGACGCACAAAGTGCCACGCATGTTCAGAATAAATAAAGAGATGAAAGCTATTGGCTACTGCCCCGTTTATAGTCCCGACGTACGTGTTTTACGTCACCGCGTTCAGAATGATCGGATTTTCCAACAACTTTGTGTGACCGTGTGTATGCAAGACAAGTTTGAGCCAACATCCGTCGGAAAAAATCCTAGGATTTTGTTGTCGGAATGTCCGATCAATCTCCGACCGTGTGTACGGGGCATTAGTGTACTGTGTCCTCTGCACAGTGTGCACCTAAAGCTACCTGAAGACGATTGCTGTTGTTCTGATCCTATTAATACCACTGGCAGGCAGCTGCAGTATTTACAGTTAGTGTACTGTGTCCTCTGCACAGTGTGCACCTAAAGCTACGTGAAGACAATTGCTGGTGTTCTGATCCTATTAATACCACAGGCAGGAAGCTGCAGTATTTACAGTTAGTGTACTGTGTCCTCTGCACAGTGTGCACCTAAAGCTACCTGAAGACAATTGCTGTTCTGATCCTATTAATACCACAGGCAGGCAGCTGCAGTATTTACAGTTAGTGTACTGTGCCCTCTGCATAGTGTGCCCCTAAAGCTACCTGAAGACAATTGCTGGTGTTCTGATCCTATTAATACCACAGGCAGGCAGCTGCAGTATTTACAGTTAGTGTACTGTGCCCTCTGCACAGTGTGCACCTAAAGCTACCTGAAGACAATTGCTGGTGTTCTCATACTAATAATACTATAGGCAGGCAGTTGATTCTGCTAGCTGCAGTATAATTAGTATATATACACACATCCCAGCTTTGTGCAGCTACATCTCACTGCAGGCCATTAGTATGTCTGGAAGGCCAACAAGGAGAGGCAGACAGTCACAAGCCAATAAAAGAGGGCAAGCAGGCTCTATGTCTAGAGGCAACAGTGCTGGTCATGAACACGGTGCATCCTCATCAGCACGCTTGTCCTTTTTTTCGGCAGCTGGCCTTGTTGAGCCGCAACATGCTGAAGACTTGGTAGAGTGGATGACCAAGCCATCCTCATCCTCCTCATCCTCTCTCACCCATGCTCAGGGTACTTTGTCTGGCAAAGCAGCTGCCAACGCGGCCTCTTCCCTGGCATCAGTTACTCCTTCCCTAGCCCCACCATGTCCTCCTAAAGAGTCCCCCGAATTGTTTGACCACAGTGTTGGGTACATGCTCCAGGAGGATGCCCAGCGTTTTGAAGGCTCTGATGATGGTACCCAGCTAGAGGAAGGCAGTAACGTAAGCCCAGAGAGAGGGGGTGCCCAAGAAGGACAGCAATCTGGCAGTCATGTTCCCCCAGCTGCAGCATACTGCCAGGTTTGCTCCAGTGATAGGGAGGGAGGGGATGATGAGGAAGCCACTGACTCCTCTGGGTGCCTGATAGGAGGGAGGAGGAGGAGGAGGATACACATCTCGGAGGCAGGATGCCCTCCAGGGCCCAGCTTAAGGGCAGCACACAGACTGCATCACACCGCAGATCTCCGCATGTGCAGAGCCCTGCTGTCTCTGTGTGTTTTTCCAAAAGTTCTTTGGTGTAGGCCTTTTTTAAAATGAGTACATCAGATCGCACCGCTGCTATTTTCAACATGTCTCAAGCATATCTCGCGTGGCCAAAACAACACCCGCTTGGGCACCACATGCTTGACCAGACATATGTTGACCTGCCATGCAGTTCGTTGGCAAGCGTACCTAAAAGATCCACACCAAAGAACAAAGTGGACCTCTCCTTGCTCCTCATCAGCTGGGATCTCCAACCCCACTATACTTTCAGTCCTCTCTGAAACCTGCACTGAGAGGAATTAAGGTGTAGAATTAGGTGTGTCACAGCCAAGTACTTGCGGGCAATCTGCTATCGGTACACCAACGTCAGATTGTACCAGGCAAATTTCCCTGCCCCAGCTGCTGCACCGCCAAAAGAAGTTCGCTCACAGCCATCCACATGCCCAGCGGTTGAATGCTAGCTTGGCTAAATTACTAGCACTTCAACTGCTGCCTTTTCAGTTGGTAGACTCTTCCCCCTTCCGTGATTTTGTGGAATGTGCGCTTCCTCAGTGGCAGGTTCCCAAACGCGACTTTTTCTCATGGAAGGCGATTCCAGCTCTCTACCGGCATGTGGAAGGCAATGTCTTGGCCTTGCTGGACAGGGCGGTCAGTGGTAAGGTGCATATTACCACTGACTCATGGTCCAGCAGGAATGGACAGGGACGTTACCTATCTTTCACCACACACTGGGTGACTCTTCTGGCAGCTGGGAAGGATGCAGGACAGGGTGCAGTAGTGTTGGAGGTTGTTCCGCCACCACGCCTCCAAAATTCTACTAGTGGTGATTCTGCCAGACCTCTCTCCTCCACCCCCTCATCTTCTTCTTCCTCCATGGCCTCTTCCTGTACTGATTTGTCCTCTGAACCAGCAGTGCTCCGTAGGCGTTCAAGGGGCTACGCAAGCACGCAGGCAAAAAGATGACATGCGGTGCTTGAGCTGCTGTGTTTGGGGGACAGGAGCCACACTGGGGCAGAGATTCTGTCAGCTCTGCAGGGGCAGGTTCAGAGGTGGTTGACGCCACGCCAGCTTAAGGCAGTTATTGTGGTTTGCGACAATGGCACCAACCTCCTCTCCGCCCTCCGACAGGGAAAACTGACCCATGTGCCCTATTTGGCTCATGTCCTTAACTTGGTGGTGCAGCGGTTCTTGGGCAGGTACCCAGGATTACAGGATGTCCTGAGGCAGGCCAGGAAAGTCTGTGTGCATATAATGCCAGTGCTCGGCTGGCTGACCTCCAAAAGGAATTTAACCTGCCCAAGAACTGCCTATTCTGTGACATGCCCACCAGGTGGAACTCAACGTTGCCATGCTGCAGTGGCTGCACACGCAGCAGAGGGCCATCAATGAGTACCTGTGCGACTATGGCACCAGGACAGGGTCAGGGGAAATTGTTTTTTTTTCCCCACGCCAGTGGGCTATGATCAGGGATGCATGCACTGTCCTGTCATCATTTGAGGAGGCCACGAGGATGGTGAGCAGTGACAGTGCATGCATTGGTGACACTGTCCCTCTTGTCCACCTGTTAGAGCACACGCTGCGTGGAATAATGGACAGGGCACTTGAGGGAGAACAGAGGGAGGAGGAGGACTTCCTTACCTCTCAAGGCCCCATTTATCCAGACAGTGTTCCTGCGTGCCCGCCGATCACACAGGAAGAGGACGAGGAGTAGGAGGATTGTGTCAGCATGGAGGTGGAGCCTGGCACTCAGCATCAGCAGCAGTCTTCAAGGGATCATTTACAGTCCGAAGAAACCCATGGACTTGTACGTGGCTGGGAGGAGGTGGCTGCGGATCATGTCGTCCTTAGTGACCCAGAGGACTCTGGACCGAATGCCTCAGCAAACCTACACTGCATGGCCTCCCTGATCCTGCAAAGTCTGTGGAAGGATCCTTGTATTCATGGTATCAAGGGGAGGGATGATTACTGGCTGGCAACCCTCCTTGATCCACGTTACAAGGGTAAGGTTGCGAACGTTGGCGTCGCAGAGGGAGCAGAGGATGAAACATCTTCTGGAGGCCTTGCAGAAAGGTTTGTGCAACGCGTTTCCAGAGCCTGGGAGGTTACAATTTCCTGGTCCTCCTGGACAACGTGTTGCTGAGGCTTCAGGTCAGTCACAGAAGGAGCGGTGGAGAAGGTGGCTGCCTGACCGATGCATTCAGACAATATTTTAGTCCGCAGTCCTAAGGTATGATCGGTTCCAGCAACCATCGCCAGCGTCTGATTCGCATGGTGCAGGATTACCTAGGGCAGTGGTTCTCAACTCCGGTCCTCAGGACCCACTAACAGGCCAGAATTTAAGTATTACCTTGGGGAGATGCAGACTAGAATACTGCAATCACTGAGCAGCAAATGATATCACCTGTGATGTATTTCAGTGATCCTACAAACCTGGCCTGTTAGTGGGTCCCGAGGACAGGAGTTGAGAACCACTGACCTAGGGGCAAGATCAGACTTGGACACCTTTCCCACCGAAAATCCTCTGGGTTACTGGGTCTTGAGGATGGATCAATGGCCAGAGCTTGCACAGTATGCAACTGAACTACTGGCCTGTCCTGCATCCAGCATTCTTTCGGAGCGCACATTTAGTGCTGCTGGAGGCTTTGTAACCGATCACAGGGTGCACCTGTCCACCAAATCGTTCGATCGGCTGACCTTCATAAAAATGAAACAGTCTTGGATCACCAGCTACTAAACACCTGATGCTGATGTAACCGATTTTTTTTTTTAATGTGAGATCCCTTCAAGACTGCCTATGCTGATGCTGAGTGACTATCCTGTTATGCTGAGTCACAATCCTCTTCCTCCTCAATTTTCATGCTGATAGCTTGTAAGAACATTTTTGGTTCTGGGCACTGCCACCAGTGGCCAAGGCCCAATTTTTCTGCCCCTGTTTAACAGGGGCGTGTAATTACAATTTTTGATGCAATACTTTGCAACAGGGCTCATTCCAGTGCTCCAACTATAGCATCTGTGAGGGGTTGCATTGTTGTGGCAATTTTTCTGCCCCTGTTTAACAGGGGTTTGTAATTACAATTTTTAATGCAATACTAGAATATCTGTGAGGGGTTGCAGTGTTGTGGCACCAGCACCAGTACCCAAGGTACAATTTTTCAGCCCATTTAACAGGGGCTTAAAATTACAATTTTTGATGCAATACTTTGCAGCAGGGCTCATTCCTGCGCTCCAACTATAACATCTGTGAGGGGTTGCAGTGTTGTGGCACCAGTGCCTAAGGCCCAATTTTTGTGCCCCTGTTCAACAGGGACATGTAATTACAATTCTTGATCTAATATTTCACAGCAGGGCCCATTCCTGTGCCCACCAAGAGTAACTGTGAGGGCTTACAGTGTTGTGTCAACACCACCACCACCACCAAAGGCCCAATTTTCTACCACTGTTCAACAATGGCATGTAATTACAATTCTTGATCTAATATTTCACAGCAGGGCCCGTTCCTGCGCCCACCAAGAGTAACTATGAGGGCTTACAGTGTTGTGGCAACACCAACACCTAAGGCCCCAATTTCTGCAGAGTATTTAGGGCAGGCCCCTTCTTTCAAAGATCCAACTTACAAACGGCTCCTACTTGCAAACGGAAGGAGACAACAGGAAGTGAGATAAAATCTACCCCTAGGAAGGGAAATTCTCTCCTGTAAGAGTTAATATGGGAAAAACGTGTCTCCTCTCCACTGATGCTTTATCAACAATCCTTGTTTCACTAAAAAACCCAAATTTTCAAAAAGCATTTGTCATTAGGACAGAAAGTGAGGTGCAATCTTCTAAAGAGGTGCACAGACAGCAAAACAAATGTTACAGGGGTGATAACCCTTCCCTATGTTTTCCAAAATGCTTAAAAATAGATTTTTTGGTTGGAGCTACACTTTAAAAATGTACCAGTTCAAAATTACAAACAGATTCTACTTAACAACAAACCTACAGTCCCTGTCTTGTTTGCACAACTGTATACTGCTGTTCAGAGTAAATAGGGCCTGGGGGTCCCACGCCTTTCCTTTTTTTAATTTGGGTGTGGGGTTCCCCTTAATATCCATACAAAGGGCCTGGTATTGGACGGGGGGGGAGGGGGTACCCATGCCATTTGTCTCACTGATTTTCATTCATATTGCCGGGACCTGACATTACATTAAAGCCGCAAGCAGTTATAAATGACTTTTATTACTTTAAAAATGTAATTTTGTGCAGGAACTGTTCTAAACAGGGGAAACACGGGCGCCACTTTACAGGCATACTATAGACACCCCCAGGTACGATATTTAAAGGAATATTTCACTTTTTTTTTCACTTTAAGCATCATTAACCACTTGCCACCCGCCAAGTAGCAAAATGACAGCGGCAAAGTGGTTTCAATATCCTGACCAGACGTCATATGGCGTGATCAGGATATTAAGCCGCTGCATGCCCCCGGGGGCGTGCATCGCAGCGATCGTTGTTGCGGTGTGTCAATCTGACACACCGCAACTCTGATCTAGGTAAAGAGTCTCTGACGGAGACTCTTTACCACGTGATCAGCCATGTCCAATCACGGCTGATCACGATGTAAATAGGAAGAGCCGTTGATCGGCTTTTCCTCACTCGCGTCTGACAGACGCAAGTAGAGGAGAGCCGATCGGCTGCTCTCCTGACAGGGGGGGGGGGTCTGTGCTGATTATTTATCAGCACAGCCCCCCCCTCGGATCCCGCCCAGGACCACCAGGGAAGCCACCCAGGACCACCAGGATGGCCACCACACTGGACCACCAGGTATGCCCCCTAGACCCCCAGGGAAATACCAATATGTGCCCAGGCAGCTGCCAATCTGTGCCCAGGCAGCAACCAATCAGTGCCCACTTCAATGCCTACCACTGCCAGTGCCACCACGGATGCCCATCAGTGCCACATATCCGTGCCCATCGTCAGTACCCGCTCATTGGTGCCACCTCATCGGTGCCCCTGTACCAGTGCCTGTCAGTGCCGCCTTATCAGTGCCCATCAGTGAAAGAGAAAATTCACTTATTTACAAATTGTTTTTAACAGAAACAAAAGCAAAACTTTTATTTTTTTCAAAATTTTCGGTCTTTTTCAATTTGTTTAGCAAAAAATAAAAACCGCAGAGGTGATCAAATGCCACCAAAAGAAAGCTCTATTTGTGGGAACAATATTATAAAAATTTAGTTTGGGTACAGTATTGTATGACCGCGCAATTATCATTCAAACTGCGACAGCGCTGAAAGCTGAAAATTGGTCTGGGCAGGTAGGTGTATAAGTGCCCTGTATTGAAGTGGTTAAAATCACTTCTCCCGAAAAAACGGCCCTTTTTAAAAGTTTTTTTTGCATTGATACATGTCCTCTGGAGCAGAACCCGGGTCCCCAAACCCTTTTTAGGACAATAACTTGCATGTTAGCCTTTAAAATTAGCACTTTTGATTTAGAACGTTTGAGTCCCATAGATTTTAATGGGGTTCTAAAGTTCGCGCAAACTTTCGGTCCGTTCGCAGGTTCTGGTTCGAACCGAACCGGGGGGTGTTCGGCTCATCCTTAGACATGACATGGATAGAGAAACTGAAGAGCATAAGGTGAGGTAAGTGAAAATGCTAGTGAGGAAGTGGTTAACATGAATTAAACCAAATGAGACCAAAAAGGCAAGATGAAAAAAGTCATTACAAAAAAATAGT
The DNA here is from genome assembly GCA_037952925.1 of Lithobates clamitans. Taxonomy (NCBI): domain Eukaryota; kingdom Metazoa; phylum Chordata; class Amphibia; order Anura; family Ranidae; genus Lithobates; species Lithobates clamitans. Next base: position 4,194,122 of record JBBGZY010000354.1, on the reverse strand, counting down.
GTTGAAGTGAAAGAGTCTAAAAGTATGGGCATCATACCCCACCAAAGTTGGTGCTTGCCATGGGGGAATGACCTCCAAGTGTGCAGTGGAAAAGCCAAAGAAAGAGATACCATTGACACAATTCCTCCACTAAATACCTCCCAGTGGGCACAGCGGGCACCACCCCCAACGCCATGTGTAGATGGCTGGACACGCAGACGTAAGGGGATGCAGCAAGGCAATCCCTGTCCATCTGTGATGATACAATGCGTCCAAACGTAATGACGTCACTGCGCTGCAGAAGTCATACGAGGAACGCATACCATGGCGCCGATGTACAGGTGGCCCCGCCCTTCAGAAAGACAGGTGGGGACAGCAAGTGAAGTATAACCTCCCCAATAGTACATCACAGCTCCCAAAACTATACAGATAACCACAACCACCAGGGTAACCAGCGCAGGAAGCAACCTGAAATATGAGCCTAGAGCAATTGGTATCCAACGGGATCAATAGTTCACCATAAAGTCCCAGGGCAAATATCAGTTTTTGTTATGTTTGATTTAGGGATGGAGGTGTATCATTGGTAGCACTAGACCCATTCTTTGCTTTGCTATTAACCAGGTGGAAGACACCTACTTGCCCAAATCTGGTCTCATGCTACCCTTGGCCACACTTTTGTGCATATACCTATGCACAAATGTGTTGTATTTTCCAATAGTAACCCATTGGATACCAATTGCTCATACTTTAGGATGCTTCCTGTGCTGGTTCCCCTGGTGGTTGTGGTTACCTGTAAAGTTTAGGGAGCTGTGATGTACTATTGGGAGGTTACTCTTCCTTTGCTGTCCCTGCCTGTCTTTAGTTACATAGGTGAGGTTGAAAAAAGACACACGTCCATCAAGTCCAACCCATGTGTGTGATTATATGTCAGTATTGCATTGTATATCCCTGTATGTTGCGGTCGTTCAGGTGCTTATCTAATAGTTTCTTGAAACTATCGATGCTCCCTGCTGAGACCACTGCCTGTGGAAGGGAATTCCACATCCTTGCCGCTCTTACAGTAAAAAACCCTCTACGTAGTTTAAGATTAAACCTCTTTTCTTCTAATTTTAATGAGTGGCCACGAGTCTTGTTAAACTCTCTTCTACGAAAAAGTTTTATCCCTATTGTGGGGTCACCAGTAGGGATGAGCAGAACACTCCCCCGGTCCGGCTTGCACCAGAACCTGCGAACGGACTAAAAATTTGCACGAACGTTAGAACCCCATTGACATCTATAGGACTCGAACGTTCGAAATCAAAAGTGCTCATTTTAAAGGCTAATTTTCATGGTATTGTCCTAAAAAGGATTTGGGAACCCGGGTCCTGCCCCAGGGGACATGTATCAATGCAAAAAAAACTTTTAAAAACGGCCGTTTTTTCGGGAGCAGTGATTTTAATGATGCTTAAAATAAAAAAATGAAATATTCCTTTAAATATCGTACCTGGGGGGTGTCTATAGTATGCCTATAAAGTGGCGCATGTTTCCCGTGCTTAGAACAGTCCCTGCATAAAATGACATTTTTAAAGGAAAAAAAGTCATTTAAAACTGCTTGCGGCTTTAATGTAATGTCGGATCCTGGCAATATGGATGAAAATCAGTGAGATAAAGGGCATGGGTACCCTCCAGTCCATTACCAGGCCCTTTGGGTCCTGTATGGATATTAAGGTGAATGCCGCACCCAATTTAAAAAAAAAGGAAAGGCGTGGGGCCCCCAGGCCCTATATACTCTGAACAGCAGTATACAGGCGGTGCAAACAAGACAGGGACTGTAGGTTTGTTGTTAAGTAGAATCTGTTTGTAATTTTGAACTTGTACATTTTTAAAGTGTAGCTCCAGCCAAAAAATCTGTTTTTAAGCTTTTTGGAAAACATAGGGAAGGGTTATCACCCCTGTGACATTTGTTTTGCTGTGCTCCTCTTCAGAAAATTTCACCTCACTTTTTGTCCCAATGACAAATGTTTTTTGAAAATTTGGGGGTTTTAGTGAAACAAGGATTGGTGATAAAGCATCAGTGGAAAGGAGAAAAGTTGTTCCCATATTAACTCTTACATGAGAGAATTTCCCTTCCTATGGGGTAGATTTCATCTCACTTCCTGTTGTCTCCTTCTATTTGCAAGTAGGAGTCGTTTGTAAGTTGGATGTTTGAAAGTAGGGGCCTGCCCTATATACTCAGCAGAAATTTGGGCCTTAGTTGTGGCCTCAACACTGTAAGCCCTCACAGGGCCCTGCTGTGAAATATTAGATCGAGAATTGTAATTACATGCCCCTGTTGAACAGGGCCAGAAAAATTGGGCCTTTGGTGATGGTGGTGGTGGTGCTGGTGCCACAACACTGAAAGTCCTCACAGTTACTCTTGGTGGGCACTGGAAAGGGCCCTGCTGTGAAATATTAGATCAAGAATTGTAATTACATGCCCCTGTTGAACAGGGGCTGAAAAATTGGGCCTTTGGTGATGGTGGTGGTGGTGCTGGTGGCACAACACTGTAAGTCCTCACAGTTAATCTTGGTGGGCGCAGAAACGGGCCCTGCTGTGAAATATTTGATCAATAATTCTAATACATGCCTCTGTTGAACAGGGGCTGAAAAATTGGGCCTTAGGCACTGGTGCCACAACACTGCAACCCCTCACAGATACTCTAGTTGGAGCGCAGGAACTAGCCCTGCTGCAAAAGAATTGCATCAAAAATTGTAATTACACGCCCCTGTTAGACAGGGGCTGAAAAATTGGGCCTTAGGCACTGGTGCTGGTGCCACAACACTGCAACCCCTCACAGATACTCTAGTTGGAACGCAGGAACATGCCCTGCTGCAAAGTATTACATCAAAAATTGTAATTACACGCCCCTGTTAAACAGGGGCTGAAAAATTGGGCCTTAGTCACTGGTGGCGGCGCCCAGAACCAAAAATGTTCTTACAAGCTATCAGCATGATCATTGAGGAGGAAGAGGATAATTACTCAGCATAACAGGATAGTCACTCAGCATCAGCATAGGCAGTCTTTGAAGGGATCTGACATTTCAAAAAAAATTATTCGGTTACATCAGCATCAGATGCTTGGTAGCTGGTGGTGATCCAAGACTGATTAATTTTTATGAAGGTCAGTCGATCGACCGAGTCGGTGGACAGACGCACCCTGTGATTGGTTACAAAGCCTCCAGCAGCACTGAATGTGCATTCTGAAAGAACGCTGGATGCAGGACAGGCCAGTAGCTCAATTGCATACTGTGCAAGCTCTGGCCAGTGATCCATCCTCAAGACCCAGTAACCCAAAGGATTTTCGGTGGGAGAGGTGTCCAAGTCAGATCTTCTCCCTAGGTATTCCTGCAGCATGTAAAACAGACGCTGGCGATGGTTGCTGGAACTGATCATATCTTGGGGCTGCGGACTAAAAAATTGTCTGAACGCATTGGTCAGACGGCCACCTTCTCCACCGCTCCTTCTTTGACTGACCGAAGCCTCAGCAACACGTTGTCCAGAAACAGGAGTTTGTAACCTCCCAGTCTCTGGGATCGCATTGCACAGACCTTTCTGCAAGGCCTCCCGAAGATGTTTCATCCTCTGCTCCCTCTGCGATGGCGAGATAAGTTCCGCAACCTTACCCTTGTAACGTGGATCAAGGAGGGTTGCCAGCCAGTATTGGTCCTTCTCCTTGATACCAAGAATACGAGGATCCTTACGCAGGCTTTGCAGGATCAGGGAGGCCATGCAGCGTAGGTTTGCTGAGGCATTCGGTCCAGAGTCCTCAGGGTCACTAAGGACGACATGGTCCGCAGCCACCTCCTCCCAGCCACGTACAAGTTCATGTGTTTCTTGGGACTGATCCCTTAAAGACTGCTGCTGATGCTGAGTGCCAGGCTCCACCCCCATACTGACACAATCCTCCTCCTCCTCCTCTTCCTCCTCCTCCTCATCCTCTTCCTATGTGATCGGCGGTCACGCAGGAACACTGTCTGGATAAAGGGGGCCTTGAGAGCTAAGGAAGTCCTCCTCTTCCTGCCTCTGTTCTGCCTCAAGTGCCCTGTCCATTATTCCACGCAGCGTGTGCTCCAACAGGTGGACAAGGGGGACAGTGTCACTGATGCATGCACTGTCACTGCTCACCATCCTCGTGGCCTCCTCAAATGGTGACAGGACAGTGCATGCATCCCTGATCATGGCCCACTGGCGTGGGGAAAAAAAAACAAGCTCTCCTGAGCCCGTCCTGGTGCCATAGACGCACAAGTACTCATTAATGGCCCTCTGCTGCGTGTGCAGCCGCTGCAGCATGGCCAATGTTGAGTTCCACCTGGTGGGCATGTCACAGATTAGGCGGTTCTTGGGCAGGTTAAAATCCTTTTGAAAATCTGCCACCGAGCACTGGCATTATATGACCGGCAGAAATGCACACAGACTTTCCTGGCCTGCCTCAGGACATCCTGTAAGCCCGGGTACCTGCCCAAGAACCGCTGCACCACCAAGTTAAGGACGTGAGCCAAACAGGGCACATGGGTCAGTTGTTCCTGTCGGAGGGCAGAGAAAAGGTTGGAGTCATTGTCGCAAACCACCATTCCTGCCTTAAGTTGGTGTGGCGTCAACCACCTCTGAACCTGCCCCTGCAGAGCTGACAGAATCTCTGCCCCAGTGTGGCTCCTGTCCCCCAAGCACACCAGCTCAAGCACCGCATGGCATCTTTTGGCCTGTGTACTTGTGTAGCCCCTTGAACGCTTACGGAGCACCGCTGGTTCCGAGGACAAATCAGCACAGGAAGAGGCAATGGAGGAAGAAGAAGAGGTGGGGGTGGAGGAGAGAGGTGTGGTAGAATCACCACTAGTAGAATTTTGGAGGCGTGGTGGCGGAACAACCTCCAACACTACTGCACCTTGTCCTGCATTCTTCCCAGCTGCCAGCAGAGTCACCCAGTGCGGGGTGAAACATAGAAAACGTCCCTGTTCATGCCTGCTGGACCATGAGTCAGTGGTAATATGCACTTTACCGCTGACCGCCCTGTCCAGCGAGGCCAAGACATTGCCTTCCACATGCCGGTAGAGAGCCGGAATCGCCTTCCGTGAGAAAAAGTGGCGTTTGGGTACCTGCCACTGAGGAACCGCACATTCCACAAATTCACAGAAGGGGGCAGAGTCTACCAACTGAAAAGGTAGCAGTTGAAGTGCTAGCAATTTTGCCAAGCTAGCATTCAACCGCTGAGCATGTGGATGGCTGTGAGCGAACTTCTTTCGGCGGTGCAGCAGCTGGGGCAGGGAAATTTGCCTGGTACAATCTGACGTCGGTGTGCCAAAAGCAGATTGCCCACAAGTACTTGGCTGTGACACACCTAATTCTATGCCTTCATTCCTCTCAGTGCAGGTCTCAGAGAGGACTGAAGGTATAGTGGGGTTGGAGATCTCAGCTGATGAGGAGCAAGGAGAGGTCCTCTTTGTTCTTTGGTGTGGGTCTTTTAGGTACGCTTGCCAACGAACTGCATGGCAGGTCAACATATGTCTGGTCAAGCATGTCGTGCCTATGCGGCAGATGTTTTGGCCATGAGAGATACGCTTGAGACATATGTTGCAAATAGCAGTGGTGCGATCTGATGCACTTGTCTCAAAAAAGGCCCACACCAAAGAACTTTTGGAATAACGCGCAGAGACAGCAGCACCCTGCACATGCGGAGCTTTGCGGTGTGATGCAGTCAGTGTGCTGCCCTTAGGCTGGCCCCTGGAGGGCATCCTGCCTCATTGGTGATGTGCCTCCTCCTCCTCCACCCTCCTATCAGGCATCCACGTTGAGTCAGTGACCTCATCATCCCCTCCCTCCTCATCACTGGAGCAAACCTGGCAGTATGCTGCAGCAGGGGGAGCATGACTGCCAGATTCCTGTCCTTCTTGGGCACCCCCTCTGTCCGTGCTCACGTTACTGCCTTCATCTAGCTCAGTATCATCATTAGAGCCTTCTAAACGCTGGGCATCCTCCTGGAGCATGTACCCAACACTGTGGTCAAACAGTTTGAAGGACTCCTCAGGAGGACATGGTGGGGCTAGGGAAGGAGTCACTGGTGACATTGAGCCGAGGGAAGAGGGCACGTTGGCAGCTGCTTTGCCAGACAAAGTACCCTGAGCTTGGGTGAGAGAGGATGAGGAGGATGAGGATGGCTTGGTCATCCACTCGACCAAGTCTTCCACATGTTGGGGCTCAATACGGCCAGCTGCCGAAAAAAAGGCCAAGCGTGTCCCACGGCCACGTGCTGATGAGGATGCACCATCTCCATGACCAGCACCGTTGCCTCTAGACACAGAGCCTGCTTGCCCTCTTTTATTGGCTTGTGACTGTCTGCCTCTCCTTTATGGCCTTCCAGACATACTAATGGCCTGTAGCTGCACTAAGCTGGGATATATATATATATATATATATATATATATATATATATATATATACTGATACTACAGCTAGCAAAATCAACTGCCTGCCTGTAGTATGAGAACACCTCCAACCTTCTACAGGTAGCTTTAGCTGAACACTGCAGAGGTCGCACTACACTAACTTGTAGCTTATTTAGCTGCCTGCGGTAGTGATAGGATCAGGAAAACACCACCAACCTTCTACAGGTAGCTTTAGCTGAACACTGTGCAGAGGTCGCACTACACTAACTTGTAGCTTATTTAGCTGCCTGCGGTAGTGATAGGATTAGGAAAACACCACCAATCTTCTACAGGTAGCTTTAGCTGAACACTGTGCAGAGGTCGCACTACACTAACTTGTAGCTTTAGCTGAAGACTGTGAGGAGGACGCACTACACTAACTTGTAGCTTTAGCTGAACACTGTGCAGAGGTCGCACTACACTAACTTGTAGTTTTAGCTGAACACTGTGAGGAGGACGCACTACACTAACTTGTAGTTTAGCTGAACACTGTGAGGAGGACGCACTACACTAACTTGTAGCTTTAGCTGAACACTGTGCACTACACTAACTTGTAGCTTTAGCTGAACACTGTGAGGAGGACACACTACACTAAATTGTAGCTTTAGCTGAACACTGTGCAGTGGTCGCACTACACTAACTTGTAGCTTTAGCTGAACACTGTGAGGTGGACGCACTACACTAACTTGTAGCTTTAGCTAAACACTGTGCAGAGGTCGCACTACACTAACTTGTAGTTTTAGCTGAACACTGTGAGGAGGACGCACTACACTAGCTTGTAGCTTTAGCTGAACACTGTGAGGAGGACACACTACACTAACTTGTAGCTTTAGCTGAACACAGTGCACTACACTAACTTGTAGCTTTAGCTGAACACTGTGAGGAGGACGCACTACACTAACTTGTAGCTTTAGCTGAACACCGTTCAGAGGAAGCACTACACTAACTTGTAGCTTTAGCTGAACACTGTGAGGAGGACGCACTACACTAACTTGTAGCTTTAGCTGAACACTGTACAGAGGTCGCACTACACTAACTTGTAGCTTTAGCTGAACACTGTGAGGAGGACGCACTACACTAACTTGTAGCTTATTTAGCTGCCTGCGGTAATGATAGGATCAGGAAAACACCACCAACCTTCTACAGGTAGCTTTAGCTGAACACTGCAGAGGTCGCAAAAAACTAACTTGTAGCTTATTTAGCTGCCTGCGGTAGTGATAGGATCAGGAAAACACCACCAACCTTCTACAGGTAGCTTTAGCTGAACACTGTGCAGAGGTCGCACTACACTAACTTGTAGCTTATTTAACTGCCTGCAGTAGTGATAGGATCATTAAAACACCACCAACCTTCTACAGGTAGCTTTAGCTGAACACTGTTCAGAGGTTGCATTACACTAACTTGTAGCTTATTTAGCTGCCTGCGGTAGTGATAGGATAAGGAAAACACCACCAACCTTCTACAGGTAGCTTTAGCTGAACACTTTGCAGAAGTCGCACTACACTAACATGTCGCTTTAGCTGAACACTGTGAGGAGGACGCACTACACTAACTTGTAGCTTTAGCTGAACACTGTGCAGAGGTCGCACTACACTAACTTGTAGCTTTAGCTGAACACTGTGAGGAGGACGCACTACACTAACTTGTAGCTTTAGCTGAACACTGTGCAGAGGTCGCACTACACTAACTTGTAGCTTTAGCTGAACACTGTGAGGAGGACGCACTACACTAACTTGTAGCTTTAGCTGAACACTGTGCAGAGCTTACAAAAAAATAACTTGTAGGTTTAGCTGAACACTGTGAGGAGGACGCACCACACTAGCATGTAGTTTTAGCTGAACACTGTGAGCAGGACGCACTGCACTAACTTGTAGCTTTAGATGAACACTGTGCAGAGGTCTCACTACACTAACTTGTAGGTTTAGCTGAACACTGTGAGGAGGACGCACCACACTAACTTGTAGTTTTAGCTGAACACTGTGAGCAGGACGCACTGCACTAACTTGTAGCTTTAGATGAACACTGTGCAGAGGTCTCCCTACACTAACTTGTAGGTTTAGCTGAACACTGTGAGGAGGACGCACCACACTAACTTGTAGTTTTAGCTGAACACTGTGAGCAGGACGCACTGCACTAACTTGTAGCTTTAGATGAACACTGTGCAGAGGTCTCACTACACTAACTTGTAGTTTTAGCTGAACACTGTGAGCAGTGTTGGCTGCAGTGTCAGTAAATATATATATGTATATATATATCCCAGCTTAGTGCAGCTACAGGCCATTAGTATGTCTGGAAGGCCAAGAAGGAGAGGCAGACAGTCACAAGCCAATAAAAGAGGGCAAGCAGGCTCTGTGTCTAGTGCTGGTCGTGGAGACGGTGCATCCTCATCAGCACATGGCCGTGGGACACGCTTGGCCTTTTTTTCGGCAGCTGGCCATGTTGAGCCGCAACATGCTGAAGACTTGGTCGAGTGGATGACCAAGCCGTCCTCATCCTCCTCATCCTCTCTCACCCATGCTCAGGGTACTTTGTCTGGCAAAGCAGCGACCTCTCTCCTCGGCTCAATGTCATCAGTGACTCCTTCCCTAGCCCCACCATGTCCTCCTGAGGAGTCCCTTGAACTGTTTGACCACAGTGTTGGGTACATGCTCCAGGAGGATGCCCAGCGTTTGGAAGGCTCTGATGATGATAATGAGCTTGATGAAGGCAGTAACATGAGCACGGACAGAGGGGGTGCCCAAGAAGGACAGCAATCTGGCAGTCATGCTCCCCCTGCTGCAGCATACTGCCAGGTTTGCTCCAGTGATGAGGAGGGAGGGGATGATGAGGTCACTGACTCAACGTGGGTGCCTGATAGGAGAGAGGAGGAGGAGGCGGCACATCACCAACGAGGCATGATGCCCTCCAGGGGCCAGCCTAAGGGCAGCACATTGACTGCATCAAACCCCAAAGCTCCACATGTGCAGGGCGCTGCAGTCTTTGCGCGTTATTCAAAAAGTTTTTTGGTGTGGGCCTTTTTTGAGACAAGTGCATCAGATCGCACCGCTGCTATTTGCAACATATGTCTCAAGCGTATCTCGCGTGGCCAAAACATCTCCCGCTTGGGTACCACATGCTTGACCAGACATATGTTGACCTGCCATGCAGTTCATTGGCAAGCGTATCTAAAAGACCCACACCAAAGAACAAAGAGGACCTCTCCTTGCTCCTCATCAGCTGAGATCTCCAACCCCACTATACCTTCAGTCCTCTCTGAGACCTGCACTGAGAGGAATGAAGGTGTAGAATTAGGTGTGTCACAGCCAAGTACTTGTGGGCAATCTGCTTTTGGTACACCGATGTCAGATCAACCAGATGTACCAGGCAAATTTCCCTGCCCCAGCTGCTGCACCGCCGAAAGAAGTTTGCTCCCAGCCATCCACATGCCCAGCGGTTGAATGCTAGCTTGGCAAAATTGCTAGCACTTCAACTGCTGCCTTTTCTGTTGGTAGACTCTGCCCCCTTCCGTGAGTTTGTGGAATGTGCGGTTCTTCAGTGGCAGGTACCCAAACGCCACTTTTTCTCATGGAAGGCAATTGCGGCTCTCTACCGGCATGTGGAAGGCAATGTCCATGCCTCGCTGGACAGGGCGGTCAGCGGTAAGGTGCATATTATCGCTGACTCATGGTCCAGCAGGCATGACATGGGACGTTACCTAAGTTTCACGGCGCATTGGGTGACTCTGCTGGCAGCTGGGAAGGATGCAAGACAAGGTGCAGTAGTGTTGGAGGTTGTTCTGCCACCACGCCTCCAAAATTCCACTACTAATGATTGTGACACACCTCTCTCCTCCACCCCCTCCTCTTCTTCTTCCTCCATGGCCTCTTCCTGTGCTCCGTAGCCGTTCAAGGGGCTATGCAAGTACGCAAGAGATGCCATGCGGTGCTTGAGCTGGTGTGCTTGGGGGACAGGAGCCACACTGGGGCAGAGGTTCTGTCAGCTCTGCAGGGGCAGGTTCAGAGGTGGTTGACGCCACGCCAACTTAAGGCAGGAATGGTGGTTTACAACAATGGCAACAACCTCCTCTCTGCCCTCCGACAGGGACAAATGACCCATGTGCCCTGTTTGGCTTACGTCCTTAACTTGGTGGTGCAGTGGTTCTTGGGCAGGTACCCGGGCTTACAGGATGTCCTGAGGCAGTCCAGGAAAGTCTGTGTGCATTTCTGCCGGTCATATAATGCCAGTGCTCGGCTTGCGGACTTCCAAAAGGAGTTTAACCTGCCCAAGAACCGCCTAATCTGTGACATGCCCACCAGGTGGAACTCAACGTTGCCATGCTGCAGTGGCTGCACACGCAGCAGAGGGCCATCAATGAGTACCTGTGCGACTATGGCACCAGGACAGCGTCAGGGGAGCTTGTTTTTTTTCCCCAGGCCAGTGGGCTATGATCGGGAATGCATGCACTGTCCTGTCACCATTTGAGGAGGCCACGAGGATGGTGAGCAGTGACAGTGCATGCATCAGTGACACTGTCCCCCTTGTCCACCTGTTGGAGCACACGCTGCATGGAATAATGGACAGGGCACTTGAGGCAGAACAGAGGCAGGAAGAGGAGGACTTCCTTAGCTCTCAAGGCCCCCTTTATCCAGACAGTGTTTCTGCGTGACCGCCGATCACACAGGAAGAGGACGAGGAGGAGGAGGAGGAGGATTGTGTCAGTATGGAGGTGGAGCCTGGCACTCAGCATCAGCAGCAGTCTTTAAGGGATCAGTCCCAAGAAACACATGGACTTGTACGTGTCTAGGAAGAGGTGGCTGCGGACCATGTCGTCCTTAGTGACCCAGAGGACTCCGGACCGAATGCCTCAGCAAACCTACGCTGCATGGCCTCCCTGATCCTGCAAAGCCTGCGTAAGGATCCTCGTATTTGTGGTATCAAGGAGAAGGACCAATACTGGCTGGCAACCCTCCTTGATCCACGTTACAAGGGTAAGGTTGCGGACCTTATCTTGCCAACACAGAGGGAGCAGAGGATGAAACATCTTCGGGAGGCCTTGCAGAAAGGTCTGTGCAACGCGTTCCCAGAGACTGGGAGGTTACAAACTCCTGTTTCTGGACAACGTGTTGCTGAGGCTTCGGTCAGTCAAAGAAGGAGCGGTGGAGAAGGTGGCTGTCTGACTGATGCGTTCAGACAATTTTTTGGTCCGCAGCCCCAAGGTATGGTCGGTTCCAGCAACCATCGCCAGCGTCTGTTTTACATGGTGCAGGAATACCTAGGGGCAAGATCTGACTTGGACACCTCTCCCACCGAAAATCCTTTGGGTTACTGGGTCTTGAGGATGGATCACTGGCCAGAGCTTGCACAGTATGCAATTGAGCTACTGGCCTGTCCTGCATCCAGCATTCTTTCGGAATGCACATTCAGTGCTGCTGGAGGCTTTGTAACCGATCACAGGGTGCGTCTGTCCACCGACTCGGTCGAACGACTGACCTTCGTAAAAATGAATCAGTCTTGGATCACCACCAGCTACCAAGCACCTGATGCTGATGTAACCAAATAATTTGTTTTGAAGTCTCAGATCCCTTCAAAGACTGCCTATGCTGATGCTGAGTGACTATCTCTGAGTAATTATCCTCTTCCTCCTCAATGATCACGCTGATAGCTTGTAAGAACATTTTTGGTTCTGGGCGCCACCACCAGTGCCTAAGGCCCAATTTTTCAGCCCCTGTTTAACAGGAGCTTGTAATTACAATTTTTGATGCAATACTTTGCAGCAGGGCTCGTTTCTGCGTTCCAACTAGAGTATCTGTGAGGGGTTGCAGTGTTGTGGCACCAGCACCAGTGCCTAAGGCCCAATTTTTCAGCCCCTGTTTAACAGGGGCGTGTAATTACAAATTTTGATGCAATACTTTGCAGCAGGGCTCGTTTCTGCGTTACAACTAGAGTATCTGTGAGGGGTTGCAGTGTTGTGGCACCAGCATCAGTGCCTAAGGCCCAATTTTTCAGCCCCTGTTTAACAGGGGCGTGTAATTACAATTTTTTTCTTTCAATAAATTTTTATTGAGTATTTCGTAAAAGGATACAGAAAATAGAAAAGTGGGGGGTAAAAGTAAATGAGTTATGTAACATAAATGGGTTGTTTAACACAAAGTAAAATATAGAAGTAAGTGACATACAGCTTGTGGTGGTATATATTCAGAAGTTACAATCTTACGTAAATTAGGTAGGTATAGTGTTAGACCTACTGGTACTGTTAATACTTTACATTCACCTCATGGGTCAATTAAGTCACAGCCTATATGGCCATATAGACCAGGATTTGTCAAACTTCGCACACTGTGAGGAGTTTAATGCTATAAGACGTTCAAAGGTGTAGTTCCTGTTGACAGCTTTTATTATATCTGTCATATTCAAGGCTGTCGCTGATTTCCAGTTGCAAAGAATCATTGACCTCGTCTCTAGTAGTATGTGTGTCACTACTGGTCTGAAGTCGTTATGGAAGTTGTCTATGTTTAGGTGTAATATTGCTAATGCAGGGTCTGGATGTGTGAGCATTCCTGTAATAGAGGATATTAGACGGAATATTTGATTCCATGTGCTCTTAACAGTGGGGCAATACCATAGCATGTGAAGTAAAGAGCCCGTGTGGCCGCAGGCCCTCCAACATAGTGGTGAAGTACCAGGGAAATAGGTCGCCAACCTGTATGGTGTGTAGTGCCATCTGTTAGCTAGCTTAATCGCTAGCTCCCAATGCTTAATGCAGTGGGAGGCTTTGTGTATTTCAGTGAATGCCTGTTGCCATTGGTCTGGTGAGAATATTTTTCCCAATTCAACCTCCCATTTTGTCATTGCAGTGGTTTTGAGGAATGTGTTTTTATCCCTTATTTTATTGAAGAAAAAGGATATGCCTTTAGAATTACTATTAGCAGTCAAGCAAAAGTTCCATATCTCTCTTGGTATGGAAATGGACGGTCTAGAGAGGGATTTAAGGAAGTGTGTGATTCTCATGTGTAAGAATTTCCCGTTATTGGGGAGGTTATATTGGGACATGACCTGTTCAGTTGTTTTTAATTGTGAACCATCATAGAGGTCCAGAATGTTATTGACCCCTTTGTTTGTCAAGTAGTTAACCTTCAGTGAAGGAATCTTTGTTTCTAGTAGAGTCATTGGTATTGTGTATGGTATTTCTTGATTGACCTTATGTTTTTGTTCTAGAAGGAATCTCCATGCTCTCAATGAGATCTGCATAGGAGGAGTTAGGGTAGACAGTTTCCATGGTAACCACCCATCACTCAGTAGTAATAATGTTAAGTCCTTTGTTGGGGCTAGTGTTTTTTCAATGTCTACCCAGAGTGGTGTGTCCTCAGTTTTGAACCATAGTTTGGTTTGGTCTAGTCTGACAGCCCAGTAGTAGTCATATAAGTCCGTCAGGCCTGCCCCTCCTATTTTTTTGTGGAACGTGAGGTTGTTTCTAGAGCATCTAGCTTTTTTTTCCATTCCATATATACTTCCAACCTGCGTTTGACATTTTATGGATATAGTGAATAGGTATGTGAATTGGTAAAGAACGAAACATATAGATTATTTGTGGTAGCAACATCATTTTGTAAGCATTGATTCTTCCAAACCATGACACCTCTTTGTTGGACATATGCCTGATTTGGGCTTCCAGTGTGGCTATAAGTGCTAGCATGTTGACTTTAACTAGTGTGGAGGTTTTATTGGTAAGGGTGATACCCAGATATTTTATGCCATTTAGGCTCCACGTATAAGGTAGTTGTGTTTGAAGCATGTTGCGGTCGTGGGAAGGAATACCTAGATCTAATATTAAGGATTTGTTAAAATTGACTTTGTAATATGAAATTTCTCCAAATGTGTTGAGGATGACATGAGCTTGCTGTAGTGATGTGACAGGATTGGTCAGGATTAAGATTACGTCATCTGCAAAGAGGTTTATGGTATGCGAGCTGGAGCCAAACTGGAAGCCTGTAATCAGGGGGTGAGATCTTATGGTTTCAGCTAGGGGTTCGATCATTAGGTTAAAGACTGTTGGAGATAGGGGACACCCCTGTCTTGTCCCGTTGGTGATGTTAAATGATTTGGATAAGAACCCAGAGGAGTACACCTGAGCTGACGGGTGTGAATATAAAGCCAGAATGGCTTGCAGTATGGGGCCCTGGAACCCAAATTTAGTAAGAGTTGTTTTCATATATGTCCAGTGGACCCTATTGAACGCCTTCTCTGCGTCGATTGATAACAGCAGAGAAGGCTTTCGAGTTTTCTCAGCAAAATTCATCACATTAATAATTCTTCTAGTTGCGTCAGAAGTTTGTCTCCCCCTCACAAAGCCCATCTGGTCGCGCTTTATAATATGTGGTATAATGTCTGTTAATCTTTTGGCTAATAATTTGGCATATATTTTAATATCAGAGTTTAGAAGAGATATAGGTCTGAAATACGCTGGTGTGGTAGGATCTTTGTCTGGTTTGGGCAATGTTACTATGTATGCTTTCAGCATTTCTTGAGGAAGGGTCGCGGACTCAGCAGCTTTATTGTATATGGCAGACATGTATGGTGATAGAGTTTTTGCAAAGGTTTTGAAGTATTCGTTGGAGAAACCATCCGGCCCCGGAGATTTTCCATTGGGAAGAGAGTTGGTTATCAGTTCGATTTCTCGTGTCGTGATGGGTGTGTTTAGTGTTTCTAACTGGTGAGTAGAGAGAGTGGGAAGATTGATATTTTTGAGGAATGTTTCAATTTGTTCCATTGATGGTTGGTGTGTGTTGGGGTCTGTTTGTAGGTTATATAGTGAGCCATAGTAGTCCGCAAATTGGTCAGCTATAGCCTGAGGGTTTACAATTTTGTGTGGTTCTGTAGGATGCTGTAGGTAGGCTATTCTCGTTTTAGTTCGAGCCGCCTTCAATCTGTTTGCAAGATATTTTCCTGCTCTATTAGCATTGGCGTAATAGTTTAGTTGAAGGCGGCGGAGATGTATGTCATATTGTTGCGATAGTAGATTTCTAAGTTTTTCTCTGAGGGTGGTCAGTTTATCTGTGAGTGGTAATGTAGGGGATTGTTTGTGTTGTGAGGAGATATCGTGGATTTCTACCAGGAGACTATGAAGCTGCTGAGTCCATTTCCTTTTTTCTCTGGCCCCTATTTGAATTAGAACGCCTCTCATGAAGGCCTTGTGTGTGCTCCATAAGATGTATGGGTCCTCGACTGAGCCAGCATTGTCTGAAAAGAAATGCTGTAAGTTCTGAGATGGTGTCGATTGTAGTTGTGGGTCATGGAGTATGCGTGTGTTGCAGCGCCAGATGGGGGGTGAGGAGGAGATTCCCCTCTCAGCAATGGATAAAGTAATAGCAGAGTGGTCCGACCATGTAATATCATGTATTGTGGTTTTTTCAATTTGTTGTAGGAGCCTTTTATCCGTTAAAAATAAGTCTATACGGGAGTATGAGCAGTGTCTGCTGGAAAAAAAGGTGTAGTCCTTTTCATTACCGTGTAGACATCTCCATGTGTCGAATAGCTCTTCTTTGTGTAGTAGTGGTTGGAGGGACAAAGTTCCTTTACCGGATGATGTGTCTATGAGTGGGTCAGGTGTCGCGTTAAAGTCCCCACAGATCAGGAGGTTACCATATTGTAAGGCTTTTGCTTTGTTGAGAACTTTGTTTATGAACCGTACTTGGTGCTTGTTTGGCGCGTATAAGGTTACTATGGTGTAGGGACTAGAGTTGATGTCCCCTGTGGCAATGATGTACCTTCCTGCGACATCAGTGATGATTTCTTTGGGCTCGAAGGATATGGAGTTTTTGAAGGCTAGGAGAACTCCCCCTGTTTTACGGTGTGGCGTACAGGCTGTGTAGATGAAAGGGAAGTCCTTGTGAGTACATTGGGGGTCATTGTGTAGTTGGAAGTGTGTTTCTTGGACGCTGAGAATGTCCGCCTTATGTTTGTGAGCTTCTTTCCATAAGCTATAGCGCTTAGTCGGGTGATTTAAGCCTCTGGCATTGATGGAAAGGCAGGTAATCGTCATTTAAGAGACAATTGTGGTGAGTTATGAGGCTGTAGTGTGGGAGTACTCACTGCGACCATGGAGAGCTTCTCATGCTGCGTATTTGTTGGTGGAGATGAGACGTTGTAGCGAGACCTCTTCTGGTTCGGAGGTGTAGTTAGTGCTATGAAGCGATGCATATCACTTAAAAAAAAAAGAGGTAAAAAATAACTGTAAACTAAACAAAAAGTTAACATGCGTAACTTAAGAAATGGATCTCACAAGTGATCCTCGTGCAGTCGTAGCTGCTATTGGTGTTGGAGGGGAAAGGGAGAGGTTTTAGATCAGAAACTCAGCCCTGAAGATAATCCTGTATATATTTGGATTATTTTTCTAGCTAGCTTCCACCTGTGGGTTTCTTGTTAGGTTTTTTGTAGGACACTACCTGCCAATCATTCTGGTGGAAGGATGGTGCAGCTGGGTGTGCTTGATGGGTAGGCAGATCCGCAATGATGTTCCATCTTTTCAGGGCTGTGAGCCCTTCTTCCAAAGTAGTAATGGAGATGGTGACTCCGTTGTGGGTAATAGATAGAGTGGCGGGATACTTCCAATTATGGAGGATTTTGTGATTCCTCAAAGCTTTTGTGATTGTTAGTAAATTGCGCCGGCGCTGTAGAGTATGCCTGGAGAGGTCTGGGAGCAGTCTGATATTCACATACTGCTGGGGGATGTTCTCCTGTTTGCGTGAGGCTTGGAGTACCCGGTCTTTAACGTGGTATAAATGCATTCTGAGCAGGACATCCCTGGGTGTGTCAGCAGGGAGAAAAGACGGCTTAGGTACTCTATGTATCCTGTCCACTAGTAGGTCCTGTGCTGAGGCATCGGGCACCAGAGTGGAGAATAGGGTCTGGGCATATTGTAAGAGCTGGTTAGGGGGGATATCTTCCGGAATTCCTCTAAGTTTGAGGTTGTTCCTCCTGGACCTGTCTTCTAGGTCGGCCATTTTGTTTTTTAACCACGTAATGTCTTCCCCTTGAGCTGTATGGGCCTCCACCATCACATTATATGCTGATGTATATTCCTCCATCTTGTTTTCTACCAGGTGTACCCTCTGGCCTATGGCCTGTACTTCCCTCTGGCACTCAGTTATCCCCCTAACCATGTCTGCTTGTAGTGAGGAGCGCAGTGACAAGAGCATGTCCTTCAGCAGTGTATCTGAGACCGGCCGGTCCGCAGTGGGGAATTCCCTGATAGGATCTCGCTCAGTGCTACTCTGGTGTAACGGATTGCTGTGGGGCCCGCTCACCTCCATACCCTGCGCGCCTCCCTGCCTGACAGGGGAGTCCCTCCGCGGCTTCGATTTGGCCGGACTTCTAGTGGAAGGGCTGGATGGGCTGGAGGATGATACACTGGGTGGGTTCGGGGAGTGGGTAGAGACAGATACTGGACCTTGTCTGCCGCTGTGCGCTTCGGGCCTAAGCTCCGGCCTGTCATCTGCCATACCGCCGCCATTTTGAGGGCCGCGAGCCGCGTAGTAACTGGTCATTTTCTGCGGCTGTTGTGGGTTCTTGCGGCGTCTGGTCATCCCCGATGGGTTCAGCGAACCCCCACTTAGTGATAGGTAGGTCCGATCGTTGGTAGGGGTACTGGAAAGCTCTGATGGCTGTAGATTATCTTTAAGGCGAGCAGGGCTCCAGGATTACACGTCCATCTTGGAGCCCGTTCGGCCGTAATTACAATTTTTGATGCAATACTTTGCAGCAGGGCTCGTTCCTGCGTTCCAACTAGAGTGTCTGTGAGGACTTACAGTGTTGTGGCACCAGCACCACTACCACCACCAAAGGCCCAATTTTTCTGCCCTTGTTCAACAGGGACATGTAATTACAATTCTTGATCTAATATTTCATAGCAGGGCATATTTCTGCACCCACCAAGAGCGAGTGAGGACTTACAGTGTTGTGGCACCAGCACCACCACCAAAGGCCCAATTTTTCTGCCCTTGTTCAACAGGGGCATGTAATTACAATTCTTGATCTAATATTTCATAGCAGGGCATATTTCTGCACCCACCAAGAGCGAGTGAGGACTTACAGTGTTGTGGCACCAGCACCACCACCAGCACCAAAGGCCCAATTTTTCCTGCCCCTGTTCAACAGGGGCATGTAATTACAATTCTTGATCTAATATTTCACAGCAGGGCCCTGTGAGGGCTTACAGTGTTGTGGCCACAACAACACCTAAGGCCCAAATTTCTGCTGAGTATATAGGGCAGGCCCCTACTTTCAAACATCTAACTTACAAACGACTCCTACTTGCAAACGGAAGGAGACAACAGGAAGTGAGATGAAATCTACCCCTAGGAAGGGAAATTCTCTCCTGTAAGAGTTAATATGGGAAAAACATTTCTCCTTTCCACTGATGCTTTCCAATCCTTGTTCCACAAAAAACCCCAAATTTTAAAAAAACATTTGTCATTGGGACAAAAAGTGAGGTGAAATCTTCTGAAGAGGAGGACAGACAGCAAAACAAATGTCACAGGGGTGATAACCCTTCCCTATGTTTTCCAAAAAGCTTAAAAAAGATTTTTTAGCTGGAGCTAAACAAGTTAAAAATGTACCCGTTCAAAATTACAAACAGATTCTACTTAACAACAAACCTACAGTCCCTGTCTTGTTTGCACCGCCTGTATACTGTTGTTCAGAGTATATAGGGCCCGGTGGCCCCACACCTTTCCTTATTTTAATTTGGGTGCGGGGTTCCCCTTAATATCCATACAAGACCCAAAGGGCCTGGTAATGGACTGGGGGGTACCCATGCCGTTTGTCTCACTAATTTTCATCCATATTGCCAGGACCCGAAATTACATTAAACCCGCAAGCAGTTTTAAATGAGATTTTTTCCTTTAAAAATGACATTTTGTGCAGGGACTGTTCTAAGCACGGGAAACACACGCCACTTTAGAGGCATACTATAGACACCCCTCAGGTACGATATTTAAAGGAATATTTAACTTTTTTCACTTTAAGCATCATTAAAATCACTGCTCCTGAAAAAACGTCCGTTTTTAAAAGTTTTTTTTTGCATTGCTACATGTCCCCTGGGGCAGAACTCGGGTCCCCAAACCCTTTTTAGGACAATACCATGCAAATTAGCCTTTAAAATGAGCACTTTTGATTTCAAACGTTCGAGTCCCATAGACGTCAATGGGGTTCTAACGTTCGTGCAAATTTTCGGTCCGTTCGCAGGTTCTGGTGCGAACCGAACCGGGGGTGTTCGGCTCATCCCTAGACATGACATGGATAGAGAAACTGAAGAACTGAACACTGTGAGGAGGACGTACTACACTAACTTGTAGCTTTAGCTGAACACTGTGCACTACACTAACTTGTAGCTTTAGCTGAACACTGTGAGGAGGACGCACTACACTAAATTGTAGCTTTAGCTGAACACTGTGCAGAGGTCGCACTACACTAACGTGTAGCTTTAGCTGAACACTGTGAGGAGGACGCACTACACTAACTTGTAGCTTTAGCTGAACACTGTGCAGAGGTCGCACTACACTAACTTGTAGCTTTAGCTAAACACTGTGAGGAAGACGCACTACACTAACTTGTAGCTTTAGCTAAACACTGTACAGAGGTCGCACTACACTAACTTGTAGCTTTAGATAAACACTGTGAGGAGGACGCACTACACTAACTTGTAGCTTTAGCTGAACACTGTGCAGAGGTCGCACTACACTAACTTGTAGCTTTAGCTGAACACTGTGAGGAGGACGCACTACACTAACTTGTAGCTTTAGCTGAACACTGTGAGGAGGACGCACTACACTAACTTGTAGCTTTAGCTGAACACTGTACAGAGGTCGCACTACACTAACTTGTAGCTTTAGCTGAACACTGTTCAGAGGATGCACTACACTAACTTGTAGCTTTAGCTGAACACTGTGCAGAGGTCGCACTACACTAACTTGTAGTTTTAGCTGAACACTGTGAGGAGGGCGCACTACACTAACTTGTAGCTTTAGCCGAACACTGTGAGGAGGGTGCACTACACTAACTTGTAGCTTTAGCTGACAACTGCGCACTACACTAACTTGTAGCTTTAGCTGAACACTGTGAGGAGGACGCACTACACTAGCTTGAAGCTTTACCTGAACACTGTGAGGAGGACGCACTACACTAAGCTGTAGCTTTAGCTAAACACTGTGAGGAGGACGCACTACACTAACTTGTAGCTTTAGCTGAACACTGTGCAGAGGTCGCACTACACTAACTTGTAGCCTTAGCTGAACACTGTGAGGAGGACGCACTACACTAACTTGTAGCTTTAGCTGAACACTGTGCAGAGGTCGCACTACACTAACTTGTAGTTTTAGCTGAACACTGTGAGGAGGACGCACTACACTAGCTTGTAGTTTAGCTGAACACTGTGAGGAGGACGCACTACACTAACTTGTAGCTTTAGCTGAACACTGTGAGGAGGACGTACTACACTAACTTGTAGCTTTAGCTGAACACTGTGCACTACACTAACTTGTAGCTTTAGCTGAACACTGTGAGGAAGACGCACTACACTAACTTGTAGCTTTAGCTGAACACTGTACAGAGGTCTCACTACACTAACTTGTAGCTTTAGCTGAACACTGTTCAGAGGACGCACTACACTAACTTGTAGCTTTAGCTGAACACTGTGCAGAGGTCGCACTACACTAACTTGTAGTTTTAGCTGAACACTGTGAGGAGGACCCACTACACTAACTTCTAGCTTTAGCTGAACACTGTGAGGAGGGCGCACTACACTAACCTGTAGCTTTAGCTGAACACTGTGCACTACACTAACTTGTAGCTTTAGCTGAACACTGTGCAGAGGTCACACTAAACTAACTTGTAGCTTTAGCTGAACGCTGTGAGGAGGACGCACTACACTAACTGTAAAAAGTCTAGCGGCCTGACTGTGGTACTAATAGGAACAAAAGAACACCAGCAATTTTCTTCAGGTAGCTGTAAATATTGTAACAACACAAGCCTGCCTGTCAGTAGCAAGATAACAGGAACTAATCTAGCTAAACTGAATACAGTGTTTATATATATATATATATATATATATATATATATATATATATATATATATATATATATATACACAACACCTGGGATGCATATATATATATACTCAATACACTGTAAGTGCAGCTAACTGACTGACTGTCCTGCCTAATCTATCTAACTTAAATCAAATGACACTGTCTGTCTCTCTCTCTCTCTATCTAAGAACGCCAGAACACACTACACAGGGCCGCCACGCAGGCGGCCTTATATTGTGTGGGGCGTGTACTAAATCCCCTGAGCCATAATTGGCCAAAGCCTCCTTGGCTTTGGCCAATTACGGCTCTCTGTTCAGATGGCGCTGTGATTGGCCAAACATGCGGGTCAATCATCAGCCAGCAATGCACTGTGATGCTGCAGTGAATTATGGGCCATGACGCGCCACACGAATTTGACGCGAACAGCCCATATCGTTCGCAATTCGGAGAACAGGTGAACAGACGATGTTCGAGTCGAACATAGGTTCGACTCGAACACGAAGCTCATCCCTAGTCACCAGTATGGTATTTGTTTATTGAAATCATATCCCCTCTCAAGTGTCTCTTCTCTCTCAGTGATCGCAACCTTTCCTCATAACTCATATCCTCCCGACCCTCTATTAGCTTTGTTGCCCTTCTTTGTACTCGCGCCATTTCCAGTACATCCTTTCTGAGGACTGGTGCCCAGAACTGGACAGCATACTCTAGGTGCAGCCAGACCAGAGTCTGGTAGAGTGAGAGAATTATCGTTTTATCTCTGGAGTTGATCCCCTTTTTAATGCATGCCAATATTCTGTTTGCTTTGTTGGCAGCAGCTTGGCATTGCATGCCATTGCTAAGCCTATCATCTACTAGGACCCCCAGGTCCTTTTCCATCCTAGATACCCCCAGAGGTTCTTCCCTCGTGTATAGATTGCATTCATATTTTTGTCACCCGAATGCATTATTTTACATTTTTCTACATTGAACCTCACTTGCCATGTAGTTGCCCACCCCATTAATTTGTTCAGATATTTTTGCAAGGTTTCCACATTATTGCGGGGAATTTTGTGGGACCTTCTACTCCTAAAGTCTCCCTTCCTCACCATGTTGTTTAATGATTCCCATCATCATGACATATACCTACAATTGATGTTTTCTATTTTAGATACACTGCTAATGTACTTACTCCTGAAGAAGTGAGCATTGACTCATGAAACGTGTCGAGTTTTAGATGTTGTGTATCACAATACATGGATCTTTGCAACAGATATGTTCACATTATATTATGTATTCTACTTATTACCAACTGTTTTTATCAATTGATGTAAACTATGTACGATTACCTTTATATACTTAATAAAGTAACTTTTTTACATATGTTTGGCCCCACAGGGTTCACCTCCATAAAGTCCCAGGGTAAATATCTGTTTTTGTTATGGCTGTAATGTATTGCCGTTTTCCGGCAATATAGATAAAAATCCAGTCCATACCAGGCCCTTCTGGTCTGGTATGGAGTTTAAGGGGAACTCCCCCCCTAAAATCCACACCAGACTCTTATCCGAGCATGCAGCCTGGAGGACAGGATAGGGGGGGCGAGCGAGGGACCCCCCTCCTGAACCATACCATGCCACATGCTCTTAACATGGGGAGGGTGCTTTGGGGTCACCCCAAAGCACTTTGTGCCCATGTTGATGGGGACCCATTCACCAAAAAAAGTCTCAAAAATTAAACCACAAAATACAGTTTTTGACAATTCCTAAGTAGATCCATCATCAATCTCGCCATCCTACGGGCCTGAAAAATAGAAATGAATAAAAATAAATACTCTGCCTCCATGGGAGGGCTCCTGCTGAATGCTTTCTTTTTGCTGTGGCAGCTGTTATATAGGCAAGGGCGGGGCCACCCACTGATGTGACCGGATGACCCCCTACCCATTCACATAGGGGAGGCGGAATCTGGGGTCCCCTTGTTAAATAGGGCTTCCAGATTCTGATATGCCCCCCACCTGTAGACCCCCATAACCACCGAGCCAAGGTTGTGGGGACGAGGCCCTTGTCCCCATCAACATGGGACAAGGTGCTTTGGGGGGGACCAAAGCACCTTGTAGAGATCCAGTAACCCAGTGGATGCTCTGTTGGAATGGTCTCCAAGTCTGCTCCTCCCCCAAGATATTTCTACACCACATAATGCAGACACTGGAGATGGTTGCTTGAACCTATCAGACCTTGGCACTGAGGACTGAAAAATTGTTTAAAGGCATCGGTCAGCCGGCCACCTTCTCCACGCCCTTCCTCTGACCGAACTAAGCCTCAGAAACATGCTGTCCAGCACCAGAAAATTTTAACCTCCCAGGGTCTGGAAAGGCATTACATAAACTTTTCTTCAAGGCCTCCTGATGATGTTTCATCCTCTGCTTCCTCTGCGAAGGCAGGATAAGTTCTGCATCTTTACCCTTGTAACGTGGATCAAGAAGGGTGGCCAGCCAGTAATGATCCCTCTCCTTGATACCACGAATCCTAGGGTCCTTTCTCAGGCTTTGCAGAATCAGGGAGCCAATGCAGCCTAAGTTTGCAGAGGCATAAGATTCTGAGTCCTCTGGGTCACTGAGGATGACATTGTCAGGCACTACCTCCTCTCAGCCATGTACACATCCTTGGGTTTCTGGGGACTCAAAACCATCCCTTGAAGACTGCTGCATATTATCCTCTACATCCATGCTGACACAATCCTTCTCCTCTTCTTCTTGTGTGTTTGGCGGCCCCGCAGGAATGCTATCTGCATAAAGGGGGCCTTGAGAGGAAAGGAAGTCCTCCTCTTCATCCCACTGTTCTGCCCCAAGTGCCCTGTTCATGATTCCACGAAGCATGTGCTCCAGCAGGAAGACTAGAGGGACAGTATCACTGATGCATGCATGGTCGCTGCTCACCATCCTTGTGGCCGCCTCAAATGGTGACAGGACAGTGATCCTTAATCAGTAGCCACTGGCGTGGCGAAAAGGATCCTAGCTCCCCTGAGCCTGTCCTGGTGCCATACTCTGACAGGTACTCATTTATGGCCCTCTGCTGTTTTTGCAGCCACTGCAGCATTGCCAATCTTGAGTTCCACCTGGTGGGCATGTCACAAATGAGGTGGTTGGTGGGCAGGTGAATTCCCGTTATATGTCAGCCAGCCGGGCACTGGCATTGTATGATCGCCGGAAATGGCCACAGACTTTTCTGGCCTGGCTCAGAAGTTCCTGTAAGCCTGGGTACCTGGTCAAGAAACGCTGCACCTCCAAATTCAGGACGTATGCCAAGCATGGAACATGGGTCAAGTGTCCCTGTCAGAGGGCGGAGAGAAGGTTGGTGCCATTGTTGCATACAATCATTCCTGGCTCAAGCTGCCATGGCATCAACCACCTCTGAGCCTGCCCCTGCAGAGCTGACAGAATCTCTGCCCCAGTGTGGCTCCTGTCTCCTAGGCAGACCTACTCAAGCACTGCATGGCATCTTTTAGCCTGACTGTTTGTGTAGCCCCTTGAACGCTTAGGGAGCACTGCTGATTCAGAAGACAATTCTGCAGAAGAGGCCATAGAGGAAGAGGAGGGGGTGGAGCAGAGAGATGTGGCAGAATCACCACCAGCTTTTTGGAGGCGTGGTTGCAGAACAAGCTCCAACACTTAACCCTGTCCTGCGTCCTTCCCAGATGCCAGCAGATTTGCCCAGTACGCCGTGAAGGAAAGGTAACGTCCCTGACCATGGCTGCTGGACCATGAGTCAACGGTAATATGAACCTTGCTGCTAACCGCCCTGTCCAACGAGGCCAAAACATTGCCTTCCACATGAAGGTAGAGAGCTGGAATGGCCTTACATGGAAAAAAAATGTTTTGGAACCTGCCACTGTGGTACAGCACATTCCACAAATTCACAAATGGGGTCTACCAGCTGAAAAGGCAGCACTTGACGTGCTAGCAAATTGGCCAAGCTACCATTTAGACGCTGAGCATGTGGATGGCTGGGACAGTATTTTTTTTACGGTTCAGCAAATGGGGTAGCAAAATTTGCCTGCTGATATCAACTGGTGGTGTACTGCTAGCATATTGGCTGCAAGTACTTGTGGCACCTATTGCTATACCTTCATTCCTCTCAGTGCAGGTTTTTGAGAGGACTGGAGGTATAGTAGGGGTTGAGATTACAGAAGAGGAGCAAGGAGAAGTCCGCCTTTTTTAACTATGTGGGTCTTTTAGGTGCTGTTGCCAACAGACTGCATGGCAGGTCATCATATGTCTTGTCAAGCATGTGGCGCCCATGCTTGATCTTCTTCAGACATAGATTGCAAGCAGCAATAGTGCGATCTAGTGCACATGTGTCAAAAAAGGCCACACCAATGAAATTTTGGAAGTCAGCGGGGAGTCAGCAGCAGCCTGCACCTGTGGAGCTCTGTGGTGTGATGCAATAGGGTGGTTACCCTTAAGCTTTCCCCTTGAGAACATCCTGCCTCGTTGAAGTTGTGCCTCCTCCTCCTCACTTTCCTCCTCTCTTCTCTCAGTCGGTGACCTCATCATCCCCTCCCTCCCCTCCTTCTTTTAGTGGCCTGTGATCGTCTGCCTCTCCTTGGTGGCCTTCTGGACATGATGGCAATTTTTTTTTCACACTACACTATACTGTACGCTGACCGCACTGTATTTTATACTGTACACGGGCTGCACTGTATTATATGCTGTGTACACAGCCTGAAGCGTATTAGAAACTGTACACACTGTATTATATACTGTGTACACCGCCTGCACTGTATTATGTACTGCACACCGGCTGCACTTTGTTATATACTGTGCACACCACCTGAAGTGTATTAGAAACTGTCCACACTGTATTATATACTGTGTACATCGCCTGCACTGTATTATGTACTGTACACTGGCTGCACTATATTATATACTGTGTACACCGCCTGAAGTTTATTAGAAACTGTACACACTGTATTATATACTGTTTTATTGGCACATAGTTTTTGGATCCTTTTTAAATCATAATAACAGAAAGCACCCAAATGGCCCTGATAAAAAGTTTAAACACCCTGGAATGTTTGGCCTTGATACAGACACAGAAGGTGGCACACACAGGTTAAAATGGCAATTAAAGTTTAATTTCCCACATTTGTGGATTTTTAAATCGCAATTAGTGTCTGTGTATAAATAGTCAAGGAGTTTGTTAGCTCTCACATGGATGCACTAAGCAGGCTAGACACTGAGCCATGAGGAGGTAGAAAAGAACAGTCAAAAGACCTGCGTAACAAAGTAATGAAACTTTACAAAGATGGAAAAGGATATAAAAAGATATCCAAAGCCTTAAATATGCCAGTCAGTACTGTTCAATCACTTAATAAGAAGTGGAAAATTTGGGGATCTCTTGATACCAAGCCAAGGTCAGGAAGATCAAAAAAGATTTCAGCCACAACTGCCACAGGAACTGTTCGGGATACCAAGGAAAACCCACAGGTCACCTCAGGAGAAATACACGCTGCTCTGGAAAAACATGATGTGGTTGTTTGGTGTGGTTTTTAACCACTTCAGCCCCTTCATCCCCGCTTTAACTGGTAATTGCGCGGTCATGCAATGCTGTACCCAAACAAAATTTGTATCCTTTTTTTCCCACAAATAGAGCTTTCTTTTGGTGGTATTTGATCACCTCTGCGGTTTTTATTTTTTGCGCTATAAACAAAACAACAGTGACCATTTTGAGAAAAAAACAACATTTTTAACTTTTTGCTATATTAAATATCCCCAAAAATGTTTTTTTTTTTTTTTTTTTTCTTCATCAGTTTAGGCCAATATTTATTCATCTACAGATTCTTGGTAAAAAAAATCACAATAAGCCTATACTGATTGGTTTGCTCAAAAGTTATAGCGTCTGCAAACTATGGGAAAGATTTGTGGCATTTTTATGGTATTTTTATTATTATTTTTTTTTTTTACTAGTAATGGCGGCAATCTGCGATTTTTATCAGGATTGCAACATTGAGGTGGACAGATCGGACACTTTTGACACATTTTTGGGACCACTGACATTTATACAGCGATCAGTGCTATAAAAATGGTAGGGAAAACTGGTAGGGAAGGGGTTAACACTAGGGGGCGATTAAGGGGTTAAATGTGTGTTCCCTCAGTGTGTTGTAACTGTATGGGGATAGGACTGAGTAAGAAAGGAGACATACCGTTCTTCCTATTTACTAGGAACAAACGACAGGTCTCCTCTTCCCTGACAGCACGGGGATTTGTGTGTGTAAACGTGCACGCGATCGCGCGTGGCCAGGCGGCGATCGCACCTGCCGTCCACGCACATCAGTGCCACTTTGCCAACATATATATCGGAGTGGTAAACAGCAAAGTGCAGCGCTAAAAATACATATATATTATAAGAAAAGAATGAAATGAAATTTAGGCATCCAGAGAGGCAGCATCTCATTCTGAGGAACAGTCAATGGCAGATCGATTGCTAAAGCTACTGGTCCCGCATTGTACCCCTGGTTTTGGGAGACCTTAATCCCTATGCTGGGCGAGACTGCCGTAATAGCAGTCACCGCCGTCTGGTAAGCAGATTCTACTTACACACTTCTTGGTGGATCATCTACTGGCACTTTTGTCACATCTTTCTTGGATGGGTGCTTTTTATCTACCTGTGGACTTATCATATCTTTTTGAACTTTTTTTCAAAAATCTTTTTTAGCTCACATGCATTTGTGATTTATGTTTTTTTGTTTATCATTGATTGATTTGATAATTTATGTTCACTGATTGATGTTATTGTCACTTCGTGGGATTTCATTTTTTTCTTATAATATATATGTATTTTTAGCGCTGCACTTTGCTGTTTACCATACTTTTAGGAGTCAGATACTGGACTTTTTAGGGTGCTGGCAGCTTTTTTCTCCCATAATTTGTTTTTGTCTCTTGAGATCCGAGCGCAGCTTTTACCCTGTTTTGGGTTTTCTATATATATATCGGAGTGAGCCGGTCGGCAAGTGGTTAAGGATCACAATATGATACTTGAAAAAAAATGAGCTGCATGGTCAAGTTGCCAGAAAGAAGCCTTTACTGTACACAGGACTTTTGACTGTTCTTTTCCACCTCCTCATGGCTCAGTGTCATATATATATAAATACACTGACTGCACTGACTGTATATATAGTCTACACTTAATGCAAAGTATATATATATATATATATATATATATATATATATATATATATATATATATATATATATATATATATATATATATATAGTCTATACTGAATGCAGCGTATATACATATATAGACATATACACTAGACTGTATATACATATATATATATATATATATATATATATATATATATATATATATATATAGAAAAAAAGACGTGGATCGATGCTTGATGCAAAAGTGTCTTTACTGAAAATATTTCAATTAGTACAAGCAAGCCACTGTACAGTTCCAAGCGCACATCGCTCTTCGTCAGGCTGTTTTGGCTGTGTGTGAAGAGCCAAAGCACAGATTTCCTCTTATTCACACCCAGACCACCTCACACATGTGTATCAACTTAATTACTAAAAAGCAAAACAACACCACCTAATGAGGTAATTAACCCTTATTATATCAACCAAATGAAAATATTTCCTACCCCTCAATATACATTCTACTATATACATTGGTCATCCTAATATGTGCATTTCTCTCTCATCTTCCATCAGTACAATATTATGTGGCAAATAAGATCTTTCAAATATACATCACATTCAATATATTATCATATTAGTAATGACATTCTTGGTCCTTTCTCAGATCTCATCAAAGATTCCAGCTAGTATTCTTTTGTTTCACATTCCCAACAGGAGTTCCTTCCAAAACGATCTACGGGAGTATAATATATATAAGACATGACTATAATCCCCATATGTCAATTGCCATATCCTATACAAATAGATATAAATCATAGTCCTTGTTCATACCATCGGGATGCAAGGACTGTAATTTATTAATCCACCAGACCTCACGTCTCTTCAATTTCAAAATCCTATCCCCCCCTCTTTTATCACGAGGAATTTCTTCCAATATCATAAATCTTAAGTCCGTGTCTCTGTGTTCCATCTCAGCAAAATGACGCGACACAGGGAGACTCGACTGAGGATGTCGGATGGTACTGCGATGCTGTGCAATGCGATCTTTTATTTTCTGGGTTGTCTCGCCTACATAAATTAAATTGCAGGGGCACATAAGAATGTAAATCACATAAGAGGACTGACATGTGTAGAAACCAAGACGGAAGTCAAGACGGGTATCGCCACACACGAGGCAACCGTGGCCGATCAAGGGAGACTTAGTACATAATATCTCCAGGCGGGTCTTATCATCAGAAGAGGTAGGACTTTTTAATCGTGGTTTATCATATGGTCCTAAAAGCTATTTAGACCCTTTCCAGTTAGACCAAGATCTGTATCGCCTTTTTCGCAATATTAGATGGAAAGTTCATTTTCTCCATAAACCATTTATTCAGAATGAAACAACTGAAGGGAGGTTGGATAATAAATCCTTCGGACTGATAACGAAATCTAAATCCATCCCCCCCACTACTTATGTACCGGTTGAAATGTTTGTACAAGAAGTTACTCGAGATATTAAACGTATGATTCAACAGGTAGACTTTAAAGATCATGTACCTAATAATTTGTCTCCTCATGAAAAATCAGCTTTGCGAGAGTTAACCAAGCGGAGAGATATCATTTGTAAGCCCGCGGATAAAGGGGGCTCGGTGGTCATTATGGATCCTCAGGCATATGAAAATGAAATCAAGCGCCAATTGGATGATGACACAGTATATAAACCCTTACATTCTGATCCTACATGGAGTATTAAAAAGACTCTAGAAAGTATTATCAAGCCAGCATTTAAGGAAGGGCTCATTTCACATGACCTTCAAGAGTTCTTGGTACCATCACATACTCGTGTCCCGGTTCTATACATACTTCCCAAGATCCATAAGGACAAACAGTCCCCACCAGGACGCCCGATTGTATCAGGGAACGATTCGATTTTTGTACCTATAGCCAAACTATTGGACAGAGTATTATCGCCTTTGGTGAAAAATACTCCATCCTTTATCAAGGACTCTGGTGATTTTCTCTCCAAAATTAGGGACTTACCACCTATCAATGAGGACTTTATTCTTGTTACATGGGATGTAACTAGCTTGTATACGTCCATTCCACACGAAGCTGGTATCAAAGCGGCGATTAACCTGATTAGGGAATGTCGGGAGTACTCCGATGCACAAATTCTTTTTTTTGAAAAATTGTTCAAATTGATTTTGCATAACAATTATTTTCTTTTTAGGGACAAGTTCTATGTACAACTCACGGGGGTTGCTATGGGCTCCAATGTTGCCCCGCCATATGCATGTTCTTTCATGCATGATTTTGAACAGAGGAATATTTTTTCTAATGAGAGTTTTCGGGAACATTGCGCCACCTGGTGGCGATATATAGATGACGTTTTTGCTATATGGCGGGGCAGCATTGGATCTCTTGAGGCCTTTAATGAGACCATTAATAGTTTTTCATCAAATATTCAGTTTCAAATACATATCGGTGGGGACTCGGTCCCCTTTCTAGATACACGGGTATATGTCAAGCAGGGAATGATTGAAACGGATATATACACTAAGCCTACGGATAGGAATCAGTTACTTAGGTATGACAGTTACCATCCCCCTCATGTGTTTGGGTCTATTGTTAGAAGCCAATTGCTTAGAGTTACACGCATTGTAAGTGATATTTCAATAAGAGATCAGAGATTGGATGAGATGTGCTGCAAATTTAAAGAGCGGGGCTATCCGGAGGGTCTGATTAAAGGGGAATTAAATAGAATTTTGAAACCATCTGACAACTACCAACACAACAAAAAATATCATCCTGACAGACCCAGGATCCCATTTGTCTTCCAATTTAATAGCTATAGTGATAAAATATTTAATGTATTAAGAAAGCATTGGGCGATCCTAAGACGATCATACCCACAGATAGAAGAATTCCAACAGATTCCCATGAAGGCTTATCGACGCAATAAAACCCTGCGTGATTTTTTGGTGCGATCTGAATTCAAACCTGAAAATCAGGAGGAGAGAAGGGTCACCTTTCTTGGTAGTAAAAAGAAGGGTTGTTATCCTTGTCTTGGTTGCGTCCAATGTAAGCTGATGCTCAAAGGTGATCATCTCTTTCATCCTGTAACGAAGACCAGGATAACAATAAATGGTTTCTACACATGTCAGTCCTCTTATGTGATTTACATTCTTATGTGCCCCTGCAATTTAATTTATGTAGGCGAGACAACCCAGAAAATAAAAGATCGCATTGCACAGCATCGCAGTACCATCCGACATCCTCAGTCGAGTCTCCCTGTGTCGCGTCATTTTGCTGAGATGGAACACAGAGACACGGACTTAAGATTTATGATATTGGAAGAAATTCCTTGTGATAAAAGAGGGGGGGATAGGATTTTGAAATTGAAGAGACGTGAGGTCTGGTGGATTAATAAATTACAGTCCTTGCATCCCGATGGTATGAACAAGGACTATGATTTATATCTATTTGTATAGGATATGGCAATTGACATATGGGGATTATAGTCATGTCTTATATATATTATACTCCCGTAGATCGTTTTGGAAGGAACTCCTGTTGGGAATGTGAAACAAAAGAATACTAGCTGGAATCTTTGATGAGATCTGAGAAAGGACCAAGAATGTCATTACTAATATGATAATATATTGAATGTGATGTATATTTGAAAGATCTTATTTGCCACATAATATTGTACTGATGGAAGATGAGAGAGAAATGCACATATTAGGATGACCAATGTATATAGTAGAATGTATATTGAGGGGTAGGAAATATTTTCATTTGGTTGATATAATAAGGGTTAATTACCTCATTAGGTGGTGTTGTTTTGCTTTTTAGTAATTAAGTTGATACACATGTGTGAGGTGGTCTGGGTGTGAATAAGAGGAAATCTGTGCTTTGGCTCTTCACACACAGCCAAAACAGCCTGACGAAGAGCGATGTGCGCTCGGAACTGTACAGTGGCTTGCTTGTACTAATTGAAATATTTTCAGTAAAGACACTTTTGCATCAAGCATCGATCCACGTCTTTTTTTCTATCCATTTATGGTGGAAGGTTGGGAGTCCACCTTGACGGTGCCTTGATCGGACGGATCTAAGAAAAGAGGGTAACCCACCTGAAGTTCATTATATATATATATATATATATATATATATACATATATATATATATATATATGAATATATATATATATAATATATATATATATATATATATATATATATATATATATATATATATATATATATATATATATATATATATATATATATATATATATGAATATATATATATATAAATATATATATATATATATATATATATATATATATATATATATATATATATATATATATATATATATATATATATATATATATACATATATATATATATATTACATTGCCTGCACTGACTGTATATATAGTCTACACTGAATGCAATGTATATACAGTTGTGTTCATAAGTTTACATACCCTGGCAGAATTTATGATTTCTTGGCCATTTTTCAGAGAATATGAATGAAAACACGAAAACTTTTCTTTCACTCATGGTTAGTGTTTGGCTGAAGCCATTTATTAGTAATCAACTGTGTTTCCTCTTTTTAAATCATAATGACAACAGAAACTACCCAAATGACCCTGATCAAAAGTATACATACCCCAGTTCCTAATACCATGTATTGCTCAGATGGTAAAGCTGCCCTTCCTCTTGGCAAAAAGCCTCCAGTTCTTGTAAATTCTTGGGCTGTCTTGCATGAACTGCATGAGATCTACCCAGCATGGCTCAATGATATTGAGGTCAGGAGACTGAGATGGCCACTCCAGAACCTTCACTTTATTCTGCTGTAGCCAATGACAGGTCGACTTGGCCTTGTGTTTTGGATCATTGTCATGTTGGAATGTCCAAGTACGTCCAATGTGCAGCTTCCTGGCTGATGAATGCAAATGTTCCTCCAGTATTCTTTGATAACATACTGCATTCATCTTGCCATCAATTTTGACCAAATTTCCTGTGCCTTTGTAGCTCACACATCTCCAAAACATCAGCGATCCACCTCCTGTTTCACAGTAGGAATGGTGTACCTTTCATCATAGGCCTTGTTGACTCCTCTCCAAATGTAGCGTTTATGGTTGTGGCCAAAAAGCTCAATTTTGGTCTCATCACTCCAAATGACTTTGTGCCAGAAGGTTTGAGGCTTGTCTCTGTGCTGTTTGGCGTATTGTAAGTGGGATACATTGTGGCATTTGTGTAGTAATGGTTTTCTTCTGGCGACTCGACCATGCAGCCCATCTTTCTTCAAGTGCCTCCTTATTGTGCATCTTGAAACAGCCACACCACATGTTTTCAGAGAGTCCTGTATTTCATCTGAAGTTATTTGTGGGTTTTTTCTTTGCATCCCGAACAATTTTCCTGGCAGTTGTGGCTGAAATTCTAGTTGGTCTACCTGACCGTGGTTTGGTTTCAACAGAACCCCTCATTTTCCACTTCATGATTAGAGTTTGAACACTGCTGATTGGCATTCTCAATTCCTTGGATAATATTATATCCCTTTCCTGTTTTATTCAGTTCAGCTACCTACCTTTTGCTTTCCCCATGACTCAGAACCCAGAAACGTCAGTGCAGCACTGGATGAAGGATGCAAGGGTCTGTCAGGAGTCCAGAAACTCATTGACCTTTTATACACACACACACTAATTACAAGCAATCAGATCACAGGTGAGGATGGTTACCTTTAGTAGCCATTCAAACCCCTTTGTGTCAACTTCTGTGCATGTTATCAGGCCAAAATCACCAGGGTATGTAAACTTTTGATCAGAGTCATTTTGCTAGTTTCTGTTGTCATTTTGATTTAAAAAGAGTAAACACAGTTGATTGATAAGCCAAGAAATTATAAATTTTAAATAACTCAAATAATGTATGCTATTCGGCGAACGGACGAACACCTGATGTTCGAGACGAACTTACGGTCGACTTGAACATCTGGCCAATCCCTAATGTTTAGTGATGTTGCCCGTGTTATCCAGCCACAGCATGCAGAGGAGGTGGTGGACTGGCTTACTAAACCGTCCTCATTTTCCTCATCCTCCGTCACCAAAGCAGAGACTAGTGCGCAGTTCCCTGCAGCTGCCAGAGTGGCAAAACCTGCCTGCTTGTCCACAGCTATTCCTGCCATAGCCCCAGCATCAGGCATGGAATAGTCAGCGGAGTTATTTGAACACAGCATTAGCCACTTGTGCCTTGACCATGCACAGCCATTACTCGATTCAGATGTTGGTTCTGACTCTGAGGTTGAGGAAGGCATGTTCCCCCAGCCTCAGCCTATTGCCAAGTTGTCTCCAGTGGTAATGAGGATGGAGGAGATGATGATGATGAGATCACTGATTTGACTTGAGTGCCAGATAGAGCAGAGGAGGAAAGTGAGGTTGAGGCACAACCCCAAAGAGGCAGCCAGCATGGAAGAGTAGAGTGCAGCCACCCTATTCCTTCACATTGAGGAGCTGTTATCTCCTGGTCCACTTCCCACAGCTCAGCTGTCTGTGCCTTTTTTTAGTACATGTGCAGTCGATCGCACTGTTGCTATTTGAAAACTGTAACGGAACCCCATCACACTCCGCTTGAGTGCTTCAGTCAGTGCACTGCTTCCTCCAATATGGGCCTTCAGATATCAGATTTTTCAGCCGAATATTGTAACCAAGATCCAGACGAGATTAGCTCAGTTACACAGCTTGAACATGGACTGTTTATTTTGAGATCTCACACAAATATATACACCAGGATAACAATGCAAACTATAACCAGAAACCTAATTAACATGAGCTAATTAACTAATCGTTTAGACAGCCTAGGTGACTCAGAGGCATGACCTTTTAAGGACAGACTTGCCATCTGTTAGCTCACAAGACATAATCAACATTATCATAAATATAAACACAGGACACCTTCTCATAATAGCAGGAGCTCCAGTAGGAGTCAGCCCGTCTCCTACATTGTACAGAGGCCAATGTGATCAGCTCTTTCAATTAACATCTGGCGTTCAGAATCAAATAAAGCAGGAATAGTCTTTATACTGTACAGTGCCTTGCAAAAGTATTCACCCCCCTTGGCTTTTTACTTATTTTGTTACATTACAGCCTTTAGTTCAATGTTTTTTAATCTGAATTATATGTGATGGATCAGAACACAATAGTCTAAGTTGGTAAAGTAAAATTAGACAAATATATACATAAAACTATTTTTCAGAAATAAAAAACTGATAATTGGCATGTGCGTATGTATTCACCCCCTTTGTTATGAAGCCCATAAAAAGCTCCAGTGCAACCAATTACCTTCAGAAATCACATAATTAGTGCAATGATGTCCACCTGTGTACAATCTAAGTGTCACATGATCTGTCAGTACATATACACACCTTTTTGAAAAACCCCAGAGGCTGCAACACCTAAGCAAGAGGCACCACTAACCAAACACTGCCATGAAGACCAATGAACTCTCCAAACAAGTAAGGGACAATGTTGTTGAGAAGTACAAGTCAGGGTTAGGTTATAAAAAAATATCCAAAACTTTGATGACCCCTAGGAGCACCATCAAATCTATCACAACCAAAAGGAAAGAACATGGCACAACAGCAAACCTGCCAAGAGACGGCCGCACACCAAAACTCACGGATCGGGCAAGGAGGGCATTAATCAGAGAGGCAGCACAGAGACCTAAGGTAACCCTGGAGGAGCTGCAGAGTTCCACAGCAGAGACTGAAGTATCTGTACATAAGATGACAATAAGCCGTACGCTTCATAGAGTTGGGCTTTATGGCACAGTGGCCAGAAGAAAGTCATTACTTTCAGCAAAAAACAAAATGGCACGTTTTGAGTTTGCGAAAAGGCATGTGGGAGACTCCCAAAATGTATGGAGGAAGGTGCTCTGGTCTGATGAGACTAAAATGTAACTTTTTGGCATCAAACAAAATGCTATGTCTGGCGCAAACCCAACACATCACATCACCCAAAGAACACCATCCCCACAGTGAAACATGGTGGTGGCAGCATCATGCTGTGGGGATGTTTTTCAGCAGTCAGGACTGGGAAACTGCTCAGAGTTGAGGGAAAGATGGATAGTGCTAAATACAGGGATATTCTTCAGCAAAACCTGTACCACTCTGTGTGTGATTTGAGGCTAGGCCGGAGGTTCACCTCCCAGCAGGACAATGACCCCAAACACACTGCTAAAGCAACACTTGAGTGGTTTAAGGAGAAACATGTAAATGTGTTGGAATGGCCTAGTCAAAGCCCAGACCTCAATCCAATAGAAAATCTGTGGTCAGACTTAAAGATTGCTGTTCACAAGCACAAACCATCCAACTTAAAGGAGCTGTTTTGCAAGGAGGAATGGGCAAAAATCCCAGTGGTAAGATGTGGCAAGCTCATAGAGACTTATCCAAAGCGACTTGGAGCTGTGATAGCCGCAAAAGGTGACTCTACAAAGTATTGACTTTAGGGGGGTGAATAGTTATGCACATTGACTTTTTCTGTTATTTTTTTCCTATTTGTTCTTTGCTTCACAATAATAAAAAAAAACATTTTCAAAGTTGTGGGCATGTTCTGTAAATTAAATGATGCAAATCCTCAAACAATCCATGTTAATTCCAGGTTGTGAGGCAACAAAACACGAAAAATCCCAAGGGGGGGTGAATACTTTTGCAAGGCACTGTATATATCCTGGGAGATATTGTGGATAAATATTACTGTAACATTTTAAGTAATCCAAGCCACATTTTCTCATTCACCTGTGCCCCTAATAGACACAAGGTGACTTAGACATATGGGGTGCATGGGGAGCTGAAACAAGGGTTTCCCAACCTCTCCAAGGGATTCTTGGTTCCACGGGCCCTCCTGTCACACAAACTTTGTCTCAAGCGTGGCAGAAACACCAACCATTTGGGTGAAACTAAAAATTGTCCTTCGCGCTGATGGATGCTAAATAGTGAGGGTAGCTAAACAATTGTGTAGATAATTAATAAACAAGTGATAATATTGCAGCAAAATGAGGGTGTTCACACCAACACTTAGTACAGTATATATTTAAATCAATTTCGCGCAATATTAATAAAACCTGTGAATAAGTGTAAAAAATGTGTACTTAGATAGTAAAGTAGAGGTATACATGTAATAGTTGCTGCAGCTATTATTGCTAGGATCAATGATCTCTATATTGCATTACATAGCGATCGCTGCTATTTTCTGATAAATTGATAATTTTGAAATATATGTGAGAGTGGAATTATAACATCACTGCAGTCATTTATTTAATAATTCACATATATTTAAAAATTATCAATTTATCAGAAAATAGCAGCGATCGCTATGTAATGCAATATAGAAATCATTGATCCTAGCAATAATAGCTGCACTATTACCTGTATACCTCTACTTTACTATCTAAGTACACATTTTTTACACTTATTCACAGGTTTTATTAATATTGCGCAAAATTTATTTAAATATATACCAACCATTGGGGTACCACATGCTTGACAAGGCATTTAACCTCCCACCTCTCAGCCATTGGCAAGTGCACCTAAAAGCCACACAAAAGGGGCAGAAAATCTGTCCCTCCACCTTACTCACCTCAGTCTGTTCCTGCTATACCTCATTACCTCTCAGTAGCTTCCGCTGACAGGGACGATGGTGTAGCGCATGGTGTCCCAGGTTCTTGCAGCACATCTGCCTGCAGCACACCACCAGCTGTAGACTATAGCCGGCAAATTTCTCTGCCCCATCTGCTGCAGCGGAAAAAAAAAAACAGTCCCTGCCAT
Organism: Lithobates clamitans; assembly: GCA_037952925.1. Lineage (NCBI taxonomy): Eukaryota > Metazoa > Chordata > Amphibia > Anura > Ranidae > Lithobates > Lithobates clamitans. The sequence continues at coordinate 4,155,712 of JBBGZY010000354.1, read as the reverse complement.
CCACATGTCCAGTGTCTAAATGAAAGCTTGTCAAAGCTGCTGGCTCTACAACTTCTGTCTCTCCGCCTGGTGGATTCTGCCCCAATATGTGAATTTTCAGAATGTGCTGTACCGCAATAGCAGGTTCCAAGTCAATATTTATTTTCATGTAAGGCCATTCCATCTCTACCATCACGTGGATGTTGTGGCATCGTTGGGCAAGGCAGTGAGCCGCAAAGTCCACGTTACTACTGACATGTGGTCCAGCAAGCATGGGCAGGGACGATACATTCACAACACACTGGGTAACTCTGCTTGAAACTCGGAAGGATGCAGAACAGAGTTCAGTGCTGCAGCTCGTTGTACCCCAACCTCTACATATAGCTAGTGATGATGCCAGATTTGTCAGCTCTACCCCCTCCTCCTCCATGCCATCCTCTGCTGAATTGTCCTAGGAACCACAAGTACCCCCTAAGCATTCAAAGGCCTAGTCAATGAGTCAGGCTAAAAGGTGCCATGCAGTGCTTCAGCTGGTGTGTCTAGGGGCCAGGAACCACACTGGAGCAAAGATTCTTGCAGCTCTGTAGGGACAGGCCCAGAGGTGGTTCACGCCACACCAACTAGAGCCAGGAATGGTGGTGTGTGATAATGGTGCAAACCTCCTGTACGTCCTTAGACAGTGAAAGTTGACACATGTGCCATGCCTGGCACATGTCCTCAATTAGGTGGTGCAGCATTTCCTAAGTAGGTACCCAGTATTGGAAGATCTACTAAAGCAGACCAGAAGAGTGTGTAGCCATTTGAGGCAGTCATACACAGCCAGTGCTCGGCTGGCTGAAATTCAGCGGGAATTCCACCTGCCCGTAAACCGCCTGATTTGTGACATGTCCACCAGGTGGAACTCGACTTTGGCAATGCTGCAGTGGCTCAACGAGTACCTTTGTGAGTATGGCACAATGACAGGCTCAGGTGGGCTTGGCTTTTTTTCCCCACGTCAATGGCTGCTCATAAAGGATGCATGCACTGTACTGTCACCATTTGAGGAGGCTACAAGGATGGTGAGCCGTGACAATGCATGTATCAGTGACACAATCCCTGTTGTGTTCCTGCTGGAGAAGACTCTGCGTGGCATTATGGACAGGGCACTCGAGGCAGAGCAGTGGGTGAAAGAGGAGGACTTCATTCCTCTCAAGGCCCACTTTATACAGACACCATAGTTCCTATGCCACAGAACACACAAGAGGAGAGAGAGCATAAAAGCAGAGGAAGACATACATCAAACAGTAGGAGATGGTTTTCCGTCCACAGAACCCTTGGGAGTAGTATGTGGCTGGGAGGAGGCAGTTCCAGATACTCTAATCCTCAGTGACCCTGCTTCTGATGCCTCTGCAAATTTGCGGTAAATGGGCTCCCTCATGCTTCAAAGACTGCGAAAGGACCCAAGAATACGTGGCGTAAAGGTGAAGGATCACTATTAGTTGGCAACCCTCCTTGACCACCGTTATAAGGGGAAAGTCTCATAACTCATCCCCTCCCCACAGACAGTGCAGAAGATGAAATCCCTTGAGGACACCTTAAAGAGAAGTTTATCGAACGTTTTTCCCAACACTGTTAGGTTACAGTGTTGTGGAAAACGTCGTTTTGAGGCTTCTGTTGGTCAAGAGAGGAGCGGGGGAGAAGGATGCATTTCTCAATTTTTGTAGTCCTTGCTGCCCAGGGCTGTCAGCTCCCACATCCCATCGGTAGCGTCTGCATCACATGGTGGACAATTATCTAGGGGGGAAAACAGAGATGGAGAGCTTTCCAGTTGATGATCCACTGGCTTACTGGGTCATGAGACTAGACTACTGGCCAGAACTTGCCCAGTATGCTCTGGAGCTGCTGGGCTGGCCTGCACCCAGCGTGCTTTCTGAAAGGGCATTCAGTGCTGCTGAAGGTTTTGTTACTGATCATATAACACGTCTGTCCACAGATTCGGTGGACCCTCTCGACTTTTATCAAAATTAATCAGTCCTGGATTAACGGCAGCTTTGAAACCCCTAATGCCGATGTCGCATATTAAGTGTTTTTGGGATGTTGAATCTCTGCAGGACTTCTAGGCTGCCTAGTGTTGTGGGTGTTGATTTCATCTAGATGAATGTTTTTGGTGTAGGTTTCATGGGCACAATTAACACCCAAAGACCAATTTTCTGCACCTGTTTGATAGGTGCATATCATAACAATTTTTGACAGCAAGGCCAATTCTTGCTTTCATCAAGGGTACCTCAATAGGGTTATGGTGTTAAAGCGTCAACACCAAAAGAACAATCTTTCTGCAACCTGTTTGACGGGTGCATTTCATTACAATTTTTGACAGCAAGGCCATTTCTTGCTTTCATCAAGAGTACCTCCTGTACACCCTTAGACAGTGAAAGTTGACACATGTCAACAGGGTTGACAGGGTTACGGTGTGAAGGCGCCACCAACACCCAAAGAACAATTTTTCCGTACCCGTTACAGAAGTAGAAATCCAAAGACACCAGAATTTATCCAAAAAATCTCTAATCTTGCTCCCCGTGCACTACATTGTAGCCTCATCATACAGACTGGCTCCCCAAGCCATTGCCTACAAAATAAAGAAAGCTTGCAGGGAAAATTTCATTTTTGGGCTTTATAAATGCAATTATTGCTGCAGTAGCTTCTACACAGTACAAATGTGCCACGTTACAGGTGGACTAAGGGGACCCTCCATGTACTATATTCAAAGGAATTTTTAACTTTTATACTTTCACTTTATGCATCAATAAATCACTGCTCATTTAAAAATTACGTTTTTTACAGTTTTTTTTTCATTGATACCTGTCCCTCAGGGCAGTACCTGGATCCCATAACCATTGTATGCTCAATGACTTGCATATAGGCCTTCAAAATGGGCACTTGATTTTTCACGTTCGGGTCCCATAGACTTTAATGGGGTTCGTTATTCGGTTCCGAACTTTCCCGGTGTTGGAAAGTTCTGATGTGACCCGAACAGGGGGTAGTTCGGCCCATCCCTAATAGTGAGGAAGTGAAATTAGCAATTTACGCCCTTTGAAATTCTGAAGGTTGTGATTGGTTTTTGGGGTCCTGTACACAGCTAGGTTCCCAAAAAGTCTCTCACATGTGGTATCGTACAGGGCCATAGATAATTTTTTCCTATCATACATCACGGGACACAGAGCCATAGTAGTTACTATGTGGGTTATAGGCCACCTTCAGGTGATGGACACTTGAACGCCCTAAGACAAAAAGTGCACTCCCTATATAACCCCTCCCACTACTGGGTGTACCTCATTTTTTTTGCTAGTGTCTAAGGTGTTGGTCATGAGTAAAGATGTGCTGTGCTGAGCTCCACTGGAGCAATCCTTGCTGGGGCTAGCCATGCAGCCGGATCCATTCAAAGTGTCTTTTAGGCCGAATTGAATGGTACCCGGGCCTCGTGTCCAAAGAAATGAGGTTTTGCCTGTAAACGCTTCTTCTTTAGAGAGCTGGACCCCGGGATCCAATACTTTTGGTAGTAAGGCCATAAAGTTTTACTGATGGTGGTGCTATTACAGGTCCAGGATTGTGGGTTTCCTCGAGGATCCCCAGCTCCTGAAGATCTAACGGAACCCACCATGAAAGGTGAAGATTGGGTCTGTTGGTTTTACCACAGAATACCCTGCGGCAGGAAAGGTAAGTGGAGTTTCTAAGAAATTTTTTTGAAGTTTTCTTATGAATGTCTCCTTTAAATTTAGAAAATGTCATGCCTATGTGTCACCACTGGAGGCTGTATAGAGCACTTACCTTCTCAAGCTTCCCCAGAGAGCTCACGTTGTGTCCGGTACAAGCAGTTTTCCTTCCTCCAGCGAGCAACAAACCTCCTGTAAGTCTTCGGGGCTTTTTCCTCCCCACCAGACGTCCTCCTGTGCTGTTTTTTCTCCCCCTCTTCATGGGGAAGAAGCGCAAGAAGCGTTACTCGGCAGCTTCCAGGCCCCCCTTCGCCATTTTCTTCCCCTCACTGCTGATCCCATAGGATCGGAAGCCCACTCTCATGCGGAAAAAGCTCTTTTTTAAAGGAAAGGAGAGGGGCCTTAGGTGACGGGGGTGGGGCTTAGCACAGCGTTGGCATCCTCCAACGCCCAGCACAGGAAAAAGTGTTTAAAAGGCACCTTTATTGCTGCTGCAAGCTGCGGAGGGACACAAGAGCAAAGGTGGCATGAAAGAGGTTTGGTGACACAGGCATTCCTTTTGACACATTTACTACTGCATCAGGCTGAGCATTAATAGTCCAGCAGAAGGGCTGGACTATGGCTCAAGCAATGGATGCGTTCCTTCTGGTAGTACCTCTGCTTTGTGCATCAGGCTATAGTCGGAAGCGGGGGTAAAAACACCTCAAAGAAGGGTTTAAGAAGGAATTCTACAGTCACATGGAAGCCTAGTACCATCTCAAAAAAGAGGCCATCCTCCCTTGAGAGTAATATGGCTGGTCAGAGTGAGCCATCAGGAGGGACGAGTGTTGCAGCTGCACTTAACACTGCAGCCCCTGTATATATTACTAAGGAGGTTTTTTCTTCAACCATTTTAGGCTTAGAGCAAAAAATTGATGCTTTAATTGCATCCCAGAGTGGGACTAGGTGTAACAGGTCCCCGTCCATTGCTCAGGACCCTCATGCTGAGGAACAAGTGGTGAGAGATGATGAATTTCTCTCAGGGGACCAGGAAGAGGCTGGTGACCCCTCTTCCGAAGAACCTAATGTGGAAGGATCAGGTTCACAAGAAAGATTGTTGGTACAATCTCTAACTGAATTGGTTTGCTCCACATTTTTTCTGCCAGTAGCGGAGTCAGTCGATGAGCCCACTTCTGGTTTGGGTTCACTAAAGCCTCCCCAAACTGTTCATGCTTTTCCTATCCATTCATGGCTAAAAAAGCTTATGTATTCTGAGTGGGAGCACCCAGATAAACAGTTTTTTCCTCCAAAAAAGTTTTCAACACTTTATCCTATGGAGAAAGAGTTTAATAAGAAATGGGGGAATCCAGCAATTGACGCTGCTATATCCTCTGTGAAAAAAAACCTGACTTGTCCTGTAGACAATGCTCAAATTCTGAAGGATCCAACAGATAAGAAGTTGGAATTCCTTTTTAAAAACTGTATTTCGCTCGCAGGTTCAGTAGTTCAGCCTGCGCTGGCAGCAATCGGGGTATCTCAGTCCCTAAAGGACCAGTTTATAGGAGGTACTCAAAATTATTCCTGATAAGCAGGCCCAAGATTTGGCCGGGATATCAGAGGCGTTGTGTTTTACAGTAGACGCTATGAAAGAATCTATTCTCCAGGCCTCATGGCTTATGCTAGGGCTGGTAGATGTGCGTAGAATCTTATGGTTGAAAAATTGGTCAGCCGAAGCACCATACAAAAAGCTCTTGGCCAGCTTCCTATTTCACGGTGAACAGTTATTTGGAGACGATCTGGATAAATACATCCAAAGAATTTCTAATGGGAAAAGTTCCCTTTTTAAGAAGAAATTTAAGTGTTTTTCTTTTAGATGAGCTTCTTCTCCAGTGCCAGGAGCATCAGCCTCCAGGCAGTCACAACGGCCTCCACCATCAGGTTCAAGAGGTAAACCTCAGGGTCAGTCCCAGGGTCAAAAAAGGTCCTGGGGGAGGAAACCCACTAAACAAAATACTAAAACCTCCTTATAAAGGAGCACCCCCGCTAGTTCAAGTGGGGGGAAGACTTCTGCAGTTTTCAAGGGTCTGGCAGGAACAATTTCAAGACAGATGGGTGGCTTCCTCAATTTCTCTAGGTTACAAACTAGAGTTCTGGGAATTCCCGTCTCCTCGTTTTCTCAGATCAAATGTTCCCAGAGATCCAGTAAAAAAGAAGTCTCTCTTTCAAGCTTTGGATCATCTCTTGTCTCAAAGAGTGATATCGGTGGTTCCCTTGGAAGAGCAAGAATTAGGGTTTTATTCAAAAATTTTCACGGTACCAAAACCAACGGGATTTCAGACCCATTTTACATCTCAAAGATCTAAACCAGTTTTTGAATATCCGCTCTTTTCGCATGGAGTCAATCCGATAAGTAGTCTCCATCCTACAAGGTGGAGAACTTCTGGCGTCAATTGACATCAAGGATGCTTATCTCCATATGACGATTTTCCCTGCTCACCAGAAATATTTATGCTCCGAGGTAGAAAATCTTAATTTTCAGTTCGTAGCTCTACCCTTGGGTCTAGCTACTGCACCTTGAGTGTTTACAAAGGTCCTGGCTCCTCCTTTAGCCAGATCAAGGTATAATGATACTGGACGATCTACTCTTGATAGATCAGTCGGTAGCCCGCTTAAACCAAAGTTTGGTCACCGCAGTCAGCTACCTGGAATACCTAGGTTGGATTCTCAACCTAGAGAAATCCTCCTTAAAACCATCAAGGAGATTGCAGTACTTGGAACTGATCTTAGATACAGTTTAGAAGAGGGTGTTTTTGCCCCAGGAAAGGATCAGTTCCATATGGGAACTGATTCAGTTGGTCAAAACAAAGAAGAATCCTTCTTTTCAACTTTGCATGAAATTGTTGGGAAAGATGGTGGCTTCTTACGAGGCCATTCCTTATGCGCAGTTTCATTTAAGACTGCTGCAAAACTGTTTCTTGTCAACTTGGAACAAGAAGGTCCAAGCTCTGGACTTCCCAATGCGTTTATCCCCCAAAGTGCGTCAGAGCCTCAATTGGTGGTTGATATCCAAGAATCTTCAAAAAGGGAATCCTTTCTACCAGTTACCTGGAAGGTGGTAACAACAGATGCCAACCTTCTAGGCTGGGGAGCAATCCTGGAAGAAGCCTCTGTCCAAGGGAAATGGTCCAAATCAGAAATGACCTTGCCCATCAATATCCTAGAGATTCGAGCAATACGCCTGGCCCTGAAGGCCTGGACGCTCAGACTGTGGAATTGTCCTGTCAGCATCTAATCCGACAATGCCACAGCAGTGGCCTATATCAATCACCAAGGGGGGCACGAGAAGTCGTGAGGCCCAAAGAGAGGTGAATTATATCCTATCTTGGGCAGAAGACAACATTCCTTGTCTGTCAGCAATTTAAATTCCAGGGATAGAGAATTGGCAGGCAAACTACTTGAGTCGCCAACAGTTGTTCCCGGGGGAATGGTCTCTTCACCCCGATATCTTTCTGTGAATATGTCAAAGATGGGGAATTCCGGAAGTGGATCTGTTTGCATCCAGGTTCAACAACAAAATCGACGACTTTGTGTTAAGGACAAGGGATCCGATGGAATGCGGAACAGATGCCTTGGTTTTTTCGTGGGATCAGTTTCACTGATCTATGCGTTCCCTCCTGTTCTGCTGCTTCCGCACCTTCTTTGCAGGATCAAGCAGGAAGGGAAGGAGGTGATTCTTGTGGCCCCAGCGTGGCCCAGAAGATCTTGGTTTGGAGAAACCATAAAAATGGCGGTAGGAGACCCATGGACTCTACCACTATGGCCAGACCTTCTCTCGCAAGGTCCGGTATTCCATCCTACCTTAAAAATGCTAAATTTAACAGTCTGGCTATTGAGACCCACATTCTGAAAGACCGTGGGCTGTCAGGTTCAGTAGTTTCTACTTTGGGTAATGCTAGGAAGCCAGCCTCCAGAGTCATATACTATAGAGTCTGGAAGGCATATGTCTCCTGGTGTGAATTCAGGGGTTGGCACCCCAGGAAATATGTCATAGGTAGGATCCTTGAATTTCTACAGATGGGATTGGAAATGAAGCTGGCCTTGAGTACTATCAAAGGCCAGGTGTCTGCCTTATTGGTGTTTTTTCAACGACCACTTGCTTCACACTCTCTTGTTTGTAACTTTATTCAGGGGGTAACACGGATTAATCCTCCAGTTAGGTCACCCCTGAATCCTTGGGACTTGAATTTAGTCCTGTCGGCATTACAGAAAGTCTTTTGAGCCAATACGAGATATTCTCTTGGTCCTCTTGCCAAGGAAAATGATTTTCTTGGTTGCTATATCTTCTGCTAGAAGAGTATCAGAGTTGGCTGCTCTTTCTTGTAAAGAGCCATATTTGATTATTCATAAGGATAAGGTTGTATTATGACCTCATCCTAATTTCCTACCGAAGGTAGTGTCAGGTTTTCATTTAAACCAGGATATTGTTCTGCCTTAATTTTTTCCAGAACCTCGTTCTGTGGAAGAAAGGTCACTACATTCTCTTGATGTGGTGAGAGCGGTCAAGGTCTATTTGAAGGTGACCGCTCAGATTCGTAAAACAGATGTTTTGTTTGTGTTGCCAGACAGTCCTAAAAGAGGACAGGCAGCATCAAAATCTATTTGTCAAGTGATTGTTCAAGCTTACGGTTTAAAAAAGAAAATTCCACCTTTTCATATTAAAGCGCACTCCACCAGGGCTGCTAGTGCTTCTTGGGCAGTGCATCACCAAGCCTCCATGGCTCAGATCTGCAAGACCGCAACTTGGTCTTCAGTCCATACATTTACCAGATTCTATCAAGTAGATGTAAAAGGTCATGAGGATATCGCCTTTGGGTGCAGTGTACTGCAGTCTGCAGTATAAGTCCTCTAGTCTCTTAAGTGCCCTACTTTTGTTGTGTCTCTCTCCCTTCAGTTGGCATTGCTATGGGACATCCCACATAGTAGTATCTACTATGGCTCTGTGTCCCGTGATGTATGAAAAGAAAATAGGATTTTTAAAACAGCTTACCTGTAAAATCTTTTTCTTTGAAGTACATGCGCTCTGAAGGGACGGTTGTACTTCTTCTGGAGGGAAGTGCAGTTCGTTCTGCAGTTTTGTGACCCATTTTTAGCTGACAGTCACCAGGCTGTTGAAAGATCCTAACTTTAAAGTCAGGATTCACCCAGATGCCTGGACCAGCAGCTAGCCAGCCGCTCATACCCCCTCCACAGCCTGGCATTCCAGTGAGCTTGGGGGAGGCAGAGCCAGGGACTGAAAGCCACCACTCTTTGCTCACTGAAGGCTGAGAACTGAGTGATCAGCGGTCTTTGATCGCTCTGTTGTTTGTCTTAGAAGCAGCTGGGGACAGATGCAACATTGGATCAATGCTCCATCCACCTGGGTAAGTATAATTTTAAAAAAACATCCCTTTTAAAGGAAAAAAAATCCCCCTCTCCCTCCTAAGAACCCTCCCGCCCCAAGCAAAGATTCCCACTGTAAAATATCTCCCTCCATCAACTATCCCCCAAAAAATTAAACACCCCTGTCTTTAAACCAACCCCGCCAAAGTAAAAATATCTCCCACAGTAAACACTCTCTCCCCCAGCAAAGATTCCTAACTATGAAGAAAATCTCCCAACATCCAATCAAACTCCCTCCCAGAAACAAATCCCTGCCATTAACCACCCCCTGTAAACTTCTGCCCCCTTCTCCAAAAGCAAACCCACACCAAAAGAAACTCCCCCAGGTTGGAATTCTCACTTCCTCCTTCCCAAAACCGAAAATTGGTGCCTCCCCACTTACCAGACCTCAGATTCAGCATGGCACAGAAGTAGGAAAACTTCTGCATCCCCAGTCTCCCTTCAGCTGTGTTATATGATACCTTGAGGAGCAGTCTAGAAGATCCCTCAACCGTGCACTGTCAATTACCGGCATCTGTGACCTCGCAGTAATTTCATGCTTTTCAGGGGGACCCCTTTTTAAACTGAGTGGGTGGGGCACAATAGAAGGGGGGCTGGCTGCTGCACTCCGAAATTCTGATTGCTTCTACTGAGCTGATGCTGAGGCTAAACAGCAGGGACACTGTCTGTGCATTTTGCCAGGATGCTCTGAGGGGGGGGGGGTTGTACACCCCCCCTTATCTACGCCTCTGTTATCGTACTCAGCAGAAGCAGCAGAATGTATTTTGGGGTATAATTCCACATATACCATTGGCACGTGTGAGCAATATATCATTTCAGTGACAACTTTGTGTAAACATTTTTTATTTATTTTATTTTTCAATCACTTGTGACAAAAAAATGAAATATTCAATGGGCTCAACATGCCTCTCAGCAGATTCCTTGGGGTGTCTACTTTCCAAAAAGGAGTACAAATTTGGGGGGGGGTTGTACTGCTCTGTCATTTTAGCACCTCAGGAAATTGGATAGGCAGTCATAAACTAAAAGCTGAGTAAATTCCAGTAAAATGTACCATAGTTTGTAGACTCTATAAGGTTTGCGCAAACCAATAAATATACGCTTATTGATTTTTTTTTACCCAAGACATGTGGCTGAATACATTTTGGCCTACATATATGACAAAAATTTTGTTTATTGGATTTTTTTTATAACAAAGTAGAAAATATCATTAATGTGCAATTTGCAATATGATGTATGATCTGCTGAGTTAAAAAGCTAATTTACGTAATTGCTTTCTTTTTTTTTTATCAGCACCATAACAACTGATACTATGACGGCTTCCAATAAAGAGGGTAATCGTGAAAAAGAATGTCATAAAAGCAGTGCTGATCTGTCTCGATCTTCAACTGTGGCAAAAATATATGGAGGAGCTATAAAGAATGACATTGCAGAAAAATTTGGAGGGTCAGTGCATGAGATTTTTGTAAAAGCAATGGAATGTTTTTTGATGGCTGGTCTTGTATGCTCAAAATAGGGAGAAGAGATGAGTAAACATATCAGATTGTATCAATAGCAATAAGCTATTTTGTAAGTGATCATGCACATTTATACCATTTTACAACAAGTTCCTTAATAGCAATTTGCTTTCAGTTTTCCTGCTGATATTTCTACAACAAAGTTTTGAAGCTTAACTCCAGGTAAATGCAAAAACTACCCTTGTAATACAAGGCTTAAATTTTTTTTTTGGGTACAGTTTAAAAGCAGTCTCCCAAATTGCTTCTCTTTGGCACTCTCCCAGAGGCCTCGCCCCATTGCGACATCACCGCCTGGAGCATGAAGGGGCGGTGTCGTCACAGGTAGGTGAGGGGCCTCTGGGTGACAGAGGCCCCACGCCCCATGCCAATATAGGTATTGGCAAACTGCAGACCCAGCATTACAACGGGAGAGAATGTTGAGTCAACATCGGAGGAAGAACAGAGGGAGAGGAGACCCAGCAGCGGCAGAAGACAGCGGACAGAGGAGAAGAACTGGAGAGGACTAGAAGACAACAGCAGAGAGCAGAGGAGAACTGGCAGAAGAAGGGAGAAGAACCAGCAGAAGAGGGGAGGAGAACCGGAGAGGGGAGAAGAACCTGTAGAGGGAGAAGAACCGGTAGAGGGAGAAGACATCACCAGAAGAGGGATAAGAGCCGGAGAGGGGAGAAGAAATCGGAAGAGATGCCGAAGCTGCCTTAATAAAATATTTAAAGACCTCTGTACGGTGTTTATTTTTGACAATTTTTTGTTGAATGGGTAGGGGTACGATGTACCCTATACTCATTCACACGGGGGGGGTGGGATCTGGGGGCCCCCTTTTTAGGGTTGTCAGGAAGAGGCCCTTGTCCTCATCAAGATGGGGACAAGGTGCTTTGGGGTGGGGGGGAGCGCTGGGCCCCCCTGCCCCAAAGCACCCACCCGATGTTAAAGGCATGTGGCCTGTTATGGTTCAGGAAGGGGGCTGCTTGCTTGTCCCCAACCCCTTTCCTGAGCTGCCGGGTTGCATGCTCGGATAAGGGTCCGGTACGGATTTTGTGGGTCCCATGCCTTTTTTTTTGCGTGGGGGGTTCCCCTTAAAACCATACCAGACCGAAGGGCCTGGTATGCTCTTGGCGGGGGAACCCAATGCCGTTTTTTTATTTGGCGTGGAGTTCCCCTTCAAGATCCTCAGAGCACAAGTCGCATGCCATATTAGGATCAGTTAACACGATGATCCGACTTTGATCCGACTTCAATGATATTCATTGGGTTGAAGTAGGATCAAAGTCGGACCAAAGTAGTGCAGGGAGCATTTTCAAAGTCGGACCAACTTGTGTCAGACCAGTTAAGACAGCTCTCATAGGGAAACATTAATTTGCACTCGTCATGTGACATGAGCTCCCAATGTCGGAGCGTTTGTCATACAAGTGTGAACCCAGCCTCAGTGTTAAATTTGTGTACCACTTGGTTTACTTAATCTTTTTCAGATTTGTTGGTAAAACTTGTTAAAACTGTTAGGGTGGCTATATACACTGCAGTCTGATTGTCTAATCTCTGTACAATCACATTTAAATTGACCAAACCTGTGTAATATGAGGACAAGCCTATAGCTGGGTAAGCCTAAATGCAACCAACACCAGTGTTTGTTTTTAGTCTTAGTAGAAGAAATGTTTATTCTCACTTTCAATATGGGAATGAGATATAACGTGTTATTTGAATTGTCTTTCAGGGTTGCATCCTCAGGCATTCGAGTTAAAAGGTCAACAAGCTATGGTGCCAATGCTGTTAAAAATATGCTTCTGGAGTGGTGCCGAGCAAAGACTCGAGGTCGCGAGGTTTGAATTGGGAAACATTTTTATTTTTATAGCATTGCAATCCACCTAAATATAAAATGTTTTATAAAAGGAGTTGCATTGAACATTTTTTGTGTAATTTATATACTGCCCTAAGCCCATCTATACTTGCCCTTCTGATATTTCTTTCATAGTACGGAGTACTATATGTTGGTAAAATGTGATATTACAGCTTTTTTAGATAGGCTTAATGGCATTATATTTAAAAGATACGAATCTCATGCATATAAATCAAAATAAAAAATGCAGCACTAAAACAATAAAAATCACCAAAAAAGCTCATATATGTGTGAAAAATAAAAACCAGCACATCAAAAATGACTAAAGGTGATAGCCCATCAAACATTGACACAACAAAAATTGAATGAAAAATAATAATAATATGATGAAGTAATGGTGAAAACAAGTCTCACATGGAAAACTAAAGCAGATATCTCAACACGTGAAAAAGCTTAGAAAACACTAGAGATGTTCAAAATTAAAAAATATACAATAAGGATGTGTGTAATAAAAGTGTCAAACACAAGAAGGGAAAATAAATCCCAAATAAGTGTTCAAATAAAAACCCAGTAGCAAATAGTGTAAAAAGTTCAAAACTGAAAAGTCTGTATACAATGTGAATTGAAAATCCAAAGGAAATGTGAATTGAAATCCAAAGGAAATGTGGTAAAGGTAAGTCCAACATCCAGAGTATTCACACCCAAGTGAGATATGAGGCTCCTTACCAGCTAGAGATGACCACCATAACAGTAGTCTCACCAGGCATTTGGGAAATTATCAGGTCTCCCACAAGCCTATGCCGGCATCTACAGTTGAAATCGTGGTACTCAGAAAACAAAAGCAAGAAAGGCTCCCATAGTGTAATAATGCAAAAAGGGTTATTTATTAGGCTATAAAGGTTGCACTTACAGAAATATCCATCCGTTAAAAGCATGTATCAAGGTAAGGAATTGCGGCGTCTCCACGAACTTCCTCCCGCTAACTGTGTGTATCCCATCAGTCACCAAGGAAAACGTAATGACGTCAGCGTCACAGGCTCCATCCTACGTGTTTCGCCACGATAGGATGTTGTCTGGGGATTGGCCCAGATACATGCTTTTAATGGTTGGATATTTCTGTAAGTGCAACCTTTATAGCCTAATAAATGACCCATTTTGCATTATTACACTATGGGAGCCTTTCTTGCTTTTGTTTTCTGAGTACAACGATTTCAACTGTGGATGCCGACATAGGTTGTGGGAGGCCTGATAATTTCCCAAATGCCTGGTGAGACTACTGTTATGGTGGTCATCTCTAGCTGGTAAAGAGCCTCATATCTCACTTGGGTGTGAATACTCTGGATGTTGGACTTACCTTTACCACATTTCCTTTGGATTTCAATTCACATTTCCTTTGGTTTTTCAATTCACATTGTATACAGGCTTTTCAGTTTTGAACTTTTTACACTATTTTCTACTGGGTTTTTGTTTGCACATTTATTATGATTTATTTTCCCTTCTTGTGTTTGACACTTTTATTACACACATCCTTGTTGTATATTTTTTCATTTTGAACATCTCTAGTGTTTTCTAAGGTTTTTTCACGTGTTGAGATATCTGCTTTAGTTTTCCATGTGAGACTTGTTTTCACCATTACTTCATCATATTATTATTATTTTTCATTCAATTTTTGTTGTGTCAATGTTTGATGGGCTATCACCTTTAATCATTTTTGATGTGCTGGTTTTTATTTTTCAGACATATATGAGCTTTTTTGGTGATTTTTGTTCATTTCACATTATTGTTTTAGCGCTGCATTTTTAATTTTGATTTATTTGAGTTTAGTATTGGACTTTTTGTGCTGGCGGCTTTTACACTTTACCATTCATTTTATTCTCTTTTTTTTTAGTGCAGTGTTAAACCCTTGGGTTTTTTATTACTTCATGCATATAAATGTATATAATTAATATAGTTTTATATAGTCTCATACTTTATTCAAATCTTTTCTCCTTCCTATCTTCCACATACTTAAAATGTACAAGAAAAAGAAAGCCTCAGAGCTTAAATAATGCAATACAAAATACAATAATAAGAAAATAAGAAAATTGAATCCAAATTGAATAGAAAATTAGGGGCGGAGACAGTTTTCCAAACTAGTCTCCAAGGATAGGAGAATGAACTATCTTAGTACCAATAGAACAACATACATATTTGAATAAAAAATGATAGTTTTATAAATACACAAGTTTAAGAAACGGGATATTCAAACATAGATAAGAACATCGTGTTCAATGTTCAAAACAGAACAATAAAAAATACAAGTGTGTCTGTGCAAGTATATTGCTGATACTTAATGTGCTCCAAAGATGGAGACAGAAGGTATAGTAGGTCCTCACTGAACATATGGTCCTCTACATGTTTCGCGGAATGCTACCGCTTCATCAGGAGATTAATGTCTAGAATTAAATAGCAAATTATACATAAAGATCAATAATACAAGAAACACATACTTAATACAGGATACATTTGATAACTGGGCAGTGGCGACTGGTGCTCAAAATTTTTTGGGGGGGCGCAAACAAACTGAAACATTTAACTGTTAGTAATCCAGGACTGTAAATAGCCGTTTATCAGGTGATTATGTATCATTACAGCTAGATAAAATATTGGAAATGTTAATGTTAACCCTTTCATGACTAAGCCTATTTTTGACATTTGGTGTTTACAAGTTAAAATCCGTATATTTTGCTAGAAAATTACTTAGAGCCCCCAAACATTATATATATATATATATATATATATATATATATATATATATATATATATATATATATATATATATATTAATGTATATATATATTTTTAGCAGAGAATCTAGAGAATAAAATGGCGATTGTTGCAATATTTTCTATCAAACGGTACTTGTGCAGCAGTGTTTAAACACAACTTTTTGGGAAAAGGGACACTTTCATGAATTTTTAAAAAAACAAACAGTAAAGTTAGCCTAATTTTTTTGTAAAATGTGAAAGATGATGTTACGCTGAGTAAATAGATACCAAACATGTCACGCTTTAAAATTGCACGCACTCGTGGAATGGCGACAAACTACGGTACCTAAAAATCTCCATAGGCGATGCTTTAAAAATTTTTACGGTTACCAGGTTAGAGTTACAGAGGAGGTCTAGTGCTAGAATTATTGCTCTCACTCTGACAATCGCGGCGATACCTCACATGTGTGATTTGAACACCCTTTAAATATGCGGGCATGACTTCCGTATGCGTTATCTTTGCACCGCGAGCTCGTGGGGACGGGGGCGCTTTAAAACATTTTTTTTTTCTTATATATTTTTAAATTAATAAATTGTGTTCAAAAAAAAAATTTGATCACTTTTTTTGCTGTTACAAGAAATGTAAACATCCCTTGTGATAGTAATAGGTGGTGACAGGTACTCTATATGGAGTGATCGGGGGTCTTTCAGACCCCCGATCCCTCCTTTGCACTTCAAAGTATTCAGATCGCTATTTTCGGCGATTCTGAATACTTTTTTTTTAAAAATCCGGCGCCATTGGCAGCCGAGTAAACGGGAAGTGATGTCATGAGGCCTTTTCCGTGTTTACAATTAGGAGGCTGGAATGAAGAAGCTTACGGCTTAGTTCCAGTGTGTCCCTAGCCGCCGGGGGCGGTGGATTGGTGATCGGGCCTCCCGGTGGAACGGGAGACACGGTAAGAGCGGCGGGAGGCGGCTGGAGGGGGGACGTCCCCTCTCTCTCCCTCCGGTATAAGAGTCGAGCGGCTTTTAGCCAAATTGGTTGTTATACCTGGAAAGCCGATCGCCGGCTCTAAAAAACAGTACCAGGATGATTCCTGCAGCTGCGGGCATCATCCCGGTACAACCCCCGAAAGCCGAGATCTGCGCACGCTCGGCGGGAAGTGGTTAAAGTCAACTGTTAAAGAATACAATAAATGTACCATGAATCAGTGATTTTTTTAAAATCAGTAAACATCAAATGCAGCCTCACTGTGCCCATCATATGCAGCCTCACTGTTCCCATCAATTGCAGCTTTACTGTGCCCATCAATTGCAGCCTCACTGTGCCCATCAATTGCAGCCTCACTGTGTCCATCAATTGCAGCCTCACTGGGCCCATCATATGCAACCTCACTGTGCCCATCAATTGCAGCCTCACTGTGCCCATCAATTGCAGCCTTAATGTGCCCATCAATTGCAGCCTCATTGTGCCCGTCATATGCAGCCTCACTGTGCACATCATATGCAGCCTCACTGTGCCCATCAAATGCAGGCTCACTGTGCACATCAAATGACCAACAGAAATAGCTGCGCTAAAGGTACTGATAAATAAAAAATAACAATATATGAAAATAAGTAATCAAACCTATAACTTTAATTACACAGTGAATGTGAAAAATAAAAGAAAAAAAGTCTGAGGCTGAAAAAAAATCAAATAAATTGAATTAATCAAATAAATAAGAAGGAGGAGGATACGTGCTGACGTCACCACGCTGTTGTCCTAAGAGGACGGTATTTCTATTGTAGCTGGCCGGCTCTGTTTTTAGCGCGATTACTCTGCAATTGGATGGAAGTGCATTACTTTTTTATATTAAACCCTGGTAAAGCGAGATTACGCTATGGTTGCAATTCTTTCATACCCCAAATACCTTGCCAATTGCTGAGGTCTATGGGCCACCCACGCCGTGGAAGTAATTGGAGCACAGATCCAAGCCAGTGACTGCCCCGGTCCGAACGCTTCTGCCGGTGTATTAAAGGCCTTGGCTGGGTTTTAGCCATCCGCTCCCTCTTGCTTACTATCTGGTAAGCGAGTCTTTTATTAGGTGGTGGCATGGTTAAGGATTAGCTCACTTGGGTGTCATACGTTTGAACTGTACTTCAGTGATCCGAATATACAACGCACCGCTGATCTGCATTTTTTATATAGTGCAGTTTTTTCTCTTCCAAATAAGAAAACAGTCCGTGATTCTTAAAATGGTGTTCAAATAGGTGAATAAATAAGACTTGATCTTCCACCACTAATAAGTGCCAAACACCAAATGAAATGCACGCTTACCAAAAGGCAAGCTAATTGAGCTTGCGGCTATATACCCAGCCAAGGCCTTTATCCAGGGAATCAGGACAACCACTCCAATGGTGTCAGTAAAGTAGAGGAGAGATGGGCAGCCAATGGACAGGTAGCTTGATTGAGCAGAATGCACGGATGGATACCAAATGTCATCCAAAAAATGAAAAAAGGAACCTCTCCATAGCGTAAATCAAACAAAGATGGCGGCAGCAAGCCATGTGCTCACCGCTGTAGACCAAAGGGCCCCTAAGCGCAAATAGCGCAAATAAATACCCGCATATGTAAACTGCAACTGGCACTAGGGTAACTGCGGTCCTCTCGTTGATAATAGCGCTGTCAGACTGGGCTCAGCCCTTCCTTCTCTGAGCTGGCCGCTTAGCTGTCGGCTAATTGCCATCTTTCATCTCTCCACAGTTACTCAGCTGTTGATGATATCCTGCTCATCAGTCCTGCCTACTTAAGCCGTCCAGTCCAGAGGAGCTCTGCCTTTGCCTTAGTCACATCACAGAAACTTTCTCCTGCGATCCTGTTTAAGACATGCTTTGCTGACATCCCTTCTGGCTCCAGATACTGCTTGCTGTTCCACTACATTGATCCCTGACTTCTGGCTTGGCTGACTATCCATTCTGGTTACTGAAACTTGCCTATCTCCCACTGTGGCCACCCCGGTACAACCTATGTTGCAGGCCAACCCTGCTGCTGCTCCAGTATCTGTGCAGGCACCCGTCTCGAGTATTACCTCTATAAGAGGTATGTCTGGTTCTGCTATGCTTCCCCAGCGATTTGGGGGCAATCCAGTCCAATGCAGAGGATTTCTTAACCATGCTGAGATATACTTTGAGATGCTGCCCCAGGCGTTTCCCACGGACAGAAGCAAAGTAGGTTTCGTGATATCTTTGTTTTCTGAGAAAGCCTTGGCCTAGGCAAACCCTCTATGGGAGAGGCAAAAACCTGTTGTCTTGAGCTACCCTGAGTTTGTGGCTTCATTTAAAAGGGTATTTGACATTCCTGCATGCTCCGCTTCTGCTGCCAAGTGTCTCATGTCCATCTAATAGAGTACGAGAACTGTTGCCGACTACGCCATTGAATTCCGTACTCTGGCAGCAGAGGTTGTATGGAACAATGAGGCCTTCGTGGCTGCTTTTTCTCATGGTCTCTCAGATACCAAAAGTGGAGATGTGACCTGTCCACACCGAGAAATGCACTGACATACCTCCATCCCAATTATTGGTACAAAAAAATGAGGGAATAGAAGCGGGACTTTGCATGAGACATGTCAGTGGATATATGGGCTAATTGGTCAGAGTCAAATAGAATTGACCTGAAACCAGTACTGTATCGACTGTCCATGGTGTAATGTACTGTCCATAGTAATTCGTATATAATATTATAATCCCAAAGGATTTTCAAGATGCTGATTATAGACAAAAGGTTTAATAAAATTCATCCTAGGACATAGTACAAGACTAAATATGAACATCATAGGACACAGTTAGGCATATACAGACAGTCTAGTAATAGACAAAGTTCAAACAATAAATACAATATCAGAGAAAAAGTATTTTACAGTAAAACAATGTGTGCATCCATAGTTGGTAACTCAACGTGTTTCTTAGCTTTCAACCAATCATCAGGAGTCAGATGCAATTTAACTAAGGTTAAGACAATAAAAAAATCTATTAGTATAAAGGCAAATATATGGAGGGAAGATACAGAGCAAGTCTAAATATCAATGGTACTCACAAAAAATTCATTGGTTGATAACAACCAATGTGCTGGGATTCAACAGTGGTCTGGGTCAACAAAGTCTCCCCCGGGGTTGAGGCAGAGAGCATATTCCCAAACCCAACGGCCACAGCCGCCAAATAGACCGGAGCTCCCCAAAGTCATCGCCAAGCGGGAGCGAACAGAGAGGCCGCAGAGCACTAGAAAAGCTGTGGGGAAAGAAAGGGAATGACTGAGTGAGGGTAAACCAAAGTAGGAGTGAGTGTGAATGTGAAAAGGTAAATGTATTGGCCTCGGCTGTGCATCAAGGGGTGAATGTGTGAAAAAAATCATGAAACATGATGGAAAAATGTGTAATGTGTGTCAGAAAATGAGGATATGTGTACATCATAAAAACCAAACAAAGCAACCAAGGACCTAAGTAAGAAAATGCAGAGTGAAATGTGAGTGCACATTTCTGCATACTCTTACTTAAGTCCTTGGTTGCTTTGTTTGGATCAAGGATGAGATAGCAGCCCAAGACATACTCACTGAGCTGGAGAAGTTCACGTTTGCCATCCTCATTGACTCCAGACTCAGAGAAAGACTTTTTTAAGGAGCGCTTGCAGAATCCTCCTGTACGTTCTTGGTTAATCCTGTGATTTAACTGTACTTCTGTCTGGGCCTGATTTCATGGCTTCTGACAAGCGCACGCCCAATACAATCAGTTAATTTTATCTAAGAGAAGTTTCTAAACCCAATAAATTAATATTTTCAGATCTTGATCTTTAAAGGTGACCATACACTGCAATCAGTTAGATCTTAAATAAATTAGATTTAGTGCAAGACCCTGTTTGATTTCCTATAATTTGAATTAATTGTTCAAGTGCGTCTTCCTATTACCTATTTTGCCTAAATATCGAGTACAGAGATTGGCCAATCAGATTACATGACCATCTTAAGTGCCAAATTTGGAATGTAGATGTGCCATGACCACCTTGTATTTTCCAAACAATATTTCTTGGGCATTATACAAGGCACATGAGAACACACCTTTTTTCAAGACATGCTAGAGTGATCAGGAATCTTCAAACTACGGCTCTCCAGCTGTTGAGGAAACTACACGTCCCATGAGGCATTGTAAAACTCTGACATTCACAGACATGACTAGGCATGATGGAAATTGGAGTTCCTGAACAACTGGAGGGCCATAGTCAGGGGCGTAACTAGAAATAGCAGGGCCCCATAGCAAAATGTTGTATGGGGCCCCCCTGCAAACAGCCCCCCCCCACAGCTGCCCTAGTGTCAATGCAGCGTGACCTGTGCCACATATAGCGTGACCTGTGCACAATCCAGCGTGACCTGTGCCCAATGCAGCGTGACCTGTGCACAATGCAGCGTGACCTGTGCACAATGCAGCGTGACCTGTGCCCCATACAGCATGACCTGTGCCCCATACAGCATGACCTGTGCCCAATGCAGCGTGACCTGTGCCCAATGCAGCGTGACCTGTGCCCAATGCAGCATGACCTGTGCCCCATACAGCGTGACCTGTGAGCCATACAGCGTGACCTGTGCCCTATGCACCGTGACCTGTGCCCAATGCAGTGTGACCTGTGCCCAATGCAGCGTGACCTGTGCCCCATACAGCATGACCTGTGCCCCATACAGCGTGACCTGTGCCCAATGCAGCATGACCTGTGCCTAATGCATCGTGACCTGTGCCCAATGCAGCGTGACCTGTGCCCCATACAGCGTGACCTGTGCCCCATGCAGCGTGACCTGTGCCCCATACAGCGTGACCTGTGCCCAATGCAGCGTGACCTGTGCCCAATGCAGCGTGACCTGTGCCCAATGCAGCGTGACCTGTGCCCAATGCAGCATGACCTGTGCCCCATACAGCGTGACCTGTGAGCCATACAGCGTGACCTGTGCCCTATGCACCATGACCTGTGCCCAATGCAGTGTGACCTGTGCCCAATGCAGCGTGACCTGTGCCCCATACAGCATGACCTGTGCCCCATACAGCGTGACCTGTGCCCAATGCAGCATGACCTGTGCCTAATGCATCGTGACCTGTGCCCAATGCAGCGTGACCTGTGCCCCATACAGCGTGACCTGTGCCCCATGCAGCGTGACCTGTGCCCCATACAGCGTGACCTGTGCCCAATGCAGCGTGACCTGTGCCCAATGCAGCGTGACCTGTGCCCCATACAATGTGACCTGTGCCCCATACAGTGTGACCTGTGCTCCATACAGCATGACCTGTGCCCCATACAGCGTGACCTGTGCCCAATGCAGCATGACCTGTGCCTAATGCAGCATGACCTGTGCCCCATACAACATAACCTGTGCCCAATGCAGCGTGACCTGTGCCCAATGCAGCGTGACCTGTGCCCCATACAGCGTGACCTGTGCCCCATACAGCGTGACCTGTGCCCCCATACAGTGTGATCTGTGCCCAATGCAGTGTGACCTGTGCCCAATACAGCATTGCCTGTGCCCAATATAGCCTGGTCTGCCTGTACCCCATACAGCCTCACCTGTGCAGAGGAAGAGGCAAGCCACCCGGATCAGCAGAGAGCGGGTTTGCCCGCTGTAATAGCTTTTATTTGAATTTCCCGTCCTCCCGGGGCTCATCGTCACATAGCCCCACCTCTTGGCCTGATGCCTTTGATGACGTCACACGTCCACTGGGTGGACCCCTCACGATTACCGCGCTTGATTCTATATGAGCTATTTTTTGATCTCCTACCATGTGAGTGTTCTCTTTTTATTATTTTAATAAATTGTTGTTTTTAAACGTTATCATGCCATGTGAGCCTCTTTTTCTCGCATGATATTTGAAACATCCACTGAGCCTGTTGGACTGTCTTGGGGACGATCAAAGCTGTGGTGAGACCCCTCCCCCCCCCCCTTTTTGGAAGCTGAGGACAACCTGACGATTCATCTCGCCAGACCTGGTGGTCATTAAGCTTTCTGAGACTTGTAAGACGTATGTCTTCTCAAGTCATCTGATTCTGGTAAGCCTCTTTTGATGCTCTGGTGATGGTCTTGCCACTTATTTTGATCCTCCACCCATCTGTGATTTCTTACCTATACATCTGCCAGAAGTGAACAAATTCTGTTTATGTGGAAACCCTGGGAATTTTTTCATTTTTTAGCACTTTAATTCTTATGGACTTTTCGGTGGTGGTTTTCTATTCCACTATCTATCATCAATATTATTGTCAATTTTTTATGGACTATATTATTTGACTTGCCACATATGTATATACTTTTTTAGACTCATTGTCTAATTTTATATTATTGATTCACGTCATATATTCACTGTAGTCATTTCTCATGTTAGTTTGTATCACCTAGTGTTTCAACACTTTTTTTGTCCGTTAAGGTAAAATTGATTCACTGTTCACATATACACATAGCGCTACACTAGATTTTTTTACTATTTTTTGCCTTTGCCTGTGTCTAGAGGTGTGTTAGCAGCTAATTGTATACTATATTTTCCTTTCTTTTTTTAATATTGTTTGGTGCAGCGCTGTACTTATTTCCATAACGTCCAGCATTGGATTGGCGTTCTGTCTATCAAAGGCGCCGGGCCAAGAGGTGGAGCTATGTGACATGAGCCCCGGGAACACTGGAAGTTCTAATGAAAGCTATTACATCGGGCAATTCAGCTCTCTGCTGATCCGGGTGGCTTGCCTCTTCCTCTGCACAGGTGAGGCTGTATGGGGCACAGGCAGACCAGGCTGTATTGGGCACAGGCAACGCTGTATTGGGCACAGGTCACGCTGCATTGGGCACAGGTCACAGCTTGCCTCTTCCTCTCCTCTCTCTTCCCCTGGCTGGGAGACTGTGCCAGTGGTGCTCTCATCCTCACTGGGCCCCACTTGGCTGCGGGCCCCATAGCACCCGCATGGGTTGCTATGGTGGTAGTTACGCCCCTGGCCATAGTTTGAAGACCCCTGTACTAGACCATTATTATGACTCCAGAATTGGGAGTGTGGCATCTACCCAACTTCTCTCTGCTGGTGGACACAAGAACCCACATACATATATATATATAGATATATAGATATATATATAGATATATATATATCTATATATCTATATAGATATATATATCTATATAGATATATAGATATATATACACACACTGAAGCAGGAAGCAATATACATTGGCACAGAAGTGAATCTGTATACAGGAAGTAGGTGTGTGTTTTGAGGCCAAATCATTTAGACATACACACATGACCCACACAAACACCACCCCATGTAAAAATAAATTTAAAAATTGCTTAATTTGCAAATAAGGATCATCTCTTCCTCAGAGAACAGTGAGCCGGGCATGGTGGTGGTAAGAAATTAGCAGCAGTACAAGCAACTTCCTGGAGGGGCGTGATGTCATTCCTGTTGCTGGCCATCACTTCCAAGAACTAGATATGCGCCACGGGGACATGCATCTAGGTACAGGCCCATAACTTTATTGGCGAATAATAGGAAAGTAGGTGCAGATTTCCAGGACTGGACTAACAAATATTTCTTGTGAAAGGCAACTGATGTTTTCTATTAAACAAGGTCTAAATGGGCCATTGACATGCATCACAGTTGAACTTAGGGGTGTGTCTTTGCAAAGTTAAACTAAATGAAATCCTTTCTTATTTTTGCTTGGGGATAGAGTGCAGAGGGATTTAAAGTCTTGTCAGTTTTTTGGGGATGTCTGCACCCCTGATAGGGTGAAGACACCTCCCAAATTTTGCCAGTTTCTCCTTCAAATTTATTCACTTCCTGTCACATAGCCAAACAGGAAGTGAGGGTAAAATCCTACCAATGTCTTTCCTTGGGGACACACAGGTCAATCTAACTAATGTCCCCATTAGGCAAATTGCACTCTAGCACTTTGCTGTGTACACCCCAAATTATTAGGTATCTTGGACTTTGGGGTTTATTTACTAAAGGCAAATCCACTTTGCACTACAAGTGCACTTGGAAGTGCAGTCGCTGGAGATCTGAGGGGGAAATGCAAGGAAAATAAAAACACAGCATTTTTGCTTCTAAATGATTGGATGACAAAATCAGCAGTGCTTTCCCTCAGATTTACAGCAACTGCACTTCCAAGTGCACTTGTCGTGCAGAGTGGATTTGCCTTTAGTAAATAAACCGCAACGTCCAAAATACCTAACAATTTGGGGTGTACACAGCAAAGTGCTAGAGTGCAATTTGCCTAATGGCAACACTAGATTGACCTGTGTACCCCCAAGGAAAGACATTGGTAGGGTTTTACCCTCACTTCCTGTTTGGCTATGTGACAGAAAGTGAAGCCAATTTTCAGAAAAGGGACACAAAGCCCAAATTAAAAAGTCAAGCAGGGATTCTAACATTCACTTTGTTTCTTTTAAATGCCTACAATTAGAATAATAGGATTGTCTTGAGCTATATTTCAGCTCAGTGCTCTAAATCAGTGGTTCTCAACATTGTCATCAAGTACCCCCAACGGGCCATGTTTACAGGTTTACTTTTATCTTGCACAGGTCCTTTAAATCGGAGTCAATGGCTGGGTATTTTGGACAGCTATTTTAGCTAAGATAAATTCCCAAACCATGGCCGTTTAGGGTACCTGAGGACTGAGAACCACTGCTCCAAAATGGAAAATTGAATACTTACCTTTCCGTAATTTTCCTTTCCTGGTGCCTATCCATGGCAGCATATGCACAATTCAGCAGACACTGACTAACTATTGTGAGCTGCACCTCACTATATAGCCCTCTTGAATTAGGCTTTAGGTTCTCACCCCCTCAAGCCACTAATTCATTGTTATTTATGAAACTTTCTATATGAAAACTTATATACGCTCATCTCTAACCTGAGATACCTGGCTATATATGGTGCCTCCACAGCGTTTTTCCATACTGCTGTTTTTTCATTACAAACAAGTAGAAATGTAGCTTACCAGCTAAGATACTATACCTACACTTTTTCATCACGTCTGACTACCATATGCAGAAATTGTCTTAGCGTTTTCCATATGCGCAACATGTCGAGCTATTAAGAAGAGCTATTAAGAATACATCTACCCGGACTTACAATCCGACGCACAACCTGCTTACTCACATCCATAATCGGAATACCTGTATGGGAATTTGTTCCCCACCTGTTTCTGGAATGCGTCATTTTACACATGTATCACATGAAGTGGTGTCCTGGTTGTATGTAGGGTAGAAAATACTAATTATATGCAAATAATGTTTGTTCTGTGTATTTACTTGCATCAATTGTTCTTATCTTTTGTAGACCATATCCAAATAAAACCATTTTATCTTTTATAGATAGTATACCCGTGTGCCTTTAAAGTCCATTTTTTAGTTGTTGAGGTTCCATATGCACAATCCATATGTATGCTGCCATAAAGGCACCAGGAAAATGGAAAATTGTATACTCACCTTTCCGTAATTTTCCTTTCCTGACGCATCTTCATGGCAGCACACACACTGGGTTGTGACTCCGCCCCCACAACCTGACAGGATTGGTTAGCTATAAATTTGAAGGGGAGACACCCCGCTGCATTCTCTGTAAATATATCACCATAAAACGGGGAGGGAATCTGTGTGCTGCCATGAAGATGCATCAGGAAAGGAAAATTACAGAAAGGTGAGTATACAATTTTCCATTTTCCTGACGCCTTCATGGCAGCACACACTGGGAAATAACTCGCCAGTCGGGTGGGTGCAAGAAAAAAATATTTATTCCTTATAATGCGGAAGAATTGGCTCTAACAACGGATCTACGGAAGTCTGCCATAGCCAAGTGAGCAGAGTCCACTCTATAGTGAGAAATAAAAGTGTGTCTGGAGGACCAAGTCGTTGCTTTACAAATTGTCTCCGGTGAGACCCTGCAATATGCTGCCCAGGTGGTAGCCACTGCCCTGGTTGTGTGAGCCCTGATGCCTTCAGGAATTGCCAGATGGCGAATGGAGTATGCCTTCTTGATGGATTTGACTAACCAGGAGGCGATAGTACGTGAAGTGGCCACTTGATCTCGTCTGTTTCCATGGGGAATGACCATGAGGGAATCCGTCTTCCTGAAAGGAGTTGTAGCCGCAAGGTAACTAATGATGGTTGTTTTAACATCCAGCGGTTGAGGTTCACCTTGATCATTAGTAAATGAGGGTAAGACAATGTCTTGGTTGTAGTGGAAAGAAGTTGCTACCTTTGGGATAAAGTGATCTGAAGGTCTCAGTACCACTCTATCAGGGAAAAATACTAAGTAAGGTTCCGATGCCATCAGTGCTTGGATTTCAGATACCCTCTTTGCTGATGTAATTGCAATGAGAAAAGACAGTTTCAGAGTTAGATCCCACAGCGAGATTGATTTAGATGGAGTAAAAGGAGGATTGGTGAAGGCATCGAGAATTACTGAGAGGTCCAATGATGAAAAAGCTTTGTTTCTTGGGAGGTTTGATCTTCAGACAGGCTCTCAGGAATTGGATTACCAGAGGATGTAATGCCCATCTAGTGCCTGTTTTGGCCGACAAAGCGGATACTTGTACCTTAAGGGTACTTGAACTTAAGCCTTTGTCAATTCCTGACTGGAGGAACTCTAAAATTTGCGAAGGTTCTGGAGAAATGGGGCTCCATCCCTTCTGCTGTGCCATGGAAAATAACTTGCTCCAAATTCTTGTATAGGTGGTGTTGGTGGTATTTTTCCTGGCTTGCATCAGGGTTGTTATGACTTCCTGAGAACAGCCGAGCAGATCCGGGGTTACCGGAAGAGGAATTGGAGGCTGAAGGCTGAGTTGCAAAAAGGTTGTGAACCACGGTCTTCTCGGCCAAAGTGGGATTACTGTGGCTGAAGATCTCTGGGTGCCTGGACAGGAACCTTGCAATTAATGGGGTTGGAGGGAATATGTACCCCAACTTGAAGTTCCATGGGGGAATTAGACAGTCTATTCCGTCGGCTGATGGGAATGACACTCTTGACAGAAACCTCCGACACTTGGTATTCGCAGGTGTGGCTGCTAAGTCGACCTCTGGCATTCCCCAAGTTTCCGTAAGAAGGGAAAAGGCCTGGAGGCTCAAGGACCATTCGTTGTTTGAGAGAGTCTCTCGACTCAGATAGTCGGCTAACATGTTCTGTGCCGCAGGGACATATAGTGCCCTTAAATCTGTTAGGTGTGCCTGTGCCCATTCCAAGATAGGACGGACTTCCTCCATCAGTGTGAGACTCTTGGTACCCCCCTGCTTCTGGATATAGGACACTGCCACCTTGTTGTCCATCCGGATAAGCACATTCTTCCCTCTCAGGACTGGTGCAAATGCCATGAGAGCCTGGAAAGCTGCCCTGAGCTCTAGTATATTCGATACTACACCCTGGGCCTGGAACTGCCATCGGCCCTGAGCTGCTTGATCTTGAAAGTGGGCTCCCCAACCGCTCTGACAGGCATCCGAAGTGACTACTTCCGGGTCTGGAGGAACTATCGGCCTGCATCTTCTGAGGTTGCTCGGGTGTGTCCACCACCATACCGATTGCTTCATTGGTCTGGAAATGGGAATGGTCTGATGCATCAATACTCCATCCCACTGCCTTAGAAAGGAGTTTTGCAGGACTCTCATGTGCCATTGTGACCACTGCACCATGGGTAGAGTTGCAGACATGGACCCTAGAACACTCAAACAGGTTCTGGCTGGTAGATGCCTCGCTGACAGTAATCTCCGCATCTTCTGTATTAGAGGCTGGACTTTCTCCTGAGGGAGTTGTACTCTGTTCAATTTGGTGTTCAGATCCGCTCCCAGAAATACCATATTTTGCGTGGGTTGCAGACTGCTCTTTTTCCAATTGACTAGCCAACCGAAGTCCTGGAGAGTCGTGAGTAGAATCTTCCGATGACCGAGCAAAGTCTCCCGATTTTCTGCTAAAAGCAGGATATCGTCCAAATAATGGTGAATTCGAAGACCTTTTTTCCTGAGGAAGGCAACCAAGGGTAGCAGGACCTTGGTGAACGTCCTGGGAGCCGAAGAGATGCCGAATTGGAAGTGGCATTTGTTGATGGCGAATCAGAGAAACTTTTGAAATACGGGATGAATCGGGATATGTAGATAAGCGTCTGATAAATTTACTGATAGCATCCAGTCGCCCAGGTTCACTGCCAGAAGTATGGACTGGAGGCTTTCCATCTTGAAAGCCTCTATTTTGACGTTCCTGTTGAGATTTTTATAATCCAATACAGGCCGCAAGTCTCCTGTCTTCTTCTTTACCAAAAATAAGGGGGAAAAGAAACCCCTCCCCCTTTAACATGATGGAACTTCCAGAATCGCTCCTTTTTGCTTCAATTCTACTACATATTTTATTAGTAACCTCCTTTTGTTTAGCGAAGATGGCAGTCTGGTCAATTGGAAGTGATTTCCCGGGAGTCTGCCCATAAACTTCCATTTGTGTCCAAATCTGATGGTGGATAGTGTCCACACAGATCCTTTACATGACTTGACCAAATCTGTACGAAGTTTTTGAGCCTGGCGCCCACCTGTGTTGGGTGGGCAGGCAAATCTTCAAAAGGACTTCTGCTGCTCCCCTGAAGGGGTAGTCTTGGACTTCTGCATCCTCAGGAAGGAAGGTCTTGCATTTTTCCAGGCCCTTCTAAACTCCCTACCGGGACGGAAGGATTTAGCTTCCTTGTATTTATCGGGAAGGTTGCGTCTGTAGGACGGACCCTTTTGGGCCTTGGGTCTCTGTCAGAGGGAATTAATCTCGACTTCCCTCCTGTAACCTTGGAGATGGCGGCATCCAATTTAGACCCGAACAGGTTTGAGCCATTGTATGGGATTCTGCACCAGTTCATTTTAGATGCAGTATCGGCCATCCACGGTTTCAGCCACAAGGCCCTTCTTGCTGTGACTGAGGCTAGCATTGATCTTGCTGAAGACCTTATAATATCGACTGAGGCTTATGCCACGAAGTCACCTGCCAGCTTAATTTCCTGAAGGGAGGAGATTATTTTCCCCAATTCAGTGCCGTCTTGAAGGTCTTTCTCCACTCTGGCTGCCCATCCTGAGATGGCTTTAGCTACTGCCAATGTGGTAATCGCTGGCATGCAAGCGCCCCCCCGGCCGTGGAATATGCTTTTTTCAATTCTAGATCCAATTTCCGATCAAGGACGTCCAAAAAGGAAACTGCGTCCTCAATTGGCAGAGTGACATGCTGGGCAATATGCATCAAGGAGGAGTCGATGACGAGAGCGTTAATCAATGAATTGACTTTAGATTCTTTCAAGGGGTACATCTTTGCCAGTCTGTTGGTGAGACTGGACCGCTTATCAGATCTTTCCCACTCATCTTTAATTAGATCTTCCAGTTCACCTATAAAAGGGAAGTATTCTGGATCTTTTTTTAAATTTGGGAAATATTTCTGAACTTTCTGCGGTTCCACTTTATCTTCTTCCCAGCCGATCGCTTCCTTAACTGATTTAGACAGTATGGAACAGCAAAAAAACCCCAAGGAGAACTCTATTGACTATGCCTATTTATTGTTATACAAAATTCAAATACATATTTAAGTTATTCAAAGAATTATTGAACCTTATATACCCTTATAATATCCCAAGATCAATGTTCATATAAAAATTTTGATATGAAAAATATTAAAAGAATTTTTCCAAAAAATGTAGAATGTGAAAATAAAGAAAAAATAATAATAAAATAAAGTATAATAAAAAATATAATAAAATTGAAAATAAAATCTAAAAAATAAAAAATATTGAAAATGAAAAAAATTGAAAAAAATGAAAAAACGAAAAAATGGAAGAATGAAAAAATGAAAAAAATGAAAAAATGAAAAAAATTGAAAAAAATGTAAAAAATGTGAAAAAATAATAAATAAAAAATATATATACTAAAAATAAAAAATAGAAATGAATGAAAATAATAAAAATAATAATAATAATGAAAATAAAAATAAAAATAAAAAAATTAAAAATTAAATTAAAAAATAATATAAAAAATATAATAAAAAATCTAAAATCAAAGAAAATTCCATAAAAGTTAGTATTAATAATTTTCCAAATAGCAATTGACGTCGAGCTCCACATTCAACCCCAGTGGCCTCATCGTGTCCATTTTGAATATCCAATGGGTTTCATTCCTTGACACCTCTCTTTTCATATTGGTATTCCTCCAGTTTTTCTCTATTCTGTCTATTCCATAGAACTTCAAATGTTGGGGGTTTCTTCCATGTATATCCCTAAAATGCTTAAATACACTGTGATGTTTGAATCCCTTTCTAATATTTCTAACGTGTTCACCTATTCTTACTGACAGGGCTCTAGTTGTTCTGCCCACGTACTGCAGCCCACAGCTGCACTCCAGTACGTAGGTGACATGTGTACTACAGCATGTTATTAATTTCTCAATTTTGTATGTTTGTTTGTTGGTGTTCGCACAAAATTCATCATCTTTCTATCTTTTTTGTTGGTTGACCCACATCTGAAGAAACCCTTCTGATTGAAAAATGTTGACATAGTTTTAGGGGGTCTGGCACATTTTTTACTATCTTATCACAGATCCTTCTTGCTCTTCTGTACACGAATGTTGGTTTTGATGGTAGTACCTTGCTTAATTGTGGGTCATTACTAATTATAGGCCAATGTTTTTTTTATTATGTCCTCTAATGCTTTATATTGTTTATTAAATCCTGTTATAAATGGTATTTTGTTACTCTGGCTATGATTTCTAGTTTTATTTTTTAATGTCAGTTCCCTATCCATATTGGCTACTTTCAAACGTGCTTCCTCCAGTACATTTCTTTTATATCCCTTGTCCATAAATCTCTCTATCAGGATGTCAGTCTGTTGAAAATAATCTTCTATTAAGTCACAGTTTTGTCTTATCCTGATAAACTGGCTCTTGGGAATGGCCTTTTTCCACTGAGGGGGATGACAACTCCCCATCGGTATGTACCCATTCCGGTCCGTTTCTTTAAAATGTGTTCTAGTCCCAAGTTTATTCTGATTTTTATAAATTTCCAAATCCAAAAATTTAATTTTCTGTAATATACCAATATACTGGATAGACTGTTCCAACTGTTCTTGACTTCCCTTCCACACTATCAAAATATCATCAATGTTTGTATAGCAGCAAGTGTGGCCAGCATCTCCCGAAGATTTCTTCCTCCTCCCATTTACTCAGGAAGATGTTGGCCACATTCGGTGCATACTTGTTGCCCATCCCCACCCCTTTGATTTGTCTGTAATAGTTATGATCATGCCAGAAAAAATTATTCCCCATAGCCATTCTTAGTCCCTCCAGGATAAACCTTCTTTGTTTCAATTTTAGGTCTGATAAGTTCTTCATTCCCCATGCTACACAGTAACACAGTAACAGGAAACTAATGTAAAATTGTGAGTGGTGTAGGCATATGAGTAGCGCATTCACACATATTAATTATAACTATATTGCCCAGATGTTTGATGAAATAAAAAAGATGATCGTAGGCCGAGTACATGGATACCAAACACGATATGCTTTAAAATTGTACACAAACGTGCAGTGGCGACAAACTACATACATTTTTAAAAGCCTTTACAGGTTACCACCTTAGATTTACAGAGGAGGTCTACTGCTAAAATTACTGCCCTCGATCTGACCTTCGCTGTGATACCTCACAGGCATGGTGCAATTGCTGTTTACATTTGATGCCAGACCGACATTTGCGTTTGCCTTTGCACGAGAGCAGGGGGGACAGGGGTGCTTTTTTTTTTTTTTTTTTTTTTTTGCTTTTTTATCTTATTTTTAAACTGTTCCTTTAATTTTTTTTTTATCATTTTTTTTTTTTGTTATTTTCTTTCCATATATTTATTGAAAGATTTTCATACAGATTATACATTATACAATTGGACATTGTATGTCGTGTAATGACATTCCAATTAGGCAGTATAAGGAATACAGTTCAACTTGTGAGTTCAATAATTATAACATTTTACCAACCTTGGTTGGTTATAACTTTTATTTAACATATATCCATTGTGGATTCTAGACTACCAGTGTTATTAACCGTAGTTTCGTAGTTTTTTTTTTTTTTTAGTTTTAGACCTCTTCACTAGAGTCGCACCCCAAATGGGACCTTTAGTGCCACAGGAGTGAAGAGGCCCCTTCTATCGTATGTTAATATTGATAGATATGTGCTAGTTAGAACTAGCTGTTGCATATAACTTGTTTCTCTTGCCTATAGGAAGGTATTGCTCGGTCAAGAAGAGGAGGTGTGTATCAATGTTTAGGTTAGCGGTTTGCGCAGTGTGCAGTCCAGTCAGTCCATGGTTGCCAGTTCTTGTGTGCTTTCGTCGCCTGGCCAGTGTGCGTAGCTGTTATGATCTCGTAGCTGTAATGAAGGGCTACTAAGTCAATGACTTGGGTTATTGTCAGGGGATTGTCAGACTTCCATTGTCTGGTTATGTTGAGTCTTGCCGCCAGGAGGATGTGAGTGACCACTGGCCTGAATGAATGTGGGATTGATTCTATAGTTAGGTTAAGTATCGCCAGTGCAGGGGAGGGGTGGACTTTAATTTGGGTTATGTGCGAGATTAAACTAAAAATTCTTTCCCAGTAGTTGTGGAGTTTAGTGCATGTCCAGAGTATATGCAGTATGTCACTGGGAGAAGAATGACATCTCCAGCATATATTAGGGATTTTTGGATTATAGGTCGTAATTCTGGCTGGAGTGATGTACCAACGTAGTGTGATTTTCTGTGTGAGTTCCCACAAGGCCGCGCATTTAGTGGCCTTGTATATAGTTTTGAGGGCAAGTTGCCATTGGTCTTCCATATAGGGCTGGGCTAGATCTTTTTCCCAATTTTGGTGGGGTTTTAGTTTAAGGAAGGTACGTTTGTTGTGGAGAATGTTGTAGAAGTAGGATATACCTCTGGTTTTAGTGGCTGTGTTGGTGAGGTATTCCCAGGTTTTAGGGTGGATATTGTAGAGGGGGAGGGGTAGGGTTTTTAGATAGTGGTGTAGGCGCATGTAAGTGAATTTGTCAGATGCTGTTAGATTGAATTCGGATTGGAGTTGTGCGTATGATTTAATGTGGTTGTCATGTATTAGATCTTGTATGAGAAGTATGCCTTTGGTGGTCCAAGGTGATAGAGAGATTTCTGGTAGCGTGTGATGTAGGGATTCCAAGGGGATGTGCTCTGGAGATGTGGCGGGAATAGGGGTCAGTAAGGTTACTGATTTCTTCCATGCGAGTGCCGAAGCTCTCATGGTCGGGGGAAACGCCTTTGGTATTATGGTTCCCAGTGGAATACTAAGTAACCAAGTTTTCAAGTTTGGTTGAGATAATGCGGGACTTTCAATTTGTCCCCAAAGTGTAGTAGATTGTGATTGGAACCAGGAAGGTAATTGAGCTAGGATTGTCGCTAAGTAATAGTCCTCGAAGTCTATAGATCCTGTTCCACCGACTAGTTTATGTTTTACTAAGTTGTGTTGGGCACTCCTCGGTTTTTTCCCGCTCCATAAGTATTTGTTGAAAGTAGTTTTGAGAGATTTGAAGAAGGTGGTTGGCAGTGGTATAGTTAGGGTTCCAAAATGATAAAGTATTTGGGGGAGGCATATCATCTTAAATGCTGCAAGTCTGCCCGACCATGAGAGCTCGTGCTTTGCTATTTGTTGAGAAGTTGATTGAATTTGTTGTAAGAGTGGAATGTAGTTGCTCGAGTAAATTTTTTTAGTTTCCCTCGGGAGTTGAATGCCCAAGTATGATATGTCGGTTTCTGCCCATTTAAAAGGGTATTGTAGTTGTAGGAGGTGTTTCATGGTGGTGTTTATGTTTATGTCTAGTATGAATGATTTGGTCACATTAACCTTGTAATACGAAATCGAGCTAAACCAAGTGAGCAGTTTTTGTACTTCTGCCAGGGAAACAGTCGGATCTGTAAGGATTAAAATTACATCGTCCGCGAATAAGCTTATTTTGTGGTGTGAGAGGCCTATACGCATGCCTGAGATGTTAGGGTGGGAACGAACGTGTTCAGCCAGGGGTTCCATAAGCATGTTGAATATTAAAGGGGAGAGGGGACAGCCCTGGCGTGTGCTATTTGTGATGGGGAATGGGCGTGAGAGCATGCCTTCTGTGAACACTTGGGCTTCAGGTTTAGAATACAATGCTAGGATGGCTGTTAGGATCTGTCCCTGGAATCCGAATTTGTGTAGGACTGCTTCTAGATAGGTCCAGTGAACTCTATCGAACGCCTTCTCTGCATCTAGGGAAAGAAGCAGAGAAGACGTTCCAGTGGATTCAGCATGGTGGATAAGGTCTAGCATTCTCCTGGTGGCATCTGAAGATTGTCTGCCTTTGGTAAAACCAGTCTGATCTTGGTGTATGATAGTTGGCATAATCTCGTTTAGTCTGTTGGCTATGGTTTTGGAGTAAATTTTTAGGTCTAAGTTGAGTAAGGAGATCGGGCGAAAATTTTGGGGGGCATCCGACTGCTTCCCTGGTTTTGGTATGGTTATTACAAGCGCTTTTAAGTATTCTTTCGAGAAGCTAGCAGAGGAGGCAGCGTGGTTAAAGAGATCTGTAAGGTGTGGGATTAGTTGATTGGAGAACAATTTGTAGTATTCCCCTGTTATCCCGTCTGGACCTGGTGCTTTGCCACTAGGCAATGAGTCAATAGTAGTCTTGATTTCCAGGTCGGTGAATGGTGCATTCAGGGTGGTCAGTTGGTCGGTAGATAGTTTGGGCAGTTTGATTTTAGTGAGGAAGTTGTTAATGTCGTCTTGTGTGGGTTGGGGGGTATGGTGGTCATGTTTTAAGTTGTACAGGTCTTCATAGTAGGTGCTGAAAGCATCGGCAATGTCCTGGGGATTGGTCAATGGGGTGTTAGTGTGGGGGTGTTTAAGTAGTGTTATTCTAGTTTTATTTCGTCTTCCTTTGAGTCTTTGGGCTAATGTCTTCCCTGCCTTGTTGGAAGTAGAGTATGAAGATGCTTTAAATTTCCTTTGAAGGAATTAGGTATGAGTGAAGGAGAAGGGTTTTCAGTTCCTGTCTTAGGGATAGTAGTTGGTTTGTGAGTGGGTTTTGAGGGTCACATTTGTGTTTCTTTTCTAGGTCTGCTATTTGGGCTGTTATTTTATTTATGCGCTGCGTCCTCTGTCGCTTATGATGAGAGCTTAATTTAATGAGCATTCCCCTCATATACGCTTTATGAGCGCTCCACACCACGGCAGGGTCGGGTACCGATCCCTTATTCAACGAGAAAAATTCTGAAATGTGTTCTGAGATTTCTGGGGTGTATTTAGTATTTTGAATTATGGAGTTGTTTAGTCTCCATAGGAATGTATTATGTTGAAGATTGTGATCTTGCATGGTAATTGAGGTGGGTGCGTGGTCCGACCATGCCATGGTGTGGATTACAGACTGAGATATTTTTTGTAAAATATGTTTATCAGACAGGAACAAATCAATTCTGGAGTAAGAACAATGTCTGGGGGAAAAAAAGGTGAAGTCACGTTCGGCGCCATGGTGGCAGCGCCAGACATTAGGGATGAGCTTCGAGTTCGAGTCGAACTCATGTTCGACTCGAACATTGGCTGTTCGCAAGTTCGCCGAACACCGAACAATTTGGGGTGTTCGCGGCAAATTCGAATGCCGCGGAACACCCTTTAAAAGTCTATGGGAGAAATCAAAAGTGCTAATTTTAAAGGCTTATATGCAAGTTATTGTCATAAAAAGTGTTTGGGGACCCGGGTCCTGCCCCAGGGGACATGTATCAATGCAAAAAAAAGTTTTAAAAACGGACGTTTTTTCAGGAGCAGTGATTTTAATAATGCTTAAAATCAAACAATAAAAGTGTAATATCCCTTTAAATTTCGTACCTGGGGGGTGTCTATAGTATGCCTGTAAAGGGGCGCATGTTTCCTGTGTTTAGAACAGTCTGACAGCAAAATGACATTTCGAAGGAAAAAACTCATTTAAAACTACCGCGGCTATTAATGAATTGCCGGTCCGACAATACACATAAAAGTTCATTGATAAAAACGACATGGGAATTCCCCACAGGGAAACCCCGAACCAAAATTAAAAAAAAAAAATGACGTGGGGGGGTCCCCCTAAATTCCATACCAGGCCCTTCAGGTCTGGTATGGATATTAAGGGGAACCCCGGCCAAAATTAAAAAAAAAAAATGACGTGGGGTTCCCCCTAAATTCCATACCAGACCCTTCAGGTCTGGTATGGATTTTAAGGGGAACCCCGCGCCAAAAAAAACAAACAAAAACGGCGTGGGGTTCCCCCAAAAATCCATACCAGACCCTTATCCGAGCACGCAACCTGGCAGGCCGCAGGAAAAGAGGGGGGGACGAGAGTGCGGCCCCCCCCTCCTGAACCGTACCAGGCCACATGCCCTCAACATTGGGAGGGTGCTTTGGGGTAGCCCCCAAAACACCTTGTCCCCATGTTGATGAGGACAAGGGCCTCATCCCCACAACCATGGCCGGTGGTTGTGGGGGTCTGCGGGCGGAGGGGGCTTATCGGAATCTGGAAGCCCCCTTTAACAAGGGGACCCCCAGATCCCGGCCCCCCCCTGTGTGAAATGGTAAGGGGGTACTTACCCCTACCATTTCACTAAAAAAGTGTCAAAATAGTTAAAAATGACAAGAGACAGTTTTTGACAATTCCTTTATTTAAATGCTTCTTCTATCTTCCTTCATCTTCTTCTTCTTCTGGTTCTTCTGGCTCTTCTGGTTCTTCCTCCGGCGTTCTCGTCCAGCATCTCCTCCGCCGCGTCTTCTATCTTCTTCTCCTCGGGCCGCTCCGCACCCATGGCATGAGGGGAGGCTCCCGCTCTTCTCTTCATCTTCTTCTTCATCCTCTTCTCTTCTTCATCTTCTTCATCTTCTTCATCTTCATCTTCTCTTCTTAATTTTCTTCTGCGGGCCGCTCCGCATCCATGCATGGAGGGAGGCTCCCGCTGTGTGACGGCGTCTCCTTGTCTGACGGTTCTTAAATAACGGGGGGCGGGGCCACCCGGTGACCCCGCCCCCCTCTGACGCACGGTGACTTGACGGGACTTCCCTGTGACGTCACGGGGAATGCCACAGGGAAGTCCCGTCATGTCCCGTGCGTCAGAGGGGGGCGGGGTCACCGGGTGGCCCCACCCCCGTTATTTAAGAACCGTCAGACGAGGAGATGCTGTCACACAGCGGGAGCCTCCCTCCATGCATGGATGCGGAGCGGCCCGCAGAAGAAAATTAAGAAGAGAAGATGAAGATGAAGAAGATGAAGAAGATGAAGAAGAGAAGAGGATGAAGAAGAAGATGAAGAGAAGAGCGGGAGCCTCCCCTCATGCCATGGGTGCGGAGCGGCCCGAGGAGAAGAAGATAGAAGACGCTGCGGAGGAGATGCTGTACGAGAACGCCGGAGGAAGAACCAGAAGAGCCAGAAGAACCAGAAGAAGAAGAAGATGAAGGAAGATAGAAGAAGCATTTAAATAAAGGAATTGTCAAAAACTGTCTCTTGTCATTTTTAACTATTTTGACACTTTTTTAGTGAAATGGTAGGGGTAAGTACCCCCTTACCATTTCACACAGGGGGGGGGGCGGGATCTGGGGGTCCCCTTGTTAAAGGGGGCTTCCAGATTCCGATAAGCCCCCCGCCCGCAGACCCCCACAACCACCGGCCACGGTTGTGGGGATGAGGCCCTTGTCCTCATCAACATGGGGACAAGGTGTTTTGGGGGGCTACCCCAAAGCACCCTCCCAATGTTGAGGGCATGTGGCCTGGTACGGTTCAGAAAGGGGGGGGGGCGCACTCTCGTCCCCCCCTCTTTTCCTGCGGCCTGCCAGGTTGCGTGCTCGGATAAGGGTCTGGTATGGATTTTTGGGGGAACCCCACGCCGTTTTTTTTTTTTTTGGCGCGGGGTTCCCCTTAAAATCCATACCAGACCTGAAGGGTCTGGTATGGAATTTAGAGGGAACCCCACGTCATTTTTTTTAAAAAAATTTGGCCGGGGTTCCCCTTAATATCCATACCAGACCTGAAGGGCCTGGTATGGAATTTAGGGGGACCCCCCCACGTCATTTTTTTTTTTTTAATTTTGGTTCGGGGTTTCCCTGTGGGGAATTCCCATGCCGTTTTTATCAATGAACTTTTATGTGTATTGTCGGACCGGCAATTCATTAATAGCCGCGGTAGTTTTAAATGAGTTTTTTCCTTCGAAATGTCATTTTGCTGTCAGACTGTTCTAAACACGGGAAACATGCGCCCCTTTACAGGCATACTATAGACACCCCCCAGGTACGAAATTTAAAGGGATATTACACTTTTATTGTTTGACTTTAAGCATTATTAAAATCACTGCTCCTGAAAAAACGGCAGTTTTTAAAACTTTTTTTTGCATTGATCCATGTCCCCTGGGGCAGGACCCAGGTCCCCAAACACTTTTTATGACAATAACTTGCATATAAGCCTTTAAAATTAGCACTTTTAATTATTCATGTTCGTGTCCCATAGACTTTAACGGTGTTCGCGTGTTCGAGCAAACTTTTTTCCTGTTCGCATGTTCTGGTGCGAACCGAACAGGGGGGTGTTCGGCTCATCCCTACCAGACATCATACAGGTCATGGGTTTGTATAAACGCTTTTAGAGGAGATTCACGTCTCTTCGCTGAAGAGGTAGCGTCCAGGGACACATCTGGGACCAGGTTGAAGTCCCAACACACAATTGTGTGGCCTTTTTGGATAGGTTTTAATGTGCGAATAATCTTGAGTAGGAATCTCATTTGGTGAGAATTCGGTTGATGATGGTGTAGGTTGCTCTATTAATGGTACAGATAAGGATGATGAAGCGTCCTTCGGGGTCTGGGACTATTTCTAAGAGTTGGAAGTCTATGGTATCTTTGACGGCTGTCATGATCCCTCTGGTCTTGGTAGAATGAGTTGCGTGGAATATGTTTTAAAGTGGCGATTTTTACACAGGGGAGTGTTGGGAGCTAGTAGGTGGGTTTCTTGGACACAAATTATGTCACTTTGGAGATCTTTGACGGTTTTCCATAGTGAGTGGCGTTTGGCTGGATGATTCAGCCCATTGACGTTGAGTGAAAGGATGTTAAATGGCATCTTGTGGGTGTGGGTGTGGTGCAAGCTTCTAGTAACACTTACAGTTAGGCGATCTTGTGATGAGCTGGTTTTTTGTTTTCCCAGTCGATGTGATGGGTAGGGTGCGGTATGGAAGTCCGAGAGTCAGTTCAGCTGGGTCCCGTAGAGAGGAGCGATGAGCGTTGTATCTGGCTGGCCAGGGGGCCGAGGTGAGGATGGACTAGTAGACTGCAAATAGAGCAATACGTTAGGTAGCAAGGCAGTTATAATCAAATAGAGATCATGTATACTTTGGGTAACAATGAAAATTTTGAGAGAGCTCTGTGTTGTGAGCTGGTGAGTTAGCTTGCTAGCAGAGAGGTGGCGGATATAGCGTTGCAAGAGAGAATAAAAACTTTGTAAGAAAAAAGAACAAAAAATAGAAAATCAAGCAGAGGGGGTGCTAAGCACCTGTGGACCTCTGTAGTGGGGTACAAAGAGTCACTACCACGGGTAGCAGAAGACTCGAGTGGAGGATAGCCATAGCACAGGGGAGCTGTTGTTGCTATTATCGGCTTTGTGGATTTTGTAAGTTTTCACTTGATGTTTTGATCTAGTTGTCTGCGGGGAGAGGATGAGCTTCTGTTATGCTGAGCAGGATTAGGTGGTTCTGGGTTTATGCCCTAGGTATGAAGTAGCTTCAGGCCCTTTTCTAGTTCTCCAATTGCGTGGGTTTGACCATTACGGACAATGAGAATGGTGGCTGGGTATCGCCATTTGTATTGCAGCTTGTGATTTTGTAGGCCTTTGGTGATCGGGTTCAAATGACGCCTCATTTGGAGGGTGTATTTTGAGAGATCAGGGAATAGCTGAATTCCCGTGTAAGGTGCTGGTAGTGGAGATTTAGCCCTGAGTCCCATGAGCAGTTTTTCTTTTATGTGGTAAAAGTGAACTCTCATCAGGACATCTCTGGGGACTGAGGCAGCTAGATGGGATGGTTTAGCAATTCTATGAATTCTGTCTATGATGACATCTCTCGGGGAGGCCTCAGGGAGAACTAAGTGTATCAGTTCTTTTGCGTAGCGTGGCAGATCTACGGGTAGTATGGACTCGGGGACCCCCCTCAGTTTAACATTGTTCCTGCGAGATCTGTCTTCTAAGTCGGCCAGCTTGGCGCGCATCCATGTCTGTTCCTCTCTAACAGCTTCAAAGGCTTCAATGGTGTCATTCACTGTGGAGGTGCAGGCATGTATTCCTCTCTCAGCGTTTGTCACTCTATCATCCAGAGAGTGGATGTCAGTGGTGATCTTGTGGAAGAGGGATGATAGATCTGTCATGAGGGAGGTCTGCAGGGATATGAGCATATCCTTGAGCGTTGTGTCCATGACCGGCTGCCCTGAGGTGGGGAAGGAGGCCATAGAGGATTGTAAGGCCTGGTCTAGTTAGTAATGGGTAGGAGCCTGCGCCTCAATTTGCGAGTACCGCGACCTTTGCGGCATCGCATCTATCCTCATTTTTGCCTTTGCTGGGCTGCCTAGGTTGGGATCCCCTTCTGGGGTATGGGGGAGGTTATCCACGGTACCTGTATCCTGAGGATCATCTGTCTCATCATTCGGCAGGTCCGTGTAAGCTGTGGACGGCGCGGCCTGGCCGGCGCCATCTTGGATCTTCCATCCCGCCGGCTTGTAAGCAAATTCGATGAGTTTTTGTGGTATGTGGTCTGTAAATCTCTTCCTGGAAGACATCCTTGTTGTCCCCTGACTGTGAGGAGTGTGGATGGGTAGGTTTGATTCGTTTTTTGCAGCCGATGGCATTGGATTCTGTCCCCTGGCTCAGAGCTGTGGAATTAAGCGTCCAACTGCTATCCCGGCTGGCCACGCCCCTCTTTTTATCATTTTTATTGTTATCTCAGGGAATGTAAAAATCCCCTATGATAGCAATAGGTAGTGACAGGTACTCTTTTTTGAAAAAATTGGGGTCTATTAGACCCTAGATCTCTCCTCTGCCCTCAAAGCATCTGACCACACCAAGATCGGTGTGATAAAATGCTTTCCCAATTTCCCAATGGCGCTGTTTACATCCGGCCAAATCTAAGTCATGAAATGCTCAAAGCTTCCGGTTTCTTAGGCCATAGAGATGATTGGAGCCATGGTCTCTGATCAGCTCTATGGTCAGCTGGCCAAATCACCAGCTGCATTCTTGGGTTCCCTGTTGGGACAGGAGAGCCAGAGAAAACCATGGAAGATGGTGGGAGGGGGGGACATTCCCTCTCACTGCTTGTAAAAGCAGTCTAGAGGCTAATTAGCCACTAGGATTGCTTTTACATGAAAGCCGACCACTGGCTGAAAAGAATGATACCAAGATGATACCTAAACCTGCAGGTATCATTCTGGTATAACCACTCAAAGTCCAGAAACATACCAGTACGTTGCTGGTCCTTGTTGGGCATATACAGTAGGTGACCGCGATATTGTGTCAATCTTGCCGCATTTCTCAGCGAGATTTGACACCTGCGAGCCCCATCGCGGGAGCCATCGCCGAGATGGCTCACTCATCGAGAAAGAAAAACTTTTTTTTCCTTTCGCGATGAGCGACAGACAGTGCTGACAGCTGTCTAGTATGAATCCTGAGTGGGGAACACCAAATGAAAAAAACGGTGTGGGTCCCCCCCAGGGGCATACCAGGCCCTTAGGTCTGGTATGGATTGTAAGGGAAACCCCCTACGCCGAAAAACCGGCGTGGGGGTCTCCCCAAAATCCATACCAGACCCTTATCCGAGCACGCAGCCCGGCCGGCCAGGAAAGGGGATGGGGATGAGGGAGCGCCCCCCCTCCTGAGCTGTACCAGGCCGCATGCCCTAAACATGGGGGGGTGGGTGCCTTGGGGGACCCCAAAGCACCTTGTCCCCATGTTGATGAGGACAAGGGCCTCTTCCCCACAACCCTGGCCGTTGGTTGTCGGGGTCTGCGGGCGGGGGGCTTATCAAAATCAGAATCCGGGAGCCCCCTTTAATAAGGGGGCCCCCAGATCCCGGCCCCCACCCTATGTGAATGAGTATGGGGTACATGGTACCCCTACCCATTCACCTAGGAAAAAAAGTGTCAATAATAAGTGTCTGCTGCTGCTGTCTTGTCGCCGCTGTCTCGTCACTTCTTCTCTTCTTCTCTTCTTCCATTGTTGACACGACGCTCTCTCCGGCTGGAATGCTGTGTGCGAGCTGCGGAGCCATTTATATAGGCGGTAACCACACCCCCTTGTGACGTCACGGTTCCAGCATGCACAGGGACTCTGGCGTCATAAGGGGGCGTGACCCCAGAGTCACACAGCACACAGCATTCCAGCCGGAGAGAGCGTCGTGTCAACATTGGAAGAAGAGAAGAAGAGAAGAAGTGACGAGACAGCGGCGACAAGACAGCGGCAGCAGACGGGGTCCCCGCTGGCAAAAGAGCTGGAAGAAGATAGTGGAGGGGCCCGGGAGAAGAGGCGGAACACCGGGAGAAGTCGGAAGAAGACCCCCCCGAAGTCGGAAGAAGACCCCG
Organism: Lithobates clamitans; assembly: GCA_037952925.1. NCBI lineage: Eukaryota > Metazoa > Chordata > Amphibia > Anura > Ranidae > Lithobates > Lithobates clamitans. The sequence continues at coordinate 4,112,908 of JBBGZY010000354.1, read as the reverse complement.
GAGCTGCCTAATAAATTACTCTTAAAACTTGTGTAGTGTGTTTTGTTTTTTTTTTACACTTTTTTCCCTAGGTGAATGGGAAGGGGTACCATGTACCCCATACTCATTCACATAGGGTGGGGGGCCGGGATCTGGGGGCCCCCTTATTAGAGGGGGCTCCCGGGTTCCGATAAGCCCCCCACCCACAGACCCCAACAAACAACGGCCAGGGTTGTCGGGAAGAGGCCCTTGTCCTCATCAACATGGGGACAAGGTGCTTTGGGGTGGGGGGGCCCACAGGGTGCCCCCCTCCCCCAAGGCACCCACCCCCCCATGTTGAGGGCATGCTGCCTGGTACGGCTCAGGAGGGGGGGCGCTCGCCTGTCCCCACCCCCCTTTCCTGGCCGGCCGGGCTGCGTGCTCGGATAAGGGTCTGGTATGGATTTTTGGGGGGACCCCCACGCCGATTTTTCGGCATAGGGGGTTCCCCTAACAATCTATACCAGACCTAAGGGCCTGGTATGCCCCTGGGGGGGAACCCACACCGTTTTTTTCATTTAAACCTCGGCGCGGTGTTCCCCCTCAGGATTCATACCAGATAGCTGTCAGCACTGCCTGTCGCTCATCGCGAAAGGAAAAAAAAGTTTTCCTTTCCCGATCAGTGAGCCAGCGCGACATGCACAGTACCCTGTCGCCGAAAACCAGTGCAATGGTATCGCGCTGGAAACACAATCTCGCAGTCAGGTACTGTATTTATTTGTAAAAAAATTTGAAAACCATTTATCAGTTTCCCTCCACCTCACAATTATGTGACACTTCATGTTGGTCTATCACATAAAATCCCAATAAAATACATTTATGTTTTTGGTTGTAACATGTCAAAAATGTGGAAAATTTCACTCAGTAGATTTTTATAGAAAAAATGTAACGGTACAAAACATGGTATATGAGAACTTTTTGAGATTGTCAAGAAGATAGTGGACAGCTAGAACACAGCTGCCAAGAAGGTAAAAACATCCAACAATATATATTAACCGCTTGCCGACCAGCCACCGCAGTTGTACGCAGCAACATGGCTCGGCTGAGCGAATCGCCGTCATGTTACGTCGCTTCAAGATTTGGCCACTAGGGGCGCGCGCGTGCCCCCTGCTCGCCCATGGAACCGATGCGAGTGCCCAGCAGACGTGATTACTCTTGGGCTCCCGTGATCACTCGGGCATACGGAGAACTGGGATCTGTGTGTGTAAACACACAGATCCCAGTTCTCTGAGGGGAGAACAGACATATTGTCTGTTCATACAGTGTATGAACAGCGATCTGTCATCTCCCCTACATTGTCCACTCCCCCTTCAGTTAGAACACACACTAGGACACACTTAACCCCTTCACCGCCCCCTAGTGGTTAACCCCTTCACTGCCAGTGACATTTTTAATTAATCAATGCATTTTCAAAGCACTGATCGCTGTAAAAATGCCAATGTTCCCAAAAATGTGTCAAAATTGTCCGACGTGTCCCCAATAATGTTGTATTCCCGACAAAAGATCACCGCCATTACTAGTAAAAAAAAAAGAATAATAAAAATGCCATAAAACTATCCCCTTTTTTGTAGATGCTATAACTTTTGCGCAAACCAATCAATATACTCTTATTGCGATTTTTTTTTTTTTTTACCAAAAATCTGTAGAAGAATACATATCGGCCTAAATTGAAGACTTTTTTTTATATATATATTTTTGGGGAATATATATTATAGCAAAAAGTAAAAAATATTGCGTTTTTTTTTTTTTCAAAATTTTCGCTCTTTTTTTGTTTATAGCGCAAAAAATAAAAACCGCAGAGGTGATCAAATACCACCAAAAGGAAGCTCTTTGTGGGAAAAAAGAACGTCAATTTTGTTTGGGTGAAACATCGCACGACCGCGCAAGTGTCAGTTAAAGCGACGCAGTGCTGAACCGCAAAAAGTGCTCTGTCAGGAAAGGGGTAAAATATTTCGGGGCTGAAGCGGTTAATAATAAACAAAACTTATAGCCTGTAAGTTAGAGTAGGTATCAATGAGCCAGGTGATATCTCTACAGGCTGCGAAACAATAAGCAGGTCCAGAAGTCAAGTTTGAATCAACAACCAAATTCGCAACAAGGATATAAGGCTGGATTCACACCTATGCAGTTTTAGTGCTTTTTGCATTTTGCAGATTTGCACTACAGTCCATTTAACATTCTTTCCTATGGAACACGATCTGTAGTGCAAATCTGCAAAAATGCAAAAAGCACAAAAAATGCATAGGTGTGAACCCAGCCTAATGCCCCATACACACGGTCGGATTTTCCGATGGAAAATGTCCGATCGGAGCGTGTTGTCCGAAATTCCGACCGTGTGTGGGCTCCATCGGACATTTTCCATTGGATTCTCCGACACACAAAGTTGGAGAGCAGGAGATAAAATTTTCCGACAACAAAATCCGATCGCGTCAATTCCGACCGTGTGTGGCCTGTTCCGACGCACAAAGTGCCACGCATGCTCAGAAGAAATTCCAAGATGGAACAGCTCGTTCTGGTAAACTTAGCGTTCGCAATGGATACAGCACTTTCGTCACGCTGCAATGTTAAAAATGGTTTAATACAGCGCACTCTCTTCTTCTTTATAATGTGACAAGAATTAAGTAGTTTTGCTGCTCATATTCACACACACTTCTCACAAAGTTTTATTTTTGTTTTTTTATTGGGATTCTCTGAATATATTGTTATTAGTTGTCACATCTGACAGAATTTTTTTTTTTATTTAATTTTTTGGGGGATTTTAAGCCTTTTTTTTTATTTAATGTTTGGATTTTTTCAAAGGCTGATCTTTGTTTAATGTTATTTTTATTTTTACTCCAGAATATTTTTGTGTGTGTTTTGTGTGTCAAGTTACCCCAACACCATTGATATCTTTTATTATTTAATCTCAAGGAGATTGTTTGGTGTTGGTGTCCCTTGTTCATTTCACATTTTATATTTGAAATGTACTTGAATCCTCACAAACAAACTGTCATTTTTGAAGTAAAACACATAGGAGAGTATAATTCAAAACAAAAATCCTTTATTAAGGGATCAGAATCAAACAAAGAGGGAGGCAACACTGGATTAACATGAGAAATTAGCGAAGCCTGGGACCCCCACGGCAGACATCAATTCTTGAACATCAAAATTGGTGGCCTGAGGAGTCCATATGTAAGGGAGGGCAGTCTGGTTCAGAATTCGCAGAGATCCGGATAGCAGCAGATGACATCTGTGTCCCCAGGCTGTGGTACCACAAGAGGCTGCATCTTTTGGCTGACCAGACTGGATCCAGGGTCCTCACTTTCTGGTCTTCCTTTCGCGCTTCCTTCCGGGCTGTGGCTGTGCTGTTGGAGATGTGGCAGGAGGAGGAGTAGGACCTGGAGAAGGACTGGGAGGACCTGGAGGAGAGGGAAGACGAGGAGGAGGACCTGCAGGAGGAGGAGGAGGACCATCGCAAAGGTGTGTCTGAGCTGTCATTTGGCCCCTCATACCTTTGTTAAGAGCCTCCAATATGAGCGCCTCACACAAGACTTGTTGGCCCTCCTCCATCCTCTGCATTTTATATGCAATGATGGCAGCAATGTCCTCCTCCACGGTCTGTTGTGCTCCCAGGACCTCTGTAGCCCTCCAAAAGAGTCCTCCGGTAGCCTCCTCTAGGGCACTCCTCCTACTGCCACTTTCTCTTTTCAGGGGGGCTGGAGGAACCTGCAGATCAGCCAGCTGGCTCGGCCCAGCCACCTCCTGGCTGAGACTTCCCTGTGTATGAAAAAGGGACATGGTTTTAGTTGTTGCTTCATCAATCACAATCCTAAATTAGTACTCCCAACTAACATCTAGTTAACATCATTGATTGGACAAGCAGAAATATTTAGAGGAATGCTATACCTGGCTCAATCTGGGCTCCTCCACATGTGGCCTGGAAGGCCCAGGTTGGGCGTCAGAAGCCTCAGCTGGGGGGGAAGGAAGCGTGGAAGGAAGACTGGAGAGGGATGGCCTGGGTTCAGTCTGGCCTGCCAAAAAATGCAGCCTGTCGTAGTACAACATCCTGGGGACATAGATGTCATCTGCTGCTCCGGATCTCAGTGAATCCAGGACTTTCTTGCGCTCCCTCAGATATGTGCTCCTCAGGCCACCAATGAAGATCTTTAAATAGGTGATGTCTGCCGTGGGGATCACCTGCTTCACAATTTCACACAATTGCACCAGTGCTGCCTTCCTCTTTGCTTGGTTCTTGAAATGGGGGTGGTTAATCTCCCACAGACAGGGCAGCTCCCTTAAGATATCTATGAATACTGACATAAAGTCATTGTCTTTCACTAAAATATCCATGTTCACTGCAAGACACAACACAAGACAAAGCCTAATGTCAGACAAAACTCTCCTAATCTTGTTACAATATAGGCTTCAATGTAGAAGCAGTATAGGCACAAGTTTGTCTCTTACCTTCGTTCTTACGATCGGCGCGTCCAATGCTCCTTCCTCCGCTCACAGATCGTACGTAATACGCAAGCGTGTTACGCTTTATACACACTGCGCATGCGTGTAACTCCACCCGCCCCTGACGTTCTTTCTAGTCTATTCCCCGCCCTTTTCGTTCAGCGCAGTGGGTGAAGAGCACATGGCGGAGTCAGAGCAGGTGCGTGCTAATTATAGCAACGAGGAGGAGGAAAGCCCGGATCCAGACACGTCCCGATCCAGAAGGAGACGTTTTAAGGCCACAAATATGTCCTTTGGGGAGATGTTGGAGATGGTCGACATCATGAAGAAGTCCGACTATGACGGAAAGTATGGGCCTTACCCCAACCCCAATATCAGAAAGGCCAAGATCATGGCGAAAGTGATCAAAAGTCTGCACAGGAATTTCGGGGTACGACGATCGAAAGATCAGCTCAGGAAGCGGTGGTCGAACCTGAAATTGAGAGAGCCAGAGCAGTACCGAAAGATCCGGAGAGTGCTGCAAAAAAGTAAGTAGTTGTGCCTATTCTTTCTGTCTTTATTCCATTCGTGCTGCTCCATATGCTTTTATTAATTGTAACGTTTAAAAGGGCAACTTTAATGTTCATGGGCCCATTATTCGTTCGTATCAAACATTTTTCTTTCGGCCTCTAAAACACCATTGTTTAGGCCATTTTTTTGAGCCTACTTGGATGCCAAATAGTTGTTTGTGTAGATGGGTTTGTTACTAGAATGAAAAGCAAATTAGATTGTGTGTAAGGAGAGGACACTGAGCAGCTGTTTTCACATCTGGACACTGGAGCACAAGTGTGGGACCCCAGAACACCATTTTTATTAGGGGGCCCACACAGGTGCTCCAGTGTATACTATAGGGGGGTCTCCATCTGTGAAGCTTGTACTAAACAGGTAAAGTATTGCAGCTTGACAAAGGGCAATAAAAAAAATACATCTTGGAACTCGGCTAAAATTGACAATTGTACCCCACTTCCAAGCAATGTTTCCTATTTCTAGTTCTGCCATCAAATATCTGTGTGCTAATTATACCATTTTTGTTTTACATAGGGGAGAAAAGACTCGGAGGACACCCCTCATCCGAGGAGACCAGAGACCCCCCACCTCTGGAAGAAGGTGAAATACCACCAACCCAAGCTGAGCAGGAGGAAGAAGAAGATGTGGTGGAGATTGGCACCACAACAGGTGAGTGTCTGCGACCACAGACTCAGGTAAAAGAGATGGATGGTGGCAGATTTTTGATACCTGTTTTTGTTTTGTTTCTCTCCTTTTAGGTGATCGTGATCCAGAACGTTTCACATCAGAAAGTGCCCAGATCCTGATCGGGGAGATCATGGGGTGTAATGTAGAACTGCAAAACATACAGCAAAAAATCAATGATGTTATTAAAAAAAATAATAACATCATTGATGTTTTGGGGCGAATTTAAAACCCCACAAAATCACTTTTTGGATTGTGGTCCAATCTTTTAAAACTTTTTGCAATGTTTTGAAAAGCCAAATTTGGAGGATGCACACAGTGTGTCAACATGTGCTATCTGCCATCACGGGAGATCAATGGACGCGTTTTGGGGGTGCAACCCCTTCCTCAATTATAAAGTAGCATTGAGGAAGGGCTTGCTCCCCCAAAACACGTCCCTTGATCCCCTCTGATGGCAGATAGCACATGTTGACATTCGTAAATTGGTGTGCATCTTCCAAATTTGGCTTTTCCTGGGGTGATTTCCCCCCATCTGAACGCTATATCAAACCCAGTTCCTAAATACTGATGTCTGATATAGACTTCAGGTTTTACCTAATGTGAACTTTGTAAGTTCAAGTTTTTTGGCTTTCTTGTTGGTTTTACACAGGCCTGTTTTATCTGAAATGGACATTTCGATTTTTGATAATGCTACTGCAAAAATTGTTATACAACAAACATGTTGGTTTGTTTTAAAAACCTTTGGTAAATGCACATGTGATTGTCCAGGTATAAAAAAAGTTGCTTACTCAAGAATGTGTGGATTATTGTCACAACACTACAATACAACACTTTTGGGGTGATGTAATTGCTGTTTTCAGCAAAAAATGGGGGTTATTTCCTAAGGGCAAATCCTCTTTGCACTACAAGTGCAGTTTCAGTGCAGTTGCAAGTGAACTTGTAGTGAAATGTGTTTTTGCATTTAGGAAATAGCAGCCAACAGTGCTTTGTATAAGGTTACACAAACACAACATTTTCTGGACTCAACACATTTCTGTCAGGGTCAGCTAAAACAAACACAAGCAGTAAATGTCCACCAAGAATTTCTTTTTTTTTTTATTATAAAAAGGCTTCACAGATTGTCTGGCATATTGATAGCCCCCCTACCCGCAAAGAACTCCAGGTAGCGTAACCGGACATCACGGGCACTCAGGGAGGGCAAGCCAGGACGGCCACTTTCAAGCGCCGTCAGTGTGGTTTGATGTAGGATTCCAACCTCAGGCCCAACTGAGCCAGCATAGTTGGCTGAATGTTTCCTTAAAAAGTTATGGAGAACACAGCACGCCAGTATAATATGGTTCAGTTTATACTCCGCCATATGGATGGGTGTCAGAAATAGTCGGAACCGGCTGGCCAGGATTCCAAATGTGTTCTCCACCACTCTTCGGGCTCTGGCCAGCCGGTAATTAAAAACCCTCTGTTCCGGGGTGAGGGTCCTCATTGGGAATGGCTGCATCAGGTGGTCCCCCAGCGCAAACGCTTCATCAGCAACAAACACAAATGGGAGTCCTTCCACATTGTCCTCTGGAGCTGGAAAGTCCAAGCTGCCATTCTGGAGACGCCTGTAGAACTCCGTCTGGGCGATGACTCCACCATCGGACATCCGGCCATTCTTCCCCACGTCCACATACAAGAAGTCGTAATTAGCCGACACCACCACCAACATCACTATACTATTAAACCCCTTGTAATTATAATAGTACGACCCTGAGTTGGGTGGTGGGACGATGTGGACGTGTTTCCCATCAATTGCCCCTCCGCAGTTAGGAAAGTCCCACCGCTCGGCAAAGTGGGAGGCCACGGTCTGCCATTCCTGTGGCGTGGAAGGAAACTGTTGAGGAAAAAACAATAAACATTACTATTTTTACTCTGAAACATGGCAAGCAGATTAGACACAAACATTATGGGGCAACCTCCAGATAGCATTTATTAAGGGGAATTTAACAAGGCCAAAGTATAAGGTACACCTATCATATTCCCCCTCCCCCCCTCTCATGGGCCATTTCTAACATTATAGGGGGTGTGTGTAAATCTTGGACAGGTAACCCTCTTCACTTCATTGAGAGATGAATGCCTAAATAATGGGTATTACTTGGAACAGACCCTCCTTAGTTACACTATTGGCAGACCACTGGACAGGTAAGAAGTGTCATAATACAAAGATATAAATACACATTGTACACATTTGAGGACATTTGGACATTCTGCTATTACCTATCAAGATAATAATAGGATACAAAAATTTTAAACAGTACCATTGGAAAGTATAGAGGCAGGCCCTTGCACTACATGCTTTGGGGAATTCATACATAAATCTGACCACAAAAGAGATGGGTATAGTGTGTATGGGTTTGGCAAAGTCAGCAGATAGATGATTGAGGATAGAGAATTGGGATCAGCTGACTTAGCAGTTGGGGGGATGGAGGGTTACTAAAAATTATTTGGGGACACCACAAAAAAAGCCTATGGCACTCTGCCTGAATTTAAATCAAAAATAACATTTCCAAACATTTTAGGGGGTGTTTGGGGTAAAGCACTACTATGGAGCTGATAAAATACATTGTTAAGTGACTACATGAGGTGAATATAGGGCAGGAGACACCATGCTGGGGAGGTTAGTGAAGGGGAAATATGTATGAAGGACCTAAAATAATAATTACATAAAAATCCAGCATGCATGAGAACAAAGGGGACATTCACAGCATATTACAATCATGGTAATTAGGGAATGAGGAAAGAAATACAAGATATTATCAAACATTCAATACAATAAAATGTGATATAAAAGTATAAAAATCTTACCTTCATACAGGGGCGTTGCTAGGGGGTGGCTTTTGGGGCTATAGCCCCGAATCTGAGGCCAATAGCCCCGAGTCTCTGCAGGGGTCCCCAAGGGGAGGGGAGGCTCTCTGGGGACCCTTATGTAAGTGCAGGGGGGCTCTCTGGGGACCCTGATGTAAGGGAGAGGCTCTCTGGGGACCCTGATTTTAAGGCCTAGGCTCTCTAGGGACCCAGATTTAGGAGGAGGCTCTCTGGGGACCCTAATGTAAGGGGGCCTCTCTGGGAACCCTAATGTAAGTGGGGGTGGGCCCTCTGGGTACCCTGATGGAAGGGGGAGGCTCTCTGAGGACTTTGATGTAAGGAGGAGGCTCTCTGGGGACCCTGATGTAAGGTGATGTAAGGGGGGGCTCTCTGGGGACCCTGATGTAAGCGGGGGGCTCTCTGGGGATATATATACACCCACACGTATATTACTGTATATACATGTGTATGCCCGCCCAAGCGTATGACTTTCTTTACTACGCTGCTATGGGCTCTAGCCCCAGATCTTTTGTAGACCTAGCAACGCCCCTGCCTTCATATACTCCTTCTGCAGGACCTGGATGATGGCAGAACAGGTCTCTGGAATAATGATCCCCAGAGCCTGGGGGGAGATGCCTGTCGAGAACTTCAAGTCCTGCAGGCTTCTTCCTGTCGCCAAATACCGCAGGGTAGCGACCAACCTCTGCTCCGGAGTGATGGCTTGCCTCATGCAGGTATCCTGCCTGCTGATATAGGGGGTCAGCGAAGCCAACAGACGGTGAAACACGGGGTCCGTCATCCTGAGAAAGTTCCTGAAATCATCAGGATTATTCTCACGGATCTCACGGAGCAAAGGCATATGAGAGAACTGGTCATGCTGAAGCAACCAATTCTTGGTCCATGAACTCCTCCCCACCCTGTTCATGGACTGGACTTGTGTCAAGGTTAGGACCCCAACACCAAGCCCCCGCACAGCTCGAACTCTACGAGGAGTACGCATACGAAACATGGCTAGAAAACGGTCGGCTGCTCAGAACGAAGTAACAGAACGCACTGAAGAACAGCAAGGCCTGTGAAGAGCGACCTGAAAATCAGTAACAAACGAACAAGAATACAATGACTACCTAAAGTCACGCGGAACTTGCTGCACGCACTGAAGAGCAGATACAAACCCACAAGCACAAACTGAACGGCAGAAAACGATCTGAAAGCCACGAGTCTGAAAAAGCGCGAATCGTCTCTCACCAAACTTTTACTAACACAAGATTAGCAAAAGGAGCCCAAAGGGTGCCGCGCTTGGTTCTGAACCGGCCTTTTCTAGTCTCGTCGTACGTGGTGTACGTGACCGCGTGGTTGGCGATCGGAAATTCCGACAACTTTGTGTGACCGTGTGTAGACAAAAAAAGTTTGAGCCAACATCCGTCAGAAAAAATCCTAGGATTTTGTTGTTGGAATGTCTGAACAAAGTCCGACCGTGTGTACGCCCTATCAGAGTGAAAGAGAAAGGAAGGATGTCAACAGTAGGAGGATGGGACAGAGAGGTAAGATAAGGGGAATGGGAGTGAGCATAGGGAATGCCCAAAGCCAGCACCCTAATTCTGGACTACTATAATGAGTTATAGCTCTCCATGGACAATGATGGATGAGCATATTGTATCCACGCAGGGCTGTCTTTAATGCAGGGCAAATGGGGCATTTGCCCAGGGCCCATTCATTGTTGTAGGGCCCCAAATGCTGATAAGTCAAGTGGATTCGTTTTCTCCTCCATTCCAGCATGGGTTAAGTCATGCCCCCGCCTGCCCCACCCCCTTAACGCAGTCTGAGTCTCTGAGTAGACTGTCTCCCTAGGAGACATCCTGTTATGCCAGGCTCCCCTCCCATCACCTCTGATAACTTCCCAGGGATTCCTAGCTTCTGCAAAACCTCTTGGGGGAGGGGGGAGAGGACATGGCTGCTGTGTGTTGTAGTGCAGGGCAGTGATAGGCTGCTGCTGCAGAACTTCTTGGATGGGGTGGGGCAGGGATGCTGGGTATTGTAGTGCAGGGCAGTGATTGACATCGGTGGGCTCAGCAATAACCCTCCTCCCTACCTCTCCACCCTAAATAATAATCCCCCCTCCCTGCCTCTCCACCCTCAATAAAAAACCCTCTCCCCGCTTCTCCGCCCTCAATAATAACCTCCCTCCCTGCTAGGGATGAGCTTTGAGTTTGAGTCGAACTCATGTTCGACTCGAACATCGGCTGTTCACCGAACAGCGAACAATTTGGGGTGTTCGCAGCAAATTCGAAAGCCGCGGAACACCCTTTAAAAGTCTATGGGAGAAACCAAAAGTGCTAATTTTAAAGGCTTATATGCATGGTATTGTCATAAAAAGTGTTTGGGGACCTGGGTTCTGCCCCAGGGGACAAGGATCAATGTACAAAAAAAGTTTTAAAAACGGCCATGTTTTCGGGAGCAGTGATTTTAATAATGCTTAAAGTGAAACAATAAAAGTGTAATATTCCTTTAAATTTTGTACCTGGGGGGTGTCTATAGTATGCCTGTAAAGGGGCGCATGCTTCCCGTGTTTAGAACAGTCTGACAGCAAAATGACATTTCAAAGGAAAAAAAGTCATTTAAAACTATTCGCGTTCTATTAATGAATTGCCGGTCCGACAATACACATAAAAGTTCATTGATAAAAATGGCATAGGAATTCCCCACAGGGGAACCCCGAACCAAAATTAAAAAAAAAAGACGTGGGCGGTCCTCCTAAATTCCATACCAGGCCCTTTAGGTCTGGTATGGATATTAAGGGGAACCCCGGCCAAAAATTTTTTGAAAAATGGCGTGGGGTCCTCCTCAAAATCTATACCAGACCCTTATCCGAGCACATAACTTGGCAGGCCGCAGGAAAAGAGGGGGGGACGAGAGAGCGCCCCCCTCCTGAACCGTACCAGGCCACATGCCCTTAACATTGGGAGGGTGCTTTGGGGTAGCTCCCAAAAACACCTTGTCCCCATGTTGATGGGGACAAGGGCCTCATCCCCACAACCCTTGCCCGGTAGTTGTGGGGTTCTGCGGGTGGGGGGCTTATCGGAATCTGGAAGGCATCCACGTGCTATGATCGTGACGTCACCCGCGCTCTCCGCTCGTTCATCCTGCATTGGGACATCCGCTCCGTTCATGCTTCTATCCTTCGCACTGGGGCACAGTGCTTTATAATGTGAGTGTCTTTCTTATAATTTTAATAAATTGGTTTATTATCATACGGAGAGCACTAGATCCTTTCTTGAATTTTTACATGTGACCATCTACCTGTACGCTGACCACTGAGAGCTGACATCCCCAGGCTGCTGCTGCTGCTGTCGCTATCTGTCTGTGTTATTTCCCCTGTGAGGGAACAGCTGTTTCTGACCTGACTGATATACTCAGGGGTCCATCCATTGAGGTGAGCGGCTGGTGTCACTGAAGGTGGAGGTCCTTATTTGTCACTTTAGTCACTTCTCGTTTACCCTTGTCACCTGAATCACCGGAGGAATCACTGGACATTTGCCTGCTATTGGTTTATGTTGGACTTTTTATTTAGTTTATCTTTAGCGCTGTACTGCTTTTTTCTTTTATGTTTATATGGGATTTGGTAAATTTAACCCTCAGTGTCACAGCCACTTTTTAGCTAGGTTTTGGTTTGCGCTGGTTGATCTCCCTGTATATTGGTAGAAAAGTACCCCTACCATTTCACAAAAAAACTGTTAAAAATGACAAGAGACAGTTTTTGACAATTCCTTTATTTAAATGCTTCTTTCTTCTATCTTCTATCTTCCTTCGGTTTCTTCCTCCATCTTCTTCTTCTGGTTCTTCTGGTTATTCCTCCGGTGTTCTCGTTCAGCATCTTCCGCCGCGGCGTCTTCTTCCCTTATTCTCCTCGGGCTGCTCCGCATCCATGATGGCATGGAGGGAGGCTCCCGCTGTGTGACGCTTCTCCTCTTCTGATGGTTCTCAAATAATGGGGGGGCACCCGGTGACTCCGCCCCCCTCTGACACACGGGGACTTGACGGGGACTTCCCTGTGGCATTCCCTGTGACGTCAGAGGGGTGCGGGGTCACCTGTTACGTAACCCCGCCCCCTTTTGACATCACAGGGAACGCCACAGGGAAGTCCCCGTCAAGTACCCATGCGTCAGAGGGGGCGGGGTCACCAGGTGGCTCCGCCCCCGTTATTTAAGAACCCTCAGAAGAGGAGAAGCGTCACACAGCGTGAGCCTCCCTCCAAGCCATCATGGATGCGGAGCGGCCCGAGAAGAAGAAGGGAAGAAGACGCCGTGGAGGAAGATGCTGGATGAGAACACCGGAGGAAGAACCAGAAGAAGAAGAAGATGGAGGAAGAAACCGAAGGAAGATAGAAGATAGAAGAAGCATTTAAATAAAGGAATTGTCAAAAACTGTCTCTTGTCATTTTTTAACATTTTTGACAGTTTTTTTGTGAAATGGTAGGGGTACTTTTGTACCCCCTTACCATTTTACACAGGGGGGAGGGCCGGGATCTGGGGGTCCCCTTGTTAAAGGGGGCTTCCAGATTTCGATAAGCCCCCCGCCCGCAGACCCCCACAACCACCTGGCAAGGGTTGTGGGGATGAGGCCCTTATCCCCATCAACATGGGGACAAGGTGTTTTGGGGGGCTACCCCAAAGCACCCTCCCAATGTTGAGGGCATGTGGCCTGGTACGGTTCAGGAGGGGGGCGCTCTCTCGTCCCCCCCTCTTTTCCTGCGGCCTGCTCAGATAAGGGTCTGGTATGGATTTTTGGGGGGACCCCACGCCAGTTTTTTTTAAATTTTGGCACGGGGTTCCCCTGTGGAGAATTGCCATGCCGTTTTTATCAATGAACTTTTATGTGTATTGTCGGACCGGCAATTCATTAATAGCCGCAAGTAGTTTTAAATTACTTTTTTTCCTTTGAAATGTCATTTTGCTGTCAGACTGTTCTAAACACGGGAAACATGCGCCCCTATACAGGCATACTATAGACACCCCCCAGGTACGAAATTTAAAGGAATATTACAGGTCCCCAGGTCCCCAAACACTTTTTATGACAATAACTTGCATATAAGCCTTTAAAATTAGCACTTTTGATTATTCATGTTCGTGTCCCATAGACTTTAACGGTGTTCGTGTGTTCGAACAAATTTTTTGCCTGTTCGCAAGTTCTGGTGCAAACCGAACAGGGGGGTGTTCGGCTCATTCCTACTCCCTGCTAGGGTTCCCACCTTTTATTCAAGTCAAACCCGATCACTTTAGCGGTACACAGCAATTTTTTATATAGTATAAACTATACATATATTTTACAAAAAACATATAAAATTGATGCGCTCTAATAGATGATCAATCAATGTGTACAAACATTGTGCTAAAAAATGTGAAAAAGATGAAAATAAACCATTATAAAGATGACTCAAATGAATAAATATGTAAATGAATAAATAACTGACAAGTGAAAATAAAGAAAAATCCTAGTGCCAGTACATGTAAAAAAACCCCAAAAGTGCTCAGTAGCAATATATAGAGAATAAATAAATGCCAATCTGATGGGTAAATACTGCCCATAAATTACAATCATAAGATAAAAATTCAGCAGAGATAAATTAGTCCAGAATATAAGTATAATTGACCCAGCAGTTCATTCCTTATTAGAATAAATTGATTTACTGTGTTTGATCGTTGTTCATGATTACTTTCTTTTTTCACATCCCGCTTCAGCCAAAATAATGTTGGTAGTTTGGTTCTCAACAAGGATGATTTTATGAAAAGCAAGCAAAGAAATAGATAATTGCGTGATGAACTATAAGAAAGTACACAAGCAAACAGCACAGAGATACACTCACGTGCGCCCGGTTTAGTAAAGGCATACAGGTATGCAGATAGCAGTCAGCCGCTGTGGACGAGGCTTATCACAAAAGACGCTGCTGTTCAGCTCAGTGTGTCATACAGCAGTGAACGTCCTAGGCTCCTCCCACGCATTGCATCACTGACACGTGACTTTCTCAGGGATAAACCCGAGATGCCACAGTCTCCGTATTTAAGTCCGATGGCATTCCGGTTACCATGGAGACAGCGCTGTGTTCATTGGATCATCATACTGCTTACTGCTTGTAGTTGTGTATATATATTGGTTTAAAAACAATGTTTAATTGTTACATACTTTAAAAAGAAATTTATGGAAACAGGATAAAGAGATAAAAAGATACAAATAAAAAATAAAAACATTAACTATAAGTTAATGGACTCCCTCCAGTGGTACATATCGGTATTACATACTCCCAGATTTAAATGGTATGATAATCTGCCTCCCATAGAGGAGATCAATATTATGACCTGTAATGGGGCATCTGACAAGTAATATACATTACCATAACTTACTGTGATCCAGCACTGAGCACCCACCTGAAAAGAGCTCAATCTGCTGGCGACGGCGCACAGTACAAGATCCAAGGACATATCTACATAGCTGAATGTATTAATAATACACAAATAGCCCATATTGTACATATGTGTACCAAAACAGTATAAGCTATAAAAATATCATAAAACTATGTAAAAAATATATAAAAAATATGTGACATCTAATTCATGAAGGTTAAAAATTACATAAAATATAGGAATGAGGAAAAAATGAAAAATGAAAAATATATATGATTAAAGATTAAAAATTATTGAAGTATTTAATAGTCTGATATGAAGCAATTAAGATCAAATTCAGTGTTCAAGCCTTTAGGCGCAAGAGTACCTATCTCAAATATCCATTTTGACTCGTTTTTACTGAGTTCTCTTATCTTATTTGAGCCTCTCCAGTGTGGCTTGTATCTCTATATTGCCCAAAATTTTAAATCTGCAGGATCTCTGTTGTGGTGCATAGCAAAGTGTTTAGAAACACTATGCTTAGGGAAAGCTTTTTTAATATCTTGGATATGTTCCCTTATGCGTTTCCACATAGGCCTTTTTGTTCTGCCTATATATTGCAGTGAGCAAGAGCATTGCAGAACATATACTACTCCTTCAGTTCTACATGATATGAAGTCCTTAACCACTTAAGGACCGGACCATTATGCTGTTTAAGGACCAGAGGACTTTTTACAATTTGGCACTGCACTGCTTTAAATGATGATTGCGCGGTCATGCAATGCTGTACCCAAACGAAATTTGCGTCCTTTTCTTCCCACAAATAGAGCTTTCTTTTGATGGTATTTGATCACCTCTGCCGTTTTTATTTTTTGCGCTATAAACGGAAAAAGACGGAAACTTTTGAAAAAAAATAATATTTTCTAATTTTTGTTATAAAAAAAATCCAATAAACTCAATTTTAGTCATACATTTAGACCAAAATGTATTCGGCCACATGTGTTTAGTAAAAAAAATGTCAATAAGCGTATATTTATTGGTTTGCGCAAAAGTTATAGCATCTACAAACTAGGGTACATTTTCTGGAATTTACACAGCTTTTAGTTTATGACTGCCTATGTCATTTCTTGAGGTGCTAAAATGGCAGGGCGGTGCAAACCCCCCCCAAATGACCCCATTTTGGAAAGTAGACACCCCAAGGAAATTGCTGAGAGGCATGTTGAGCCCATTGAATATTATTTTTTTTTTCGTTCCAAGTGATTGAATAATGACAAAAAAAAAAAATTACAAAAAGTTGTCACTAAATGATATATTGCTCACAAAGGCCATGGGCATATGTGGAATTGCACCCCAAAATATATTCAGCTGCTTCTCCTGAGTATGGGGATACCACATGTGTGGGACTTTTTGGGAGCCTAGCCGCGTACGGGGTCCTGAAAACCAATCACCGCCTTCAGGATTTCTAAGGGCGTAAATTTTTGATTTTACTCCTCACTACCTATCACAGTTTTGAAGGCCATAAAATGCCCAGATGGCACAAAACCCCCCCAAATGACCCTATTTTGGAAAGTAGACACCCCAAGCTATTTGCTTTGAGGCATGTTGAGTCCATGGAATATTTTATATTTTGACACAAGTTGCGGGAAAGTGACAATTTTTTTTTTTTTTTGCACAAAGTTGTCACTAAATGATATATTGCTCACACAGGCCATGGGCATATGTGGAATTGCACCCCAAAGTACGTTTAGCTGCTTCTCCTGAGTATGGGGATACCACATGTGTGGGACTTTTTGGGAGCCTAGCCGCGTACGGGGCCCCGAAAACCAATCACCGCCTTCAGGATTTCTAAGGGTGTAAATTTTTGATTTCACTCTTCACTGCCTATCACAGTTTCGGAGGCCATGGAATGCCCAGATGGCACAAAACCCCCCAAAATGACCCCATTTTGGAAAGTAGACACCCCAAGCTATTTGCTGAGAGGCATGGTGAGTATTTTGCAGCTCTGATTTGTTTTTGAAAATGAAGAAAGGCAAGAAAAAAATTTTTTTTCTTTTTTCAATTTTCAAAACTTTGCGACAAAAAGTGGGGTCTGCAAAATACTCACTATACCTCTCAGCAAATAGCTTGGGGTGTCTACTTTCCAAAATGGGGTCATTGGGGGGGGGGGTTGTGCAACCTGGGCATTCCATGGCCTCCAAAACTGTGATAGGCAGTGAAGAGTGAAATCAAAAATGTACGCACTTAGAAAGCCTGAAGACGGTGCTTGGTTTTTGGGGTCCCAAAAAGTCTCACACATGTGATATCCCCGTACTCAGGAGAAGCAACAGAATGCATTTTGGGGTGTAATTTCACATATTCCCATGGCATGTTTGAGCAATATATCATTTAGTGACAACTTTGTGCAAAAAAAAAATAAATTTGTCTCTTTCCCGCAACTTGTGTCACAATATAAAATATTCCATGGACTCGACATGCCTCTCAGCAAATAGTTTGGGGTGTCTACTTTCCAAAATGGGGTAATTTGGGGGGGGGTTTAAACTGTCCTGGCATTTTATGCACAACATTTAGAAGCTTATGTCACACATCACCCACTCTTCTAACCACTTGAAGACAAAGCCCCTTCTGACACTTTTTTTTTTACATGAAAAAAATATTTTTTTTTGCAAGAAAATTACTTTGAACCCCCAAACATTATATATTTTTTTAAAGCAAATGCCCTACAGATTAAAATGGTGGGTGTTTCATTTTTTTTTTCCACACAGTATTTGCGCAGCGATTTTTCAAACGCATTTTTTGGGGAAAAAACACACTTTTTAAATTTTAATGCACTAAAACACACTATATTGCCCAAATGTTTGATGAAATAAAAAAGATGATCTTAGGCCGAGTACATGGGTAGCAAACATGACATGCTTTAAAATTGCGCACAAACGTGCAGTGGCAACAAAATAAATACATTTTTAAAAGCCTTTAAAAGCCTTTACAGGTTACCACTTTAGATTTACAGAGGAGGTCTACTGCTAAACTTACTGCCCTCGATCTGACCTTCGCGGTGATACCTTACATGCATGGTGCAATTGCTGTTTACATTTGACGCCAGACCGATGCTTGCGTTCACCTTAGCGCGAGAGCAGGGGGGACAGGGGTGCTTTTTTTTTTTTTTTTTCTTTATTATTATTTTTTTTTTAATCTTATTTTTAAACTGTTCCTTTCATTTTTTTTTTAAATCATTTTTATTGTTATCTCAGGGAATGTAAATATCCCCTATGATAGCAATAGGTAGTGACAGGTACTCTTTTTTGAAAAAATTGGGGTCTATTAGACCCTAGATCTCTCCTCTGCCCTCAAAGCATCTGACCACACCAAGATCAGTGTGATAAAATGCTTTCCCAATTTCCCAATGGCGCTGTTTACATCCGGCAAAATCTAAGTCATAAAATGCTCGTAGCTTCCGGTTTCTTAGGCCATAGAGATGTTTGGAGCCACTCTGGTCTCTGATCAGCTCTATGGTCAGCTGGCTGAATCACTGGCTGCATTCTCAAGTTCCCTGTTGAGACAGGAGAGCCAGAGAAAAACACGGAAGACGGTGGGGGGACATTCCCTCCCCTGGCTTGTAAAAGCAGTCTAGAGGCTAATTAGCCGCTAGGATTACTTTTACATGAAAGCTGACCGCTGGCTGAAAAGAATGATACCAAGATGATACCTAAACCTGCAGGCATCATTCTGGTATAACCACTCAAAGTCGTGAATGGCGTACCTGAAGACAAAAAAATGGTTAACAATAAAGCACAGTAAACAGTAAAGTATAAAAAATTGCATACCTGAAAAGCAAACATGATAAAACATAATAACAATAAAACATTGCAGAATAGAATACAGTAAAAAAGAGCAGAACAATAGAGTGAGAATAGAGAGAGAGAGAGAACAATAAAACGACAACTATTTTTTTTTATGTTATATTTTTTTTTGTGTTTTTTTTTTTTTACACTGTTTTTGTAACTGTAACTTTTATAACGGTAACAGGTTCCAGGTTCGGGTCTCTCTAAATGCGATGGCATCTTGGGAGACCCTGTGATAGTGTGCCTAGTCTGTGCAATGCTGTACCCTACGCTAATACTCAACTAGTGCATGGTAGCGTTCAAAACATTCACCAATGCAAAGACCAGGATTGTCAGGACAGGAGAGACAATAATAGCAGGTGTCACGCCTATATCCGCGCTTGCTGCAGACACAACATCTTTTTTGGGGGGTTCGGTGGGTAGGGGTACTCGGGAGGACATAAAGAAAATGCCTCTCATGCAGCCGACTGCATTTGGTTGGGGATGTGAATGGGGGAAGTACGGGCGCTGCAGAAGTGGTGAGTTCCCAATTAGGATTGGCGAATGCAGCAGGAAGGGCATTATGGGCACGACGGCCTGTGTTTGTCTTCTTGGTGGCAGCGGGACACTACTTGTGCTTGCCACCTCACCAGCTTGAACTGCACTTATGGAACTCGCCACGTCACCAAGTGTTACTGCAGCGCTGGTTTGACTACGACCGGGGTGTACTAGGCCGCTGGTGCTTGCCAGTTCACCAAAACGCTACCAAAAAAACTGTTAGCGATCGCAGGGATCAGGCCTGACTCTGCGAATGCTGCAGTTATGCGTTTAGTGTTTTGTAAGTGACAGTGATCGATCGATACTGCACTTGGGTGGGCTGGGCCGGGCCGGGCGGAGGGGCAAAACGCAGGTGCTAGTAGGTATCTGGGCTGATCCCGCTAACACTGCGTTTTTGGGAACCCTAAACTGCTGGGGACGCTAGTATAGATCTGATCGGATCAGATTGTTGATCCGTTCAGATACTATACCACTAAGGGAGGTGTACGGTGCGTGCGTGGATGTTAGCGCTACTGGCGCTAACCTGACGCTGCTTGGGGCTAGTGCATACCAGTTCACCAAAATGCTACCAAAAAAACTGTTAGCGATCACAGGGATCAGGCCTGACTCTGCGAACGCTGCAGTTATGCGTTTAGTGTTTTGTAAGTGACAGTGATCGATCAATACTGCACTTGGGTAGGCTGGGCTGGGACGGGCGGAAGGGGGCAAAACGCAGGTGCTAGCAGGTATCTGGGCTGATCCCGCTAACACTGCGTTTTTGGGAACCCTAAACTGCTGGGGACGCTAGTATAGATCTGATCGGATCAGATATTGATGCGTTCAGATACTATACCACTAAGGGAGGCGTATGCTGCGTGCGTGGGTGTTAGCGGTACTGGCGCTAATCTGACGCTGCCTGGGGCGACGCATATCACCGCCGGGCGATCAGGGGGCTAAACCTTTATTAGGTAATAAACGGCAGGTGCCCTGACACTATAAAAAATAAACGAACTAACCAACGTCACCCGTAACGGTTATACGGTGATCAGTGGTGAAAGGGTTAACTAGGGGGTGATCAAGGGGTTAAAACATTTATTAGATAGTATATGGGGGTCTCTGTCGCTATAAAACGCTGACGCCGAACCTAAATATTTACATCCCTAACTAGCGTCACCACTGACACTAATACAGCGATAAGAAAAATGATCGCTTAGTGACATTGGCGACAGGGGGTGATCAAGGGGTTAAAACTTTATTAGGGGGGGTTAGGGGGGTACCCTAGACCTACAGGGAGCTAATACTAACTGCCCTACCACAGTAACTGTCACAAACTGACACCATGCAGTAATCAGAAAAAAAAAAACTGCTTGGTGTCAGTGTGACGGGGGGGGGAGGGGTGATTGGGGGGTGATCGGGGGGGATGGCGGGGGATCAGGGGTAAAGGGGGGTGTTATGTGTGCCTGGCATGTTCTACTGTGATGTGTGTGTGTTGTGCACTCACATTGATGTGTTCTCTCCTCGGCGCCGGAACGGAAACTGCCGAGCCGAGGAGAGATGACATCACATCCCCTGCCTCTGTGTACTACACAGAGGCAGGGGAAGAATCTCATTGGCTGGGAGCGATCGCGAGGGGGGGCCACGATCGGATGGCCTCCTCCTCATCTCTGATCACTGCCAGACCAACGGCGACTGCCTCAGGCACTGGGGGGGGTCCTATCGGACCCCCCGCCCGTGGGAAGGCAATCACGTGCCAGGTACGTGATTTTGCCTGCCCGTGCCATTCTGCTGACGTATATCAGCGTGAGGCGGTCGTCAAATCGTTAATATCATATTCTTTTCCGGTGCTAGTTGATGTAAACTTATTGCACTTTTGCCCATTTTGTTGGGTGTTTTTACAGGCATAACACCTTTTACAGGGAAAGAAGCCTTTCCCCTGGAAGAAGGATAATTCTGTCATTCTTTTGGGAGGTTCCAGGACATTTTTGGCTATTAGATCTCTTAGTGTTGGAACTCGCCTATATATGAAGCGTGGTCTGTCAGGTAGAATGCTGCAGAGTTTTATCTGTTTTTAGAAGAGGCCAATATTTATTGATAATTTTTTCCATTTTTTTATGTTGCACACTAAAATTCATTATCAAGGGTATGTCATTATTAACTTTGTTGTCCTTGATTTTATCTTGGATCAATAATTCTCTTGGAGTCTGATTGACTTCTTTGATTTTTTCCAAAATAAATTCTTTGCTGTATCCTTTATCTTCAAACTTTTTACCCATCCATTGTGCTTGTTTTAAGTATTCTTTGTTATCAGAGCAGTTTCTTCTTAGACGTATGAATTGTCCCTTTGGACTATTGATAAGCCATGGTTCGTAATGACAGCTGTCAACTGGTATGTAGCTATTCCTCTCGACTGGTTTGAAGAACGTTTTGGTACTGATGGAGTTGTTCTCAAGCTGTATTTCTAAATCTAAAAAGTGAACTGTTTTCTCGCTAATCTCATATTCAAGTTTGATGTTCTTCTGGTTCTTATTTAATTTGTTAAAGAACTGAACTAGACTTGATTTATCCCCTTTCCATATTACTATACAATCATCAATGAATCTTTTGTAAAGTACCATATTATCTGGAATGTCAGAAAAGATTGCTTCTTCCTTCCATTTGGCCATGAAAATATTGGCAACACTTGGGGCATACTTGGCTCCCATTCCAATACCAGTTAGTTGTCTATAATAGTTTTCCTTATACCAAAAGTAATTGTGTTGTATTCCGAAGGCTAAACTCCTCAAGATAAATCTTTTTTGTTTGGAAATGAGGTGGCTGAATTTGTCCATAGCCCACTTTGATGCCTCTTTTGCATCACTGTGATCAATTACTGTATAGAGTAAAGCTACATCAGCTGTTGCAAAAATATATTTCTCATCTGGTTTTAAAATTAGGGTCTCCAATGTTTGTATCAAGTGTTTCGTGTCTCTGAGGAATGCTCTGGTGTGAGGTACTAGGGGCTGCAAAAATTTATCAACATATTCCCCCAACCTGGCATTAATTGATTGGATGCCATTTATAATGGGTCTCCCTGGTGGCTGATCTGAGTTTTTGTGTATTTTAGGCACCGTGTAAATGATGGGTACTCTGCAGGTGTCAGGCAATAAGTATTTTGATTCTTTTTTGGTTAGAACATTTTTTCCAACTCCTTTCAAGATTAGGTCCGATAGCTCCTGTTTATATTCCCTTGTTGGATTACCTTTAAGTTTAATGTATGTATTTGTATCGCTTAGTTGTCCTAGTAATTCTCAATTGTAATATTCTTTGGATAATACCACAATTGCTCCTCCTTTGTCTGCTGGTCTCACTACAATTTCCTTATTTTGTTCTAGCTGTTTGATACCTGTTTGGATATTTCGGGGTTCAGAGATTCTTTTATATTTCAATTGTTCAAGATCTTGCATCACCATTCTGTTGAACACTTCAATATGTTCTTTGTTTAACACAGGTGGGTTAAACAATAATTTATTTCTCAGGTTACTGTGAATGATTCCCCCTGAGACTTCTGTCTCCATAGTATGAATGGTGGGAGGCTTGGATAACATATATTTCTTAATGTTGAGTTTTCTCGTATATTTTTGGATATCAATATACATTTGGAATTTGTCAAGAATCCTTGTAGGGGCATATTTTAGACCTTTGTCCAATGTGATTAGTTCTGCTCGTGTTAATTCCTTACCGCTAAGGTTATATATGCCGACTCCTAATGTTCTCTTTTTCTTTTGAACTTTGCGTCCAGCTCGGCATCCCCTTTTTTGTTTGGACTTCTTTCTCTGTTGTGTTGATCTTGTTTGGGGGGTGGGTCTTCATTCCTGCGTTGTTCTTCATAATTATAATTCCTTAACGGTTCATTCCTATTTGTAGTATGTATTGGACTTCTTGTTGATTCATACCTATACTGTTCAGATTCTCTAACCTCATTTCTATTGGAATTAGGTTGATAGTCTCAAGATTCATTTCCATTTGGATTCCGTTGGTATTCCCTTGGCTCATTTCCGTCAGGGTTCTGGTGGTAATCTCTTGATTCATTTCTATATGCATTTTGATGATAATCTCTTGATTCATTCCTGTAATTATATGTATTAGTATTCCGCGCTCAGGACAGGCTCTAAACCGAACTGCAGCCCCCCAAAAAAAGAAAAGCACCGAGGTGCAATCCAAATGCTGTAATCTCTGAGAAAAATGGGGATTGGCGCTGTCCACTAGTAAAATATTAAGTAAACAAACTCTCACCACAGGGGAAAGATACACTGCAAGTCTAAGTGAATGAATCAAAGGCAGTGAAACGAAATATACTTCAGTGTGTATGGATAAATATCCACACCAAAAAATCAATACGTGTGCAGACCCCTCAAAGTAAAACATGTGAAAAAGAAAAAAATATAAAAAGTAATAAAAGATAATAAAAATAGAAAATGCCTCCAAACAATAAAGAGAGAGTGATCAATCAGATGTGCAGGAATAACACAAAATCCGAGAAGGCAATAATTATACGAATGAGTGAATAGTGCCCTGAAAAAGACACAATATTAACCACACAAAAGTGATGAGCTACCAATAATGTGAAGCTGGATAGTGATCAACATAGAAATGAAAACAGCCTAAAAAACATTAAGTGTGCATTAAAAATATGGTGATCAAAAAATTGGTGGATAAAAATATTAGATGAAAAAAAAAAAATTTTTGGAAAAAAATCCTTTTGAGAAAAATATATATTTCTTAAAAAATATATTCTCTTAAATGCTATCACAATAGTATATAATTCCAAAAAATGTCCGTGCATATATCAAAAATACCAAGAAATGCTAAATAAATTAAAAAATGTCCAGTGTGTATAAAAAGTTCTTAGTGCACAAATCTGGTGTATCTTAAATTGGTTCCTGGTGTGTCCGTTCAGAAACAATATATATGTCGTCCTGTGTGGAGCCCCCTCTAGTGTCCCCACTCAGCGGAACGCCCAACCCCTGCAGGGGTAATGGGCATGTAGACTTAGGTCCGATGATCCAAGCGGTCGGTGTCCCTTTCAGCACCTCCTTTTCACTTGTGTCACCAGAGTGCTCTCAAATGGCATCCACCAGGACAGAGTACCATATACAGGGAGAAGAGAAGAGCCTCATAGTGTAAATCCAAATAAAACTTTATTGAGTTTAGGTTTACATTAAAACTGGAAATAAAAGGAATTTCTTCCTCATTCGTATAATTATTGCCTTCTCGGATTTTGTGTTATTCCTGCACATCTGATTGATCACTCTCTCTTTATTGTTTGGAGGCATTTTCTATTTTTATTATCTTTTATTACTTTTTATATTTTTTTTCTTTTTCACATGTTTTACTTTGAGGGGTCTGCACATTCCTGTAATTGTTGTTTTGATATTCTCTTGGTTCAATCCTATTGTATTGTTGATGGTGATAGTATCCCTGGTCTCCATACCTAGGATTCCTTCCATTTTCACCCTGATAGTATTGTGAAGCATTCATGCGGTTATTGGGTGATTGGTATGGTCTTGGATGGTTATGTGGTGACTGGTAGGGTCTATTGTTTCTTCTATTACCATTATTACCATTATTCTTCCAATAGGGTCTTCTGGGAGACTTATTTTTGGTTCTATTTTTCCACCAAGGTTTTGGGGTTCTTGGGCCATGGGTTCTTCCCTATGTGTTCTTCCTTGTTCCACTTCCGGTTGCCTTTCATATCTTAATACTTCAGGTGTTCTCGGTCTTCTTTCTGGTGTTCTGTATTTTGATTCTGTTCTTGGGGTGATTATCCTTACCTCTCTATCTGGAGATGAGGCAATTGATCCTGTTTTACCTTGTTTGGAATTAACCTGCCAATTAAAGACCTGTTCCAGATTATAATCATTGGAGTCTCTGAGGTACTTTCTTTTCTTCCTTTGTCTAAGTTCTATATCTTTCTGTTCTAACACTTTATTTAATTGCTTGGTTAATGTTGTGAATGAAGCTGTATCTTTAAATGTTTCCAGTGTGCTCTTGCACTCAGCAATTTGTTGGTTAACCATGTGTAGTTTTCTTTGCTTCCTTTTTAAGGCAAAGTGTACTAAATCCCTACCCTTATCATTGAAAAATTTGTACCATTCATTTACTCCATCCTGATCTACTAGGTCCAGGAGATTGAGATGGGAAGTTCCCATCTGTGATGGCCTAGTAGATTTAGAAATACAGCTTGAGAACAACTCCATCAGTACCAAAACGTTCTTCAAACCAGTCGAGAGGAATAGCCACATACCAGTTGACAGCTGTCATTACGAACCATGGCTTATCAATATTCCAAAGGGACAATTCATACGTCTAAGAAGAAACTGCTCTGATAACAAAGAATACTTGAAACAAGCACAATGGATGGGTAAAAAGTTTGAAGACAAAGGATACAGCAAAGAATTTATTTTGGAAAAAATCAAAGAAGTCAATCAGACTCCAAGAGAATTATTGATCCAAGATAAAATCAAGGACAACAAAGTTAATAATGATATACCATTGATAATGAATTTTAGTGTGCAACATAAAAAAATGGAAAAAATTATCAATAAATATTGGCCTCTTCTAAAAACAGATAAAACTCTCTGCAGCATTCTACCTGACAGACCACGCTTCATATATAGGCGAGTTCCAACACTAAGAGATCTAGTAGCCAAAAATGTCCTGGAACCTCCCAAAAGAATGACAGAATTATCCTTCTTCCAGGGGAAAGGCTTCTTTCCCTGTAAAGGGTGTTATGCCTGTAAAAACACCCAACAAAATGGGCAAAAGTGCAATAAGTTTAGCACCGGAAAAGAATATGATATTAGGGACTTCATATCATGTAGAACTGAAGGAGTAGTATATGTTCTGCAATGCTCTTGCTCACTGCAATATATAGGCAGAACAAAAAGGCCTATGTGGAAACGCATAAGGGAGCATATCCAAAATATTAAAAAAGCTTTCCCTAAGCATAGTGTTTCTAAACACTTTGCTATGCACCACAACAGAGATCCTACAGATTTAAAATTTTGTGCAATACAGAGATACAAGCCACACTGGAGAGGCTCAAATAAGATAAGAGAACTCAGTAAAAATAAGTCAAAATGGATATTTGAGATGGGTACTCTTGCGCCTAAAGGCTTGAACATTGAATTTGATCTTAATTGCTTAATTGCTTAATTGCTTGTGTACTTTCTTATAGTTCATCACGCAATGATCTATTTCTTTTCTTGCTTTTCATAAAATCATCCTTGTTGAGAACCAAACTACCAACATTATTTTGGCTGAAGCGAGATGTGAAAAAAGAAAGTAATCATGAACAACGATCAAACACAGTAAATGAATTTATTCTAATAAGGAATGAACTGCTGGGTCAATTATACTTATATTCTGGACTAATTTATCTCCGCTGATTTTTTATCTTACGATTGTAATTTATGGGCAGTATTTATCCATCAGATTGGCATTTATTTATTCTCTATATATTGCTACTGAGCACTTTTGGGGGGTTTTTACATGTACTGGCACTAGGATTTTTCTTTATTTTCACTTGTCAGTTATTTATTCATTTAGATATTTATTCATTTGTCATCTTTATAATGGTTTATTTTCATCTTTTTCACATTTTTTAGCACAATGTTTGTACACATTGATTGATCATCTATTAGAGCGCATCAATTTTATATGTTTTTTTATACCTTGTGGGATTCTGATCACCTTTTATTGATAGCAGCTTAATTTTTATTGATTAATCAGCCGTCATATATTTATTCTTATTCACCTACATTTACTTATATCCATCTCAGCGCTTGTTTTTTTTGCTTATTATCTGCACTTTATACATATATTTTGCTATTAAATAACATTTCTAATCATATGAAGTTAATAACAAGAGAGTCCACAGAGTTCCCCTTTTACATCTGAACTCGCAGAGTTCCCTTTGACTGTAAGGGGGGGACTCTGCAGACTCTGATGTAAGGGAGAACTCTGGGGACTCTAACATAAGGGATGCTCTGGGAACCCTTATTTAAGGGGGAACACTGAGAACTCTGATGTATGGAGGGGACTCTGATGTAAGGGGGAACACTGTGGCCTCTGGTGTAAAGGGGAAATCTGATGTAAGGGGTGTTCTGAGAACCCTGATTTGCCTTAGTGTACTTACTCAGAGGCAGGAGAGAAAAGGGGGGGAGACTTCATTCACAGACAGGGATGGATGGT
Source organism: Lithobates clamitans (assembly GCA_037952925.1). Classification (NCBI taxonomy): domain Eukaryota; kingdom Metazoa; phylum Chordata; class Amphibia; order Anura; family Ranidae; genus Lithobates; species Lithobates clamitans. The sequence continues at coordinate 4,085,421 of JBBGZY010000354.1, read as the reverse complement.
GAGCTCACTCACCCCTTGGCAGTCAGTATCTCTCATCCAGATGTATATGAGGCGGCTGGACTTCAAATTTCTGGCCCCCACTATCCTTCTCTGAGGCACAGTGCCGGGGATTGGAGTGTGGGAAGACAGAGAGGGGTGGGGGTGGGAGGAAGAGGTGCAGATCGAGCCCTCTCTGCTCTCCTGTCTGTGTGTGTATTTGGGGGGGATTGTTAGTGCTGGCTTTGCGCAGTGTAAAAGAGAGTGTAACAGACACTCTCAGCTTAGCTAACTACAGCCAGCAACCCTGCTGGGAAGCCATAGTCCAGTCTGAATAATGTGTCCGGGTTTCAGGCAGTCTGAATCCCGGATGCATGATTCCAAACCCAAACTGTCCAGGTGAATCCCGGACAGGTGGCAACCCTACTCCCTGCTTCTCCACCCTCAATAATAGACCTCCTCCCCGCTTTTCCACCCTCAATAATAACCCCCCTCCCAGCTTCTCCACCCTCAGCAATATCCCCCCTCCCTGCCTTTCCACCCTTAATGTTCACCCTCCTCCTCGCTTCTCCACCCTCAATAATAACCCCCCTTCCTGCTTCCCAAACCCTCAGCAATAACCCTCCTCCCTACCTCTCCACCCTCAATAATAACCCCCCTGCTTCTCCGCCTTTAATAATAACCCCCTCCCTGCTTCTCCACCTTCAGCAATAACCTCCCTCCCTGCCTCTCCACACTCAATAATAACCTCCCTCCCTGCATCTCCACCCTCAATAATAACCCCCCTCCCCGCCTCTCCACCCTCAATAATAAACCCCCCTCCCTGCCTCTTCACCCTCAATAATAACCCTCCTCCCCGCTTCTCCACCCTCAATAATAACGCCCCTCCCTGCTTCTCCTCTCTCCATCCTCAGCAATAACCCCCCTCCCTGTCTCTCCACCCTCAGCAATAACCCCCCTCCCTGCTTCTCCACCCTCTATAATAACCCCCCTCCCCGCTTCTCCACCTTCAATAATAAAACCCCTCCTTGCTTCTCCACCCTCAGTAATAACCCCCCTCCCCACTTTGCCACCTTCAATAATAACCCCCCTCTCCACTTCCCCACCTTCAATAAAAACCCCCCTCCCTGCTTCTCCACCCTCAATAATAACCCCCCGCCTCTCCACCCTCAATAATAACCCCCTCCCTGCCTCTCCACCCTCAATAATAAACCCCCTCCCTGCCTCTCCACCCTCAATAATAACCCTCCTCCATGTTTTTCCATCCTCAATAATAACCCCCCTCCCTGCATCTCCACCCTCAATAATAACCCCCTCTCACCGCTTCTTCACCCTCAATAAAAACCCCCTCCCTGCTTCTCCACCCTTAGCAATAACCCCCCTCCCCGCCTCTCCACCCTCAATAATAACCCTCCTCCACACTTTTCCATCCTCACTAATAACTCCTCTCTCTGCTTCTCCACCCTCAATAATAACCCCCTCTCCCCGCTTCTCCACCCTTAGCAATAACCCCCCTTCCTGCCTCTCCGCCCTCAATAATAACCCCCCTCCCTGCTTCTCCACCCTCAGGAATCCCCCCCCTCCCTGCATCTCCACCTTCAATAATAACCCCTCTCCCCGCTTCTACACCCTTATTAATAACCCCCCTCCCCACTTCTCCACCTTCAATAATAACCCTCCTCCCTGCTTCTTCATCCTTAAAAATAACCCCCTCTCCGCGTTACCCACAATAATAATCCTCCTCCTCGCCTCTCCACCCCCAACAATAACCCCTCTCCCTGCCACTCCACCCTCAAAAAAACCCCTCCTTTCTGCAGAAACAGCAGTGCACTGATGGTTAATGAGTGACAATGTAGTATAGAGGGGGGCTGTGTAATGATGGGGGTAGTATGGGGGAGGGGTCCTATGTAATAATGGAGTAGTATGGGGGAGGGGTCCTGTGTAATAATGGGGGTAGTATGGGGAGGAGACTTGTGTACTGATATAACCCCCCTCCTTGCTTCTCCACCCTCAATAATAACACCCTCCCTGCTTCTTCACTCTCAATAATAACCCCCCTCCCTACCTCTTCACCCTCAATAATAAGCCCCTCCCTGCTTCTCCACCCTCAATAATAACCCCCCGCCTCTCCACCCTCAATAGTAACCCCCCTCCCTGCCTCTCCACCCTCAATAATAACCCCCCTGCCTGCCTCTCCACCCTCAATAATAACCTCCCTCCACACTTTTCCACCCTCAATAATAACCTCCCTCCCTGCTTCTCCACCCTTAATATTAACCCCTCTCCCTGCTTCTCCACCCTCAATAATAACCCCCCTCCCTGCCTCTCCTCCCTCAATAATAACCCCCCTCCCTGCCTCTCCACCCTCAATAATAACCCCCCTGCCTGCCTCTCCACCCTCAATAATAACCTCCCTCCACACTTTTCCACCCTCAATAATAACCTCCCTCCCTGCTTCTCCACCCTTAATATTAACCCCTCTCCCTGCTTCTCCACCCTCAAAAATAACCCCCCTCCCTGCCTCTCCACCCTCAATAATAACCCCCTCTCCCTGCTTCTTCACCCTCAATAATAACCCCCCTCCCTGATTCTCCACCCTTAGCAATAACCCCCCTCCCTGCCTCTCCACCCTCAATAATAATCCCCCTCCCTGCTTCTTCACCCTCAATAATAACCCCCTCCCTGCTTCTCCACCCTCAGCAATACCCCCCCTCCCTGCCTCTCCACCTTCAATAATAACCCCTCTCCCTGGTTCTACACCCTTATTAATAACCCCCCTCCCCGCTTCTCCACCTTCAATAATAACCCCCCTCCCTGCTCCTTCATCCTTATTAATAACCCCCCCTCCCCGCGTTACCCACAATAATAACCCTCTTCCTCGCCTCTCCACCCCCAACAATAACCCCTCTCCCTGCCTCTCCACCCTCAATAAAAACCCTCCTTTCTGCAGAAACAGCAGTGCACTGATGGTTAATGAGTGACAATGTAGTATGGAGTGGGGCTGTGTAATGATGAGGGTAGTATGGGGGAGGGGTCCTGTGTAATAATGGGGGTAGCATGGGGGAGGGGTCCTGTGTAATAATGGGGGTAGTATGGGGGAGGGGACTTGTGTAGTGATAGAACCCCCCCTCCCTGCTTCTCTACCCTCAATAATAACCCCCTCCCTGCCTCTCCACCCTCAATAATAACCCTCTCCCTGCCTCTCCACCCTCAATAATAACCTCCCTGCCTGCCTCTCCACCCAACACAATAACCCCTCTCCCTGCCTCTCCACCCTCAATAAAAACCCTCCTTTCTGCAGAAACAGCAGTGCACTGATGGTTAATGAGTGACAATGTAGTATGGAGGGGGGCTGTGTAATGATGGGGGTAGTATGGGGGAGGGGTCCTGTGTAATAATGGGGATAGTATGGGGGAGGGGACTTGTGTAGTGATAGAACCCCCTCCCTGCTTCTCCACCCTCAATAATAACCCCCTCCCTGCCTCTCCACCCTCAATAATAACCCTCTCCCTGCCTCTCCACCCTCAATAATAACCTCCCTGCCTGCCTCTCCACCCTCAATAATAACCTCCCTCCACACTTCTCCACCTTCAATAATAACCTCCCTCCCTGCTTCTCCACCCTCAATAATAACCCCCCTGCCTGCCTCTCCATCCTTAATAATAATTTCCCTCCACACTTTTCCACCCTCAATAATAACCCCCCGCCTCTCCACCCCCAATAATAACCCCCCTCCCTGCTTCTCCACCCTCAATAATAACCCCCTCCCTACCTCTCCACCCTCAATAATAACCCCCCTCCCCGCCTCACCACCCTCAATAATAACCCCCTCCCCGCCTCTCCACCCTCAATAATAACCCTCCTCCACGCTTTTCCATCCTCAAAAATAACCCCTCTCTCTGCTTCTCCATCCTCAATAATAACCCCCTCTCCCCGCTTCTTCACCCTCAATAATAACCCCCCTCCCTGCTTCTCCACCCTCAATAATAACCCCCCCGCCTCTCCACCCTCAATAATAACCCCCTCCCTGCCTCTCCACCCTCAATAATAACCTCCCTCCCTGCCTCTCCACCCTCAATAATAACCCGCCTCCCCGCCTCTCCACACTCAATAATAACCCTCCTCCACGCTTTTCCATCCTCAATAATAACCCCTCTCTCTGCTTCTCCACCCTCAATAATAACCCCCTTTGCCCGCTTCTCCACCTTCAATAATAACCCCTCTCCCCGCTTCTACACCCTTATTAATAACCCCCCTCCCCACTTCTCCACCTTCAATAATAACCCCCTCCCTGCTTCTTCAACTTAAAAATAACCCCCTCCCCGCGTTACTCACAATAATAACCCTCCCCTTTGCCTCTCCACCCCCAACAATAACCCCTATCCCTGCCTCTCCACCCTCAATAATAACCCCCTCTCCCTGCTTCTTCACCCTCAATAATAACCCCCCTCCCTGATTCTCCACCCTTAGCAATAACCCCCCTCCCTGCCTCTCCACCCTCAATAATAATCCCCCTCCCTGCTTCTTCACCCTCAATAATAACCCCCTCCCTGCTTCTCCACCCTCAGCAATACCCCCCCTCCCTGCCTCTCCACCTTCAATAATAACCCCTCTCCCTGGTTCTACACCCTTATTAATAACCCCCCTCCCCGCTTCTCCACCTTCAATAATAACCCCCCTCCCTGCTCCTTCATCCTTATTAATAACCCCCCCTCCCCGCGTTACCCACAATAATAACCCTCTTCCTCGCCTCTCCACCCCCAACAATAACCCCTCTCCCTGCCTCTCCACCCTCAATAAAAACCCTCCTTTCTGCAGAAACAGCAGTGCACTGATGGTTAATGAGTGACAATGTAGTATGGAGTGGGGCTGTGTAATGATGAGGGTAGTATGGGGGAGGGGTCCTGTGTAATAATGGGGGTAGCATGGGGGAGGGGTCCTGTGTAATAATGGGGGTAGTATGGGGGAGGGGACTTGTGTAGTGATAGAACCCCCCCTCCCTGCTTCTCTACCCTCAATAATAACCCCCTCCCTGCCTCTCCACCCTCAATAATAACCCTCTCCCTGCCTCTCCACCCTCAATAATAACCTCCCTGCCTGCCTCTCCACCCAACACAATAACCCCTCTCCCTGCCTCTCCACCCTCAATAAAAACCCTCCTTTCTGCAGAAACAGCAGTGCACTGATGGTTAATGAGTGACAATGTAGTATGGAGGGGGGCTGTGTAATGATGGGGGTAGTATGGGGGAGGGGTCCTGTGTAATAATGGGGATAGTATGGGGGAGGGGACTTGTGTAGTGATAGAACCCCCTCCCTGCTTCTCCACCCTCAATAATAACCCCCTCCCTGCCTCTCCACCCTCAATAATAACCCTCTCCCTGCCTCTCCACCCTCAATAATAACCTCCCTGCCTGCCTCTCCACCCTCAATAATAACCTCCCTCCACACTTCTCCACCTTCAATAATAACCTCCCTCCCTGCTTCTCCACCCTCAATAATAACCCCCCTGCCTGCCTCTCCATCCTTAATAATAATTTTCCTCCACACTTTTCCACCCTCAATAATAACCCCCCGCCTCTCCACCCCCAATAATAACCCCCCTCCCTGCTTCTCCACCCTCAATAATAACCCCCTCCCTACCTCTCCACCCTCAATAATAACCCCCCTCCCCGCCTCACCACCCTCAATAATAACCCCCTCCCCGCCTCTCCACCCTCAATAATAACCCTCCTCCACGCTTTTCCATCCTCAAAAATAACCCCTCTCTCTGCTTCTCCATCCTCAATAATAACCCCCTCTCCCCGCTTCTTCACCCTCAATAATAACCCCCCTCCCTGCTTCTCCACCCTCAATAATAACCCCCCCGCCTCTCCACCCTCAATAATAACCCCCTCCCTGCCTCTCCACCCTCAATAATAACCTCCCTCCCTGCCTCTCCACCCTCAATAATAACCCGCCTCCCCGCCTCTCCACACTCAATAATAACCCTCCTCCATGCTTTTCCATCCTCAATAATAACCCCTCTCTCTGCTTCTCCACCCTCAATAATAACCCCCTTTGCCCGCTTCTCCACCTTCAATAATAACCCCTCTCCCCGCTTCTACACCCTTATTAATAACCCCCCTCCCCACTTCTCCACCTTCAATAATAACCCCCTCCCTGCTTCTTCAACTTAAAAATAACCCCCTCCCCGCGTTACTCACAATAATAACCCTCCTCTTTGCCTCTCCACCCCCAACAATAACCCCTATCCCTGACTCTCCACCCTCAATAAAAACCCTCCCTTCTGCAGAAACAGCAGTGCACTGATGGTTAATGAGTGACAATGTAGTATAGAGGGGGGCTGTGTAATGATGGGGGTAGTATGGGGGAGGGGTCCTATGTAATAATGGGGTAGTATGGGGGAGGGGACTTGTGTAGTGATATAACCACCTTACCTGCTTCTCCACCCTCAGTAATAACCCCCCTCCCCACTTTGCCACCTTCAATAATAACCCCCCTCTCCACTTCCCCACCTTCAATAAAAACCCCCCTCCCTGCTTCTCCACCCTCAATAATAACCCCCCGCCTCTCCACCCTCAATAATAACCCCCTCCCTGCCTCTCCACCCTCAATAATAAACCCCCTCCCTGCCTCTCCACCCTCAATAATAACCCTCCTCCATGTTTTTCCATCCTCAATAATAACCCCCCTCCCTGCATCTCCACCCTCAATAATAACCCCCTCTCACCGCTTCTTCACCCTCAATAAAAAACCCCTCCCTGCTTCTCCACCCTTAGCAATAACCCCCCTCCCCGCCTCTCCACCCTCAATAATAACCCTCCTCCACGCTTTTCCATCCTCACTAATAACTCCTCTCTCTGCTTCTCCACCCTCAATAATAACCCCCTCTCCCCGCTTCTCCACCCTTAGCAATAACCCCCCTTCCTGCCTCTCCGCCCTCAATAATAACCCCCCTCCCTGCTTCTCCACCCTCAGGAATTCCCCCCCTCCCTGCATCTCCACCTTCAATAATAACCCCTCTCCCCGCTTCTACACCCTTATTAATAACCCCCCTCCCCACTTCTCCACCTTCAATAATAACCCTCCTCCCTGCTTCTTCATCCTTAAAAATAACCCCCTCTCCGCGTTACCCACAATAATAATCCTCCTCCTCGCCTCTCCACCCCCAACAATAACCCCTCTCCCTGCCTCTCCACCCTCTAAAAAAACCCTCCTTTCTGCAGAAACAGCAGTGCACTGATGGTTAATGAGTGACAATGTAGTATAGAGGGGGGCTGTGTAATGATGGGGGTAGTATGGGGGAGGGGTCCTATGTAATAATGGAGTAGTATGGGGGAGGGGTCCTGTGTAATAATGGGGGTAGTATGGGGAGGAGACTTGTGTACTGATATAACCCCCCTCCTTGCTTCTCCACCCTCAATAATAACACCCTCCCTGCTTCTTCACTCTCAATAATAACCCCCCTCCCTACCTCTTCACCCTCAATAATAAGCCCCTCCCTGCTTCTCCACCCTCAATAATAACCCCCCGCCTCTCCACCCTCAATAGTAACCCCCCTCCCTGCCTCTCCACCCTCAATAATAACCCCCCTGCCTGCCTCTCCACCCTCAATAATAACCTCCCTCCACACTTTTCCACCCTCAATAATAACCTCCCTCCCTGCTTCTCCACCCTTAATATTAACCCCTCTCCCTGCTTCTCCACCCTCAATAATAACCCCCCTCCCTGCCTCTCCTCCCTCAATAATAACCCCCCTCCCTGCCTCTCCACCCTCAATAATAACCCCCCTGCCTGCCTCTCCACCCTCAATAATAACCTCCCTCCACACTTTTCCACCCTCAATAATAACCTCCCTCCCTGCTTCTCCACCCTTAATATTAACCCCTCTCCCTGCTTCTCCACCCTCAAAAATAACCCCCCTTCCTGCCTCTCCACCCTCAATAATAACCCCCTCTCCCTGCTTCTTCACCCTCAATAATAACCCCCCTCCCTGATTCTCCACCCTTAGCAATGACCCCCCTCCCTGCCTCTCCACCCTCAATAATAATCCCCCTCCCTGCTTCTTCACCCTCAATAATAACCCCCTCCCTGCTTCTCCACCCTCAGCAATACCCCCCCTCCCTGCCTCTCCACCTTCAATAATAACCCCTCTCCCTGGTTCTACACCCTTATTAATAACCCCCCTCCCCGCTTCTCCACCTTCAATAATAACCCCCCTCCCTGCTCCTTCATCCTTATTAATAACCCCCCCTCCCCGCGTTACCCACAATAATAACCCTCTTCCTCGCCTCTCCACCCCCAACAATAACCCCTCTCCCTGCCTCTCCACCCTCAATAAAAACCCTCCTTTCTGCAGAAACAGCAGTGCACTGATGGTTAATGAGTGACAATGTAGTATGGAGTGGGGCTGTGTAATGATGAGGGTAGTATGGGGGAGGGGTCCTGTGTAATAATGGGGGTAGCATGGGGGAGGGGTCCTGTGTAATAATGGGGGTAGTATGGGGGAGGGGACTTGTGTAGTGATAGAACCCCCCCTCCCTGCTTCTCTACCCTCAATAATAACCCCCTCCCTGCCTCTCCACCCTCAATAATAACCCTCTCCCTGCCTCTCCACCCTCAATAATAACCTCCCTGCCTGCCTCTCCACCCAACACAATAACCCCTCTCCCTGCCTCTCCACCCTCAATAAAAACCCTCCTTTCTGCAGAAACAGCAGTGCACTGATGGTTAATGAGTGACAATGTAGTATGGAGGGGGGCTGTGTAATGATGGGGGTAGTATGGGGGAGGGGTCCTGTGTAATAATGGGGGTAGTATGGGGGAGGGGTCCTGTGTAATAATGGGGATAGTATGGGGGAGGGGACTTGTGTAGTGATAGAACCGCCTCCCTGCTTCTCCACCCTCAATAATAACCCCCTCCCTGCCTCTCCACCCTCAATAATAACCCTCTCCCTGCCTCTCCACCCTCAATAATAACCTGCCTGCCTCTCCACCCTCAATAATAACCTCCCTCCACACTTCTCCACCTTCAATAATAACCTCCCTCCCTGCTTCTCCACCCTCAATAATAACTCCCCTGCCTGCCTCTCCATCCTTAATAATAATTTCCCTCCACACTTTTCCACCCTCAATAATAACCCCCCGCCTCTCCACCCCCAATAATAACCCCCCTCCCTGCTTCTCCACCCTCAATAATAACCCCCTCCCTACCTCTCCACCCTCAATAATAACCCCCCTCCCCGCCTCACCACCCTCAATAATAACCCCCTCCCCGCCTCTCCACCCTCAATAATAACCCTCCTCCACGTTTTTCCATCCTCAAAAATAACCCCTCTCTCTGCTTCTCCATCCTCAATAATAACCCCCTCTCCCCGCTTCTTCACCCTCAATAATAACCCCCCTCCCTGCTTCTCCACCCTCAATAATAACCCCCCCACCTCTCCACCCTCAATAATAACCCCCTCCCTGCCTCTCCACCCTCAATAATAACCTCCCTCCCTGCCTCTCCACCCTCAATAATAACCCGCCTCCCCGCCTCTCCACACTCAATAATAACCCTCCTCCACGCTTTTCCATCCTCAATAATAACCCCTCTCTCTGCTTCTCCACCCTCAATAATAACCCCCTCTCCCCGCTTTTCCACCTTCAATAATAACCCCTCTCCCCGCTTCTACACCCTTATTAATAACCCCCCTCCCCACTTCTCCACCTTCAATAATAACCCCCCTCCCTGCTTCTTCAACTTAAAAATAACCCCCTCCCCGCGTTACTCACAATAATAACCCTCCTCTTTGCCTCTCCACCCCCAACAATAACCCCTATCCCTGACTCTCCACCCTCAATAAAAACCCTCCCTTCTGCAGAAACAGCAGTGCACTGATGGTTAATGAGTGACAATGTAGTATAGAGGGGGGCTGTGTAATGATGGGGGTAGTATGGGGGAGGGGTCCTATGTAATAATGGGGTAGTATGGGGGAGGGGACTTGTGTAGTGATATAACCACCTTACCTGCTTCTCCACCCTCAATAATAACCCCCCTCCCCGCCTCTCCACCCTCAATAATAATCCTCCTCCAAGCTTTTCCATCCTCAATAATAACCCCTCTCTCTGCTTCTCCACCCTCAATAATAACCCCCTCTCCCCGCTTCTTCACCCTCAATAATAACCCCCCTCCCTGCTTCTCCACCCTCAATAATAACCCCCCGCCTCTCCACCCTCAATAATAACCCCCTCCCCGCCTCTCCAACCTCAATAATAACCCCCCTCCCTGCCTCTCCACCCTCAATAATAACCCCCCTCCCCACCTCTCCACACTCAATAATAACCCCCCCCCCCCGCCTCTCCACCCTCAATAATAACCCTCCTCCACGCTTTTCCATCCTCAATAATAACTCCTCTCTCTGCTTCTCCACCCTCAATAATAACCCCCTCTCCCCGCTTCTCCACCCTTAGCAATAACCCCCCTTCCTGCCTCTCCGCCCTCAATAATAACCCCCCTCCCTGCTTCTCCACCCTCAGGAATTCCCCCCCTCCCTGCATCTTCACCTTCAATAATAACCCCTCTCCCCGCTTCTACACCCTTATTAATAACCCCCCTCCCCACTTCTCCACCTTCAATAATAACCCTCCTCCCTGCTTCTTCATCCTTAAAAATAACCCCCTCTCCGCGTTACCCACAATAATAATCCTCCTCCTCGCCTCTCCACCCCCAACAATAACCCCTCTCCCTGCCTCTCCACCCTCAAAAAAAACCCTCCTTTCTGCAGAAACAGCAGTGCACTGATGGTTAATGAGTGACAATGTAGTATAGAGGGGGGCTGTGTAATGATGGGGGTAGTATGGGGGAGGGGTCCTATGTAATAATGGAGTAGTATGGGGGAGGGGTCCTGTGTAATAATGGGGGTAGTATGGGGAGGAGACTTGTGTACTGATATAACCCCCCTCCTTGCTTCTCCACCCTCAATAATAACACCCTCCCTGCTTCTTCACTCTCAATAATAACCCCCCTCCCTACCTCTTCACCCTCAATAATAAGCCCCTCCCTGCTTCTCCACCCTCAATAATAACCCCCCGCCTCTCCACCCTCAATAGTAACCCCCCTCCCTGCCTCTCCACCCTCAATAATAACCCCCCTGCCTGCCTCTCCACCCTCAATAATAACCTCCCTCCACACTTTTCCACCCTCAATAATAACCTCCCTCCCTGCTTCTCCACCCTTAATATTAACCCCTCTCCCTGCTTCTCCACCCTCAATAATAACCCCCCTCCCTGCCTCTCCACCCTCAATAATAACCCCCCTCCCTGCCTCTCCACCCTCAATAAAAAACCCCCTGCCTGCCTCTCCACCCTCAATAATAACCTCCCTCCACACTTTTGCACCCTCAATAATAACCTCCCTTCCTGCTTCTCCACCCTTAATATTAACCCCTCTCCCTGCTTCTCCACCCTCAATAATAACCCCCCTCCCTGCCTCTCCACCCTCAATAATAACCCCCTCCCTGCCTCTCCACCCTCAATAATAACCCCCCTCCTTGCCTCTCCACCCTCAATAATAAGCCCCTCCCTGCTTCTCCACCCTCAATAATAACCCCCCGCCTCTCCACCCTCAATAATAACCCCCTCCCTGCCTCTTTACCCTCAATAATAACCCCCCTCCCTGCCTCTCCGCCCTCAATAAAAACCCTCCTCCACGCTTTTCCATCCTCAATAATAACCCCCCTCCCTGCTTCTCCACCCTCAATAATAACCCCCTCTCCCTGCTTCTTCACCCTCAATAATAACCCCCCTCCCTGATTCTCCACCCTTAGCAATGACCCCCCTCCCTGCCTCTCCACCCTCAATAATAATCCCCCTCCCTGCTTCTTCACCCTCAATAATAACCCCCTCCCTGCTTCTCCACCCTCAGCAATACCCCCCCTCCCTGCCTCTCCACCTTCAATAATAACCCCTCTCCCTGGTTCTACACCCTTATTAATAACCCCCCTCCCCGCTTCTCCACCTTCAATAATAACCCCCCTCCCTGCTCCTTCATCCTTATTAATAACCCCCCCTCCCCGCGTTACCCACAATAATAACCCTCTTCCTCGCCTCTCCACCCCCAACAATAACCCCTCTCCCTGCCTCTCCACCCTCAATAAAAACCCTCCTTTCTGCAGAAACAGCAGTGCACTGATGGTTAATGAGTGACAATGTAGTATGGAGAGGGGCTGTGTAATGATGAGGGTAGTATGGGGGAGGGGTCCTGTGTAATAATTAGGATAGCATGGGGGAGGGGTCCTGTGTAATAATGGGGGTAGTATGGGGGAGGGGACTTGTGTAGTGATAGAACCCCCCCTCCCTGCTTTTCTACCCTCAATAATAACCCCCTCCCTGCCTCTCCACCCTCAATAATAACCCTCTCCCTGCCTCTCCACCCTCAATAATAACCTCCCTGCCTGCCTCTCCACCCAACACAATAACCCCTCTCCTTGCCTCTCCACCCTCAATAAAAACCCTCCTTTCTGCAGAAACAGCAGTGCACTGATGGTTAATGAGTGACAATGTAGTATGGAGGGGGGCTGTGTAATGATGGGGGTAGTATGGGGGAGGGGTCCTGTGTAATAATGGGGGTAGTATGGGGGAGGGGTCCTGTGTAATAATGGGGATAGTATGGGGGAGGGGACTTGTGTAGTGATAGAACCCCCCTCCCTGCTTCTCCACCCTCAATAATAACCCCCTCCCTGCCTCTCCACCCTCAATAATAACCCTCTCCCTGCCTCTCCACCCTCAATAATAACCTCCCTGCCTGCCTCTCCACCCTCAATAATAACCTCCCTCCACACTTCTCCACCTTCAATAATAACCTCCCTCCCTGCTTCTCCACCCTCAATAATAACCCCCCTCCCTACCTCTCCACCCTCAATAATAACCCCCTCCCTGCCTCTCCACAATCAATAATAACCCCCCTCCCTGCTTCTCCACCCTCAATAATAACCCCCCTCCCTGCTTCTCCACCCTCAATAATAACCCCCCTCCCTGCTTCTCCACCCTCAATAATAACCCCCTCTCCCCACTTCTCCACCCTCAATAATAAGCCCCTCCCTGCTTCTCCACCCTCAATAATAAGCCCCTCCCTGCTTCTCCACCCTCAATATTAAGCCCCTTCCTGCTTCTCCACCCTCAATAATAAGCCCCTCCCTGCTTCTCCACCCTCAATAATAACCCCTACCTGCCTCTCCACCCTCAATAATAACCCCCCTCCCTGCCTCTCCACCCTCAATAATAACCTCCCTCCACGCTTCTTCACCCTCAATAATAACCCCCTCCCTGCTTCTCCACCCTCAATAATAACCCCTCTCTCTGCTTCTCCACCCTCAATAATAACCCTCCTCCATGCTTTTCCATCCTCAATAATAACCCCCCTCACTGCTTCTCCACCCTCAATAATAACCCCCTCTCCCTGCTTCTTCACCCTCAATAATAACCCCCCTCCCTGATTCTCCACCCTTAGCAATAACCCCCCTCCCTGCCTCACCACCCTCAATAATAATCCCCCTCCCTGCTTCTTCGCCCTTAATAATAACCCCCCTCCCTGCTTCTCCACCCTCAGCAATACACCCCCTCCCTGCCTCTCCACCTTCAATAATAACCCCTCTCCCCGCTTCTACACACTTATTAATAACCCCCCTCCCCGCTTCTCCACCTTCAATAATAACCCCCCTCCCTGCTCCTTCATCCTTATTAATAACCCCCCCTCCCCATGTTACCCACAATAATAACCCTCCCGCCTCTCCACCCTCAATAATAACCCCATCCCTGCCTCTCCACCCTCAATAATAACCTCCCTCCCTGCCTCTCCAACCCCCTCCCTGCCTCTCCACCCTCAATAATAACCCTCTCCCTGCCTCTCCACCCTCAATAATAACCTCCCTCCACACTTCTCCACCCTCAATAATAACCTCCCTCCCTGCTTCTCCACCCTCAATAATAACCCCCTCCCTACCTCTCCACCCTCAATAATAACCCCCTCCCTGCCTCTCCACCCTCAATAATAACCCCCCTCCCTGCTTCTCCACCCTCAATAATAACCCCCCTCCCTGCTTCTCCACCCTCAATAATAACCCCCCTCCCTGCTTCTTCACCCTCAATAATAACCCCCTCTCCCCACTTCTCCACCCTCAATAATAAGCCCCTCCCTGCTTCTCCACCCTCAATAATAAGCCCCTCCCTGCTTCTCCACCTTCAATATTAAGCCCCTTCCTGCTTCTCCACCCTCAATAATAAGCCCCTCCCTGCTTCTCCACCCTCAATAATAACCCCTACCTGCCTCTCCACCCTCAATAATAACCCCCCTCCCTGCCTCTCCACCCTCAATAATAACCTCCCTCCACGCTTCTCCACCCTCAATAATAACTACCCTCCCTGCTTCTCCACCCTCAATAATAACCCCTCTCTCTGCTTCTCCACCCTCAATAATAACCCTCCTCCACGCTTTTCCATCCTCAATAATAACCCCCCTCACTGCTTCTCCACCCTCAATAATAACCCCCTCTCCCTGCTTCTTCACCCTCAATAATAACCCCCCTCCCTGATTCTCCACCCTTAGCAATAACCCCCCTCCCTGCCTCTCCACTAGGGGTGCAAAGGATCGTCATCGATCCGTGATCCGATCCGCGGAGGTTGATCCGATCCGCGGAGGTTGATCCGTACAGGACACCTCTGTGGCTGCGGCTTTGGCTATGCTCCGGAGTGGCGGCCATCTTGGTACACCCGGCGGCCGTTTAGCACGTTGAATGACGGAGTGATCACTTGTAACAAACCGGCGTCATGTCATGACGCCGGTTCCTCTCTCTCCCCTCTGTGTACTGATCTGTACAGTGGAGGGGAGAGATCGGATGGCAGCAGTGCCAATACTCTGCAATGCCCTGCCAATACTCTGCAATGCCCTGCCAATACCCTGCTGCAATGCCCTGCCAATACCCTGCCAATAGGGAGATTGTGGATATTACTGTGGGGGAGATTTTTTTTTTTGTTGATCCGAAAATGATCCGAACCGTGACTCCTGATCCGAGGAACGATCCGAACCGTGAGTTTTTTGATCCGTTGCACCCCTACTCTCCACCCTCAATAATAATCCCCCTCCCTGCTTCTTCACCCTCAATAATAACCCCCCTCCCTGCTTCTCCACCCTCAGCAATACACCCCCTCCCTGCCTCTCCACCTTCAATAATAACCCCTCTCCCCGCTTCTACACCCTTATTAATAACCCCCCTCCCCGCTTCTCCACCTTCAATAATAACCCCCCTCCCTGCTCCTTCATCCTTATTAATAACCCCCCCTCCCCATGTTACCCACAATAATAACCCTCTTCCTCGCCTCTCCACCCCCAACAATAACCCCTCTCCCTGCCTCTCCACCCTCAATAAAAACCCTCCTTTCCACAGAAACAGCAGTGCACTGATGGTTAATGAGTGACAATGTAGTATGGAAGGGGGCTGTGTAATGATGGGGGTAGTATGGGGGGGGGGTCCTGTGTAATAATGGGGGTAGTATGGGGGAGGGGACTTGTGTAGTAATAGAACCCCCCCTCCCTGCTTGTCCACCCTTAATAATAACCCCCCTCCCTGCTTCTTCACCCTCAATAATAACCCCCCTCCCTGCTTCTCCACTCTTAGCAATAACCCCCCTCCCTGCCTCTCCACCCTCAAAAATAACCCCCCTCCCTGCTTCTCCACCCTCAGCAATACCCCCTCTCCCTGCCTCTCCACCTTCAATAATAACCCCTCTCCCCGCTTGTACACCCTTATTAATAACCCCCCTCCCCACTTCTCCACCTTCAATAATAACCCCTCTCCCTGCTTCTTCATCCTTAATAATAACCCCTTCCCCGCGTTACCCACAATAATAATCCTCCTCCTTGCCTCTCCACCCCCAACAATAACCCCTCTCCCTGCCTCTCCAATCTAAATAAAAACCCTCCTTTCTTAAGAAACAGCAGTGCACTGATGGTTAATGAGTGACACTGTAGTATGGAGAGGGGCTGTGTAATGATGGGGGTAGTATGGGGGAGGGGTCCTGTGTAATAATGGGGGGTGAAATGGGGGAAGGGTCCTGTGTAATAATGGGGGTAGTATGGGGGAGGGGACTTGTATAGTAATGGGGGTAGTATGGCGAAGGGAGTCCTGTGTAATGATGTGGAAGGGGGGTCCTGTAAATGGGGTAGTATGGGGAATTGTGGTCCTATGTAGTGATCTGGGTAGTAAGGGGCAGGAGGGGGAGGTATGACAGGAGTCCTGTGTAATGATGGGTGGGTGAAATTGCATGGGGGGCCCAAGAAAATGTTTGCCCAGGGTCCAATCGATATTAAAGATGGCCCTATATCCACGGGGTCCATATCCGGGAGAATTTATTTTGCGTGTCCAGTAGGATGCTGGTCAATTTCTCATTAACCTCCCTGATGGTATTCCTGAGTGTGGCTCGGGGTTAAATTTCAGCACCATTAGCGGTAACCCAGAGCCACACTCGGTATTACATCTCAGAATCCAGGAGCGGTATACTTACCTTGTCCCCAGGATCCTGCAATGTCCCCCCGCACTGTCTGCGGGCTCCGTCCTCTGCCCGAAGCCTCTCTGTGCCAGGCTCCGTTCCCTGCAAGCGTCGCGATGCACAGGGGCGGAGCCTGGCGGAAAATTCAAAAAAATGTAATAATCATAACACATACAGTACTGTAATCTTACAGATTACAGTACTGTATGAAATCATTTCACTTCCCTTTTGTCCCCAGTGCTTTGGCCCATGCCCTGCATGCAGTTTTATATTACATATACTGTTCTTTCTGCCTGGAAACCTGAGATTGTCCATAGCAACCAAAAAGTGTCACTTTAAGTCAAAAGTGGCTTTAGACCAGCTAGAAAACAGCGATAGTAAATTAGAACACTTGCAGAATTGAGAGATAGTGAATCGTGGGTAAATTTATTTTATTATTATATTATTATTTTTTTTAATTATTTATATTTATTTATCATCTTATAATTTATGATTTTGTGTTTCAAACTTCATCATACCCGGGATATCTACTAGACTCTTGTTGGACAGATCTAAGTGTGTTATTGCCAAGAATTACAGACCTACAATATAAAACGCCAAATTTCTATGCAAAATAATTGTTGGCCAACAATTACGAACGTAGTGACGTACGACGAGCCGATAAAAAGGAAGTTCAATAGTCATGCGCCACCCTTTGGGCTCCTTCTGCTAATCTTGTGTTTATCTCGTGTTAGTAGAAGTTTTGTGAGTGATGATTCGCGCTTTTCAGCCTTGTGCTTTACAGTTCGTTTCTGCTTTTCAGGTTGTGCTTGTCGGTTCATATCTGTTTTTCAGTGCGTTCTGTCAGTTTGTTCTGAGCAGCCGTTCATTTACTAGCCATGTGGCGTTCTCGCCGGAGAGATCGTGCTTTTGTTGGGCTTGGAGTTATTGCTTTGACCCAAGTCCAGTCCATGAACAGGGGGAGGAGGAGTTCTTGGACCAAGAATTGGTTGCTTAATCGTGACCAATTCTGTCATATGCCTTTGCTGCGGGGAGCTCCAGGAGAATCCTGATGATTTCAGGAATTATCTCTGGATGATGAACCTGGTCTTTCACCATCTATTGGGTTTGCTGTCCCCTTATATTATGAAGCAGGACACCTGCATGCGGCAAGTCATCCCTCCTTAGCAAAGGCTCGTCGCCACCTTGTGGTACTTGCCAATGGGGAGAAGTCTCCAGGACCTCAAGTTGACGACTGGGATCTCCCCCTAGGCTCTGGGAATCATTAATCCAGAGACCTTTTCTGCCATCATTCAAGTCCTGCAGAAGGACTATATTTGGGTAAATTTTATCCTTTAACATTACATTCTATGTATTTATTGTTTGCTAACTTATTGTATTAATTTCTTCATTCCATAATTACTATGATTGTAATATGCTGTGAATGTCCTCTTTGTCCTGGGCCCATACACACCTAGCCTAGTAACTTAACAATGTTTTTTGTCAGCTACATTTCAGTGCTTACCCTAAACACCTCCTAAAATGTGTCCAAATGTTATTGTTGGTCTTAAATTCAGGCAGAGTTAAAGAGTTTTTTTTGGGGGCCCAAACTCATTTCGAACCCTCCCTCCCCCCAACCGCTAAGTTAACCGATACCAATACTCTATCTGCTGACTTTGCAAAAACCCATACACACTATACCCACCTCTTTTGTGGTCATATTTATGGATGAATTTACCAAAACATGTAGTGCAAGTGCCTGCCTGAATATTTTCAAATGGTACTGTTTAAAGTTTTGTTCTCCTATTATCTTGATAGGTAATTTTAGAATGTAAAAATGTGCTTTAATTTGGACAGTGTGTATTCATATGTTTTGATTATGACACTTCTTACCTGTCCAGTGGGCTGCCAGTAGTGTAAGTTAGGAGGGGCTGGTCAAAGTAACACACATTGTTTATGCATTCAGCTCTCAATGATGTGTAGAGGGTTACCTGTCCAAAACATCTACTCATCCCCTCACCATACATTTTTTCCAATGGGCCACCAGAGGGGCTGATGAATCTGATAAGTTGACCTTATACATTTGTCTTTAAATACTAATTTCAATAAATGTTATACTTATGTTGGCCAAGAATGTTTGTGTCTAATCAGCTTGCAATGGTATGTGCAAAAGTACTATTTTTTTTTTTCTTGTTTGACTCCACTGTTTCCTTCCAACCCACAGGAATGGCAGACTGTTTCTTCCCAGTTTTTCCACCAGTGGGACTTTCCCAATTGTGTTGGTGCTATCGATGGGAAGCACATAAGGATCATCCCAATACTCATCCTTCAGGGTCGTACTACTATAATTATAAGGGGTTTAGTAGTATTGTGATGTTGGCAGTGGTGACGGCCAATTATGAGTTCATCTACCTGGACGTTGGGAAGAACGGCTGAAACTCTGATGGAGGAGTTTTACTGGCGTCAACAAAATGGCACCTTGGGGTTGCCACCTCCGGAAGAGAATGTTGAGGGCCTCAATTTCGTGTTTGTCGCAGATGAGGCCTTTGCTCTGGGGGAACATCTGATGAGGCCTTTCCCCATAAGGAACATAACCCCAGAGCAGAGGGTTTTTAATTACCGGCTGGCACGTGCCAGAAGAGTGGTGGAGAATGCCTTTGGCATAATGGCCAGCCGGTTCAGGATTTTCCTTACGTCCATCAACCTGGCTGAATATAAACTTAACCGCGTTGTGTTGAGCTGCTGCATTCTGCACAACTACCTAAGAAAGAATGCAGCCAGCTATTTGGCCTCATTTGTGACTGAGGCCGACTTTTCATCAGAACCCGCAGCAATGACGGCGCTCGAAAGTAGACGTCCTGGCTTACCCCCCAAAGTGCCCACAAAGTCAGGCAAAAATATGTAGATGAGTAGGGGGGCAATTGCTTTACAACAAAATCTTGCGGATGTGCAATAATTTTTTTTATATAAAATAAACTCATATTTCATTTGAATTACTGTTTGTGTTTCTTATCTGTCTCCTAGGTTCTCAAATGGCCTTTTTAGATTTGGCCATTTTCTTCAATAGTGCAAACGTAACTTATTTGATACATGAGGTGACAATCTCTTCTTCAGCTAATTATTATGTTGTGCTGTGGGTCTGCTACACACACACAATGTTATTGTTGTTAATGTATGTAATGAATTAATGATAAAAATATTCGTCCTTTTCAACTCCTTGAATTAATTGCTTGGAATCCCTAAAATGTCCTGATTTTGGCACATTTTACAGCACATTGTAACTGTAACAAATACACTGGTATAAGTATAAAACAGTATAAAACATTTTACTCCAAGCACATTGACATGTGCTTTATAAACGTTTTTTGAACAAACCAACATCTTGGTGTATAACATGTATGTTTGACATTAATTTGTCCTTTTTGGGACTAAACAGGCATGTTTAAAAACATAACATACACATCCCCAACTCAGGAACTTACAAGGTTCAACGATGCTAAAGTGAAGGCCATATGAGACATTGGTATGTCAAAACTGTGTTGATCTTGCCTTCATCAGATGGGGTGAGCTCACCCCTTCAAAAGCCAAATTTAAAGATGCACACAAATTGGGACTCAAAATTTGGATTTCCCTCATGATCCCATGTCTAAAATGTGTGTCTTTTCCCTACATCTATTTTGCTAAAGCCCCAAAACACACAGTGTGTCAACATGTGCTATCTCCCATCATGGGATATCAAAGTACGCGTTTTGTGGTTGCAACCCCTTCCTCCAAAACTAAAGTAGGTGAGGGTAAGGGGTTGTACCCCCGAAACATGTCCATTGATCCCCCCATGATGGGAGCTAGCACATGTTGACACACTGGGGCTTATTTCAGAAAGGCCAATCCACTTTGCACTACAAGTGCACTTTCAAGTACAATTGCATTGCACTTGTAGTGCAAAGTGGTTTTGCCTTTTTGAATTAACCCCCAGTGTGTCCACATGTGCTAGCTCCCATCATGGGGGATCAATGGATGCGTTTCGGAGGTGCAACCCCTTCCTCTCACCTATTTTAGTTTGGAGGAAGGGGTTGCACCCACAAAATGCGTACATTGATATCCCATGATGGGAGATAGCACATGTTGAAACACTTTGTGCATCTTCAAAATTTGGCTTTGCGATTCCTTAAAAACTGTAAAAACACATACAACATAAATAAACATGGGAGAGGACTAAAGGGATTTTGACGGTGCGATTTTTTCTTTCTTAAAAACAGTTTATTGTTTACAATCAATTAAAAGGAGAACATATAGTTTGTATATAGTAACAGACAAATTTCTTTTTGCAACAATATAAGAACAAGGTGGTCAAGTAGAGAGAAAAAGTGTATACTACAAGTTCACAGATGGCGGTTGTTGCATATTAACCCGACATGTTTCGCATTGTCGCTTTTTCAAGGGATATGCAACTGTTAAGTGAGTCATCCAACACTTTTAGCAATTTTACAAAAATAGAAAAAAGAAGAGTTTTTATGTGCATACATAATTAGTGTTCAATATTAATACAGCAGTCAATACAATGGAGAAACACGTGTTGTCACTCTGAGAAGTCCAAGGTGGCTTACCCCTACATTTGACCCAAACAAAGCCTCCACAGAACCGGCGTAACCAGACCCAACCAAAACGGGACAGCATGGAGGCCTAGTTGCAACCACAGGGAGCAGAAAGATGGAGCTGTTATATGAATAATAGATAGTAGAAATTCAGTATCAGCGGACTTATATGCAAAGGGTTAATTTGAATTAAAGAACCAATGGGTTTAACACTTACACCGATAAATGATTAAGACTGCAACCAAGGATACAGATATTCGTCAGTATCAGTGGAATGGTGGTTACAGGGAATATTCGGATGGTAAGTAGATAAAGTTGGGAAGTTGAATAAAGCAAAGGATCTTATTACTACATGGAAAGTTACTGAGCTGAGTGGTTTAGACTGGTAATATGTTTATAGATGGGTACTAAAGATTTGCACATATGTCATAATAGTATATTTAGATTACTATCTCAAGGGCACAGTGTCTCAAAGTTTTATAAACTGTAACAGCAATAGATACATATGCAATTAGAGATCTAAAAGGGTTCAATAGATAAGTAAGAACGGGGATAGACATGTATGTGTAGAGCAGGGTGTGGTGTACTCACCAGTCACTCACTCTGCTAGAATCTTGGCTTCCATCTACCGGCACTGGCAGACTGAACTGTCAGATATGCCGGTTAAATACTGCTCCCCATCGAGCCGGCGTGTGACGTCGCCGGCTCGATGCGGACGTGATGGCGCCAGTGCGCATGCCCGGAAGACTGAAGCCCAGTCCAGACTCCAATCCCCATGAACCACAGCGACAGCCGAGGGAACCGACATGCGCAGTGCAGCGCTCGGCGGCTCCTCCCACACTGAAACCGCGTCATGGGACGGGAGGGCAGGGGGAGGGCACAGAGAGTGCCCTAAGGTGGATCTGGTCCAGCGGGGAAGCACGGCACGGAATGGGCACATCTCAAGGATGTGCCCCGGGCGTCTGTGTGGATGCGGTGGCCCCTCCTATGTCCCAGCATGGTATGGGCCAGGTGCGGTCTGACAAGGACGGGCCAAAGGAGTAGCCGATCGAGAAGGAAGGGACCACAGACCTTCCAATCTCGATCGGCACAACAGAGGGACAACTCGTTTACAAAGAAGATAAATACAGTTATATAGAGACCAAAATTTTATGTATGGTATACAAGATTACACATGACTGCACATCGAATCAACAAATAAAAACATATAAAGCAAATAAATGCATGTTATAGTGGAAACAGGTCATTATGTACAAATGACAAAAGGGAAAACAAAAAAAGGGAGGGGAGGGGAGGGAAGGTGGAGAGGAATGAAGGTGTCTGTTGGACATGACACCTAGGATCATACATGGATAGCTATTCATTTAGAGGAAGGGCCTATAGCTCAGGCTTTCGTTCAGGCCTGGGAAATGAGTGGCTTTAAGCTGGAGCAATGTCCTGTCGACACTGCCCCCTCTTTCATCCAGCGGGACATGCTCCAAAGTTCGGAACTTGATGGTTCTGGGGTTAAAGTTGTGGTGCAGACCCACATGCCTAGCAATAGCTGTGTCCATTTGTTTTTTAAGAATGGGTTTTATGTGGTCTCTGATTCATTTGTAGAATGGTCGTTTCGTTTTGCCCACATAAAAGCCACCGCAAATGCATTGAGCTAGGTAGATTATACCTGGAGTCTGACAAGTTGCATTGAATTTAATTGAGTACCACTGTCCATTAGGAAGGCTTTTTGTTAGCAACGACATCTTGAAAGTGACTGTGGACTAGGCGGTCCCTCAATGAGGGGACCCGTCTAAAGGTTATCTCAGGGGATGGATTAATATATTTACTGACTATTGAGTCAGTTGATAGAAGGGGCCAAAATTTGGTTACAATACTTCTGATTTCACTGTGTTGGCTGGAGTAGCGGGTGATCAGTCTAACAGTGTCAGATTTTTTGGGGGGTTTAATTGAAAATAATAGCGAATCTCTGTTTTGTGTCTTGACCTTATTATACGCCCTCTTAAGGCATGAGTGACTATAACCACGGGATAGTAGTCTTTTATACAAGTCTTTTGCTGCTATCTGAAAATCTGCATCTTTGCTGCAGTTGCGTTTTAAACGCAAGTACTGACTATAGGGAATACTCATCAGCAAGGGGCCTGGATGTGAACTATCAGCGTGGAGGATAGTATTCCCGGCCGAAGGTTTTCTGTATAGTGATGAGTCTAATTTTCCATTTTCATCAATGGAGATGGTAAGATCAAGGAAACTGATCGTCGTAGTACTATACTCCATAGTGAAATGAAGATTAAAGTTGTTAGTGGAAATCAGTTTTAAGAATTCTTTCAACTCTATCTCTGAGCCTGACCAGAAAAGCAACACGTCGTCTATGTAGCGATACCAAGAAATGACCTTTTCCAGCAATTGGGTCAGGTCGTCTCTGGAGAACACATCTTTTTCCCACCCCCCAGGTACAGGTTGGCATACGATGGGGCACATTTAGTCCCCATCGTAACCCCCTGCACCTGGAGGTAGTGGGAAGAATTGAACATGAAGACGTTATGTCTCAGAATAAAATTGAGAAGCTCCAGAACAAATGCGTTGTATTTCTCAGATTAAGCACCTCTCTCATTTAAGTGGTTACTCACAATTTCAATGCCCTTACTGTGGGGAATAGTATTGTATAAACTTTCAATATCCAGTGCAACTAAGTAGGTGCCTGGTGAAAGTGAGATGCCTTCAATGGTTCTTAATAGGTCTATGGTATCTTTGATATAAGAGAAAAGAGAGGTAACGTGAGGGTGTAAATAGCTGTCTACCAGACTACTGGCGTTTTCCGTTAAACATGAACAACCAGATATTATGGGACGACCTGGAGGTTCTAGGATGGATTTGTGTACCTTAGGTAAGGCATAGAAAGTAGGGGTCCGTGGGTCTTTTACATTGAGGTAATCCCACGTGTTCTTGTCTATGATACCTTTATGATATGCCTTAGAAATTATGTTGTAATAATCAGTATTGAAATTTTGTATTAAGGTTCTGGAAATAGGGCGGTACCAATCTCGATTGGATAGAATCTTATTGCACATGTTTATGTATTGAGATGTATCCATGATAACCAAATTTCCGCCCTTGTCGGCAGGCTTGATTATTATCTTTTGATTAGATTCAAGAGATTTAATGGCAGCTTTTTGATTTGCGTTCAAGTTGGAAGATGCAGAGGGGCGGAACTTAGACTCTTCAATTGCTTGAGAAGTTTGTGTGACAAATGCCCAGATATTAGGGTTGGTACTTAACAGAGGAAAGTTCCTCGACTTAGGTTTGAAGGACTGTGGGGGGGGGGAAAGACACACCAGCGACCGATAACCCTGGTGAATGCAGACAAACAGAGCCATCGTCGTCCGAGTGTCCCTCCTCCCAAAGTGCCACCAAATCCTCCAAAGCTTGCTGTTCCTCCATATTTAAATGGAGGTTTGAAATGTTGTCATTTGAATACGTGTCTGGTTTCGGTTTGCCAAAAATGACTTTGTATAAAAGTCTACGGGCAAAAAGATGAAGATCCTTAATAAGATGAAATTTGTCAACATGAGAGTCAGGACAAAAGGTTAGACCCAGTTCTTCATGTTCGGTTAGGGTATACGAAGAAAGGTTAATGATAGATAATTCTGATTGGTTTGGAGTTAGGTCAGGGGTACATGAGGTTAAGTCAGACTCTGGACTTGTGCTAGCTCCTGGTCTTTCCCTAAAAAAATGGGTGCTAACTTCATGTCAGCTAAGACAGGTGTACCTGATGGAGAGATAATGGTGTTAGCATTGCTTACCTTAGTGGCTGTGTTGAGGTGAAGAGGGGGGGCTGTGACCACCGTGGAAGGTGCTGTAGACATGATTGTGTGGGTGGCCATCGTCTGTGGGCCACGTGACGTTTGTGACAAAGAGTGAGGTATACCGGAGGTGCGAGGTGGTGCCGCTTTGGGGTGATTGGGCTGTGATCGACGAGGTGCTGAAGTATCCACTTGGTTTTTAAGGGACTCCAAAAATGCAGTGTTAGAATTATTTTTGCGTCTTTTTGGCAGTCTGTCTCCAGACAGGTCTCGATATACCATCGATTGGCTAGATGATAGGGAAGAAGAGGGTGATAGGTTAGTCGTATCATTGCCATCTCTAGTATTGCGTTGGCTAGTGGATCTGTACGGTCTCGTATTGGTATTTCGTGTCTATTTATAGGCTGACCCATTTGAATGGGCATTAGTATCACGTGCAAACTTGTTTTCTTTTGTGCGGATAATGTCTAGGGTGTATCTCTCCAGATATACTTTCAAATCATTTTCTTTTTTCTTAAATTTTGCATTATTTGATAGAAAGTTTATGATCATTATACCATTGTAAAATGGATTCATCTAGAGTGATAAGTTCTTGTTCGTATTGAGTACATAATAGATTCATCATCCCAAAGGAACAAGTTTGCAGATTGTCTTCCCATTTGGTTTTCAATAAATCGTCAGCCTTGCGTACATTGGGGAAGATTTGAATTCTCAAACCCCAGGGGACAATTTTATTGTCAATGTATTTGTTAAAATATTTTTTATGCCAGAAGATTCTGGCTTTGCGTTCCAAAAGGCGTTGAAGTCTTAGAAAGACATGTTCAAGGTCTTTTTCACTCATTTCTCCCGAACTGTGGGATTGTTGGATCTTATCCATAAGGCCCAACCAGGCCTCTCCACTAAAGGCTGCCATGGAAATGAAGGGAGGGGAAAGGGGAGGGAAAAAAATGGGGAAGGATATATCCCTCAAAAACAATCATGGATAATTTTTAGCAAACACAAATATTATTTGAAATATAATTCACACTTTAATTTGTTGTTGTGTTACCCACATCAGAACCTGTATAGGCTGTGTATTAAAACACTGAAATTAGATTAGTAAGGATTTTGATTCCGAGTATGGGAAAAACACCCTCATATGTAGGCACCACATCCCTAAGCAAAGATATAAATAAACATGGGAGAGGACTAAAGGGATTTTGACGGTGCGATTTTTTCTTTCTTAAAAACAGTTTATTGTTTACAATCAATTAAAAGAGAACATATAGTTTGTATATAGTAACAGACAAATTTCTTTTTGCAACAATATAAGAACAAGGTGGTCAAGTAGAGAGAAAAAGTGTATACTACAAGTTCACAGATGGCGGTTGTTGCATATTAACCCGACATGTTTCGCATTGTCGCTTTTTCAAGGGATATGCAACTGTTAAGTGAGTCATCCAACACTTTTAGCAATTCTACAAAAATAGAAAAAAGAAGAGTTTTTATGTGCATACATAATTAGTGTTCAATATTAATACAGCAGTCAATACAATGGAGAAACACGTGTTGTCACTCTGAGAAGTCCAAGGTGGCTTACCCCTACATTTGACCCAAACAAAGCCTCCACAGAACCGGCGTAACCAGACCCAACCAAAACGGGACAGCATGGAGGCCTAGTTGCAACCACAGGGAGCAGAAAGATGGAGCTGTTATATGAATAATAGATAGTAGAAATTCAGTATCAGCGGACTTATATGCAAAGGGTTAATTTGAATTAAAGAACCAATGGGTTTAACACTTACACCGATAAATGATTAAGACTGCAACCAAGGATACAGATATTCGTCAGTATCAGTGGAATGGTGGTTACAGGGAATATTCGGATGGTAAGTAGATAAAGTTGGGAAGTTGAATAAAGCAAAGGATCTTATTACTACATGGAAAGATACTGAGCTGAGTGGTTTAGACTGGTAATATGTTTATAGATGGGTACTAAAGATTTGCACATATGTCATAATAGTATATTTAGATTACTATCTCAAGGGCACAGTGTCTCAAAGTTTTATAAACTGTAACAGCAATAGATACATATGCAATTAGAGATCTAAAAGGGTTCAATAGATAAGTAAGAACGGGGATAGACATGTATGTGTAGAGCAGGGTGTGGTGTACTCACCAGTCACTCATTCTGCTAGAATCTTGGCTTCCATCTACCGGCACTGGCAGACTGAACTGTCAGATATGCCGGTTAAATACTGCTCCCCATCGAGCCGGCGTGTGACGTCGCCGGCTCGATGCGGACGTGATGGCGCCAGTGCGCATGCCCGGAAGACTTTCTCAGAGTGACAACACGTGTTTCTCCATTGTATTGACTGCTGTATTAATATTGAACACTAATTATGTATGCACATAAAAACTCTTTTTTTCTATTTTTGTAGAATTGCTAAAAGTGTTGGATGACTCACTTAACAGTTGCATATCCCTTGAAAAAGCGACAATGCGAAACATGTCGGGTTAATATGCAACAACCGCCATCTGTGAACTTGTAGTATACACTTTTTCTCTCTACTTGACCACCTTGTTCTTATATTGTTGCAAAAAGAAATTTGTCTGTTACTATATATAAACTATATGTTCTCCTTTTAATTGATTGTAAACAATAAACTGTTTTTAATAAAGAAAAAATAGCACCGTCAAAATCCCTTTAGTCCTCTCCCATGTTTATTTATATCTTTGCTTAGGGATGTGGTGCCTACATATGAGGGTGTTTTTCCCATACTCGGAATCAAAATCCTTACTAACATACAACATAACTTTAAAATGTAATTATGGTTTATATTTTCCCTAAAATACCGATGATGTTGCTCAGTTTTTTTTTTTGTTTTCAAAAGATTTTATTAAAGATAAAAAGAAAATTACACATAAATTGAAAATGAAAATTTTCATTACCTTCAGGGTAATATATATGTCATGAAAATCCAAGTACAGAGTGATCTTTCATGTTACAAGATAATAAGAACATTTTATCAAACCTGATGTTCTCTTGAATTACACTAAGTACCAAAAGGGGGGGTTAAACCCTAGAAGGTTGGATGTGTAATTTCTATAAAACTGAAAAGAAAAAGAACAAACATAGAAATAATAACTCTGGTCAGGAAAGGTCAGTCTTGAAGCCTTAGTAAGAACCATGGATTCCATTTGGCATTATATGCAGGAATGGAATCATGTAAGGTATGAAATATTTTCTCAGATATCATCATACAATCAACTCGTGAGATAATTTGTGCGAACGGGATCACAGAGGACTTCCAGTGAAGAGCTGTGCACCAGATCATAACTATACAGATAGAGTGAATTAACCTCAATAGAGGTTTTGTTATTTCAGGGATATCTTGAAAGAAAATGCAATGGAGAGGGGTGAGGCTGATGGGCTGACCTACTAGTTTATCCACCATTTTCAGAACTTCCCTCCAAGTAGGTTGAAGTTTTTCACATTCCCAGAATATGTGAATGTATGAACCCGAATGTGTGCAACCCCTGAAACACCTGGGAGAAGTTTGTGGGTATATTGTGTGGATACGGGATGGGGTATAGTACCATCTTGTCGTAAGTTTTATGGCTGTCTCCCTAATGGTTAGGGATTTAGTGCATTTGCGTATGTTTAACCAACCCCTATCCCAGTCTATAGCATCCTGATCTAGGTTTAGTTCTTGATCCCATTGAGATCTATATTTCAGGGTCGGAATATCTTCAGCTGATTCTAATAATTTATAGATCTGTGAGATAAGGCCCCTCTGACGAGGAGCCGTATGGCACAGATCTACATAAAGGGTCGTATCCACCTCTAAGGGGGTGGGGTAATGTTGTTGAAAAAAGTGACGTATTTGGAGGTAATGATAGAATTCACTGTCTGGAATGTGGAAGCAGGCTTTTAGTGACAAAAATGTGGGGAACTTGGAGTCAACCAGAAAATCGCCCAAAGTGTTCAGGTTGTGTTGTGTCCACTCCTGGAATGATTCCGGGTGGACATAAGCCGGTGGGAATCTAGGGTCGCAGAGAAAGGAAGCTCCCTGAGAGGTATGAGAGGAGAGGTTGAATTTATTCTTATATGAGTTCCAGAGTTTCAAACCTAGGGACACAACCATATTTTTAGAGTAGATGTCTGGGAGGGAGGGGATAGAGGACCACATAATCCCAGGGAGAAATAGGGGAGTAATAGAGTCTTGTTCAAATTTGACCCACGGGACCTTGGAGTTTTTGATGTTCCATTGGGTTTGTTGTGCATATCTACTGGCTAAGTAATATAGCCAAATACGAGGGACCCCCAGTCCCCCTCTTTTAGAAGAACGGTAAAGAGTATCCCTAGCAAATCTAGAGGGTTTGTCTTGCCAAATTAATTTATTAAGTTGTGCTTGAAGGGTTAGCAGGTAGGACTTAGATACTCTGACTGGAAGGGATCTAAAAAGATAGAGTAACCTGGGGAGGATTACCATTTTGAGGGCTGTAATTCTACCCATGAAGGAGATATGAAGCTGGGACCACATTGTCAGGGTTCTTTTCAGTTTGGAGATCATAGGAGGGTAGTTAAATTCAAAAAGTTTGCTGAACTCTCCTGTCAGACCAATGCCCAAATATGATAGGTGGGTCTCTGCCCATAGAAAATGAAAGGTGTCCTTAAGATGTTGAAGTTCACTTGGGGAGAACCCCACCGGAAGGGCAACCGATTTTGTAACATTGATCTTGAGGCCGGAGACTCCCGCAAAATTTGACAGGGTCTGTAGAAGATTAGGTAGGGAAATATGGGGATTAGTTAAGAACATGAGGACATCATCTGCATACATGCAAAATTTATAGGAAGAGACACCTTTGGTATAACCTGAGATATCTTGGTTAGTGAGTATGGCAATGGCTAGGGGTTCTAGGGCAAGGGCAAAAATCAGGAGGGAAAGTGGACACCCCTGCCTAGTGCCCCGACCCACTGAAAAAAATTCCGAATAACAGCCCGGGATCTTAATGCGAGTTTTGGGATTAACGTAGAGGGCACGGAACCCATGTAAAAATTCATTGCAGAAACCCATACGTTGCAGGAGAATGGAAAGGTAACTCCAGGAGACGCTATCAAACGCCTTATGTATGTCTAGGCTGAGCATGAAGAGTTTTCTGGAGGACAGATTCGCATCCTGAATTATGTTAGTGGCTAACCGGATGTTATCGGTTATGAATCTGTGGGGTATAAACCCTGATTGGAAGGGAGAAATAAGGGAGGAAATAATGGATGCCAGTCTGTCAGTCAGATTCTGTCAGCCAGAATCCTGCTAAAAATTTTTAGGTCATTATTCATGACCGAAATTGGCCTATAATTTTGGGGGACTAAGTGATTTTTATTAGGTTTAGGGATCAAGGACATATTCGCCAGCAGCATTTCGTCCGGGAATCTACCCCCTTGTAGGACCCAGTTAAATAATTGTACCAAGCTGAGGGAAAGAAGGGTAGCAAATTTTTTATAGTATATGGCTGAAAAGCCGTCAGGGCCAGGGGCAGAGCCAATCTTCAAGGTTTTGATCACTTTAAGAACTTCTGAGGTTGTAATGGGAGCATTGAGTTTCTCTATTTGTGTGGGAGAAAGGGAAGGTATAGGGACAATTTGAAACCAAGTGTCTTCTGCCCTTGTGGGTGGGGTTTGGACTGGTGCTAAGAGGGAGGAGTAGAAGTGTTCGAAAATGCGAAGTACCTCCTTGGGATGGGAGGTGTGTAGACCCATCTCTGAGGTCAGTTTGTATACATGCGTGGGCCGGGAGGACTGGTTGAGTTTTCTGGCAAAAAGAGTTGAAGTGGTATTATTATGCAGTAAAAATTTGGCTTTGGACCATCTAAAGGCTTTTTCGGTCTTGGAGGATAGAAGAGAGTCTAGTTCCAGACTCTTTTGGTCTATGAGTTTTCTGGTAGACTCCAAGTATAACGTGGCGGTGTTTTTATATAAGCGATCCAATTCCGTCGTGAGGCCAAGGATTTTTTGTCTATGCATTTTATTATGGGAAGAGGCAATACTGATAAGCTTTCCCCTTATAACTGCTTTATGGGCAGACCATATCATAGAAGGTGGGGTTTCTGGGAGAGCATTAAAGGAGAAGTACTCCTCAATTGACTTGGCTGTCTCGGATTCTGCCACTAAATCCGAGAGCAAAGCTTCGTTCAGTCTCCAGGTGTGTGGGGTGGGAGCGAGACCAATAAAATGCGTTGTAAAAGAGGTGACATGGTGATCCGACCAAACACAAGGGTGGATCATGGCATTCGAGGAATTGGCTAAAATGATGGGGGTAGTGTAAATATAGTCCAACCTGGCGTAACTCTTATGGGGGTGCGAGTAAAAGGTGTATTCTTTTAGTCCCATGTTGTGCGTTCTCCAGGAATCTATTAGCTGGTGATCAACCAGACCTTGTGTTAGAGACCTGGGGAAGGCCTTGGAGGCGGTCGTGGAGGAGGATCTATCCAATGTTGGGTTAGCTACTAAGTTGAAGTCACCCCCTATTATCATGTGGGGCGAGTTCAAGGAGACCAATTTGTCAAAAAAGGATTTAAAGAAGGATGCAGGTGCATCATTAGGGGCATATATGCTGGCTATGGTTATTTCTTTGTTGTGGATTATCCCCTTAATAATGACGAACCTGCTATCCTTGTCTCTATAGCAGTGCTTTACCTCCATTGACAAGGAGGTATGTAATAAAATGGCGGCACCTCTGCTTTTGGTTGAATGAAGGGAGTAAAATGATTGAGGAAAATTCCTATGAAGGAATTTTGAGTGTGAAGAATGTGAGAAATGGGTTTCCTGTAGTAAAAGAATCTTGGCGTACAGATGACTGTATAGATCAAAGGCTTTGCGTCTTTTAATGGGGGAATTGAATCCCTTCACATTATGGGAAATACAGGTGATGACCATGATGTGTCATAGTCGAACTATCACAACATAAAAGGTGCAGAATAAACCCTGTGTGGGAAGTAAGCTGAATTTGTGACCTGGAGTATATGAAACCAAGCAGGGGTACCGCCATTACAGCATTCAATATGAGGCAAGTATGGTATACACTGAAACAAAATAAGAGGTCATGAATCTTAGACACACAAGGCTCATTTGCAATATATATAAAGGACCAGTATTTTAGGTTATGAACTGACTGACCAAAAAAAAGAAAAAGAAAATTTTCATAAAAACATAAAACCAAAAAAAGAAAAAAGCCCAGAATCAGGCTACTAGAAAAGGACATAAAGTTAAACGTCCAAACTGGATCAGGTAGAGTAAAGATTATAACAAAACTTTACCTGATAAAAAAAACAAAATTCACAAGCAAGACAACTAGGTCTCGTACCCAGCAGAACTGCAACTCCGCATTAGTGGGGTTACAGAGCGTGAAACCTGTAGGGCTAACAGCGCCCAAAGTAACAGAAAAAAAAAGAACGTTTGCTGGGTGGGGAGAACATAGCACAGCTCCGAGGGACGGCCACCATCTGTGGGAAGAGAGAAATTGCGGTGCTGAACGTCTCAAGAGATCAATGAGTGATAGTCAGCTGAAAATTCTAGCGTAGTTGTTCTGCGAGGCCTTCTCCAATTTCATAGCGGATCCTCCTTCTGTCTCTTCTGGGTGGTGGGGTTTGCCAAATGGGAGCTGGACGGGGTGTCGACGGGGTGTCGACGGAGGGCGACGTATCACAGCAGCATCCAGGAGGCCAAGCTTCACCAGGATTTCTTGACCCTCTTGTAGAGAGGAAGCAGAAAAAGTGGTACCGTTATGGGGAACCAGCAGTTTGAACGGGAATCCCCATCTGTATCGGATATGAGCAGACTGGAGCACTGTGGTGACTTCTTTCAGGCCTCTGCGTTTGTCCAGGGTAGCTGGAGAGATATCCGGGTAGATCTGAATAGTGTGGTTATCCAGGGTAATCCGTTGATTATTGCGGGCAGCCCTCAGAATTTCCTCCTTAGTGAGAAAGTCCTTCATACAGAGGATCACATCCCGGGGGGGCTTGTCGTCAGGTGGTTTTGGGCGGAGTGCCCTATGGATGCGGTCACACTTGAAGGCCGCAGATTCATAATCTTGGAGAAGTGACTTAAAAAAAAGGATCACCGCTGGGATTAAGTCTGTCTCTGACTCAGGGATGCCTCTAAGCCTTAGATTGTTGCGCCTGTTTCTGTTGTCGAGATCTTCGACTTGGGCCTGAATTGCATTGAGGGCTAAGGCTAGAGAATCGTGTTCACGACTGAGGTCATTATAGGCCAGGGCTAGTTCGTCATGTTTGGTTTCAAGGAGCTCAGTACGTGAGCCTAGGGCAGCTATCTCTTGTGATAGGGTATGGGAGGTTTTATGCAGCTCCGTTTGGAATTTGGTTGCAAGTTTGGTGTACATGGCCTCCAGACTGCTATCCAAGTCTGCCTTAGAGAGGGTGGATTGGTACTCACTTGTGCTGTTCTTGTTAGGAGAGGGGTCCGGCTGTGACGGAGTAGATGGAGCTGGAGAATCCCCTCTCCCCGCGGCGCCATCTTGGGACATGCTGTAATGTTCCCGCGTGCGGAGGAGATAATGGGTTAAGGTGTTCTGAGAGGAGCCCCGAGATTTTCTTCGCTTTGACGACATGCCCCAAGGATATGTGGCTTGAGGGGTTCAAAAAGTAGCATGTTTTGAGCTGATTATGGCCCTCAGGAAGCCTATAGAGTCCCGGGTGGAGCGGAGCTACAGTGTCAGGCGTCCATCTTCCTCTGCGCCGCCCATGCGCCCACGATGTTGCTCAGTCTTTTTTGAACATCATGGATGTTTTTTTTCTTTTCTTCCAAATAACGATTACAAACTATGATCTCCCTGATCTGGATTGGTACACTTGCACTGCTGAAGTGAGTTTCTTCTTCCACAACATCCACATCAGCTAAAAATTAAAAAAACACACCATGTATTATAAATATGCAGGCATCCATCTATTACCTGAAGCTGTGGTCTCAGACACTGACCCATTGTTGACACCATTTCTACCACTTCACCCAGCACTTAATGAACATCTGCATCCACATTTTCAGGGCGTGTGGTGAGTTGCCTTTCTTCATTCGGTGTGGGGTTACTGGTGTCCTCAGCTGTCCCTATTCTTTTCTCCCCTATGTGAATACAAAAGAGGTATACTTGGCAGACAGATATGTTAGGCTAGAAATAGTAATATGAAACATTGCTTGGAAGTGTCTTCCAATTGTTTGTTTTGGCAAAGTTCCAAGCTGAATACATGATTTTTTCCCTTTCAAAAGCTAGAATACTTACCTGTTTTGTGCAAGTTTCACACATGGAGAGACCCCTAGTATATACTGGAGCACCTGTGTGGGACACCATATCAAGGGTGTTATCTTGTCCCACACTAGTGCTCCTGCGTCCAGATGTGTAAACAGCTGCTGAGTGTCCTCGACCTGACACTTAATAAAGTTGTAATTTCATTATAATTTCAAACACATATAGACAACAATATATTAAACTTATTTTTATCTAAATAAGCCTGAACAAATGTAGTTAGCCTGCATCTGCCAAAAACTATGTATTAGTGGTTGAATGAACAATGTTTAATACGAACAATTCCTGTGTCCACAAACCTCAAACTTGGCATTTTAAACTGTACAACAGTAAAGAAAAGCACATGGACCAGCACAAACTAATAATAATAATAGGAACACACGACAAATACTTACTTTTTTGCAGCACTTTCCTGATCTTTCTATACTGATCTTGCTTCCTCAATCAGGTCTGACCAGCGTTTCCTCAATTGATCCTTGGATCGTCGTACCCCAAAAATTCCTGTGCAGACTTCTGACAACTTTAGCCATGATCTTGGCCTTTCTCACATTAGGGTTTCTGTACGGCCCATGATTCCCATCATAGTCTGTCCTCTTTAAAATGTCCACCATCTCCACCATCTCTTCAAAGGACATATTTAAGGCTTTATATCTCCTCCTAGATCTTGAACTGCCTTGCTCCGGGCTTTCCTCATTGCCGATAACAGCACACACCAGCTGTGTCTCCGCCATGTGCTCTCCCACTGCCCGGAAAGAGAAGAGGCGGGGAATACACTAGAAAGAAGGACAGGGGCGGAGTTTCATGCATGCGCAGTGTATATAAAGCATAACACGCGGGTGATGTAACGGACGTACATACGATCTGTGAGTGGAGGACGGAGGATCGTTATCGCCGATCGTTCAAACGAAGGTACAATTGTAAATTGCATCAGTGGTTAGTGGCCTATACTGATTATAGATTGAGGCAATATTGGGACAAGATTATGAGAGTATAGCCTGACATTAACGTTTGTCTTGTGTTGTGTCTTGCAGATAAAATGGTTGATAAATTTACGGCCCCAGATTTCTTGCCTGACTTTATCAAAAAATACCGGGAGCTGCCATGTCTCTGGCAAGTAAAATGCAAGGACTATTCAAACAAGATAAAGAGGAAGGCAGCGA
The DNA here is from genome assembly GCA_037952925.1 of Lithobates clamitans. Classification (NCBI taxonomy): domain Eukaryota; kingdom Metazoa; phylum Chordata; class Amphibia; order Anura; family Ranidae; genus Lithobates; species Lithobates clamitans. The sequence goes on along the minus strand of JBBGZY010000354.1, from coordinate 4,050,092 downwards.
TGGAGAAACTGTTGGAATTAGTGAAGCCTGTGTATCCGATGGCAGACATCAACTATTTGAAGCTCAAAATTGGTAGCCTGGGGAGCACATATAATAGGGAGTGCAAGAAAGTCCAGGATTCCCAGGGATCCGGAGCAGCAGCAGATGACGTAAATGTCCCCACACTGTGGTACTACAACAGCCTGCGTTTTTTGTCCGACCAGACGGAACCCAGGCCATCGCTCTCAACACTTCCTTCAACATCAACTGAGGCTCCTAAGGTCCAACCTGGGCCTTCCACCCAGGAAGAAGATGTGGAGGAGCCCAGCTTGACCCAGGTATAGCATTGTTGAACATATTTCTTGTCAAAAATTGAATGATGTTAAATAGATGTTATTGATCACAAATTTCTGATTTAACAAAGTGGTTTACATATCAATACTGTAGTAGCCAAAAATGACTAGGACAAGAATGAAAAATGCTGGGGTCAGAATGATAGTCTTTTCTATTTGTTAACATTCAATTTGCAACAGTCATGAGCTCAGAATTGTGTGTGACTGATGACCAAAAACCTAAAACTATGTACCATTTTCATACACAGGAAAGTCTCAGCCTCAGCCAAGAGGAGGCTGTGGCAAGCAGCCCGACAGAATCACAGGTTCCTCCCCTCCGCCCTCCAACCAAAAGGACCAGGAAGTCAAGCACCTGGAGGAGGCCACGGCTGCTTCTCTTCGACATGCTACAGCGGCAATTAGCATGGCTCCTGATGGCCAGGAGGCGTTTGGATGCATCACAGCCAATAAATTGAAACAAATGGAGGCGGCCCAGAGCACTGTATGCAAGGAAATAATTATTTAGGCCCTAAACAAGGGGATGAGGGGCAAACTCACCCATCAAACACATCTCTGTGAGTTGGACCATGCTCTTCTACCACCTCCACCAACAACACAGCCACCCCACCCACCACAGCAGCATGGAAGGAAGTCTGGAAGGAAGTGTTGAGAGTGATGGCCTGGGTTTGGTGTGGTCTGGCAAAAAACGCAGGCTGTTGGAAGACTACAGTCTCGGTACATATATGTCATCTGCTGCTGCTCCCGATCTCTCGGAGTCCTGGACCGTATTGTGCTCCCTGTTAAATGGACTCCTCAGGTTACCAATTTGGACAGTCAAATAATTGATGTCTGCCCTGGGGTACAAAGGCTTCACCAATTCCAACTGTTTTTTCATTGTGGCCTTCCTCTTTATTTTGATATGACATTGTGCTCCCTATTAAATTAAGCCTTTTTGTTTTGACAAATACTTGGCTATGTGTTTTATTTCAAAAAGGATAGTTTGTTTTTGAGTAGGCAGGTACATTTCAAAAATACAATGTCAAATTAACAAGGGACACCAACATAGTTGTAATTTGAGGTTAAAAAATACAACATAATAATGGTGTTGTGGTAAAAAAAAAAAATATTCTGGGGATCACTAGAAAAAAAATATTCTGGAGATCATTAGAAAAAAAAATTAAAAAATAATATTCTGGAGATCACTAGAAAAAAAAGAAAAAATAAGTTTGTCAGAACTCTGTGAATATCAGCAGCAAAGGAGCTTTGTTATTATACGATTATAAAGAAGAAGAGAATGTGCTGCATTGAGCGATTTCATAGTTTGCTGCGTCACGAATGTGATATCTCCATTATGAACACTAGTTTTACAAGACCGAGTGCTTCTGCCTCGTACTTGATTCTGAGCATGCGTGTTTGTACTTTGGACTTTTGTCAGACTGACTTGTGTACAAACGATCGGAAAGTCCGACAACACACATTTGTTGGCGGAAAATTTGAGAGCATGCTAGCCAAAAAGTCTGACAACAAATGCCTGATGGAGCATACACACGGTCGGACTTACCGCCAACAAGCTCACATCCAACATTTCCCGACGGAAAATCCGATCGTGTGTACGCGGCATAAAGGTGGGCTACACATGATGGGACCAGGTACCATCTGGTAACTGTTTTGAATTCAGACTTGATAGTATTCACATTAATAGAGCAAGAGGCTATTGTGGCCCAGATTTGCAGCCAATCTGCTTTATCTCTGGTGCCCAGGAGGTCTGTCTCCCACTTGGAAATGTAAGCGTGATCGGTGTGGTGGTTGGAAATGTTCAATTGAGAGCAGGGATGTGTGGTGGGGTCAGTGGCTGGTGAGGCACTGGCTAGTATCAGAACCAGATACACACAGGTTACATACGCCGCAAACGTGAGAAAAAATTCTAGCACTAGACCTCCTCTGTACCTCTAAACATGTAACCTGTAAAATATTTTAAAGCTTCACCTATGGAGATTTTTAAGTACTGAAGTTTGGCGCCATTCCAAAAGCATGAGCAGTTTTAAAGCATGACATGTCAGGTATCTATTTACTCGGCGTAACATCATCTTTCATAGTATACAAAAAAATCGTGCTAACTTTAGTGGGTTTTTTTTGTTTGTTTTTTATTCATGAAACAGTTTATTTCCAAAAAAAACACGTTTAAAACATTTCTGCACAAATACTGTTCAATAAAAAAGTTGCAACGACCACCATTTTATTCCCTAGGGTGTCTGCTAAAACAATATATATAATATTTGGGGGTTCTAAGTAATTTTCTAACAAAAAAATATGATTTTACATGTAGGAAAGAAGTGTCAGAATTGGGTTGGGTGGCAAGGGGTTAATTATATAAGTAAGTAATATACAAATAATTATTATACATATATTTTTTTTAAGGTAATTTGCAATATTTTCAAAAACTGTACTCAAGCAGGTGGCTTAACGGACAAATTACTGATGTTTGAAGTTATAACTTCAAACCAGGAATTTCACTGTAAATCGATAAATAATACATTATTATGTTATAACATATAGCATAATAATATATGATTTACCTTGATTAAAACAGTACCTTTTCAGCAGCAGAAGATTCTCATTCTCCCTCTTAACTGTGTGAGAAAAACATGGAATTATGGATAAATCTCATACCCATAAACCCATGTTTTTTCCTTGTAGTTAAGAGGGCTGGGCTGGAAGGGAGCATTTGTCTCTTAGACACATGCCTCCTTTTATGACCCTGCAGTGAGAGGAGAGCCTCCACTGCAGCATTTTTATTAGACAGTTGGGGCCAATGGCAGTTTAGCATTGGTCCAAGGCTCCAAGCTGTCCATTGAGCTCAGTGCCTCTGAAAGGAAGTGAGAGGCACTGTGAGCTCATCCTCTCAGTCCGCTGCAAACAGAGTGTGCCATCTTGTATTTAAACTGGCCGCTCTGTATGAAGCTTCTGACAGGCTGCACAAGGAGCCCCGTATCTTCGGAACCATAGGTCCCAGGAGCCCTACAGGTTGCCAAGCTATGGCCCTTGAAGCTTGATGGTTTTGTTTTTTTATGCTCATGGCTCTACCTCGCCTGTCTCCCCTGACTGCACATCCCTGATTGAGAGTAGAGAATAAAAATCAGTTTAGGGGAGAGAAGTGGTGGTGGCATATAATGTTCAAATAATGATAGCTGACTCGTAAGGTTATTATATTAGTGAATATGGCGGAGGGCCAGTTTTTTCTTGTAAGAATCAAAATATTTTGGAAGATGGGGCCATTGGGAAAAGCATGGGCACAAAGAAACTTACGGAGGTGCCACCAATAGAAGGCTCCTGGGGACTCTAGTCCCGGAGTAAACATTGGGTTAGCAAGGAGGAATGAGAGTGGTAAATGTGGTGAAAGCAATTTGCTAAAATATTTGGTGGAGTCCCAAATAGCAAGGATATGTCTCATAAGAGGGCTCATTGAAGTAGGTCGAGATTTAGGTGGGAGCCAAAAGAGTGAACAAACAGCAACTGGTGAGCAACAGAAAACCTCCAAATCTATCGACAGAGGAGCCTGTCGGGAAGCATATAGGGAGGTCAGCGGGGAAATTTGTGCAGCTGCAAAGTATTTGCTGAAATCAGGGACTTTTATGGGTAAACACTGTATGTCGGGAGACCCAAGGTTTTTTTATTAGACCATATGAAACAAGATACAGGTATGTGATTCTGAAAGGATCTCAACACATACGATGGTGTCAGGGAAATGGCCGTATTGTGGGCAATCCCGCCAGTAACCGTCATGGTTGCGCCAGACGAGTTTCCTTGCGCTTGCACGCGCGCAGATGGGCGGCAGCCAGGACACGGCGGTCTGTGCGCACCGGTGCATGCGCATGCTGTGACAATTGTAGGCGCACCCCCGGGCCTATTTAAACCTACCACCAATGCCGCATACACATGACCGGACTTTCTGGCAAACTAGGTCCGACAGGATGAGTCCGTCGGACAATCCGATCGTGTGTGGGCTAGTCCAATCATTTTTGGGGGAAAAAATCCAATGGACATAGACATAGAACATGTTTCAAATCTGTCCGATGGTCTAAAAATCGGGTAAACTGTACGTCTGTATGCTGGTCCGACGGACCAAATACAATGCAAGGAAAGCTATTGGCTACTGGCTATTGAACTTCCTTTTTTTTGTCCCGCTTATGTCATCACGTACAAAACGAACTGACTTTTGACCGAACTTAGTCCGTTCGTGTGTGGCCAAGTCCGTTCGTTCTGAAAGTCCGTCGGACCTCTGCCGAAAGTCAGTCGGAAGACCATCGGACCTAGTTTGCCGGAAAGTCTGGTCGTGTGTACGCGGCATGACACTTGCGGTTTGCTGGATTATCAACAGCTTCCTGTGTTCCTGTGCCTTGTATACCCTGAAGACCCCTGGCTTGACCTCTGCTTGGCTTGACCTGTGATCCTGTCTATCTCCTCGCTCTGACCTCGGCTTAGCTGACTACTCTTCGATCCTCTGCCCTCTGTGTATGACCTGGCTTGTTCCTGCACTCCTTTTGGACTGTCTCCTGGCATATGACCCCTGGCCTGGCTGCGGACCCTGTTCCTGGTTTACCCTGCCGTTCCTTACTCAAGACTTCTCTTCGTACGGGTGCCCACACTGCCCAGTGCACTCCAGCCATCTACTGCCAACCAGCCAGCCTGCAGCATTTCCGGCAACCCGTGCACCTTTGGGCACCGCATCCCCTATCACTCCCAGGGGAGCGCTGCACTCAGCCACTAGGGACGCCCTCTCAGCAACCTGGCCTCACACCAGAGACTTCACAGATGGGATGGGGACTGGGATAGTGCGGAATAAGTATAGTAGTTTCGCCAGTATGGTCATTTTGGTAGCGTTGATCTTTCCTATCCAACAGAAGTGGTAGTGAGACCACCTAGAGAAGAGGGCTTTTAATTCACAGTAAAGGGGGATGTAGTTGGCAGTGTATAGGGCCTGGTAAGAACTTGTGAGATTAATTTCTAGGTAATTAACCACTTGCTTACTGGGCACTAAAACCCCCTTCCTGCCCAGGCCAATTTTTAGCTTTTAACGTTTCTACTCTTTGAATGACAATTGCGCGTTCATGCAACATTGTACCCAAATGAAATTTTTATCTTCTTTTTCCCACAAATAGACATTTTTTTTGTGGTATTTAATCACTGCTGGGTTTTTTATTTATTGTTAAAAAATAAAAAAAGACCCAAAAATTTGAAAAAAAAAACCCACAGTTTTATATTTTGTTGTGAAATTTTGCAAACAGGTAATTTTTCTCCTTCATTGATGTATGCTGATGAGCCTGCACTGATGGGCACCGATAGGCACAGATAGGTGGCAATGGTGAGCACTGATGAGGCGGCACTGGTGGGTACTGATAGGTGGCACTGGTGGGCACTGAGATGTGGCACTAATGGGTGACACTGAAGGGCATTGATAAGTGGCACTGAAGGGCACTGATAGGTGGCACTGATACAGTAGCTGGCACTGATGGGTGGCAGTGATGGGCACTGGTAGGTGACACCGATGTGACACCGATAGGCAGCACTGCTAGGTGACACTGATGAGGCACTGATTGGCACCACTAGTGGACATTGAGAGGTGGCATTGGTGGGCATTGATAGGGGCACTGATTGGTGGCACTGATATGCACTAGTGGGCACTGATTGGTGGCACTGGTGTGCAGTGATGAGGTGGCTGTTCCTCTTCCTCTTTGGGACTGATGTCCCTTTCACTGAAGCCAGTGATTGGCCTTTTTTTCTCCTCGCGCAAAAAAAAAGATAACCGATCTTCTGTTTACATCACGTGATCAGCTGTGATTGGCTGACAGTTGATCACATAGTAAGGGGCTGGGATCTCATTGACTCGGTGATCACAGAGCGCGCTGCGCACCCCTCAGGGGGCACGCAAGGAGCATGCCTTTGGCCTCCCGGTTATGTAGGCCCGCGCTGTAGCCGTCATTCGGCTATAGCACGGACGGGAAGGAGTTAAGGTGGGTGGAAGCCCATACAAATTTAAAATTTTGCTTCAAGGAGGTGAACTCTGCATCAGGAAGTGTGATACTAAGAGCCATATACTTGTTTTCATTAATGGAGAGATCCAATATGTCTGAAAATTAGGTAGAGTGGTATGCGATTGGGTTAGAGTAGGTCGTCAGCAAATGGGCTCATTTTGTATGAATTAAGTCCCAATTCAATGCCTCGGATATCAAGGTTAGATCTGATGAGGCAGCCAGTGGCTCCAAAGCTAAAAAGAACAGGATTGGAGTGAGTAGACAACCCTGGTGGGTGCCTCTATTGATCTGCAGAGGTGTAGAGTGGTATGAAAGATAACACACTGTAGCCGAAGGGTTATGGTATAGTACTTTCAGCCAGGATAGAAAGTGAGGTGGAAAGCCCCATTTGTATATGTAGTCCATTGAAAGAGAATCAAAGGCCTCATAGATGTCAAGACTAAGTATCATTCCAGGGATGTGTTTTTTGGTGCTTCGGGCGGATCAGATGGATGACTTTACGGGTGTTATCCGATGATTGGCGAAAGGGGATGAAACCCACCTAGTCCTTATGGATCAAAGTCTGTAAAAAAAGTATTGGTTCTGGTTGCTATGATCTTAAACAATATTTTCAAATCCACATTTAATAATGAAATGGAGTGGTAGTTCTGTGGATCTAGTGAATCTCTACTGGGTTTCGGAGGCATTACGATGTGTGCAGAGAGGGAGGAGGGATGGCGATCTGAACATGTGTGCAGATGATTAAAGAGATTGTAAAGTAAAGACAAAGGCTAAATTAGCCTATACGGGGATAGGGGAAAAAAGAAATAAATTCCCTTTTCCCCTAGGGACTTTTAAGGTGCTTCTTAACTCAACAATTAAGCAATAATTTCCGTACCAGTTATAAAATTATTATTTTTATTTGATAAAGATTAAAACCATCTGTGTCTCACATAGAAAGAAAGAGACATAAAAAAGCGCTTAAACATAAATAAATTTGACATAAATTCATTAACATTATACAATGCTACATAAAGCAGCTACTTATAGGTGCCATAACAATCTGCCGCTTGCTCGACATGTTTCGCTCAAATGTGAGCTTCTTCAGGAGTATTTAAAGGCAAATGATTGTGGTGGACTCAAGCAGTCAGTTGACTATTTTTGTCCTTCCTAAATTCGATTAAAGAGATTGGTCAAATGTGGAGCGAGGAGGTCCGGGAACTTTTTGTAGTATGATGCTGAGAAGCCATCGGGGCCTGGAGTTTGCTGCGTTTTGAGGGATTTGATCACCCCAAGGACTTCTGGGATGGGGATCTTGGCCTCTACAGTGTCCAGCATTTTTTGAGAGAGGGAAGGGAGTGTAATGTTCTGAAATAGGGTTTCTGCCAGGCCTGTATGGAAGAGGCCGGAGCGTTGGTAGAGTGTAGATAAGGTAGAAGTAAATTTGTCCACGAATGTGGAAGGGAGTTATAACATTATTCGACAGGCGTAATTTAATGGGTTTGGTTTCTCGCACATGAGCATTAAGTAAATTTACCAACATTGGCCCTGGTTTATTGGGGCAAGCATAAGATTTTTGCTTCTCGGGCCTATCATTGAGGAGAAGGTTAAGTTCGGATTGCTTCGTGTTTATTTGTTTCCATAGTGATGTGGATTGTGACGTCTTGAATTTTGTTTTCAATTGCGTTAGTGTGTTGGAGAGTGACTGGATTTTAGCTTCCCTCTCTTTTTTCGTAGGGGAGGAGACGGAAGCTGCATTTTCAGTTAAATAGTTAGAGAGGACCGAATTGCCTCCGTTGTGTCTTTAACCACTTGCCGACCTACTCACGCAGATATACTGCGGCAGGTGGGCTCTCCTGTAAGAACTGATGTACCTGTACGTCAGTCCGCATAAGCAGGATAGCAGGCGGGAGCGGGTCCCACAGAAGCGATGTCCGCCGGCGGTCTGCGATTGTGACGAGGAGGGGCAGAACGAGGAACTGCCAATGTAAACAAGGAATTACAGTTAGAACACGCTGAGGGAACATACTTAACCCGCGAATCACCCCTAGTGTTAACCCCTTCTCTGCCAGTGTCATTTTTACATTGATCAGTGCATTTTTAAAGCACTGATCAATGTAATAATGTCACTGGTCCCCAAAAAGTGTAATTTGGGGTCAGATTTGTCCAGCGCAATGTCGCAGTCCTGCTAAAAATCACAGATCGTTGCCATTACCATTAAAAACTATATAAAAAAAAATGAAGGTCCCTAATATGTAGAAGAATATATATCGACCTAAACTAACTGATGACTAATTTCGGGGTTTTTTTTGGATATATCGCAAAAAATTTAAAACCGCAGAGGTGATCAAATACCACCAAAAGAAAGCTCTATTTGTGGGAAAAAAAGGACATCAATTTTGTTTGGGTACAGCGTTGCACGACTATGCAATTGTTCCTTAAAGCAACGCAGTGCTGTATCGCAAAAAATGCTCTGGTCATTAAGGGGGTAAATCCTTCCGGGGCTGAAGTGGGTAAAGGATAATATGGAGTCATTCAAAGGTTATATGTAACACCTCAGGTTTGAGATCAAAGATTTACAGTCAAGAGAGAGTGGCGAATGGTCAGACCAGGGAGAAAAAAAAAATTCTAAGATTTAGAATATCCATAAGGAAGGATTGCTGTACAAAAAAAGTGATTGATGCACGTAAAATGATTATGAGACGCTGAATAGAATGTATAGTATAGTATAGTATATAGTATAGTATGTATAGTATAGTATGGATAGTCTCAAGCTCTGGGGTTTAACTCTCACCATGCATCTACCAAATTATATTCTGTTAAAAGATCATTAAAGCGTTGCGGTTGATGTTTCCGGTTGAGTTTTGAGATGATGTAGAGGTAGAGGAGGACCTATCTAGATTCCCGTCCAGGACCATATTACTATCCCCCATCACAACAATGCCCCATACACACGGTCGGATTTTCAGATGGAAAATGTCCGATCGGAGCGTGTTGTCGGATATTCCGACCATGTGTGGGCTCCATCGGACATTTTCCATTGGATTTTCCGACACACAAAGTTTGAGAGCAGGCTATAAAATTTTCTGACAACAAAATCCGATCGCGTCAATTCCGACTGTGTGTGGCCAGTTCCGACGCACGAAGTGCCAGGCATGCTCAGAAGAAATTCTGAGATGGAACAGCTCGGTCTGGTAAAATTAGCATTCGGAATGGATAGAGCACTTTCGTCACGCTGCAACGTATACAGCGCACTCTCTTCTTCTTTATAATGTGAGAAGAATGAAGTAGTTTTGCTGCTTATATTCACATAGACTTCTCACAAACTTTTTTCTTTATTATTTATTGTGATTCCCTCAATATATTTTGATTTGTCACATCTGACCATTTTTTTTAAATTTTTTTTTAATTGTCACAAATTTTTTTTCAAGGCTGTTTTTTTCTCTAATTTTGTTTGCTTTTTAATAAAGAATATTTTTGGGTGTGTTTTGTGTGTCAAGTTACCACAACACCATTGATATCTTGTATTATTGTTTGGTGTTGGTGTCTCTTGTTAATTTCACATAGTATTTTTGAAATGTACCTGCCTCCTCACCAACTGTGTTTTTTTAAGGAAAACACACATAGGCAAGTATAATTGAACCAAAAATTCCTTTATTAAGGGCTCACAACCAAACAAAGAGGGAGGCAACACTGGAGAAACAGCAGAAATTGGTGAAGCCTTTGGCCCCCAGGGCACACATCAATTATTTTCAAGCAAAATTGGTGGCCTGAGGAGTCCATATCTAAGGGAGTGCAGTCTGGTCCCGAAGTCCCAGAGATCATGAAAGCAGCAGATGACATCTGTGTCCCCAGGCTGTGGTCATACAAGAGGCTGCATCTTTTTTCAGACCAGACTGAACCCAGGTCATCACTCTCTGGTCTTCCTTCCACGCTGTGGCTCTGGTGGTGGAGTTGTGGCAGTAGGAGGATGAGGAGGATGGTCCAACTCAATCACGTCGGTCTTGGGTGTGATTTCGCCACTCACCTCCTTAGTTAGGACTTTATAAATAATTTTCTCATACATGAGGCGTTGACCCTCCTGCATGCCCTTCAGTTTGGTGGCAGCCATGCAGGCAAAGGCCTCTTCAGGAGTGGGTAAGGCTCTGAGGGACGCAGAAGCCTCCTGAATGAGCTTGAGTGCATGTGAGTCTCCTTCCTCGGTCTTTTGTATGGAAGGCGGAGGGGAGGAACCTGCGATTCTGTCAGGCTGCGACTGGTCCCAGGCTTCTCCTGGCTGCAACTTAGCCCCGCCTCCTCCTGGCTGCCACTTACCCCTGCCTACTCCTGGCTGCCACATTCCACAGCCTCCTCCTGTGTGCCACATTCCAGAGCCTCCTCCTGGCTGAGGTCTTCCTGTGTATGAAAAAGGGACATAGTTTTAGTTTTTTATTCATCAATCACACACAATTGTCATCTCATGACTGTTGCAAATTGAATGTTAACAAATATAACTGATGATCATTCTGAGCCCAGCATTTTTCATTCTTGTCCCAAATATTTTGGTCCACTACTGTCTATTGATATGTAAAACACTTTATTAAATCAGCAATTAGTGATCAATAATGACATCTAGTAAAGATCGTTTATTTCTTGACCAGAAATCTGTAGAAGAATGCTATACCTGGCTTCATCTGGGCTCCTCCACTTCTTCCTGGCTGGAAGTCCCAGGTTGGACATCGGAAGCCTCAGCTGGGGTGGAAGGAAGAGTAGAAGGAAGGGTTGAGAGGGATTCCCTGACTCCAGTCTGGTCTGACAGAAATCGCAGTCTCTCATAGTACCACAGTCTGGGCACATAAATGAAATCTGCTCCAGCTCCGGATCTCTGGGAATCCGTGACCTTCTTGCGCTCCCTTAGATAAGTTCTCCTCAGGCCACCAATTTTCGTTTTTAAATAGGGGATGGTTGCTGTGGGGACCACCGGCTTCACCAACTACAGCAGTTTCTCCAGGGCTGCCTGCCTCTTTTGTTTATGATTGTGATTGTTTGACCTGCCACAGACAGGGCAGCTCCCTGTACTTGTTCTATGAACAGGGGGAGGAAGTTGTGGTCATTGAAGCCATCCATTTTATCTGCAAGACACAACACAAGACAAAGCCTAATGTCAGGCAAAACTCTCCTAATCTTGTTACAATATAGGCCTCAATCTAGAAGCAGTATAGGCCCAAGTTTAGATCTTACCTTCGTTATCACGATCGGCGCCTCCTATACTCACACACACAGATCGTATATACTACGCACGCGTGTTACCCTTTATACACACTGCGCATGCATGTAACTCTGCCCGCCCCTGACGTTCTTTCTAGTCTATTCCCCACCCCTTTTCGTTTGGCGCAGTGGGGGAAGAGCACATGGCGGAGACACAGCAGGTGCGTGCTAATTACAGCAACGAGGAGGAGGAGGAGGAAAGCCTGGAGCCCGAAACGTCTGGATCCAGAAGGAGAAGATTAAAGGCCTCAAATATGTCCTTTGGGGAGATGTTGGAGATGGTCAACATCCTGAAAAAGTCCGACTATGATGGGAAGTATGGACCTTACCCCAACCCCAATGTCCGAAAGGCCAAGATAATGGCGAAAGTGGTCAAGAGTCTGCACCGGAATTTCGGGGTACGACGATCGAAAGATCAGCTCAGGAAACGGTGGTCAGACCTCAAATTAAGAGAACACGAGCAGTACAGAAAGTCTTTTTGTGATTATTACGTTCGTGTTGATCCATGTGCTTTTCTTAACTGTTGTACAGTTTAAAATGGCAACTTTTATGTTCATGGGCACATTATTCGTTCATATCAAACATTTTTTTTTTGGCCTATAAAATACCATTGTTTTGGCCATATGCATTTGACCACATTTTTTAGGGCCTACTTGTATGAAAATAATTTGGATGTGTAGATGGGTTTGTTACTAGAATGAAATGCAAACTAGATTCTGTGTAAGGAGAGGACACGCAGCAGCTGTTTACACATCTGGACTCTGGAACACTAGTGTGGGACACAAGAACACCCTTTTTATTAGGGGGTCCACACAGGTGCTCCAGTGTATACTATAGGGGGGTCTCCATCTGTGAAGCTTGTACAAGACAGGTAAAGTATTGAAGCTTGACGAAGGACACTAAAAATTCTACATCTTGGAACTCTGCCAAAATAGACAATTGTACCCCACTTCCAAGCAATGTTTCATATTTATAGTTCTGCCATAAAATATCTGTGTGCTAAGTATACCATTTTTTTTTTATATAGGGGAGAAAAGACTCGGAGGACACCCCTCATCCGAGGAGACCAGAGACCCCCCGCCTCTGGAAGAAGGGGAAATCCCCCAAAGACAAGAAGAGCAGGAGGAGGAAGACGTGGAGGAACTAGTCACCACAACAGGTTAGTGTCTGCGACCACAGGCTCAGGTAAGAGATGGATGCCGGCATATTTATAATACATGTTTTTTTTTTGTTTCTATCTTTTTAGGTGATCATAATGTTGTGGATCCAGGGCATTTCACCTAGGAAAGTGCACAGATCCTGATTGGGGAGATCATGGTGTGTAATGTTGTATTGGAAAACATCAAGAAAAACATCAATGATGTTATTCAAAAAAATAAGAACATCATTGATGTTTTGGGGAGAGTTTAAAACCCCTCCAAATCCCTTTCTTCTATGGTGTGCTACAATTTTTACATTTTTTGTCGAATTGTAGAAAAGTCAAATTTTGAAGAGGCACACAGTGTGTCAACATGTGCTATCTGCCATCACGTGAGATCAATGGACGCGTTTTGGGGGTGCAACCCCTTCCTCAATAATAAAGTAGCTGAGAGGAAGGGGTTGCTCCCCCAAAACACGTCCCTTGATCCCCCATGATGGCAGCTAGCACATGTTGACATTCGGCTTTTTGTGTTCATTTTGAATTCCGGCTTCAGGCCCAACTGAGCCAGCATAGTTGGCAGAATGTTGCCGTAAAAAGTTGTGTAGAACACAGCACGCCAGGATAATGTGATTCAGTTTGTACTCCGCCATATGTATGGGTGTAAGAAATAGTAATTAAAAACCCTCTGGTCCCGGGTGAGGGTCCTCATCGGGAATGGCCGCATAAGATGGTCCCCCAGCGCAAAAGCTTCGTCCGCAATGAAGACGAATGGGAGTCCTTCCACATTGTCTTCTGGAGGTGGCAAGTCCAAGCTGCCATTCTGGAGACGCCTTTAGAACTCGGTCTGGGCGATGACTCCACCATCGGACATCCGGCCATTCTTCCCCACGTCCACATACAGGAACTCATAAGTAGCCGACACCACTGCCAACATCACAATACTATTGAACCCCTTATAATTATAATAGTACGACCCTGAGTTGAATGGTGGAATGATGTGGACGTGTTTCCCATCAAATTGCCCCTCGCAGTTAGGAAAGTCCCACCGCTGGCCAAAGTGGGAGGCCACAGTCTGCCATTCCTGTGGCGTGGAAGGAAACTGTTGAGGAAAACAAAACAAAATTAGTCTTTTTGCACATAAAAACATGGAAAGCAGATTAGACACAAACATTCTTGGCCAACATCAAGATAACATTTATTTATGGGAATTTTTAAACACCAAAGTATAAGGTACACCTATCATATGCCCCCCCCCCTCTCCTGGGCCATTTCTAACATTATAGGGGGGGAGCTCTTGGACAGGTAACCCTCTCCACTTCATTGAGAGATGAATGCCTAAATAATGGGTATTACTTTGAACAGCCCCTCCTCAGTTACACTATTGGCAGCCCACTGGACAGGTAAGAAGTGTCATAATACAAAGATATAAATACACACTGTACACATTTGAGCACATTTGGACATTCTGCTATTACCTATCAAGATAATAATAGGATACAAAAACTTTAAACATTACCATTTGAAAGTATACAGGCAGGCCCTTGCACTACATGCTTTGGGGAATTCATCCATACATCTGACCACAAAAGAGGTGGGTATAGTGTGTATGGGTTTGGCAAAGTCAGTAGATAGAGTATTGAGTATAGATAGAGAATTGGTATCAGCTGACTTAGCAGTTGGGGGAGGGAGGGTTCCAAATGATTTGGGGACCCCCAAAAAAAGCCTCTGGCACTCTGAAAGAAAAATACATAAAAATCCAACATGCATGAGGACAAAGAGGACATTCACAGCATATTACAATCATGGTAATTAGGGAATGAGGAAAGAAATACAATATATTATCAAACATTATATACAATAAAATGTGATATTAAAGGTAAAAAATCTTACCTTAATATACTCCTTCTGCAGGACCTTAATGATGGCAGAAAGGGTCTCTGGGATAATGATCCCCAGAGCCTGGGGGGAGATGCCTGTCGAGAACTTCAAGTCCTGCAGGCTTCTCCCCGTCGCCAAGTACCACAGGGTGGCGATGAGCCTCTGCTCCGGAGTGATGGCTTGCCTCATGCAGGTATCCTGCCTGCTAATATAAGGGGTCAGCAAAGCCAACAAACACTGAAATACAGAGTCCGTCATCCGGAGAAAGTTCCTGAAATCATCAGGATTATTCTCACGAATCTCACGGAGCAAAGGCACATGAAAAAACTGGTCACGCTGAAGCAACCAATTCTTGGTCCATGAACTCCTCCCCACCCTGTTCATGGACTGGACTTGTGTCAAGGTCAGGACCCCAACACCAAGCCCCCACACAGCACGAACTCTACGAGGAGTACGTATACGGAACATGGCTAGAAAACAGTCGGCTGCTCAGAGCGAAGTAACAGAACGCACTGAAGAACAGCAAGCCTGTGAAGAGCGACCTGAAAAACAGTAACGAACGAACAAGAACACAATGACAAGTCACGTGTAGCTTGCTTGCACGCACTGAAGAGCAGATACAAACCCACAAGCACAAACTGAACAGCAGAAAACGATCTGAAAACCACGAGTCTGAAAAAGCGCGAATTGTCTCTCACCAAACTTTTACTAACACGAGATTAGCAAAAGGAGCCCAAAGGGTGCAGCGCTTGGTTCTGAACTGGCCTTTTCTAGTCTCGTACGTGGTTTACGTCACCGCGTTCTTGGTGATCGGAAATACCTACAACTTTGTGCACGCAAAACAAGTTTGAGCCAACATCCGTCTGAAAAAATCCTAGAATTTTGTTGTCGGAATGTCCAATCAATGTCCGACCGTGTGTACGGGGCATTAGCGTACCCCCTTTTTTTTTTTCTATATTTCAATGTTTCTTTAAGCGCAGTAACGCGCAATAGGTGAGAGAAGAGCCGAGTCTGATGCATGTTAGGAGCGTAATAGTTTACAATCGTCAGTTCTACATCAGAGATTTTCCCCTGGAGGAGTAAAAATCGTTCAGTGGGGTCAGCTATTTCAAGGGAGCATATAAACAGAGTGTTTTTATGGAATGCCGCCAGTACTGCTCTCTTTTTTTTTTTCACTGAAACTCCCCTGAAATGTTTGAGGATAATTTTGGTGTAAGAATTTAGATTGGGAGGAAACAGAAATCCTGGCTTCCTGTACTCCTACCAATGTTAGCGTGTCTGAAAGAGAAGTAAGTAAATGCGCACCTACGTTTCTGAGAGCCTTGTACATTGTGTGAGATAATGGTGAATTTGGAAGAAGCCATTACGGTGGTTGAAATTCAAATCTTAATGCCAGAAGCTCTGCAGTCAAGCTCACAAGGTTGTTTAGGAACTTGGGCATCCCGACGCCCACTAAAAGGTAAGGCGTAGGAGTGGGTAAAGGAAGAGAAGAGAAGAGACAAATAGTTGTAGCGCTGGTAGATTTACAATCTACCGCAAGTTAGGTAAATTTAGTAAATAGTGTGTTAGGAAGGTTATCAGTTCACCTCAGTTCCAGCTTGGCTGACGTTGTGTGTGCTTCCGTGCTGACCGGTGGGTGACGCTGTTGCTACTGGTCAGTGTTGGAAAGGCAACGTGTCGAAGTGTACAGATGCTCCTCTGTCTCGGAGACAAGCTCGGTGGAGTTGATCCCAATGGACAGCCGAGTTGATCCCAATGGAGGACCCTTCTTGGAGAGATCACGCATTGAGCTGGTCTATAGAGGGGCCTGGTGACTCGGCTGGAGGACGTATCCAAAAGAAGTAACTATACAGCATAGTGTTGTCGGCTCGCCTTAAAGGTTCAGGCACTGTGACTGACTTTCACTGCAGAAAATCTACGGATTTACCCCCCAAACAAGTCTGTAGCAGAGACTTTTGATTCGTGCTGCATGCTGGCTGCTAGACCAGTGAGAGAGGCCTATCCAGACGAGCAAGGAGTGTGTCCCACAAGGGGAGCGCATTCCACATAATTATCTGAATTCTACCAGGACATTTGCCGCTAAGATTCTGCAAGAAAATATTTGAGTTTCTCCTAAAAGTTTCCTTTATCGCCTCTTTCCTGCTTCTTCATAAAGTTTGTCTGTTTAATAAAGCATTGAAAACGTACTCCAGTGTTGGTGCGTGTGTTGTCCACAAGTAAACTCAAGGGAACCCTAGACCCGGTGCCGGTGAAACAGAGGGAAGCAAGGTGAAGGTAACAGACCCGCTTAAACCAGCAGCTCCACCGTGAGTTAGTGCTACATGTGGGGGTGTCGTCCGGGATTTGTTGACCGTCAATTGTTGCAACCCAGTGGAGTGTTTTACCGGGAGTATACAGAGAGAGCTGGACTTTGAGAAAAATCTTTTCAGGAAGAGGAAAGATTAAACTGCAGGACTTTGCTTTTGAGAGCGTAGACGCTGGGCACCAGAAAAAGGCCCAGGAGCTACGTGACTGAAAGAACAAGTGAGAGGAGTTACCCTACTTGCTACCGCCTGGGACGCGTGTAGTGTGCTTGGCGCCAGAGTAGAGGAGAGGCCTCGTGATTGTGCTGAAAAGATCAGAGTGTGGCCATGTCTTTTCTGGCGTGGCAATCAGTTGCGAGACCCAGAGTGTTCCCTGCAAGCACCGTGATGAATACTGTGCAATCTGGAACTCTGCTCACGGATACTGGAGTTCGAATGAAGCCGCAGGGGAAGTTTGTCCTGTATACCTCGGGAGATGTTGAGGGATTGGGCATGACCTAAAGAAAAAAGCAGTACAGCGCTTAAAATAAAATTATATAAACTAAATAAAGAGTCCAACATGAACCAATAGTAGACAAATGTCCAGTGATTCCTCCGGTGATTCAGGTGACAAGAACAAACGAATGGTGACTATAGTGACACAAATGGACCTCCACCTTCAGTGACACCAGCTGCTCACCTCAATGGATGGACCCCTGAGTATATCAGTCAGGTCAAAAACAGCTGTTCCCTCACAGGGACAATACCACAGAAAGATAGCAACAGCAGCAGCGGTAGCCTGGAGATGTCAGCTCTCAGTAGTCAGCATACAGGCAGATGATCACATGTAAAAGATTCAAGAAAGGATCTAGTGCTCTCCGTATAATAGTAATAGACCAATTTATTAAAAAATATAAGAAAGACACTCACATTGCAATGCACTGTGCCCCAGTGCGAAGGATATAAGTGTAAATGGAGCGGATGTCCCAATGTAAGATGAACGAGCGGAGAGCGCGGGTGACGTCACGATCGTAGCACGTGGATGCCGTACGCGTTACGTCCCTCAAAGTGGGCGGGACTTCATCAGCGGCAACGACTGAGCGTAGGGACGCCACCTAAATGCAAATCCGCTCTTCCTAATTAACCAATGGGCACAACTGTGTACTTTCCTCTATGATAACCCAATCTGACTGCTCATAGCCCGGAACAGGAAGTGGCTTAATGAGCTCCTCCCGAACTACCAATAAGCTTGAATGCGCCGTCACTGTGGTAACCAGGGTCAAACAAACAAACCAGGAAGTCACTATCTTCATGAAATAGTCACGGGTATATATATAAAAGCTAATGTTAAAAGACAATGATACATTGCCACAAGAACATAACTAAATAACTAAAAAGGTGAAAAATAAAATATGATGTAAAATGTATAAATTATACACGAATGTATAATTATAAAGGCAATCAGTGTTAACCCCATGCCTCCGCTCAACATCCCGGGTCATCCACTCCATTAATGCAGATTACATACATTTAGCGAGAATTAAATGAAAAACAAAGATTGCATATAAAACATTACATGAGAAACATTAATAAAGAATCTTTAAAACAAAAAACCAAAAAAGTTGCTAACGATCGGAAATAAAACAGTTAACATCAAATTCGACGTTCAACCCCCCTGGAACAAGAACCTTAGTCTCGTGAATCCAGTGAGATTCTCTGCGACTTATTTGGCGCAGAAAGTTGCCCCCCCTCCAATGTTTGTCAACTCTCTCTATACCCCAAAAGCTTAAACCCCTGGGGTTTTGGTTGTGTACCAATTTAAAATGCTTTGAAACGTTGTGTGTTTTTATCCCTTTTTTAATATTGTTGACATGTTCCCCTAGGCGGACATGTAAAGGGCGGGATGTCCTACCAATATACTGTAAGCCACACTTGCACTGTAACATATAGACAACCCCAACCGTAGTGCACGTTATGAGTTGATCTATTTTGTATTCTTTACCGGTGGAGGTGGCCTTAAAACTTTTACGTTTTTTGTTGTTACACTTGGAGTGCCTGCAGGCTGTGCACCGCCCACAGGCATAAAATCCTGACAAAAAGGAGAAAAGTCTACTTTCAGAATGTACTGGAGGATCCACTACGCCAGGGGCTAGACGATCACGTAAAGATGGGGCCTTTTTATAAATGAACGACGGACGGGGTGGCAACAGGGGACCCAGCACACGGTCCTGTTTGAGAATTGACCAATTTTTTGATACGAGTTTTTCAAATTGCTTGTGCTGGATGTTAAAATTCAGAACCATTTTGAAATTCGAGACCTCTGAACCAGTGTCCTTGATCTTATCGGATATCAGAGTGGTCCTATCCATGGCCATAACCCTCTCAACCTCATCACTTAATAGGTGTTTGTCATATCCTTTGTCTACAAACCTTGATGAAAGTAAGGCAGATTGAGTGAGAAAATCGCTATCTCGTGTACAGTTCCGTCTAAGTCTAACAAATTGTCCCCTGGGGATGTTGCAAAGCCAAGATTTATGGTGACAACTCCCCAGGGGAATATAAGAATTGCGGTCTGTAGGTTTGAGATAGTTACACAATCTGAACCCTTCATCATCTTTCCAGATTTCAAGGTCAAGAAATACTATTTTTTCTTTACTAAAGTTCCATGACAACTGGATATTCTTGGTGTTGTTATCAAGTTTATCGATGAAAGAATCCAAACCGGGTTGATCCCCATCCCAGATCATGATAAGGTCGTCTATGTAACGTTTATAGCACACTAGCTCAGGGGGGCGTTCCCTGAACACTACGTCTTCCTCCCAGTGGGCCATGAACAAGTTGGCCACACTGGGAGCGAAACGAGCGCCCATCGCAACGCCTCTTTTTTGAAGGAAAAATTGGCGGTTGAACAAAAAATAGTTCTTAGCCAAACAAAAGGCCAGACTTTCCAACAAGAATTTTTTATGATTTTCGGGGAGATCTGAGAAAGTGGATAGGGCCCATTGGACAGAGGCAAGGGCATCCTCATGGCCAATTATAGTGTAAAGGGACCCTACGTCAGCTGTGATCAGGATACTAGAAGGAGAGCAGCTGACAGATTCCATAATTTGAATGACATGTTTTGTGTCCTTAAGGAAGGCTTCCGTTTTAAAGACTAAGGGCTGAAGGAAGTGGTCAATGTATTGACCCAACCTAGAGGATATGGAATCTATACCATTTACTATGGGCCTCCCTGGAGGATTTGTTAAATCCTTATGGATTTTTGGGAGGCAGTAAATGATGGGGGTTCTACAAAAGAGGGGATCCAAATAGGAAGCCTCCTTCTTATTGAGAACATTGTCCTTTTTACCTTCCTCAATTAGCCAGTGGAGCTCATCCTTATAGGTCAGCATAGGGTCCCTATTCAAAACCTGATAGGTATCACGATCTGCCAGTAGTCTATTAAGTTCTTCCATGTATTTAGACTTATCTAAGATCACCAGACCCCCTCCTTTATCCGCAGGGCGGATGATGATATCATTCCTTGTTTCCAAGGATTTGATACCTTGCCTAATAGGTAGTGGGTCAACAGCCTTTCTGACTCTCATTTTGTCCAGGTCATTAAACAACATGTTCTTGAATACTTCAAGATACTTGTTATCGGCATTAAGGGGGTTGAAAGTCGATTTGTTACGTAAAGTGGAGTGATGACCTCCTGACATAGTAACCGGTCTACTTGAATTAGACAAAAAATACTTTTTCATATTGAGATGTCGGACAAATTTGTGAATATTCACATAAGTGTCAAACTTATTCAAATTCCGAACAGGGGCAAATTTCAGCCCCTTATCCAGAACCCGAATCTCGTTCTCACTTAAAACAGTACTGCTCAAGTTGTATATCCCTGTTCCTAATAAGGTCTTTGTTTTTTGTAGTCGCCTACCCCCTCTAGTTCCTCTCTCTCTTTTCTTTTTCGAGGTGGGCCCGTCATTAATGGGGGCGGGGTCTGTGGTCGATAATTCCACCATTCTCCTGGATTGGGCTGGTAAGGCTGCGACCCTCTCCCCGGTCCATTCTGAGCCCCTAAAAAATCCCCTCCCTCTTTATTGACCTGCTGCAATGGTGCAAATCTGTTAGATAAGGGTAATTGACTCCCATGCATATAATGGGGTGGGTCTCTTCTGCCCTCATTGTTATGAGAATATGAACCATGTTTCTGATAATCCCATCCCCGGGGTGATCCATAATCCTGCTGATAATGCGGATAATCATAGTCCTCTCTACCGGGGATATGTGGGGGGCCCCTTCCTCTGCCTCCACCTCTTTTGGAGTTCCCTCTATTTCCCCGACCCCCTCTAATAGGGGGGGCAGGTGGGGGATGACTACGAGAGTTGGGTATGGCAGGGGATGGGCCTGGAGTACTAATTGAATGGTAGGGAATGGTTTGAGAGTTAGTCCCGGATGGATTAGGAGGGGGAGGAGGAGGGGGAGGAGCAGCCTGCCATTTAAAAATATTCCCACTCCTAAAATCATCCGAGTCTCTCATATATTTTTTCTTTTTCTTATTTTGAGCCTCAAGATCCCATTTAGTCAGTTTATTCCCAAGGTCAGTAGATAATTTTAAGAACTCTTCACTGTTTTTGAAGGGTTCTATGGTATTCTTGATGTCGCGAATTTGCGACTCAAGAAGCTCCATTTTTCTCTCTTTACGTGATAGCAATAGCTGTAATAATTCAGAGCCCTTTTTGACAAAGAAATCTCTCCATTCAGTCATAGATGCCTCATCTAAGAGGCCATCATTAGGTGGGGTGTCCCACCTTAGCCTCCTAGGGACAAGATTAGAGGAGAGATATTGTCTAAAGGAAGCAATGTCCCACCAGGTTTTCACCTTCTTTTCAAAAATATGATTCAACTTCCTGAAAGAGGAGGTAAGGTCATTGCTTTGTTCTGATAGGGGAGCATGTGAGAAAACCTCATCTAGCTTGATTTCTCGTTTTTCTAGATAATAGAATACATCCATGGTTGCAGCTGAAGTTGTGATAAATTAAACAGGATCAATATACAGGGAGATCAACCAGCGCAGACCAAAACCTAGCTAAACAGCAGCTGTGACACTGAGCGTTAAATTTACCAAATCCCATAAAGACATAAAGAAAAAAGCAGTACAGCGCTTAAAATAAAATTATATAAACTAAATAAAGAGTCCAACATGAACCAATAGTAGACAAATGTCCAGTGATTCCTCCGGTGATTCAGGTGACAAGAACAAACGAATGGTGACTATAGTGACACAAATGGACCTCCACCTTCAGTGACACCAGCTGCTCACCTCAATGGATGGACCCCTGAGTATATCAGTCAGGTCAAAAACAGCTGTTCCCTCACAGGGACAATACCACAGAAAGATAGCAACAGCAGCAGCAGTAGCCTGGAGATGTCAGCTCTCAGTAGTCAGCATACAGGCAGATGATCACATGTAAAAGATTCAAGAAAGGATCTAGTGCTCTCCGTATAATAGTAATAGACCAATTTATTAAAAAATATAAGAAAGACACTCACATTGCAATGCACTGTGCCCCAGTGCGAAGGATATAAGTGTAAATGGAGCGGATGTCCCAATGTAAGATGAACGAGCGGAGAGCGCGGGTGACGTCACGATCGTAGCACGTGGATGCCGTACGCGTTACGTCCCTCAAAGTGGGCGGGACTTCATCAGCGGCAACGGCTGAGCGTAGGGACGCCACCTAAATGCAAATCCGCTCTTCCTAATTAACCAATGGGCACAACTGTGTACTTTCCTCTATGATAACCCAATCTGACTGCTCATAACCCGGAACAGGAAGTGGCTTAATGAGCTCCTCCCGAACTACCAATAAGCTTGAATGCGCCCGTCACTGTGGTAACCAGGGTCAAACAAACAAACCAGGAAGTCACTATCTTCATGAAATAGTCACGGGTATATATATAAAAGCTAATGTTAAAAGACAATGATACATTGCCACAAGAACATAACTAAATAACTAAAAAGGTGAAAAATAAAATATGATGTAAAATGTATAAATTATACACGAATGTATAATTATAAAGGCAATCAGTGTTAACCCCATGCCTCCGCTCAACATCCCGGGTCATCCACTCCATTAATGCAGATTACATAAATTTAGCGAGAATTAAATGAAAAACAAAGATTGCATATAAAACATTACATGAGAAACATTAATAAAGAATCTTTAAAACAAAAAACCAAAAAAGTTGCTAACGATCGGAAATAAAACAGTTAACATCAAATTCGACGTTCAACCCCCCTGGAACAAGAACCTTAGTCTCGTGAATCCAGTGAGATTCTCTGCGACTTATTTGGCGCAGAAAGTTGCCCCCCCTCCAATGTTTGTCAACTCTCTCTATACCCCAAAAGCTTAAACCCCTGGGGTTTTGGTTGTGTACCAATTTAAAATGCTTTGAAACGTTGTGTGTTTTTATCCCTTTTTTAATATTGTTGACATGTTCCCCTAGGCGGACATGTAAAGGGCGGGATGTCCTACCAATATACTGTAAGCCACACTCGCACTGTAACATATAGACAACCCCAACCGTAGTGCACGTTATGAGTTGATCTATTTTGTATTCTTTACCGGTGGAGGTGGCCTTAAAACTTTTACGTTTTTTGTTGTTACACTTGGAGTGCCTGCAGGCTGTGCACCGCCCACAGGCATAAAATCCTGACAAAAAGGAGAAAAGTCTACTTTCAGAATGTACTGGAGGATCCACTACGCCAGGGGCTAGACGATCACGTAAAGATGGGGCCTTTTTATAAATGAACGACGGACGGGGTGGCAACAGGGGACCCAGCACACGGTCCTGTTTGAGAATTGACCAATTTTTTGATACGAGTTTTTCAAATTGCTTGTGCTGGATGTTAAAATTCAGAACCATTTTGAAATTCGAGACCTCTGAACCAGTGTCCTTGATCTTATCGGATATCAGAGTGGTCCTATCCATGGCCATAACCCTCTCAACCTCATCACTTAATAGGTGTTTGTCATATCCTTTGTCTACAAACCTTGATGAAAGTAAGGCAGATTGAGTGAGAAAATCGCTATCTCGTGTACAGTTCCGTCTAAGTCTAACAAATTGTCCCCTGGGGATGTTGCAAAGCCAAGATTTATGGTGACAACTCCCCAGGGGAATATAAGAATTGCGGTCTGTAGGTTTGAGATAGTTACACAATCTGAACCCTTCATCATCTTTCCAGATTTCAAGGTCAAGAAATACTATTTTTTCTTTACTAAAGTTCCATGACAACTGGATATTCTTGGTGTTGTTATCAAGTTTATGGATGAAAGAATCCAAACCGGGTTGATCCCCATCCCAGATCATGATAAGGTCGTCTATGTAACGTTTATAGCACACTAGCTCAGGGGGGCGCATTATCAGCAGGATTATGGATCACCCCGGGGATGGGATTATCAGAAACATGGTTCATATTCTCATAACAATGAGGGCAGAAGAGACCCACCCCATTATATGCATGGGAGTCAATTACCCTTATCTAACAGATTTGCACCATTGCAGCAGGTCAATAAAGAGGGAGGGGATTTTTTAGGGGCTCAGAATGGACCGGGGAGAGGGTTGCAGCCTTACCAGCCCAATCCAGGAGAATGGTGGAATTATCGACCACAGACCCCGCCCCCATTAATGACGGGCCCACCTCGAAAAAGAAAAGAGAGAGAGGAACTAGAGGGGGTAGGCGACTACAAAAAACAAAGACCTTATTAGGAACAGGGATATACAACTTGAGCAGTACTGTTTTAAGTGAGAACGAGATTCGGGTTCTGGATAAGGGGCTGAAATTTGCCCCTGTTCGGAATTTGAATAAGTTTGACACTTATGTGAATATTCACAAATTTGTCCGACATCTCAATATGAAAAAGTATTTTTTGTCTAATTCAAGTAGACCGGTTACTATGTCAGGAGGTCATCACTCCAATTTACGTAACAAATCGACTTTCAACCCCCTTAATGCCGATAACAAGTATCTTGAAGTATTCAAGAACATGTTGTTTAATAACCTGGACAAAATGAGAGTCAGAAAGGCTGTTGACCCACTACCTATTAGGCAAGGTATCAAATCCTTGGAAACAAGGAATGATATCATCATCCGCCCTGCGGATAAAGGAGGGGGTCTGGTGATCTTAGATAAGTCTAAATACATGGAAGAACTTAATAGACTACTGGCAGATCGTGATACCTATCAGGTTTTGAATAGGGACCCTATGCTGACCTATAAGGATGAGCTCCACTGGCTAATTGAGGAAGGTAAAAAGGACAATGTTCTCAATAAGAAGGAGGCTTCCTATTTGGATCCCCTCTTTTGTAGAACCCCCATCATTTACTGCCTCCCAAAAATCCATAAGGATTTAACAAATCCTCCAGGGAGGCCCATAGTAAATGGTATAGATTCCATATCCTCTAGGTTGGGTCAATACATTGACCACTTCCTTCAGCCCTTAGTCTTTAAAACGGAAGCCTTCCTTAAGGACACAAAACATGTCATTCAAATTATGGAATCTGTCAGCTGCTCTCCTTCTAGTATCCTGATCACAGCTGACGTAGGGTCCCTTTACACTATAATTGGCCATGAGGATGCCCTTGCCTCTGTCCAATGGGCCCTATCCACTTTCTCAGATCTCCCCGAAAATCATAAAAAATTCTTGTTGGAAAGTCTGGCCTTTTGTTTGGCTAAGAACTATTTTTTGTTCAACCGCCAATTTTTCCTTCAAAAAAGAGGCGTTGCGATGGGCGCTCGTTTCGCTCCCAGTGTGGCCAACTTGTTCATGGCCCACTGGGAGGAAGACGTAGTGTTCAGGGAACGCCCCCCTGAGCTAGTGTGCTATAAACGTTACATAGACGACCTTATCATGATCTGGGATGGGGATCAACCCGGTTTGGATTCTTTCATCGATAAACTTGATAACAACACCAAGAATATCCAGTTGTCATGGAACTTTAGTAAAGAAAAAATAGTATTTCTTGACCTTGAAATCTGGAAAGATGATGAAGGGTTCAGATTGTGTAACTATCTCAAACCTACAGACCGCAATTCTTATATTCCCCTGGGGAGTTGTCACCATAAATCTTGGCTTTGCAACATCCCCAGGGGACAATTTGTTAGACTTAGACGGAACTGTACACGAGATAGCGATTTTCTCACTCAATCTGCCTTACTTTCATCAAGGTTTGTAGACAAAGGATATGACAAACACCTATTAAGTGATGAGGTTGAGAGGGTTATGGCCATGGATAGGACCACTCTGATATCCGATAAGATCAAGGACACTGGTTCAGAGGTCTCGAATTTCAAAATGGTTCTGAATTTTAACATCCAGCACAAGCAATTTGAAAAACTCGTATCAAAAAATTGGTCAATTCTCAAACAGGACCGTGTGCTGGGTCCCCTGTTGCCACCCCGTCCGTCGTTCATTTATAAAAAGGCCCCATCTTTACGTGATCGTCTAGCCCCTGGCGTAGTGGATCCTCCAGTACATTCTGAAAGTAGACTTTTCTCCTTTTTGTCAGGATTTTATGCCTGTGGGCGGTGCACAGCCTGCAGGCACTCCAAGTGTAACAACAAAAAACGTAAAAGTTTTAAGGCCACCTCCACCGGTAAAGAATACAAAATAGATCAACTCATAACGTGCACTACGGTTGGGGTTGTCTATATGTTACAGTGCGAGTGTGGCTTACAGTATATTGGTAGGACATCCCGCCCTTTACATGTCCGCCTAGGGGAACATGTCAACAATATTAAAAAAGGGATAAAAACACACAACGTTTCAAAGCATTTTAAATTGGTACACAACCAAAACCCCAGGGGTTTAAGCTTTTGGGGTATAGAGAGAGTTGACAAACATTGGAGGGGGGGCAACTTTCTGCGCCAAATAAGTCGCAGAGAATCTCACTGGATTCACGAGACTAAGGTTCTTGTTCCAGGGGGGTTGAACGTCGAATTTGATGTTAACTGTTTTATTTCCGATCGTTAGCAACTTTTTTGGTTTTTTGTTTTAAAGATTCTTTATTAATGTTTCTCATGTAATGTTTTATATGCAATCTTTGTTTTTCATTTAATTCTCGCTAAATTTATGTAATCTGCATTAATGGAGTGGATGACCCGGGATGTTGAGCGGAGGCATGGGGTTAACACTGATTGCCTCAGCAGTGTCTCTTTCTGAAACATTGTCTGTAGCAACAGGCAAAGTGGCGGCCCATCGCTCTCTCTCTGTAGTGGTAGCAGCTTCCACTGTAGCGATACCTGTCACCCAATCCATCCAGGGTGGCATGGTAGGCGGCTCCACCACAAACAAGTACTCTCCACACTGCGGACATCGGCCAAATGGACGAATACATTCGTGTATAATTTATACATTTTACATCATATTTTATTTTTCACCTTTTTAGTTATTTAGTTATGTTCTTGTGGCAATGTATCATTGTCTTTTAACATTAGCTTTTATATATATACCCGTGACTATTTCATGAAGATAGTGACTTCCTGGTTTGTTTGTTTGACCCTGGTTACCACAGTGACGGGCGCATTCAAGCTTATTGGTAGTTCGGGAGGAGCTCATTAAGCCACTTCCTGTTCCGGGCTATGAGCAGTCAGATTGGGTTATCATAGAGGAAAGTACACAGTTGTGCCCATTGGTTAATTAGGAAGAGCGGATTTGCATTTAGGTGGCGTCCCTACGCTCAGCCGTTGCCGCTGATGAAGTCCCGCCCACTTTGAGGGACGTAACGCGTACGGCATCCACGTGCTACGATCGTGACGTCACCCGCGCTCTCCGCTCGTTCATCTTACATTGGGACATCCGCTCCATTTACACTTATATCCTTCGCACTGGGGCACAGTGCATTGCAATGTGAGTGTCTTTCTTATATTTTTTAATAAATTGGTCTATTACTATTATACGGAGAGCACTAGATCCTTTCTTGAATCTTTTACATGTGATCATCTGCCTGTATGCTGACTACTGAGAGCTGACATCTCCAGGCTACTGCTGCTGCTGTTGCTATCTTTCTGTGGTATTGTCCCTGTGAGGGAACAGCTGTTTTTGACCTGACTGATATACTCAGGGGTCCATCCATTGAGGTGAGCAGCTGGTGTCACTGAAGGTGGAGGTCCATTTGTGTCACTATAGTCACCATTCGTTTGTTCTTGTCACCTGAATCACCGGAGGAATCACTGGACATTTGTCTACTATTGGTTCATGTTGGACTCTTTATTTAGTTTATATAATTTTATTTTAAGCGCTGTACTGCTTTTTTCTTTATGTCTTTATGGGATTTGGTAAATTTAACCCTCAGTGTCACAGCTGCTGTTTAGCTAGGTTTTGGTCTGCGCTGGTTGATCTCCCTGTATATTGGGCATGACCTGCCATCGATGTGGAGGATTGGCCGTGCATCTTCGTCCATTTGGCCGATGTCCGCAGTGTGGAGAGTACTTGTTTGTGGTGGAGCCGCCTACCATGCCACCCTGGATGGATTGGGTGACAGGTATCGCTACAGTGGAAGCTGCTACCACTACAGAGAGAGAGCGATGGGCCGCCACTTTGCCTGTTGCTACAGACAATGTTTCAGAAAGAGACACTGCTGCTGTCGTCTCATCAGGAGACATTACTTTGATTCCTGAGTCCACTACACCTACTCCTATGGTGCCTACTCAGAAGAAGGTGGGCTATGTGAAGGCTTTCCGCGGTCATGGACGGCACATCTATGCTGATAAAGTAGTAATCTGCAGACCGGGAAAGGACAATGCTGTATATTTTATTACCACTGTAGATAAAGAAGGAAAATATGTGACTTTACCAGATCCTCGGTTTTACTGGTAATTATGAACACTATCACTTTGAAGTTACCTAGTTAGATATCGACAGGGTAAAGAGATCTGCGTGGTCAAGATCTACAGATCCTGTTCTGTGTTAAATCCAATGATTTCTGTTTGCTAGCCGGATTTCTTTTATAAGAAAAGTTCTTATACAGGGATGGACTCCAAAAGTATATATTTTTTCTAATATAAATCATAGGAAGAGAGTCTCATTTTAAATGAGGCTTTGCTCCTGGTGTTGCACAGGATGTATATATGTGTGCTTAACTATGTTTCTTTTTCAGGGATCATCGGATCATATGTAGAGCTGGGAGGCTTTTCAGCTAGTTAGTTAGTGAGATTGTGTACAATTATATTGTGCTTTTGTTCGTGGCTGTGAACATAATGTTTTATAAGATATAAGTCTCATAATGCCTTTAAACTGTCCTTTCTCTCTCTCTTTGCCTATCCAAAGTTATGAGAAACTCAAATACTACTCTCAGGCTTGAGAGTTACTGTTACTGTGTCGGGACAGACGTTGGGGACAACGTCTATTGTAGTGGGGGGAGTATGTAGCGCTGGTAGATTTACAATCTATCGCAAGTTAGGTAAATTTAGTAAATAGTGTGTTAGGAAGGTTATTAGTTTGATTCTGTTCCAGCTTGGCTGACATTGTGTGTACTTCCGTGCTGATCGGTGGGTGTCGCTATTGCTACTGGTCAGTGTTGGAAAGGCAATGTGTCGAAGTGTATAGATGCTCCTCTGTCTCGGAGACAAGCTCGGTGGAGGTGGTCCTCCGAGTTGCACTCTAGGAAGAGGGTATTTATGGGACAGACGCCATGTTCTGGGGTTCGATTTTTACAGCCACCTGCTGGCCCTCCTGGCCGACAGATATGCATTAAGGAGCTACCACGTGGTCCTCTGATTGGGAGTCCCACGATACAGCAGCGCAAGGGTGGGTCTAGAGGCTTGTCTGGGGCCTACCACCACGGCCGAGGAATGGACCTGAGCTGTTGGTCCTGTGTGATGAAGCTGGACAGCCGAGGAGATTCCAGGGCAGGACCCATCTTGGAGAGATCACGTGGTGAGCTGGTCTATAGAGGGGCCTGGTGACTCGGTTGAAGGACGTATCCAAAAGAAGTAACTATACAGCATAGTGTTGTCGGCTCGGCTTAAAGGTTCAGGCACTGTGACTGACTTTCACTGCAGAAAATCTGATACATCCTGTGGCAGAGGATCGTACGGATTTACCCCCCAAATAAGTCTGTGGCAGAGACTTTTGATTCGTGCTGCATGCTGGCTGCTAGACTGGTGAGAGAGGCCTATCCAGACGAGCAAGGAGTGTTTCCCACAAGGGGAGCGCATTCCACATAATTATCTGAATTCTACCAGGACATTTGCCGCTAAGATTCTGCAAGAAAATATTTGAGTTTCTCCTGAAAGTTTCCTTTTCCGCCTCTTTCCTGCTGCTTCCTAAAGTTTGTCTGTTTAATAAAGCATTGAAAACGTACTCCAGTGTTGGTGCATGTGTCGTCCAGAAGTAAACTCAGCGGAACCCTAGACCCGGTGCCGGTGAAACAGAGGGAAGCAAGGTGAAGGTAACAGACCCGCTTAAACCAGCAGCTCCACCGTGAGTTAGTGCTACATAGTTAAAAGCATACAAGAGAGAAGACGCATACAAGAGAGAAGGAAAAAGAGGGGAGGGAATGTGATAGCCATCAATATGCTAATTAGGGTAATAGGAAGGGTTGCGGAACCAGGAAAAGAGGTATTTAGGTCAATAGTAGAACATCTTGTGTAGGTAAATTAGGATTAGACATTAATGTGGGGCCGCCACTAGCCCACATTTTTTTAAGGGGCTGGGAGTAGTAATACAATCCAGTGAAGGACGTGAGTATTCAAGTATACTGTTGATTTAAATAGGGATTGGAGATGTAACGGGGGGGGGGAGGGGGAGTTCCCCTGAGTGAATTGTGTTGTGATGCTGCGCTGTGAACTCTCTAACAAGAAATGTAAACCACTATAATAAAGTACTAGTGAAAAAAACAAGTAGTGTTAGATAAATGCAAGTAGATCAAAAACTAAAACACATATCACAATGAATGATGCTAAGGTGCAAGGTAAAACAATACTGAGGTGCAGTAATAAACTTAATGATCAGCACGTAGTGCTAGTGATGGGCACTAGGAGGTGTAAATAATGAGTGAATACAAGTGCAAAATATGCTAAATGCAATCTGAAACAGATATATATGTGTATAATACTTTATGATAAAATGTCCAATAGGCCACCTTGGGCTCTAATACATAATAGTTCCAATGAAATTGTAACAATAAACAGATCGTTGGATAAAGTGATGTTCCCTTCACCGTAAGACTTGAAAAAATAATAACGGCCGATGCCAGGCCAATCCACTGCAGTGACACCTTAATGTGCACAAGCCCCTCACCTTACTCCTGTAAGGTTACAGCATGGATGACTCAGATGCTTTGAACAGGGGTCTTCAAAGGGTCCCTCTTGGGTGGATGCAGCAATTGGTTATGTAATAGATTATGGATATGGACACAGCCTTCGCCTCCAGTTTGCTCAGTTGAAGAAGTGAAGAATGGAAGAAAGATCCCAATAGCATAATACCGTTTACAAATTGGAATTTATTGAAAGTGTACTAGGTAGATACACTCACTTAGTAAAAAACGCTAAAATAACACTTCCGGTCTCACCTATTGCTCCAATCTCGACGCATATCGTCATATCACATGACTTCATAAGGGAACCCTTAAGTGACTTTCAAGGGCAGACACGACCCACATAATTGTAGGCAACTGGTATCATGCCAAAAAGGTAATAGACAGGATTAGGTATGCAACCTGAGAGATATTTACATGTATGTCTACAGAAAATATGAGGTAGCCTGAATTCCTTTTTAGAATATAGAATGTAGCATGAAGGCCCCTGCCAACTCACAGAGGTCACAGGGGACACAATCAAATGTGAGAACATCCAGCCAGACAATTACTGTGGATGGCAAGAGCCTTAGAATTACATTACACAGAAGCAAGATAGCCCATATTGGAACACCAGCTGAAAAAAAAAATGTAAAAAAATAAAATAAACGGGTTTTTCAACTGGGTGGGTTGTCAGCATCCACCATAGAGACAACACCTCTAAGGTCTCTTTTCAAGTAAAAAGAAAAGGCAAACAACATAAAACAAAAAAAGGAAGGCCAACAAAATACCCAAGATGGAGCAAAGTGCGGAGGATCAGACACCTGTTCAGTCATTGGGTCCAGCACTAGTGTGTGCCCTTTTCTCTGTGGAGCGTTATTTATGAGGTAGGGGTTCCCAGAGGGGGGTTGGGCATGGAGACTTGCGTGTGGTAGCTTGAGAGTTCTGTGAAGTCGTAGCGTTTGGAGTGGGGAGCTTCAGCCGCTCGAGGACCTCCTGCGCCTCATCGGGTGCTGAAAGAGAGTGTGGCCTGCCATTCAATGAGAACGACAACTTGGAAGGAAAACACTAGCGATATTTATTGTTATGGCTTTGTAAGATCCGCACATATGGACCAATATCCTTGCACTTTTGTAGGGTAGATTGAGACAGGTCAGCGTAGATTTGGTATTTATGGGACTGGAACACTAGGTCTCTACTAGACCAGGCTGCCTGCATGACAGCTTCCTTGATCTTGTAAAAGGTAGGTTTCACAATTATGTCATGTGGGGGGCCTTTCTGTCTTCTTCGGGCCCAAGGCCCTGTGTATGCGATCGAATTCCAATCTGTAAATTGTAACAGATGGGATCAGTTCCTGTAGCAAGGCAGTGGCAGTGGAGTTAAGGTCTTCAATGGACTTCAATGGTCAACAGATTCTGAAATTCTCCCTCCTGTTGCGATTTTCCAAATCTTCAATTTTGGACAAAGCGCTGGTAAGATCAAGTTAAACGGTATTAATCTCCTGTTCTTGGTTATCAATAACGGAGCCCCCCAGGCTCCCAGCAGGGCCGCTGATTGGGGGACCCCCGATAGCAAGGAGTTCAGTGCGGCAGGTGGGTGGTAGTAATTGCAGAGCTGTGTGCGGCTTTCCCCCCTCTCCCTCCAGCTTTCACATGCTGGAGGGAAAGGGACAGACCAGTATGACAGGCAACTAATAGCGCTGCTCTTCTGCAGCCTGCCACATTTGATCAGAAGATGCTACTGGCCAGAGCAGGGCGGGATGGAGAGGATCCAGCATACCTGAGCATGAAGAAGGTATGATCACATCTTATCAAACATGTCACAGGCCCACTGGTAATGCTGGCTGCAAAAGTCTAATCATCAGTAGGGATGAGCCGAACACCCCCCAGTTCGGTTCGCACAAGAACCTACGAACGGACCGAAAATTTGCACGAACGTTAGAACCCAATTGACGTCTATGGGACTCGAATGTTTGAAATCAAAAGTGCTCATTTTAAAGGTTAAT
Organism: Lithobates clamitans; assembly: GCA_037952925.1. Lineage (NCBI taxonomy): Eukaryota > Metazoa > Chordata > Amphibia > Anura > Ranidae > Lithobates > Lithobates clamitans. Next base: position 4,016,934 of record JBBGZY010000354.1, on the reverse strand, counting down.
GTGCAGGGTATTGTCCTAAAAAGGGTTTGGGGACCCGGGTCCTGTCCCAGGGGACATGTATCAATGCAAAAAAAACTTTTAAAAACTGCAGTTTTTTCGGGAGCAGTGATTTTAATGATGCTTAAAGTTAAAAAAAAAAATAGCCAAAAAATCTATTTTAAGCTTTTTGGAAAACATAGGGAAGGGTTATCACCCCTGTGACATTTGTTTTGCTGTCTGTGCTCCTCTTCAGAAGATTTCACCTCATTTTTTGTCCCAATGACAAATGTTTTTGTGAAAATTTGGGGTTTTTTGTGAAACAAGGATTGGTGATAAAGCATCAGTGGAAAGGAGAAAGGTTTTTCCCATATTAACCCTTACAGGAGAGAATTTCCCATCCTAGGGGTAGATTTCATCTCACTTCCTGTTGTCTCCTTCTGTTTGCAAGTAGGAGTCGTTTGTAAGTTGGATGTTTGAAAGTAGGGGCCTGCCCTTTATACTCAGCAGAAATTTGGGCCTTAGGTGTTGTTGTGGCCACAACACTGTAAGCCCTCACAGGGCCCTGCTGTGAAATATTAGATCAAGAATTGTAATTACATGCCCCTGTTGAACAGGGGCAGAAAAATTGGGCCTTTGGTGGTGGTGGTGCTAGTGCCACAACACTGTAAGTCCTCACTCGCTCTTGGTGGGTGCAGAAACGAGCCCTGCTGTGAAATATTAGATCAAGAATTGTAATTACATGCCCCTGTTGAACAGGGGCAGAAAAATTGGGCCTTAGGCACTGGTGCTGGTGCCACAACACTGCAACCCCTCACAGATACTCTAGTTGGAATGCAGAAACGAGCCCTTGTCACGTACCTGGTAGGTTTTGAGCCTGAAGTGCAGAGAAAGACCTCCCTTACAGCTCCCACTCCCGTTCCTCTGGAATGGAGACAGAGGGCCCAGGAGTGAGGAGTGGTATGGGTGCCTGGCAGGATCAACAGTCACCAGAAGTTCAGGAGTGGTGGCACCCTCTGGAACCTGAAGCTGAAGAGGAGGCTGGAGACTGGAATGCAGAGGGGACCAGGAACCACAGCAGGTAAGTAGGCAGGAACTGAAGAGCTGGACTGGAAACAGGAACAAGCAGTAGGTAGTAGACTGGAACGCTGGGCTCGAACCAGGAACAAAGTAGCAGGTAGTAGACTGGAACGCTGGACTGGAACCAGGAACAAACAACAGGCAGTAGCCTGGAACGCTGGGCTGGAACCAGGAACAAGCAGCAGGTAGTAGTCTGGAACGCTGGCTGGAACCAGGAACAAAGCAGCAGGTAGTAGTCTGGAATGCTGGCTGGAACCAGGAACAAAGCAGCAGGTAGTAGCCTAGAACGCTGGGCTGGAACCAGGAACAAGCAGCAGGTAGTAGTTTGGAATGCTGGCTGGAACCAGGAACAAGCAGCAGGAAAACAGACTGGATACTGGTATCAGGCAGAGGGATGGTCAAACAAGCTGGTGGTCAGTATCGGTCGAGCAGCAGAGGTTCCAGGGAATACACAGAAGGATGGTCAGGCAAACCAAGAGGGTCTGGTGCAGGCGGATAGCAGGGTGGTCTAACAGGATGCCGGGTCAGATAACAGAGTACACAGGTCAGATCAGGTTTTGGCACACGGAACGCTGTAGAGCAGACAGCGGGGATTGAATGTGACCGGCCGGTTTAAATAGCCCGCCTGACACCAGCGGGAGTGCGCGCGCGTGTGCCCGTGCGTGACAGCACTCGTGAACGTGCGCGCATGCGCGGTAGAACCCGTAGCCATGTTCCCATGCGTCTGGATCGCCGATTACTGGCAGGATCTTCATGACAGCCCTGCTGCAAAGTATTGCATCAAAAATTGTAATTACACGCCCCTGTTGAACAGGGGCTTAAAAATTGGGCCTTAGGCACTGGTGGTGGCGCCCAGAGCCAAAAATGTTCTTACAAGCTATCAGCGTGATCATTGAGGAGGAAGAGGATAATTACTCAGGATAGTCACTCAGCATCAGCATAGGCAGTCTTTGAAGGGATCTGAGATTTCAAAAAAAATTATTCGGTTGCATCAGCATCAGGTGCTTGGTAGCTGGTGGTGATCCAAGACTGATTCATTTTTATGAAGGTCAGTCGATCGACCGAGTCGGTGGACAGACGCACCCTGTGATTGGTTACAAAGCCTCCAGCAGCACTGAATGTGCGTTCCGAAAGAACGCTGGATGCAGGACAGGCCAGTAGCTCAATTGCATACTGTGCAAGCTCTGGTCAGTGATCCATCCTCAAGACCCAGTAACCCAGAGGATTTTCGGTGGGAAAGTTGTCCAAGTCAGATCTTGCCCCTAGATATTCCTGCACCATGTAACAGACGCTGGCAATGGTTGCTGGAACCGCTCATACCTTGGGGCTGCGGACCAAAAAATTGTCTGAACGCATCGGTCACACGGCCACCTTCTCCACCGCTCCTTCTTTGACTGACCGAAGCCTCAGCAACACGTCCAGAAACAGGAGTTTGTAACCTCCCAGTCTCTGGGAACACATTGCACAGACCTTTCTGCAAGGCCTCCCGAAGATGTTTCATCCTCAGCTCCCTCTGCGATGGCAAGATGAGGTCCGCAACCTTACTCTTGTAACGTGGATCAAGGAGGGTTGCCAGCCAGTATTGGTCCTTCTCCTTGATACCACGAATACGAGGATCCTTACGCAGGCTTTGCAGGATCAGGGAGGCCATGCAGCGTAGGTTTGCTGAGGTGCCAGGCTCCACCTCCATACTGACACAATCCTCCTCCTCCTCGTCCTCTTCCTGTGTGATCGGTGGGCACACAGGAATAGGGATGAGCTTCGAGTTCGAGTCGAACACATGTTCGAATCGAACATTGGCTGTTCGCAAGTTCGCCGAACAGCGAACAATTTGGGGTGTTCGCGGCAAATTCGAATGCCGCAGAACACCCTTTAAAAGTCTATGGGAAAAATCAAAAGTGCTAATTTTAAAGGCTTATATGCAAGTTATTGTCATAAAAAGTGTTTGGGGACCTGGGTCCTGCCCCAGGGGACATGGATCAATGCAAAAAAAAGTTTTAAAAACGGACGTTTTTTTTCAGGAGCAGTGATTTTTAATAATGCTTAAAGTCAAACAATAAAAGTGTAATATCCCTTTAAATTTCGTAGCTGGGGGGTGTCTATAGTATGCCTGTAAAGGGGCGCATGTTTCCCGTGTTTAGAACAGTCTGACAGCAAAATGACATTTCAAAGGAAAAAAGCCATTTAAAACTACTCGTGGCTATTGCATTGCCGGTCCGACAATACACATAGAAGTTCATTGATAAAAATGGCATGGGAATTCCCCACAGGGGAACCCCGAACCAAAATTTTTTAAAAAAATGACGTGGGGGTCCCCCTAAATTCTATACCAGGCCCTTCAGGTCTGGTATGGATTTTAAGGGGAACCCCGCGCCAAAAAAACAAAAATAAAAACGGCGTGGGGTCCCCCCAAAAATCCATACCAGACCCTTATCCGAGCACGCAACCTGGCAGGCCACAGGAAAAGAGGGGGGACGAGAGAGCGCCCCCCTCCTGAACCGTACCAGGCCACATACCCTCAACATTTGGAGGGTGATTTGGGGTAGCCCCCCAAAACACCTTGTTCCCATGTTGATGAGGACAAGGGCCTCATCCCCACAACCCTGGCCGGTGGTTGTGGGGGTCTGCGGGCAGGGGGCTTGACGGAATGTGGAAGCCCCCTTTAACAAGGGGACCCCCAGATCCCGGCTCCCCCATGTGAAATGGTAAGGGGGTACAAAAGTACCCCTACCACTTCACTAAAAAACTGTCAAAAATGTTAAAAATGACAAAAAACAGTTTTTGACAATTCCTTTATTTAAATGCTTCTTCTTTCTTGGAAAATGGAGGTATGGCTAGATAGGTTAATTTAGATACAGCACCTCATCCCAAAATAAATTGATGATTGATCAAATGGGGAGGACAGGGGATTATCACGGTGCCAGAGAAAAGAGATATGAAGATAAGATAGCAGATGTAAAATTACAAAAAATATTTTATTTCACAAAATTCAAAGTTCAATACATACAGAAGATGATAAAATCATTAGCTGAGATTAACATATATATTGTACATGACCACAATGCAGTAGGGTGGGCCAGGGGTGGGCGGCCTTCAAAGCAAGAGCTCAGTTTCCTACATGTTTCGCCAAAGCATTGGCTTCCTCAGGGAATGGTGAGAGCTAGTTGCAATATATAAGAATCGATGCATAAAAATACAAAAACATCATATGAACAAACAGATAGATAGACATTAGGATATAAGCTGATATGAACAATGATATGTATTGGGGTACATGGCTGGACTAATTCACAAGGGGAGGTAACCGAACAAAGCCCCAGGATCCCGAACATACCTGAAAGCCAGACACCCGGGGGAGGCCCGGCGGGGGGTCCCCAAACGAGGAGAGACAAAGCTGCACCGTATCTATGTCTGCAGGGGGCATATAAAAGACCTGGCAATCAAATGTATTATGGATTAGGAAAATGTAATGATTATGCAAGCTTGAAGTGTGTGTAAAACACACAATTTTTTAGGATATGAGTGGGGTCAACGACCGCACGTAAAATAAATAGGGCATCAAGGCCTCAAAAAGACTCACGCTTTAAAAACAGATTCGTTGATAAGACGGAAACGCCTGGAGATGGATTGAGAGACAAGCTTAGAAGACTGGTAAAGGTGATGGATAATAATCTAAAAAAACGGGAAGGTAAAAAATGAACCATATGACCTGAAAAAGAGACAGCACTTTTATAAAGGGGTAAGAGGTGATAATAAAGAAGGGCTTACTCTGTAGGCTATTTATAAGGCATATGGCTATGCAGGATCGCTGCTCATATTGTGTATGAGAAATGATAGTTGAGAACTGGTCAGTGGCAGGAGGTTAATGCGTCCTGAGAAAGGATAAGTAAGAGCAGAGTTAGGGATAAGGAGGGGGATTGTTAAGAAGTGCTGAGAAATGAGGAGCAATTGAAAGTTACCTTGCCAGTATGTGCAGAGCTTGTACAGGCGTTATTCTTGTCCAGCTGAATGAAGGACAGGCCGGCTTATATATCCCCCCCACACCCGATCAGAGAACGATCAGGTGTGCGGACGCTGAGGTGAGGCGTCCGCGCATGCGCACTCAGCAACACATCGGAGCCTACAAGGTCCGAAATGCACCGCGGGCGCAAGCCCCGATCACCTGGCCCCAGTATAGCCAATGGGAGGTGGGAGGCGCCGTCAGAGACTGTTCAGAAAAAGGGGAAGGGGGGGAAGGGGGCAATGGCAGGTGTGTATAGGTGTTCTGATCAGTCCAATACTGATCAGGTCCTGACCATGCACCTGTAAGGTGTAGTTGCTGTAACCAATACAATAGTATATAATAATAGGTGGGGGACCAGGGAACGGGGGAGGGGTATGCGGTATAGAGATACCGATAGAAAAAGTGGTTACTGTAGCAATTATAGGTCAGTACAATATGATCGGAGTAAAAGGTAACATTTTATTATAAGATGATAAAACAACTGGGTATGATAGACATACAGATAAATGATTGGTGCACTTAAGAATACAATGCCATATCTATTGTGGTGGCATAAAAGGGACTAATGAATACAACAGACAAGACATACACAGAACATTAACGGCATGAACACTGTCCGGACTGGTTATATGCTGCTCGGTGGCCTGGCGATCAAATTGATTAACGACATATGGATATGTCATGAAAATATAAAATTTAGTGGAACGCTCTGCCGAGAAGCATATACATTGAACGGGGAGGGGGGAGGGGGGGGGAAGGGTAAGAGCCCGGGCCCGGGAGTGGGGATCAAGGAGTTAGCTGTACAGATCCTGGCAGTTCAGAGTGCTTATCAGGTGGTGGCCAAACTTTTTCTGAGTTAAATAGAGCAGATGATATAGGTATAGTGTGGTTCACTTATACAGTGTAGGCAGTAATGGTCGGCCGTGTGAGCAGGGGAGCTTGATAAAGCATAGTGATCAATAGGCTTCAGGACTATTATTAAGGTGCAGACAATGGTTGGCAAGAACACAAATGACCGTGTGGTACTTGTAGAGCTTGAGCAATTAAAAGCTGTACAAAGTCCTCAACTTTTTCGTGAGTAAATAATGCTCGTACCTTAACCTCCTTGGAGATTCCTGGAGGTAGTTACACAGGTCATGCTGAAGGTGACTTGCGAAGTCCGGGTGGTTGTGAAGCCGGTGGATAGTGCTGCTCCTGTGATCCTCCGTAGGAAATTGCTGATCGGGTCCTGAGTAGAAAAGCCCTTGCTTGATGCTCGTAGCCTGAGCAGCTTCAGGTGCCTTCAATAGTATAATGGGCTACCTGGTGTATCACCGCTGCACGGCTTCCTCCTCTCCAACCGTTCAGTGGACAGCGCTGATGCCGGTGATGACGTCAACGCGTTTCGCTGTTGCGTGGTAGCGTAGCTTCTTCCTGGACGTTTGATTGGAGAAGCCAGTCCACACCTTTTTATTTCGGCGAACTGGCTTCTATGTAGCCAATCGGCTCTGTGATTGGTTTTAATTAGGTTGTTACTAGGTACGGAATAACATGGGCTGTGGAATTAATTTCCCTGCATTTGCTCAGTTGTTGTTATATCGAAGAGACTTTGCAGACGATATCGTCAGTTGTGGGAGCATATGGCATTTAAGTATCACATTAAGTGCAATTAAAGAGGGGAAGGTGCAGCGATATACAGTATCTATTATGGATTTTGCAGAGATACGGTAGGGAAAAGACAATAGGTGAGGACACGAGGATACACAGAGATCAAAGTGCGTTTAGAATATTGCACAAAGTGCATATAAGTGAGGTTAGAATCATTTGTATAGTGGACATAGTGAAACAGGCTGGTAATTAGCCTGAAATAGATCGAAATGTAAGCAAAAATAGGGGACTTAATCAGTTTAGTCATATTTACATTTGCAGTACAAAGTATATACAGGACAATTTTTACTTTTTCCTTGACAAAGCCCTTAAGTTATCTATCCTTTCTTAATTATTATTTATTTGGAGGGGAGTTGTATTAGCTAATAAATCTCATTTTTGACTGATATAGATTCCTGAAGGTGCATAAATAGCATTTATGTACTTAGAAAGGGCTGCAGGTTTAGTTCTGTGTTTAATCCTAGAGGGACAAGAGACTTCAGGTGGTACACCCATCGTTTCTCTTTTTGCAGGAGGACACGATCAAAGTCACCGCGTCGGTTAGATATTTTCAAGGCATATATGCCCTTTATTAGCATGCCTTTGGTGCTTCTATCGTGTTCAAGTGCAAAATGCCTGGCTAGTGGTTTCTCCGGGATTTTTTCTTTATCTTTAATTTCTCTTAGATGTTCGCCAATGCGCACTTTGAGGGGCCTTTTTGTTTTCCCCACATAGATCTTGGGGCAAGGGCACGTTATCATATAAACAACCCTGGTTGTGGAGCAGTTTATACGATCACGTATTTCAAACTGCTCCCTACCCAGGGCGTCTGAGAAGGTGGCTGTCCTATGTATCAGCGGGCAGATCTGGCATTTATTACAGGGAAACATTCCTTTACTGCGTGGGTAGTTGGCTAGCCAGGTCAGATCCGGATTTTTAGTGAATTCAGACCGGACTAGCATATCGCTCAGATTTCTAGCCTGACGGGCCACCAATAAGGGCGATGTGCCAACTATCTTCAGAAGCCCTGGGGAATTAGTAAGGACCCCCCAATGTTTTTCCAAAATAGAGCGAACTTCCTTCCACTGTGGTCCGAAGGTGGTGATTATCCTGGTACGGTCACCACCTTCAGGTTTAGATGCACGCTGGTTAAGTGGGTGCATCTGTAATAGGCTTTGCCTCTCTCTTGCCGCGGCCTTTCTGCGCGCACTTCTAATTTGTCTGTGGGAGTATCCGCGTTCCCGGAACCTCACATAGATTTCCTCTGACTCACGCCTGTAGTCACTAGACCTAGTGCAGTTCCTCTTTATTCGCAGGAATTGGCCCACCGGAATGCCGTTCATCAGCCACCGTGGGTGATGGCTGGTGGCATACAAGAGGGTGTTGGCGGACGTTTCCTTGCGAAAGGTACTGGTGTACAGTTGGCCGTTTTGGAATGAAATCAGTAAGTCCAAGAAGGACAAACTGGTCCGATCGAAACTGTACGTCAACCGTATATTACGCTGGTTGACGTTCAATTGTGCCATGAAGTCGTGGAGGTCCTGTGTGGTACCTGTCCATATCATAAGGACATTGTCGATGTACCGCAGCCAGGTGTGCACGTGGCTGCGGTACATGGGCGAAGGGTAGACATCCTCCTCCTCCCACAAGCCCAGATGTAGGCAGGCGTAGGCTGGGGCCCAGGCGGCACCCATGGAGGTACCCCTAATCTGCTGGTAGTAGGTCGTCAAAAACTGAAAATAGTTGTTAAGTAAAGCGAAGCGTAGTAATTCGACCAAAAAATTATTTTGAGGTTTCGACCCTGGGTACCAATATTCCAGGAATACCTGTACCGCTTCGACACCGCATTGATGGGGGATCGAAGTGTACAGGGACTCGACGTCAATCCCTACTAGTATGACATCCTTCAGATGGATCAGGTCGCCTAGCTCAGAAATTTTGGCTAATACATGTCGAGTATCCTGTACATAGGACTTTAAGTTAGTGACCATATCCTTCAGCAGGGAGTCCAGGTACCTACCAACTTTCTCCAGTGGGCCTTGGCAGGCCGAGACAATCGGCCGGCCTGGTGGATTGCTCAGATTTTTATGAATTTTTGGAATGATGTAAAAGGTAGGCACATTGAACTCCCGTACCGAAAGATGGTCAAACTCACGTTGTGTCAGTATTCCTTCGTTCTTGGCTGCAGTTAGTCGTTTATTTAGTTCTATGACTAAGTGGGGAAAAGGGTTATTGTCCAGTCTACGGTAGGTGGATTTGTCGCTCAACAGTCGTTTTGCCTCTGTTTCATATTGTCTCTGATCAAGTATTACTACGTTCCCTCCTTTGTCGCTCTTTTTAATGACAATGTCCGACTTTTTTTGTAGGTCAGCAAGGGCTCATCTCTCATTAGGCGTTAAGTTGTCAGTGGTTTTCTGGAACCAATTGATCTTCTCCAGATCAGTCTGTACCAGATCTAGAAAGATTTGTAGCCATTTATTTTTTGAGAGGGGGGGCATTTTTTGTGACCTGATTATTAAATTTGCCTGTCGTCAGGTTGGGACTTCGATAGTCGTTGGACCCTCACTCTCCTGAAGTAGGGAGTGTAGGATGTCCAATGCTTGTTGATCGTCGGTGCAGAGGGATTGGGATGTATCGTCGGGAGTTTCTCGGTCAGTGTATAGTGATTTCAAAAAAACTTTTCTCAGGAATAAAACTATATCCTTGTATACTGTGAATTCGTCCATGTTGGATACTGGAGAGAAGGTCAAGCCCTTCTGCAGTAAATTTATATGATCGGAGGTTAATTCGATGTCTGAGAGGTTAACTACCTTCATATCAACTTTCAATTGACTGATGTCTAACTGTGATGTTATCGTTACTTTCTTCTCTGACTCCTGGTATTCGTCCTTTCTTTGACAGTTTTGGTCGGTTTGCTGGTTTTGTCGGCTGCTTTGGTTGTAGGGGACGTCGCCTGTTTGTTGGTTGGCGGCGGCCCCTACTGTTCTAAAAAAGTCACCTTTTTAATTGTCTCGTCCTCGGAATCGCTCTGGGACTTTTTCCTATTATGTCTGGCTCTTTGCCCTCGTCCTCTACTTTTTGATCTACTTCGTCCACGTGGTATCGTCAGGTCAAAAGCTTCGTCCTTTTCAAAATCCAGTGTGTCACGTCTAAATTTACCCTGTTTAGTTATTTTTAGATTAAGCTGGACTTTATCAATTTCTTTTTTTTTTTTTTATATAATCTTTATTTATCAAAACGTTTTAACAATATTTATAATACATATATATACATCCATGACATGAAACAATTCTATAATTCTTTATCGTGACCGTTATTACATTCTCTATTTCCTTAAAACAACACAATTTATTCAAGGGTGTACATGCATATATTATACCCATCCCCCGTCCTCTCTAACAAAACAATCAAACCCATTCATACCGACACATCAAATGACAGCAATAACAAAAAAAAAAAAAAAAATTTATAATAATTTTCTTTTAGAATTTTCTCTCTCTTTTCCCGGGGACCTCACTTCCTCCTATGTTAAAATTAGAGCTTCTATGCCTTTCTCAGAAGCTTTGAGGAGACTCTGTACTCTTCCCATTTAATCCATATATTTAATATTTGTTCCTTATACCTTTCTTCTATCATCATTCTTACCTCCAGGGCACGCATCTCCGCCATCTCACACTCCCACTCCACTACTGAAGGCATATGTGTGCTCTTCCAATTTCTTGCTATAATGGTTCGAGCCGCTGTCAAAAAATATTTCAAAATTCCCTTTTTTATTTTTTTCACTGATCCTGGGATCATAGATAATACTGCCATCTGTATTCCAGGGTATAGATCCGTCCCTGTCATATCTCTGTATATCTCGAATATTCTCTGCCAGAATGGTTGAATTTCTGAGCAATAGTACCAAATATGTGACATTGTACCCTGAGCTGCATGACACCTCCAACATGTATCCTCATTATCAGGGTTTATTTTATGTAAATCCACAGGACATCTATACCATCTGGCTAAGATTTTATAGTTCCTTTCTTGATGTTTAGCAGATATTGAGAGCTTATGGGTTGCTATGATTGCTTTTTTCCACCTTTCCCTAGGGATTTCCATCCCTATCTCTATTTCCCACTTCTTAATGTAGGGTAATTCCAGTTCTTTGTTCTCTGAATTTAAATATTTATATATCTTAGATAGAACCTGGGTGGGTCTATGTTCCTGCAGGAAAATTTTTTCTAGATCTGTTAGAGGCCTATCTAATACTGATTCCTTTATTAAAGATGTAATATACCGTTGAAGCAATCCATACTGCATCCATTTTGTTTTATGTTCTTCGCCCAATCTATCCAGAGGGAGGAGTGTATTCCCCACCATTGTTTCCACTATCCTGGTATCCTCAGATCTCTTCCATTTAAGAAATGTTTTGGCTTCAAGTGCCAATGGGAATTCTGGGTTACTAAATAATGGGATCATTGGGCCTCTATTGGTAGATCCTATCCCTCTTTTTATCATGCTATCCCATACCTTTAGTGTTGATACCACTAGAGAGGGCATTTCTCCATCTGGCGGTCTTAGCTCTTTTCTAATCCATGGTAATGATTTTAATTTTAAGGCCGTGATCTCTTCTTCAAGCCTCACCCACTGTTTATTATCTCTGCTATGGAACCAATCCACCATTCTTGTTACCAAAATTGCTCTAAGATATAAATCTATATCTGGAAGGGCAAGGCCCCCATCTCTTTTATTTTTGTTTACCACTGTTCTATTGATTCTGGGGGTCCTGCCTCCCCAGACAAACTTACCTATTAAACTATGTAGTTTTTTTATAACATTTGTTGAGGGAAAGGTGGGTATCGCTTGTAACATATAGAGAATCTTGGGTAATATGTCCATTTTCACTATACTTATTCTACCCATCCAGGAAAACATTCCTTTCTCATACTGTTGTAACATTCTCGCAGTTTTCTGCACCATCGGGACATAATTATATTCTTGCAATTTACCAAGATCAGTAGGGATATAGATACCTAAATATTTGATTGCATTTACCTGCCATTTAAAAGAAAAATTGTTTTTAAGGAGTTCCAACATACTATTTGGCAGATTAATATTTAGAGCTTCAGATTTATTATAGTTTACCTTGAAATTGCTAAGTGCCCCATATCGTTTGAATTCAGATATTATATTTGGTAATGATATCAAGGGATTTGAGATATATAATAGAATGTCATCTGCATATACTGACATCTTGTACTCTATGTCTCCCACTTTGATTCCTTGTATGTCTTTATTTTCTCGGACTGCTTTTAATAAGTGCTCCATCACTAGTATATATAGCAGTGGGGATAGCGGACAACCCTGTCGGGTGCCGTTCGTTATAGGGACTACCTCCGAAAGATCACCATTTGCCCTTATCTTAGCTGTTGGATTCCGATATAATGCCATTATTTTATCTATAAGTATAGGGCCCAATCCCCATTGTACTAATGTCTCTCTAAGAAAGTTCCATCCCACCCTGTCAAAAGCTTTCTCAGCATCAATTGCCAATAGACAGGATGGGATGGAATCTCTCTGTGCGTGTTCCACCAGTGTGAGTGTTTTTAGAGTGTTATCTCTTGCCTCCCTACCTCTCACAAATCCTACTTGATCTAAATGTATATACAGAGGCATTATAGGTGTCAGTCTATTGGCGATTATTTTAGAGTACAATCTTAAATCAATGTTTGTTAATGAGATTGGTCTATAATTTCCACATAATGTATGATCCTTCTCTGGTTTGGGTATAAGTGATATATACGCCTGCATACTTTGTGGGACAAAAGGCACTGAGGTAGATACTGCATTAAAGGTCCACGTTATTATAGGGATAAGTTCTTCTTTAAATGTTTTGTAGAATCTAGGGGTAAAACCATCCGGGCCTGGACTTTTCCCAGGTACTAATGCATCAATTGCTTTTTGTACCTCTATCTCTGAGAAATCCTGGTCTAGTTGTGATGTTTCTGTTGGTGCTAGTGTGGGGAGTGCAGTTTCTTTAACATATTGATACACACTTTGTTGAAATCCCTTCGGATCGCTGTTTATGCTATCGTTAGGTATATTATATAATTTTGTATAAAAAATCTGAAACTCTTTTAATATTTCTTTTGAATCATACCTCATATCTCCTTTTTCTGACTTGATTTTTATAATGGGCATTGTATTGCCCCGGTGGCGCAGAGCCCTAGCAAGAAGTTTACCTGGTTTATTACCCTGCTGATAATATAAAGAGCGATTACTATCTCTTATTCGTAGGGTTTGCTCATTTATCAGTGTTTTTAGTTCTGTTTTCATATCCGTTAGTTCGATTAATTTATCACGCGTTGGGTTTTGTTTATGTTGGGTTTCTATTTTAGGTATTTCTTTTAATAATTGAGTCATTTTATTCCCTTTTATTTTCTTCAACCTGGCCCCGTGTTTTATAAAAAAGCCCCGAATTACACACTTTAATGCTTCCCATTGATTCGGCAAGGATGTAGTGTCTTTTATGTGATCATATATAAAATCTATTATCACTTTTCTAATCTCTGTCACACATTTTTCATCATACAACAAATTGTCATTAAGTTTCCAGTTTCCCCTATTGTTTTTACTCTTAAATATATCTAGCACCAAGAATACTGGCGCGTGGTCTGACCACAAGGAGCTACCTATCTCAGTGGATAAGGTTATTTCTATCCCCATCTGATTTATCAAGAAAAAATCTAATCTATGGTATGTCCCGTGGACTTTTGAGTGGAACGTGAAGTCTTTTTCGGTTGGGTGCAATACCCTCCAAATATCAAATAGCTGATATTTTACCATCATGTCTAAAAAACTTTTTTTCTCCCTACCCGCCTGTATTTGTGATGGTGCTGTAGTGTCCTTCTCCCTATCTAAGACAAAGTTGAAATCCCCCCCAATTATTATTATCCCTTCTGCCTTTTCCATAAGCATTTTTAACATTTGTGTTCCTACTTTGTGTTGACCCTGATTAGGTAAATATATATTGATGAAGGTATATTTCTTACCGAGTATCAACACTTTGAGTAGTATCGCTCTTCCATCTCTATTACGCCATTCCTCCAACACTTGGTGTGGTATTGTCTTATGTATTGCAATAGAGACACCTTTTGATTTTGAGTACCCGAAGGAATCATGATACCATGCAGTATAGAATCTATTTTGTAGTTTAGGGATATGATCTGTGTGGAAATGCGTCTCCTGGAAGAATATTACACCAACTTTTTGTTTATGGAGAGAGCACAGAATCTGAGACCTCTTTGCCGCCGAGTTAAGGCCTCTAACATTATAAGAACATATTTTCATACTTCAAAATCCAAGAGGTACCCAAGAAAGAAAAAAAAAAAAAAAAAAAAAAAATTTAGGGGAAAGGGAAAAACACACACTCACACTCACCACTCACACTACCCTGAAACTATTGACTTATATAAAGTCTGTCTTACTAACTAAAGTAAGTTCCCTATAGGGGGGTCACCGGACACCGCTGTCCAAGATTAGCCGCTCTATCGGTGGCGCATGCTATGATTAAGCCTTAATTTACTATTATTTTATTTCATCTACTCCCATCTCCCATCCCCATATTGATTTTCCCTACCATCACTCTAGGTCAGTAAAGAGGGAGAATAGGAGAGCACAGACGGGGGTGGGAGCATGGGGAGGGTCTCTCATCTTAAAACCTACATCTTATGTGTACCTATCTATTTTCCCCTCCTTATCCCATCCCGCATGAGGGATGTCTCTGTCCGACACTGCGGGGAGGGGGTGCAGAGACACAGCAAGAGGGGGGAAGGAAAAAAAAAAAAAAACCCCTAATATAATTACCTAGAACCCCCTGATGTCAACTCCATCAGTGTGTGCTGATTTGTTGCATAATAATAGATTGTGTAATGTGAACATCTCACCAAGAACCTTGTTTACCAAAAAAAAAAAAAAAAAACCCCTCCCCCCCCTAGCTATCCCTCCCCCCATATCAACACACACCTACCATATTACCCCAATCTCCCATTAGTGTCGTATCCATCAATAACCAGCATATCCATCAATCTAACTATTGTTATATAGTGATAAATTATATAGTGCATCTCATCAAAACACAGTATTCAAATCTGCAAAAATATCCAATGTGGAAAAAAAAAAAAAAAAAAAACCCCATCCCCCATCTTCCCCGACTAACACTCCCCCCATTTCCCCCCCATACCCTCTAAGTGTCATATCCATCAGTGACCGTAGTATCTAACCAATCTATCAATCTGTGCTATTTTATTATAGATAAATAATAAGTAATATGGTGGAAACATCTCGCTAAGAAAAAACTGTGTCAAATCTATTAAATATCCTACGTATTGAAAAAAAAAAAAAAAACAAAAACATTCCAACAAACTATATTGTTATAATACATTATTGTGTACTATATTGTGCTAGTATCTCACCATAATGTGCGAGTCCAAAAAAAAAAAAAAAAAAAGAAAAAAAAAAAACAAGTTTTATTTTACATAATCCCCTTTCCTCACTCCCCCCTATATTATTTACTCTTCCCTTCTCTTCTCTCTCCTCCAACCCCCCCTATGCAGCTTCTATTTGTGTAACTAGTAAATTAATGATCCCCTATCACCCTTTCTCTCCTCTCTCCCCTCCCCCATACATTGCTCCTCAAAATCTTCTCGGCGATTTCATATAAGAAATGGGCCAGTCCGGCAGTTCCACTTCTGAAAGTTTAAGGGTTGCCAAAAACTGTGGTAGGTCTTCTAAATCGTTGAATGTTGCAATTGCTTCCTCTTTTTGGGCCTGTAACTGAAATGGGAATTTCCATCTATACTGCAGATTATTTCTTTTAAGTTGTTCCACCAAGGGTTTCAGTGCTCTTCTCCGATCTAGTGTATATTTTGATAAATCTTGAAAAAATAATAATGAATCTCCCTCATGCTGGATATTTTGGTTTTGTCTTGCTGCTAGCATGATTCTGTCCTTTATGTGAGCATAATGCATCTTGCAGATGATATCCCTTGGTTTGCTAGGATCTACTCTCCTTATTCCTGATACTCTATGTGCACGGTCTATTATCAGGTCTTTTATATCTGTATCTTGACTTATTTCCTGAAAAATTTTTTGTAACGTTGTTGTAAGATCCTTAGCATTAACCTCTTCTTTTAATCCTCTGATTCTTATATTGGACCTTCGACTTCTATTTTCTTGCTCATCTAGGCTATTTATTAATTGGTTTATTTGATTCCCTTGTTTTTGTATTTTTTCTTTTATCTTCAATAGCTCTTGTTCTGTTTTTGAAACTCTATTATCTAATTTAGTTGTTTTTTCTTGTGCGTCTTTTGTAGCTATCTTGAGTTCTTGGATTTCAGTTTTATATGTTTTTTCCAATCTATGTACATATTGATCCATATCTGCTCTGGTAGGGAGAGATTGAATGTATGTCCTCATATCCCAATTTTCTTTATCCTCTTCTTTTTGTTCGCTTAAAGAGCCTGATGTATCTATTGGTGAGCTATTTCTTGGGTGAGTGATTTGCTCTTCCCCTGACGATCTAGATGTGGCTGAGGTTTCCGCAATATTTGATATTTCCTGTGGTGAGTGCAGACCTTGAATAGTTCGGGGTGATTGCACTTGTAATTGTTGAAAAATCTCTTTTATATCCATTTTTTGTGTAGGTTGGGCCCCTGTAGGGTTTTTATTTGTGCTCTCCATTTTATCTCTCTTATTTTTTGATGTTGGGGTGTTTTATTACCTTTCTTGGGTGCCATGTTTTAATTAAAGCCTTTGTTTCTTAGTCCTTGCTGTATAAAGCGGATATTTTATATGTTCTTTATGATTACTTATCCGTCTTGGCTCTTGATTGATATCTTCCTTTCTTCCCTTTTTCCCCCTTCTTTTAAATGAGCACAATAGTTATCAGGGTGTTGCCAAGCCCTTTAATTTAAATTTATATACACAGATCCTTAATTAGTACTGGGGAAACCCATAGGAACTATTGGCATAGTGTGTGTTGTCTCTACACCTGTATTGTGTGATTAGGGTTTAGTAAGCTTTATTGTCCCAACAATACCTATGAAAGAGACCCTTAAATCTTCTCCATGCCACTCTTTAAGGAAGGTTTAAAAGACAGTAATTATTTATGCAGTCCTATGGACTTGTATGCAGCCCTTATATAGTCCTTATACATTCCACCATTCCTTTATATGCCTTCATACCTTGTATGGAGATCTTGGTTTTCCTTTCTTTATTTGTTGTTTGTTTGAAGTACCCTGGTGCTCCTGTTTCCTCTATGTAAGAAGTATAGACTCTGTGGCTTAAGATCGCTTGATTTTTCCTGAGCTCTGCTCCCGAGCTCTGCTGACTGTGTCCTGAGCTCCTCCGCCGGAGTGCGCGTCTTCCCAGCGAGCTGCCTCCGCTGCCTGTGTATGCAGACAGACGGGGACTCCCGCACGGTACTGCGCAAACTCCTGGCTCCTGGCTCCGTCCTCGATCTCTCACCAGCGCCCGACAGGTACCGCTCTTTCCTTAATCTCCTGGGACTATTCAGGCCGCTTCAGTACACCGCTCCGGTTGTGGCGGCGCTTATTTAGGTGACTCAATCTCTAATTAGAGGTAGTCTCTGGCATGCAGTCTAGAAGTTAAGCCTGTGTAACAATTGGCATGGACCTCCTTCTCTATAGCGTCTGCAGCAAATTTACCCTGTTTAGTTATTTTTAGATTAAGCTGGACTTTATCAATTTCTTTTTTGAGATTTTCATTCTGCTTGACAAATTCCTCCATGTCTTTAAATGACTCTAAACCCCTAGCACTCTCCTCAATTTGTTCCTGTAATGAGGCTAATTGCAGTTTTTCTTCTTCTACAATCAGCTCCATAACCGCTACACCGTCATCTACACAGAGTTCCTTCCATTTCTCCAGGAACCGCTCAATGTGTAGATGTTCAGCAGGAACAATTCTGTCTCGTAAACCTCTTGGTACTATGCGGTGTGAAATATAGTTTTCCAGAGCCGACACGTCCCAGCGCCTGTTGAGATGTTTGACTAGTAGTTTTTTATGTTCTTTAAATTTACTTTTGATGTCGTCATCTTGGTCAATTGCTTGGGGTGTGTCGCTTTGGAAAGCTGTCATTATTTCACGATCCATTTCTTCGCTAAGCACAAACGCCATTATTCGTTTTATTTATATCACCCTATAATTGTTGACAAGGAGTTACCTAAGTTAAAGCTATACACACTCGCCGGAACTGACCATATTCATCAGAAGGTCATAGGATATTCAGAAAAAGGGGAAGGGGGGGAAGGGGGCAATGGCAGGTGTGTATAGGTGTTCTGATCAGTCCAATACTGATCAGGTCCTGACCATGCACCTGTAAGGTGTAGTTGCTGTAACCAATACAATAGTATATAATAATAGGTGGGGGACCAGGGAACGGGGGAGGGGTATGCGGTATAGAGATACCGATAGGAAAAGTGGTTACTGTAGCAATTATAGGTCAGTACAATATGATCGGAGTAAAAGGTAACATTTTATTATAAGACTGATCTGATAGCGCAGCCGAATCTCCATCAGCAGATGGATTGGGGGAGGCCGGGTAGCACGAGCGGTGCGCTGACACCTGGGGCAGACAATGAATGTACTGCCCTGGGCGTCCATGCAGACAGCAACACTGCAAGCCCCGCCCACCACCGCAGGGGAACCGATGCCCGACCCCCTCGGGGAAGAAAAGGAAACAGGCAATAACGGGAACCCGGGGATGGGGCCCTCCAGTTGGGAAACTAAACGTGGGGAGAGGCGCCGGGTAGGGGGGTTTGTCCCAGACTTCCCAGCCGTCCCATGGGTCAGTAGAAGCGGAGGGGATGTCCCTGCTCCTCGGCCCACGTGGTCCAGCCACATAAACCTTGAAGTGCATATAGAATAACATGGTCCCAGTGTGAACATAAAAGGGCAAATAAGACTGGAAAACTAATGAAGAGTATGATATATTAATATAAACCATAGAACAAAGAGCCGCAAAATATGTATATGTCAATTGTACAGAATCACAAAATTAAAGTATTGATCATCAATAATAAATGTCAATGTACATAGATACACAGGTAGTTGTTTTTTCTCTCTGGTAACATGACTAAGACTGTGTGGGAAGGACACAATATCATACCATGACAGGGAAATGGGGAAAGAGAACGCAGTAAAAGGGGAGAAGAAAAGGAGAACAGAAGAACAGAAAAGGGGAGGGGGGGAGAGAAGGGGGGAGGGAAGGAAGGGGGTGAGAAAAGAACTGGAGATGGCGTGAATAGGAAGGGAACAAATAACAATTATGTTAATAAATAAAGATTCCAGAACAGAGAATGAAAGGTTAAAAAATATTCAAAGTCACAGAAAGGGTTTAAAGCTGATGTGTTCATTGAGTCCAGGAAATTTGGTAGCCTGTAAGGTATGGATCCATTTTGTCTCCAACTGTAGTAGTCTGTTATCAATGCTCCCGCCTTTAGCATGTGACGGAACATGCTCGAGTGCGGAGAATTGAATAACGTGGGGATCAAAATTGTGTTGGGTGGCAATATGCCTGTTGATGGCTGTAGTGGTGTTTTTTTTAATAAGGGTTTAATGTGGTCTCGAATGCGTCACCTCAGCGTCCGCACACCTGATCGTTCTCTGATTGGGTGTGGGGGGGATATATAAGCCGGACTGTCCTTCATTCAGCTGGACAAGATCAACGCCTGTACAAGCTCTGCACATACTGGCAAGGTAACTTTCAGTTGCTCCTCATTTCTCAGCACTTCTTAACAATCCCCCTCCGTATCCCTAACTCTGCTCTTACTCATCCTCTCTCAGGACGCATTAACCCCCCGCCACTGACTAGTTCTCAACTATCATTTCTCATACACAATACGAGCAGCGATCCTGCATAGCCATATGCCTTATAAATAGCCTACAGGGTAAGCCCTTCTTTATTATCACCTCTTACCCCTTTATAAAACTGCTGTCTCTTTTTCAGGTCATATGGTTCATTTTTTACCTTCCCGTTTTTTTAAATTATTATCCATCACCTTTACCAGTCTTCTAAACTTGTCTCTCAATCCATCTCTAGCGGTTTCTGTCTTATCAACTAATCTGTTTTTAAAGCGTGAGTCTTTTTGAGGCCTTGATGCCCTATTTATTTTACGTGCGGTCGTTGACCCCACTCATATCCTAAAAAATTGTGTGTTTTACACACACTTCAAGCTTGCATAATCATTACATTTTCCTAATCCATAATACATTTGATTGCCAGGTCTTTTATATGCCCCCTGCAGACATAGATACGGTGCAGCTTTGTCTCTCCTCTTTTGGGGACCTCTGCCAGGCCTCCCCCGGGTGTCTGGCTTTCAGGTATGTTCAGGATCCTGGGGCTTTGTTCGGTTACCTCCCCTTGTGAATTAGTCCAGCCATGTACCCCAATACATATCATTGTTCATATCAGCTTATATCCTAATGTCTATTTATCTGTTTGTTCATATGAAGTTTTTGTATTTTTATGCATAGATTCTTATATATTGCAACTAGCTCTCACCATTCCCTGAGGAAGCCAATGCTTTGGTGAAACATGTAGGAAACTGAGCTCTTGCTTTGAAGGCCACCCACCCCTGGCCCACCCTACTGCATTGTGGTCATGTACAATATATATGTTAATCTCAGCTAATGATTTTATCGTCTTCTGTATGTATTGAACTTTGAATTTTGTGAAATAAAGTATTTTTTGTAATTTTACATCTGCTATCTTAGCTTCTTCTTTCTTCTATCTTCCTTCATCTCCTTCTTCTTCTGGTTCTTCTGGTTCTTCCTCCGGCGTTCTCGTCCAGCATCTCCTCCGCGGCATCTTCTATCTTCTTCTCCTCGGACCGCTCCGCACCAATGGCATGGGGGGAGGCTTCCGCTCTTCTCTTCATCTTCTTCTCTTCTTCATCTTCTTCTTCATCTTCTTCTTTTCTTCATTTCTTCTCTTCTTCTTTTCTTCATCTTCTTCTCCGGGCCGCTCCGCATCCATGCTGGCATGGAGGGAGGCTCCCGCTGTGTGACGGCGTCTCCTCTTCTGACGGTTCTTAAATAACAGGGGGCGGGGCAACCCAGTGACCCCACCCCCCTCTGACGCACGGGACATGACGGGACTTCCCTGTGGCATTCCCTGTGACGTCACAGGGAAGTCCCGTCAAGTCACCGTGCGTCAGAGGGGGCGGGGTCACCGCCCCCCGTTATTTAAGAACCGTCAGACGAGGAGACGCCGTCACACAGCGGGAGCCTCCCTCCATGCCAGCATGGATGCGGAGCGGACCGGAGAAGAAAATGAAGAAGAGAAGAAGATGAAGCAGAGAAGAAGATGAAGAAGAAGATGAAGAAGAGAAGAAGATGAAGAGAAGAGCGGGAGCGGCCCGAGGAGAAGAAGATAGAAGACGCCGTAGAGGAGATGCTGGACGAGAACGCCGGAGGAAGAACCAGAAGAGCCAGAAGAACCAGAAGAAGAAGATGAAGGAAGATAGAAGAAAAAGAAGCATTTAAATAAAGCAAATGTCAAAAACTGTCTCTTGTCATTTTTAACATTTTTGACAGTTTTTTAGTGAAATGGTAGGGGTTCTTTTGTACCCCCTTACCATTTCACACAGGGGGGGCCGGGATCTGGGGGTCCTCTTGTTAAAGGTGGCTTCCAGATTCCGATAAGCCCCCCGCCTGCAGACCCCCACAACCACCGGCCAGGGTTGTGGGGATGAGGCCCTTGTCCTCATCAACATGGGGACAAGGTGTTTTGGGGGGCTACCCCAAAGCACCCTCTCAATGTTGAGGGCATGTGGCCTGGTACGGT
This sequence comes from Lithobates clamitans, assembly GCA_037952925.1. Lineage (NCBI taxonomy): Eukaryota > Metazoa > Chordata > Amphibia > Anura > Ranidae > Lithobates > Lithobates clamitans. The sequence goes on along the minus strand of JBBGZY010000354.1, from coordinate 3,995,398 downwards.
TCAGGAGGGGGGCTGCTCTCTCGTCCCCCCCTCTTTTCCTGTGGCCTGCCAGGTTGCGTGCTCGGATAAGAGTCAGGTATGGATCTTTGGGGGGACCCCACGCCATTTTTTTTTTTTTGGCGCAGGGTTCCCCTTAAAATCCATACCAGACCTGAAGGGTCTGGTATAGAATTTAGGGGGACCCCCACGTCATTTTTTTTTAAATTTTGGCCAGGGTTCCCCTTAATATCCATACCAGACCTGAAGAGCCTGGTATGGAATTTAGGGGGACCCCCACATCATTTTTTTTTTAAATTTTGGTTCGGGGTTCCCCTGTGGGGAATTCCCATGCCGTTTTTATCAATGAACTTCTATGTGTATTGTCGGACCGGCAATGCAATAGCCGCGAGTAGTTTTAAATGGCTTTTTTCCTTTGAAATGTCATTTTGCTGTCAGACTGTTCTAAACACGGGAAACATGCGCCCCTTTACAGGCATACTATAGACACCCCTCAGCTACGAAATTTAAAGGGATATTACACTTTTATTGTTTGACTTTAAGCATTATTAAAATCACTGCTCCTGAAAAAACGGCTGTTTTTAAAACTTTTTTTTGCATTAATCCATGTCCCCTGGGGCAGGACCCAGGTCCCCAAACACTTTTTATGACAATAACTTGCATATAAGCCTTTAAAATTATCACTTTTGATTTCTCCCATAGACTTTAAAAGGGTGTTCTGCGGCATTCAAATTTGCCGCGAACACCCCAAATTGTTTGCTGTTCGGCGAACTTGCGAACAGCCAATGTTCGATTCGAACATGTGTTCGACTCGAACTCGAAGCTCATCCCTATTTCTGTGTGCCCACCGATCACACAAGAAGAGGACGAGGAGGAGGAGGAGGATTGTGTCAGTATGGAGGTGGAGCCTGGCACCTCAACAAACCTACGCTGCATGGCCTCCCTGATCCTGTAAAGCCTGCGTAAGGATCCTCGTATTCGTGGTATCAAGGAGAAGGACCAATACTGGCTGGCAACCCTCCTTGATCCACGTTACAAGGGTTAGGTGGCGGACCTTATCTTGCCATCGCAGAGGGAGCTGGGGATGAAACATCTTCGGGAGGCCTTGCAGAAAGGTCTGTGCAATGCGTTCCCAGAGACTGGGAGGTTACAAACTCCTGTTTCTGGACAACGTGTTGCTGAGGCTTCGGTCAGTCAAAGAAGGAGCGGTGGAGAAGGTGGCTGTCTGACCGTTGCGTTCAGACAATTTTTTGGTCCGCAGCCCCAAGGTATGAGCGGTTCCAGCAACCATTGCCAGCATCTGTTTTACATGGTGCAGGAATACCTAGGGGCAAGATCTGACTTGGACAACTTTCCCACCGAAAATCCTCTGGGTTACTGGGTCTTGAGGATGAATCACTGGCCAGAGCTTGCACAGTATGCAATTGAGCTACTGGCCTGTCCTGCATCCAGCGTTCTTTCGGAACGCACATTCAGTGCTGCTGGAGGCTTTGTAACCGATCACAGGGTGCATCTTTCCACCGACTCGGTCGATCGACTGACCTTCATAAAAATGAATCAGTCTTGGATCACCACCAGCTACCAAGCACCTGATGCTGATGTAACCAAATAATTTTTTTTGAAATCTCAGATCCCTTCAAAGACTGCCTATGCTGATGCTGAGTGACTATCCTGAGTAATTATCCTCTTCCTCCTCAATGATCACGCTGATAGCTTGTAAGAACATTTTTGGCTCTGGGCGCCACCACCAGTGCCTAAGGCCCAATTTTTAAGCCCCTGTTTAACAGGGGCGTGTAATTACAATTTTTGAAGCAATACTTTGCAGCAGGGCTGTCAAGAAGATCCTGCCAGTAATCGGCGATCCAGACGCACGGGAACATGGCCACAGGTTCTACCGCGCATGCGCGCACGTTCAAGTCTGCCCTCTTTTCCTGGGGCATGCCAGGTTGCGTGCTCGGATAAGGATCTGGTATGGATTTTTGGGGGGACCCCACAACCTTTTTTTTTTGGTGCGGGGTTCCCCTTAAAATCCATACTAGACCTGAAGGGTCTGGTATGGAATTTAGGGGGAACCCCACGTCATTTTTTTTTAAATTTTGGCCGGGATTCCCCTTAATATCCATACCAGACCTGAAGGGCCTGGTATGGAATTTAGGGCGACCCCCATGTCATTTTTTTAAAAATTTTGGTTCGGGGTTCCCCTGTGGGGAATTCCCGTGCCGTTTTTATCAATGAACTTCTATGTGTATTGCCGGACCGGCAATGCAATAGCCGCGAGTAGTTTTAAATGGCTTTTTTCCTTTGAAATGTCATTTTGCTGTCAGACTGTTCTAAACACGGGAAACATGCGCCCCTTTACAGGCATACTATAGACACCCCCCAGCTATGAAATTTAAAGGGATATTACACTTTTATTGTTTGACTTTAAGCATTATTAAAATCACTGCTCCTGAAAAAACGGCCATTTTTAAAACTTTTTTTTGCATTGATCCATGTCCCCTGAGGCAGGACCCAGGTCCCCAAACACTTTTTATGACAATAACTTGCATATAAGCCTTTAAAATTAGCACTTTTGATTATTCATGTTCGTGTCCCAAAGACTTTAATGGTGTTCGCGTGTTCGAACAAATTTTTTTCCTGTTCGCATGTTCTGGTGCGAACCGAACATGGGGGTGTTCGGCTCATCCCTACACAGGAACACTGTCTGGATAAAGGGGGCCTTGAGAGCTAAGGGAGTCCTCCTCTTCCTGCCTCTGTTCAGCCTCAAGTGCCCTGTCCATTATTCCATGCAGCGTGTGCTCCAACAGGTGGACAAGGGGGACAGTGTCACTGATGCATGCACTGTCACTGCTCACCATCCTCGTGGCCTTCTCAAATGGTGACAGGACAGTGCATGCATCCCTGATCATGGCCCACTGGCGTGGGGAAAAAAAACAAGCCCCTCTGACCCTGTCCTTGTGCCATAGTCGCACAGGTACTCATTGATGGCCCTCTGCTGTGTGTGCAGCCGCTGCAGCATGGCCAACGTTGAGTTCCACCCGGTGGGCATGTCACAGATTAGGCGGTTCTTGGGCAGGTTAAACTCCTTTTGGAGGTCTGCCAGCCGAGCACTGGCATTATGTGACCGGCGGAAATGCACACAGACTTTCCTGGCCTGCCTCAGGACATCCTGTAAGCCCGGGTACCTGCCCAAGAACCGCTGCACCACCAAGTTAAGGACGTGAGCCAAACAGGGCACATGGGTCATTTGTCCCTGTCGGAGGGCAGAGAGGAGGTTGGTGCCATTGTCGCAAACCACCATTCCCGCCTTAAGTTGGTGTGGGCGTCAACCACCTCTGAACCTGCCCCTGCAGAGCTGACAGAACCTCTGCCGCAGTGTGGCTCCTGTCCCTCAAGCACACCAGCTCAAGCACCGCATGGCATCTTTTGGCCTGCATACTTGCGTAGCCCCTTGAACGGGGCTACGGGGCACCGCTGGTTCCGAGGACAAAGCACAGGAAGAGGCCATGGAGGAAGAAGAAGAGGAGGGGGTGGAGGAGAGAGGTATGTCACAATCATTAGTAGTGGCATTTTGGAGGCGTGGTGGCGGAACAACCTCCAACACTACTGCACCTTGTCCTGCATCCTTCCCAGCTGCCAGCAGAGTCACCCAATGCGCCGTGAAACTTAGGTAATGTCCCTGTCCATGCCTGCTGGACCATGATTCAGCGGTAATATGCACCTTACCGCTGACCGCCCTGTCCAGCGAGGCCAAGATATTGCCTTCCACATGCCGGTAGAGAGCCGGAATCGCCTTCCGTTAGAAAAAGTGGCGTTTGGGTACCTGCCACTGAGGAACCGCACATTCCACAAACTCCTTGAAGGGGACAGAATCTACCAACTGAAAAGGCAGCAGTTGAAGTGCTAGCAATTTTGCCAACCTAGCATTCAACCGCTGGGCATGTGGATGGCTGGGAGCGAACTTCTTTCGGCAGTGCAGCAGATGGGGCAGGGAAATTTGCCTGGTACAATCTGACATCGGTGTACCGAAAGCAGATTGCCCACAAGTACTTGGCTGTGACACACCTAATTCTACACCTTCATTCCTCTCAGTGCAGGTCTCAGAGAGGACTGAAGGTATAGTGGGGTTGGAGATCTCAGCTGATGAGGAGCAAGGAGAGGTCCTCTTTGATCTTTGGTGTGGGTCTTTTAAATACACTTGCCAACGAACTGCATGGCTGGTCAACATATGTCTGGTCAAGCATGTGGTGCCCAAGTGGGAGATGTTTTGGCCACGCGAGATACGCTTGAGACATATATTGCAAATAGCAGCGGTGCGATCTGATGCACTCGTCTCAAAAAAGGCCCACACCAAAGAACTTTTTGAATAACGCGCAGAGACTGCAGCGCCCTGCACATGCGGAGCTTTGGGGTGTGATGCAGTCAGTGTGCTGCCCTTAGGCTGGCCCCTGGAGGACATCCTGCCACGTTGGTGATGTGCCGCCTCCTCCTCCTCCTCCTCTCTCCTATCAGGCACCCACGTTGAGTCAGTGACCTCATCATCCCCTCCCTCCTCATCACTGGAGCAAACCTGGCAGTATGCTGCAGCAGGGGGAGCATGACTGCCAGATTGCTGTCCTTCTTGGGCACCCCCTCTGTCCGTGCTCACGTTACTGCCTTCATCTAGCTCAGTATCATCATCAGAGCCTTCCAAACGCTGGGCATCCTCCTGGAGCATGTACCCAACACTGTGGTCAAACAGTTCGAGGGACTCCTCAGGAGGACATGGTAGGGCTAGGGAAGAAGTCACTGATGACATTGAGCCGAGGGAAGAGGCCTCTGCTTTGCCAGACAAAGTACCCTGAGCATGGGTGAGAGAGGATGAGGAGGATGAGGACGGCTTGGTCATCCACTCGACCAAGTCTTTCGCATGTTGCGGCTCAACACGGCCAGCTGCCGAAAAAAAGGCCAAGCATGTACCCATGGCCACGTGCTGATGAGGATGCACCGTCTCCACGACTAGCACTGTTGCCTCTAGACACAGAGCCTGCTTGCCCTGCTTTATTAGCTTGTGACTGTCTGCCTCTCCTTGTTGGCCTTCCAGACATACTAATGGCCTGTAGCTTCACTAAGCTGGGATATATATATATATATATATATATATATATATATATATATATATATATATATGTACTGATACTGCAGCTATCAAAATCAACTGCCTGCCTGTAGTATGAGAACACCACCAACATTCTACAGGTAGCTTTAGGTGAACACTGTGCAGAGTTCGCACTACACTAACTTGTAGCTTATTTAGCTGCCTGCGGTAGTGATAGGATCAGGAAAACACCACAAACGTTCTACAGGTAGTTTTAGCTGAACACTGTGCAGAGCTCGCAAAAAAATAACTTGTAGCTTTAGCTGAACACTGTGCAGAGGTCTCACTACACTAACTTGTAGCTTTAGCTGAACACTGTGCAGAGGTCTCACTACACTAACTTGTAGTTTTAGCTGAACACTGTGCAGAGGTCTCACTACACTAACTTGTAGTTTTAGCTGAACACTGTGAGCAGGTCTCACTACACTAACTTGTAGCTTTAGCTGAACACTATGCGGAGGTCTCACTACACTAACTTGTAGTTTTAGCTGAACACTGTGAGCAGGACGCACTACACTAACATGTAGCTTTAGCTGAACACTGTGCAGAGGTCACACTACACTAACTTGTAGCTTTAGCTGAACACTGTGCAGAGGTCTCACTACACTAACTTGTAGTTTTAGCTGAACACTGTGCAGAGGTCGCACTACACTAACTTGTAGTTTTAGCAGAACACTGTGAGCAGGATGCACTACACTAACTTGTAGTTTTAGCTGAACACTGTGCAGAGGTCGCACTACACTAACTTGTAGTTTTAGCTGAACACTGTGAGCAGGACGCACTACACTAACTTGTAGCTTTAGCTGAACACTGTGCAGAGGTCTCACTACACTAACTTGTAGTTTTAGCTGTACACTGTGCAGAGGTCGCACTACACTAACTTGTAGTTTTAGCTGAACACTGTGAGCAGGACGCACTACACTAACTTGTAGCTTTAGCTGAACACTGGGCAGAGGTCTCACTACACTAACTTGTAGTTTTAGCTGAACACTGTGAGCAGGACGCACTACACTAACTTGTACCTTTAGCTGAACACTGTGCTGAGGTCTCACTACACTAACTTGTAGTTTTAGCTGAACACTGTGAGCAGGATGCACTACACTAACTTGTAGCATTAGCTGAACACTGTGCAGAGGTCTCACTACACTAACTTGTAGCTTTAGCTGAACACTGTGCAGAGGTCTCACTACACTAACTTGTAGTTTTAGCTGAACACTGTGAGCAGGACGCACTACACTAACTTGTAGCTTTAGCTGAACACTGTGCAGAGGTCTCACTACACTAACTTGTAGATTTAGCTGAACACTGTGCAGAGGTCGCACTACACTAACTTGTAGTTTTAGCTGAACACTGTGAGCAGGACGCACTACACTAACTTGTAGCTTTATCTGAACACTGGGCAGAGGTCTCACTACACTAACTTGTAGATTTAGCTGAACACTGTGAGCAGGTCTCACTACACTAACTTGTAGCTTTAGCTGAACACTATGCGGAGGTCTCACTACACTAACTTGTAGTTTTAGCTGAACACTGTGAGCAGGACGCACTACACTAACATGTAGCTTTAGCTGAACACTGTGCAGAGGTCACACTACACTACCTTGTAGCTTTAGCTGAACACTGTGCAGAGGTCTCACTACAATAACTTGTAGTTTTAGCTGAACAATGTGCAGAGGTCCCACTACACTAACTTGTAGTTTTAGCTGAACACTGTGAGCAGGATGCACTACACTAACTTGTAGTTTTAGCTGAACACTGTGCAGAGGTCGCACTACACTAACTTGTAGTTTTAGCTGAACACTGTGAGCAGGACGCACTACACTAACTTGTAGCTTTAGCTGAACACTGTGCAGAGGTCTCACTACACTAACTTGTAGTTTTAGCTGTACACTGTGCAGAGGTCGCACTACACTAACTTGTAGTTTTAGCTGAACACTGTGCAGAGGTCGCACTACACTAACTTGTAGTTTTAGCTGAACACTGTGAGCAGGACGCACTACACTAACTTGTAGCTTTAGCTGAACACTGTGCAGAGGTCTCACTACACTAACTTGTAGTTTTAGCTGTACACTGTGCAGAGGTCGCACTACACTAACTTGTAGTTTTAGCTGAACACTGTGAGCAGGACGCACTACACTAACTTGTAGCTTTAGCTGAACACTGGGCAGAGGTCTCACTGCACTAACTTGTAGTTTTAGCTGAACACTGTGAGCAGGACGCACTACACTAACTTGTACCTTTAGCTGAACACTGTGCTGAGGTCTCACTACACTAACTTGTAGTTTTAGCTGAACACTGTGAGCAGGATGCACTACACTAACTTGTAGCATTAGCTGAACACTGTGCAGAGGTCTCACTACACTAACTTGTAGCTTTAGCTGAACACTGTGCAGAGGTCTCACTACACTAACTTGTAGTTTTAGCTGAACACTGTGAGCAGGACGCACTACACTAACTTGTAGCTTTAGCTGAACACTGTGCAGAGGTCTCACTACACTAACTTGTAGATTTAGCTGAACACTGTGCAGAGGTCGCACTACACTAACTTGTAGTTTTAGCTGAACACTGTGAGCAGGACGCAATACACTAACTTGTAGCTTTAGCTGAACACTGGGCAGAGGTCTCACTACACTAACTTGTAGTTTTAGCTGAACACTGTGAGCAGGACGCACTACACTAACTTGTAGCTTTAGCTGAACACTGTGCTGAGGTCTCACTACACTAACTTGTAGTTTTAGCTGAACACTGTGAGCAGGATGCACTACACTAACTTGTAGCATTAGCTGAACACTGTGCAGAGGTCTCACTACACTAACTTGTAGCTTTAGCTGAACACTGTGCAGAGGTCTCACTACACTAACTTGTAGTTTTAGCTGAACACTGTGAGCAGGACGCACTACACTAACTTGTAGCTTTAGCTGAACACTGTGCAGAGGTCTCACTACACTAACTTGTAGATTTAGCTGAACACTGTGCAGAGGTCGCACTACACTAACTTGTAGTTTTAGCTGAACACTGTGAGCAGGACGCACTACACTAACTTGTAGCTTTATCTGAACACTGGGCAGAGGTCTCACTACACTAACTTGTAGATTTAGCTGAACACTGTGAGCAGGTCTCACTACACTAACTTGTAGCTTTAGCTGAACACTATGCGGAGGTCTCACTACACTAACTTGTAGTTTTAGCTGAACACTGTGAGCAGGACGCACTACACTAACATGTAGCTTTAGCTGAACACTGTGCAGAGGTCACACTACACTACCTTGTAGCTTTAGCTGAACACTGTGCAGAGGTCTCACTACAATAACTTGTAGTTTTAGCTGAACAATGTGCAGAGGTCCCACTACACTAACTTGTAGTTTTAGCTGAACACTGTGAGCAGGATGCACTACACTAACTTGTAGTTTTAGCTGAACACTGTGCAGAGGTCGCACTACACTAACTTGTAGTTTTAGCTGAACACTGTGAGCAGGACGCACTACACTAACTTGTAGCTTTAGCTGAACACTGTGCAGAGGTCTCACTACACTAACTTGTAGTTTTAGCTGTACACTGTGCAGAGGTCGCACTACACTAACTTGTAGTTTTAGCTGAACACTGTGCAGAGGTCGCACTACACTAACTTGTAGTTTTAGCTGAACACTGTGAGCAGGACGCACTACACTAACTTGTAGCTTTAGCTGAACACTGTGCAGAGGTCTCACTACACTAACTTGTAGTTTTAGCTGTACACTGTGCAGAGGTCGCACTACACTAACTTGTAGTTTTAGCTGAACACTGTGAGCAGGACGCACTACACTAACTTGTAGCTTTAGCTGAACACTGGGCAGAGGTCTCACTGCACTAACTTGTAGTTTTAGCTGAACACTGTGAGCAGGACGCACTACACTAACTTGTACCTTTAGCTGAACACTGTGCTGAGGTCTCACTACACTAACTTGTAGTTTTAGCTGAACACTGTGAGCAGGATGCACTACACTAACTTGTAGCATTAGCTGAACACTGTGCAGAGGTCTCACTACACTAACTTGTAGCTTTAGCTGAACACTGTGCAGAGGTCTCACTACACTAACTTGTAGTTTTAGCTGAACACTGTGAGCAGGACGCACTACACTAACTTGTAGCTTTAGCTGAACACTGTGCAGAGGTCTCACTACACTAACTTGTAGATTTAGCTGAACACTGTGCAGAGGTCGCACTACACTAACTTGTAGTTTTAGCTGAACACTGTGAGCAGGACGCAATACACTAACTTGTAGCTTTAGCTGAACACTGGGCAGAGGTCTCACTACACTAACTTGTAGTTTTAGCTGAACACTGTGAGCAGGACGCACTACACTAACTTGTAGCTTTAGCTGAACACTGTGCTGAGGTCTCACTACACTAACTTGTAGTTTTAGCTGAACACTGTGAGCAGGATGCACTACACTAACTTGTAGCATTAGCTGAACACTGTGCAGAGGTCTCACTACACTAACTTGTAGATTTAGCTGAACGCTGTGAGCAGGACGCACTACACAAACCTGTAGCTTTAGCTGAACACTGTGCAGAGGTCCCACTACACTAACTTATAGTTTTAGCTGAACACTGTGCAGAGGTCGCACTGCACTAACTTGTAGTTTTAGCTGAACACTGTGAGCAGGACGCACTACACTAACTTGTAGTTTTAGCTGAACACTGTGCAGAGGTCTCACTACACTAACTTGTAGTTGTAGCTGAACACTGTGAGCAGGACGCACTACACTAACTTGTAGCTTTAGCTAAACACTGTGCAGAGGTCTCACTACATTAACTTGTAGTTTTAGCTGAACACTGTGCAGAGGTGGCACTACATTAACTAGTAGTTTTAGCTGAACACTGTGAGCAGGACACACTACACTAACTTGTAGCTTTAGCTGAACACTGTGCAGAGGTCTCACTACACTAACTTGTAGTTTTAGCTGAACACTGTGCAGAGGTCGCACTACACTAACTTGTAGTTTTAGCTGAACACTGTGAGCAGGACGCACTACACTAACTTGTAGCTTTAGCTGAACACTGTGCAGAGGTCTCACTACACTAACTTGTAGTTTTAGCTGTACACTGTGCAGAGGTCGCACTACACTAACTTGTAGTTTTAGCTGAACACTGTGAGCAGGACGCACTACACTAACTTGTAGCTTTAGCTGAACACTGGGCAGAGGTCTCACTACACTAACTTGTAGTTTTAGCTGAACACTGTGAGCAGGACGCACTACATTAACTTGTACCTTTAGCTGAACACTGTGCTGAGGTCTCACTACACTAACTTGTAGTTTTAGCTGAACACTGTGAGCAGGATGCACTACACTAACTTGTAGCATTAGCTGAACACTGTGCAGAGGTCTCACTACACTAACTTTTAGCTTTAGCTGAACACTGTGCAGAGGTCTCACTACACTAACTTGTAGTTTTAGCTGAACACTGTGAGCAGGACGCACTACACTAACTTGTAGCTTTAGCTGAACACTGTGCAGAGGTCTCACTACACTAACTTGTAGATTTAGCTGAACACTGTGCAGAGGTTGCACTACACTAACTTGTAGTTTTAGCTGAACACTGTGAGCAGGACGCACTACACTAACTTGTAGCTTTATCTGAACACTGGGCAGAGGTCTCACTACATTAACTTGTAGATTTAGCTGAACACTGTGAGCAGGTCTCACTACACTAACTTGTAGCTTTAGCTGAACACTATGCGGAGGTCTCACTACACTAACTTGTAGTTTTAGCTGAACACTGTGAGCAGGACGCACTACACTAACATGTAGCTTTAGCTGAACACTGTGCAGAGGTCACACTACACTAACTTGTAGCTTTAGCTGAACACTGTGCAGAGGTCTCACTACACTAACTTGTAGTTTTAGCTGAACACTTTGCAGAGGTTGCACTACACTAACTTGTAGTTTTAGCTGAACACTGTGAGCAGGATGCACTACACTAACTTGTAGTTTTAGCTGAACACTGTGCAGAGGTCGCACTACACTAACTTGTAGTTTTAGCTGAACACTGTGAGCAGGACGCACTACACTAACTTGTAGCTTTAGCTGAACACTGTGCAGAGGTCTCACTACACTAACTTGTAGTTTTAGCTGTACACTGTGCAGAGGTCGCACTACACTAACTTGTAGTTTTAGCTGAACACTGTGAGCAGGACGCACTACACTAACTTGTAGCTTTAGCTGAACACTGGGCAGAGGTCTCACTACACTAACTTGTAGTTTTAGCTGAACACTGTGAGCAGGACGCACTACACTAACTTGTACCTTTAGCTGAACACTGTGCTGAGGTCTCACTACACTAACTTGTAGTTTTAGCTGAACACTGTGAGCAGGATGCACTACACTAACTTGTAGCATTAGCTGAACACTGTGCAGAGGTCTCACTACACTAACTTGTAGCTTTAGCTGAACACTGTGCAGAGGTCTCACTACACTAACTTGTAGTTTTAGCTGAACACTGTGAGCAGGACGCACTACACTAACTTGTAGCTTTAGCTGAACACTGTGCAGAGGTCTCACTACACTAACTTGTAGATTTAGCTGAACACTGTGCAGAGGTCGCACTACACTAACTTGTAGTTTTAGCTGAACACTGTGAGCAGGACGCACTACACTAACTTGTAGCTTTATCTGAACACTGGGCAGAGGTCTCACTACATTAACTTGTAGATTTAGCTGAACACTGTGAGCAGGTCTCACTACACTAACTTGTAGCTTTAGCTGAACACTATGCGGAGGTCTCACTACACTAACTTGTAGTTTTAGCTGAACACTGTGAGCAGGACGCACTACACTAACATGTAGCTTTAGCTGAACACTGTGCAGAGGTCACACTACACTAACTTGTAGCTTTAGCTGAACACTGTGCAGAGGTCTCACTACACTAACTTGTAGTTTTAGCTGAACACTGTGAGCAGGACGCACTACACTAACATGTAGCTTTAGCTGAACACTGTGCAGAGGTCACACTACACTACCTTGTAGCTTTAGCTGAACACTGTGCAGAGGTCTCACTACAATAACTTGTAGTTTTAGCTGAACAATGTGCAGAGGTCCCACTACACTAACTTGTCGTTTTAGCTGAACACTGTGAGCAGGATGCACTACACTAACTTGTAGTTTTAGCTGAACACTGTGCAGAGGTCGCACTACACTAACTTGTAGATTTAGCTGAACACTGTGAGCAGGACGCACTACACTAACTTGTAGCTTTAGCTGAACACTGTGCAGAGGTCTCACTACACTAACTTGTAGTTTTAGCTGTACACTGTGCAGAGGTCGCACTACACTAACTTGTAGTTTTAGCTGAACACTGTGCAGAGGTCGCACTACACTAACTTGTAGTTTTAGCTGAACACTGTGAGCAGGACGCACTACACTAACTTGTAGCTTTAGCTGAACACTGTGCAGAGGTCTCACTACACTAACTTGTAGTTTTAGCTGTACACTGTGCAGAGGTCGCACTACACTAACTTGTAGTTTTAGCTGAACACTGTGAGCAGGACGCACTACACTAACTTGTAGCTTTAGCTGAACACTGGGCAGAGGTCTCACTACACTAACTTGTAGTTTTAGCTGAACACTGTGAGCAGGACGCACTACACTAACTTGTACCTTTAGCTGAACACTGTGCTGAGGTCTCACTACACTAACTTGTAGTTTTAGCTGAACACTGTGAGCAGGATGCACTACACTAACTTGTAGCATTAGCTGAACACTGTGCAGAGGTCTCACTACACTAACTTGTAGCTTTAGCTGAACACTGTGCAGAGGTCTCACTACACTAACTTGTAGTTTTAGCTGAACACTGTGAGCAGGACGCACTACACTAACTTGTAGCTTTAGCTGAACACTGTGCAGAGGTCTCACTACACTAACTTGTAGATTTAGCTGAACACTGTGCAGAGGTCGCACTACACTAACTTGTAGTTTTAGCTGAACACTGTGAGCAGGACGCACTACACTAACTTGTAGCTTTATCTGAACACTGGGCAGAGGTCTCACTACATTAACTTGTAGATTTAGCTGAACACTGTGAGCAGGTCTCACTACACTAACTTGTAGCTTTAGCTGAACACTATGCGGAGGTCTCACTACACTAACTTGTAGTTTTAGCTGAACACTGTGAGCAGGACGCACTACACTAACATGTAGCTTTAGCTGAACACTGTGCAGAGGTCACACTACACTAACTTGTAGCTTTAGCTGAACACTGTGCAGAGGTCTCACTACACTAACTTGTACTTTTAGCTGAACACTGTGCAGAGGTCGCACTACACTAACTTGTAGTTTTAGCTGAACACTGTGAGCAGGATGCACAACACTAACTTGTAGTTTTAGCTGAACACTGTGCAGAGGTCGCACTACACTAACTTGTAGTTTTAGCTGAACACTGTGAGCAGGACGCACTACACTAACTTGTAGCTTTAGCTGAACACTGTGCAGAGGTCTCACTACACTAACTTGTAGTTTTAGCTGTACACTGTGCAGAGGTCGCACTACACTAACTTGTAGTTTTAGCTGAACACTGTGAGCAGGACGCACTACACTAACTTGTAGCTTTAGCTGGACACTGGGCAGAGGTCTCACTACACTAACTTGTAGTTTTAGCTGAACACTGTGAGCAGGACGCACTACACTAACTTGTATCTTTAGCTGAACACTGTGCTGAGGTCTCACTACACTAACTTGTAGTTTTAGCTGAACACTGTGAGCAGGATGCACTACACTAACTTGTAGCATTAGCTGAACACTGTGCAGAGGTCTCACTACACTAACTTGTAGCTTTAGCTGAACACTGTGCAGAGGTCTCACTACACTAACTTGTAGTTTTAGCTGAACACTGTGAGCAGGACGCACTACACTAACTTGTAGCTTTAGCTGAACACTGTGCAGAGGTCTCACTACACTAACTTGTAGCTTTAGCTGAACACTGTGCAGAGGTCGCACTACACTAACTTGTAGTTTTAGCTGAACACTGTGAGCAGGACGCACTACACTAACTTGTAGCTTTATCTGAACACTGGGCAGAGGTCTCACTACACTAACTTGTAGATTTAGCTGAACACTGTGAGCAGGTCTCACTACACTAACTTGTAGTTTTAGCTGAACACTGTGAGCAGGACGCACTACACTAACATGTAGCTTTAGCTGAACACTGTGCAGAGGTCACACTACACTACCTTGTAGCTTTAGCTGAACACTGTGCAGAGGTCTCACTACAATAACTTGTAGTTTTAGCTGAACAATGTGCAGAGGTCCCACTACACTAACTTGCAGTTTTAGCTGAACACTGTGAGCAGGATGCACTACACTAACTTGTAGTTTTAGCTGAACACTGTGCAGAGGTCGCACTACACTAGCTTGTAGTTTTAGCTGAACACTATGAGCAGGACGCACTACACTAACTTGTAGCTTTAGCTGAACACTGTGCAGAGGTCTCACTACACTAACTTGTAGTTTTAGCTGTACACTGTGCAGAGGTCGCACTACACTAACTTGTAGTTTTAGCTGAACACTGTGCAGAGGTCGCACTACACTAACTTGTAGTTTTAGCTGAACACTGTGAGCAGGACGCACTACACTAACTTGTAGCTTTAGCTGAACACTGTGCAGAGGTCTCACTACACTAACTTGTAGTTTTAGCTGTACACTGTGCAGAGGTCACACTACACTAACTTGTAGTTTTAGCTGAACACTGTGAGCAGGACACACTACACTAACTTGTAGCTTTAGATGAACACTGGGCAGAGGTCTCACTACACTAACTTGTAGTTTTAGCTGAACACTGTGAGCAGGACGTACTACACTAACTTGTACCTTTAGCTGAACACTGTGCTGAGGTCTCACTACACTAACTTGTAGTTTTAGCTGAACACTGTGAGCAGGACGCACTACACTAACTTGTAGCTTTATCTGAACACTGGGCAGAGGTCTCACTACATTAACTTGTAGATTTAGCTGAACACTGTGAGCAGGTCTCACTACACTAACTTGTAGCTTTAGCTGAACACTATGCGGAGGTCTCACTACACTAACTTGTAGTTTTAGCTGAACACTGTGAGCAGGACGCACTACACTAACATGTAGCTTTAGCTGAACACTGTGCAGAGGTCACACTACACTAACTTGTAGCTTTAGCTGAACACTGTGCAGAGGTCTCACTACACTAACTTGTAGTTTTAGCTGAACACTGTGCAGAGGTCGCACTACACTAACTTGTAGTTTTAGCTGAACACTGTGAGCAGGATGCACTACACTAACTTGTAGTTTTAGCTGAACACTGTGCAGAGGTCGCACTACACTAACTTGTAGTTTTAGCTGAACACTCTGAGCAGGACGCACTACACTAACTTGTAGCTTTAGCTGAACACTGTGCAGAGGTCTCACTACACTAGCTTGTAGTTTTAGCTGTACACTGTGCAGAGGTCGCACTACACTAACTTGTAGTTTTAGCTGAACACTGTGAGCAGGATGCACTACACTAACTTGTAGCTTTAGCTGAACACTGGGCAGAGGTCTCACTACACTAACTTGTAGTTTTAGCTGAACACTGTGAGCAGGACGCACTACACTAACTTGTACCTTTAGCTGAACACTGTGCTGAGGTCTCACTACACTAACTTGTAGTTTTAGCTGAACACTGTGAGCAGGATGCACTACACTAACTTGTAGCATTAGCTGAACACTGTGCAGAGGTCTCACTACACTAACTTGTAGCTTTAGCTGAACACTGTGCAGAGGTCTCACTACACTAACTTGTAGTTTTAGCTGAACACTGTGAGCAGGACGCACTACACTAACTTGTAGCTTTAGCTGAACACTGTGCAGAGGTCTCACTACACTAACTTGTAGATTTAGCTGAACACTGTGCAGAGGTCGCACTACACTAACTTGTAGTTTTAGCTGAACACTGTGAGCAGGACGCACTACACTAACTTGTAGCTTTATCTGAACACTGGGCAGAGGTCTCACTACACTAACTTGTAGATTTAGCTGAACACTGTGAGCAGGTCTCACTACACTAACTTGTAGCTTTAGCTGAACACTATGCGGAGGTCTCACTGCACTAACTTGTAGTTTTAGCTGAACACTGTGAGCAGGACGCACTACACTAACATGTAGCTTTAGCTGAACACTGTGCAGAGGTCACACTACACTACCTTGTAGCTTTAGCTGAACACTGTGCAGAGGTCTCACTACAATAACTTGTAGTTTTAGCTGAACAATGTGCAGAGGTCCCACTACACTAACTTGTAGTTTTAGCTGAACACTGTGAGCAGGATGCACTACACTAACTTGTAGTTTTAGCTGAACACTGTGCAGAGGTCGCACTACACTAACTTGTAGTTTTAGCTGAACACTGTGAGCAGGACGCACTACACTAACTTGTAGCTTTAGCTGAACACTGTGCAGAGGTCTCACTACACTAACTTGTAGTTTTAGCTGTACACTGTGCAGAGGTCGCACTACACTAACTTGTAGTTTTAGCTGAACACTGTGAGCAGGACGCACTACACTAACTTGTAGCTTTAGCTGAACACTGGGCAGAGGTCTCACTACACTAACTTGTAGTTTTAGCTGAACACTGTGAGCAGGACGCACTACACTAACTTGTACCTTTAGCTGAAAACTGTGCTGAGGTCTCACTACACTAACTTGTAGTTTTAGCTGAACACTGTGAGCAGGATGCACTACACTAACTTGTAGCATTAGCTGAACACTGTGCAGAGGTCTCACTACACTAACTTGTAGCTTTAGCTGAACACTGTGCAGAGGTCTCACTACACTAACTTGTAGTTTTAGCTGAACACTGTGAGCAGGACGCACTACACTAACTTGTAGCTTTAGCTGAACACTGTGCAGAGGTCTCACTACACTAACTTGTAGATTTAGCTGAACACTGTGCAGAGTTCGCACTACACTAACTTGTAGTTTTAGCTGAACACTGTGAGCAGGACGCACTACACTAACTTGTAGCTTTATCTGAACACTGGGCAGAGGTCTCACTACACTAACTTGAAGATTTAGCTGAACACTGTGAGCAGGTCTCACTACACTAACTTGTAGCTTTAGCTGAACACTATGCGGAGGTCTCACTACGCTAACTTGTAGTTTTAGCTGAACACTGTGAGCAGGACGCAATACACTAACATGTAGCTTTAGCTGAACACTGTGCAGAGGTCACACTACACTAACTTGTAGCTTTAGCTGAACACTGTGCAGAGGTCTCACTACACTAACTTGTAGTTTTAGCTGAACACTGTGCAGAGGTCACACTACACTAACTTGTAGTTTTAGCTGAACACTGTGAGCAGGATGCACTACACTAACTTGTAGCTTTAGCTGAACACTGTGCAGAGGTCTCACTACACTAACTTGTAGTTTTAGCTGAACACTGTGCAGAGGTCGCACTACACTAACTTGTAGATTTAGCTGAACACTGTGAGCAGGACGCACTACACTAACTTGTAGCTTTAGCTAAACACTGTGCAGAGGTCCCACTACACTAACTTATAGTTTTAGCTGAACACTGTGCAGAGGTCGCACTACACTAACTTGTAGTTTTAGCTGAACACTGTGAGCAGGACGCACTACACTAACTTGTAGCTTTAGCTGAACACTGGGCAGAGGTCTCACTACACTAACTTGTAGTTTTAGCTGAACACTGTGAGCAGGACGCACTACACTAACTTGTACCTTTAGCTGAACACTGTGCTGAGGTCTCACTTCACTAACTTGTAGTTTTAGCTGAACACTGTGAGCAGGATGCACTACACTAACTTGTAGCATTAGCTGAACACTGTGCAGAGGTCTCACTACACTAACTTGTAGCTTTAGCTGAACACTGTGCAGAGGTCTCACTACACTAACTTGTAGTTTTAGCTGAACACTGTGAGCAGGACGCACTATACTAACTTGTAGCTTTAGCTGAACACTGTGCAGAGGTCTCACTACACTAACTTGTAGTTTTAGCTGAACACTGTGCAGAGGTCGCACTACACTAACTTGTAGTTTTAGCAGAACACTGTGAGCAGGACGCACTACACTAACTTATAGCTTTATCTGAACACTGGGCAGAGGTCTCACTACACTAACTTGTAGATTTAGCTGAACACTGTGAGCAGGTCTCACTACACTAACTTGTAGCTTTAGCTGAACACTATGCGAAGGTCTCACTACACTAACTTGTAGTTTTAGCTGAACACTGTGAGCAGGACGCACTACACTAACATGTAGCTTTAGCTGAACACTGTGCAGAGGTCACACTACACTAACTTGTAGCTTTAGCTGAACACTGTGCAGAGGTCTCACTACACTAACTTGTAATTTTAGCTGAACACTGTGCAGAGGTCGCACTACACTAACTTGTAGTTTTAGCTGAACACTGTGAGCAGGATGCACTACACTAACTTGTAGTTTTAGCTGAACACTGTGCAGAGGTCGCACTACACTAACTTGTAGTTTTAGCTGAACACTGTGAGCAGGACGCACTACACTAACTTTTAGCTTTAGCTGAACACTGTGCAGAGGTCTCACTACACTAACTTGTAGTTTTAGCTGTACACTGTGCAGAGGTCGCACTGCACTAACTTGTAGTTTTAGCTGAACACTGTGAACAGGACGCACTACACTAACTTGTAGTTTTAGCTGAACACTGTGCAGAGGTCTCACTACACTAACTTGTAGTTTTAGCTGAACACTGTGAGCAGGACGCACTACACTAACTTGTAGCTTTATCTGAACACTGGGCAGAGGTCTCACTACACTAACTTGTAGATTTAGCTGAACACTGTGAGCAGGTCTCACTACACTAACTTGTAGCTTTAGCTGAACACTATGCGGAGGTCTCACTACACTAACTTGTAGTTTTAGCTGAACACTGTGAGCAGGCCGCACTACACTAACATGTAGCTTTAGCTGAACACTGTGCAGAGGTCACACTACACTACCCTGTAGCTTTAGCTGAACACTGTGCAGAGGTCTCACTACAATAACTTGTAGTTTTAGCTGAACACTGTGCAGAGGTCGCACTACACTAACTTGTAGTTTTAGCTGAACACTGTGAGCAGGATGCACTACACTAACTTGTAGCTTTAGCTGAACACTGTGCAGAGGTCCCACTACACTAACTTATAGTTTTAGCTGAACACTGTGCAGAGGTCGCACTACACTAACTTGTAGTTTTAGCTGAACACTGTGAGCAGGACGCACTACACTAACTTGTAGTTTTAGCTGAACACTGTGCAGAGGTCTCACTACACTAACTTGTAGTTTTAGCTGAACACTGTGAGCAGGACGCACTACACTAACTTGTAGCTTTAGCTAAACACTGTGCAGAGGTCTCACTACATTAACGTGTAGTTTTTGCTGAACACTGTGCATAGGTGGCACTACATTAACTTGTAGTTTTAGCTGAACACTGTGAGCAGGACGCATTACACTAACTTGTAGCTTTAGCTGAACACTGTGCAGAGGTCTCACTACACTAACTTGTAGCTTTAGCTGAACACTCTGCAGAGGTCTCACTACACTAACTTGTAGTTTTAGCTGAACACTGTGCAGAGGTCGCACTACACTAACTTGTAGTTTTAGCTGAACACTGTGAACAGGACGCACTACACTAACTTGTAGCTTTAGCTGAACACTGTGCAGAGGTCTCACTACACTAACTTGTAGTTTTAGCTGTACACTGTGCAGAGGTCGCACTACACTAACTTGTAGTTTTAGCTGAACACTGTGAGCAGGACGCACTACATTAACTTGTAGCTTTAGCTGAACACTGTGCTGAGGTCTCACTACACTAACTTGTAGTTTTAGCTGAACACTGTGAGCAGGATGCACTACACTAACTTGTAGCATTAGCTTAACACTGTGCAGAGGTCTCACTACACTAACTTGTAGCTTTAGCTGAACACTGTGCAGAGGTCTCACTACACTAACTTGTAGTTTTAGCTGAACACTGTGAGCAGGACGCACTACACTAACATGTAGCTTTAGCTGAACACTGTGCAGAGGTCTCAGTACACTAACTTGTAGCTTTAGCTGAACACTGTGCAGAGGTCTCACTACACTAACTTGTAGTTTTAGCTAAACACTGTGCAGAGGTCGCACTACACTAACTTGTAGTTTTAGCTGTACACTATGCAGAGGTCGCACTACACTAACTTGTAGTTTTAGCTGAACACTGTGAGCAGGACGCACTACATTAACTTGTAGCTTTAGCTGAACACTGTGCTGAGGTCTCACTACACTAACTTGTAGTTTTAGCTGAACACTGTGAGCAGGATGCACTACACTAACTTGTAGAATTAGCTGAACACTGTGCAGAGGTCTCACTACACTAACTTGTAGCTTTAGCTTAACACTGTGCAGAGGTCTCACTACACTAACTTGTAGTTTTAGCTGAACACTGTGAGCAGGACGCACTACACTAACATGTAGCTTTAGCTGAACACTGTGCAGAGGTCTCACTACACTAACTTGTAGCTTTAGCTGAACACTGTGCAGAGGTCTCACTACACTAACTTGTAGTTTTAGCTAAACACTGTGCAGAGGTCGCACTACACTAACTTGTAGTTTTAGCTGTACACTGTGCAGAGTTCGCACTACACTAACTTGTAGTTTTAGCTGAACACTGTGAGCAGGACGCACTACATTAACTTGTAGCTTTAGCTGAACACTGTGCTGAGGTCTCACTACACTAACTTGTAGTTTTAGCTGAACACTGTGAGCAGGATGCACTACACTAACTTGTAGCATTAGCTGAACACTGTGCAGAGGTCTCACTACACTAACTTGTAGCTTTAGCTGAACACTGTGCAGAGGTCTCACTACACTAACTTGTAGTTTTAGCTGAACACTGTGAGCAGGACGCACTACACTAACTTGTAGCTTTAGCTGAACACTGTGCAGAGGTCTCACTGCACTAACTTGTAGTTTTAGCTGAATACTGTGCAGAGGTCGCACTACACTACCTTGTAGTTTTAGCTGAACACTGTGAGCAGGACGCACTACACTAACTTGTAGCTTTATCTGAACACTGTGCAGAGGTCTCACTACACTAACTTGTAGATTTAGCTGAACACTGTGAGCAGGTCTCACTACACTAACTTGTAGCTTTAGCTGAACACTATGCGGAGGTCTCACTACACTAACTTGTAGTTTTAGCTGAACACTGTGAGCAGGACGCACTACACTAACATGTAGCTTTAGCTGAACACTGTGCAGAGGTCTCACTACACTAACTTGTAGCTTTAGCTGAACACTGTGCAGAGGTCTCACTACACTAACTTGTAGTTTTAGCTAAACACTGTGCAGAGGTCACACTACACTAACTTGTAGTTTTAGCTGAACACTGTGAGCAGGATGCACTACACTAACTTGTAGCTTTAGCTGAACACTGTGCAGAGGTCTCACTACACTAACTTGTAGTTTTAGCTGTACACTGTGCAGAGGTCGCACTACACTAACTTGTAGTTTTAGCTGAACACTGTGAGCAGGACGCATTACACTAACTTGTAGATTTAGCTGAACACTGGGCAGAGGTCTCACTACACTAACTTGTAGTTTTTAGCTGAACACTGTGAGCAGGATGCACTACACTAACTTGTAGCTTTAGCTGAACACTGTGCTCAGGTCTCACTACACTAACTTGTAGTTTTATCTGAACACTGTGAGCAGGACGCACTACACTAACTTGTAGCATTAGCTGAACACTGTGCAGAGGTCTCACTACACTAACTTGTAGCTTTAGCTGAACACTGTGCAGAGGTCTCACTACACTAACTTGTAGATTTAGCTGAACACTGTGAGCAGGACGCACTACACTAACTTGTAGCTTTAGCTGAACACTGTGCACAGGTCCCACTACACTAACTTATAGTTTTAGCTGAACACTGTGCTGAGGTCGCACTACACTAAATTGTAGTTTTAGCTGAACACTGTGAGCAGGACGCACTACACTAACTTGTAGTTTTAGCTGAACACTGTGCAGAGGTCTCACTACACTAACTTGTAGTTTTAGCTGAACACTGTGAGCAGGACACACTACACTAACTTGTAGCTTTAGCTAAACACTGTGCAGAGGTCTCACTACACTAACTTGTAATTTTAGCTGAACACTGTGCATAGGTGGCACTACATTAACTTGTAGTTTTAGCTGAACACTGTGAGCAAGACGCATTACACTAACTTGTAGCTTTAGCTGAACACTGTGCAGAGGTCTCACTACACTAACTTGTAGTTTTAGCTGAACACTGTGCAGAGGTCGCACTACACTAACTTGTAGTTTTAGCTGAACACTGTGAGCAGGACGCACTACACTAACTTGTAGCTTTAGCTGAACACTGTGCAGAGGTCTCACTACACTAACTTGTAGTTTTAGCTGTACACTGTGCAGAGGTCGCACTACACTAACTTGTAGTTTTAGCTGAACACTGTGAGCAGGACGCACTACACTAACTTGTAGCTTTAGCTGAACACTGGGCAGAGGTCTCACTACACTAACTTGTAGTTTTAGCTGAACACTGTGAGCAGGACGCACTACACTAACTTGTAGCTTTAGCTGAACACTGTGCTGAGGTCTCACTACACTAACTTGTAGCTTTAGCTGAACACTGTGCAGAGGTCTCACTACACTAACTTGTAGTTTTAGCTGAACACTGTGCAGAGGTCGCACTACACTAACTTGTAGTTTTAGCTGAACACTGTGAGCAGGACGCACTACACTAACTTGTAGCTTTAGCTGAACACTGTGCAGAGGTCTCACTACACTAACTTGTAGATTTAGCTGAACACTGTGAGCAGGACGCACTACACTAACTTGTAGCTTTAGCTGAACACTGTGCAGAGGTCCCACTACACTAACTTATAGTTTTAGCTGAACACTGTGCAGAGGTCGCATTACACTAAATTGTAGTTTTAGCTGAACACTGTGAGCAAGACGCACTACACTAACTTGTAGTTTTAGCTGAACACTGTGCAGAGGTCTCACTACACTAACTTGTAGTTTTAGCTGAACACTGTGAGCAGGACGCACTACACTAACTTGTAGCTTTAGCTAAACACTGTGCAGAGGTCTCACTACACTAACTTGTAGATTTAGCTGAACACTGTGCAGAGGTCGCACTACACTAACTTGTAGTTTTAGCTGAACACTGTGAGCAGGACGCACTACACTAACTTGTAGCTTTATGTGAACACTGGGCAGAGGTCTCACTACACTAACTTGTAGATTTAGCTGAACACTGTGAGCAGGTCTCACTACACTAACTTGTAGCTTTAGCTGAACACTATGCGGAGGTCTCACTACACTAACTTGTAGTTTTAGCTGAACACTGTGAGCAGGACGCAATACACTAACATGTAGCTTTAGCTGAACACTGTGCAGAGGTCACACTACACTAACTTGTAGCTTTAGCTGAACACTGTGCAGAGGTCTCACTACACTAACTTGTAGTTTTAGCTGAACACTGTGCAGAGGTCGCACTACACTAACTTGTAGTTTTAGCTGAACACTGTGAGCAGGATGCACTACACTAACTTGTAGCTTTAGCTGAACACTGTGCAGAGGTCTCACTACACTAACTTGTAGTTTTAGCTGAACACTGTGCAGAGGTCGCACTACACTAACTTGTAGATTTAGCTGAACACTGTGAGCAGGACGCACTACACTAACTTGTAGCTTTAGCTAAACACTGTGCAGAGGTCCCACTACACTAACTTATAGTTTTAGCTGAACACTGTGCAGAGGTCGCACTACACTAACTTGTAGTTTTAGCTGAACACTGTGAGCAGGACGCTCTACACTAACTTGTAGCTTTAGCTGAACACTGGGCAGAGGTCTCACTACACTAACTTGTAGTTTTAGCTGAACACTGTGAGCAGGACGCACTACACTAACTTGTACCTTTAGCTGAACACTGTGCTGAGGTCTCACTACACTAACTTGTAGTTTTAGCTGAACACTGTGAGCAGGATGCACTACACTAACTTGTAGCATTAGCTGAACACTGTGCAGAGGTCTCACTACACTAACTTGTAGCTTTAGCTGAACACTGTGCAGAGGTCTCACTACACTAACTTGTAGTTTTAGCTGAACACTGTGAGCAGGACGCACTATACTAACTTGTAGCTTTAGCTGAACACTGTGCAGAGGTCTCACTACACTAACTTGTAGTTTTAGCTGAACACTGTGCAGAGGTCGCACTACACTAACTTGTAGTTTTAGCAGAACACTGTGAGCAGGACGCACTACACTAACTTGTAGCTTTATCTGAACACTGGGCAGAGGTCTCACTACACTAACTTGTAGATTTAGCTGAACACTGTGAGCAGGTCTCACTACACTAACTTGTAGCTTTAGCTGAACACTATGCGGAGGTCTCACTACACTAACTTGTAGTTTTAGCTGAACACTGTGAGCAGGACGCACTACACTAACATGTAGCTTTAGCTGAACACTGTGCAGAGGTCACACTACACTAACTTGTAGCTTTAGCTGAACACTGTGCAGAGGTCTCACTACACTAACTTGTAATTTTAGCTGAACACTGTGCAGAGGTCGCACTACACTAACTTGTAGTTTTAGCTGAACACTGTGAGCAGGATGCACTACACTAACTTGTAGTTTTAGCTGAACACTGTGCAGAGGTCGCACTACACTAACTTGTAGTTTTAGCTGAACACTGTGAGCAGGACGCACTACACTAACTTGTAGCTTTAGCTGAACACTGTGCAGAGGTCTCACTACACTAACTTGTAGTTTTAGCTGTACACTGTGCAGAGGTCGCACTACACTAACTTGTAGTTTTAGCTGAACACTGTGAGCAGGACGCACTACACTAACTTGTAGCTTTAGCTGAACACTGGGCAGAGGTCTCACTACACTAACTTGTAGTTTTAGCTGAACACTGTGAGCAGGACGCACTACACTAACTTGTACCTTTAGCTGAACACTGTGCTGAGGTCTCACTACACTAACTTGTAGTTTTAGCTGAACACTGTGAGCAGGATGCACTACACTAACTTGTAGCATTAGCTGAACACTGTGCAGAGGTCTCACTACACTAACTTGTAGCTTTAGCTGAACACTGTGCAGAGGTCTCACTACACTAACTTGTAGTTTTAGCTGAACACTGTGAGCAGGACGCACTACACTAACTTGTAGCTTTAGCTGAACACTGTGCAGAGGTCTCACTACACTAACTTGTAGTTTTAGCTGAACACTGTGCAGAGGTCGCACTACACTAACTTGTAGTTTTAGCTGAACACTGTGAGCAGGACGCACTACACTAACTTGTAGCTTTATCTGAACACTGGGCAGAGGTCTCACTACACTAACTTGTAGATTTAGCTGAACACTGTGAGCAGGTCTCACTACACTAACTTGTAGCTTTAGCTGAACACTATGCGGAGGTCTCACTACACTAACTTGTAGTTTTAGCTGAACACTGTGAGCAGGCCGCACTACACTAACATGTAGCTTTAGCTGAACACTGTGCAGAGGTCACACTACACTACCTTGTAGCTTTAGCTGAACACTGTGCAGAGGTCTCACTACAATAACTTGTAGTTTTAGCTGAACACTGTGCAGAGGTCGCACTACACTAACTTGTAGTTTTAGCTGAACACTGTGAGCAGGATGCACTACACTAACTTGTAGCTTTAGCTGAACACTGTGCAGAGGTCTCACTACACTAACTTGTAGTTTTAGCTGAACACTGTGCAGAGGTCGCACTACACTAACTTGTAGATTTAGCTGAACACTTTGAGCAGGACGCACTACACTAACTTGTAGCTTTAGCTTAACACTGTGCAGAGGTCCCACTACACTAACTTATAGTTTTAGCTGAACACTGTGCAGAGGTCGCACTACACTAACTTGTAGTTTTAGCTGTACACTGTGCAGAGTTCGCACTACACTAACTTGTAGTTTTAGCTGAACACTGTGAGCAGGATGTACTACACTAACTTGTAGCATTAGCTGAACACTGTGCAGAGGTCTCACTACACTAACTTGTAGCTTTAGCTGAACACTGTGCAGAGGTCTCACTACACTAACTTGTAGTTTTAGCTGAACACTGTGAGCAGGACGCACTACACTAACTTGTAGCTTTAGCTGAACACTGTGCAGAGGTCTAACTGCACTAACTTGTAGTTTTAGCTGAATACTGTGCAGAGGTCGAACTACACTACCTTGTAGTTTTAGCTGAACACTGTGAGCAGGACGCACTACACTAACTTGTAGCTTTATCTGAACACTGTGCAGAGGTCTCACTACACTAACTTGTAGATTTAGCTGAACACTGTGAGCAGGTCTCACTACACTAACTTGTAGCTTTAGCTGAACACTATGCGGAGGTCTCACTACACTAACTTGTAGTTTTAGCTGAACACTGTGAGCAGGACGCACTACACTAACATGTAGCTTTAGCTGAACACTGTGCAGAGGTCTCACTACACTAACTTGTAGCTTTAGCTGAACACTGTGCAGAGGTCTCACTACACTAACTTGTAGTTTTAGCTAAACACTGTGCAGAGGTCACACTACACTAACTTGTAGTTTTAGCTGAACACTGTGAGCAGGATGCACTACACTAACTTGTAGCTTTAGCTGAACACTGTGCAGAGGTCTCACTACACTAACTTGTAGTTTTAGCTGTACACTGTGCAGAGGTCGCACTACACTAACTTGTAGTTTTAGCTGAACACTGTGAGCAGGACGCATTACACTAACTTGTAGATTTAGCTGAACACTGGGCAGAGGTCTCACTACACTAACTTGTAGTTTTTAGCTGAACACTGTGAGCAGGATGCACTACACTAACTTGTAGCTTTAGCTGAACACTGTGCTCAGGTCTCACTACACTAACTTGTAGTTTTATCTGAACACTGTGAGCAGGACGCACTACACTAACTTGTAGCATTAGCTGAACACTGTGCAGAGGTCTCACTACACTAACTTGTAGCTTTAGCTGAACACTGTGCAGAGGTCTCACTACACTAACTTGTAGATTTAGCTGAACACTGTGAGCAGGACGCACTACACTAACTTGTAGCTTTAGCTGAACACTGTGCACAGGTCCCACTACACTAACTTATAGTTTTAGCTGAACACTGTGCTGAGGTCGCACTACACTAAATTGTAGTTTTAGCTGAACACTGTGAGCAGGACGCACTACACTAACTTGTAGTTTTAGCTGAACACTGTGCAGAGGTCTCACTACACTAACTTGTAGTTTTAGCTGAACACTGTGAGCAGGACACACTACACTAACTTGTAGCTTTAGCTAAACACTGTGCAGAGGTCTCACTACACTAACTTGTAATTTTAGCTGAACACTGTGCATAGGTGGCACTACATTAACTTGTAGTTTTAGCTGAACACTGTGAGCAGGACGCATTACACTAACTTGTAGCTTTAGCTGAACACTGTGCAGAGGTCTCACTACACTAACTTGTAGTTTTAGCTGAACACTGTGCAGAGGTCGCACTACACTAACTTGTAGTTTTAGCTGAACACTGTGAGCAGGACGCACTACACTAACTTGTAGCTTTAGCTGAACACTGTGCAGAGGTCTCACTACACTAACTTGTAGTTTTAGCTGTACACTGTGCAGAGGTCGCACTACACTAACTTGTAGTTTTAGCTGAACACTGTGAGCAGGACGCACTACACTAACTTGTAGCTTTAGCTGAACACTGGGCAGAGGTCTCACTACACTAACTTGTAGTTTTAGCTGAACACTGTGAGCAGGACGCACTACACTAACTTGTAGCTTTAGCTGAACACTGTGCTGAGGTCTCACTACACTAACTTGTAGCTTTAGCTGAACACTGTGCAGAGGTCTCACTACACTAACTTGTAGTTTTAGCTGAACACTGTGCAGAGGTCGCACTACACTAACTTGTAGTTTTAGCTGAACACTGTGAGCAGGACGCACTACACTAACTTGTAGCTTTAGCTGAACACTGTGCAGAGGTCGCACTACACTAACTTGTAGATTTAGCTGAACACTGTGAGCAGGACGCACTACACTAACTTGTAGCTTTAGCTGAACACTGTGCAGAGGTCCCACTACACTAACTTATAGTTTTAGCTGAACACTGTGCAGAGGTCGCATTACACTAAATTGTAGTTTTAGCTGAACACTGTGAGCAAGACGCACTACACTAACTTGTAGTTTTAGCTGAACACTGTGCAGAGGTCTCACTACACTAACTTGTAGTTTTAGCTGAACACTGTGAGCAGGACGCACTACACTAACTTGTAGCTTTAGCTAAACACTGTGCAGAGGTCTCACTACACTAACTTGTAGATTTAGCTGAACACTGTGCAGAGGTCGCACTACACTAACTTGTAGTTTTAGCTGAACACTGTGAGCAGGACGCACTACACTAACTTGTAGCTTTATGTGAACACTGGGCAGAGGTCTCACTACACTAACTTGTAGATTTAGCTGAACACTGTGAGCAGGTCTCACTACACTAACTTGTAGCTTTAGCTGAACACTATGCGGAGGTCTCACTACACTAACTTGTAGTTTTAGCTGAACACTGTGAGCAGGACGCAATACACTAACATGTAGCTTTAGCTGAACACTGTGCAGAGGTCACACTACACTAACTTGTAGCTTTAGCTGAACACTGTGCAGAGGTCTCACTACACTAACTTGTAGTTTTAGCTGAACACTGTGCAGAGGTCGCACTACACTAACTTGTAGTTTTAGCTGAACACTGTGAGCAGGATGCACTACACTAACTTGTAGCTTTAGCTGAACACTGTGCAGAGGTCTCACTACACTAACTTGTAGTTTTAGCTGAACACTGTGCAGAGGTCGCACTACACTAACTTGTAGATTTAGCTGAACACTGTGAGCAGGACGCACTACACTAACTTGTAGCTTTAGCTAAACACTGTGCAGAGGTCCCACTACACTAACTTATAGTTTTAGCTGAACACTGTGCAGAGGTCGCACTACACTAACTTGTAGTTTTAGCTGAACACTGTGAGCAGGACGCTCTACACTAACTTGTAGCTTTAGCTGAACACTGGGCAGAGGTCTCACTACACTAACTTGTAGTTTTAGCTGAACACTGTGAGCAGGACGCACTACACTAACTTGTACCTTTAGTTGAACACTGTGCTGAGGTCTCACTACACTAACTTGTAGTTTTAGCTGAACACTGTGAGCAGGATGCACTACACTAACTTGTAGCATTAGCTGAACACTGTGCAGAGGTCTCACTACACTAACTTGTAGCTTTAGCTGAACACTGTGCAGAGGTCTCACTACACTAACTTGTAGTTTTAGCTGAACACTGTGAGCAGGACGCACTATACTAACTTGTAGCTTTAGCTGAACACTGTGCAGAGGTCTCACTACACTAACTTGTAGTTTTAGCTGAACACTGTGCAGAGGTCGCACTACACTAACTTGTAGTTTTAGCAGAACACTGTGAGCAGGACGCACTACACTAACTTGTAGCTTTATCTGAACACTGGGCAGAGGTCTCACTACACTAACTTGTAGATTTAGCTGAACACTGTGAGCAGGTCTCACTACACTAACTTGTAGCTTTAGCTGAACACTATGCGGAGGTCTCACTACACTAACTTGTAGTTTTAGCTGAACACTGTGAGCAGGACGCACTACACTAACATGTAGCTTTAGCTGAACACTGTGCAGAGGTCACACTACACTAACTTGTAGCTTTAGCTGAACACTGTGCAGAGGTCTCACTACACTAACTTGTAATTTTAGCTGAACACTGTGCAGGGGTCGCACTACACTAACTTGTAGTTTTAGCTGAACACTGTGAGCAGGATGCACTACACTAACTTGTAGTTTTAGCTGAACACTGTGCAGAGGTCGCACTACACTAACTTGTAGTTTTAGCTGAACACTGTGAGCAGGACGCACTACACTAACTTGTAGCTTTAGCTGAACACTGTGCAGAGGTCTCACTACACTAACTTGTAGTTTTAGCTGTACACTGTGCAGAGGTCGCACTACACTAACTTGTAGTTTTAGCTGAACACTGTGAGCAGGACGCACTACACTAACTTGTAGCTTTAGCTGAACACTGGGCAGAGGTCTCACTACACTAACTTGTAGTTTTAGCTGAACACTGTGAGCAGGACGCACTACACTAACTTGTACCTTTAGCTGAACACTGTGCTGAGGTCTCACTACACTAACTTGTAGTTTTAGCTGAACACTGTGAGCAGGATGCACTACACTAACTTGTAGCATTAGCTGAACACTGTGCAGAGGTCTCACTACACTAACTTGTAGCTTTAGCTGAACACTGTGCAGAGGTCTCACTACACTAACTTGTAGTTTTAGCTGAACACTGTGAGCAGGACGCACTACACTAACTTGTAGCTTTAGCTGAACACTGTGCAGAGGTCTCACTACACTAACTTGTAGTTTTAGCTGAACACTGTGCAGAGGTCGCACTACACTAACTTGTAGTTTTAGCTGAACACTGTGAGCAGGACGCACTACACTAACTTGTAGCTTTATCTGAACACTGGGCAGAGGTCTCACTACACTAACTTGTAGATTTAGCTGAACACTGTGAGCAGGTCTCACTACACTAACTTGTAGCTTTAGCTGAACACTATGCGGAGGTCTCACTACACTAACTTGTAGTTTTAGCTGAACACTGTGAGCAGGCCGCACTACACTAACATGTAGCTTTAGCTGAACACTGTGCAGAGGTCACACTACACTACCTTGTAGCTTTAGCTGAACACTGTGCAGAGGTCTCACTACAATAACTTGTAGTTTTAGCTGAACACTGTGCAGAGGTCGCACTACACTAACTTGTAGTTTTAGCTGAACACTGTGAGCAGGATGCACTACACTAACTTGTAGCTTTAGCTGAACCCTGTGCAGAGGTCTCACTACACTAACTTGTAGTTTTAGCTGAACACTGTGCAGAGGTCGCACTACACTAACTTGTAGATTTAGCTGAACACTTTGAGCAGGACGCACTACACTAACTTGTAGCTTTAGCTTAACACTGTGCAGAGGTCCCACTACACTAACTTATAGTTTTAGCTGAACACTGTGCAGAGGTCGCACTACACTAACTTGTAGTTTTAGCTGAACACTGTGAGCAGGACGCACTACACTAACTTGTAGTTTTAGCTGAACACTGTGCAGAGGTCTCACTACACTAACTTGTAGTTTTAGCTGAACACTGTGAGCAGGATGCACTACACTAACTTGTAGCATTAGCTGAACACTGTGCAGAGGTCTCACTACACTAACTTGTAGCTTTAGCTGAACACTGTGCAGAGGTCTCACTACACTAACTTGTAGTTTTAGCTGAACTCTGTGAGCAGGACGCACTACACTAACTTGTAGCTTTAGCTGAACACTGTGCAGAGGTCTCACTACACTAACTTGTAGTTTTAGCTAAACACTGTGCAGAGGTCGCACTACACTAACTTGTAGTTTTAGCTGTACACTATGCAGAGATCGCACTACACTAACTTGTAGTTTTAGCTGAACACTGTGAGCAGGACGCACTACATTAACTTGTAGCTTTAGCTGAACACTGTGCTGAGGTCTCACTACACTAACTTGTAGTTTTTGCTGAACACTGTGATCAGGATGCACTACACTAACTTGTAGCATGAGCTGAACACTGTGCAGAGGTCTCACTACACTAACTTGTAGCTTTAGCTGAACACTGTGCAGAGGTCTCACTACACTAACTTGTAGTTTTAGCTGAACACTGTGAGCAGGACGCACTACACTAACAAGTAGCTTTAGCTGAACACTGTGAGCAGGACGCACTACACTAACTTGTAGCTTTAGCTGAACACTGTGCAGAGGTCTCACTACACTAACTTGTAGTTTTAGCTAAACACTGTGCAGAGGTCGCACTACACTAACTTGTAGTTTTAGCTGTACACTGTGCAGAGGTCGCACTACACTAACTTGGAGTTTTAGCTGAACACTGTGAGCAGGACGCACTACATTAACTTGTAGCTTTAGCTGAACACTGTGCTGAGGTCTCACTACACTAACTTTTAGTTTTAGCTGAACACTGTGAGCAGGATGCACTACACTAACTTGTAGCATTAGCTGAACACTGTGCAGAGGTCTCACTACACTAACTTGTAGCTTTAGCTGAACACTGTGCAGAGGTCTCACTACACTAACTTGTAGTTTTAGCTGAACACTGTGAGCAGGTCTCACTACACTAACTTGTAGCTTTAGCTTAACACTATGCGGAGGTCTCACTACACTAACTTGTAGATTTAGCTGAACACTGTGAGCAGGTCTCACTACACTAACATGTAGCTTTAGCTGAACACTGTGCAGAGGTCTCACTACACTAACTTGTAGTTTTAGCTAAACACTGTGCAGAGGTCGCACTACACTAACTTGTAGTTTTAGCTGAACACTGTGAGCAGGATGCACTACACTAACTTGTAGCTTTAGCTGAACACTGTGCAGAGGTCTCACTACACTAACTTGTAGTTTTAGCTGAACTCTGTGAGCAGGACGCACTACACTAACATGTAGCTTTAGCTGAACACTGTGCAGGGGTCTCAGTACACTAACTTGTAGCTTTAGCTGAACAATGTGCAGAGGTCTCACTACACTAACTTGTAGTTTTAGCTAAACACTGTGCAGAGGTCGCACTACACTAACTTGTAGTTTTAGCTGTACACTATGCAGAGATCGCACTACACTAACTTGTAGTTTTAGCTGAACACTGTGAGCAGGACGCACTACATTAACTTGTAGCTTTAGCTGAACACTGTGCTGAGGTCTCACTACACTAACTTGTAGTTTTAGCTGAACACTGTGATCAGGATGCACTACACTAACTTGTAGCATGAGCTGAACACTGTGCAGAGGTCTCACTACACTAACTTGTAGCTTTAGCTGAACACTGTGCAGAGGTCTCACTACACTAACTTGTAGTTTTAGCTGAACACTGTGAGCAGGACGCACTACACTAACAAGTAGCTTTAGCTGAACACTGTGAGCAGGACGCACTACACTAACTTGTAGCTTTAGCTGAACACTGTGCAGAGGTCTCACTACACTAACTTGTAGTTTTAGCTAAACACTGTGCAGAGGTCGCACTACACTAACTTGTAGTTTTAGCTGTACACTGTGCAGAGGTCGCACTACACTAACTTGTAGTTTTAGCTGAACACTGTGAGCAGGACGCACTACATTAACTTGTAGCTTTAGCTGAACACTGTGCTGAGGTCTCACTACACTAACTTTTAGT
Organism: Lithobates clamitans; assembly: GCA_037952925.1. Taxonomy (NCBI): domain Eukaryota; kingdom Metazoa; phylum Chordata; class Amphibia; order Anura; family Ranidae; genus Lithobates; species Lithobates clamitans. The sequence goes on along the minus strand of JBBGZY010000354.1, from coordinate 3,961,969 downwards.
TTTAGCTGAACACTGTGAGCAGGATGCACTACACTAACTTGTAGCATTAGCTGAACACTGTGCAGAGGTCTCACTACACTAACTTGTAGCTTTAGCTGAACACTGTGCAGAGGTCTCACTACACTAACTTGTAGTTTTAGCTGAACACTGTGAGCAGGTCTCACTACACTAACTTGCAGCTTTAGCTGAACACTATGCGGAGGTCTCACTACACTAACTTGTAGATTTAGCTGAACACTGTGAGCAGGTCTCACTACACTAACTTGTAGCTTTAGCTGAACACTATGCGGAGGTCTCACTACACTAACTTGTAGTTTTAGCTGAACACTGTGAGCAGGACGCATTACACTAACATGTAGCTTTAGCTGAACACTGTGCAGAGGTCTCACTACACTAACTTGTAGCTTTAGCTGAACACTGTGCAGAGGTCTCACTACACTAACTTGTAGTTTTAGCTAAACACTGTGCAGAGGTCGCACTACACTAACTTGTAGTTTTAGCTGAACACTGTGAGCAGGATGCACTACACTAACTTGTAGCTTTAGCTGAACACTGTGCAGAGGTCTCACTACACTAACTTGTAGTTTTAGCTGAACACTGTGAGCAGGATGCACTACACTAACTTGTAGCTTTAGCTGAACACTGTGCAGAGGTCTCACTACACTAACTTGTAGTTTTAGCTGTACACTGTGCAGAGGTCGCACTACACTAACTTGTAGTTTTAGCTGAACACTGTGAGCAGGACGCATTACACTAACTTGTAGCTTTAGCTGAACACTGGGCAGAGGTCTCACTACACTAACTTGTAGTTTTTAGCTGAACACTGTGAGCAGGATGCACTACACTAACTTGTAGCTTTAGCTGAACACTGTGCTCAGGTCTCACTACACTAACTTGTAGTTTTATCTGAACACTGTGAGCAGGACGCACTACACTAACTTGTAGCATTAGCTGAACACTGTGCAGAGGTCTCACTACACTAACTTGTAGCTTTAGCTGAACACTGTGCAGAGGTCTCACTACACTAACTTGTAGATTTAGCTGAACACTGTGAGCAGGACGCACTACACTAACTTGTAGCTTTAGCTGAACACTGTGCACAGGTCCCACTACACTAACTTATAGTTTTAGCTGAACACTGTGCAGAGGTCGCACTACACTAAATTGTAGTTTTAGCTGAACACTGTGAGCAGGACGCACTACACTAACTTGTAGTTTTAGCTGAACACTGTGCAGAGGTCTCACTACACTAACTTGTAGTTTTAGCTGAACACTGTGAGCAGGAAACACTACACTAACTTGTAGCTTTAGCTAAACACTGTGCAGAGGTCTCACTACACTAACTTGTAATTTTAGCTGAACACTGTGCATAGGTGGCACTACATTAACTTGTAGTTTTAGATGAACACTGTGAGCAGGACGCATTACATTAACTTGTAGCTTTAGCTGAACACTGTGCAGAGGTCTCACTACACTAACTTGTAGCTTTAGCTGAACACTGTGCAGAGGTCGCACTATACTAACTTGTAGTTTTAGCTGAACACTGTGAGCAGGACGCACTACACTAACTTGTAGCTTTAGCTGAACACTGTGCAGAGGTCTCACTACACTAACTTGTAGTTTTAGCTGTACACTGTGCAGAGGTCGCACTACACTAACTTGTAGTTTTAGCTGAACACTGTGAGCAGGACGCACTACACTAACTTGTAGCTTTAGCTGAACACTGGGCAGAGGTCTCACTACACTAACTTGTAATTTTAGCTGAACACTGTGCATAGGTGGCACTACATTAACTTGTAGTTTTAGCTGAACACTGTGAGCAGGACGCATTACACTAACTTGTAGCTTTAGCTGAACACTGTGCAGAGGTCTCACTACACTAACTTGTAGCTTTAGCTGAACACTGTGCAGAGGTCTCACTACACTAACTTGTAGTTTTAGCTGTACACTGTGCAGAGGTCGCACTACACTAACTTGTAGTTTTAGCTGAACACTGTGAGCAGGACGCACTACACTAACTTGTAGCTTTAGCTGAACACTGGGCAGAGGTCTCACTACACTAACTTGTAGTTTTAGCTGAGCACTGTGAGCAGGACGCACTACACTAACTTGTAGCTTTAGCTGAACACTGTGCTGAGGTCTCACTACACTAACTTGTAGCTTTAGCTGAACACTGTGCAGAGGTCTCACTACACTAACTTGTAGTTTTAGCTGAACACTGTGCAGAGGTCGCACTACACTAACTTGTAGTTTTAGCTGAACACTGTGAGCAGGATGCACTACACTAACTTGTAGCTTTAGCTGAACACTGTGCAGAGGTCTCACTACACTAACTTGTAGATTTAGCTGAACACTGTGAGCAGGACGCACTACACTAACTTGTAGCTTTAGCTGAACACTGTGCAGAGGTCCCACTACACTAACTTATAATTTTAGCTGAACACTGTGCAGAGGTCGCATTACACTAAATTGTAGTTTTAGCTGAACACTGTGAGCAGGACGCACTACACTAACTTGTAGTTTTAGCTGAACACTGTGCAGAGGTCTCACTACACTAACTTGTAGTTTTAGCTGAACACTGTGAGCAGGACACACTACACTAACTTGTAGCTTTAGCTAAACACTGTGCAGAGGTCTTACTACACTAACTTGTAGTTTTAGCTGAACACTGTGCATAGGTGGCACTAGATTAACTTGTAGTTTTAGCTGAACACTGTGAGCAGGACGCATTACACTAACTTGTAGCTTTAGCTGAACACTGTGCAGAGGTCTCACTACACTAACTTGTAGCTTTAGCTGAACACTGTGCAGAGGTCTCACTACACTAACTTGTAGTTTTAGCTGAACACTGTGCAGAGGTCGCACTACACTAACTTGTAGTTTTAGCTGAACACTGTGAGCAGGACGCAGTACACTAACTTGTAGCTTTAGCTGAACACTGTGCAGAGGTCTCACTACACTAACTTGTAGTTTTAGCTGTACACTGTGCAGAGGTCGCACTACACTAACTTGTAGTTTTAGCTGAACACTGTGAGCAGGACGCACTACACTAACTTGTAGCTTTAGCTGAACACTGGGCAGAGGTCTCACTACACTAACTTGTAGTTTTAGCTGAACACTGTGAGCAGGACGCACTACACTAACTTGTACCTTTAGCTGAACACTGTGCTGAGGTCTCACTACATTAACTTGTAGTTTTAGCTGAACACTGTGAGCAGGTTGCACTACACTAACTTGTAGCATTAGCTGAACACTGTGCAGAGGTCTCACTACACTAACTTGTAGCTTTAGCTGAACACTGTGCAGAGGTCTCACTACACTAACTTGTAGTTTTAGCTGAACATTGTGAGCAGGACGCACTATACTAACTTGTAGCTTTAGCTGAACACTGTGCAGAGGTCTCACTACACTAACTTGTAGTTTTAGCTGAACACTGTGCAGAGGTCGCACTACACTAACTTGTAGTTTTAGCAGAACACTGTGAGCAGGACGCACTACACTAACTTATAGCTTTATCTGAACACTGGGCAGAGGTCTCACTACACTAACTTGTAGATTTAGCTGAACACTGTGAGCAGGTCTCACTACACTAACTTGTAGCTTTAGCTGAGCACTATGCGGAGGTCTCACTACACTAACTTGTAGTTTTAGCTGAACACTGTGAGCAGGACGCACTACACTAACATGTAGCTTTAGCTGAACACTGTGCAGAGGTCACACTACACTAACTTGTAGCTTTAGCTGAACACTGTGCAGAGGTCTCACTACACTAACTTGTAATTTTAGCTGAACACTGTGCAGAGGTCGCACTACACTAACTTGTAGTTTTAGCTGAACACTGTGAGCAGGATGCACTACACTAACTTGTAGTTTTAGCTGAACACTGTGCAGAGGTCGCACTACACTAACTTGTAGTTTTAGCTGAACACTGTGAGCAGGACGCACTACACTAACTTGTAGCTTTAGCTGAACACTGTGCAGAGGTCTCACTACACTAACTTGTAGTTTTAGCTGTACACTGTGCAGAGGTCGCATTACACTAACTTGTAGTTTTAGCTGAACACTGTGAGCAGGATGCACTACACTAACTTGTAGCATTAGCTGAACACTGTGCAGAGGTCTCACTACACTAACTTGTAGCTTTAGCTGAACACTGTGCAGAGGTCTCACTACACTAACTTGTAGTTTTAGCTGAACACTGTGAGCAGGACGCACTACACTAACTTGTAGCTTTAGCTGAACACTGTGCAGAGGTCTCACTACACTAACTTGTAGTTTTAGCTGAACACTGTGCAGAGGTCGCACTACACTAACTTGTAGTTTTAGCTGAACACTGTGAGCAGGACGCACTACACTAACTTGTAGCTTTATCTGAACACTGGGCAGAGGTCTCACTACACTAACTTGTAGATTTAGCTGAACACTGTGAGCAGGTCTCACTACACTAACTTGTAGCTTTAGCTGAACACTATGCGGAGGTCTCACTACACTAACTTGTAGTTTTAGCTGAACACTGTGAGCAGGCCGCATTACACTAACATGTAGCTTTAGCTGAACACTGTGCAGAGGTCACACTACACTACCTTGTAGCTTTAGCTGAACACTGTGCAGAGGTCTCACTACAATAACTTGTAGTTTTAGCTGAACACTGTGCAGAGGTCGCACTACACTAACTTGTAGTTTTAGCTGAACACTGTGAGCAGGATGCACTACACTAACTTGTAGCTTTAGCTGAACACTGTGCAGAGGTCTCACTACACTAACTTGTAGTTTTAGCTGAACACTGTGCAGAGGTCGCACTACACTAACTTGTAGATTTAGCTGAACACTGTGAGCAGGACGCACTACACTAACTTGTAGCTTTAGCTTAACACTGTGCAGAGGTCCCACTACACTAACTTATAGTTTTAGCTAAACACTGTGCAGAGGTCGCACTACACTAACTTGTAGTTTTAGCTGAACACTGTGAGCAGGACGCACTACACTAACTTGTAGTTTTAGCTGAACACTGTGCAGAGGTCTCACTACACTAACTTGTAGTTTTAGCTGAACACTGTGAGCAGGATGCACTACACTAACTTGTAGCATTAGCTGAACACTGTGCAGAGGTCTCACTACACTAACTTGTAGCTTTAGCTGAACACTGTGCAGAGGTCTCACTACACTAACTTGTAGTTTTAGCTGAACACTGTGAGCAGGACGCACTACACTAACATGTAGCTTTAGCTGAACACTGTGCAGAGGTCTCAGTACACTAACTTGTAGCTTTAGCTGAACACTGTGCAGAGGTCTCACTACACTAACTTGTAGTTTTAGCTAAACACTGTGCAGAGGTCGCACTACACTAACTTGTAGTTTTAGCTGTACACTATGCAGAGGTCGCACTACACTAACTTGTAGTTTTAGCTGAACACTGTGAGCAGGACGCACTACATTAACTTGTAGCTTTAGCTGAACACTGTGCTGAGGTCTCACTACACTAACTTGTAGTTTTAGCTGAACACTGTGAGCAGGATGCACTACACTAACTTGTAGCATTAGCTGAACACTGTGCAGAGGTCTCACTACACTAACTTGTAGCTTTAGCTGAACACTGTGCAGAGGTCTCACTACACTAACTTGTAGTTTTAGCTGAACACTGTGAGCAGGACGCACTACACTAACTTGTAGCTTTAGCTGAACACTGTGCAGAGGTCTCACTGCACTAACTTGTAGTTTTAGCTGAATACTGTGCAGAGGTCGCACTACACTACCTTGTAGTTTTAGCTGAACACTGTGAGCAGGACGCACTACACTAACTTGTAGCTTTATCTGAACACTGTGCAGAGGTCTCACTACACTAACTTGTAGATTTAGCTGAACACTGTGAGCAGGTCTCACTACACTAACTTGTAGCTTTAGCTGAACACTATGCGGAGGTCTCACTACACTAACTTGTAGTTTTAGCTGAACACTGTGAGCAGGACGCACTACACTAACATGTAGCTTTAGCTGAACACTGTGCAGAGGTCTCACTACACTAACTTGTAGCTTTAGCTGAACACTGTGCAGAGGTCTCACCACACTAACTTGTAGTTTTAGCTAAACACTGTGCAGAGGTCGCACTACACTAACTTGTAGTTTTAGCTGAACACTGTGAGCAGGATGCACTACACTAACTTGTAGCTTTAGCTGAACACTGTGCAGAGGTCTCACTACACTAACTTGTAGTTTTAGCTGTACACTGTGCAGAGGTCGCACTACACTAACTTGTAGTTTTAGCTGAACACTGTGAGCAGGACGCATTACACTAACTTGTAGCTTTAGCTGAACACTGGGCAGAGGTCTCACTACACTAACTTGTAGTTTTTAGCTGAACACTGTGAGCAGGATGCACTACACTAACTTGTAGCTTTAGCTGAACACTGTGCTCAGGTCTCACTACACTAACTTGTAGTTTTATCTGAACACTGTGAGCAGGACGCACTACACTAACTTGTAGCATTAGCTGAACACTGTGCAGAGGTCTCACTACACTAACTTGTAGCTTTAGCTGAACACTGTGCAGAGGTCTCACTACACTAACTTGTAGATTTAGCTGAACACTGTGAGCAGGACGCACTACACTAACTTGTAGCTTTAGCTGAACACTGTGCACAGGTCCCACTACACTAACTTATAGTTTTAGCTGAACACTGTGCAGAGGTCGCACTACACTAAATTGTAGTTTTAGCTGAACACTGTGAGCAGGACGCACTACACTAACTTGTAGTTTTAGCTGAACACTGTGCAGAGGTCTCACTACACTAACTTGTAGTTTTAGCTGAACACTGTGAGCAGGACACACTACACTAACTTGTAGCTTTAGCTAAACACTGTGCAGAGGTCTCACTACACTAACTTGTAATTTTAGCTGAACACTGTGCATAGGTGGCACTACATTAACTTGTAGTTTTAGCTGAACACTGTGAGCAGGACACATTACACTAACTTGTAGCTTTAGCTGAACACTGTGCAGAGGTCTCACTACACTAACTTGTAGCTTTAGCTGAACACTGTGCAGAGGTCTCACTACACTAACTTGTAGTTTAAGCTGAACACTGTGCAGAGGTCGCACTACACTAACTTGTAGTTTTAGCTGAACACTGTGAGCAGGACGCACTACACTAACTTGTAGCTTTAGCTGAACACTGTGCAGAGGTCTCACTACACTAACTTGTAGTTTTAGCTGTACACTGTGCAGAGGTCGCACTACACTAACTTGTAGTTTTAGCTGAACACTGTGAGCAGGACGCACTACACTAACTTGTAGCTTTAGCTGAACACTGGGCAGAGGTCTCACTACACTAACTTGTAGTTTTAGCTGAACACTGTGAGCAGGACGCACTACACTAACTTGTAGCTTTAGCTGAACACTGTGCTGAGGTCTCACTACACTAACTTGTAGCTTTAGCTGAACACTGTGCAGAGGTCTCACTACACTAACTTGTAGTTTTAGCTGAACACTGTGCAGAGGTCGCACTACACTAACTTGTAGTTTTAGCTGAACACTGTGAGCAGGACGCACTACACTAACTTGTAGCTTTAGCTGAACACTGTGCAGAGGTCTCACTACACTAACTTGTAGATTTAGCTGAACACTGTGAGCAGGACGCACTACACTAACTTGTAGCTTTAGCTGAACACTGTGCAGAGGTCCCACTACACTAACTTATAGTTTTAGCTGAACACTGTGCAGAGGTCGCATTACACTAAATTGTAGTTTTAGCTGAACACTGTGAGCAGGACGCACTACACTAACTTGTAGTTTTAGCTGAACACTGTGCAGAGGTCTCACTACACTAACTTGTAGTTTTAGCTGAACACTGTGAGCAGGACACACTACACTAACTTGTAGCTTTAGCTAAACACTGTGCAGAGGTCTTACTACACTAACTTGTAGTTTTAGCTGAACACTGTGCATAGGTGGCACTACATTAACTTGTAGTTTTAGCTGAACACTGTGAGCAGGACGCATTACACTAACTTGTAGCTTTAGCTGAACACTGTGCAGAGGTCTCACTACACTAACTTGTAGCTTTAGCTGAACACTGTGCAGAGGTCTCACTACACTAACTTGTAGTTTCAGCTGAACACTGTGCAGAGGTCGCACTACACTAACTTGTAGTTTTAGCTGAACACTGTGAGCAGGACGCACTACACTAACTTGTAGCTTTAGCTGAACACTGGGCAGAGGTCTCACTACACTAACTTGTAGTTTTAGCTGAACACTGTGAGCAGGACGCACTACACTAACTTGTAGCTTTAGCTGAACACTGTGCTGAGGTCTCACGACACTAACTTGTAGCTTTAGCTGAACACTGTGCAGAGGTCTCACTACACTAACTTGTAGTTTTAGCTGAACACTGTGCAGAGGTCGCACTACACTAACTTGTAGTTTTAGCTGAACACTGTGAGCAGGACGCACTACACTAACTTGTAGCTTTAGCTGAACACTGTGCAGAGGTCTCACTACACTAACTTGTAGATTTAGCTGAACACTGTGAGCAGGACGCACTACACTAACTTGTAGCTTTAGCTGAACACTGTGCAGAGGTCCCACTACACTAACTTATAGTTTTAGCTGAACACTGTGCAGAGGTCGCATTACACTAAATTGTAGTTTTAGCTGAACACTGTGAGCAGGACGCACTACACTAACTTGTAGTTTTAGCTGAACACTGTGCAGAGGTCTCACTACACTAACTTGTAGTTTTAGCTGAACACTGTGAGCAGGACGCACTACACTAACTTGTTGCTTTAGCTAAACACTGTGCAGAGGTCTCACTACATTAACTTGTAGTTTTAGCTGAACACTGTGCATAGGTGGCACTACATTAACTTGTAGTTTTAGCTGAACACTGTGAGCAGGACGCATTACACTAACTTGTAGCTTTAGCTGAACACTGTGCAGAGGTCTCACTACACTAACTTGTAGTTTTAGCTGAACACTGTGCAGAGGTCGCACTACACTAACTTGTAGTTTTAGCTGAACACTGTGAGCAGGACGCACTACACTAACTTGTAGCTTTAGCTGAACACTGTGCAGAGGTCTCACTACACTAACTTGTAGTTTTAGCTGTACACTGTGCAGAGGTCGCACTACACTAACTTGTAGTTTTAGCTGAACACTGTGAGCAGGACGCACTACACTAACTTGTAGCTTTAGCTGAACACTGGGCAGAGGCCTCACTACACTAACTTGTAGTTTTAGCTGAACACTGTGAGCAGGACGCACTACACTAACTTGTAGCTTTAGCTGAACACTGTGCTGAGGTCTCACTACACTAACTTGTAGTTTTAGCTGAACACTGTGAGCAGGATGCACTACGCTAACTTGTAGCATTAGCTGAACACTGTGCAGAGGTCTCACTACACTAACTTGTAGATTTAGCTGAACACTGTGAGCAGGACGCACTACACTAACATGTAGCTTTAGCTGAACACTGTGCAGAGGTCTCACTACACTAACTTGTAGCTTTAGCTGAACACTGTGCAGAGGTCTCACTACACTAACTTGTAGTTTTAGCTAAACACTGTGTAGAGGTCGCACTACACTAACTTGTAGTTTTAGCTGAACACTGTGCAGAGGTCGCACTACACTAACTTGTAGTTTTAGCTGAACACTGTGAACAGGACGCACTACACTAACTTGTAGCTTTAGCTGAACACTGTGCAGAGGTCTCACTACACTAACTTGTAGCTTTAGCTGAACACTGTGCAGAGGTCTCACTACACTAACTTGTAGTTTTAGCTGAACACTGTGAGCAGGACGCACTACACTAACTTGTAGCTTTAGCTGAACACTGTGCAGAGGTCTCACTGCACTAACTTGTAGTTTTAGCTGAATACTGTGCAGAGGTTGCACTACACTACCTTGTAGTTTTAGCTGAACACTGTGAGCGGGACGCACTACACTAACTTGTAGCTTTATCTGAACACTGTGCAGAGGTCTCACTACACTAACTTGTAGATTTAGCTGAACACTGTGAGCAGGTCTCACTACACTAACTTGTAGCTTTAGCTGAACACTATGCGGAGGTCTCACTACACTAACTTGTAGTTTTAGCTGAACACTGTGAGCAGGACGCACTACACTAACATGTAGCTTTAGCTGAACACTGTGCAGAGGTCTCACTACACTAACTTGTAGCTTTAGCTGAACACTGTGCAGAGGTCTCACTACACTAACTTGTAGTTTTAGCTAAACACTGTGCAGAGGTCGCACTACACTAACTTGTAGTTTTAGCTGAACACTGTGAGCAGGATGCACTACACTAACTTGTAACTTTAGCTGAACACTGTGCAGAGGTCTCACTACACTAACTTGTAGTTTTAGCTGTACACTGTGCAGAGGTCGCACTACACTAACTTGTAGTTTTAGCTAAACACTGTGCAGAGGTCGCACTACACTAACTTGTAGTTTTAGCTGAACACTGTGAGCAGGACGCATTACACTAACTTGTAGCTTTAGCTGAACACTGGGCAGAGGTCTCACTACACTAACTTGTAGATTTAGCTGAACACTGTGAGCAGGACGCACTACACTAACTTGCAGCTTTAGCTGAACACTGTGCACAGGTCCCACTACACTAACTTATAGTTTTAGCTGAACACTGTGCAGAGGTCGCACTACACTAAATTGTAGTTTTAGCTGAACACTGTGAGCAGGACGCACTACACTAACTTGTAGTTTTAGCTGAACACTGTGCAGAGGTCTCACTACACTAACTTGTAGTTTTAGCTGAACACTGTGAGCAGGACACACTACACTAACTTGTAGCTTTAGCTAAACACTGTGCAGAGGTCTCACTACACTAACTTGTAATTTTAGCTGAACACTGTGCATAGGTGGCACTACATTAACTTGTAGTTTTAGCTGAACACTGTGAGCAGGACGCATTACACTAACTTGTAGCTTTAGCTGAACACTGTGCAGAGGTCTCACTACACTAACTTGTAGCTTTAGCTGAACACTGTGCAGAGGTCTCACTACACTAACTTGTAGTTTTAGCTGAACACTGTGCAGAGGTCGCACTACACTAACTTGTAGTTTTAGCTGAACACTGTGAGCAGGACGCACTACACTAACTTGTAGCTTTAGCTGAACACTGTGCAGAGGTCTCACTACACTAACTTGTAGTTTTAGCTGTACACTGTGCAGAGGTCGCACTACACTAACTTGTAGTTTTAGCTGAACACTGTGAGCAGGACGCACTACACTAACTTGTAGCTTTAGCTGAACACTGGGCAGAGGTCTCACTACACTAACTTGTAGTTTTAGCTGAACACTGTGAGCAGGACGCACTACACTAACTTGTAGCTTTAGCTGAACACTGTGCTGAGGTCTCACTACACTAACTTGTAGCTTTAGCTGAACACTGTGCAGAGGTCTCACTACACTAACTTGTAGTTTTAGCTGAACACTGTGCAGAAGTCGCACTACACTAACTTGTAGTTTTAGCTGAACACTGTGAGCAGGACGCACTACACTAACTTGTAGCTTTAGCTTAACACTGTGCAGAGGTCCCACTACACTAACTTATAGTTTTAGCTGAACACTGTGCAGAGGTCGCATTACACTAAATTGTAGTTTTAGCTGAACACTGTGAGCAGGACGCACTACACTAACTTGTAGTTTTAGCTGAACACTGTGCAGAGGTCTCACTACACTAACTTGTAGTTTTAGCTGAACACTGTGAGCAGGACACACTACACTAACTTGTAGCTTTAGCTAAACACTGTGCAGAGGTCTTATTACACTAACTTGTAGTTTTAGCTGAACACTGTGCATAGGTGGCACTACATTAACTTGTAGTTTTAGCTGAACACTGTGAGCAGGACGCATTACACTAACTTGTAGCTTTAGCTGAACACTGTGCAGAGGTCTCACTACACTAACTTGTAGCTTTAGCTGAACACTGTGCAGAGGTCTCACTACACTAACTTGTAGTTTTAGCTGAACACTGTGCAGAGGTCTCACTACACTAACTTGTAGTTTTATCTGAACACTGTGAGCAGGACACACTACATTAACTTGTAGCTTTAGCTAAACACTGTGCAGAGGTCTTACTACACTAACTTGTAGTTTTAGCTGAACACTGTGCATAGGTGGCACTACATTAACTTGTAGTTTTAGCTGAACACTGTGAGCAGGACGCATTACACTAACTTGTAGCTTTAGCTGAACACTGTGCAGAGGTCTCACTACACTAACTTGTAGCTTTAGCTGAACACTGTGCAGAGGTCTCACTACACTAACTTGTAGTTTTAGCTGAACACTGTGCAGAGGTCGCACTACACTAACTTGTAGTTTTAGCTGAACACTGTGAGCAGGACGCAGTACACTAACTTGTAGCTTTAGCTGAACACTGTGCAGAGGTCTCACTACACTAACTTGTAGTTTTAGCTGTACACTGTGCAGAGGTTGCACTACACTAACTTGTAGTTTTAGCTGAACACTGTGAGCAGGACGCACTACACTAACTTGTAGCTTTAGCTGAACACTGGGCAGAGGTCTCACTACACTAACTTGTAGTTTTAGCTGAACACTGTGAGCAGGACGCACTACACTAACTTGTAGCTTTAGCTGAACACTGTGCTGAGGTCTCACTACACTAACTTGTAGCTTTAGCTGAACACTGTGCAGAGGTCGCACTACACTAACTTGTAGTTTTAGCTGAACACTGTGAGCAGGACGCACTACACTAACTTGTAGCTTTAGCTGAACACTGTGCAGAGGTCTCACTACACTAACTTGTAGTTTTAGCTGTACACTGTGCAGAGGTCGCACTACACTAACTTGTAGTTTTAGCTGAACACTGTGAGCAGGACGCACTACACTAACTTGTAGTTTTAGCTGAACACTGTGCAGAGGTCGCACTACACTAACTTGTAGTTTTAGCTGAACACTGTGAGCAGGACGCACTACACTAACTTGTAGCTTTATCTGAACACTGTGCAGAGGTCTCACTACACTAACTTGTAGATTTAGCTGAACACTGTGAGCAGGTCTCACTACACTAACTTGTAGCTTTAGCTGAACACTATGCGGAGGTCTCACTACACTAACTTGTAGTTTTAGCTGAACACTGTGAGCAGGACGCACTACACTAACATGTAGCTTTAGCTGAACACTGTGCAGAGGTCTCACTACACTAACTTGTAGCTTTAGCTGAACACTGTGCAGAGGTCTCACTACACTAACTTGTAGTTTTAGCTGAACACTGTGCAGAGGTCGCACTACACTAACTTGTAGTTTTAGCTGAACACTGTGAGCAGGATGCACTACACTAACTTGTAGCTTTAGCTGAACACTGTGCAGAGGTCTCACTACACTAACTTGTAGTTTTAGCTGTACACTGTGCAGAGGTCGCACTACACTAACTTGTAGTTTTAGCTGAACACTGTGAGCAGGACGCACTACACTAACTTGCAGCTTTAGCTGAACACTGGGCAAAGGTCTCACTACACTAACTTGTAGTTTTAGCTGAACACTGTGAGCAGGATGCACTACACTAACTTGTAGCTTTAGCTGAAAACTGTGCTGAGGTCTCACTACACTAACTTGTAGTTTTAGCTGAACACTGTGAGCAGGACGCACTACACTAACTTGTAGCATTAGCTGAACACTGTGCAGAGGTCTCACTACACTAACTTGTAGCTTTAGCTGAACACTGTGCAGAGGTCTCACTACACTAACTTGTAGATTTAGCTGAACACTGTGAGCAGGACGCACTACACTAACTTGTAGCTTTAGCTGAACACTGTGCAGAGGTCCCACTACACTAACTTATAGTTTTAGCTGAACACTGTGCAGAGGTCGCATTACACTAAATTGTAGTTTTAGCTGAACACTGTGAGCAGGACGCACTACACTAACTTGTAGTTTTAGCTGAACACTGTGCAGAGGTCTCACTACACTAACTTGTAGTTTTAGCTGAACACTGTGAGCAGGACACACTACACTAACTTGTAGCTTTAGCTAAATACTGTGCAGAGGTCTCACTACACTAACTTGTAGTTTTAGCTGAACACTGTGCATAGGTGGCACTACATTAACTTGTAGTTTTAGCTGAACACTGTGAGCAGGACGCATTACACTAACTTGTAGCTTTAGCTGAACACTGTGCAGAGGTCTCACTACACTAACTTGTAGTTTTAGCTGAACACTGTGCAGAGGTCGCACTACACTAACTTGTAGTTTTAGCTGAACACTGTGAGCAGGACGCACTACACTAACTTGTAGCTTTAGCTGAACACTGTGCAGAGGTCTCACTACACTAACTTGTAGTTTTAGCTGTACACTGTGCAGAGGTCGCACTACACTAACTTGTAGTTTTAGCTGAACACTGTGAGCAGGACGCACTACACTAACTTGTAGCTTTAGCTGAACACTGGGCAGAGGCCTCACTACACTAACTTGTAGTTTTAGCTGAACACTGTGAGCAGGACGCACTACACTAACTTGTAGCTTTAGCTGAACACTGTGCTGAGGTCTCACTACACTAACTTGTAGTTTTAGCTGAACACTGTGAGCAGGATGCACTACGCTAACTTGTAGCATTAGCTGAACACTGTGCAGAGGTCTCACTACACTAACTTGTAGATTTAGCTGAACACTGTAGGCAGGACGCACTACACTAACTTGTAGCTTTAGCTGAACACTGTGCAGAGGTCCCACTACACTAACTTATAGTTTTAGCTGAACACTGTGCAGAGGTCGCATTGCACTAACTTGTAGTTTTAGCTGAACACTGTGAGCAGGACGCACTACACTAACTTGTAGTTTTAGCTGAACACTGTGCAGAGGTCTCACTACACTAACTTGTAGTTTTAGCTGAACACTGTGAGCAGGACGCACTACACTAACTTGTAGCTTTAGCTAAACACTGTGCAGAGGTCTCACTACATTAACTTGTAGTTTTAGCTGAACACTGTGCATAGGTGGCACTACATTAACTTGTAGTTTTAGCTGAACACTGTGAGCAGGACGCATTACACTAACTTGTAGCTTTAGCTGAACACTGTGCAGAGGTCTCACTACACTAACTTGTAGTTTTAGCTGAACACTGTGCAGAGGTCTCACTACACTAACTTGTAGATTTAGCTGAACACTGTGAGCAGGACGCACTACACTAACTTGTAGCTTTAGCTGAACACTGTGCAGAGGTCCCACTACACTAACTTATAGTTTTAGCTGAACACTGTGCAGAGGTCTCACTACACTAACTTGTAGTTTTAGCTGAACACTGTGCAGAGGTGGCACTACATTAACTTGTAGTTTTAGCTGAACACTGTGAGCAGGACGCACTACACTAACTTGTAGCTTTAGCTGAACACTGTGCAGAGGTCTCACTACACTAACTTGTAGCTTTAGCTGAACACTGTGCAGAGGTCGCACTACACTAACTTGTAGTTTTAGCTGAACACTGTGAGCAGGGCGCACTACACTAACTTGTAGCTTTAGCTGAACACTGTGCAGAGGTCTCACTACACTAACTTGTAGTTTTAGCTGAACACTGTGCAGAGGTCGCACTACACTAACTTGTAGTTTTAGCTGAACACTGTGAGCAGGATGCACTACACTAACTTGTAGTTTTAGCTGAACACTGTGCAGAGGTCTCACTACACTAACTTGTAGATTTAGCTGAACACTGTGAGCAGGTCTCACTACACTAACTTGTAGCTTTAGCTGAACACTATGCGGAGATCTCACTACACTAACTTGTAGTTTTAGCTGAACACTGTAAGCAGGACACACTACACTAACATGTAGTTTTAGCTGAACACTGTGGAGAGGTCTCACTACACTAACTTGTAGTTTTAGCTGAACACTGTGAGGAGGACGCACTACACTAACTTGTAGCTTTAGCTGAACACTGTGCAGAGGTCTCACTACACTAACTTGTAGCTTTAGCTGAACACTGTGCAGAGGTCTCACTACACTAACTTGTAGCTTTAGCTGAACACTGTGCAGGGGTCTCACTACACTAACTTGTAGTTTTAGCTGAACACTGTGAGCAGGATGCACTACACTAACTTGTAGCATTAGCTGAACACTGTGCAGAGGTCTCACTACACTAATTTGTAGCTTTAGCTGAACACTGTGCAGAGGTCTCACTACACTAACTTGTAGATTTAGCTGAACACTGTGAGCAGGACGCACTACACTAACTTGTAGCTTTAGCTGAACACTGTGCAGAGGTCCCACTACACTAACTTATAGTTTTAGCTGAACACTGTGCAGAGGTCGCACTACACTAAATTGTAGTTTTAGCTGAACACTGTGAGCAGGACGCACTACACTAACTTGTAGTTTTAGCTGAACACTGTGCAGAGGTCTCACTACACTAACTTGTAGTTTTAGCTGAACACTGTGAGCAGGACACACTACTCTAACTTGTAGCTTTAGCTAAATACTGTGCAGAGGTCTCACTACACTAACTTGTAGTTTTAGCTGAACACTGTGCATAGGTGGCACTACATTAACTTGTAGTTTTAGCTGAACACTGTGAGCAGGACGCACTACACTAACTTGTAGCTTTAGCTGAACACTGTGCAGAGGTCTCACTACACTAACTTGTAGTTTTAGCTGTACACTGTGCAGAGGTCGCACTACACTAACTTGTAGTTTTAGCTGAACACTGTGAGCAGGACGCACTACACTAACTTGTAGCTTTAGCTGAACACTGGGCAGAGGTCTCACTACATTAACTTGTAGTTTTAGCTGAACACTGTGAGCAGGACGCACTACACTAACTTGTAGCTTTAGCTGAACACTGTGCTGAGGTCTCACTACACTAACTTGTAGTTTTAGCTGAACACTGTGAGCAGGATGCACTACGCTGACTTGTAGCATTAGCTGAACACTGTGCAGAGGTCTCACTACACTAACTTGTAGATTTAGCTGAACACTGTGAGCAGGACGCACTACACCAACTTGTAGCTTTAGCTTAACACTGTGCAGAGGTCCCACTACACTAACTTATAGTTTTAGCTGAACACTGTGCAGAGGTCGCATTGCACTAACTTGTAGTTTTAGCTGAACACTGTGAGCAGGACGCACTACACTAACTTGTAGTTTTAGCTGAACACTGTGCAGAGGTCTCACTACACTAACTTGTAGTTTTAGCTGAACACTGTGAGCAGGACGCACTACACTAACTTGTAGCTTTAGCTAAACACTGTGCAGAGGTCTCACTACATTAACTTGTAGTTTTAGCTGAACACTGTGCAGAGGTGGCACTACATTAACTTGTAGTTTTAGCTGAACACTGTGAGCAGGACGCACTACACTAACTTGTAGCTTTAGCTGAACACTGTGCAGAGGTCTCACTACACTAACTTGTAGCTTTAGCTGAACACTGTGCAGAGGTCTCACTACACTAACTTGTAGTTTTAGCTGAACACTGTGAGCAGGGCGCACTACACTAACTTGTAGCTTTAGCTAAACACTGTGCAGAGGTCTCACTACACTAACTTGTAGTTTTAGCTGAACACTGTGCAGAGGTCGCACTACACTAACTTGTAGTTTTAGCTGAACACTGTGAGCAGGATGCACTACACTAACTTGTAGCTTTATCTGAACACTGTGCAGAGGTCTCACTACACTAACTTGTAGATTTAGCTGAACACTGTGAGCAGGTCTCACTACACTAACTTGTAGCTTTAGCTGAACACTATGCGGAGATCTCACTACACTAACTTGTAGTTTTAGCTGAACACTGTAAGCAGGACACACTACACTAACATGTAGCTTTAGCTGAACACTGTGCAGATGTCTCACTACACTAACTTGTAGTTTTATCTGAACACTGTGCAGAGGTCTCACTACACTAACTTGTAGTTTTAGCTTAACACTGTGAGCAGGTCTCACTACACTAACTTGTAGCTTTAGCTGAACACTATGCGGAGATCTCACTACACTAACTGGTAGTTTTAGCTGAACACTGTAAGCAGGACACACTACACTGACATGTAGCTTTAGCTGAACACTGTGCAGATGTCTCACTACACTAACTTGTAGTTTTAGCTGAACACTGTGCAGAGGTCTCACTACACTAACTTGTAGATTTAGCTGAACACTGTGAGCAGGACGCACTACACTAACTTGTAGCTTTAGCTGAACACTATGCAGAGGTCCCACTACACTAACTTATAGTTTTAGCTGAACACTGTGCAGAGGTCGCACTACACTAAATTGTAGTTTTAGCTGAACACTGTGAGCAGGACGCACTACACTAACTTGTAGTTTTAGCTGAACACTGTGCAGAGGTCTCACTACACTAACTTGTAGTTTTAGCTGAACACTGTGAGCAGGACACACTACACTAACTTGTAGCTTTAGCTAAATACTGTGCAGAGGTCTCACTACACTAACTTGTAGTTTTAGCTGAACACTGTGCATAGGTGGCACTACATTAACTTGTAGTTTTAGCTGAACACTGTGAGCAGGACGCACTACACTAACTTGTAGCTTTAGCTGAACACTGTGCAGAGGTCTCACTACACTAACTTGTAGTTTTAGCTGTACACTGTGCAGAGGTCGCACTACACTAACTTGTAGTTTTAGCTGAACACTGTGCGCAGGACGCACTACACTAACTTGTAGCTTTAGCTGAACACTGGGCAGAGGTCTCACTACATTAACTTGTAGTTTTAGCTGAACACTGTGAGCAGGACGCACTACACTAACTTGTAGCTTTAGCTGAACACTGTGCTGAGGTCTCACTACACTAACTTGTAGTTTTAGCTGAACACTGTGAGCAGGATGCACTACGCTGACTTGTAGCATTAGCTGAACACTGTGCAGAGGTCTCACTACACTAACTTGTAGATTTAGCTGAACACTGTGAGCAGGACGCACTACACTAACTTGTAGCTTTAGCTTAACACTGTGCAGAGGTCCCACTACACTAACTTATAGTTTTAGCTGAACACTGTGCAGAGGTCGCATTGCACTAACTTGTAGTTTTAGCTGAACACTGTGAGCAGGACGCACTACACTAACTTGTAGTTTTAGCTGAACACTGTGCAGAGGTCTCACTACACTAACTTGTAGTTTTAGCTGAACACTGTGAGCAGGACGCACTACACTAACTTGTAGCTTTAGCTAAACACTGTGCAGAGGTCTCACTACATTAACTTGTAGTTTTAGCTGAACACTGTGCAGAGGTGGCACTACATTAACTTGTAGTTTTAGCTGAACACTGTGAGCAGGACGCACTACACTAACTTGTAGCTTTAGCTGAACACTGTGCAGAGGTCTCACTACACTAACTTGTAGCTTTAGCTGAACACTGTGCAGAGGTCGCACTACACTAACTTGTAGTTTTAGCTGAACACTGTGAGCAGGGCGCACTACACTAACTTGTAGCTTTAGCTGAACACTGTGCAGAGGTCTCACTACACTAACTTGTAGTTTTAGCTGAACACTGTGCAGAGGTCGCACTACACTAACTTGTAGTTTTAGCTGAACACTGTGAGCAGGATGCACTACACTAACTTGTAGCTTTATCTGAACACTGTGCAGAGGTCTCACTACACTAACTTGTAGATTTAGCTGAACACTGTGAGCAGGTCTCACTACACTAACTTGTAGCTTTAGCTGAACACTATGCGGAGATCTCACTACACTAACTTGTAGTTTTAGCTGAACACTGTAAGCAGGACACACTACACTAACATGTAGCTTTAGCTGAACACTGTGCAGATGTCTCACTACACTAACTTGTAGTTTTATCTGAACACTGTGCAGAGGTCTCACTACACTAACTTGTAGATTTAGCTGAACACTGTGAGCAGGTCTCACTACACTAACTTGTAGCTTTAGCTGAACACTATGCGGAGATCTCACTACACTAACTTGTAGTTTTAGCTGAACACTGTAAGCAGGACACACTACACTAACATGTAGCTTTAGCTGAACACTGTGCAGATGTCTCACTACACTAACTTGTAGTTTTATCTGAACACTGTGCAGAGGTCTCACTACACTAACTTGTAGTTTTAGCTTAACACTGTGAGCAGGTCTCACTACACTAACTTGTAGCTTTAGCTGAACACTATGCGGAGATCTCACTACACTAACTGGTAGTTTTAGCTGGACACTGTAAGCAGGACACACTACACTAACATGTAGCTTCAGCTGAACACTGTGCAGATGTCTCACTACACTAACTTGTAGTTTTAGCTGAACACTGTGAGGAGGACGCACTACACTAACTTGTAGCTTTAGCTGAACACTGTGCACTACACTAACTTGTAGTTTTAGCTGAACACTGTGCAGAGGTCACACTAAATTAACTTGTAGCTTTAACTGAACACTGTGAGGAGGACGCACTACACTAACTGTAAATAGTCTAGCTGCCTGACTGTGGTATTAATAGGAATCAAAAGAACACCAGAAATTTGCTTCAGGTAGCTGTAAATACTGTAACAAGACAAGCCTGCCTGTCAGTAGGAAGATAACATTAATGGATCTAGCTAAACTGAATACAGTGTATATATATATATATATATATATATGCAACACCTGGGATGCATATATATACACAATACACTATAAGTGCAGCTAACTCACTGACTGTCCTGCCTAATCTAGCTAACTCAAATGATATGACACTGTCTCTCTCTGTCTATCTAAGCACGCCGGAACACACTACACAGGGCCGCCGTGTAGGCTGCCTTATATAGTGTGGGGCGTGTTCTAAACCCCCTGAGCCATAATTGGCCGGAGCCACCCTGGCTTTGGCCAATTACAGCTCTCTCTACCGACTGCGCTGTGATTGGCCAAGCATGCGGGTCATAGTGCATGCTTGGCCAATCATCAGCCAGCAATGCACTGCGATGCCGCAGTGAATTATGGGTCGTGACGCGCCACACGAATTTGGCACGAACGGCCCATACGGTTCGCAATTCGGCGAATGACCGAACAGGCAATGTTCGAGCCGAACATGGGTTCGACTCGAACGCGAAGCTCATCCCTAATCATCAGTTTGTTCTTCCATCCTGTGTGTAGAATAGGCAATGCTCATACTGATCAAGGGATGACTTCCCCTCTGTAGTCTCACACTGCTTCTTATCTCTGTTTTTATTTACATTGCACACAGGATGGGTGAATGATGATTAGACTTCTGCAAGATGCTGCAACTTCAGCAGTTTCTATAGAGCTATTTATGCCAGAGTCCTTGTCAGCCATTCATGATTTGTTTGACCTTTTCCTTTTAGGTTCTCTTTGAAGGAATTAGCTGGTCAGACTGGGAGCTTCACAGACCTGTTAACCATTTATTCTTCCTGTGCTTGAGCAATTGACTATTAGTAAAGTTTTTTGTTTTTTTGGCACGTTGTTACATCTTGTAAACTCCTGTTGCAGACATTGTACAATGTCTGCAGTCTCTGAACATCTCCTGTATCATGTCCGCAGTCTCTGACCATCTCTTGTATCATGTCCGCAGTCTGTCCATCTCTTGTATCATGTCCGCAATCTCTGACCATTTCTTTTATTATGGCTGCAGTCTCTGATCATCACCTGTATTATGGCCGCAGTCTCTGACCATCACTTGTAATATGGCTGCAGTCCCTGACCGTCTCCTGTATTATGGCCATAGTCTCTGACTGACTCCTGTATTAGGGCCGCAGTCTCTGACCGTTTTCTGTATTATGGCCGCAGTCTCTGACCGTCTCCTGTATTATGGCCGCTGTCTCTGCCTATCACCTGTATTATGGCCGCAGTCTCTGATCGTCTCCTGTACTATGTCTGCAGTCTCTGACCCTCTCCTGTACTATGTCTGCAGTCTCTGAACATCTCCTGTATCATGTGAATAAGTGTGAAAGCTGCACTTAGGACAAAAGTTTAGGTATGCAGCCCCCCTAAAGGAGTTTCCCTAAGGATCCTCCACAGAGTACTTGAATTTAAATT
Organism: Lithobates clamitans; assembly: GCA_037952925.1. Taxonomy (NCBI): domain Eukaryota; kingdom Metazoa; phylum Chordata; class Amphibia; order Anura; family Ranidae; genus Lithobates; species Lithobates clamitans. The sequence continues at coordinate 3,940,029 of JBBGZY010000354.1, read as the reverse complement.
AAATTGGGTAGCGCACTTCCTGTGGGATTATATGGGATGGTGCAATGGGGGGGGTTGGTTATTATAGTCCCCTAGTCCCTAGCTTTCCTATTATAGGCTATACCAAGGGCAGTTAATGCTAGACTAAAGGTAATATATCCAAAAGTGATTTATCCCCCCAAACTACACTAACTTGTAGTTTTAGCTGAACACTGTGCAGAGGTCTCACTACACTAACTTGTAGATTTAGCTGAACACTGTGAGCAGGACGCACTACACTAACTTGTAGCTTTATCTGAACACTGTGCAGAGGTCTCACTACACTAACTTGTAGATTTAGCTGAACACTGTGAGCAGGTCTCACTACACTAACTTGTAGCTTTAGCTGAACACTATGCGGAGATCTCACTACACTAACTTGTAGTTTTAGCTGAACACTGTAAGCAGGACACACTACACTAACATGTAGCTTTAGCTGAACACTGTGCAGATGTCTCACTACACTAACTTGTAGTTTTATCTGAACACTGTGCAGAGGTCTCACTACACTAACTTGTAGTTTTAGCTTAACACTGTGAGCAGGTCTCACTACACTAACTTGTAGCTTTAGCTGAACACTATGCGGAGATCTCACTACACTAACTGGTAGTTTTAGCTGAACACTGTAAGCAGGACACACTACACTGACATGTAGCTTTAGCTGAACACTGTGCAGATGTCTCACTACACTAACTTGTAGTTTTAGCTGAACACTGTGCAGAGGTCTCACTACACTAACTTGTAGATTTAGCTGAACACTGTGAGCAGGACGCACTACACTAACTTGTAGCTTTAGCTGAACACTGTGCAGAGGTCCCACTACACTAACTTATAGTTTTAGCTGAACACTGTGCAGAGGTCGCACTACACTAAATTGTAGTTTTAGCTGAACACTGTGAGCAGGACGCACTACACTAACTTGTAGTTTTAGCTGAACACTGTGCAGAGGTCTCACTACACTAACTTGTAGTTTTAGCTGAACACTGTGAGCAGGACACACTACACTAACTTGTAGCTTTAGCTAAATACTGTGCAGAGGTCTCACTACACTAACTTGTAGTTTTAGCTGAACACTGTGCATAGGTGGCACTACATTAACTTGTAGTTTTAGCTGAACACTGTGAGCAGGACGCACTACACTAACTTGTAGCTTTAGCTGAACACTGTGCAGAGGTCTCACTACACTAACTTGTAGTTTTAGCTGTACACTGTGCAGAGGTCGCACTACACTAACTTGTAGTTTTAGCTGAACACTGTGAGCAGGACGCACTACACTAACTTGTAGCTTTAGCTGAACACTGTGCTGAGGTCTCACTACACTAACTTGTAGTTTTAGCTGAACACTGTGAGCAGGATGCACTACGCTGACTTGTAGCATTAGCTGAACACTGTGCAGAGGTCTCACTACACTAACTTGTAGATTTAGCTGAACACTGTGAGCAGGACGCACTACACTAACTTGTAGCTTTAGCTTAACACTGTGCAGAGGTCCCACTACACTAACTTATAGTTTTAGCTGAACACTGTGCAGAGGTCGCATTGCACTAACTTGTAGTTTTAGCTGAACACTGTGAGCAGGACGCACTACACTAACTTGTAGTTTTAGCTGAACACTGTGCAGAGGTCTCACTACACTAACTTGTAGTTTTAGCTGAACACTGTGAGCAGGACGCACTACACTAACTTGTAGCTTTAGCTAAACACTGTGCAGAGGTCTCACTACATTAACTTGTAGTTTTAGCTGAACACTGTGCAGAGGTGGCACTACATTAACTTGTAGTTTTAGCTGAACACTGTGAGCAGGACGCACTACACTAACTTGTAGCTTTAGCTGAACACTGTGCAGAGGTCTCACTACACTAACTTGTAGCTTTAGCTGAACACTGTGCAGAGGTCGCACTACACTAACTTGTAGTTTTAGCTGAACACTGTGAGCAGGGCGCACTACACTAACTTGTAGCTTTAGCTGAACACTGTGCAGAGGTCTCACTACACTAACTTGTAGTTTTAGCTGAACACTGTGCAGAGGTCGCACTACACTAACTTGTAGTTTTAGCTGAACACTGTGCAGAGGTCGCATTGCACTAACTTGTAGTTTTAGCTGAACACTGTGAGCAGGACGCACTACACTAACTTGTAGTTTTAGCTGAACACTGTGCAGAGGTCTCACTACACTAACTTGTAGTTTTAGCTGAACACTGTGAGCAGGACGCACTACACTAACTTGTAGCTTTAGCTAAACACTGTGCAGAGGTCTCACTACATTAACTTGTAGTTTTAGCTGAACACTGTGCAGAGGTGGCACTACATTAACTTGTAGTTTTAGCTGAACACTGTGAGCAGGACGCACTACACTAACTTGTAGCTTTAGCTGAACACTGTGCAGAGGTCTCACTACACTAACTTGTAGCTTTAGCTGAACACTGTGCAGAGGTCGCACTACACTAACTTGTAGTTTTAGCTGAACACTGTGAGCAGGATGCACTACACTAACTTGTAGCTTTATCTGAACACTGTGCAGAGGTCTCACTACACTAACTTGTAGATTTAGCTGAACACTGTGAGCAGGTCTCACTACACTAACTTGTAGCTTTAGCTGAACACTATGCGGAGATCTCACTACACTAACTTGTAGTTTTAGCTGAACACTGTAAGCAGGACACACTACACTAACATGTAGCTTTAGCTGAACACTGTGCAGATGTCTCACTACACTAACTTGTAGTTTTATCTGAACACTGTGCAGAGGTCTCACTACACTAACTTGTAGTTTTAGCTTAACACTGTGAGCAGGTCTCACTACACTAACTTGTAGCTTTAGCTGAACACTATGCGGAGATCTCACTACACTAACTGGTAGTTTTAGCTGAACACTGTAAGCAGGACACACTACACTGACATGTAGCTTTAGCTGAACACTGTGCAGATGTCTCACTACACTAACTTGTAGTTTTAGCTGAACACTGTGCAGAGGTCTCACTACACTAACTTGTAGATTTAGCTGAACACTGTGAGCAGGACGCACTACACTAACTTGTAGCTTTAGCTGAACACTATGCAGAGGTCCCACTACACTAACTTATAGTTTTAGCTGAACACTGTGCAGAGGTCGCACTACACTAAATTGTAGTTTTAGCTGAACACTGTGAGCAGGACGCACTACACTAACTTGTAGTTTTAGCTGAACACTGTGCAGAGGTCTCACTACACTAACTTGTAGTTTTAGCTGAACACTGTGAGCAGGACACACTACACTAACTTGTAGCTTTAGCTAAATACTGTGCAGAGGTCTCACTACACTAACTTGTAGTTTTAGCTGAACACTGTGCATAGGTGGCACTACATTAACTTGTAGTTTTAGCTGAACACTGTGAGCAGGACGCACTACACTAACTTGTAGCTTTAGCTGAACACTGTGCAGAGGTCTCACTACACTAACTTGTAGTTTTAGCTGTACACTGTGCAGAGGTCGCACTACACTAACTTGTAGTTTTAGCTGAACACTGTGCGCAGGACGCACTACACTAACTTGTAGCTTTAGCTGAACACTGGGCAGAGGTCTCACTACATTAACTTGTAGTTTTAGCTGAACACTGTGAGCAGGACGCACTACACTAACTTGTAGCTTTAGCTGAACACTGTGCTGAGGTCTCACTACACTAACTTGTAGTTTTAGCTGAACACTGTGAGCAGGATGCACTACGCTGACTTGTAGCATTAGCTGAACACTGTGCAGAGGTCTCACTACACTAACTTGTAGATTTAGCTGAACACTGTGAGCAGGACGCACTACACTAACTTGTAGCTTTAGCTTAACACTGTGCAGAGGTCCCACTACACTAACTTATAGTTTTAGCTGAACACTGTGCAGAGGTCGCATTGCACTAACTTGTAGTTTTAGCTGAACACTGTGAGCAGGACGCACTACACTAACTTGTAGTTTTAGCTGAACACTGTGCAGAGGTCTCACTACACTAACTTGTAGTTTTAGCTGAACACTGTGAGCAGGACGCACTACACTAACTTGTAGCTTTAGCTAAACACTGTGCAGAGGTCTCACTACATTAACTTGTAGTTTTAGCTGAACACTGTGCAGAGGTGGCACTACATTAACTTGTAGTTTTAGCTGAACACTGTGAGCAGGACGCACTACACTAACTTGTAGCTTTAGCTGAACACTGTGCAGAGGTCTCACTACACTAACTTGTAGCTTTAGCTGAACACTGTGCAGAGGTCGCACTACACTAACTTGTAGTTTTAGCTGAACACTGTGAGCAGGGCGCACTACACTAACTTGTAGCTTTAGCTGAACACTGTGCAGAGGTCTCACTACACTAACTTGTAGTTTTAGCTGAACACTGTGCAGAGGTCGCACTACACTAACTTGTAGTTTTAGCTGAACACTGTGAGCAGGATGCACTACACTAACTTGTAGCTTTATCTGAACACTGTGCAGAGGTCTCACTACACTAACTTGTAGATTTAGCTGAACACTGTGAGCAGGTCTCACTACACTAACTTGTAGCTTTAGCTGAACACTATGCGGAGATCTCACTACACTAACTTGTAGTTTTAGCTGAACACTGTAAGCAGGACACACTACACTAACATGTAGCTTTAGCTGAACACTGTGCAGATGTCTCACTACACTAACTTGTAGTTTTATCTGAACACTGTGCAGAGGTCTCACTACACTAACTTGTAGATTTAGCTGAACACTGTGAGCAGGTCTCACTACACTAACTTGTAGCTTTAGCTGAACACTATGCGGAGATCTCACTACACTAACTTGTAGTTTTAGCTGAACACTGTAAGCAGGACACACTACACTAACATGTAGCTTTAGCTGAACACTGTGCAGATGTCTCACTACACTAACTTGTAGTTTTATCTGAACACTGTGCAGAGGTCTCACTACACTAACTTGTAGTTTTAGCTTAACACTGTGAGCAGGTCTCACTACACTAACTTGTAGCTTTAGCTGAACACTATGCGGAGATCTCACTACACTAACTGGTAGTTTTAGCTGGACACTGTAAGCAGGACACACTACACTAACATGTAGCTTCAGCTGAACACTGTGCAGATGTCTCACTACACTAACTTGTAGTTTTAGCTGAACACTGTGAGGAGGACGCACTACACTAACTTGTAGCTTTAGCTGAACACTGTGCACTACACTAACTTGTAGTTTTAGCTGAACACTGTGCAGAGGTCACACTAAATTAACTTGTAGCTTTAACTGAACACTGTGAGGAGGACGCACTACACTAACTGTAAATAGTCTAGCTGCCTGACTGTGGTATTAATAGGAATCAAAAGAACACCAGAAATTTGCTTCAGGTAGCTGTAAATACTGTAACAAGACAAGCCTGCCTGTCAGTAGGAAGATAACATTAATGGATCTAGCTAAACTGAATACAGTGTATATATATATATATATATATATATGCAACACCTGGGATGCATATATATACACAATACACTATAAGTGCAGCTAACTCACTGACTGTCCTGCCTAATCTAGCTAACTCAAATGATATGACACTGTCTCTCTCTGTCTATCTAAGCACGCCGGAACACACTACACAGGGCCGCCGTGTAGGCTGCCTTATATAGTGTGGGGCGTGTTCTAAACCCCCTGAGCCATAATTGGCCGGAGCCACCCTGGCTTTGGCCAATTACAGCTCTCTCTACCGACTGCGCTGTGATTGGCCAAGCATGCGGGTCATAGTGCATGCTTGGCCAATCATCAGCCAGCAATGCACTGCGATGCCGCAGTGAATTATGGGTCGTGACGCGCCACACGAATTTGGCACGAACGGCCCATACGGTTCGCAATTCGGCGAATGACCGAACAGGCAATGTTCGAGCCGAACATGGGTTCGACTCGAACGCGAAGCTCATCCCTAATCATCAGTTTGTTCTTCCATCCTGTGTGTAGAATAGGCAATGCTCATACTGATCAAGGGATGACTTCCCCTCTGTAGTCTCACACTGCTTCTTATCTCTGTTTTTATTTACATTGCACACAGGATGGGTGAATGATGATTAGACTTCTGCAAGATGCTGCAACTTCAGCAGTTTCTATAGAGCTATTTATGCCAGAGTCCTTGTCAGCCATTCATGATTTGTTTGACCTTTTCCTTTTAGGTTCTCTTTGAAGGAATTAGCTGGTCAGACTGGGAGCTTCACAGACCTGTTAACCATTTATTCTTCCTGTGCTTGAGCAATTGACTATTAGTAAAGTTTTTTGTTTTTTTGGCACGTTGTTACATCTTGTAAACTCCTGTTGCAGACATTGTACAATGTCTGCAGTCTCTGAACATCTCCTGTATCATGTCCGCAGTCTCTGACCATCTCTTGTATCATGTCCGCAGTCTGTCCATCTCTTGTATCATGTCCGCAATCTCTGACCATTTCTTTTATTATGGCTGCAGTCTCTGATCATCACCTGTATTATGGCCGCAGTCTCTGACCATCACTTGTAATATGGCTGCAGTCCCTGACCGTCTCCTGTATTATGGCCATAGTCTCTGACTGACTCCTGTATTAGGGCCGCAGTCTCTGACCGTTTTCTGTATTATGGCCGCAGTCTCTGACCGTCTCCTGTATTATGGCCGCTGTCTCTGCCTATCACCTGTATTATGGCCGCAGTCTCTGATCGTCTCCTGTACTATGTCTGCAGTCTCTGACCCTCTCCTGTACTATGTCTGCAGTCTCTGAACATCTCCTGTATCATGTGAATAAGTGTGAAAGCTGCACTTAGGACAAAAGTTTAGGTATGCAGCCCCCCTAAAGGAGTTTCCCTAAGGATCCTCCACAGAGTACTTGAATTTAAATTAAATTGGGTAGCGCACTTCCTGTGGGATTATATGGGATGGTGCAATGGGGGGGGTTGGTTATTATAGTCCCCTAGTCCCTAGCTTTCCTATTATAGGCTATACCAAGGGCAGTTAATGCTAGACTAAAGGTAATATATCCAAAAGTGATTTATCCCCCCAAACTACACTAACTTGTAGTTTTAGCTGAACACTGTGCAGAGGTCTCACTACACTAACTTGTAGATTTAGCTGAACACTGTGAGCAGGACGCACTACACTAACTTGTAGCTTTATCTGAACACTGTGCAGAGGTCTCACTACACTAACTTGTAGATTTAGCTGAACACTGTGAGCAGGTCTCACTACACTAACTTGTAGCTTTAGCTGAACACTATGCGGAGATCTCACTACACTAACTTGTAGTTTTAGCTGAACACTGTAAGCAGGACACACTACACTAACATGTAGCTTTAGCTGAACACTGTGCAGATGTCTCACTACACTAACTTGTAGTTTTATCTGAACACTGTGCAGAGGTCTCACTACACTAACTTGTAGTTTTAGCTTAACACTGTGAGCAGGTCTCACTACACTAACTTGTAGCTTTAGCTGAACACTATGCGGAGATCTCACTACACTAACTGGTAGTTTTAGCTGAACACTGTAAGCAGGACACACTACACTGACATGTAGCTTTAGCTGAACACTGTGCAGATGTCTCACTACACTAACTTGTAGTTTTAGCTGAACACTGTGCAGAGGTCTCACTACACTAACTTGTAGATTTAGCTGAACACTGTGAGCAGGACGCACTACACTAACTTGTAGCTTTAGCTGAACACTGTGCAGAGGTCCCACTACACTAACTTATAGTTTTAGCTGAACACTGTGCAGAGGTCGCACTACACTAAATTGTAGTTTTAGCTGAACACTGTGAGCAGGACGCACTACACTAACTTGTAGTTTTAGCTGAACACTGTGCAGAGGTCTCACTACACTAACTTGTAGTTTTAGCTGAACACTGTGAGCAGGACACACTACACTAACTTGTAGCTTTAGCTAAATACTGTGCAGAGGTCTCACTACACTAACTTGTAGTTTTAGCTGAACACTGTGCATAGGTGGCACTACATTAACTTGTAGTTTTAGCTGAACACTGTGAGCAGGACGCACTACACTAACTTGTAGCTTTAGCTGAACACTGTGCAGAGGTCTCACTACACTAACTTGTAGTTTTAGCTGTACACTGTGCAGAGGTCGCACTACACTAACTTGTAGTTTTAGCTGAACACTGTGAGCAGGACGCACTACACTAACTTGTAGCTTTAGCTGAACACTGTGCTGAGGTCTCACTACACTAACTTGTAGTTTTAGCTGAACACTGTGAGCAGGATGCACTACGCTGACTTGTAGCATTAGCTGAACACTGTGCAGAGGTCTCACTACACTAACTTGTAGATTTAGCTGAACACTGTGAGCAGGACGCACTACACTAACTTGTAGCTTTAGCTTAACACTGTGCAGAGGTCCCACTACACTAACTTATAGTTTTAGCTGAACACTGTGCAGAGGTCGCATTGCACTAACTTGTAGTTTTAGCTGAACACTGTGAGCAGGACGCACTACACTAACTTGTAGTTTTAGCTGAACACTGTGCAGAGGTCTCACTACACTAACTTGTAGTTTTAGCTGAACACTGTGAGCAGGACGCACTACACTAACTTGTAGCTTTAGCTAAACACTGTGCAGAGGTCTCACTACATTAACTTGTAGTTTTAGCTGAACACTGTGCAGAGGTGGCACTACATTAACTTGTAGTTTTAGCTGAACACTGTGAGCAGGACGCACTACACTAACTTGTAGCTTTAGCTGAACACTGTGCAGAGGTCTCACTACACTAACTTGTAGCTTTAGCTGAACACTGTGCAGAGGTCGCACTACACTAACTTGTAGTTTTAGCTGAACACTGTGAGCAGGGCGCACTACACTAACTTGTAGCTTTAGCTGAACACTGTGCAGAGGTCTCACTACACTAACTTGTAGTTTTAGCTGAACACTGTGCAGAGGTCGCACTACACTAACTTGTAGTTTTAGCTGAACACTGTGCAGAGGTCGCATTGCACTAACTTGTAGTTTTAGCTGAACACTGTGAGCAGGACGCACTACACTAACTTGTAGTTTTAGCTGAACACTGTGCAGAGGTCTCACTACACTAACTTGTAGTTTTAGCTGAACACTGTGAGCAGGACGCACTACACTAACTTGTAGCTTTAGCTAAACACTGTGCAGAGGTCTCACTACATTAACTTGTAGTTTTAGCTGAACACTGTGCAGAGGTGGCACTACATTAACTTGTAGTTTTAGCTGAACACTGTGAGCAGGACGCACTACACTAACTTGTAGCTTTAGCTGAACACTGTGCAGAGGTCTCACTACACTAACTTGTAGCTTTAGCTGAACACTGTGCAGAGGTCGCACTACACTAACTTGTAGTTTTAGCTGAACACTGTGAGCAGGGCGCACTACACTAACTTGTAGCTTTAGCTGAACACTGTGCAGAGGTCTCACTACACTAACTTGTAGTTTTAGCTGAACACTGTGCAGAGGTCGCACTACACTAACTTGTAGTTTTAGCTGAACACTGTGAGCAGGATGCACTACACTAACTTGTAGCTTTATCTGAACACTGTGCAGAGGTCTCACTACACTAACTTGTAGATTTAGCTGAGGTCTCACTACACTAACTTGTAGCTTTAGCTGAACACTGTGCAGAGGTCTCACTACACTAACTTGTAGCTTTAGCTGAACACTGTGCAGGGGTCTCACTACACTAACTTGTAGTTTTAGCTGAACACTGTGAGGAGGACGCACTACCCTAACTTGTAGCTTTAGCTGAACACTGTGCACTACACTAACTTGTAGTTTTAGCTGAACACTGTGCAGAGGTCACACTAAATTAACTTGTAGCTTTAACTGAACACTGTGAGGAGGACGCACTACACTAACTGTAAATAGTCTAGCTGCCTGACTGTGGTATTAATAGGAATCAAAAGAACACCAGAAATTTGCTTCAGGTAGCTGTAAATACTGTAACAAGACAAGCCTGTCTGTCAGTAGGAAGATAACATTAATGGATCTAGCTAAACTGAATACAGTGTATATATATATATATATATATATATATGCAACACCTGGGATGCATATATATACACAATACACTATAAGTGCAGCTAACTCACTGACTGTCCTGCCTAATCTAGCTAACTCAAATGATATGACACTGTCTCTCTCTCTCTATCTAAGCACGCCGGAACACACTACACAGGGCCGCCGTGTAGGCTGCCTTATATAGTGTGGGGCGTGTTCTAAACCCCCTGAGCCATAATTGGCCGGAGCCACCCTGGCTTTGGCCAATTACAGCTCTCTCTACCGACTGCGCTGTGATTGGCCAAGCATGCGGGTCATAGTGCATGCTTGGCCAATCATCAGCCAGCAATGCACTGCGATGCCGCAGTGAATTATGGGTCGTGACGCGCCACACGAATTTGGCACGAACGGCCCATACGGTTCGCAATTCGGCGAATGACCGAACAGGCAATGTTCGAGCCGAACATGGGTTCGACTCGAACGCGAAGCTCATCCCTAATCATCAGTTTGTTCTTCCATCCTGTGTGTAGAATAGGCAATGCTCATACTGATCAAGGGATGACTTCCCCTCTGTAGTCTCACACTGCTTCTTATCTCTGTTTTTATTTACATTGCACACAGGATGGGTGAATGATGATTAGACTTCTGCAAGATGCTGCAACTTCAGCAGTTTCTATAGAGCTATTTATGCCAGAGTCCTTGTCAGCCATTCATGATTTGTTTGACCTTTTCCTTTTAGGTTCTCTTTGAAGGAATTAGCTGGTCAGACTGGGAGCTTCACAGACCTGTTAACCATTTATTCTTCCTGTGCTTGAGCAATTGACTATTAGTAAAGTTTTTTGTTTTTTTGGCACGTTGTTACATCTTGTAAACTCCTGTTGCAGACATTGTACAATGTCTGCAGTCTCTGAACATCTCCTGTATCATGTCCGCAGTCTCTGACCATCTCTTGTATCATGTCCGCAGTCTGTCCATCTCTTGTATCATGTCCGCAATCTCTGACCATTTCTTTTATTATGGCTGCAGTCTCTGATCATCACCTGTATTATGGCCGCAGTCTCTGACCATCACTTGTAATATGGCTGCAGTCTCTGACCGTCTCCTGTATTATGGCCATAGTCTCTGACTGACTCCTGTATTAGGGCCGCAGTCTCTGACCGTTTTCTGTATTATGGCCGCAGTCTCTGACCGTCTCCTGTATTATGGCCGCTGTCTCTGCCTATCACCTGTATTATGGCCGCAGTCTCTGATCGTCTCCTGTACTATGTCTGCAGTCTCTGACCCTCTCCTGTACTATGTCTGCAGTCTCTGAACATCTCCTGTATCATGTGAATAAGTGTGAAAGCTGCACTTAGGACAAAAGTTTAGGTATGCAGCCCCCCTAAAGGAGTTTCCCTAAGGATCCTCCACAGAGTACTTGAATTTAAATTAAATTGGGTAGCGCACTTCCTGTGGGATTATATGGGATGGTGCAATGGGGGGGTTGGTTATTATAGTCCCCTAGTCCCTAGCTTTCCTATTATAGGCTATACCAAGGGCAGTTAATGCTAGACTAAAGGTAATATATCCAAAAGTGATTTATCCCCCCAATCGTACCCCTATTGTGGTGCCTGTTACCAACAAAAATTAATAAAGTACAAAAGAGAGAGCGGTCTTCAGTGATATTGTTGTGCAAAATCAAAATCAAAACCTTATATGTCAACACACTATATAAAGGGGTGTATGCTAAACACCTACATCTGTGATAGGTCTACACCCAGAAGCCACCACAGATGATAATGACTTCAATCAAAACCATAAGCATAAACATAAAAGTGTACCTCTGCCTAAATAGTGCAAAAAATATATAAATTAATTGAAATTATATAAATAGTGATCAAAGTCCAATGAACAATAAAAGTGCACCTCAGCCTAATTGGTGCAAGTACAAATCAATTAATAATTAGTGATCATAGTCCATAGAGTGATAGACCTCTTCAAAACCAGTGTTCAGAAATTTGTTCTTTGCAAGAAAAACCGTGACTGGAGTGCTCTCAGGTGGTCTTTGTGACTTTTGTGCTCCCCCTCAAGGGTCCCCACTCACCGAATCCAACAACCCCAGAAGGGGCAAACAGCATAGAATATCTCGATCACGATCTCCTCTCCACCACGATCATATAAGGCATCCAGGGTGATCTCCGTATCGTTGGTTAAAGGGTATTCATAGTGGCTCCCTGATCCTCACAGTCATCTCTATGGTATTTTTCTGTGCCTCTCTGTCTCCTCCTCTTGCTCTATGGTAACCGAGAGGTGGAAGCGGAAGCAGCTCAGTTTCAGAGTCTTGGCAATCTCCTTATAGCCTAGGCCATCTTTATATAGAGTAACAATTCTTTTCAGATCCTCAGAGAGTTCTTTGCCATGAGGTGCCACGTTGAACTTCCAGTGACCAATATGAGAGAGTGTTAACACCACATTTAACACACCCGCTCCCCATTCACACCTGAGACCTTGTAACACTAACGAGTCACATGACATCGGGGAGGGAAAATGGCTAATTGGACTCAATTTGGACATTTTCAATTAGGGGGGTAATCACTTTTATTGTCAGCGGTTTAGACAATAATGGCTGTGTGTTGAGTTATTTTGAGGGGGACAGCTAATTTAAACTGTTATACAAGCTGTACACTCACTACTTTACATTGTAGCAAAGTGTAATTTCTTTAGTATTGTCACATGAAAAGTTATAATAAAATATTTACAAAAATGTGAGGGGTGTACTCACTTTTGTGATATATATATATATATATATATATATATATATATATATATATATACACACACATACATATAGTTAGGTCCATATACTGTATATTTGGACACAGGCACAATTCTAGTTTTTTTCAGGTATTTACCAAAACATATTCAACTATAGTTATATAATGGATATGGGCTGACAGTGCACACTCTCAGGTTTAATTTGAGGGTTTGTACATCCAACTCGGAGGAAGGGTTTAGGAATTACAGCTCTTAAGAATAGATAAAATGAAGGATGGTTGCACCTATGTCAACAGGTAAATCAATAATGATGAAGATAATCCATAAACTCAATTGTTGATTAACACCACAGTAACTCCACACATATGAAAGAGTACCCGACCACTGTAGAAATTGTCTGCTTACCGGATAGTAAGCAGAAAGAGGCGTTTGGCTATAACCCAGCCACGGCCTTTGTCTTCCAAGGATAGCTGCTGGACACACACAGGAAATGGGCCTGGTACTGGCAACCCCCTAAGCGTCTCCTTGATCCATAGCCGTACAGAGATGTACTCAAGATAGGCTCATAAAGGAGAGAGACTGATCATAGCGTAATACAGTATGACCAATTTATTAAAAGAAAAAAAGGTAGTATTGCACTTACATGTATAAATATAAAAAATGCATAAAATCTATGCCGGCCAGCAAACACAGGAGCCTGTCCTCCTCTCAACAGCGTGGTGACATCAGTGCATGCCCTCCCAGACGCGTTTCGTCATAGGTGACATTTTCAATAGGGTCCTATTTTTGGTAATGTCCATGGATTCCAGACTTCAGGCAGTCATTGTCAGTAAAGGATTCTCAACAAAATATTAAAAATGAACATTTTTTTATGGCTATATTCATCTGTCCAATTACATTTGAGCCCCTGAAAATGGGGGGGGGGAACTGTGTATAAAAATGAATTCAGTTCCTAAAATTTGTACTTGATATTTATGTTCAACCCCTCGAATTACAGCTGAAAGTCTGCACTTCAAATTCATTTAGTTTTAATTTTATTCTGGTGGCATGCAGAGCCAAAAGTATGAAAATTATGTATGAAAATTGTGTGTCCAAATATATATGGACCTAACTGTATATACATACATACACACACATATACATGAGTATACGGTATATATATATATATATATATATATATATATATATATATATATATACATACATATTTTATATTACATTCTGTCACCAGAGCAGTGCAGTGTTACAATAGTAACACTGCACTATTTTAAAGGCAGTGATTGGGATATTTGTTTTGCTTGTTTTTTATGATTGCTTATATAGCCATGATGGCTGTATATTATAAAGGGAGGATAAAACAGATGGGACTTTAAATGAAACATGCAGTTAAATAAAAAAAGTCAAAATGTATTGTATAACAGTATTTTACAAAAAAAAATTGTTAGAGCATGTTAGTGATAGCAATGGTTCAAATCCAGTACAGTTAACCACTTCACCCCCGGACCATTATGCTGCCTAAGGACCAGAGGTCTTTTTCCAATTTGGCACTGCGTTGCTTTAACTGCTAATTGTGCGGTCATGCAATGCTGTACCCAAACAAAATTTGCGTCCTTTTCTTCCCACAAATAGAGCTTTCTTTTGATGGTATTTGATCACCTCTGCGGTTTGTATTTTTTGCGCTATAAACGGAAAAAGACCGAAAATTTTGAAAAAAAATTATGTTTTCTACTTTTTGTTATAAAAAAAATCCAAAAAACTCAATTTTAGTCATACATTTAGGCCAAAATGTATTCGGCCACATGTCTTTGGTAAAAAAAATGTCAATAAGCGTATATTTATTGGTTTGCGCAAAAGTTATAGCGTCTACAAGCTAGGGTACATTTTCTGGAATTTACACAGCTTTTAGTTTATGACTGCCTATGTCATTTCTTGAGGTGCTAAAATGGCAGGGCAGTACAAACCCCCCCAAATTACCCCATTTTGGAAAGTAGACACCCTAAGGAAATTGCTGAGAGGCATGTTGAACCCATTGAATATTTATTTTTTTTGTCCCAAGTGATTAAAGTGAAGTGAATTCCCTTCCACAGCGGGGAGCATTGATAGCTTCAAGAAACTATTAGATAATCACCTGAATGACCGCAACATACAGGGATATGTAATGAAATACTGACACATAATCACACACATAGGTTGGACTTGATGGACTTGTGTCTTTTTTCAACCTCACCTACTATGTAACTATGTAACTATGTAACTATGATTGAATAATGACAAAAAAAAAAATTTACAAAAAGTTGTCACTAAATGATATATTGCTCACACAGGCCACGGGCCTATGTGGAATTGCACCCCAAAATACATCCAGCTGCTTCTCCTGAGTACGGGAATACCACATGTGTGGGACTTTTTGGGAGCCTAGCCGCGTACGGGGCCCCGAAATTCAATCACCGCCTTCAGGATTTCTAAGGGCGTAAATTTTTGATTGCACTCCTCACTACCTATCACAGTTTTGAAGGCCATAAAATGCCCAGATGGCACAAAACCCTCCCAAATGATCCCATTTTGGAAAGAAGACACCCCAAGCTATTTGCTGAGAGGCATGTTGAGTCCATGGAATATTTTATATTTTGACACAAGTTGCGGGAAAGTGACACATTTTTTTTTTTTTGGCACAAAGTTGTCACTAAATGATATATTGCTCACACAGGCCATGGGCATATGTGGAATTGCACCCCGAAGTACATTTAGCTGCTTCTCCTGAGTATGGGGATACCACATGTGTGGGACTTTTTGGGAGCCTAGCCGCGTACGGGGCCCCAAAAACCAATCACCGCCTTCAGGATTTCTAAGGGTGTAAATTTTTGATTTCACTCTTCACTGCCTATCACAGTTTCAGAGGCCATGGAATGCCCAGGTGGCACAACCCCCCCCCCAAATGACCACATTTTGGAAAGTAGACACCCCAAGCTTTTTGCTGAGAGGCATGGTGAGTATTTTGCAGCTCTCATTTGTTTTTGAAAATGAAGAAAGACAAGAAAAAACTTTTTTTTTTTCTTTTTTCAATTTTCAAAACTTTGTGACAAAAAGTGAGGTCTGCAAAATACTCACTATACCTCTCAGCAAATAGCTTGGGGTGTCTACTCTACAAAATGGGGTCATTTGGGGGTGTTTTATGCCACCGGGACATTCCATGGCCTCCGAAACTGTGATAGGCAGTGAAGAGTGAAATCAAAAATTTACGCCCTTAGAAAGCCTGAAGGCGGTGCTTGGTTTTCGGGGTCCCGTACGCAGCTAGGCTCCCAAAAAGTCTCACACATGTTGTATTCCAGTACTCAGGAGAAGCAACAGAATGTATTTTGGGGTGTAATTTCACATATTCCCATGGCATGTTTGAGCAATATATAATTTAGTGACAACTTTGTGCAAAAAAAAAAAAATTGTCTCTTTCCCGCAACTTGTGTCACAATATAAAATATTCCATGGACTCGACATGACTCTCAGCAAATAGCTTGGGGTGTCTACTTTCCAAAATGGGGTCATTTTGGGGGGGTTTTGAACTGTCCTGGCATTTTATGCACAACATTTAGAAGCTTATGTCACACATCACCCACTTCTAACCACTTGAAGACAAAGCCCTTTCTGACACTTTTTGTTTACATGAAAAATTTTTTTTTCACACAGTATTTGCGCAGCGATTTTTCAAACGCATTTTTTGGGGAAAAAACACACTTTTTTAAATTTTAATGCACTAAAACACACTATAATGCCCAAATGTTTGATGAAATAAAAAAGATGATCTTAGGCCGAGTACATGGATACCAAACATGACATGCTTTAAAATTGCGCACAAACGTGCAGTGGCGACAAACTAAATACATTTTTAAAAGCCTTTAAAAGCCTTCACAGGTTACCACTTTAGATTTACAGAGGAGGTCTACTGCTAAAATTACTGCCCTTGATCTGACGTTCGCGGTGACACCTCACATGCATACATTTTCTCAGGGAATGTAAGTATCCCCTATGATCGCAATAGGTAGTGACAGGTACTCTTTTTTGAAAAAATTGGGGTCTATTAGACCCTAGATCTCTCCTCTGCCCTCAAAGAATCTGACCACACCAAGATCGGTGTGATAAAATGCTTTCCTAATTTCCCAATGGCGCTGTTTACATCCGGTGAAATCTAAGTCATGAAATGCTCGTAGCTTCCGGTTTCTTAGGCCATAGAGATGTTTGGAGCCACTCTGGTCTCTGATCAGCTCTATGGTCAGCTGGCTGAATCACCGGCTGCATTCTCAGGTTCCCTGTTGAGACAGGAGAACCAGAGAAAAACACGGAAGACGGTGGGGGAGGGGGGGCATTCCCTCCCACTGCTTGTAAAAGCAGTCTAGAGGCTAATTAGCTGCTAGGATTGCTTTTACATGAAAGCCGACCGCTGGCTGCAAAGAATGATACCAAGATGATACCTAAACCTGCAGGCATCATTCTGGTATAACCACTCAAAGTTGTGAATGGCATACCTGAAGACAAAAAAATGGTTAACAATAAAACACAGCAAACGGTAAAGTATAAAAAATTGCATACCTGAAAAGCAAACATGATAAAACATAATAACAATAAAAATTGCAGAATAGAATACAGTAAAAAAGAGCAGAACAATAGATAGAGAATAGAGAGAGAGAGAACAATAAAACGACAACTATTTTTTTTTATTTTATATATTTTTTTTTTTCACACTTTTTTTGTAACTAACTTTTATAACTGTAACTGGTTCCAGGTTCGGGTCTCTCAAAATGCGATGGCATCTTGGGAGACCCTGTGAAAGTGTGTATAGTCTGTTGAATGCTGTACCCTATGCTAAAACTCAACTAGTGAATGGTAGCGTTCAAAACATTCACCAATGTAAAGACCAGGATTGTCAGGACAGGAGGGACAATAATAGCGGGTGTCATGCCTATATCAGCGCTTGCTGCAGACACGACCTCTTTTTTGGGGGGGTTTGTTGGGTAGGGGTACTCGGAAGGACATAAAGAAAATGCCTCTCATGCAGCATTTGGTTGGGGATGTGAATGGGGGAAGTACGGGCGCTGCAGAAGTGGTGGGTTCCCAATTAGGATTGGCGAATGCAGCAGGAAGGGCACTATGGGCACGACAGGCCTGTTTGTCTTCTTCTTGGTGGCAGCGGGACACTACTTGTGCTTGCCACCTCACCAGCTTGAACTGCATTTATGGGACTCGCCACGTCACCAAGTGTTACTGCAGTGCTGGTTTGACTACGACCGGGGTGTACTAGGCCGCTGGCGCTTGCCATTTCACCAAAAAGCTACCAAAAAAACTGTTAGCGATCGCAGGGATCAGGCCTGACTCTGCGAACGCTGCAGTTATGCGTTTAGTGTTTTGTAAGTGACAGTGATCGATCGATACTGCACTTGGGTGGGCTGGGCTGGGCCAGGCGGAGGGGCAAAACGCAGGTGCTAGCAGGTATCTGGGCTGATCCCGCTAACACTGCGTTTTTGGGAACCCTAAACTGCTGGGGACGCTAGTATAGATCTGATCGGATCAGATATTGATCCGATCAGATACTATACCACTAAGGGAGGTGTACGGTGCGTGCGTGGGTGTTAGCGCTACTGGCACTAACCTGACGCTGCCTGGGGCTGGTGCTTGGCTTGCCAGTTCACCAAAACGCTACCAAAAAAACTGTTAACGATCGCAGGGATCAGGCCTGACTCTGCGAATGCTGCAGTTATGCATTTAGTGTTTTGTATGTGACAGTGATCGATCGATACTGCACTTGGGTGGGCTGGGCTGGGCCAGGCGGAGGGGCAAAACGCAGGTGCTAGCAGGTATCTGGGCTGATCCCGCTAACACTGCGTTTTTAGGAACCCTAAACTGCTGGGGACGCTAGTATAGATCTGATCGATCAGATATTGATCCGATCAGATACTATACCACTAAGGGACGTATACGGTGCGTGCATGGGTGTTAGCGCTACTGGCACTAACCTGACGCTGCCTGGGGCTGGTGCTTGCAAGTTCACTAAAACGCTATCAAAAAACCTGTTAGCGATTGCAGGGATCAGGCCTGACTCTGCGAACGCTGCAGTTATGTGTTTAGTGTTTTGTAAGTGACAGTGATCGATCGATACTGCACTTGGGTGGGCTGGGCTGGGCCAGGCGGAGGGGCAAAACGCAGGTGCTAGCAGGTATCTGGGCTGATTCCGCTATCACTGCGTTTTTGGGAACCCTAAACTGCTGGGGACGCTAGTATAGATCTGATCAGATCAGATATTGATGCGTTCAGATACTATACCACTAAGGGAGGCGTATGCTGCGTGCGTGGGTGTTAGCGCTACTGGCGCTAATCTGACGCTGCCTGGGGTGACGCATATCACCGCCGGACGATCAGGGGGCTAAACTTTTATTCGGTAATAAACGGTGGGTGCCCTGACACTATAAAAAATAAACTAACTAACCAGCGTCACCCATAACAGTTATACGGTGATCAGTGGTGAAAGGGGTAACTAGGGGGCAATCAAGGGGTTAAAACTTTTATTAGGTAGTATATGGGGGTCCCTGTCGCTATAAAACGCTGACGGCGAACCTAAATATTTACGTCCCTAACTAGCGTCACCAGCGACACTAATACAGCGATCAGAAAAATGATCGCTTAGTGACACTGGCGACAGGGGGTGATCAAGGGGTTAAAACTTTATTAGGGGGGTACCCTAGACCTACAGGGGGCTAACACTTACTGCCCTAACACAGTAACTGTCACAAACTGACACCATGCAGTAATTAGAAAAAAAAAACAAAAAAAAAACACTGCTTGGTGTCAGTGTGACAGGGAGGGGTGATTGGGGGGTGATTGGGGGGCAATCGGGGGGGGGGATCGGGGGTGTTTAGTGTGCCTGGCATGTTCTACTGTGTGTGTGTTTTTACTAACATTCCTGTCTACTCTCCTCGGCGCCGGAACGGAAAATACCGAGCCGAGGAGAGATGACATCATTTCCTTTGCTGCTGTTTAGCATACAGCAGCAAAGGAAATGATCTGATTGGCCGGCGGCGATCGCGAGGGGGGGCCACGAACGGATGGCCTCCCCCTCACCTCCGATCACTGGGGGACAAAAGAGACCCCCAGGAAGAAGACAGATTTGTCGAAACGGCGTAGGGAGGAGCGGCGTGCTGACGTCACCACCATACCACGCTGAACCCGGAAGAAACGGGCAGCAGCTGAAGCCGGCCGGCGCTACATGTTTTTATAAGCGATCTTTACTGCACAAATTGTAAGTGCTTTTCTTTTATAAATTAAAGTGGATTTTAACTGTATTACGCTATGGAGCATTTCTTTCCTATTTATCCATGGTCTGTGAGCGGATAAATCACGTTTGGATTGATTTCCTGGAGAGGTGGCTTCCGATCTGCGCACTGACAGAGACCCAGTGGCTGGGGGACACGGCCACATGTGGGCATGATCTCTGTGACAGGAGATCTTTGGATCTGGTAAGGGGCTTACCTTACTTGAGGTGGAGGATCTTCTCTCTATTTTAACACCACGCTCCCTACGGAGATAATCTTTATATCACTTGAAGGAAGGGTGTCTTTCTCCCTCTATCCAACCATTTTCTACACCCACAAGACCTACAGTTCATTTCAATCTATGACTAAATGGACTCAATTTAATCGTTTTTGTTTACTGAATGTTCCACTCATTTTTTTTTTTGCATGCGATTCTTTTTTTTGCATGCGATTTATGTGCATTTTTTTTTTTTTTTGTTATGAAACAATTCACTTGTGTTCATTCATAATTATGGTATTTTCAGTTAATATGATCATGTATTTGCACTAGCAGCGCAGCCTTTAAATTGTATATATGTAATAAAAGGTGGAAACACAGCAGGAGGAAAGCTCGACGCGTTTCGTGAATGAATTCACTCTTCAGGAGCAGGCACATGAAATAGATCTATAATGATATAAGTCAGGTCCATAAATATTGGGACATCAACACAATTCTAATCTTACATCCAAATCAGGTGAACAGTGTAGGAATTACAACAGTTTGTATATGTGCCTCACACTTTTTAAGGGACCAAAAGTAATGAGACAATTGGCTGCTCAGCTGTTCCATGGCCAGGTGTGTGTTATTCCCTCATTATCCCATTTACAAGGAGCAGATAAAAGGTCCAGAGTTCTTTTCAAGTGTGCTATTTGCATTTGGAATCTGTTGCTGTCAACTCTCAATATGAGATCCAAAGAGCTGTCACTATCAGTGAAGCAAGCCATCATTAGGCTGAAAAAACAAAACAAACCCATCAGAGAGATAGCAAAAACATTAGGTGTGACCAAATCAACTGACGCACCGGTGAGCTCAGCAACACCAAAAGACCCGGAAGACCACGGAAAACAACTGTGGTGGATGACTGAAGAATTCTTTCCCTGGTGAAGAAAACATCCTTCACAACAGTTGGCCAGATCAAGAACACTCTCCAGGAGGTAGGTGTATGTGTATCAAAGTCAACAATCAAGAGAAGACTTCACCAGAGTGAATACAGAGGGTTCACCACAAGTTGTAAACCATTGGTGAGCCTCAAAAACGGGAAGGCTAGATTAGAGTTTGCAAAACAACATCTAAAAAAGCCTTCACAGTCCTGGAACAACATCCTATGGACAGAGACCAAGATCAACTTGTACCAGAGTGATGGGAAGAGAAGAGTATAGAGAAGGAAAGGGAATGCTCATGATCCAAAGCATACCACCTCATCAGTGAAGCATGGTGATAGTAGTGTCATGTATGGCTGCCAGTGGAACTAGTTCTCTTGTATTTATTGATGATGTGACTGCTGACAAAAGAAACAGGATGAATTCTGAAGTGTTCCGGGCAATATTATCTGCTCATATTCAGCAAAATGCTTCAGAACTCATTGGACGGCACTTCACAGTGCAGATGGACAATGACCCGAAGCATACTGCAAAAGAAACCAAAGAGTTTTTTTTTAAGGGAAAGAAGTGGAATGTTATGCAATGGCCAAGTCAATCACCTGACCTGAATCCATTTGAGCATGCATTTCACTTTCGCTGAAGACAAAACTGAAGGGAAAATGCCCCAAGAACAAGCAGGAACTGAAGACAATTGCAGTAAAGGCCTGGCAGAGCACCACCAGGGATGAAACCCAGCGTCTGGGGATGTCTATACGTGCCAGACTTCAGGCTGTAATTGACGGCAAAGGATTTGCAACCAAGTATTAAAAAGTGAAAGTTTGATGGATGGTTGTTAATCTGTCCCATTACTTTTGGTCCCTTAAAAAGTGGGAGGCACATATACAAACCGTTGTAATTCCTACACCGTTCACCTGATTTGGATGTAAATACCCCCAAATTAAAGCTGAAAGTTTGCAGTTAAAGCACATCTTGTTCGTTTAATTTGAAATCCATTGTGGTGGTGTATAGAGCCAAAAAGATTAGAATTGTGTAGATGTCCCAATATTTATGGACCTGAATGTAAATAACTTGCTATAAGGTCTGGCAGTTGTCCTAAGCAGTTGGGTATATATTGGGGATAGAGACTAACTTAAAACTTACAAAAACAACTGTGTATTCAGAGAGGGACACTATGGCCTAGAAACCCCCGGGGAGGGGGACCATCTTTTCCTGGGAACTGTGGGAGCATGAATCGCACAGTGGTCCAGTATAGGGCTGTGTCCCAGATATGGCTTCCAAGGAAAAGGGGGCCCAATGGAGCCCAATAAGGCCCATGTCATGGACGCACAGCTCTTAGACCTGCAACAGGGCTCAGGCGCATCCCAGTCAACAGGCTACCAAGAGCAAACAGACGTGCGCCAATGCACATGCGCGTGCGCTGTTTACAGAGAGCGTGCACAGTAATGCTGCCTTGGCGCCCAGTGGCCTTTAAAAGGGGCTCCTACTGTTCAGTCCTTTGCTGTCTGACCTGCAGCTTATCCTGTGATCTGTTCCCGAATCTGCACCTGATCTCATACTGACCCAGCTCTCTGACCTTGCTGCTCTCTCCAGTCCTGACCTTTGGCTTCCTTGACCCTGCTCTGTTTACCTGTTTGCCTGATCTTCCATTGCCAAAACCAGCCTGAATTCTGACCATCCCTTGCCTGCCGCCTCTGCCTGAACTTATCCACTGTGTATGGCCTGGCTTGTCTGACCTTGCTCCTGCCTTCCGTGTGCACCCGCGTGCGCTTGTTGCTTCCAGGCACACCTGCATCCAGCTGACCTGCATCCTGCTGACCTGCATCCTGCGGACCTGCATCCAGCTGACCTGCATCCTCAGCACTCCAGCTGGCTCCAGCCTCTCCCAGTGGTCATCATCTCCAGTTTCAGAGAACCCAGCAGGCACTCTTACCTCACTGTGCTCCTATGGTCACTGTTCCAAACTCCAGTGACCCGGGAACCAGGCCTGTATGAGAGGTCTCCCTCTGCACGTCTGGCTCACCTCCGAGGTACGTGTCAGCCTGTGAATGTTGACGAGGCTGACAGAGGGGCTTCTGTGAACATTATATTGATAAATGAGAAAATGACAAAGGTGGTACTTTATGTGAGGGAGGGGGGCCGTACAGATCCCATCTTCCATCCCATATTAGTATGTATAAAGGGGTTGAGGGACGGGACTTTGAGTGAAGCACACGGATGCATTAACCACTTGCCGACCGCCTAACGACTATTTACATGAACACAATGGCATGGGCAGGCAAAATCACGTACCTGGTACGTGATTGCCTTCTCGCGGGCGGGGGGTCCGATCGGACCCCCCCCGGTGCCAGCGGCGGTCGGCTTTTGTCTGGGAGCGTTTAGAGATGAGGGGGAGGCCATCCGATCGTATTGCCCCCCTCGTGATCGCTCCTAGCCAATGACAATCATCCCCTGCCTCTGTGTAGTTCACAGAGGCAGAGGATGTGATGTCATCTCTCCTCGGCTCGGCAGTTTCCGTTCCGGCGCCGAGGAGAGAAGACATGTGAGTGCACCAACACACACACAGTAGAACATGCCAGGCACACTTTACACCCCCTATCGCCCCCCGATCACCCCCCAATCACCCCCCCCCCTGTCACACTGACACCAAGCAGTGTTTTTTTTTTTTTTCTGATTACTGCATGGTGTCAGTTTGTGACAGTTAGAAGTGGTAGGGCAGTTAGTGTTAGCCCCCTGTAGGTCTAGGGTACCCCCCTAACCCCCCCTAATAAAGTTTTAACCCCTTGATCACCCCCCGTCGCCAGTGTCACTAAGCGATCATTTTTCTGATTGCTGTATTAGTGTCACTGGTGACGCTAGTTAGGGACGTAAATATTTAGGTTCACCGTCAGTGTTTTATCGCGACAGGGACCCCCATATACTATCTAATAAATGTTTTAACCCCATGATTGCCCCCTAGTTAACCCTTTCACCACTGATCACCGTATAACCGTTACGGTTGACGCTGGTTAGTTCGTTTATTTTTTATAGTGTCAGGGCACCCGCCGTTTATTAAAGGTTTAGCCCCCCTGATCGCCCGGCGGTGATATGCGTCACCCCAGGCAGCGGCAGATTAGCGCCAGTACCGCTAACACCCACGCACGCAGCATACGCCTCCCTTAGTGGTATAGTATCTGAACGCATCAATATCTGATCCGATCAGATCTATACTAGCGTCCCCAGCAGTTTAGGGTTCCCAAAAACGCAGTGTTAGCGGGATCAGCCCAGATACCTGCTAGCACCTGCGTTTTGCCCCTCCGCCCGGCCCAGCCCAGCCCACCCAAGTGCAGTATCGATCAATCATTGTCACTTACAAAACACTAAACGCATAACTGCAGCGTTCGCAGAGTCAGGCCTGATTCCTGAGATCGCTAACAGTTTTCTTGGTAGCGTTTTGGTGAACTGGCAAGCACCAGCCCCAGGCAGCGTCAGATTAGCGGCAGTCCCGCTAACACCCACGCACGCATCGTACACCTCCCTTAGTGGTATAGTATCTTAACGGATCAATATCTGATCCGATCAGATCTATACTGGCGTCCCCAGCAGTTTAGGGTTCCCAAAAACGCAGTGTTAGCGGGATCAGCCCAGATACCTGCTAGCACCTGTGTTTTGCCCCTCCGCCCGGCCCAGCCCAGCCCACCCAAGTGCAGTATCGATCAATCACTGTCACTTACAAAACACTAAACGCATAACTGCAGCGTTTGCAGAGTCAGGCCTGATCCCTGCGATCGCTAACAGTTTTTTTGGTAGCGTTTTGGTGAACTGGCAAGCACCAGCGCCCTAGTACACCCCGGTCGTAGTCAAACCAGCACTGCAGTAACACTTGGTGACACGGCGAGTCCCATAAGTGCAGTTCAAGCTGGTGAGGTGGCAAGCACAAGTAGTGTCCCGCTGCCACCAAAAAGACAAACACAGGCCCGTCGTGCCCATAATGCCCTTCCTGCTGCATTCGCCAATCCTAATTGGGAACCCACCGCTTCTGCAGCGCCCGTACTTCCCCCATTCACATCCCCAACCAAATGCAGTCGGCTGCATGAGAGGCATTTTCTTTATGTCCTCCCGAGTACCCCTACCCAACAAACCCCCTCAAAAAAGATGTTGTGTCTGCAGCAAGCGCGGATATAGGCTTGACACCCGCTATTATTGTCCCTCCTGTCCTGACAATCCTGGTCTTTGCATTGGTGAATGTTTTGAACGCTACCATTCACTAGTTGAGTATTAGCGTAGGGTACAGCATTCCGCAGACTAGGCACACTTTCACAGGGTCTCCCAAGATGCCATCACATTTTGAGAGACCCGAACCTGGAACCGGTTACAGTTATAAACATTACAGTTACAAAAAAAAGTGTAAAAAAAAAAAAAAAAAACACAAACAAAAACATAAAAAAAAAAAAAAATAGTTGTCGTTTTATTGTTCTCTCTCTCTATTCTCTCTATTGTTCTGCTCTTTATTACTGTATTCTATTCTGCAATTTTTATTGTTATTATGTTTTATCATGTTTGCTTTTCAGGTATGCAATTTTTTATACTTTACCGTTTACTGTGCTTTATTGTTAACCATTTTTTTGTCTTCAAGTACGCCATTCACGACTTTGAGTGGTTATACCAGAATGATGCCTGCAGGTTTAGGTATCATCTTGGTATCATTCTTTTCAGTCAGCGGTCGGCTTTCATGTAAAAGCAATCCTAGCAGCTAATTAGCCTCTAGACTGCTTTTACAAGCAGTGGGAGGGAATGCCCCCACCGTCTTCCGTGTTTTTCTCTGGCTCTCCTGTCTCAACAGGGAACCTGAGAATGCAGCCGGTGATTCAGCCAGCTGACCATAGAGCTGATCAGAGACCAGAGTGGCTCCAAACATCTCTATGGCCTAAGAAACCGGAAGCTACGAGCATTTTATGACTTAGATTTCGCCGAATGTAAACAGCGCCATTGGGAAATTGGGAAAGCATTTTATCACACCGATCTTGGTGTGGTCTGATGCTTTGAGGTCAGAGGAGAAATCTAGGGTCTAATGGACCCCAATTTTTTCTAAAAAGAGTACCTGTCACTACCTATTGCTATCATAGGGGATATTTACATTCCCTGAAATAACAATAAAAATGATTTAAAAAAAAAATGAAAGAAACAGTTTAAAAATAAGATAAAAAAGCAAAAGAATAATAAAGAAAAAAAAAAAAAAGTACCCCTGTCCCCCCTGCTCTCGCGCTAAGGCGAACGCAAGCGTCGGTCTGGCGTCAAATGTAAACAGCAATTGCACCATGCATGTGAGGTATCACCGCGAAGGCCAGATCGAGGGCAGTAATTTTAACCTCCTCTGTAAATCTAAAGTGGTAACCTGTAAAGGCTTTTAAAGGCTTTTAAAAATGTATTTAGTTTGTCGCCACTGCACGTTTGTGCGCAATTTTAAAGCATGTCATGTTTGGTATCCATGTACTCGGCCTAAGATCATCTTTTTTATTTCATCAAACATTTGGGCAATATAGTGTGTTTTAGTGCATTAAAATTTAAAAAAGGGTGTTTTTTCCCCAAAAATGCGTTTGAAAAATCGCTGCGCAAATACTGTGTGAAAAAAAAAAATGAAACACCCACCATTTTAATCTGTAGGACATTTGCTTTAAAAAATATATATAATGTGTGGGGGTTCAAAGTAATTTTCTTGCAAAAAAAAATTATTTTTTCATGTAATCAAAAAGTGTCAGAAAGGGCTTTGTCTTCAAGTGTTTAGAAGAGTGGGTGATGTGTGACATAAGCTTCTAAATGTTGTGCATAAAATGCCAGGACAGTTTAAAACCCCCCCAAATGACCCCATTTTGGAAAGTAGACACCCCAAGCTATTTGCTGAGAGTCATGTCGAGTCCATGGAATATTTTATATTGTGACACAAGTTGCGGGAAAGAGACAATTTTTTTTTTGCACAAAGTTGTCACTAAATTATATATTGCTCAAACATGCCATGGGAATATGTGAAATTACACCCCAAAATACATTCTGTTGCTTCTCCTGAGTACTGGAATACAACATGTGTGAGGCTTTTTGGGAGCCTAGCTGCGTACGGGACCCCAAAAACCAAGCACCGCCTTCAGGCTTTCTAAGGGCGTAAATTTTTGATTTCACTCTTCACTGCCTATCACAGTTTCGGAGGCCATGGAATGTCCAGGTGGCACAAACCCCCCCAAATGACCCCATTTTGGAAAGTAGACACCCCAAGCTATTTGCTGAGGGGAATGTCGAGTCCATGGAATATTTTATATTGTGACACAAGTTGCGGGAAGGAGACATTTTTTTTTTTTGCACAAAGTTGTCACTAAATGATATATTGCTCAAACATGCCATGGGAATATGTGAAATTACACCCCAAAATACATTCTGTTGCTTCTCCTGAGTATGGGAATACCACATGTGTGGGACTTTTTGGGAGCCTAGCCGTGCACGGGACCCCGAAAACCAAGCACCGTCTTCAGGCTTTCTAAGTGCGTAAATGTTTGATTTCACTCTTCACTGCCTATCACAGTTTCGGAGGCCATGGAATGCCCAGGTGGCAAAAAAAAACCCCAAATGACCCCATTTTGGAAAGTAGACACCCCAAGCTATTTGCTGAGTGATATAGTGAGTATTTTGCAGACCTCACTTTTTGTCACAAAGTTTTGAAAATTGAAAAAAGAAAAAAAAATGTTTTTTCTTGTCTTTCTTCATTTTCAAAAACAAATGAGAGCTGCAAAATACTCACCATGCCTCTCAGCAAATAGCTTGGGGTGTCTACTTTTCAAAATGGGGTCATTTGGGGGGGTTGTGCCACCTGGGCATTCCATGGCCTCTGAAACTGTAATAGGCAGTGAAGAGTGAAATCAAAAATTTACACCCTTAAAAATCCTGAAGGCGGTGATTGGTTTTCGGGGGCCCCGTACGCGGCTAGGCTCCTAAAAAGTCCCACACATGTGGTATCCCCATACTCAGGAGAAGCAGCTAAATGTATTTTGGGGTGCAATTCCACATATGCCCATGGCCTGTGTGAGCAATATATCAACTTTTTGTAATTTTTTTTTTTTTTGTCATTATTCAATCACTTGGGCCAAAAATAAATGAATATTCAATGGGCTCAACATGCCTCTCAGAAATTTCCTTGGGGTGTCTACTTTCCAAAATGGGGCCATTTGTGGGGGTTTTGTACTGCCCTGCCATTTTAGCACCTCAAGAAACGACATAGGCAGTCATAAATTAAAGGCTGTGTAAATTCCAGAAAATGTACCCTAGTTTCTAGGCGCTATAACTTTTGCGCAAACCAATAAATATACACTTATTGAAATTTTTTTTACCAAAGACATGTGGCCGAATACATTTTGGCCTAAATGTATGACTAAAATTGAGTTTATTGGATTTTTTTTAGAACAAAAAGTAGAAAATATCATTTTTTTTCAAAATTTTCGGTCTTTTTCCATGTATAGCGCAAAAAAATAAAAACGGCAGAGGTGATCAAATACCATCAAAAGAAAGCTGTATTTGTGGGAAGAAAAGGAGGCAAATTTCATTTGGGTACAGCATTTCATGACCGCGCAATTAGCAGTTAAAGCGACGCAGTCCCAAATTGTAAAAAGTGCTCTGGTCAGGAAGGGGGTAAATCCTTCCGGGGCTGAAGTGGTTAAAGAAATGAATTTAGAAAATGGTTTATTAATTGAGTCACTTCCTAGAACATAGGTTGGGGGTGTACAGTTCGGTACATATATTATATATCAATACTTCAAGATAAATATCACATATAAATGCATTGTCCAACAAAGGTTTAAAACAGTATTTTACAAGTACACGGGTCACGTAATAACATACATAGTTACATAGTTAGTAAGGTTGAATAAAGACACCAGTCCATCTAGTTCAACCTGAGTGAGTGTGGGTGTCTACAATTATCCCTAACCCTGTACATCCCACACTCACATCATTCCCTACCCTCAATCCAAGGTCCCCATTCATACTATTCAAACTATTTAATTTGTTTATAAACGAAACGATCTGGAGGATGGGATAAACAGTTCAATCTCTGTATTTGCAGACGATACTAAGCTAAGCAGGGCAATAACTTCTCCGCAGGATGTGGAAACCTTGCAAAAAGACCTGAACAAATTAATGGGGTGGGCGACTACATGGCAAATGAGGTTCAATGTAGAAAAATGTAAAATAATGCATTTGGGTTGCAAAAATATGAATGCAATCTATACACTGGGGGGAGAACCTCTGGGGGAATCTAGGATGGAAAAGGACCTGGGGGTCCTAGTAGATGATAGGCTCAGCAATGGCATGCAATGCCAAGCTGCTGCTAATAAAGCAAACAGAATATTGGCATGCATTAAAAGGGGGATCAACTCCAGAGAAAAAACGATAATTCTCCCGCTCTACAAGACTCTGGTCCGGCCGCACCTGGAGTATGCTGTCCAGTTCTGGGCACCAGTCCTCAGGAAGGATGTACTGGAAATGGAGCGAGTACAAAGAAGGGCAACAAAGCTAATAAAGGGTCTGAAGGATCTTAGTTATGAGGAAAGGTTGCGAGCACTGAACTTATTCTCTCTGGGGAAGAGACGCTTGAGAGGGGATATGATTTCAATTTACAAATACTGTACTGGTGACCCCACAATAGGGATAAAACTTTTTCGCAGAAGAGGGTTTAATAAGACTCGGGGCCACTCATTACAATTAGAAGAAAAGAGGTTTAACCTTAAACTACGTAGAGGGTTCTTTATTGTAAGAGCGGCAAGGATGTGGAATTCCCTTCCACAGGCGGTGGTCTCAGCGGGGAGCATTGATAGCTTCAAGAAACTATTAGATAATCACCTAAATGACCGCAACATACAGGGATATGTAATGTAATACTGACACATAATCACACACATAGGTGGGACTTGATGGACGTGTGTCTTTTTTCAACCTCACCTACTATGTAACTATGTAACTATATATTAGGGCCAATTTTGGACAGAAGCCAATTAATCTACCAGCATGTTTTTGGAGTGTGAGAGGAAACCGGAGTACCCGGAGGAAACCCACGCAGGCACAGGGAGAACATGCAAACTCCAATAAGATTATTTTTCCTACTTATCTTACCTTAACTATTATTTCTAATGACGCTTTAATGCGCAAGCTACTTTTATGAGTATTCTCTGCAATGCAATTAATCATGTTATTACGTGACCCGTGTACTTGTAAAATACTGTTTTAAACCTTGGTTGGACAATGCATTTACATGTGATATTTATCTTGAAGTATTGATATATAATATATGTACCAAACTGTATACCCCCAACCTATGTTCTAGGAAGTGACCCAATTAATAAACCATTTTCTAAATTAATTTCTTTAATGCATCCGTGTGCTTCACTCAAAGTCCCGTCCCTAAACCCCTTTATACATACTAATATGGGATGGAGGATGGGATCTGTACGGCCCCCCTTCCTCACATAAAGTCCCACCTTTGTCATTTTCTCATTTTTTGCTCAACCTATAGGGATGGAAGCACATGTCTGCACTGCTAATATATTTTTAGAACTTGCTATGGCTGCTCCTCAGCCGTTTACATTATTTCCCTATTTTCTTTCCAGTTCTCCCTGTGCAATAGGTGGTTATTTGCACACACAACTGGAACAATTTACTTTATAGCCCCACCCTCCCATTCACTTCAATAAAATTCCTTATTTTTCCAATGCCACTTCCCAATACTTGTAGTGTGAGCGTGCATTGGGGTCACTGGCCGTCATTGGTCATATCCGGTGTTTCTCCTGTCACTTCCCGGAGCTGTGATGAGCACTGTGGGTTTTCCCACCGCCCCCTCCTCTCATGGGGTGGGCGGGATTTCCCCCACTGCTCGTCAGCGTCATGCAATCAGTGTCAGCTGTTTGGTGTCTACCAGGCACCTATAAATCAGCTGGCCGGCTCTTCCATCTCTAGCAGTGGGGAGACCAGGTTGACACCCAGGGCTGGTCACGCCGGGCTTCGTTGGCGGCCATCTCCCAGTGTGCTCCCTGTCCCTCACTCTGCTACCGCATGACGTTGGAGGCCTGTTCTGGAAGGCTCACCCGGCGGAGGTTTTTCCCCCCATGTCGTGATCGGCACTTCTGTCCTTGATGCTCAGTTTCATCCTCACACTACCTTCTTTTGGCTCTCTTGTCCAACCTCACTATGCAGCAGGTAATCTATTTTCATTTCACTTCATTAATCTTCATCATCTTTTCTGTTATTTCCTCCTTTTTCTCCCCCTTCTCTTTTTCCTCCTCTTTTCCCATTGCCCATCTTTCTTCTCCTTTTCTCTTCTTCTCCTCACTTCACTCTGTTTCCTCACTGCGTCTCTCATCATCTCTCACTTTCCATCACTGCACATTCCCTCATATTCTTCCTCTACTCTAGTGCCCTATATTCACTGGCTCTCTTTCTCCAGCAGGTCCCCCCTCCTGGGGCCACTCCTTTCTCCCATGCACCATACCTCCCATTCACCTCTCTTCCGTCACCAATTTGGGGATATTGCCGCTGCCAGCTGCGTTGCCTTGTCGGGCCCCCTCAGCTCCGGGGAGTGGCATCTTTGGCCGGAATGTCTTGTGCGGCGGTGTTCTCTCCCATGCGTGGTCACGCTCATGTAAGTCTGTGGGACAAATGTATGGACATGTGTGGGGTTTTTCACATTTTCTGCATTTGCCCACGTATTTTTTCAGATTGAGACGAGTGACTTTAGGGTCCCGAAACGCGTAGAGCTAACAACTACCGTTATAACAATGTATTCATGAACCTACCACGGCCGTTTCTCTTCACCAAGTATATTTTCTCCTTTTTCCCTAAGTGATGCTTTAATGCATCCATTTTTGTTTTTCAGTATCATTTACACTGCAATTAATCATGCTCTGAAGTGACCCGTGCAACTGTAAAATACTGGCATATATTTCCTAACAGAGTCATTATGAATGTTTTTAGATTATTTTTCCTACTTATCTTACCTTAACTATTATTTCTAATGACGCTTTAATGTGCAAGATACTTTTATGAGTATTCTCTGCAATGCAATAATTCATGTTATTACGTGACCCGTGTACTTGTAAAATACTGTTTTAAACCTTGGTTGGACAATGCGTTTATATGTGATATTTATCTTGAAGTATTGATATATAATATATGTACCGAACTGTATACCCCCAACCTATGTTCTAGGAAGTGACTCAATTATTAAACCATTTTCTAAATTCATTTCTTTAATGCATCCGTGTGCTTCGCACAAAGTCCCGTCCCTCAACCCCTTTATACATTATATTGATAAATGTATTATTAAATGTGTTAACCAAGTATGGGAAGGTGAAACAGGACGTGTGAGGGAAGTAGTGATAAACGTGTAGAACCAAATACAGAAAGAAAAAGGTGAACCCATACAGGAAAAAGAATAGAAGAAATGATACCACCAATGTAACTTTTTAGGCTTGTACTGATAGTATCAAGGGGCTCATGGTGGTAACCAGGTGCTACCTGTTGCTGGTCCATAAAGGACTGAGGTCCAGGGTAGTGCATTTAGCCAAGGAGGAAAGTATAAGTATAAGAACCAGTGCAAAGTGCAAGGATCTGGGAGTAGGGCCCACATGGACCTATCTGAGGTACACTCCAAACGCCACGTAAGCGTGCATTGTAGGGGAGAGGCGTCCTCATCCTGGCGGATAGACTGTCTGGCATTTTGGCGCCACTGAAATCCTCCCACGTGGCCGCAGATGTAAATAGCATTGATAGGGCGGCCTCATGGGTCATGAGGCCGCCCATCTGGCGCAAGAGGGGTGTGGCGTTGATACGTAGCGTGTAGGCATCCGATGAGGTATGCATCGCAGTTCCCGGATCAGATGAGAGCCAACGGCTCATAGCCAGATCATGTGACCCAAACTACACAGAATGGGGATAATGGTCAATTAATGGTGGATGGGGTTGGTAGCCTCCGTCCAATAGGTGTCATATGTATCCCTCATAACAAGGGAGAGACAACCTAAAAGTAAGTAAATAGTATTAAAGCAATAGTAAAAGTAATGTGAGATGACTTAAACTGCTGTTGTCAGACCAGATAGAGCACAAAACTGCATGCTTCCATCCCTAATGGATATGAGGAAGAGGGGATTGGGGTTTGGGACTTTAAATGAAGCAGTGACCTGGTAAGATCATATGCTTCCATCCCTATGTATTATAAAGGGAGGACAAAACAGGTGTGACTTTAAATGAAGCATGCAGTTAAATAAAAAAAGTCAAAATTTATTGTATAACAGTATTTTACAAGAAAAAATTGTTAGAGCATGTTAGTGATAGCAATGGTTCAAATCCCAATACAGTTAATATATGTACAATCATAAGAAACCTTGGTGCTACAGAACAATGGAGAGACTGCATGCTTCATTTAAAGTCCCACCTGTTTTGTCCTCCCTTTATAATAGATAGGGATGGAAGCATATGACCTTACAAGGTCATCGCTTCATTTAAAGTCCCAAACCCCAATCCCCTCTTCCTCATATTCAACAGGGATGGAAACATGCAGTTTTGTGCTCTATCTGGTCTGACAACAGCAGTTTAAGTCATCTCACATTACTTTTACTATTGCTTTAATACTATTTAGTTACTATTAGTTTGTCTCTCCCTTGTAATGAGGGATATGACACCTATTGGATGGAGGCTACCAACCCCATCCACCATTAATTGACCATTATCCCCATTCTGTATAGTTTGGCTCACATGATCTGGCTATGAGCCGTTGGCTCTCATCCGATCCGGGAACTTCAATGCGTACTGCGGGCAATCCCTCCTCCTCCCTTCCAGGGGCGGGCGGATGCCTACACGCTACGCATCGATGCCACGCCCCTCTTGAGCTGGATAGGCGGCGTTGTGATCCATGACGCCGTCCTACCAACGCTATTTACATCTGCGGCCACGTGGGAGGATTTCAGTGGTGCCAAAACGCCAGGCGGTCTAACCATAGGGATGAGGACACCTCTCCCCTACATTGCACGCTTACGTGGAGTTGGGAGTGTACCTCAGATAGGTCCATGCAGGCCCTACTCCCGGATCCTTGCACTTTGCACTGGTTCTTATACTTATACTTTCCTTCTTGGCTAAACACACTACCCTGGACCTCAGTCCTTTATGGACCAGCAACAGGTAGCACCTGAGCACATGGTTACCACCATGAGCCCCTTGATACTATCAGTACAAGTCTAAAAAGTTACATTGGTGGTATAGTTTCTTCTATTCTTTTTCCTGTATGGGTTCACCTTTTCCTTTCTGTATTTTGTTTTACACGTTTATCACTACTTCCCTCACGCGTTCTCTTTCACCTTCCCATACTTGGTTAATACATTTACTAATACATTTATCAATATAATTTTCACAGAAGCCCCTCTGTTGGCCTTGTCAACATTCACGGGCCTTATTGGGCCCCCTTTTCCTTGGAAGCCATATCCGGGACACAGCTCTATACTGGACCACTGTGCGATTCACGCTCTCACAGTTCCTGGAAAAGATGGTCCCTCCCTGGGGGTTTCCGGGCCATAGTGTCCCTCTCTGAATACACAGTTGTTTTTGTAAGTATTAAGTTAATCTCTATCCCCAATATATACCCAACTGCTTAGGACAACTGCCAGACCTTATGCAAGTTTCTTATATCATTACAGATCTATTTCATGTGCCTGCTCCTGAAGAGTGAATTAATTGACAAAACGTGTCAAGCTTTCCTCCGGCCGTGTTTCCACCTTTTATTACATATGTATCAGCATTTTATGGTTATCTGCTTTTCCTTATCATATGGTTTAAGATCCCATTTTATGTAAAATTGTACCCAATTATTACGTTTATTGATTCTATGCCCTACAGAGAGGGTGGTGGGTTACCTACCCACCCCTCCCTCCATTGTTCTGTAGCACCAAGGTTTCATATGATTGTACATATAATAATTTGAACCATTGCTATCACTAACATGCTCTAACATTTTTTTCTTGTAAAATACTGTTATACAATGCATTTTGACTTTTTTATTTAACTACATGATTCATTTAAAGTCCCACCTGTTTTGTCCTCCCTTTATAATAGATAGGGATGGAAGCATATGACCTTACCATGTCACCGCTTCATTTAAAGTCCCAAACCCCAATCCCCCCTTCCTCATGATGGCTGTTTAAGCAATTGTTTCTAACAGTTCTCGGCTATATTCCTGTAGCCATTCAGAACTACTGTGAAAAGCTGTGATTAACTACATCTATCACATGGTACAGGGAGGCAGTGCTTGGCCCTGTACCATGTGATCACTGTGACCAATCACAGTGGTCACAGTAGTTCTGAATGGCTGTATGAATGGAAGCCATCTTTACTACTGGACATTTGACCCCTGTGATTGGCCACAGCAATCACATTGTAGCAGGATGGAGCAGCGCCACTTGGCACTCTGATCAGTGATCCACTGTGTCCAGTGGGTATGTCCGGGTATGTCCGGGTATGCCCCAGATCAATGCTTGTCCCACCCAGCCATTTATGTGCAGTGACTGGATGGGAAATGGTTAAAGCAAGTAAAATCCTTCCTTATATAAAAAGATGTATTGACTCCAGAGAGAAGTGTAATTTTGGCCCTGTAAATAGCATTGGTGAGACCTCATCTGCCATAGGCAGTTCATGTTTTGGGCACCAGTTCACAAAAAGGATATTGGGGAGCCGGAGAAATTGCAAAGAAGGGCAGCTAAATAAGAGACATGGAGGATCTCAGCTATGCGGATATATGGGAAAAGAGTGTTATTGGACTGTTTCCAGGAACAGATAAATGTCTCCAAATCCCCGGTGATGAATAAAATAGGAATAGGAGGGAGACAGTGCTTCCTCTAAGAAAATGGGATCTTTAACGAAGACATCAACGTCTGTTACCAAGGTAAACACGCAGATAGTAAAGTTTAGTTTAAGAAAGAATTACATTTATTATTGCATAATAGCACAAAGAATCACATAATCATAATTATATATAAACCATAGATGATACTTGATACAAGAAATAACAAGATGCTTGGATATACAGAAGGGCCAACATATTTTGCAGATTCCTGCTTCAAAGGCACTGCATGCATCTATAATTTCATCTGGGTTACATAGAAAATATCATTAATAACGTAATTTAAGAATCATAGATAGTAATCAGTTGGTTGCTTAGATGTGCGTGCTTACCCAATTTGAGGCTACAGATGCCTACACGGATAGTCGTGGCATTATACCATGCTTGGGACTCGGCCGCAAAGGCTAGCCAACTACAACAGCTTCCCGGTGGAAGCCAGATCCACCAGGGTTGGATTGTAGGGGTTTCGGATCGCGTAATTACCAGAATATCGGATAGTACCAATAATCCGAGGAATTAAATTTGTAGAATATTGCCTTTAGGCGATTCCCATGAACTAGTAAGTAGCTAACGTAGACAAATAAATAAAGAAACAACATATCATAAGATATGTGCTATAAGCTCAGATACTTGTGAAGTAGAACATATTAGTCAATATTTAAACAGAATTCTATACATAGCCCAAAGCGAGCCACACTAGATAAAAAGACCTGGAAAGTCTATACATAATGTAAGGCGTGTAAGAATGGAAGGAGGAAAAGGGGTCTGGATAATTTATTTTAGATGGATGTATAATACATATACATACCATAACAATAACCATAATAATTATAATCATTCCTAATCCCCCTTTTTCCTAATAAATATTTCAACTGTAGCACTTACCTAATTATTATGGTTATTGTTATGGTATATCCTGGTAATTACGCGATCCGATACCCCACTATCCAACCCTGGTGGATCTGGCTTCCACCGGGAAGCTGTTGTACTATCTATGATTCTTAAATTACGTTATTAATGATATGTTCTATGTAACCCAGATGAAATTATAGATGCATGCGTTGCCTTTGAAGAAGCAGGAATCTGCGAAACATGTCGGCCCTTCTGCATATCCAAGCATCTTGTTATTTCTTGTATCAAGTATCACCTATAATTTATATATAATGAAGATTATGTTATTTTTTTATGCTATTATGGGATAATAAATTTAAAACTTTCTTAAACTAAACTTTACTATCTGCGTGTTTACCTTGGTAACAGACGTTGATGTCTCCAATAAAGATCCCATTTTCTTAGAGGAAGCACTGTCTCCCTCCTATTCATATTTTACTCAGCTATGAGGAAATATTAGCAGAACTGAATTTATTCTCTCTTGAGAAGAGGCAATTAAGGGGGGATTATGCTGACCATGTATAAGTACATACAGAAAGTGCTCCATATAGTGAACTTAGTGTAGATTTTTTACTTTAAGGTCATAACAAAGGACAAGGGGGCACTCTTTATGTCTGGAGGAAAAAAAGATATAACCTTCACATTCAGAAAGGCTTTTTCACAGCAATGCACTGTACACACGGTCAGATTTTCCGATGGAAAATGACCGATCGGAGCATGTTGTCGGAAATTCCGACCGTGTGTGGGCTCCATCGGTCATTTTCCATCGGATTTTTCGACACACAAAGTTGGAGAGCAGGAGATAAAATTTTCCGACAACAAAATCCGATCGCGTCAATTCCGACCGTGTGTGGCCTGTTCCGACGCACAAAGTGCCACGCATGCTCAGAAGAAATTCCGGCACGGAACAGCTCGTTCTGGTAAACTTAGCGTTCGCAATGGATACAGCACTTTCATCACGCTGCAATGTTAAAAATGGTTTAATACAGCGCACTCTCTTCTTCTTTATAATGTGAGAAGAATTAAGTAGTTTTGCTGCTCATATTCACACACACTTCTCACAAAGTTTTATTTTTGTTTTTTTATTGGTATTCCCTGAATATATTGTTATTAGTTGTCACATCTGACATAATTTTTATTTTTTTATTTTATTTTTTTGGGGATTTTAAGCCTTTTTTATTTTATTTATTGTTTGTATGTTTTCAAAGGCTGATCTTTGTTCAATGTTATTTTTATTTTTACTCCAGAATATTTTTGTGTGTGTTTTGTGTGTCAAGTTACCCCAACACCATTGATATCTTTTATTATTTAATCTCAAGGAGATTGTTTGTTGTTGGTGTCCCTTGTTCATTTCACATTGTATATTTGAAATGTATCTGAATCCTCACAAACAAACTGTCCTTTTTGAAGTAAAACACATAGGAGAGTATAATTCAAAACAAAAATCCTTTATTAAGGGCTCAGAACCAAACAAAGAGGAAGGCAACACTGGATCAACATGAGAAATTAGCGAAGCCTAGGACCCCCACGGCAGACATCAATTCTTGAATATCAAAATTGGTGGCCTGAGGAGTCCATATGTAAGGGAGGGCAGTCTGGTCCACAATTCGCACAGATCAGGATTGCAGCAGATGACATCTGTGTCCCCAGGCTGTGGTACAACAAGAGGCTGCATTTTTTGGCCGACCAGACTGGATCCAGGGTCCTCACTTTCTGGTCTTCCTTCCACGCTTCCTTCCAGGCTGTGGCTGTGCTGTTGGAGATGTGGCAGGAGGAGGAGTAGGACCTGGAGGAGGACTGGGAGGACTTGGAGGAGAGGGAGGAGGAGGAGGAGGACCTGCAGGAGGAGGAGGAGGAGGACCATCGCAAAGGTGTGTCTGAGCTGTAATTTGGCCCCTCATACCTTTCTTAAGAGCCTCCAATATGAGCGCCTCACACATGACTTGTTGGCCCTCCTCCATCCTCTGCATTTTATATGCAATGACGGCAGCAATGTCCTCCTCCACGGTCTGTCGTGCTCCCAGGACCTCTGTAGCCCTCCAAAAGAGTCCTCTGCCAGCCTCCTCTAGGGCACTCCTCCTACTACCACTTTCTCTTTTCAGGGGGGGGGGAGGGACCGGCAGATCAGCCAGCCGGCTCGGCCCGGCCACCTCCTGGCTGAGACTTCCCTGTGTATGAAAATGGGACATGGTTTTATTTTTTGCTTTATCAATCAAAATCCTAAATTAGTACTCCAAACTAACATCTAGTTAACATCATTGATTGTACAACCAGAA
Source organism: Lithobates clamitans (assembly GCA_037952925.1). Classification (NCBI taxonomy): domain Eukaryota; kingdom Metazoa; phylum Chordata; class Amphibia; order Anura; family Ranidae; genus Lithobates; species Lithobates clamitans. The sequence continues at coordinate 3,900,791 of JBBGZY010000354.1, read as the reverse complement.
ATATTTAGAGGAATGCTATACCTGGCTCAATCTGGGCTCCTCCACATGTGGCCTGGAAGGCCCAGGTTGGGCGTCAGAAGCCTCGCCCGGGGGGAAGGAAGCGTGGAAGGAAGACTGGAGAGGGATGGCCTGGGTTCAGTCTGGCCTGCCAGAAAATGCAGCCTGTCGTAGTACAACATCCTGGGGACATAGATGTCATCTGCTGCTCCAGATCTCTGCGAATCCAGGACTTTCTTGCGCTCCCTTAGATATGTACTCCTCAGGTCACCAATTAAGATCTTTAAATAGGTGATGTCTGCCGTGGGGATCACCTGCTTCACAATTCCATAGAATTGCTCCAGTGCTGCATTCCTCTTTGTTTGGTTCTTGAAATGGGGGTGTTTAATCTCCCACAGACATGGCAGCTCCCTTAACATATCTAGGAATACTGACATGAAGTCATTATCTTTCAGTAGCATATCCATGTTCACTGCAAGACACAACACAAGACAAAGCCTAATGTCAGACAAAACTCTCCTAATCTTGTTACAATATAGGCCTCAATGTAGAAGCAGTATAGGCACAAGTTTGTCTCTTACCTTCGTTCTTACGATCGGCGCGTCCAATGCTCCTTCCTCCACTCACAGATCGTACGTAATATGCACGTGTGTTACGCTTTATATACACTGCGCATGCGTGTAACTCCGCCCGCCCCTGATGTTCTTTCTAATCTATTCCCCGCCCCTTTTCATTCAGCGCAGTGGGGGAAGAGCACATGGCGGAGTCACAGCAGGTGCGTGCTAATTACAGGAACGAGGAGGAGGAGGAGGAAAGCCCAGATCCGGACACGTCCCGATCCAGAAGGAGACGTTTTAAGGCCACAAATATGTCCTTTGGGGAGATGTTGGAGATGGTCGACATCATGAAGAAGGCCGACTATGACGGAAAGTATGGGCCTTACCCCAACCCCAATATCAGAAAGGCCAAGATCATGGCGAAAGTGGTCAAAAGTCTTCACAAGAATTTCGGGGTACGAAGATCGAAAGATCAGCTCAGGAAGCGGTGGTCGGACCTCAAATTAAGAGAGCCAGAGCAGTACCGAAAGATCCAGAGAGTGCTGCAAAAAAGTAAGTAGTTGTGCTGTGTTCCTATTCTTTCCGTCTTTATTCCGTTCGTGCTGCTCCATATGCTTTTCTTAATTATAACGTTTAAAAGGGCAACTTTAATGTTCATGGGCCCATTATTCGTTCATATCAAACATTTTTCTTTCGGCCTCTAAAACACCATTGTTTAGGCCATATGCATTTTCCAACATTTTTTTTGGGCCTACTTGGATGCCAAATATTTGTTTGTGTAGATGGGTTTGTTACTCGAATGAAATGCAAACTAGATTGTGTGTAAGGAGAGGACACTGAGCAGCTGTTTTCACATCTGGACACTGGAGCACTAGTGTGGGACCCCAGAACACCATTTTTATTAGGGGGGCCACACAGGTGCTCCAGTGTATACTATAGGGGGGTCTCCATCTGTGAAGCTTGTACCAAACAGGTAAAGTATTGCAGCTTGACAAAGGGCAATAAAAAAAATACATCTTGGAACTCAGCTAAAATAGACAATTGTACCCCACTTCCAAGCAATGTTTCCTATTTCTAGTTCTGCCATCAAATATCTGTGTGCTAATTATACCATTTTTGTTTTACATAGGGGAGAAAAGACTCGGAGGACACCCCTCATCCGAGGAGACCACAGACCCCCCACCTATGGAAGAAGGGGAAATATCACCAACCCAAGAAGAGCAGGAGGAAGAAGACGATGTGGTGGAAATTGGCACCACAACAGGTGAGTGTCTGCGACCACAGGCTCAGGTAAGAGATGGATGCTGGCAGATTTTTGATACCTGTTTTTGTTTTGTTTCTCTCTTTTTAGGTGATCGTGGTCCAGATCCTTTCACATCAGAAAGTGCCCAGATCCTGATCGGGGAGATCATGGGGTGTAATGTCAAATTGCAAAACATCCAGAAAAAAATAAATGATGTGATTCAAAAAAATAATAACATCATTGATGTTTTGGGGCGAATTTAAAACCCCTCAAAATCACTTTTTGGATTGTGGTCCAATCTTTTAAATCTTTTTGCAATGTTTTGAAAAGCCAAATTTGGAGGATGCACACAGTGTGCCAACATGTGCTATCTGCCATCACGGGAGATCAATGGACGCGTTTTGGGGGTGCAACCCCTTCCTCAATTATAAAGTAGCGGTGAGGAAGGGCTTGCTCCCCCAAAACACGTCCCTTGATCCCCCGTGATGGCAGCTAGCATATGTTGACATTCGTAAATTGGTGTGCATCTTCCAAATTTGGCTTTTCCAGGGGTGATTTCCCCCCATCTGAACGCTATATCAAACCCAGTTCCTAAATACTGATGTCTGATATAGCCTTTAGGTTTTACATAATGTGAACTATGTAAGTTCAAGTTTTTTGGCTTTCTTGTTGGTTTTACACAGGCCTGTTTTATCCTAAATGGACATTTCGATTTTTGATAATGCTACTCCAAAAATTGTTATACAACAAACATGTTGGTTTGTTTTAAAAACCTTTGGTAAATGCACATGTGATTGTGCAGGTATAAAAAAGTTGGTTAATCAAGAATGTGTGGATTATTGTCTCAACACTACAACACTTTTGGGGTGATGTAATTGCTGTTTTCTGCGAAAATGGGGGTTATTTCCTAAGGGCAAATCCATTTTGCACTACTACAAGTGCAGGTTCAGTGCAGTTGCAAGTGCACTTGTAGTGAAATGTGTTTTTGCATTTAGTAAATAACAGCCAACAGTGCTTTGTATAATAATAAGGTTACACAATCACGACATTTTCTGGACTCAACACATTTCTGTCAGGGTCAGCTAAAACAAACACAAGCAGTAAATGTCCACAAAGAATTTCTTTTTTGTTTTATTATAAAAAGGCTTCACAGATTTGCTGGCATATTGATAGCCCCCCTACCCGTAAAGAACTCCAGGTAGAGTAACCGGACATCACGGGCACTCAGGGAGGGCAAGCCAGGACAGCCCCTTTTAAGCGCCGTCAGTGTGGTTTGATGTATCATTCCGGCCTCAGGCCCAACTGAGCCAGCATAGTTGGCCGAACGGTTCCTTAAAAAGTTATGGAGAACACAGCACGCAAGTATAATATGGTTCAGTTTATACTCCGCCATATGGATGGGTGTCATAAATAGGCGGAACCGGCTGGTCAGGATTCCAAATGTGTTCTCCACCACTCTTCGGGCCCTGGCCAGCTGGTAATTAAAAACCCTCTGTTCTGGGGTGAGGGTCCTCATTGGGAATGGCCGCATCAGGTGGTCCCCCAGCGCAAACGCTTCATCAGCAACGAACACAAATGGGAGTCCTTCAACATTGTCCTCTGGAGCTGGCAAGTCCAAGCTGCCATTCTGGAGACGCCTGTAAAACTCAGTCTGGGCGATGACTCCACCATCGGACATCCGGCCATTCTTCCCCACGTCCACATACAGGAAGTCGTAATTAGCCGACACCACTGCCAACATCACTATACTATTGAACCCCTTATAGTTGAAATAGTATGACCCCGAGTTGGGTGGTGGGACGATGTGGACGTGTTTCCCATCAATTGCCCCTCTGCAGTTAGGAAAGTCCCACCGCTCGGCAAAGTGGGAGGCCACAGTCTGCCATTCCTGTGGCGTGGAAGGAAACTGTTGAGGAAAAAACAAGAAACGTTACTATTTTTGATCAGAAACATGGCAAGCAGATTAGACACAAACATTATGGGGCAACCTCCAGATAGCATTTATTAAGGGGAATGTAACAACGCCAAAGTATAAGGTACACCTATCATATCCCCCCCCTCTCATGGGCCATTTCTAACATTATAGGGGGTGTGTGGAAATCTGGGACAGGTAACCCTCTTTACTTCATTGAGAGATGAATGCCTAAATAATGGGTATTACTTGGAACAGCCCCTCCTTAGTTACACTATTAGCAGCCCACTGGACAGGTAAGAAGTGTCATAGTACAAAGATATAAATACACACTGTACACATTTGAGGACATTTGGACATTCTGCTATTACCTATCAAGATAATAATAGGATCCAAAAACTTTAAACAATACCATTTGAAAGTATACAGGCAGGCCCTTGCACTACATGCTTTGGGGAATTCATCCATAAATCTGAGCACTAAAGAGGTGGGTATAGCGTGTATGGGTTTGGCAAAGTCAGCAGATAGATGATTGAGAATAGATAGAGAATTGGGATCAGCTGACTTAGCAGTTGGGGGAGGGAGGGTTACTAAAAATTATTTGGGGACACCACAAAAAAAAAAGCCTCTGGCACTCTGCCTGAATTTAAAGCAAAAATAACATTTCCAAACATTTTAGGGGGAGTTTGGGGTAAAGCACTACTATGGAGCTGAAAAAATACATTGTTAAGTGACTACATGAGGTGAATATAGGGCCAGGAAACACCATGCTGGGGAGGTTATTGAAGGGCAAATATGTATGAAGAACCTAAAATAATAATTACATAAAAATCCAGCATGCATGAGGACAAAGGGGACATTCACAGCATATTACAATCATGGTAATTAGGGAATGAGGAAAGAAATACATTATATTAGCAAACATTCAATACAATAAAATGTGATATTAAAGGATAAAAATCTTACCTTCATATACTCCTTCTGCAGGACCTGTATGATGGCAGAACAGGTCTCTGGGATAATGATCCCCAGAGCCTGGGGGGAGATGCCTTTCGAGAACTTCAAGTCCTGCAGGCTTCTCCCTGTCACCAAATACCGCAGGGTAGTGACCAGCCTCTGCTCCGGAGTGATGGCTTGCCTCATGCAGGTATCCTGCCTGCTAATATAAGGGGTCTGCGAAGCCAACAGACGGTGAAACATGGGGTCTGTCATCCTGAGAAAGTTCCTGAAATCATCAGGATTATTTTCACGGATCTCACGGAGCAAAGGCATATGAGAGAACTGGTCACGCTGAAGCAACCAATTCTTGGTCCATGAACTCCTCCCCACCCTGTTCATGGACTGGACTTGTGTCAAGGTCAGGACCCCAACACCAAGCCCCCTCACAGCACGAACTCTACGAGGAGTACGCATACGCAACATGGCTAGAAAACAGTCGGCTGCTCAGAACGAAGTAACAGAACGCACTGAAGAACAGCAAGGCCTGTGAAGAGCGACCTGAAAAACAGCAACGAGCGGACAAGATCGCACAGAAAACTCCAATACGAACTGACTGCACGCACTGAAGAGCAGATACAAACCCACAAGCACAAACTGAACAGCAAAAAACAATCTGAAAACCACGAGTCTGAAAAAGCACGAATCGTCTCTCACCAAACTTTTACTAACACAAGATTAGCAAAAGGAGCCCAAAGGGTGCCGCGCTTGGTTCTGAACCGGCCTTTTCTAGTCTCGTCGTACGTGGTGTACGTGACGCGTGGTTGGCGATCAGAAATTCCGACAACTTTGTGCGACCGTGTGTAGACAAAACAAGTTTGAGCCAACATCCGTCGGAAAAAATCCTAGGATTTTGTTGTCGGAATGTCCGAACAAAGTCCGACCATGTGTACGCCCTATAAGAGCTGTGAAAATGGGCTCCATCAAGTCAAGAATTTGTTTTCCCTAGCTCAGTAGATTGATTTAAAAAAGACCTGGATGCATTCCTAAATGAGCAACACATAACTGGATATTAACATTTATAGGTGCTTTAGAGGGGTTTTTTTTTTTTTTTTTGCGGGTATAATATTCTGCATATGGTGACTTTCTATTTATTTACTCTATTTATTTGTTTATATTGGTTGAAATAGATGGACTTGTGTCTTTTTACAACCTGACTAACTATGTAACTATGACCCAGGGAACTTGCCAAGAGATGCAATGCAGTGTCAAAGTCCAGCAAGCACAATGGAGGGAGGGTAGAAATTGAGCGGAAGGTGGTTTAATCATGTGGAGTGAAGGGGAAGGTATTTTGGGAGGAGAGGGGAATTTTTGCTTGGGATTCACACTGCACTTTTTGTACTTTTCATTACTTATTCCTGACTTTTGCACTCTTATGCCCCGTACACACGGTCGGATTTTCCGATGGAAAATGTCCGATCGGAGCGTGTTGTCGGAAATTCCGACCGTGTGTGGGCTCCATCGGACATTTTCCATCGGATTTTCCGACACACAAAGTTGGACAGCAGGAGATAAAATTTTCAAAATCAAAATCCGTTGTCGGAAATTCCGATCGTGTGTAGACAAAGTGCCACGCATGCTCAGAATAAATAAAGAGATGAAAGCTATTGGCCACTGCCCCGTTTATAGTCCCGACGTACGTGTTTTACGTCACCGCGTTTAGAACGATCGGATTTTCCGACAACTTTGTGTGACCGTGTGTATGCAAGACAAGTTTGAGCCAACATCCGACGGAAAAAATCCTAGGATTTTGTTGTCGGAATGTCCGAACAAAGTCCGACCGTGTGTACGGGGCATTATGCTGCGTACACACGATCCGAATTTCCAACAACAAAACCGTGGGTTTTTTTCCAAAGGATGTTGGCTCAAACTTGTCTTGCATACACACGGTCACACAAATGTTGTTGAAAATTCCAAACGTAAGAACGTGGTGAAGTACAAGACATACGATGAGCCGAGAAAAAGGAAGTTCAATAGCCAGTGTGGCTCCTTCTGCTTGATTCCGAGCACGCGTGAGCTTTTGTGCGTCTGACTTGTGTACACACGATCTGACTTTCCGACAATAAGTGAAGTTGGCGGAAAATTTGAGAACCTGTTCTCAAACATTTGTGGCTGGAAATTCCGACAGCAAATGTTCGCTAGAGCATACACACGGTCGGACTTTCCGACAACAAGCTCACATCGAACATTTCCCGTCGGAAAGTCCGACCGTGTGTACGCAGCATTAGTGTTGCACATTCCTAACCAGTGCTCTTTGTGCATTATGCACTCCTGACCTCTGCCCCCAAATTCCTCAGACCCACCCATTATTTTCCTTATTTTGTCAAAACAAAGGTGGCAAAGCAAAGGTACTCAGAGTTAGTTTTAGACACAGTCATATTTTAGAAAGATGCAGCATTATTCTAAAATAAATAGCTTCCTAATAAAATAAAATTAGATTCAAAAACTAAATAGACATACCTGTATATAATATGGAAAATACCTTGGATAGATGATAATTCCCTATCAACTTATTTCAGACATTAAAAAAAATAATAAAGGTGCTTTAACAGTGGTTACAAAGACACATTTTTAGACATTTTAATATAGTAGGATCTTTAAAAAACTGAATGCTTTATTGTCTGTTTTTGGTTCCTCATAGTCCTGTTTTTCCTTCTCATTTCTCAGGGAGTAGATATTCAGAATTTTTCCAGCAGTTGGAGCAATGGCATTGCATTCTGCGCTCTTATATTGGCCTTCTTCCCTGATGCATTTGACTATGAGTCTCTTGACCCCAAGAATAGAAGACAGAACTTTCAACTGGCATTCAGCACAGCAGAGTGAGTAAGATCATGTGGAAATAAGTATTAACAGTGACCTGGAGAGATAGGACTTTGTTGTACTCACTGTAAAATCCTTTTCTCTGTGCTCATTGGAGGACAACAGCTCTGCTTTTGATAATCACAAACTGGGTTTATTGCCACCTGCAGAAGTTGCACTTACCAGCCTGATGTTACCAGAAACAACCAGAAATTCATGTCTATATAATAAGTCATGTACTGAACTACCTCCCAAATGGTCTGCTAAAACCGCAGTCAGTATACAATGACAGAAAAACAAACTAATATTGCTAATTAAATATTGGATAATGTTGGATTATTTAAAGGATACAGATAAAGGTCCCCAATCTCTAATATTAAATCGCAAATAGAAACAAAAGTAGGGAGCCTAGGCTGCCTCATAAGAGATGGGATTTTTGATGGTGTACCATTTTATCTGTATAGTAAGGCAAGCACAAACTCAAAAGATAAGATAAAAATTTACATTTTATTGATTACAAAACACATAGTATTTGATAAAATCACAGGCTACAAAGAGTACATTATCAGTACTTGATACTAAAATCGCTGTTACGCAAAATGCTGGAGAAATGCTAGAGTATGCGGTAAGCATTTTGTGCTTGCCTTATTATACAGATAAAATGGTCCACCATCAAAAATCCCATCTCTTATGAGGCAGCCTAGGCTCTCTCCATTTGTTTCTATTTGCAAACCAATAATGCTGTAGTGATATACAAGTGACTGGTGTCACCATACAAAATCCCACTTCATAAATGGTGAATAAACATACACATCCTTAGAAGATATATATATATATATATATATATATATATATATATATATATATATATATATATATGTATATATATATATATATATATGTATATATATATATATATATATATATATATATATATATATATATCTTATATAGTGACACAAACGTGATCAAAAAGTGCTCTAGTACATATACAGTATCTCCCAAAAGTGAGTACACCTCTCCACTGAAGAAATGACACTTTGCTACAATGTAGTGAGTGCACAGCTTGTATAACAGTGTAAATTTTCTGTCCCCTCAAAATAACTCAACACACAGCCATTAATGTCTAAACCGCTGGCAACAAAAGTGAGTACACCCCTTAAGTGAAAATGTCCAAATTTTGCCCAAACTGTCAATATTTTTTGTGGTCATCATTATTTTCCAGCACTGCCTTAACCCTCTTGGGCATGGAGTTCACCAGAGCTTCACAGGTTGCCACTGGAGTCCTCTTCCACTCCTCCATAATGACATCACAGAGATGGTGGATGCTAGGGACCTTGCGCTCCTCCACCTTCCTTTTGCCCCACAGATGCTCATCAGGATTTAGGTCTGGAGACATGCTTGGCCAGCCCATCACCTTTATCCTCAGGTTCTTTAGTGGTCGCCTTGGAGGAGTATTTAGGGTCGTTATCATGTTGGAATACTGCCCTGCGGCCCAGTCTCTGAAGGGAAGGGGATCATGCTCTGCTTCAGTAAGTCACAGTACATGTTGACATTCATGGTTCCCTCAATGAATTGTAGCTCCCCAGTGCCAGAAGCACTCATGCAGCCCCAGACCATGACACTCCCATCACCATGCTTGACTGTAGGCAAGACACACTTCTCTTTGTACTCCTCAACTGGTAGCCACCCTACACGCTTGACACCATCTGAACCAAATAAGTTTATCTTGGTCTCATCAGACCACAGGGCATGGTTCCGGTAATCCATGTCCTTAGTCTGCTTGTCTTCAGCAAACTGTTTGTGGGCTTTTTTGTGCATCATCTTTAGAAGAGGCTTCCTTCTGGGACGACAGTCATGCAGACCAATTTGATGCAGTGTGTGGTGTGTGGTTTGAGCACTGACCGGCTGACACCCCACCCCTTCAACCTCTGCAGCAATGCTGGCAGCACTCATACGTCTATTTCCCAAAGACAACCTCTGGATATGACGCTGAGCACATGCACTCAACTTCTTTGGTTGACCATGGCGAGGCCTGTTCTGAGTGGAACCTGTCCTGTTAAACCACTGTATGGTCTTGGCCACCATGCTGCAACTCAGTTTCAGGTTCTTGGCAATCTTCTTACAGCCTAGGCCATCTTTATGTAGAGCAACAATTCTTTTTTTCATATCCTCAGAGAGTTCTTTGCCATGAGGTGCCATGTTGAATGTCCAGTGACCAGAATGAGAGAGTGAGAGCAATAACACCAAATTAAACACACCTGCTCCCCATTCACACCTGAGACCTTGTAACACTAATGAGTCACATGGCACCGGGGAGGGGAAAGTGGTTAATTGGGCCCAATTTGGACATTTTCACTTAGGGGTGTACTCACTTTTGTTGCCAGTGGTTTAGACGTTAATGGCTGTGTGTTGAGTTATTTTGAGGGGACAGCAAATTGACACTGTTATACAAGCTGTACACTCACTACTTTACATTGTAGCAAAGTGTCATTTCTTCAGTGCTGTTGCATGAATAGATATAATAAAATATTTACAAAAATGTGGGGGGTGTACTCACTTTTATGAGATACTGTAAGTCTGTGACAGTCTGATCACACAGGATCAGTTCAAAATTGATATAAAGTCCTCATAGGAAAAATAAAACAAACGTGACTTGATTGGTGACCGTGATCATACAGATCAAATGCAGTGATCTCACTCAGGTGCTCCCCACTCTTAGGTAATGGCCGCTCACCTCAGAACGTGTGACCTCACATTTAAGTTTGGTCAAAACACACTTTTAAATCACTTTACCAGGATTCCAGGTTAGTTGCAAAGGTCCCATTGGTGATGCTTTCTCATACATAAACAGCAAAAAGAAACTCCATTGTGTGATATAATTTAAAAAGTTTTATATTAGCAAACAAAGCCCTAGTACAGGGTACTCACATGAGTTTGGTGCGTTAGTGCACCGCTCTATATCGTGCCTTAAAAATGCTGGAATATACTAAGGTTGTATGCTCCTGCTCCGTGAGACAGACCAGCTGTCTCCTTCACTGTCCAGTCCCCTCCCCTACGTGTGTCAAGGGAAGGGAAATTACGTATCTTCCTCGGGGGGATGCTAATTGGACGATGGAGTTGTCTGTTAAATACTTGGCCTTGGCCTGAGGAAGATACGTAATTTCCCTTCCCTTGACACACGTAGGGGAGGGGACTGGACGGTGAAGGAGACAGTTGGTCTGTCTCACGAAGCAGGAGCATACAACCTCAGTATATCCCAGTGTTTTTAAGGCACTTCGCCCATTATCTTGTAGTTCACGGCCTATATATTGTCCATCGGCCATTTTGTTGTAGAGCAAGGATGTGCATAATGTCCATAATGTCTTAATGTCCATAAGCCTAGTCCCTGTGCTAAATATGTCTAACTGGTGACTACATCAAGCCAATCTCCGCTTAATTTCTGAACTGAGAGGTGGAGAGAACATACAGTGGAGGCCACTGTGCTCTTAGGAACCTTAAGTGCAGCAGAATTTTTTTGTAACCTTGGCCAGATCTGTGCCTTGCCACAATTCTGTCTCTGAGCTCTTCAGGCAGTTCCTTTGACCTCATGATTCTCATTTGCTCTGATATGCACTGTGAGCTGTAAGGTCTTATTTAGACAGGTGTGTGGCTTTCCTAATCAAGTCCAATCAGTATAATCAAACACAGCTGGACTCAAATGAAGGTGTAGAACCATCTCAAGGATGATCCGTAGAAATGGACAGTTAAATATATGAGTGTCACAGCAAAGGGTCTGAATACTTGGGACCATGTGATATTTTAGTTTTTCTTTTTTAATTCTGTGTTTTTCTGTCAATATGGGGTGCTGTGTGTACATTAATGAGGAAAAAAATGAACTTAAATGATTTTAGCAAATGGCTGCAATATAACAAAGAGTGAAAAGTTAAGGGGGTCTGAATACTTTCCGTCCCCACTGTACGATCCCAGAATTAAAACCATATTTATTATATATGCATGATAACTCTACATAAATTCATATAGGATCCTAAATACAATAAATTCATTATAACAAGTACTAAAAGTTAACTATATTACTAACTGGGAAAAAAGACAACATCCTAAAATCTAATTAAAACCTAACCTGTGTGTGTGCATCCTCATAATATTACGCATACATCTCGAGACATATCCCAGGGACCTTTATGCCTTAGATGAATATGCATAAATATACAGTTACATCCGTAGGCATATGGCAATAAATGCATACTAGCCAGGCATACATAAAACTAATAGAATATATATAAAAAATGTGTATAAAATTGTATATATTATACCTAATTAATACATACATTGGTCGCCACCCAACTTGTATATAGCCCACTATCCACTAATGGGGATGATTATTATTATTATTATAATTATATTATATTATTATTATTATTATTATTATTATTATTATTATATTACCAAATATATATGCATGGGCCACCAAACTCATACCCACATGGCGATAAGCTTAACTGACCTATGCTTATTCGCCCTTAAAAACAACAGTAGTTATAATCTGTATTAATGCTCCTCTAAAACCCAGTCATATATAATGTTTAAAGGGATAATCATAACCAAATGGACTTATTAATGACCTGAGAATTTTACTCTATGGCTCTAGATTGATTTAATCACATGATCAATAATTACTGAGGAAACATTTTAAATCTAATTCCCTGTTTATTCCCCCTGGTGAGAGGGAACCTAACTGGTGTATCCACCATGATTCCCTCTTACTAATTTCTCTGACAAAGTTAGAGCCACTCCAATGATGCTTAGGGGCCTCAATACCCCGGAACTGCATTCCCTCAGGATTCTTCTGGTGTTTGTCCCTAAAGTGGATCGATAAATAATGTTTATCATGTCCCTTACGAATGTTTCTTACATGTTCTTTTAATCTTGTTTTCAATGCCCTCTTTGTTCTGCCCACATATAATTGGTTACAAGGGCATTTGATTTTATAAACCACCCCTATAGTGTTGCACAAAATAAAATTCCTAATCTCATGTGAGCAGTTAGTGCGAGGATTTATGAAGGACTTTAATTTTCTAATATTCCTAGGGACCCTTACACAACTATAGCATCTGCCGCATTCATGAAACCCCTTAATATCCCAAAACATTAGTGATCTAGCAGGAGGTGGTTCAACTATATTATGTACAAGCCTATCCCTTAGGTTTGGGGCTCGTTTGTAGACTATTTTAGGAAAATCAGGTAGGCTGTCACTAAGGTGAACATCTTGTTTTACAATCTCCCAATACCTTTTAATGATTTTTTCCACTTCCTTGTTCTGTAAGTTGTAATCGAGAACGATAAAGGTACCAATATCACTATTTTGTGCTGTGCCAGAAACTAGTGTCTAATGGCATATTATTGTACAATGGTTTGCCACATCCAGTGTGGGAGCAGAGCAGTTGATGCTACAATGCTCTTACATGGGCCCTCTACATACAAAAACAGGGAGTCTGTCCTACAAAACCTGGCTGTGGCATTTGGGTATACCCTAATCACCCTGACTACATCCAAGGAGTGGACAGGAAGCACAGTGTCCTCATACAGGTGAAAGGTTGACATCACCTCCGTCAAAAAAGAGAGTTTTAGATGCAGAACAACTTTATCTTTATGCAGAACTGACAGTAAGGTTTGCACAATATTACTGCCTATTCAGATACCCTGTATGCTGAAGTGATGGCCACTGGCAAGGCCACTTTCTGGAACAATGTCAGCAGCAGGATGTTGATGTTCTTTTGTAAGAATGCTGGTCACACGTTGACAACGGTTGTCTTGCATGGTGGTCTTCCCTGAATGAAGGGAGTGGCAAGTGGCATTGATGTGTGACATCAAACACAGAAGCCTGCTGTCTGGAGAGAGGTCTGAGCCGCAGCTGGGTGGAAGAATGATTGGAGGAATGATTGATGTTGTCCTGACAACAGGTTTTTGGCGTGGCCTTTTGTCAAGTCACCTTCTGTGTGTTTGACGTCACACCTGGGCTGCTCCCCGCTGCTGTCGAATGGCTTTTCGGCTTAGATCCCCTCTCCCAGTGAGGTTGTCTTCTGGATTCCATCTGCCCACCTATCCAGGAGTTTCCGGCCAGGCATGGCAGTCCTCTCCCTTCCATCGTGGTTGCTTTTCCACCTTCATGCTGCCATCCCTGGAGAGCAACTCGGCTCATAACATCGCAGCACAACCCTGCCTATCGGAGAAACAGCCGGCTTCCCACATGAGAATGTCCACCGAGTGAGTTCTGCTTTGCTCTGATATCCAGTGTGGTTATTTTACTATTGCCTACCATGGCTGCTTATTATTCATCTGTCATGATTATGCAGTAATGTGTGTCTGTCAGCTTACCTTTCCTTCTGTGTTCACCTTTAGAGGCCAGCCACCCTCACATAACTGTTTAAATAATCTTCCCTCAGCATAGCTTCTCCCCAGTCTCTAGTTAGGAACACTATATTAACCTGGGCATTGCAAGCCAACCTTGCTGATCAACCATTGTGTATTCATTGTGTGTTCGGCTTCCTGTTTCCTACTTGCTTGTGCTCTTCATTTGTCTCTGTTACTGACCTTGTCGTGTCCCCGACTATCCCTGTTTGCCTGTGACCCTGAACCTTTGGCGTGTACTCTGTTGTTCCTGTCTGCTAGTCGCCTTGACCTCTGCCTTATCCCTTTACTATCCTTGTTGTTCCAGCCTGCTGCTTCCTTCTCCTGTAGTCTACCGTGAGCGTGAGCTGTGAGACCCTAGGGGCCGCGACCTGGAGCCAGACTGCAGCGCAGTCCATCCTCACCACTAGAGGCTCTGGTGAACACCTGCTGGCTCTTAGACTCCGCGCCCTGGGGAATCTATGCTCTAGCTCCCACTGGGATCTGTGTTAGTGATCCAGTAGACCTGCTTCCTGAACCTCCCTGGGTACTATCCGCAGCAGTCAGTCCTAGGGTCCACTATCTTAGCGGTGCACTTCCGACTTCTACAGAGTATCTGTCACCTGGTCTCAGGTGACCTGACATCATCATTTTTGTTTAAACTGTTTTTATTAAACTTCCTGTTGTTTTTACTACATTCACTGGTGTCATTGGATCACCTTACAGTGGATACACTTACCATTTGCACCTTATACCCATGGTCCTTTCTGGCGCTTTTCAGTGGGGGTTTTTGATGAAGGCTGACTGCCTACTGCAGGCTCCGCCGTCTAACATTTCTTATATAGGTAAGGTGCGGGCTACCTGGCTACGTCACCCCTTTTTTGGGGTGGTTTCAGGTCCCACGGGCGATGGGCAGCGTGATGGATGGTGGATTTACATCGGGGGACACAATTTTTTTTTTTTTAATAAAGGAGTTGTCAAAAACTGTGTGTGTGTTTTATTACTTTGTGACACTTTTTGGTGAATGGGTAGGGGTATGTACCCGATACTCACATGGGGGGGCCGGGATCTGGGGGCCTCCTTCTTGAAGGGGGCTTACATATTCCAACTAGCCCCCAGACTCCCACAACCACCGGCCGTGGTTGTGGGGATAAGGCCCTTGTCCTAATCAACATCATGGGGGCAAGGTGCTTTGGGGTGGGGCGGCCATGTTGAAGACATGTGGCCTGGTATGGTTCAAGAGGGGGATGCTCGCTCGCTCCCCCCCTTTCCTGACCTGCTGGGCTGCATGCTCGGATAAGGGTCTGGTATGGATTTTGGGGGGACCCCATGCCGTTTTTAATAAAAATTTTGGTGTGCATGGGGAATTTCGAATAGAATAAATTTGCACTCAAATAGAATATTTGAATAGAATAGAAAATAAGAGAATAGAAAATAATAGCGTTTTAAAAAATAGACTAGAATAGAATAAAATAGAAAGAATGTAACCATTTTCCGAAATGCCAATTTATAATAGAATAAATCTGAATTTGAATAGAATAAATTTGAATTCCGATTTTAATTCAGATACCGAAATTGAATTAGAAAATGAACAAAAGAAACTAATTTTGAAAATGAAATAAACAAATTTAACTAAATTAAATTATTTAAATGAAAATCCAAACAAACATTTTTTTTTTTATTCTGCACATGTCTAATCCTTTAGTTGTCTTGAATCTGATTAGTCCATCCAATACATTGGGAGTCAGCCGGGCTTCCTATACCCCGTTACCTGGGCTTAAGACTAAATCTTCAGTCTGGACAGTCTATGGAATTTGCAGGGGAAGTTGGACTGTCCATAATTACTGCACTGAGGCTCTTCACTGCAGTCCAGACGGACCAGAAGCTTGAGCAGGAGAGGTGCAGGTACCACTCAGCAGGGACCTCCTACACTGGTGGGATGTCCACAGGGTCAAATGCATCTTGGTCGCCATCTGGTTTGACAGAATAGTTGCCTCTTATCATACAGGGCCTCAGCAAGTTGCAATGGAGACACCTCTTGGTGAGATTGGGTCCTTCCGAGACCACGTCATATACTGGAGTTGGAGGGAAGGGCTGTTGTTCCACCTGATAGGGAGTGAGTTCCCACTTGGGCTCTAGCCTACTGCCTCACATGTTTTTGGTATTTTTCACCAACACCCGGTCCCCCAGTTGCAGCTGCCCATTTGCTTCCAGGACTCCTTGTTCTTCCTTACACTGAAGATAGTTCTTAATAATATTGGCTGTATGTTTGGGGTCATTGTCCTGCTACAGAATTAATTTGGGGCCAATCACACATCTCCCTTATGGTATGGTATGATGTATAAGTTTCTGCCTGTATTTCTCAGCATTGAGGACACATTGATCCTGACCAAATGCATTTGCAGAAATGCAGCCCCAAAGGGAACCTCCGCCATACTTCAATGTTGCCTGCAGATACTCATTATTGTACTGCTCTCCAGCCCTTCAGTGAACAAACTAATTGAGATGTTTCATCTATTCGCTTTGCATTTTGTAGATTTATAAAAATAAACAATTAAAATAAATATTTTTAAAAAGTTTTTAATTTACAGTAATTCTTCAAGCTTGCCTAAAACTTTTGCACAGTACTGAACATCGAGGCCACATTAAAGAGGAGTAAAATGGGTTTATTACACTGTAGGGTGGAGTATTGTTCATTTATAACACTGAAGGGTGGAATGATATAAAATTATACGTCATATACTGGAGTTGGAGGGAAGGACTGTTGTTCCACCTTTTAGGAAGTAAGTACCCACTTGGGCTCTAGCTTACTGCCTTGCACAACACAAGCAACATGGTCACAGCAGCAGATCCTCTATCCAAGTCCTTGTGCCTATTCAACACCACTTGCTTGGATTTCTGTAGCCTCAGTGCCCCTGCACCCAGGTGCTAGCTGTCTGGGATGTCACGTCCTCAGGAGAGCTCAGTAGGAGATCCACCGGTAGCCGGCCATCAAGAAGGACATGTGACCAGTAGCCCAGTGAACAATAATGTTGTAAGCCCACACCACGGCCCCACATGTTGTCCGAGTGTCTGTAGTCTTAGGTGCGCCCCTCTTCCTATGCTCGAGCTGGACTTCTAGTTGTCAATGGAAAAACTCTCTGACCAGTCAGGTAATCAAGACAAGGCTAACTTGTTATAACTTTGTTATTCATTGTCTATATTAAGTGTCAGACTGACCACATGTACATCCTGTTCAAGTACATAGCTCGCAAATAATCTTTGCACTTCTAATTTTCTGCATAAGAAAGCAAAATACATTTATTCTATCTAATATATCTTAAAGCAGCACTCTAACATCCTTACAATCTAATACATCTTAAAGCAGCACTCTAACATCCTTACATGTAGCATGCCCAGCAGGGCACGTTAAATTGTTCACAAGCTCCATTACCCTGTGGATGGAAGGGGGTGGTATGTGACTTCCAGATACCACTAAGGTGGCACAGCTCGGACATAATCACTGACTCAAAGTTTTGGTCTTGATCTGGGAGTACCCATTTAGGGTAAATATAGGGTTGGAGCACATACGGCCAAAATAATTTAGCTATGGTTGAGCCATCTGGTCCTTAGTGGGTATTACCACAGCAAACTTTGTGAAATGGTCAACAAATTTAAGGCATAGCTATACGTTGAAGGCAAGCTGGAATATTGGTAAGTCTATGGTGACCAGCTCAAGGGGGCTCCAAGGTGGTAATGGTCATTGGTGCAGTACTTTCAGGCAGGATCTTATGTACAGAGCAAGTCTCACATACGCATTATGGACCCAATGTTCCAGCCATGGGCAAAAAATGTATATGACCAAGGACTCAGTTCTGTCGACTCCAAAGTGTCCACTCACTGTATGCGGTACTCGATGGACTTGGAGGATATGTGGTACTCAACGGACTTGGAGGATGTGTGACTGAAAGACCACAATTTATAGGATGTCCCACTGTTTGGTAAGAATGCGCGCCTGGCGGTATAGCACATTGTCCCACATCTTAAATTGATCCCATTGCCTCAGAATCGCTCAAACTGTGTTGGACAGAAACAAATGTGAGGAGAGAATAAGGGGATTATAACGGTGCCAAAATTTTGAATACTATACAGTGACACATTAGTATTAAAAATACAATGTTTTATTGACAAGCAGATTAAAAAAGGGTATACATAAAAAGTATACACAACAAGGGTGTAAACAAGCAATAGGGGAAAAGATACAGAACCAGCATATGCAGAATTATTACAAGGACCAGCCAGAAGTGTGACGGCAGGTCTTGTTCACAGGTACTATGTTCCTACATGTTTCGCCAACATTGGCTTCCTCAGGGACAGTTGGTTATACCTGTATTAATTTCATGAATTCTGAATAAAGAAATAAATAATCAGAGAAAATATAACAATGTATATATAGACAAAAACAAGTAAATTGAACATTCAAAGGTTGCCGGACATGGCCAAAAGTCCACCCACAAAAGAGATTGCCAGGGCAAGCGATCGCTCCAAAACCCCCCCCGAAGGGAACACCTCCCCGCCCATCAGGTCACCTCAGAACCCCACCTCCCATTCCAATGGTTGCTAAATACCTACCGGTGAATCACAGTAGGCGAACAGAACAGTCCCCCGGAGTGAATTCAAGATCCCATGTCGTAAATAGGGTGGCTGCAGGGGGCGAAAAAAGGGCCTGGCAATCAAAAAGAGGAAAAGGTATACATTTCATAATATTGGTGGATAACCAGAATGGATCTGAATGTCCAACCATAATGAGATAGGGCTAACATAGCCTCAAAGATACTCACAGTCTATATCTTAGTAAAAATAAGGGAAAGTAAGGGCGCCCGGTAGGCTGACAATCGTGTTGGATAGGGTCACTGACGAATGGTGACTGAAAAAAAGGGGGAGAGATAAGAACAGGTAAAGGATAGGAAGTAGGGCCAAAAACAATACTCAAATAAGCGTGGTGAACCTAAAAGATTCCTTACATTAAGGGGGAAAAAAAACTCACCCATAACAGAATGGCCGGAGGAGCATTCTGTTGCCGGTGTTCTAGGGCGCCCATATATGCTGTCCTTTAAAACGTGGTAAGCCTTCCTTTTACTCTGTGCTGATGGTTTCTTGGTTCACTGGCTGGTCCTTGTAATATTGCTGCATATGCTGGTTCTGTATCTTTTCCCCTATTGCTTGTTTACACCCTTGTTGTAAAAATGGGGCTGTAAAATCAGAAGGTTTTTCTATCTTAATGCATTAAGATAAAAGCCTTTTGTGTGCAGCAGCCCCCCTCAGCCCCCCTAATACTTACTAGCCCCATCTCTGTCCAGTGATGTCCACGAGTGTCTCGGCCCTCTGGGACTCTCCCTCCCAATTGGCTGAGACACAGCAGCGGTGCGATTGGCTCCTGCTGCTGTCAATCAGTCGTCTAGCCAATCAGGAGAGAGACGGGCAGGGCCGGGACATGGCTCAATGTCTGAATGGACGCAGGAAGCTGTGACATGGCTCGGGTGCCCCCATAGCAAGCTGCTTGTTGTGGGGCACTCAACAGGAGGGAGGGGCAAGGAGCACAGAAGAGGGACCCGAGAAGAGGAGGATCTGGGCTGCTCTGTGCAAATCCACAGGGAAGTATAACATGTTTGTTATTTTTATAGAAAAAAAATAGACTTTACAATCATTTTAAGCTTCCCAGGTCTGTAGTGAATCTTACATTTGAACCATGCCAGGCTGGCAACCATGGAGGCCAGGTTTACCCCAAGTTATGCCAGTCTGTTCATGGGCTATTGAGAGCAGTTTCACATCTGACTCAATAATCCTTTTGGGGTGAACCTGATCCGGTATGCTCATTATATTGATATTTGGGATGGTAGAGACCGTCATCTAGAATTTTTTCTGGCCCATTGCCAGAATAACCCTTATGGGATTCAATTTACCCATATGCTAGACAGTCATAAATTGGCCTTCCTGGACCTGAATTGATGCTGATTCCCACATTACATCTCGGCCCCATTTTAAACCATTGTCAGGGAATTCCTATCTGCATGCTCACAGCCACCACCATGCGAGGTGGATCAAAAACGTGCCCTTTGGACAGTTCTAACTGGCTTAAAAAGGACACGCACTCGTCTATGGGGCTAGAGTGCCTTTCAAAAGTATTCACCCCCTTGGTATTTTTTGTGTTTTGTTGCCTCAAAACTTAGAATTAACATGGATTGTTTGAGGATTTGCATCATTTAATTTACAGAACATGCCCACAACTTTATAGATGATTTTTTTTTTTTATTGTGAAGCAAACAACAAATAGGACAAAATAACTGAAAAGTCAATGTGCATAACTATTCATCCCCCTAAAGTCAATACTTTGTAGAGCTACCTTTTGCGGCTATCACAGCTCCAAATCACTTTGGATAAGTCTCTATGAGCTTGCCACATCTTACCACTGGGATTTTTGCCCATTCCTCCTTGCAAAACTGCTCCAGCTCCTTCAAGTTGGATGGTTTGCTTTTGTGAACATCAATCTTAAAGTCTGACCACAGATTTTCTATTGGTTTGAGGTCTGGGCTTTGACTAGGCCATTCCAACACATTTACATGTTTCCCCTTAAACCACTCAAGTGTTGCTTTAGCAATGTGTTTGGGGTCATTGTCCTCCTGGAAGGTGAACCTCCGTCCTAGCCTCAAATCACACACAGAGTGGTACAGGTTTTGCTCAAGAATATCACTGTATTTAACACTATCCATCTTTCCCTCAACTCTGACCAGTTTCTCAGTCCCGACTGCTGAAAAACATCCCCACAGCGTGATGCTGCCACCACCATGTTTCTCTGTGGGGATGGTGTTCTTTGGGTGATGTGATGTGTTGGGTTTGCGCCAGACATAGCGATTTCTTTGATGGCCAAAAAGTAAAATTTTAGTCTCATCAGACCAGAGCACCTTCCTCCATACATTTTGGGAGCCTCCCACATGCCTTTTCACAAACTCAAAACATGCCATTTTGTTTTTTTCTGAAAGTAATGGCTTTCTTCTGGCCACTCTGCCATAAAGACCAACTCTATGGAGCGTACGGCTTATTGTCGTCCTATGATACTCAAGTCTCTGCTGTGGAACTCTGCAGCTCCTCCAGGGTTATCTTAGGTCCCTGTGCTGCCTTTCTGATTAATGCCCTCCTTGCCTGGTCTGTGAGTTTTGGGGTGCGGCCGTCTCTTGGCAGGTTTGCTGTTGTGCCATGTTCTTTCCATTTGGTTATGATAGATTTGATGGTGCTCCCAGGGATCATCAAAGATTTGGATATTTTTTTATAACCTAACCCTGACTTGTACTTCTCAACAACATTGTCCCTTACTTGTTTGGAGAGTTCCTTGGTCTTCATGGCAGTGTTTCGTTAGTGGTGCCTCTTGCTTAGGTGTTGCAGCCTCTGGTGCCTTTCAAAAAGGTGTGTATATGTAATGACAGATCATGTGACACTTAGATTGCACACAGGTGGACATCATTTCACTAATTATATGACTTCTGAAGGTAATTGGTTGCACCAGAGCTTTTTATGGGCTTCATAACAAAGGGGGTGAATACATACGCACATGCCAATTATCATTTTTTTATTTCTGAAAAATTGTTTTATGTATATATTTTCTAATTTTACTTCACCAACTTAGACTATTGTGTTCTGATTCAGATTATATCATAATCTGATTCAGATTAAAAAACATTGAACTAAAGGCTGTAATGTAACAAAATAGGTAAAAAGGGCAAGGCACTGTATGAGGAGCAGAGCGGTCTATTAAAGAAAATATTCTTAGAGAAAGGCTACGATATGGCTTTCTAAGGGTTATACAAACTTCTACAGAGATTTTTGTTTCATCATGAGTTTAGGCAGCTAAAAGGAATTTACAAAGATAGCTTATCTCGCAAGGACACAGGATGCCGCTCTGAGAATCGGCCTAACAACAATGACTCATAGAGTGGGGGTCTTAATTAAACTTCAACTCAAGAAGTTTAATAAACTTTAACTCAAGCAAGAAGTGTAAGATAAGGCACATACATTCTGAAAAACAAGAACTGTAAAATGGAGAGGAAATTACAAAATGGAGTTGCAGTTGATTATATGTTCTATTACAATCAACTCTTAAGTCATGAAAATGACTTACTTCCTTTCTACAGAGCTTTTATTGTAGTAAAGACTGAGGTAAGCTTTACTTTCAGTACCTGGGTCAGGGGTTCTAGTGGCTCTAGCAATTAAACACATAATAAGCTTGAAACATGCATACAGGAAAAATAAGAAAAGTAAAACCATAACAATTGTCACAGCGATATCTTTTAACCAGGAAAATATTCCCCCGAGCCCAAAACCTCCTAGACCCTTTAGAGGATCCCAATTTTGTGCAATGTTACGGGCTTCTTCTTGCAACTTATTAACTTCTTTCCGATGTTGTGCAATTATGTCATAATAGTCAGGCACCTCCATACTGATATTGTATATCCAAGTACAACACTCATAGTCCTGATCATGTAATTCTAACTTCTTTCTGAGTGCCCTCTGCTCAATACTTAATAGATCAATATCGTCTGAGTTTCTTTTCCATAATATCATCAATAATCCTAGAGTAATTATTTAGCTTTTGCATCATACCTATTCCCCACCCTGTCAATGAAGGGAACCAGGCCCAGGCCTGGTCTACCTTAGTAAACAATTCTCTCTTCATTTTATGCCTAAGAGGGTATCTTGGATACATACTGGCTTCAAGTAGGTGGTCTTCCTTATTGTTACCCATTACTCCCATGATTGGGACTAAAGAGGCCAAAGAACACCATCCTTGGACATGGAGAGGGGCCCAAGGATAACATACCTTCCTACAACACACATAGATACTTTGTCCTAGTGCAAATGGTTTCTCAGCGATAAGCTCGTGAGTGTACTTGTCCTGTGCTGCGATTGTGAATTGGTGTATAATAGCACTTACATTATCAGGGAGGGAAGAAAAGTTAAACAAGGCATTGTTTAAATCAGGATCAGATATGTGGAACAGTGAACAGGCACTGTTTCCCTTAGGTTTACATGTGGAAATGTAAAATATTGACCTACTGCATGTAGATGGGTTAGTCTGTGTATCATTTCCTAAATTGAAACACCAGTCAGGGAAAAGACTTCTACCAGTTATTGGAAAAGTAACTGTGTTTTTTTCATATCAACTTGATATGTTGGTTAAAACAACGGGAGGAGTTTCATTTAAAAAAAAAAAGGGTGATATTTAAGGTACAGCCATAAGGGGAATACGAGCTCTACCAGGATGCAGTTTACTACATATCCAACATTTCTCAAAACCTGATTTTTGTGCATATGCATATTTGAACTTCATCAGTAACATTTTATCATGGAATTTGGTTAACCCTTCCCCTATCTAATTTTCTCCCAATGATTCTCTTTTTGACCTGTTACGTGTGTCATGTATAGGTTGTGCTCCACATATAATCAAGAATAGGTGGCACAAGGTCTTCCCAGATGTCTGTGGTGAAATAAGCAAGTCTTGACCACCTGCTTCACTCACTATTCGAGGATTTTCACTGCTTATTTCACCTCCTTTGTCTTTAATCTTCCTCTTAGGTGTTTGGTTCACCTTCTTCACACAACTGGCATGAATCTAGGCCTGTTGTTCCTCTACCAGAATAGCTATGTGGGTAACTGCGATCAATGTGGTTGGGGGTCCGAAGGGATACTCCTGCTTCTTGATGCGGATCAATTGCTGGACCACCACAGTGTCACCCACCTGGAAAGGGTGTGTAGGTTCCTGTGAACAAGGAAGGGTGTGAGCAACATTTCTTATCCAAAGTTTCAATAAGTTTCTTTACATATTCTTCCTGAATGAGATCAAAGTCCCCTCTTTATAACATTAGTGGCTGTCTGGCCCATGGGGTGGGGAATGGCCTTCCCATTAGGATCTCAAAAGGAGAGTATCCTGTTTTCTTAGAGGGAGTCATTCTTACCTCAGCAAGAACTGCTGGGAGGACCTTTTTCTAACCATTAAATGTACCCCCTGTAGCTTTACTTATTTTGTCCTTAAGGGTTCTATTCACTCTCTCTACTATGCCTCAACTTTGAGGGTGGTATGGTATGTGGAATTTCCAGTCAGTCTTAAGTGTTTTCACTAAATCTTGACACACTTTAGCCATGAATGCAGGGCCATTGTCAGAGTTAATCTGCAATGGGCAACCCCACCTTGGGATAATGTCCTGTGTAAGAATCCTGACTACCGTTTGTGCATCTTCCTTTTTGGTTACAAACACTTCTGTCCATCTTTAGAACATGTCCACTATTACAAGTAGGTATTCTTGTCTCTTACCTAACTTAGGCATGTGTGTGAAATCAATTTGTAAATGGGTGAATGGTGTGAATGGATAGATTTTGTTCATGTTTTGCCTTGTGAAGGTTTCTGGTGTTATTTTGGATGCATGTAATGCATCTGGAAACATATGCCTTTACTAAGGAGGGAAGACCAGGGATGCAAAAAACCTTGTCTAATAATTCACATGTGACCTTCCAGCCTCTGTGTCCTACACCATGGTATTGTGCAATGAATAAAGGAGCCATTGCTACAGGAATACATGGTCTCCCCTCTTAGCAGACAAGCTCGGATTCTGAGCTTTTCTGTACACAAACTGTGTTCCATTGTTTTATATCAGTTTCTGTGGCATACCTTTTGGAGGTTATGCAATACTTGATCTAGTGGTGGCATTTCTGGTGAAAGTAATGGCATTTGTATGATCGCTTGCTGTGTAGCTGCTGTTTCTTTTGCTGTTTTGTCTGCAAGGGCAATTCCCTTGGTTATGTTGTCCTGCTGACCTGTATGTGCCTTACAGTGCAATATAGCAATGGATTTTGGTAGTTGTATGGCTTATAACAAGCTTGTGACACGTGTGGAATGTGATTTGGCTGAGGGTTCTGTATCAGGGCAGGGGTTTGACTATTTTGTTGTCGTTAGTCAAAAGGTTCATATGGGCATTGATTTTTCCAGTGTCCCTCCTGACCACAGTTGAAATAAATGGTTCTGGTCTGTTGAGGACCCCTTGAAAATCCTCTTCCTCTATTTATTCCTCTTCCTCTGCCTCTACCTCTACCTCTTCCCCACTGCCCACCATTATCTTGGGGAGGCACTTGTTGCGGTCCCCCTTGATAATGGGCACTTACTGGTTTATTCCTCATATCAAAACATCCTGCAGCATCCTTTTCTGTTAATGTTTTCTGAAAAACATCCAAAGTACTTGTTGGCCATTCAGAAATAATTTGCCTGACCATTAAGCCCATCTGTGGTTTCAGATGAATCATCAGACTAGCCATATCTGCCTGCAAGGATAACCTGGCCTCTTGAGTCCAGGTATCGATGAATCTCTTCCAAAAATCCAACACTGATTCACTTGACTTTTGTTTACACGCTATAGCAGTGGGGAGAGAAGACTTATTTTTAAAAGCATTTTTCATCTTAGCTTCCACCTCCTCCCACATTTTCTTTCTACCATCCTCAGTGTTTAGTGCACAAGCTCCTGCTTTGGTATTGCTATCTTGTATTTCGGACACGGTTTTACCATTCGCCCAATTCCATGCGGTTATGTGTCCGATTATTCCATCAATAATCAGGCGCATGTCTTCCTGTGTGTAATTTCTACCCTTACACGCTTTCTTTAAGTAGGTTAGGGTGCCCCCTGTAGAAGTACTGGGCTTGGCACAATGCTTAATTATTTTATTTATGTCCTCAATGTCTATAACCTTTTTAAGCATGTCACACCCTATTGTCATAAACGGGGCTTTAAAGCTTGGGGATCCCTCCTCCCCTATTGTAATAAGGGGTGCTTGTACATCAGGTGAGTATCTCTTGTCCTTTTTGTCTTCCATACTGTGTTCTGCTTTTGGTATGAGATGGGGTGAACTGAGTAAGATCATAAACTATCTTTTTAGCTTTCCTAAAGGCTGCCCCACTTCTTTTAATTTCTGCATATATTCTTCTTTTGTCATGGTAGAAGATGTGGGTGTCCCCCTGAAGCCCCCTGTTCCTGGTCCTCATTTTCTGTATCAGATGTTTCTGATACGTCAGAGGTACCGTGCTCTGACACTACTGGTGTATCAGTTCTATCTACCTGTTGAACCTGTACCAGTTGTCGGACCGGAGCCTGTATAGGCTGCTGTCCCGGAGCTGGTGCAGGTGCCTGCCTATGGTGTACAGCATGATGTCCTGCTAACAGATCTATATCTTATATGAAGTCTGTCTGACTCAAGGTAGAACACCCAAAAGATTGGCACCTCATCTCGGGTAGAGAGTTATGAAAATGGAGAGGAAAAACTGGATTTTTACGGTGCTTACAAATAATAATGAAAACCAATGATGTAAAGATGTATAAAAATTTTAATGATAATATAGTTAAAACATAGACAGAGCCACTTTGTTCACTGATAATCAACAATTGGTGATAGAGGTGGTCATTAGGCGAATATTCAACTTTAACAGAAGTTGCTTTTTTGTATATTAAATCGACATGTTTCGCATTAGCTTCATCGGGGGTTATACGAATCAGAAAGGCAAAAAACTATACAAAAGTTCAAACAAAAGAGTTAATTATTACAGAGTTTACAAAACATAAGTATGCCCGCCCCCAAAAAAAGAGGGTGAACCTACCGCTCCAGACCTCCTAAAAACAGCCACAGCCACGGGAAACCAATTACCCAAGTGAAGGGGTTCTCTGCGGCCACAGAAGGCACACAAGGTGACCAGGCTGCAAGTGCATGAAAGAGAGAAATTGAGTGTAAAAGGTATAGGGGAAGAAAAAAATCTGGATATCAATGATATCTGGATATCGTGAGTGGAAAAAAAAAATATATTTTATATTGGTGAATACTCGCTTAAAATAAATAGATTCAGAGAATGGGGTTGAGAGCGTCTGAGATTGGGAAAAAGTATATATATAGATCCAATGAAAATATACTGAGTAACTCTAACTCAAAAAAAAAAGAAAAAAAAAAAGGAAAGATGGAGAATGAGTAAGGTGTATATGTGTGTGTGTGTGTATATATATATATATATATATATATATATATATATATATATATATATATAATATACATATCCATACACATATGTATACAGAAGTACAAAAAAAAGGGGAAAGATATGCATAAATAAATAAATTAGATATCTCATAATCCTGTGGATTAATTACTTAGATTGTGAAAAGAGATGATCCAAGTAGGATACAATCAAAAATGAAAAAAAAAGGGAGGGGGAAATTTTAAACCAATAAACTAGGAAAAAATACTAATGAAACTACCAACAATATAATCAAGATATGCATCCAAAGCAAACAGGGATGCAAGGGACAAATGTCTCAATATAATCAAAATGGATATTAAAATAATAAAAGTAATGATGCATAATGGGAGGCGCGAATATTATAATGTATTTTAAGAAGGGAAGAGGGAGAAGAAAAGTCCAGGAATGAACATATAGAATAACCATATGAATGGGCCGTAAGTAATAACAATATGCATGGATGAAGGTATAATAATACTAATAATATAATAATGAACTGTGCCAATGAAATAGTATACAAGTTCGGCAAAGAGAAAACCACAGGGGTGGGAAAGCTAGATGTAGCAAGATGAAAAGTCAAAGTGCCTGGTGGAAATACACTGTGTAGAAGGATATGGTGTGTCTGTTTACGGTGAGCCAATACAACAATAGTTATTAAAAAAATATAAATTTTATTGAAAACATAATCAAATATAATCAAATGTCAAAATATGACCATGCAATAACTTGTGTTCAGAAATCAATCAAAAATCACCCGGAGCAAAGAAAACCCATGGGTGCCAGATCCCGATGGGCAATACCGAAAACGCCCATTTGCCAAATAAGTTCAGGATCATCTATACTACCTGGATGCAGGGTTACTCTACACCCCTATATGTAAACATGTTGGTCTTCATCATAGTTTTGACCCTACTTACATATCATTTGTCGCATTGGAAGTCATCCCCCGACTTCGAAAGGGGTGGCAATGTTGACAAAAGGATCCTTCAAAAAGAAGCCAGATAGATCTTTAGCCAACAGTCTACTTATCCACATGGCCTCAACACAGCACTATCCTACAAACCCTTTCTATAATGATACACAATTCCAATTTTCTTCCCCCCTTATGTTTTTTTTTTCTCTTGTTTGCCTCTTGTCGTCCAGTGGGGGTTACGATTATATTAGCTCTTATATATATGGATGTATGCTTTTATACATGCTTTTTTCCTGAATAGATTGGTCTTTGTACATATTCTTTTGTTTAACATATGTTTACCATGTGGTATTATTGTCCTTAGGGGACCATCTATTGGCCCCTCCAGATTGATGCCGCCGTGTATTTTGCCTGGTCTGCATACAGCCATAGGTAGGGGGATTCGGACGTCCCTGCCTAAGAGGGTGGAGCTTCCTTTCCGCCCTTGTATGCTCTTCACGCTTTCAGCGTGATCTGGGCGATGCGCGCGCACAATTCTCGTAGTGCGCGCGCATTTCTGCAGGGACGTCCGGACCGGAAGTGATGCCGGATGCTGCTTGTGACCTTTTCACTTCCTGGGAATGCTGGCGTGCTGTCTAAAAGACGCACCCTGCGTTCCTCCATTGGGACTGGCGAGCACTGACTGCCACTGCATGCACGGGGAATCTGCAGCCCGTTTATACTCCACTATGAGGTGAGCTTTTTATCTTCAATATGAGAACTGCTGGCGGCCTGTATTGTATATCTTAGAAGTTACCTATTTGCATGTAGGTGATGTGCATGCTACACCATGGTATGGTGGCATATCTCCACCCCACTGGCTAGCCATACATACTATCAAGTATTTCACTAGATAGACTAAATAACAGTCTCTCTGACATCTATTACTATTACCCTAACCAGCTCTATCTGAGATGCTACTCCCCTCCTTACAACTAGATTTATACTTCTGGCACATATTATATTATCTTTACTTTTAATTTTTGGCTACGATCCATTAACATGTTACCTGTATTACCAGAACTAGTGTGGTGACTTTAGACACTTGATGTCGACCTCTATTTAGTTTGACCTTATCTACATTATTTTGCCCCCCAGGGGGAAAAACTCTTTAGTCTACCCCTCACTCCACTGTCCAGTAGCATTATTCTACGGGGCAGCTGCTACAGTACCATTATTTATATTGATATTTCCCCCCATGTAACTTAATTATTAATCAATTCCATTTTTATTATATTTTTAATTTTTTTGTCAGACCCCTGACTGTCATTCTGCACGGTCCAGTTCCCCTATCGGTATGCCCCATCGGGATCTGGCACCCATCGGTTTTCTTTGCTCTGGGTGAACTATTAGGGGGCATTTGGTCATGGAGGTGGCTGTTCGGTTGTCCTCTCGTTTTGCAATAGACTAGGTGAGCACAATTATATTATCTGGTATCCATTTTTCATTTCCTATCATCATATTATTTATTATTTTCTTTATCTGTTTCTTGTCAAATGTATCTATAATCACAAAAATAATTCATATTTTGTATGTAATTTAGATGAAATCTGTGATGTCCTTAATGCCCTGATGAAGCAAAATATATGCGAAACATGTTGGCTGGCTGATCACAATCGATTTCTGAACACAAGTTATTGCATGGTCATATTTTGACGTTTGATTGCAATTTTTGTAATGTATATTTTAATATGTTTTCAATAAAATGTATATTTTTTATATTAACTATTGTTGTATTGGCTCACCGTAAACAGACACACCATCTCCCCCCAAAAATCCAGTTTTTTACTAGCGAGAGCTCTGTCTCCCTCTTTATATTTGTTTTGCTACCTTAGGGATTGGGAGTCCTGTCTCTGTTTCTTCTGAAATATAGTCCAACCGTTCACTCTTATATTTGCAATGTGTAGAAGGATAGTACCTGTAGCACAAGAGTACACTGAAACAGCCATCCTCCGTCTCTGACAGATGTATGGCCCGAGATGCCGGCCTAAATGTGCCTTCCATCTGTTTGGCGTCTGACGTCACTGACCAGAGGCGGACGTGATGACACCTGGGTGCATGCGCAAGAGTCCCAGCTAGGCTCCAAAACTACAGTACCCACAGTGCTCAGTGGCAGGAGGCGGGGGCGTTGCTGGAGGCACAGATGCGAGAGGAAACCTAACAAGCACTGGGCACAGTGGGCAACCCCAGCCAATCCACACACCAGAGCAGAGGGGCGGAGAAGGAAGGGAGGCAACCCTAATACCCAGATGGCATGAGAGTGGAGGGAGGGAGAATGCACCCAAATGGCAAAACCCCACCAAGTGGAACCACAAGTGCAGGGCAGAGGCACGAAGCAGGCGCCAAAATGGGGGAGGCACCCCTCGGCGCCCTGGGCATCCATATGGCCGCAAATATGCCCCAACTCACAAGAAGGGCAAGCGCGGACCCACCGGGCAGGGGGAAGGTCAGGCACGGCAGAGACACCGACCATGAACCCGGGGCTGGTGGCCACCTACCAACAGCCTACAAGTTAAGAGGGCAAGCATGGCAAGAGAACATGCATGTAAAATAATGAAAGAAATCCATTATTAAACAAAAATGAAGGCTAAAGACAATTGAAACATCATTTATTGTGCAATAGAAAACAAAAATAAATGTAAATAACATACAGTCACATGTAATAAATAAGGAATAATAATGCAAAAAAATATGTAACACGATATAGGGAAAGGGGGGGGGGAGGGGTTGGAAGGGGAAAAAAAAAAATTACAAACGAAAAACTATGGAAATAGCTAGACTGGTGTCCCACAGGTGTGGGGAAGTGGAGGGGAAGTAAAGATCAGATCATCATAAAAATGATTTAAAGCTCAGATTCTCATTAAAGCAAGGAAATTCAGTAGCATTTAAGGTGTAAATCCAACAGGCCTCAAGTTGCAGCAGTGTTTGATCTACACTGCCACCTCTTATATGCAGTGGAATATGCTCCAGAGCCATAAATTTATTTATGTTAGCATTGAATTGGCGATAAATTCCTACATGCCTACTGATGGCTGTTTCCATCTTGCTTTGCCAGATGGGTTTGATGTGATCTTTAATGCGTTTAAAAAATGGACGTTTCGTTTTTCCGATAAAGAACCCACCACAAAGACACTTAGCCAAATAAACTACCCCTGGGGTTTGGCAAGTAACTCTGTGTTTAACAGAGTGGATGTGACCATCGGGGAGTAGGGATGAGCTTGATGTTCGACTCGAACATCGGGTGTTTGCCCATTCGCCCATAATTTTACACAATTTATATTAGCGCCGATATCTCTATCTGTACACTAGGGATGAGCCGAACACCCCCCAGTTCGGTTCGCACCAGAACCTGTGAACGGACCGAAAATTCGCACGAACGTTAGAACCCCATTGACGTATATGGGCCTCGAACTTTCGAAATCAAAAGTGCTCATTTTAAAGGCTAATTTGTATGGTATTATCCTAAAAAGGGTTTGGGGACCCGGGTCCTACCCCAGGGGACATGTATCAATGCAAAAAAAAACTTTTAAAAACGGCCGTTTTTCGGGAGCAGTAATTTTAATGATGCTTAAAGTAAAAAAAAAAAAAAGTGAAATATTCCTTTTAAATATCGTACCTGGGGGGTGTCTATAGTATGCCTGTAAAGTGGCGCGTGTTTCCCGTGTTTAGAACAGTCCCTGCACCAAATGTCATTTTTAAAGGAAAAAATCTCATTTAAAACTGCTTGCGGGTTTAATGTAATGTCGGGTCCTGGCAATATGGATGAAGTGAGACAAACGGCATGGGTACTCCCCAGTCAATCCAGGCCCTTTGGGTCTTAAACCCCGCACCCAAATTAAAATAAGGAAAGGTGTGGGGCCACCAGGCCCTATATACTCTGAACAGCAGTATACAGGCGGTGCAAACAAGACAGGGACTGTAGGTTTGTTGTTAAGTAGAATCTGTTTGTAATTTTGAATGGGTACATTTTTAACGTGTTTAGCTCCAGCCAAAAAATCTTTTTTAAGCTTTTTGGAAAACATAGGGAAGGGTTATCACCCCTGTGACATTTGTTTTGCTGTCTTTCCTCCTCTTCAGAAGATTTCACCTCACTTTTTGTCCCAATGACAAATGTTTTTTGAAAATTTGGGTTTTTTTGTGGAACAAGGATTGGAAAGCATCAGTGGAAAGGAGAAATGTTTTTCCCATATTAACTCTTACAGGAGAGAATTTCCCTTCCTAGGGGTAGATTTCATCTCACTTCCTGTTGTCTCCTTCCGTTTGCAAGTAGGAGTCGTTTGTAAGTTAGATGTTTGAAAGTAGGGGCCTGTCCTATATAATCAGCAGAAATTTGGGCCTTAGGTATTGTTGTGGCCACAACACTGTAAGCCCTCACACGGCCCTGCTGTGAAATATTAGATCAAGAATTGTAATTACATGCCCCTGTTGAACAGGGGCAGAAAAATTGGGCCTTTGGTGGTGGTGGTGCTGGTGCCACAACACTGTAAGTCCTCACTCGCTCTTGGTGGGTGCAGAAATGGGCCCTGCTGTGAAATATTAGATCAAGAATTGTAATTACATGCCCCTGTTGAACAGGGGCTGAAAAATTAGGCCTTAGGCACTGGTGCTGGTGCCACAACACTGCAACCCCTCACAGACACTCTAGTTGGAACGCAGGAACAAGCCCTGCTGCAAAGTATTGCATCAAAAATTGTAATTACACGCCCCTGTTAAACAGGGGCTGAAAAATTGTGCCTTAGGCACTGGTGGTGGCGCCCAGAACCAAAAGTGTTCTTACAAGCTATCAGCGTGATAATTGAGGAGGAAGAGGATAATTTCTCAGGGATAGTCACTCAGCATCAGTATAGGCAGTCTTTGAAGGAATCTGAGATTTCAAAAAAAATTATTCGGTTACATCAGCATCAGGTGCTTGGTAGCTGGTGGTGATCCAAGACTGATTCATTTTTATGAAGGTCAGTCGATCGACCGAGTCGGTGGATAGACGCACCCTGTGATCGGTTACAAAGCCTCCAGCAGCACTGAATGTGCGTTCCGAAAGAACGCTGGATGCAGGACAGGCCAGTAGCTCAATTGCATACTGTGCAAGCTCTGGCCAGTGATCCATCCTCAAGACCCAGTAACCCAGAGGATTTTCGGTGGGAAAGGTGTCCAAGTCAGATCTTGCCCCTAGGTATTCCTGCACCATGTAAAACAGACGCTGGTGATGGTTGCTGGAACCGATCATACCTTGGGGCTGCGGACCAAAAAATTGTCTGAACGCATCGGTCACACGGCCACCTTCTCCACCGCTCCTTCTTTGACTGACCGAAGCCTCAGCAACACGTTGTCCAGAAACAGGAGTTTGTAACCTCCCAGTCTCTGGGAACACGTTTCACAGACCTTTCTGCAAGGCCTCCCGAAGGTGTTTCATCCTCTGCTCCCTCTGCGATGGCAAGATAAGGTCCGCAACCTTACCCTTGTAACGTGGATCAAGGAGGGTTGCCAGCCAGTATTGGTCCTTCTCCTTGATACCACGAATACGAGGATCCTTACGCAGGCTTTGCAGGATCAGGGAGGCCATGCAGCGTAGGTTTGCTGAGGCATTCGGTCCGGAGTCCTCTGGGTCACTAAGGATGACATGGTCTGCAGCCACCTCCTCCCAGCCAGGTACAAGTCCATGTGTTTCTTGGGACTAATCCCTTAAAGACTGCTACTGATGCTGAGTGCCAGGCTCCACCTCCATACTGACACAATCTTCCGCCTCGTCCTCTTCCTGTGTGATCGGCGGGCACGCAGGAACACTGTCTGGATAAAGGGGGCCTTGAGAGCTAAGGAAGTCCTCCTCTTCCTGCCTCTGTTCTGCCTCAAGTGCCCTGTCCATTATTCCACGCAGTGGGTGCTCCAACAGGTGGACAAGGGGGACAGTGTCACTGATGCATGCATTGTCACTGCTCACCATCCTCGTGGCCTCCTCAAATGGTGACAGGACAGTGCATGCCTCCCTGATCATGGCCCACTGGCGTGGGGGAAAAAAACAAGCTCCCCTGACCCTGTCCTGGTGCCATAGTCGCACAGGTACTCATTGATGGCCCTCTGCTGCGTGTGCAGCCGCTGCAGCATGGCCAACGTTGAGTTCCACCTGGTGGGCATGTCACAGATTAGGCGGTTCTTGGGCAGGTTAAACTCCTTTTGGAGGTCCGTCAGCCGAGCACTGGCATGATATGACTGGCAGAAATGCACACAGACTTTCCTGGCCTGCCTCAGGACATCCTGTAAGCCTGGGTACCTGCCCAAGAACCGCTGCACCACCAAGTTAAGGACGTGAGCCAAACAGGGCACATGGGTCATTTGTCCCTGTCGGAGGGCAGAGAGGAGGTTGGTGCCATTGTCGCAAACCACCATTCCTGCCTTAAGTTAGCGTGGCGTCAACCACCTCTGAACCTGCCCCTGCAGAGCTGACAGAACCTCTGCCCCAGTGTGACTCCTGTCCCCCAAGCACACCAGCTCAAGCACCGCATGGCATCTTTTGGCCTGCGTACTTGCGTAGCCCCTTGAACGGCTACGGAGCACCCTAGTTCCGAGGCCAAAGCACAGGAAGAGGCCATGGAGGAAGAAGAAGAGGAGGGGGTGGGGGAGAGAGGTGTGTCACAATCATTAGCATTTTGGAGGCGTGGTGGCGGAATAACCTCCAGCACTACTGCACCTTGTCCTGCATGCTTCCCAGCTGCCAGCAGTCACCCAATGCGCCGTGAAACTTAGGTAACGTCCCTGTCCATGCCTGCTGGACCATGAGTCAGCGGTAATATGCACCTTACCGCTGACCGCCCTGTCCAGCGAGGCATGGACATTGCCTTCCACATGGCGGTAGAGAGCTGGAATCACCTTCCATGAGAAAAAGTGGCGTTTGGGTACCTGCCACTGAGGAACCGCACATTCCACAAACTCACGGAAGGGGGCAGAGTCTACCAACTGAAAAGGCAGCAGTTGAAGTGCTAGCAATTTTGCCAAGCTAGCATTCAACCGCTGCGCATGTGGATGGCTGGGAGCAAACTTCTTTCGGCGGTGCAGCAGCTGGGGCAGGGAAATTTGCCTGGTACAATCTGACGTCGGTGTACCAAAAGCAGATTGCCCGCAAGTACTTGGCTGTGACACACCTAATTCTACACCTTCATTCCTCTCAGTGCAGGTCTCAGAGAGGACTGAAGGTATAGTGGGGTTGGAGATCTCAGCTGATGAGGAGCAAGGAGAGGTCATCTTTGTTCTTTGGTGTGGGTCTTTTAGATACGCTTGCCAACGAACTGCATGGCAGGTCAACATATGTCTGGTCAAGCATGTGGTACCCAAGCGGGAGATGTTTTGGCCACGCGAGATACGCTTGAGACATATGTTGCAAATAGCAGCGGTGCGATCTAATGCACTCGTCTCAAAAAAGGCCCACAACAAAGAACTTTTTGAATAACGCGCAGAGACTGCAGCGCCCTGCACATGTGGAGCTTTAGGGTGTGATGCAGTCAATGTGCTGCCCTTAGGCTGGCCCCTGGAGGGCATCCTGCCTCGTTGGTGATGTGCCGCCTCCTCCTCCTCCTCCTCTTCCTCTCTCCTATCAGGCACCCACGTTGAGTCAGTGACCTCATCCTTCCCTCCCTCCTCATCACTGGAGCAAACCTGGCAGTATGCTGCAGCAGGGGGAGCATGACTGCCAGATTGCTGTCCTTCTTGGGCACCCCCTCTGTCCGTGCTCATGTTACTGCCTTCATCGAGCTCAGTATCATCATCAGAGCCTTCCAAACGCTGGGCATCCTCCTGGAGCATGTACCCAACACTGTGGTCAAACAGTTCAAGGGACTCCTCAGGAGGACATGGTGGGGCCAGGGAAGGAGTCACTGATGACATTGAGCCGAGGGAAGAGGCCGCTGCTTTGCCAGACAAAGTACCCTGGGCATGGGTGAGAGAGGATGAGGGGAATGAGGACGGCTTGGTCATCCACTCGACCAAGTCTTCCGCATGTTGCGGCTCAACACGGCCAGCTGCCGAAAAAAAGGCCAAGCGTGTCCCACGGCCACGTGCTGATGAGGATGCACCGTCTCCACGACCAGCACTAGACACAGAGCCTGCTTGCCCTCTCTTATTGGCTTGTGACTGTCTGCCTCTCCTTCTTGGCCTTCCAGACATACTAATGGCCTGTTGCTGAACTAAGCTGGGATATATATATATATATATATATATATATATATATATATATGTACTGATACTGCAGCTAGCAAAATCATCTGCCTGCCTGTAGTATGAGAACACCACCAACCTTCTACAGGTAGCTTTAGCTGAACACTGTGCAGAGCTCGCAAAAAATAACTTGTAGGTTTAGCTGAACACTGTGAGGTGGACGCACCACACTAACTTGTAGTTTTAGCTGAACACTGTGAGCAGGACGCACTGCACTAACTTGTAGCTTTAGATGAACACTGTGCAGAGGTCTCACTACACCAACTTGTAGGTTTAGTTGAACACTGTGAGCAGGACGCACCGCACTAACTTGTAGGTTTAGCTGAACACTGTGAGGTGGACGCACCACACTAACTTGTAGTTTTAGCTGAACACTGTGAGCAGGACGCACCCCACTAACTTGTAGGTTTAGCTGAACACTGTGAGCAGGACACACTGCACTAACTGTAAATAGTCTAGCTGCCTGACTGTGGTACTAATAGGATCAAAAGAACACCAGCAATTTTATTCAGGTAGCTGTAAATACTGTAACAAGACAAGCCTGCCTGTCAGTAAGAAGATAACAGGAACGGATCTAGCTGAACACTGTGAGCAGGACGCACTGCACTAACTTGTAGCTTTAGATGAACACTGTGCAGAGGTCTCACTACACTAACTTGTAGGTTTAGCTGAACACTGTGAGCAGGACGCACAGCACTAACTTGTAGTTTTAGCTGAACACTGTAAGCAGGACGCACAGCACTAACTTGTAGTTTTAGCTGAACACTGTGAGCAGGACGCATTGCACTAACTTGTAGCTTGAGATGAACACTGTGCAGAGGTCTCACTACACCAACTTGTAGGTTTAGCTGAACACTGTGAGCAGGACGCACTGCACTAACTTGTAGCTTTATATGAACACTGTGCAGAGGTCGCACTACACCAACTTGTAGGTTTAGCTGAACACTGTGAGCAGGACACACCCCACTAACTTGTAGGTTTAGCTGAACACTGTGAGCAGGACGCACCCCACTAACTTGTAGGTTTAGCTGAACACTGTGAGCAGGACGCACCCCACTAACTTGTAGTTTTAGCTGAACACTGTGAGCAGGACACACCGCACTAACTTGTAGGTTTAGCTGAACACTGTGAGGTGGACGCACCACACTAACTTGTAGGTTTAGCTGAACACTGTGAGCAGGACGCACCCCACTAACTTTTAGGTTTAGCTGAACACTGTGAGCAGGACGCACCCCACTAACTTGTAGGTTTAGCTGAACACTGTGAGCAGGACGCACCCCACTAACTTGTAGGTTTAGCTGAACACCGTGAGCAAGACGCACCCCACTAACTTGTAGTTTTAGCTGAACACTGTGAGCAGGACACACCGCACTAACTTGTAGGTTTAGCTGAACACTGTGAGGTGGATGCACCACACTAACTTGTAGGTTTAGCTGAACACTGTGAGCAGGACGCACCCCACTAACTTGTAGGTTTAGCTGAACACTGTGAGCAGGATGCACCCCACTAACTTGTAGGTTTAGCTGAACACTGTGAGCAGGACGCACTGCACTAACTGTAAATAGTCTAGCTTCCTGACTGTGGTACTAATAGGATCAAAAGAACACCAGTAATTTTCTTCAGGTAGCTGTATATACTGTAACAAGACAAGCCTGCCTGCCAGTAGGAAGATAACAGGAACAGATCTAGCTGAACACTGTGAGCAGGACGCACTGCACTAACTGTAAATAGTCTAGCTGCCTGACTGTGGTACTAATAGGATCAAAAGAACACCAGCAATTTTCTTCAGGTAGCTGTAAATACTGTAACAAGACAAGCCTGCCTGTCAGTAGGAAGATAACAGGAATGGATCTAGCTAAACTGAATACAGTGTGTATATATATATATATATATATATATATATATATATATATATATATATATATATATGTGCAACACCTGGGATGCATATATATACACAATACACTGTAAGTGCAGCTAAACTGACTGACTGTTCTGCCTAATCTATCTAACTCAAATCAAATGACACTGTCTCTCTGTCTATCTCTTTCAACGCCGGAACAAACACTACACAGGGCCGCCGTGCAGGCGGCCTTATATAGTGTGGGGCGTGTACTAAATCCCCTGAGCCATAATTGGCCAAAGCCTCCTTGGCTTTGGCCAATTACGGCTCTCTGTTCAGACGGCGCTGTGATTGGCCAAGCATGCGGGTCATAGTGCATGCTTGGCCAATCATCAGCCAGCAATGCACTGCGATGCCGCAGTGAATTATGGGCCGTGACGCGCCACACGAATTTGGCGCAAACGGCCCATATCGTTCGCAATTCAGCGAACAGGCGAACAGACGATGTTCGAGTCGAACATGGGTTCGACTCGAACACGAAGCTCATCCCTACTGTACACGTGTGAGAGGTATAGTTTTGGGATTCTGATCAGTTTAAGTATTTATTTAAGTGGCAGCTTTTTTCACTGTACACTGTGTATGTACACACATTTTGTATGCATTTACACATCTTTTATATAGCTTTGCACTTTTCTTTGGCGCAGTGGAGTAAGAGAGATTCAGGGGCAGTTTATTTGTATATCTCTTGCTACAAAAAATATTAAAAGCCAGCAGCTACAAATACTGCAGCTGCTGACTTTTAATAAATGGATACTTACCTGTCCCAGGGTCCAGCGATGCCGAAGCCGATCGATCGCTCATCTCTCAGCTGTCCCCACCCCCATCCTCAGTCAGGGAATCAGGAAGTGAAGTGTTGTGGCTTCACTGCCCAGTTCCCTACTGCGCATGCGCAAGTCACGCTGTGCGTCTACACTGGTCCCCGTTGTGTTGTGGGAACTGTGTGTTTCCCACAACACAACGGGGGGGGGCATTTGCGGCTAGCTGCGGCTAGCTATTCCCAGAAGTGGGTGCAAATACCTGTATTATACAGGTATCTACACCCCCCTCCCCCCTGAAAGGTGCCAATTGAGGCACCGGAGGGGGGGAGGAATCGGATGAGCGGAAGTTCCACTTTAGGGTGGAACTTCGCTTTAAAGTGAAACAATAAAAGTGTAATATTCCTTTAAACTTCATACCTGTGCGGTATCTATAGCATGCCTGTAAAGGTGCGCATGTTTCCCGTGTTTAGAACAGTCTGACAGCAAAATGACATTTCAAAGGAAAAAAAGTCATTTAAAACTACTCGCGGCTATTAATGGATTGTCGGTCCGACAATACACATAAAAGTTCATTGATAAAAACGGCATGGGATTTCCCCACAGGGGAACCCCGCGCCAAAATTAAAAACAAATGGCGTGGGGTCCCCCCAAAAATCCGTACCAGACCCTTATCCGAGCATGCAACCTGGCAGGCCGCAGGAAAAGGGGGGAGAGAGAGCAGCCCCCCCTCAACATTGGGAGGGTGCTTTGGGGGTAGCCCCCCAAAGCACCTTGTCCCCACGTGGGCCTCATCCCCACAACCCTTGCCGGGTGGTTGTAGGGGTCTGCAGGCGGGGGGCTTATCGGAATCTGGAAGCGTTCGCATTAGCGCACGCTCAACGTGACGCTCTGGCTGCCCATTTAAAGACACTCAGGTGCTCAGACGGGTTGCTGGTTTGTCTTCAGCTTCCTGTCTGAGTTGTTTCCTGTTTCCTGCTGTTGAATCACTTGCTTGACCGGGATAGTCCCTGACCACTCTTTGCTTGTGACCCGGATTTGCCTGCTATCTCCTGTGCTTGAACTTCTGCTTGTGACCTGGACTTGCCTGCTATCTCCTGTGCTTGACCCTCTGCCTGTGTTCCGGATTTGCCTGCTAACCTCTGTTTGATCCTCAGCCTGTTTTAGACCTCCAGAATTGCCAGTCTCTGCACATCTACCAAGACCCTTCAAGGAGTACTACGCAAGTCCTATCCTGCCTGCTGGTAGCCTGTGCCTCTTCGTGCCATCCACTCCCTGTTCCAACTCCAGGGGGCGGAGTGTGCCTAGTCGCAAGGGCGAATCGCTCTCGGCATCTCGGCCTCGGTAACTACTTACCTGACACCTTGCTAAATGAAGTATCTTCGCAAAGTGTCCTTTCTCTTTTCTTTTTCAAACATCACTTGAACAACTACAATGGCCTCTTGCCCAAAGATCTTCACAAAGTGCCCTTAGCAAAGTATCTTCACAAAGTGTCTCTGTGAACTGGGGATTTACCTCCTAGGTAGCAGCCCCTGGTTTTGACAAGAGAAGTCCTCTCTAGCAAAAGGGCTTTTCTCCCAGATGATGAAAAATGGACCGTTTCAGTAGTCCCCTCTTTCATGTGCAAGGATAGATGGGAAGGGGGAACTTGGAGAAAAAAGGGCCTTTAACCATGTGAACAACACGCCAACTGTGGCAGCTCTTCAGGCTCAACAGCCCCTTGACAAAAACAGTCCTTAAACCTGGCTCAGACTTGGCATACCTCAATAGTAGTGGTCTGGATGAGTAATCTGCACAATCTTGCCTTCAGGACTTACGATGCTGATGGACCAAACTTGGCATTTTCTATCTGGGCAATTGACCTCCACCCGATCAATGTGTATCGACTGCACCAGATTCCAATTTTCCCTGATGGAGAGGAAAGGTAATCTGGATGAGTCCTGGTGTGGCTTGGGGACATATAGGAAGTCCCAGACAACTTCATCACACCAGGCATCCCTCTTGCTCTCAATCTCCTCCATGATCTTCCTCAGGGCATATGGATAGTCATATTCATACTCCATGGCCACCTTCCTCTTAATAAGCCCTTGAAAATGGGAGAACCTGGGGTAGTTTCTGCCTATCTCCTCTTCCAGATGGGGCATACAGGGTCTCCACCTTGGTGATCAGTTGGGAGTAAGTAATTTTGTGCCCAAGCCCAAACATAGGTGTGGGGATAAATCTGGGACTCTTGTGGCACAGGCCTCACAGAACCCCAGGTTCCTCGCGCACCTCATCCGAATGACTGCTAGGCTCATCTCGCTGAGTGAACTGGGACTTAGAGAGCCCCTTCTCCCTTCAGTACCCCTGTCCCACTCAGTCCCAGTCTCTGATCCCCAGTCACCGATTCCCTCTTTTAGGGACCCAAGTCGGTGCTCGAATCAGGATGATCCCACATCAATGATCCCTGCCCCCTCCTCACTGGGGGACGTCAGATTCTGGATCCATTGAAGCCCCTCTGCCTCTTTAAGAACTTGACCTTTGGTTGCTGCAACTGCTGCTGTCAGGAAAGGGTCCATCACCCTGTTTTGTTGGACGTATTAAGATGGATTTAAATGAAATTACCTATTATTCTCTGCTAGCGGAAGAGGATGGTGAAGATTTTAAAAGATTGGACCAGTGACCAGCTGATGGAAACGATCCGATCAGCTCATTCCCTAGTGGATCAGGGGTATATGTCTTTTGAAGATGTTCAGCCCCTGATCCAGTTATGTGCAAAACCAGCCCTGTCATGTTTTCCCGAAGGAAGTGATGATTTTTCTCCCCCCTTCAATTATGATATGGTTGTTAGAGGACGATCCAGCCTATTTCATGGAACATTATTCCTCTTGTTCACAGCAGGTGTTGTCTAATTGCATCCAGTCGGTGCAATCCTTGGTTAGTCAGGCTGTGTGTGAATCAGCGTTTGTTCAACCTGTGCTGCAGGCATGGTCAGATCTCCTGTCTTTAGCTAAGCCACAATATTCCAGCCCTGCCCTTAATCACCTGCCTTCCCAAAAATCTATCTCCCCGTCGCCTATGGCAACCTCAGCTACAGCCCAGTTTACTCAGCCCCCTACCAAATACTACTACCCAATCTCCAAGTGTAGCACCTATCCTGCCTTCAATCCACCTGTCTCTTCTCCTCCACCTGTAACCATCCCACAAAACCCTCCTCCATCCACAGTTCCTTGGTCTTCCTTCTACCCAGCTACTTTCTTTTCTTACAGCCCTGCACCTACATACAAAACTGCACGGGCTAAACCAAAAAAGAAACAAAAATTCTTCCCGACCCACACCATCTTGCCAGTAACCCAACCTGCCCCCACTTTCCAGTCTGTGCCCGCCTTCCAGTCTGATGTGCCCGCTTCTCAGTCTGATGTCTTGATGCCTGCCTTCCAGTCGGATATCTCGGCGCCTGCCTCCCAGCTTGATGTCTTTGCCTCCCAGTCTGATGTGCCCGCTGTCCAGTCTGCCCTGATGCCTGCCTTCCAGCCCAAAGTCTCGGTGCCCGCTTTCCAGTCTGATGTGCCTGCTATCCAGTCTAATGTGCCTGCCTCCCAGTCTGATGTCCTGATGCCTACCTTCCAGCCGGATGTCTCAGTGCCTGCCTTCCAGCTTGATGTCTCTGCCTTCCAGTCTGATGTACCCGCTATCCACACTGATGTGCCTGCCTCCCAGTCTGATGTCCTGATGCCTGCCTTCCAGCTGGATGTCTCGATGCCTGCCTTCCAGCCGGATGTCTCGATGCTTGCCTTCCAGCCGGATGTCTCGATGCCTGCCTTCCAGCCGGATGTCTCGATGCCTGCCTTCCAGCTTGATGTCTCAGCCTTCCAGTCTGATGTACCCACTCTCCAGTCTAATGTGCCTGCTTTCCAGTCTGATGCCCTGATGCCTGCCTTCCAGCCTGAAGTCTCGGTGCCCGCTTTTCAGTCTGATGTCTTCATGCCTGCCTTCCAGCCTGATGTCTCGAAGCTTGCCTTTCAGCCTGATGTCTCGGTGTCTGCATTTCCACCTATTGTCTTGATGCCTGCCTTCCAGCCTGATGTGCCAGCTTCCCAGTTTGATGTGCCAGCTTCCCAGTTTGATGTACCAGCTTCCCAGTCTGCTGTCTCAGTGTCTGCCCTCCAGCCTGATGTCTCAAAGCCTGCCTTCCAGCCTGATGTCTCGATGCCTGCCTTCCAGCCTGATGTGCCAGCTTCCTATTCTGATGTGCCAGCTTCCCAGTCTGATGTGCCAGCTTCCCAGTCTGATGTGCCTGCTGCCCAGCTTGAAGTGCCCATGCCTGCTGCCCAGCTCGAAGTGCCTGCTGCCCAGCTAGAAGTGCCTGCTGCCCAGCTCGAAGTGCCTGCTGCCCAGCCTGATGTGCCTGCTGCCCAGCTCGAAGTGCCTGTGCCCGCTGCCCAGCTTGGTGTGTTCCTGTCTGCTGCCCAGCTTGGTGTGTTCCTGTCTGCTGCCCAGCTTGGTGTGTTCCTGTCTGCTGCCCAGCTTGGTGTGTTCCTGTCTGTTGCCCAGCTTGGTGTGTTCCTGTCTGCTGCCCAGCTTGGTGTGTTCCTGTCTGCTGCCCAGCTTGGTTTGTTCCTGTCTGCTGCCCAGCTTGGTGTGTTCCTGTCTGCTGCCCAGCTTGGTGTGTTCCTGTCTGCTGCCCAGCTTGGTGTGTTCCTGTCTGCTGCCCAGCTTGGTGTGTTCCTGTCTGCTGCCCAGCTTGGTGTGTTCCTGTCTGCTGCCCAGCTTGGTGTGTTCCTGTCTGCTGCCCAGCTTGGTGTGTTCCTGTCTGCTGCCCAGCTTGGTTTGTTCCCTTCTGCTGCCCAGCTTGGTGTGTTCCTGTCTGCTGCCCAGCTTGGTTTGTTCCTGTCTGCTGCCCAGCTTGGTGTGTTCCTGTCTGCTGCCCAGCTTGGTGTGTTCCTGTCTGCTGCCCAGCTTGGTGTGTTCCTGTCTGCTGCCCAGCTTGGTGTGTTCCTGTCTGCTGCCCAGCTTGGTGTGTTCCTGTCTGCTGCCCAGCTTGGTTTGTTCCCTTCTGCTGCCCAGCTTGGTTTGTTCCCGTCTGCTGCCCAGCTTGGTTTGTTCCCGTCTGCTGCCCAGCTTGGTTTGTTCCTTTCTGCTGCCCAGCTTGGTTTGTTCCTGTCTGCTGCCCAGCTTGGTTTGTTCCTGTCTGCTGCCCAGCTTGGTTTGTTCCTGTCTGCTGCTCAGCTTGGTTTGTTCCTGTCTGCTGCTCAGCTTGGTTTGTTCCTGTCTGCTGCTCAGCTTGGTTTGTTCCTGTCCGCTGCTCAGCTTGGTTTGTTCCTGTCCGCTGCCCAGCTCAATGACCTGGATGTGCCAGCTGTCTGCCCGGATGTGCCTGATGCCATAGACTATGGACATTTAAGACTAGTTGGAGCGTCCGGAGGCTGCTCCTTTAGGGGGGGTACTGTCAGGAAAGGGTACATCCGCTGGTAAGATATATTGTTTGGCATGCAGTACTGGGGTCCACCAGCAGGTGTCTCCTGACAGTTTTGAACTGTCTGGGGAATATTTCCCTGCTGGTGTTATTTCATCTTTTGGCCGCAGTACTGACGTCCACCA
Source organism: Lithobates clamitans (assembly GCA_037952925.1). Taxonomy (NCBI): domain Eukaryota; kingdom Metazoa; phylum Chordata; class Amphibia; order Anura; family Ranidae; genus Lithobates; species Lithobates clamitans. The sequence continues at coordinate 3,856,427 of JBBGZY010000354.1, read as the reverse complement.
GCGGATGGATCCTGGCAGTATGGAGCAGACAACACTCCCTGCGCTCAGGTGTTACTTGAAGACCATTATTGTCAGTCCCATAAATACCTGGCAAGCCCTTACATGCTTGCCTTGGTATCTCTCTCCCTGCATTCTGACCTTGCTGCCTGTTGTTGAGACCTTGAGCCTACATCTGCCCTGACCTGATCTGATCCAATCCCTATCCCGAGCCCTTCCTGGTCCTGTCCCTTCTGTTTCCTGGTTACCTTCTATCCCTGCGCTGCATCCCATCCATCCTTCCTCTCCCTGTTCTGTTGGTTTTCCGTCCTTACCATCTGTTGATCTCCCGGTGTATGACCTTGGCCTGGCTTCTGTTTACGGTTCCGGTATCTCCCATTTTATTGTACATACTATTTTGTTGTTTGTGGGTCTTGTGGTTGGTTGTGCACTGTTATATTCACTTACCTGTCACTTATGTAAATAAACACCATTTTTTTATACGTTTCTGGCTTCTCCTGTGCAGTCCACACAGTCTGGTTTACTATTTCCCTGACAGTTGCTAAGGCATCCTGTGGCTACTGCTCGGCCTTCAGGACCTGTGTGCATTGTACCTCAGATGCGGGTCTCCCTAGTTTGGTGAATGGTGGTACGGGTGTGCAACACTGGTCCCGGCCCCAGCGGTGTTCTCGGCACTCCCCGCCCTCTTCCAAAAAGAGATAGCCACTATGGATATCAACTGTTCAGCAGTGATTCCTACCTCCCAATTCACATACAGTCTTCGGGGCTGGCAGTCATTCTTCTCTAATCGCAGCAACATGTTGATGCAGTGCCCACAATGGCCCCATGCCCGCAGCCTCCCAGATACATTCAGGCATTTGTTACATACCAGCCCAAGATGCTCCATATCTCCTTCACTGCACAACACCAGACCTCCTTTTGGAATTAATCTGATCCTGTGGATTCCATGACTCAGTCCACTCTGCAGTCTCTCCTCCAACACATGCAATAGCATCCATGCTCCAGTTCACTCTGGTACCTGCCATCTTGCTACTCCTTGCATATGTCTCCTCTTCAGCTACACCCGAAGGTGGAAGTGATGTCTCAGATTTCTTCCTCCTCTCGGATTGGCGGCCCGCAAGGGTGACTCCGCCCACAGCCCCAGACTAGCTGACTCTCTGGCGGTGGCTCCTCCTACTAGGCAAATCTTTGGCGTGCTTTCTCCCATGTGGTACAGTAACCCCTTCACTTCTGCCATTACGTTGCTCGGCCTCCATGAATGGTACTGTAGTGCAGATTGTGTTCCCTGCAACAGATACACATTCATCTGCCAAAACTTGAGCTCCGGCTGCATTCTCCTGTTCACATGTCAGCCCGACTCTCTCACTGCTGTGAGAAACTGTCCCACTGTTGACTGCACAGCAGACATTTTCTCCCATAGCACATGTACAGACACAACCCCTGATGTGCTGATCCCTGCGTCCTGGGTCACTGTTTTCCTGAGCACAGCTTGAAAGCACACTTGCACCAATTATTGTGAGGCCGGGTTCACACTGTAACCCACTGCGGATCACACAGGAGCGATGTGCGTCCCTGTTCCCCGTTTCAGGAATGAATCAGGGCCGAGTCTATGCCTCAATTTGGCCCTGAAACGGAGCCAAAGACACACAGCGTTTCTGTGCAGTGCCCTCCGCAGCCGCAATGGAGATATGTGAACCGGCTCCATAGGGAGCCAGTCACATTCTCCTGCTATGTGAATTGGATGCAGGGAAACCTGCACCTAATTCGCATAGGTGTGAACCCAGCCTAAAGCAGACATTACTTTCTTTCACAGTGCAATACATCTTTTCTTCACTGACACTCCAGCACTTTACATAAGACAGGACGTTTCTTGGATACATATCTGGCCATTGCCGGTAGCAACCACTGCTGTAACTCAGAGATACCTCCCGGACGACGCCCCCAAATGTAGCACTGTCCTCGTAGGGCTTGCTGCGTGTTGACTTCATAGGCCTCTCTCTGGTTACCTGCAGCTGGTTGCTAGGGGTTTTCACGTAAGCCACCCTTACTCCCACTTGGCCATTACTCAATGACCTGCTACTTGGTGTCCACCAAGTCTCTGTCTCCATCTCCAGAGGCTTCATGGACCTGAGGTGCAAGGGAGGCCTCCCCACTAATTCAGACTCACCTCAGGTACCTGGCTGTCATGACACAATAAGCCATGTCTGAGACTGAGGGGAGTGATTCCACCTTTGAAGCCCTGTGCCAACAAATGGCCTCTGTGTCTCAGGCCCTGACGTCCATACAAGAGGAGTACTTTCAACTGGAAGGTCGGCTGTCTGCAATGGCCAATTCCTGAGTTCGGAGCCTTGCAGAACCACCTGTTATGGCTATGGAGCAGCACATCTCTACTCCAGCTCCTGAACCATGGGTTCCTATGCCGGAACACTTTTCAGAGGTTTGCCACAAGTTCCGGGCTTTCAGGAACGCCTGTCGGCTATACTTTATCTTACAGCCTAGGACCTTCTCTTCAGAGGATACAAAGGTCGGGTTTGTAGTAGCCTTACTTACAGAAGAACCTCAGGCATGGGCTCATCAGCTATTGGAAAAGGAGAGTCCTAATACTGCTCTCACTGTCTTCTTTCTTCGATGCCATGGCAATGCTCTATGATGACCCACAACGAACCACCAAGGTCGAAACAGTGTTAACCTCTCTACAGCAGGGGAAATGCCCTGTTGAATTCCCCAAGTGGGCTGCAGACACTGCATGGAATGACGCTGCCTTGCGCCATCAGTTTCGCTTGAGCCTGTCCAAGCCCATCAAAGACGAATTAGCAAGAGTGGGGCTCCCTGATACAATGGAACCTACAATTCAGTTGGCTATCAAGCTTGATCGCAGACTCAGAGAACGTCACAGGGAACGATCCGGTATGGCCTGTCCCACATGGATGCTCCCACGAGTACCCATGGCTCCACACCTGAAAACCCCTGAGACCCACGCATCAACCCCAATTCATGACACAGAACCGATGCAACTCTGCTTAGTTTGTGCTCCCCTCACACCCGAAGAGCGACAATGCTGTCGCCTGAACAATTTATGCCTGTATTGTGGTGGAGTGGGTCACTTTCTTTAGGGATGTCCCATTAGGCCTAGTAAGTGTATCGAACTCCCATCTGTTTCGCCGTACATTGTTAAATCCTCGCATCATACTCTCTGCAGATACGGGAAGGATAATCCGAGTAGCAGCCATTATTGACTCTGGGGCTTGTAGCTGCTTTATTGACTTCTCCAAAAAGTATGGAATCCCACTATGCAAGAAGCCCCAGCCATTTACAGTTCATCTGGCAGATGGCTCCACACCAACCTCGGGTCCAATAACCCATGAGACCACCCTCATATTAGCCACCACCAAAGCAGACCATCATTAATATCTTCAGCTGGATGTGATTTCTTCCCCCATTTTTCCGGTTATTTTGGGGTTACCGTGGCTTCGACAGCACCAGCCACAGATTGATTGGTCCACTGAAGTTGTGTCTTTCTGCCCACCCTATTGCTTACACCACCGTTTTCCACAACGAGCCTGTTTGACAGTACAACCCCTTTCCACAGATGACAACACTCTTCTCCCCCAGGTTTAGAGAGACTTCCTGGACGTCTTTGACAAGAAGGGGGCTGAATCCCTACCGCCTCACCAGCCGTATGATTGCCCCATTGAGCTTCTTCCTGGTTCTGCAATACCATTTGGCAGGATCTTCCCACTCTCTGAGCCTGAATTAGAAGTCCTCCAAAAATACATTGATGACAATCTTAGGAAAGGGTTCATCCAGGCCTCTACCTCTCCTGCTGGTGCTGGACTCTTCTTTGTGGAAAACAAGGACCATTCTTTAAGACCATGTATCGACTACAGAGAATTAAACAGTATCACAATCAAGAATCAATACCTGTTGCCTCTAGTCCCTGAGCTCAGAGGTTTCGCACTGCCAAGGTCTTCTCAAAATTGGACCTACGGCGGGCCTACAATTTAATACGGATAAGAGAGGGCGATAAATGGAAAACGGTCTTTCGTACTAGGTTTGGCCGTTTTAGGTATCTGGTCATGCCATTTTGGCTGTGGAACGCCCCAGCAACTTTCCAACACTTGGTGAACGACATCTTTTGGAATTTTCTTGACCTCTTCATGACAGTGTACTTAGATTACATCCTTGTTTTTTCACCTTCCCTCGAGGCACATCACATCCACTTGCAAAAAGTCCTTTTTCGCCTCTGAGTCCATAAACTCTACGCCAAGCTTGGAAAATGTGAGTTTGAGAAAGATACCATACAATTCCTTGGCCTCATTATTTCGATTTCTGGCATATCAATGGAACCCAAGAAGGTAACTGCAGTTCTGGAATGGCCAGTACCCTCGGACCGTAAGAGCGTCCAGAGGTTCGTGCGATTCGCCAATTGTTATAGAAGATTCATCAAAGGCTTCTCGTCAATAATTTCACCTATCACACAACTCACCAAAAAAAACAGCAGTTTTTTGTGGTCCCCCTCAGCACAAATGGCTTTCGAAAAACTCAAGAAGCAATTCACCTCTGCCCCGGTCCTTCGTCATCATGACCCAGCCCTGCCTTACGTCTTGGAGGTCGATGCTTCAGAGATTGCGGTTGGAGCAGTCCTTTCTCAGCGCCAATAAACCACAGCCATCTTGCATCCTGTTGCCTTCTTTTCCAGGAGGTTGTCCCCAGCCGAAAGGAACTGTGATGTAGAGGACCGGGAACTCCTTGCTATTAAACTGGCCCTGGAAGAATGGCAATATCTATTGCAAGGAGCCTCACAGCCTATACTTGTCTACACTGATCATAGGAATTTGGAATACCTCCGTACAGCTAAACATCTCAGACCTTGACAAGCCAGATAGGCTCTCTTCTTCACCCGATTTCAAATGCATATCACGTACCGTCCGGGCTCCAAGAATTGTAAACCTGATGCTCTATCCTGCATGTATCCCACATCAGATAACTCAACAACGATGGACGCGATACTCCCTGCCTATAATTTCTTCCTACTTACGGATGACCTCTTGTCCAGGATTAAACTGGCCTCCTCTCTAGACCAACTGCCCTCTGGAGAACATCTGCAAGAAAAGGATGGACTTTTCTTCCACAAAGAATCTAAGTACACTGTCATGAAGAGGTCAAGAAAATTCCAAAAGATGTTGTTCAAGTGCTGGGGCGTTACACAGCCCAAATGGCATGACCAAATACTCAAAGTGGCCAAACCTAGTACGAAAGGCCGTTTTCCATTCATCACCCTCTCTTATCTGTATTAAATTGTAGGCTCCCCCTGTAGGTCCAATTTTGAGAAGATCTTAGCGGTACGGGACCTCTGAATGAGCTCAGGGACTAGAGGCAATGGGTATCGATTCTTGATTGTGATACTGTTTAATTCTCTGTAGCTGATCCATTGTCTTAAAGAATGGTCCTTGTTTTCCACAAAGAAGAGTCCAGTGAAAGCAGGAGAGGTAGAGGGCCGGATGAACCCTTCCCTAAGATTTTTCATCAATGTATTTTTGGAGGACTTCTAATTCTAGCTCAGAGAGTGGGAAGATCCTCCAAAATGGTGTTGCAAAATCAGGAAGAAGCTCAATGGGGCAATCATACAGCCGGTGAGGTGGCAGGGATTCAGCGTCCAGCTGAAGATATTCCCGATGGTCTGCTTCAGTGGTGGCCAATATGAGGGTGGTTACATGGGTTATGGGACCCGAGGTTGGTGTGGAGCCATCTGCCAGATGAACGGTAAATGGCTTGGGCTTCTTGCATAGTGAGATTCCATACTTTTTGGAAAAATGGATGTCAATAAGGCAGCTGCAAGCCCAAGAGTCAATAATGGCTGCTACTCGGATTATCCTTCCCGGTATCTGCAAAGAGAGGCAGAGAGTGAGATGTGAGAATTTAACAGCGTACAGTGAAACAGATGGGCGTTCGATCCACTTACTCGGCCTAATGGGACATCTCCGAATAGAAAGTGACCCCCTCCACCACAATATAGACATAGATTGTTCAGGCGACGGCGTTGTTTCTCTTCGTTGTGAGGGGTGCATGAACTAAGCCAAGTTACATCGGTTCTGCTTCATGAATTGGGGTTGATGCGTGGGTCTCAGGGGTTCTCAGGTGTGGAGCCATGGGTACTCGTGGGAGCATCCATGTGGGACGGGCCATACCGGATCGGTCCCTGTGACGTTCTCTGAGTCTGCGATCAAGTTGGATAACCAACTGAATTGTAGGTTCCAAAGTATCAGGGAGCCCCACTCTTGCTAATTCGTCTTTGAGGGGCTTGGATAGGCCCAAGCGAAACTGAAGGCAGCATTGTTCAATGCAGTGTCTGCAGCCCACTTGCGGAATTCCATTACATAGTCCTCAAAAGAGCATTTCCCCTGCTGTAGAGAGGTTAACACTGTTTCAGCCATGGTGGTTCGTTGTGGGTCATCATAGAGGATTGCTATGGCATTGAAGAAAGAAGACAGTGACTGCAGTATAGGACTCTCCCTTTCCAATAGCTGATGAGCCAATGCTTGAGGTTCTTCTGTAAGTAAGGCTACTACGAACCCAACCTGTGTATACTCTGAAGAGAAGGTCCTAGGCTGTATGGTAGAATAAAGCCAACAGGCGTTCCTGAAAGCCCGGAACTTGTGGCGAACCCCTGAAAAGCGTGTAAAAGCTGAGTACAAAAGGGGCAACGTAGTAAAATGGTTAAGGTACAAATCCGAGGTCAATGGCAAGCAGCAATCAAGAGTAGTCAAATAGGTTTCCAGGTCACAACAGGTTCAGACAGATCACACACTAGCGCAGGAACAAGGGGGGACTGAAGATAATCCAGCAATATGACAGTGTCTGGGCTGGGCTTATATAGGGAAGTTTGAGGTCACTTCCTGTGCGCCTCCCGGGTATTTTCCCGCCTTTTTTCCATCGGGTTGAGGTTAATTTTTTTATGGTTGGACTGGATGGACTTGTGTCTTTTTTCAACCTGACTAACTATGTAACTAACTAACTATGTAACTATGTAATTCCTGTGCACGTCCTGGGCATTTTCCTGCCCTTTTCCATCAAGTCTTCTGTGCAAGTGCGGGTTGGCACCCTGAGGGGTCTTTGGCGCATGCTCAGTTGGCACGGATTTCCTCTTGCGGCAACACGCCATTGGTGCATGCGTAGTAAGTCCTGGACTTTTACACTTAATCAGTGACATTGGCATCAAGGGCTTCATAGCTGGTAATCCAGGACTGATTAATTTTTATAAAAGTCAAACGGTCCTGGACAGATGCGTTCTATGATGAGTAACAAAACCTCCTGCAGCACTAAAGGCCCATTCTGAAAGCACACTGGATGCAGGGCATCCCAACAACTCAATAGCATACTGGGCAAGTACTGGCCAGTGGTCTATTCTCATGACCCAGTAAGTCAGTGGATTGTCAGCTGGAAAGCTCTCCATCTCTGTTTTGGCATTGAGGTAATCATCCACCATGTGATGCAGACGCTGCCGATGGGATGTGGAAGCTGACAGCCCTGGGCGGTGAGGACTATAAAAATTCCAAAATGCCTAACTTAGGCGGACGCCTTCTCCAACGCTCCTCTCTTGACCAATAGAAGACTCAAAACTAAGTTTTCCGCCACAGTGTATCCTACTGGAGACAGGAAAAACTTTCAATAAAATCCTCTTTAACGTGTCCTTAAGAGATCTTCTGCACTCTCTGTGGGGACGGGATGAGTTCTGAGACCTTCCCCTTATAACGGTGGTCAAGGAGGGTTGCCAAACAGTAATCATCCTTCTCCTTTATGCCACGTATTCTTGGTTCTTTCGCAGGCTTTGAAGCATGAGGTTGCCCATGCGCCTCAAATTTGCCAAGGCTTGAGAATTAGACTCCTCTGGGTCACTCAGGATGACAGCATCTGGAACTTCCTCCTCCCAGCCACGTACTACTCCCAAAGGTCCAGGGGTTGGGAAGCCATCGCTTACAGATTGACGCATGTTTTCCTCTTCTTCGAAGCCTATGAAAGAGCCAGAATCCTCCTCCTCATCCTCCTCCCCTCTCTCCTCCTGTGTGTTCTGTGACATAGGAATGATGGTGTTTGGATAAAGTGGGCCTTGAGAGGAAAGAAAGTACTCCTCTTCCTCCTGCTGCTCTGCCTTCAGTGCCCTGTCCATAATGCCGCGCAGAGTCTGCTTCAGCAGGAACAAAACAGGGATTGTATCACTGATGCATGCACTGTCACTGCTCACCATCCCAGTGGCCTCCTCAAATTGTGACAATACAATGCATGCATCCTTAATGATCAGCCAAGCACTGGCTGTGTATGACCGCCTGAAATGGCTACAGACTCTTTTGGCCTGTTTTAGTACATCTTGCAACCCTGGGTACGTACTTAGGAAATGCTGTACCACCAAACTAAGGACATGTGCCAGGCATGGCACATGTGTCATTTTTCCCTGTCTAAGGGTGAACAGGAGGTTTGAGCCATTATCGGACACCATCTTTCCTGGCTCCAGCTGGCGTGGTGTGAACTGCATGGCATCTTTTAGCCTGACTCTGAGAATAGCCTTTTCAATGCTAAGGGGGTACCTGATGTTCATAGGACAATTCTGCAGAAGAGGGCATGGAGGTGGCGGAGGAGGAGGAAGAGGGGAGGTAGAGCTCACAGGTCTGGCATCATCACCACCAGCTATATGTAGACGTGGGGGCACAACAAGCTGCAGCACCGAGCCCTGTCCTGCATCCTTTTGAGTTGCAAGCAGCATTACCCAGTGTGCTATGAACTAAATATATCATCCCTGCCCATGCTTGCTGGACCACGTGTCAGCAGTAAGGTGGATTTTATGGCTGACTGCCTTACCCAATGATGCCATAACATTCCCTTCCACGTGATGGTAGAGAGATGGAACGTTCTTACGTGAAAAGTAGTAGCGACTGGGAACCTGCCATTGTGGTACAGCACATTGTGCGAATTCACGGAAGGAGGCAGAATCCACCAGGCTGAAAGGCAGAAGTTGGAGAGTCAACAGCTTTGACAAGCTTGCATTCAGACACTGTGCATGAGAAATTTTCCGGCTACAGTCTACAGCTGGTGGTGTGCTGCTGGCAGATGTGCTGCTAGGACCTGGGACACCCTGTGCTATACCATCATTCCTGTCAGTGGAGGCTGCTGAAAAGTAATGACTCTGTATCACAGGGGCAGACTGAAGTGGGTAAGGAGGAGGGAAAGATTTGTGCCCCTTTTGTGTGTCGTTTAGGTGCTCTTGACAACGGGCTGAGTGGTTGGACGTTAAATGCCTTGTTAGGCATGTGGTACCCAAATGGTTGGTGTATTTGCCACGTTTGAAGTGCCCAAGACACAGTTTGCAGATAGCAACAGTGCGATCTGCTGAAGATGTGCTGAAAAAGGTCCAGACAGCTGAGCTTTGAGGAGTGGGCCGGGAGATAACAGCAGCAGAATGTGATGGAATAGAGTGGCTGCTTTCTACTCTTTCTTGATGTCGGCCTCCTTGGGGTTGTGCTGCCTCACCTTCAGTTTCCTCCTCTGCTCTATCTGGCACTCAGGTCACATCAGTGACCTCATCATCATCATCATCATCTCCATCTCCTCCATCTTCATCATTACCACTGGAGACAACTTGGCAATACGCTGCGGCTTAGGGAACATGAATGACAATTTGTCTACCAGTGTTCCTCCCTCTCTCTAGGCTCATGTTCCTGTCATCCTCAACCTCAGAACCAACATCTGAATCCAGTAATGTCTGGCCATCATCAAGGGGCAAGTGGCTGACGCTGTGGTCAAATAACTCAGCTGACTCCTCAATGGCTAATGTTGGGGCTATGGCAGGAATAGATGTGGACAAGGAGGCAGGTTATCCACTCGCAGACATTATTGGGAGGGAGGGGGCGGTGCTTATAAGCAAATGTAAAAAAGAAGTTGAAATCTGTACGTAGATGCAGTTTAATCAATGTAAAGAGGTGTTTTGTGCACTTTAATTTGAGTACTCACACTACACAGACACACTTCACGGATACACTACAATATACTGCAATATAATATGCCAAACGTACAGTGACACACAGAACTATATGGCGTTTAAACTGTCAGTATCGAACACAAAAGTAAATGGCCTTAAACTGGCAGTAACGCAATCAAATAGATAGTGTTCAACCATTACTACACTGATGCTATCTGAGCTGTCCCTACTCCACACTAATGTATGTATGAATGACATGGTCTCACTACACTACAGTGAAATTATCTGAGCTGTCCCTACTCTAGCTGCACACTATGCAAAGCTGAATAATGGTCCTCCTCACTACACTCACACTATCCCTAGACTGACACTAAACTAATATTCTACACTGACAATTGAAGCAAAATAGCATAGTATAGCACACTAACTAACTGATAGCACTAAACAGAGCCCTGTTCTATCTCTCTCCATGCCAAAATCACACTAAAAATGGGTGCCATTGAAAAAAACTTTTATACTGTGGGGCGGGAATGAGCCATGTTCACATAAAGTCATGATGACAGTGTTCAATCATGAGTCTGACAGTGCTCTGTGCCCTGATTGGCTGAAGCTTTCACTGCTTCAGCTAATCAGGGCTTGCAATGCACTGTTCAGCACCGCAATGCATTGTGGTCAGTTCGGGGGGCCGAACAAATGATCAAACGACCCGTTTGTTCGGCTGTTCACCAAACAATGAAAGTTTGGCCCGAACTTATGCTCGGACCGAACCGTTCGCCCATCCCTACTAATCAATAGATCCTGCTCCCTGGTAGGCAGAGAGTACTCTAGGTTTTACCTAACCATCTTCTTGGTAAGCAGAAAGACCAAAAACTATGCTCTCATCTAGCACCTACTTAGGAGGGTGCTACAATAACATGTTGTGGAACAAATCCTTGACCTCCCAGCACAAAACTGAGAGAATATTGCTATCGAATGGGTGGGGCATCCCCCATGTGGATTGGGTGATCAATGGTCTCAGTGAAGTCTTCTGGGCAAAAGCCAGTAGATGCTTTTCAAGCAGTTGGTGAACCAGTCTTTGTGGCAGAGAGGATTGTCCCGGAAGGGAATGTCCAGTTGCTCACAGTATTGTGACTTGTCCACCGAGGACATGGCTGCTTGTAGTGAAGCACAAATGGCCTCTGCTCCTGGTTCAGGTTCTGAAACGCAGTGACGGGGCATTACATACAGGTCTGCTAGAGTGGTATGGTTGGGAAGCGAAAATGGGATTGTCCCCAGCTGCACCCTTCCTTTGTGAACTTTAGACAATGTGCGTGCAACTAGCCCTTCCCCTGGCACCACCGTATCCTTGCAGGGTTCACCATTACCATGGCCCCTTGAAGTCTCTTGTAAGCCTCCGTGGAAAGAGACCAGACTACCTCTTGTAGGGTTGCAGCACTCAAGAAACCATACAGAATATCCAACATAGTGAACAGCAGTGCATCAGTGTTTTAGGCTGGGTTCACAGTATTGCCAGATGTGGCCCACTGCAGGGGGTCCGGTGTGTCCCTGTTCTCCGCTTCAGGGACAAATCGGGGCCAAATTTTTGCCTAAATTCAGCCCTGAAACGGAGCCAAAGATGCACAGGACTCCTGTGCAAGCTGCGACGCTCCGCATCTGGCCAGGAAATGTGTGAACTGGCTCCATAGAGATCCGGTCACAATCTCCTGTCATGCAAATTGGATGGTCCTAGTCATCAGAACCTCTACACATGTGCTTAACAGAAGAAATGGCAACCCACCAGAGATAAATGCGGAATCAAGAGAACAGCAAACCCATCCCTCTCTAGTATGGTCATCAGGAACCAGTAACAAGCTGTGCAAACTTCTCCTCAGAACTCCACACACGAATCACCAGGTTAAGGTTAGGGGTTAATTATCATTTATTTATGTATTATTACATATTATTTATTATATTTATTTATGATGATTTTTAGTTATTTGTGTATTGTTTCAGATATTATTGATATTTTATTTTATAATTTTTTTTCATTTGAGCAGAAAACATATTCCATACATTTCTATGGAAATAAAAATGAGCCAAAAATACACAAATCTGCCCAATTTGAGCGACAAAAAAAGCTCCAGAATTTGAGCTTCAGGCGTTTGGCTTCAGGCGATTTGGAGTGGAAATGTGAACCATCTCCATATAGAGTAATATTTTTTTTCTCCTCCAGCGTTTTTGAACTTCAAGCGGAAAATCGCTCAGGTGTGAATGGGGCCTAAGGGATAGCCAGGAGGGGTCCAGTTGGTCTTGGATCCCAAACCGCTGGGCGTAGAAGTCATACTCCATGACAATGACCTCTAAACCTGTATCATTTAGGCACAGCACCTCTTGTCTATTAAAAAGGGCAGCCACCACTGGATTTGGAGTAACCATAGACTCTGGCTTGCTGGGAGTTTGTATTGACTGCTTCTGAGGTCATCCCTCTACCCCAGGAGCCACTAGTTTTTGCATTCAGGCCGGCCGCAGTTCATGCTGACATGTCCAAAATGGGCGCACCGCTAGCACTTCTGGTCCTCCTCTGGGTCGTAGAAGGGTCATAACGGTTAATCACTCGTGGGGGAAGGAGCTGAATGTTGTTTTAGTTAAGACAGTTCTTGTTTCAGGGAAGCCATGTCCTGGGTGAGTTCCCTAAATGCTGTGTGTATGGCTGACAGCAGTGAGGGGCTCCTCTTTCATGTGCAATGGATCATACCTATTTGTCACTGCCATGGTTGCTTCAGCATCTTCCTGCTCCCGCGCAACTGCATCCACCACCACATTGTGAAAAGAAATAGCGGGTTGCATCCACGTGCTTCCCTCTTCTCCAACAGTCTCTCCTTCTCTCGCCGCCTCCGAACAAAGAATCTCCTCCACAACTCTAGGACCACCACGTTCTCTATGAACAGGACCTCCAGGCAAGGTGGTGGGTGTCATCCTCCAAGGAGTTAATTGCCAGCTCCACGATCAGTCAGACGAGAACCTGATACAGGCCTTTGTAATCTCTCCTCCCACTGAGCCAGAGGAATATTGGAGCCATTAAAACTGCGCACCAGAACCAAGCCTGATCCTAGTGGTGCCATGATGAATATATACAGTGGATGTAAAAAAAAATCTACATACCCCTGTTAAAATGTCATGTTTCTGTGATGTAAAAAAATGAGACAAAGATAAATAATTTAAGAACTTTTTCCACCTTTTAATGTGACCTATAAACTGTACAACTCAGTTGAAAAACAAACTGAAATATTTTAGGTAGAAGGAAGTAAAAATAAAAGTAAAATAATATGGTTGCATAAGTGTGCACACCCTTAAACTAATACTTTGTTGAAGCCCCTTTTAATTTTTTACATCACTCAGTCTTTTAAGGTATGAGTCTATCAGCATGGCACATCTTGACTAGGGATGAGCTTCGAGTTCGAGTCGAACTCATGTTCTACTCGAACATTGGCTGTTCGCAAGTTCGCCGAACAGCGAACAATTTGGGGTGTTCGCGGCAAATTCGAATGCCGCGGAACACCCTTTAAAAGTCTATGGGAGAAATCAAAAGTGCTAATTTTAAAGGCTTATATGCAAGTTATTGTCATAAAAAGTGTTTGGGGACCCGGGTCCTGCCCCAGGGGACATGGATCAATGCAAAAAAAAGTTTTAAAAACGGACGTTTTTTCAGGAGCAGTGATTTTATTAATGCTTAAAGTCAAACAATAAAAGTGTAATATCCCTTTAAATTTCGTACCTGGGGGGTGTCTATAGTATGCCTGTAAAGGGGCGCATGTTTCCCGTGTTTAGAACAGTCTGACAGCAAAATGACATTTGGAAGGAAAAAACTCATTTAAAACTACCCGCGGCTATTGCATTGCCGACAATACACATAGAAGTTCATTGATAAAAACGGCATGGGAATTCCCCACAGGGGAACCCCGAACCAAAATAAAAAAAAAAAAAATGATGTGGGGGTCCCCCTAAATTCCATACAAGGCCCTTCAGGTCTGGTATGGATATTAAGGGGAACCCCAGCCAAAATTTAAAAAAAAAATTGACGTGGGGTTCCCCCTAAATTCCATACCAGACCCTTCAGGTCTGGTATGGATTTTAAGGGGAACCCCGCGCCAAAAAAAAAAAAAAAAACGGCGTGGGGTCCCCCTAAAAATCCATACCAGACCCTTATCCGAGCACGCAACCTGGCAGGCCGCAGGAAAAGAGGGGGGGACGAGAGTGCGGCCCCCCCCCCCTCCTGAACCGTACCAGGCCACATGCCCTCAACATTGGGAGGGTGCTTTGGGGTAGCCCCCCAAAACACCTTGTCCCCATGTTGATGAGGACAAGGGCCTCATCCTCACAACCGTGGCCGGTGGTTGTGAGGGTCTGCGGGCGGGGGGCTTATCGGAATCTGGAAGCCCCCTTTAACAAGGGGACCCCCAGATCCCGGCCCCCCCCCTGTGTGAAATGGTAAGGGGGTACTTACCCCTACCATTTCACTAAAAAACTGTCAAAAATGTTAAAAATGACAAGAGACAGTTTTTGACAATTCCTTTATTTAAATGCTTCTTCTTTCTTCCTTCATCTTCTTCTTCTTCTGGTTCTTCTGGCTCTTCTGGTTCTTCCTCCGGCGTTCTCGTCCAGCATCTTCTCCGCGGCGTCTTCTATCTTCTTCTCCTCGGGCCGCTCCGCACCCATGGCATGGGGGGGGAGGCTCCCGCTCTTCTCTTCATCTTCTTCTCTTCTTCATCTTCTTCTTCATCTTCTTCTTCCTTCTTCTCTTCTTCCTGTCTTCTCCGGGCCGCTCCGCAGCCATGCTGTGGCATGGAGGGAGGCTCCCGCTGTGTGACGGCGTCTCTTCGTCTGACGGTTCTTAAATAACGGGGGGCGGGGCCATCCGGTGACCCCGCCCCCCTCTGACGCACGGTGACTTGAGGGACTTCCCTGTGACGTCACGGGGAATGCCACAGGGAAGTCCCGTCATGTCACCGTGCGTCAGAGGGGGGCGGGGTCACCGGGTGGCCCCGCCCCCCGCTATTTAAGAACCGTCAGACGAAGAGACGCCGTCACACAGCGGGAGCCTCCCTCCATGCCACAGCATGGATTGCGGAGCGGCCCGGAGAAAACAGGAAGAAGAGAAGAAGAGAAGAAGGAAGAAGAAGAAGAAGAAAAAGAAGAAGAAGAAGATGAAGAAGAAGATGAAGAGAAGAGCTGGAGCCTCCCCCCTCATGCCATGGGTGCGGAGCGGCCCGAGGAGAAGAAGATAGAAGACGCCGCGGAGAAGATGCTGGACGAGAACGCCGGAGGAAGAACCAGAAGAGCCAGAAGAACCAGAAGAAGAAGAAGATGAAGGAAGAAAGAAGAAGCATTTAAATAAAGGAATTGTCAAAAACTGTCTCTTGTCATTTTTAACATTTTTGACAGTTTTTTAGTGAAATGGTAGGGGTAAGTACCCCCTTACCATTTCACACAGGGGGGGGGCCGGGATCTGGGGGTCCCCTTGTTAAAGGGGGCTTCCAGATTCCGATAAGCCCCCCGCCCGCAGACCCTCACAACCACCGGCCACGGTTGTGAGGATGAGGCCCTTGTCTTCATCAACATGGGGACAAGGTGTTTTGGGGGGCTACCCCAAAGCACCCTCCCAATGTTGAGGGCATGTGGCCTGGTACGGTTCAGGAGGGGGGGGGGCCGCACTCTCGTCCCCCCCTCTTTTCCTGCGGCCTGCCAGGTTGCGTGCTCGGATAAGGGTCTGGTATGGATTTTTAGGGGGACCCCACGCCGTTTTTTTTTTTTTTTTTGGCGCGGGGTTCCCCTTAAAATCCATACCAGACCTGAAGGGTCTGGTATGGAATTTAGGGGGAACCCCACGTCAATTTTTTTTTTAAATTTTGGCTGGGGTTCCCCTTAATATCCATACCAGACCTGAAGGGCCTTGTATGGAATTTAGGGGGACCCCCACATCATTTTTTTTTTTTTTTTTTTGGTTCGGGGTTCCCCTGTGGGGAATTCCCATGCCGTTTTTATCAATGAACTTCTATGTGTATTGTCGGCAATAGCCGCGGTAGTTTTAAATGTGTTTTTTCCTTCAAAATGTCACTTTGCTGTCAGACTGTTCTAAACACAGGAAACATGCGCCCCTTTACAGGCATACTATAGACACCCCCCAGGTATGAAATTTAAAGGGATATTACACTTTTATTGTTTGACTTTAAGCATTATTAAAATCACTGCTCTTGAAAAAACGGCCGTTTTTAAAACTTTTTTTTGCATTGATTCATGTCCCCTGGGGCAGGACCCAGGTCCCCAAACACTTTTTATGACAATAACTTGCATATTAGCCTTTAAAATTAGCACTTTTGATTATTCATGTTCGTGTCCCATAGACTTTAACGGCGTTCGCGTGTTCGAACGAATTTTTTTCCTGTTCGCATGTTCTGGTGCGAACCGAACAGGGGGGTGTTCGGCTCATCCCTAATCTTGACTTACATTTGCCCACTCTTTGCAAAAACACTCCAAATCTGTCAGATTGCGAGGGCATCTCCTGTGCACAGCCCTCTTCAGATCAGCCCACAGATTTTCGATGGGATTCAGGTCTGGGCTCTGGCTGGGCCATTCCAGAACTTTAATCTTCTTCTGAAAGGTTGTGTGGTCAAAACTAGGATCAATCAATTTAATATGTATAGCACCAACATCCCTTCTATGTATACAAAGAACAAGGTTTGGGAGGTATGGGACTTTATAGGTGAACTTCAATATCAATACATTGACCACAGTTATAAAAATATATAATTTTATTGAATGAGAAATATCATAAAAATATTGCATACAATATATCAATGTCCGGTTGTATGTAAGGACACGTTTGGTGATGTTAAATAACTGTATCCACGTTCATATTCCTACATGTTTCGCCATACGGTTTCTTCAGGAAAAAATGTGGAATTTCATCTACTGAGTAAATAGACATACATATCAGTCAAATGTTTAGCAATACATACACAAATATATTTTTACAATTTATGCAAGAAAAAAACATAGTACATTGCACATAATATATATACATATGATTACAACCAGGCAAATGGCAAGTGTCCCCAGATATTGGTTCCTACCTCAGTAATTGAGCGTGGGAGCCAGGTTATGACTAAAAGATGGAGGAGTAAGGTCCAATGGTACCATGCAACCAAACCACCTATTGATCGCTCAAATGTGTCGGATCTCCCGTAGGGAGGCGTATGGTAGAAGAAGTAAACTCAACTAAAAAGAGTGTGTAACCTGTAGAACAATCAAAACATAATGTGTCTATGTAAATCCATACTACCAATTCCAAACCAAGCATGCAAAAATCAAAACTGTCCCTAAAAAATAAAGCTTACTTGAAAAACTTCCTTTGGATAAAACAGATGGGAGCCTAGAGATACATCAGACGGCATCAGCTGCCTGACCAGATGGCAGCCAACTCTGTAATTCTATAGATACACAAACAGCAAACAAATAAAAAATATATATATTCACAAGCAGTGCCATGCACACTAAAAAGAGTGCAAAATCTGCAATGCTACAGGGATTTGATTCTATATATACCTGCCTCTGTTGCCAACACCATCTGTGGGTCAAAGAACTCCTAAGGAAGGGAGGGGGCCCTACAACCATTCACAGGTATCACCAATGCAGTCTAGAGATATAAATCAAAAATTTGCTGAAATGTAATTTACCATATTGGCTGTGTTCCATGGCCGTTTAGTCTGTGCAGACATAGCTGTAATCCGTCATAAAGGTGTGAGGCTCCCAGGGACACCAAAAACATGGCTTCCGCCACATGGGTCCTTATATACCCCTCCCCATGATGATGCAATGCAGATGCAAAAGGGGAGGGGCCGCGTGATGGGGAGGAAACCAAGCCCCCAAACCAAGCCACACACTGCAGCAACAGCCAGTGGGCAGATTCAGAAATGCCCCCACAGCCATACCCCAAGGTGGGGCTGACAGAGGGGCACCCTCAACCCAAATGATCAGATTAGCCACAGAAGGTGACATGGCAGGAAGCCGGAAGCCCAGAGCCCAGTCACTCAAGGTGGCATGCATGGGTGCCCCAAAAACCTGATGCCACTTAATGAGGCCAGGCCCCATGGATGCCCTTGGGCTTCCATAATAGGATCCACTAGGCGGATGGACAACCAAGTTGAGCGGAGCAATCCCCCACAGGCGTCACTCCAATTTAAATGTTCATGCCCAAAGCATGTGATCGATCAAACTGAAAAAATACAATTAAAAAATTATATTTGAAATTGTGTATCTCCAGCCCTAGATTGATAGGGAATGGAAAAAAATTATTGGACATTGCCAGATGCATAAGTGCAATCATGAACAAATACATATCAGGACAAACCTTAAAACCACCATAAACCATATTAATAATACATGACACAGACTATATAGTGTGAATATCCCTCTGCACAAAAGGGAAAACAGACAATACACGGTAGCAATTGCCCGGTCTAAGAATCGACAGACAAATCCTGAATAAACACGGAAGGACAAAGATGGTATATTGGAGTCAGAGTAGGGTCTAAAGGGCCAATGTAATAGAGACTGTAAATTGATTGAATGGGTGATTACAGGAATGGTTTGTAACTGATTGCCTTGTTCAAATCTGGATATCTAGTTGCTTGTAGCAAATAGATCCATCTAGTTTCAAGCTGTAATAGTTTTTTATTAATGTCCCCCCCTCTTTCATGGGGAGGAATGTGTTCCAGGGCAAAAAATCTGATTGATTTGAGGTTAAAATTATGATGCAGTCCTACATGCCTACTTATGGGCGTTTCCATTTTACGTTTGGAAATTAGGGAAACATGGTCCCTAATAGGGATGAGCCGAACACCCCGGTTTGCGGCAGAACATGCGAACGGACTGAAAGTTCACGCGAACACTCGAACACCTTAAAGTCTATGGGACACGAACGTGAAAAATATAAAGTGTGAATTTTAAAGGCTAATATGCAAGTTATTGTCCTAAAAAGTGTTTGGGGACCTGGGCCCTGCCCCAGGGAACATGTATCAGTGCAAAAAAAGTTTTAAAAACGTCAGTTTTTTCAGGAGCAGTGATTTTAATAATGCTTAAAGTGGAAAAATAAAAGTGAAATATTCCTTTAAATATCGTACCTGGGGGGTGACTATAGTATGCCTGTAAAGTGGCGCGTGTTTCCCGTCTTTAGAACAGTCCCTGCACAAAATGACATTTCTAAAGAAATAAAAGTCATGTAAAACTGCTTGCGGCTGTAATTTAATGTCAGGTCCTGGCAATATGGATGAAAATTATTGAGAAAAACGGCATGGGTACCCCCCTAGCCCATTACCAGGCCCTTTGGGTCTTGTATGGATATTAAGAGGAACCCCGCACCCAACTTAAAAAAAGAAAAGGCGTGTGGCCCCCAGGCCATATATACTCTGAACAGCAGTATACAGGAGGTCCAAACAAGACAGGGACTGTAGGTTTGTTCTTAAGTATAATCTGTTTGTAATTTGGAACAGGTACATTTTGTAAGTGTAGCTCCAGGCAAAAAATCATATTTTAAGCTTTTTGGATAACATAGGGAAGAGTTATCATCACCCCTGTAACATTTGTTTTGCTGTCTGTGCCCCTGTTCAGAAGATTTCACCTCACTTTCTGTCCCAATGACAATTGGATTTTGAAAATGTGGGGTTATTAGGGAAACAAGGATTGGTGATAAAGCATCAGTGGAGACACCTTTTTCCCATGATAACTCTTACAGGAGAGAATTTCCCTTCCTAGGGGTAGATTTCCTCTCACTTCCTGTTGTCTCCCTCCGTTTGTAAGTAGGAGTCGTTTGTAAGTCGGATGTTTGAAAGTAGGGGACCGCCTGTATATACTATACGGCCTGCCCTATATACTCTGCAGAAAATTGGGCCTTAGGTGTTGGTGGTTCCAGAACACTGTAAGCCCTCACAGTTACTCTTGGTGGGCACTGGAACGGGCCTTGCTGTGAAATATTGTATCAAGAATTGTAATTACATGCCACTGTTAAACAGGGGCAAAAAAAATTGGGCCTTTGGTGGTGGTGGACTGGTGGTGGTGGTGCCACAACACTGTAAGCCCTCACAGTGACTCTTGGTGGGCGCAAGAACAGGTCCTGCTGTGAAATATTATATCAAGAATTGTAATTACATGCCACTGTTAAACGGGGGCAGAAAAAATTGGGCCTTTGGTGATGGCGGTGCCACAACACTGTAAGTCCTCACAGTTACTCTGGGTGGGCGCAGGAACGGGCCCTGCTGTGAAATATTAGATCAAAAATTGTAATTACACGCCCCTGTTAAACGGGGGCAGAAAAATTGGGCCTTAGGCACTGGTCGTGGTGCCACAACACTGGAACCCCTCACAGATACTCTAGTTGAGCGCAAGAACAAGCCCTGCTGCAAAATATTACAGCAAAAATTTTAACTATACGCCCCTGTTAAACAGGGGCAGCAAAATTGGACCTTAGGCACTGGTGGTGGTCCCCTGAAACAAAAATGTTCTTAGAAGCTATCAGCATGAACATTGAGGAGGAATAGGATAGTCGCTCAGCATAACAGGATAGTCACTCGGCATAGGCAGTCTTCAAGGAATCTCACATTCATAGAAAAATTATTCGGTTACATCAGCATCAGGAGCTTGGTAGCTGGTGATCCAAGACTGATTCATTTTATGAAGGTGAGCCGATCAACTGAGTCTGTGGACAGGTGCACTCTGTGATCAGTTACAAAGCCTCCAGAAGTACTGAATGTGCATTTAGAAGGAAAGCTGGATGCAGGACAGGCCAGTAGCTCAATTGCATATTGTGCAAGCTCTGGCCAGTGATCCATCCTCAACACCCAGTAACCCAGTGTATTTTCGGTTGGAAAGGTCTCCAAGTCTGAGCTTGCCCCTAGGTATTCCTGCACCATGTAAATTAGATGCTGGCGATGCCCGAGTACCTGCACAAGAAACGCTGCACCACCAAATTAAGGATGTGAGCCAAACAGGGCACATGGGTCAAGTGTCCCTGTCGGAAAGCGGAGAGGCGGTTGGTGCCATTGTCGCAAACCACCATTCCTGGCTGAAGCTGGCGTGGCGTCAACCACCTCTGAGTCTGCCCTCGCAGAGCTGACAGAATCTCTGCCCCAGTGTGGCTCCTGTCCCCTAAGCAGACCAACTCAAGCAACGCATGGCATTTTTTTGCCTGAGTGCTTGCGTAGCCCCTTGAACGCCTACAGAGCACCGCTTGTTCAGAGGAGAAATTTGCAGAGGAAGAGGCCATAGAGGAAGAAGAAGAGGAGGGGGTGGAGGAGAGAGGTGTGGCAGAATCACCACTACTAGCATTTTGGAGGCGTGGTGGCGGAACAAGCTCCAACAATACTGCATTCTTCCTAGCTGGCAGCAGAGTTACCCAGTGCGCCATGAAAGAAAGGCAACGTGCCTGTCCATGCCTGCTGGACCATGAGTCAATGGTAATATGCACCTTACCGCTGACCGCCCTGTTCAATGAGGCCAAGACATTGCCTTCCACATGCCGGAATGGCAAAAGAAATGGCGTTTGGGACTGAGGTACCACACATTCCACAAATTCATGAAAGGGAATGAAAAGGCAGCAGTTGGAGTGCTAGCAATTTAGCCAAGCTAGCATTCAGCCTCTGAGCATGTGGATGGCTGGGACCAAATTTCTTTCTATAGTTTAGCAACTGGGGTAGGGAAATTTGCCTGCTACAATCGGATATTGGTGTAGCGATAGCAGATTGCCCGCATGTACTTTAGGAGGAGCAAGGAGAGGTTCGCCTTGTTCTTTGGTGTGGGTCTTTTAAGTACTGTTGCCAACGGACTGCATGGGAGGTTAACATATGTCTGGTCAAGCATGTGGTGCCAAGCGGCTGCTGTTTTGGCCACACTTGATATGCTTCAGACATATGTTGCAAACAGCAACAGTGCGATCTGCTGCACACGTGTCAAAAAAGGCCCGCACCAAAGAACTTTTCAAAATACGTGGGGAGTCAGCAGAGCCCTGCACATGCGGAGCTCTGCTGTGTGATGCAGTCGGGTGGCTGCCCTTAAGCTGGCCCCTGGAGGGCATCCTGCCTCGTTGGAGATATGCCTCCTCTCTTCTATCAGGCACCCAATTAGAGTCAGTGACCTCATCATCCCCTCCCTTCTCGTCACTGGAGCAAACCTGGCAGTGTGCTGCAGCTGGGGGAACCTGACTGCCAGTTTCTTGTCCTTCTTGGGCACCCCCTTTCTCTGGGCTCATGTTACTGCCTTCCTCAATCTGGATACCATCATTGGAGCCTTCAAAACGCTGTGCATCCTCCTGCAGCATGTACCCGACACTGTGGTCAAACAGTTTCAGGGACTTCTCCGTGTAAGATGGTGGGGCTAGGGAAGGAGTGACTGACATTGAGCCAATGGAATAGACCACTTTGGCAGCTGCATTGGCAGGCAAACTACTCTGAGCCTGGGTGGCAGAGGATGAGGACGGCTTAGTTATTCACTCTACCAACCCTTCTGCATGTTGTGGATCAAAACGGCTAGCTGCCGAAAAAAAGGATAAGCGTGCCCCACGGCCACGTGCTGAGGATGCACCATGTCCACGACCAGCACTGTTGGCTGTAGACACAGAGCCTGCTTGCCCTCTTTTAGTGGCCTGTGAGCGTCTGCCTTTCCTTGGTGGCCTTCCAGACATGCTGTAAAATTTTATTAGCAAAACACCGCCTGAAGTTTACTATAAAAAGTACACCAGGAATGGCCTGCAGTCAGTCAGATATAGACTTGGCTAGACTAGAATGCAGTGGATATATATGTAAGAGACTGTAAATATATTTTATGCACTGCAGATCACTGAATCCCCTGCCTGCCTGCCAGCAAGTGTTTTTGAAAACGTACATCAGCAATGGCCTGCAGTCAGATATAGGCTTGGCTAGACTAGAATGCAGTGGATATATATGTAAGAGACTGTAAATATATTTTATGCACTGAAGATCACTGAATTGCCTGCCTGCCTGCAAGTGTATTTGAAAATTTACACCAGCAATGGCCTGCAGTCAGATATAGGCTTGACTACAATGCAGTGGATATATATGTAGGAGACTGTATATATATTTTATGCACTGCAGCTCACTGAATCACCTGCCTGCCTGAAAGTATATTAGTAACAGTACGCCAGGAACAGACTGCAGTCAGATATAGCTAAACTGGATACAGTGGATATATATATACACACACAAGACTGACTGTATATATATATTAAATACACTGCAGCTAACTGAATCACCTGCCTGCCTGAAGTATATTAGAAAGAGTACACCAGGAACAGACTGCAGTGAGATATAGCTAAACTGGATACAGTGAAGATTATATATATGTAGGAGACTGTGTATATATAGTTTATGTACTGCAGCTCACTGAATCACCTGCCTGCCTGAAAGTATATTAGTAACAGTACGCCAGGAATGGACTGCAGTCAGATCTAGCTAAACTGGATACAGTGGAAATATACACACACAAGACTGACTATATATATATATATATATATATATATATATATATATATAAAATACACTGCAGCTAACTGAACCTGCCTGCCTGAAGTATATTAGAAAGAGTACACCGGGAACAGACTGCAGTGAGATATAGCTAAACTGGATACAGTGGATATATATATATATATATATATATATATATATACGAGACTGACTGTATATATGTATTAAATACACTGCAGCTAACTGAATTACCTGCCTGCCTGAAGTATATTAAAAAGAGTAAACCAGGAACGGACTGCAGTCAGATCTAGCTAAACTGGATACAGTGGAGATTATATATACATATACATATATATATACATATATATATATATACACATATACATGCACACATATACACACAAACATATATATATAAATATATATGTATATATATATAATAAATACACTGCAGCTAAGTGAATCACCTGCTCAATCTAAATTAAATGACACTCTCTCGGTCAACGCCAGCAACACACTACACAGGGCCGACGTGCTGGTGGTCTTATATAGTGTGGGGCGTGGACTTAACCGCCTGAGCCATAATTGACCAAAGGTACCCTTCCTTTGGCCAATTATGGCTCTCTTTGCAGACGTTACTGTGATTGGCCAAAGCATGCAGGTAGTGCATGCTTGGCCAATCAGCAGACAGCAATGCACTGCGCTCCTGCAGTGCATTATGGGCTGTTATGCGCCGCTCAAATTTGGCACGAACGGCCCATAATGTTCATTTTTTGACGAACAGCCAATGTTTGAGTCTAACTCATGTTCGACCTGAACAGAAAGCTCATCCCTAGTCCCTAATCCTACAGAAGTGTGGTTGCTTCGTTTTACCCATGTAAAACGCTCCACAGCAACACTTCATTAAATAAACAGTGCCAACCGATTGGCAAGTTGTTCTACGTCTAGGGGTCCATGTGGTGCTGTTGGGGAGGGGGACACTAACATCTCTCAGAATAAAGGAGCAATAGTTGCATTTGCCACATGGGTATATACCAGGGATATTGTTCCTCCCTGGATCATCACATTTGTGGTGGCTAGCCACTAAAGTGTTCCTGAAGGATCTTGATCTCTTGTACGTGATCTCGGGATAAGGTTTAATATATTTGGTAATTTTCTGGTCCACCGTGGCAAAACTGTCTCCAAATAATAAAGCTTATTTGAAAAACTTCCTTTGGATAAAACTGACTGGGAGCCTAGAGATACAGTACATCAGACGGCATCAGTTGCCTGACCAGATGGCAGCGAACTCTATAATTCTCTAGATATACTAACAGCAAACAAATAAAAAATATATATTCGCAAGCAGTGCCATGCACACTAAAAAGAGTGCAAAACCTGTAATGCTGCAGGGATTTGATTCTATATATATATCTGCCTCTGTTGCCAACACTATCTGTTGGTCCAAGAACTCATAAGGAAGGGAGGGGGGCCTACAACCATTCACAGTCATCACTGATGCAATCTAGAGATATAAATCAAAAATTTGCTGAAATGTACAGTGGGGCAAAAAAGTATTTAGTCAGCTACCAATTGTTCAAGTTCTCCCACTTAAAAAGATGAGAGAGGCCTGTAATTGTCATCATAGGTATACCTCAACAATGAGAGACAAAATGTGGAAACAAATGCAGACAATCACATTGTCTGATTTTTGAAAGAATTTATTTGCAAATTATGGTGGAAAATAAGTATTTGGTCATCTACAAACAATCAAGATTTCTGGCTCTCACAGACTTGTATCTTCTTCTTTAAGAGGCTCATCTGTCCTCCACTCATTACCTGTATTAATGGCACCTGTTTGAACTTGTTATCAGTATAAAAGACACCTGTCCACAACCTCAGTCACACTCCAAACTCCACTATGGTGAAGACCAAAAACAAAATTGTAGACCTGCACCAGGCTGGGAAGACTGAATCTGCAATAGGCAAGCAGCTTGGTGTTAAGAAATCAACTGTGGGAGCAATAATTAGAAAATGGAAGACATACAAGACCACTGATAATCTCCCTCAATCTGGGGCTCCACGCAAGATCTCACCCCGTGTGGTCAAAATGAGGAATGACCTGCAGAGAGCTAGGACCAACGTAACAAAGGCTACCATCAGTAACACACTACACCACCAGGGACTCAGATCCTGCAGTGCCAGATGTGTCCCCCTGCTTAAGCCAATACATGTCCTGGCCCGTCTGAGGTTTGCTAGAGAGCATTTGGATGATCCAGAAGAGGATTGGGAGAATGTCATATGGTCGGATGAAACCAAAGTAGAACTGTTTGGTAGAAACACAACTTGTCATGTTTGGAGGAGAGAGAATGCTCAGTTGCAACCAAAGAACACCATACCTACTGTGAAACATGGGGGTGGCAACATCAGGCTTTGGGGCTGTTTCTCTGCAAAGGGAACAGGACAAATGATCCGTGTACATTAAAGAAGAAATGGGGCCATGTATTGTGAGATTTTGAGTGCAAACCTCCTCCCATTAGCAAGGGCATTGAAGATGAAACGTTGATGAAGCATGACAATGATCCCAAACACACCGCCCGGGCAACGAAGGAGTGGCTTCGTAAGAAGCATTTCAAGGTCCTGGAGTGGCCTAGCCAGTCTCCAGATCTCAACCCCATAGAAAACCTTTGGAGGGAGTTGAAAGTCCGTGTTGCCCAGCAACACCCCCAAAACATCACTGCTTTAGAGGAGATCTGCATGGAGGAATGGGCCAACATACCAGCAACAGTGTGTGACAACCTTGTGAAGACTTACAGAAAACGTTTGACCTCTGTCATTGCCTACAAAGGATATATAACAAAGTGTTGAGAACTGAACTTTTGATATTGACCAAATACTTATTTTCCACTATAATTTGCAAATAAATTCTTTCAAAAATCAGACAATGTGAATGTCTGGATTTGTTTCCACATTTTGTCTCTCATAGTTGAGGTATACCTATGATGACAATTACAGGCCTCTCTCATCTTTTTAAGTGGGAGAACTTGCACAATTGGTGGCTGACTAAATACTTTTTTGCCCCACTGTAATTTACCATATTGGCTGTGTAATGATCTATGGCCGTTTAGTCTGTGCAGACATACCTGTAATCCGTCATAAAGGTGTGAGGCTCCCAGGGACACCAACAACATGGCTTCCGCCACATGAGCCCTTATATACCCCTCCCCATGATGACGCAATGCAGGTGCAAAAGGAGAGGGGCTGCATGACGGGGAGGAAACCAAGCCACACATTGTGGCAACAGCCAGTGGGCAGAGACAGAAAGCCTGTCACGTACCTTACAGCGGAGCCCGAAATGATGAGGGTGGCCTCTTGTACGGTTCCGGTCCAAGCACCCCTTGTGGTGGGTACAGGGAGTGCGAGGGCAACGAAAGGGTGCAGGTGCCTGCAGGTAGGAGGCTGGAACTTGGAGATATAGGAACCTCTGCTGAGGAGATGTGGAAACTGATCACCAAACTTGTTCAGCGGGAGCCGGATCAGGATCAACTGCAGAATCAGGAACAGGCAGGAGTCGGCAACAGGCTGGCAGCGGGGTACCAAGTCAGAAGGCAAAACCGTAGTCAGGAACAGGCAGGGGTTGGCAACAGACGGGCAGCAGGGTACAGAATTAGGAGGCAGAGCCGTAATCAAAAGTTCAAGCCAAGGTCAGTATTGCAAGTAGAGGCAGGTTCAGCAGGCAGGGGAGATCCAAGAGAATGGTCAGATGATAGCCGGGTTTTCAGGAACAGGGTCAATCAGGCAGAGTAACAACAGGAACACAGGAACAAGCTGAAGACAATCCAGCACTGATGCTAGGCAGACTCTCTGTTTATATAGGGTGCTGTGTGCCAGGATTGGCGCCAGCGTACGTGCGTACGCGCATTAGCAACTTAGCACATTGGCGCATGCGCGTTAGCATATTAGCGCTTTGGCACTCGCAGACGCGCGTTAGCATTCGCATAGTGGTGCCATTGTGCATGCCCACCCTGGATCTCATTTGCCTCTGGCTATGGTTCCGTGCATGCACCTTGGCACTAGCAGAACGAGGATTGGCAGCTGCTGCATGGAGACGGGTGCTTGCTGTGTGAGTTCTCTGACAAAGCCCATATAGCCGCACCCCAGGGCGGGGTCAACGGTGAGGCACCATCAAGCAAAATGGCCAGATTAGCCACACATTAGCCACATATCAGCCTGTGGTTCACTTACCGAGAATGCCAGTTAGATCATAGATGAGTATCTATATCCTCATGTTAAGGGACTCTTTTTTCCATGTAAAGGACACAATTGAACTACTAAAAATCGTTAATGGACTACATGTCCCAAATGGAGCTTGGCTAGTGTCTATAGAAATTGAGGCCCTGTACATTCCACACACACACACACAAGGTGTACAATACGTGAATTCCTTGATGAACGTGATTTAGACTCTCGTAAATACAATGATTTTATTGCAAAAATGCCCAGTTTCATTCTTACTCATAATATTTTTGTTTTCAAAGGTTCCCACTACCTCCAGGTGCAGGGGGTTGCTATGGGGGCAATATGTGCTCCCTCATATGCCAACCTGTACCTGGGGGGGTGGGAACATGACTTTTTTGCTGAGGAATAAAGGATAATGGAAATCAATAAGATCCTATTTTGGCACTGCTATATAGATGATGTCTTTATGGTATGGGCAGGATTAAAGGATGAACTAACCAAGTTTCTAGACAGTTTACAGTATAACACCTATAACCTTAAGTTCACGCACAGTTATGATCAGGAGAAAATTCCTTTTTTTAGATGTAGAGATTTTCATAAATGAGGCAAGGCTCCTCTGTTCTACATTGTACAGGAAACCCTCAGCTGGAAATACTCGGTTGCATGCGACCAGCTCGCATCCAGAACAACTTATTAAAAGCATTCCTTATAGTCAAAGGTGTCACGGAACGTCCCACACTCCGCTTGAGTGCTTCCGTCAGTATACCGCTTCCTAAGTTCTGGAACACGAGTCCAATGGATCTGGTTATAGGAACCCCCAAGAACTAGACAACACCAGTCTTGGAGTACATCAGGACTAACTCTTTATTTGAGATCTCACACACATTTATACACTAGGATGACTAAAAGCTAACCTAATTAACATAAGCTAATTTACTATTAAATTTACCCAGACCAGATGACTCAGAGACATGACCTGTAGGACAGACTTGTGGGCACCGAGCTTCACACAGTAGTATAATAGCAGTAGCTAATTACAATTAACAATACAAACATAACCTAATTACCTAATTAACATAAACACAGGTAGTTGGAGTTGATGACATCAGCATCTCCTCACAGGATGTGTCCCAACAGAATGAATCAGTCTTATCAGCAGGGGGCTGCTGGAGGAATCCCCCCTCCCTCTTCAGGGACACAAATCCACAGCAAGGAGTCCCCAACAGAATCAAACAACATACAATATATACATATATACACGACTGAGTCCGATCAGCACAGTTCAGACCGGACCTCCAATTCACCCCACAAAGAGCATCGTTCCATTGAAAACCCAGGGCTCATAATCAAAAGGCAAGAGGCTCGCACCCAGTCCTCTCCAACAGCCTCTGTCCCGGCTAGGTCTGTCACAAAAGGAAATACAATAAATTCATAGTATCTATGTTGGACTCTATCCTGAGACATAACGTCTTCTTGTACAGATGCTCCCACTACCTCCAGGTGCAGGGAGTGGCTATGAGGACATGTTGTGCCCCCTCTTACGCCAACCTGTCCCTGGGGGAGTGGGAGAAAGACTTTCTATCGAGCGTTCAGACATCTATGTATACACAGCATATTGTCATGTGGCAAAGATACATAGACGACTTGCTGTTGATATGGGATGGTCCAGAGAGTAAATTGAGTAGTCTTGACAGAATGAATTGTAATGATTTCAACCTCTTTTTTACAATGACCTATGATCGATGTAAGGTCGACTTTTTGGATGTAAAGTATCCTCAAAGATGGAAATGGCAAACTAACAAGCAAATTATTTAGGAAGGACACTGCTGGCAACACCTTGTTGAATGCCAACAATTTCCATCTGAAGTCTTCCATCTGAAAAAAAACGATACCCTTTAGCCAATTTCTGCGCATCATGTGGAGATGTGGACTTCCAATTGGAAGCCGATGCACTCACTAATAGATTGTCGGCAAGAGGTTATACATGTTTAAAAAAGGCCTTTAATCGCGTTAAAAACACTAAAAGAAAAGATCTTATTTTCAAACATAAAGAGAAAAAGGAGGAAGATAGTATCACTAGAATTATATTACGGTACTCCAATGAACATGTTAAAAAAAGATCTTCACCAAATAATGGCCAATCCTTACCGAGGACACAACTTTGGGGAACCTAGTGACCAAAAATCCACAGATTGCATATAGAAAAGCTGAATCGATCAGTGGGAGACTTGTGCAGAGTGAATAAAGAGGGGACTCTATTTTGCGCCTTGGCCAACATGTAGCCAAGGGGCATAATTACAGAATGCCCAAAGTTAACTTCACCGTCCTTGACAGAATCCACATTCCCCCTGAAGGGGGGGGGTTGGAAAAAGATTCTACTCCAGCGCGAAATGTGCTGGATTAGACATCTTAATGCCACAACACCACCAGGCCTCAATGAATGTGAAAGTTTTAGACCCTTTCTTGAAGCCTTCTGTTCAGGAAAAACAGACTAGCCTCATGCAACGTGACCTTTTTCTGTGTCTTTTCCCTTATTTTCTCTTTTGACAATTTTCATTCATAATTTATTTTTATTTTCTATTTTTTATTATTATTTTTTCATTTTCAATTTGTCATTTTTTTCATTCATGTCCTTTCATTGATAATGTTACCTTGGCTTTAATGGTAAGGATAAATGATTATTCTGGACAGGATTTCCTTTCCTTTGTATCCTGTATGTTTAAGGTTTTTTCATTTCACTTTAATGGTCTAGATTAGGATGTTGCGTTTTTGGGTTTAATCTTTACACACATTTATATATAGTGTTCTATTTTGGACATATAGGAACTGAGTTTGGTTAATTATATGGCAAATATATTTTGTAATAGCAAGGGCACTGCTGAATTTTGCACAAGAGACCTTGTGTAAGAGAACTATCATTGCGCTCCGGGTGCACTCGCGCACGCACTTGCATAAAGAACTCGGCAGATCGCAGATGTGCCAATGCGCGTGCGTAAAGGAGTGTGCGCATCCGTTGGAGCGTGTCCACGCTTCCCTTTGGTGCCAGATGGCCTATTTAAGGGGCGCACTGATTTCAGACAGATGCTGACCAATCTTCAGCTGTTCCTGTACCTGTATCCCATTACCTGCCTGTTACCTGTTGCTGAACCTTGGCTTTCCCTGACCTTGCTGCTGAACTCTCCTACACTTCTGATTATTGGTTCCTGATCCCGGCTTCCTATTTGACCCTGCTCTTGCCTGATGTCTTTGTACCTTGCTGCCAGCCTGCTACTGAACCCGGCTATCCTTGTGACTACGTTCCTGTCTCCTGTTTGGCTCTACTCTGCCTCCCGGGTATCTGCAACTACGTTCCTGGGACCTGCTGTGACTTTCTGCCTTCCAAGAGTCGCATCCTCTGCTTCAAGCATCCAGGGCTACATCTGCAGGCACTCGTGTTCCTCCTGTCCCTTGGTTCCTTCTGTCTCCTTGCGGACTTCATCACTTCAGACTCCAACCAGGTACGTGACACCTTGAATCCTATTTATCATCTGCCTATTTTTCCTTTAATTGCATTAGGAACCATGGAATTTCTTCCTTTCATGTGCCTATGTGCTACATACAGATCTTCCCCTTTTTTGTCCCCATTGTGGCTGCCATCCTGGTCTTTGGATGTTGTCATCGTGGAGACAGGATGTGATGCGGCAATACGGAGCGTAGATCTGACGTGATCACGCACGTCAAACTGACATGACCAGCATCATTCTCCCACGCATGTGCAGTACATAGGAACGCCGGAAATGTCAGCTGGTGCCATTCCTTCTTTATAATTGCAGGGTATGGACATTCCACCCGCTGTGATCCAATACCTTAGGATCACCAGCAGCACATTAGCATCCTGCAATAGATCACAGCCAGCGCGTTCACCCGTATATTGGGCCTACCTTTCTAAATGCAAGATTGGAAGAAGTTTTTTACAAGTAAGTCCATTTTGGATCTAGGTATCTACTGGGCCAGCCTTTTAGTGAACATCATGTAGGTTGACCCAGTATCCCACGGAATAGATACTAATTAGCTTCCCGAGGGATTGATCATCATTTTTTGTTTGTTTTTTCTTTTTCCTTTCTGCAGTGCAACTTTCATCTCCCTTTGGGTCATTACAAAGCTGGGCTTTTTTGGTGGGTCTCTGTAGCTTGTGATGAGTACATGATATAATGACATGTGGTTCTCTTGGCATTTCAAGGAGTGCTTTTGCTAAGAAAATTCAAACATTGTAAGTGTATATGTGGGTATGCATGTATGTATATGGACATATGCATGTCCATATACAGTCATATACAATATATATTGTGTTTTTCAATTTAAATTGTTTTTTTTCAGAAGTGGTATTATTCCCTGAAGAAGATTTGCATATTTCGAAACGCGTTCGATATCCCCATCTACTCTATCTCATTGTAATTTATTGATGAAGAAACAGCAAGTAGCTGGGGACTACCACTTTATGATCATATTCAATTTCATGTAATGTGATATTATCACTTGCTGTCGTGTCTTTTTTACTTCCAATTTGGAATTTTATTCAATTCTATAAAAATTGTAATTCTTCTAATAAAAATATGTATGTTTATAAAAACAATGTATCTTTTTCAATTGCCATTAAAATCCCACAATTTGAGGTTCATTTTTATATTCTACTTCAAGGGATGATGGCAATTACATATATAGCCATATGAGTCTTTAATCCTATAGTCAATTCCTTAGACTGAGACGTAATTGTACATTGGACAAAGACTTCCAGAGGGAAGCTAACATGTTACGAGAATGCCTTTGAGGGGCTACAGTAAGACATGTCTTAGAAAAGCTTTCAACAAAGTGAAAATTCAGGATAGACATTCTTTGATTTACAAACCTAGAAAGGCCACACAAACAACATCTACGAGAATAATTACTAGGTACAACAGGCAACATGGGAAGGTACGTTCTATATACAAAAAGTTCTGGTACCTCCTCACGGCAGACCAGATAATTTACCTAATCCAGAGATCACGTTCAGGAGATCAAGATCCCTCAGGGACACTTTAGTGGCTAGCCACCACAAATGTGATGATCCAGGAAGGAACATACCCATGTGGCAAATGCAACTATTGCTCCTTTATTCTGAGAGGTGTAAGTGTCCCCCTCCCCAACAGCACCACATGGACCCCTAGACATAGAGCAACTTGCCAATGGGTTGGCGCTGTTTATTTCATGAAGTGTTGCTGTGGAGCGTGACCAGTCTTCTGTAGGATTAGGGACCATGTTTCTCTAATTTCCAAACGTAAAATGGAAAGGCCCATAAGTAGGCATGTAGGACTGTATCATAATTTTAACCTCAAATCGATCAGATTTTTTGCCCTGGAACACATTCCTCCCCATGAACGAGGGGGAGACATTGATAAAAAAACTATTACAGTTAGAAACTAGATGGATCTATTTGCTAAAAGCAACTAGATATCCTGGATTGAACGAGAGAATCGGTTACAAACCATTCCTGTAATCACCCATCCAATCAATTTACCGTCTCTATTACATTGGTCCTTTAGGCCCTACTGGGACTCCAATATACCATCTTTGTCCTTCCCTGTTTATTCAGGATTTGTCTGTTGAACTTTAGATCGGGCAATTGCTACCGTGTAATGTAGCTCGTTTGTCTCATTTTTTTCTTTGGCTTGTATCTGTTGGACTTTTTACAAATAAAGGCTATATTCCGGAGTGCGGGTGTCCAGAACTTCCTTTTTGCTTCATGTTGCTATATGCTTAGCCGGCACCTGGTAGTCCAGTTCTGAGGAGAGTTCTATATCCACATTTCCACCTTGAGCGGTGATCACTTTCCCTTACCATGTAATGTCTGTTTTCTCTTTTGTGCAGAGGGATATTCACACCATATAGTCTGTGTCGTGTCATGTATTAATATTATGGTTTATGGTGGTTTTAAGGTTTGTCCTGATATGTATTTGTTCATGATTGCACTTATGCATTTGGCAAGGTCCAAGAATTTTTTCCATACCCTATCAATCTAGGGCTGGATATACACAATATCAAATATATTTATATTTTTTTCAATTTGATCGATCACATGCTTTGGGCATGTACATTTACATTGGAGTGACGCCTGTGGGGGATTGCTCCGTTCAACTTGGTTGTCCATCCGCCTAGTGGATCCCCGTATGGATGCCCAAGCGCGTCCATGGAGCCTGGCCTCACTATATGGTGTCAGGTATTTGGGCCCTCTCCATTGTTTTGGGGCACCCATGCACGCCCTCCTTGAGGGACTGTGATTGGCTTGGGGGTTCCGGCTTCCTGCCGTATCACCTTCTGTGGCTAATCTGGCCATTTGGCTTGATGGTGCCTCCCCATCAGCCCCGCCCTGGGGTGTGGCTGTGCGGGGTTTCTGTCTCTGTCCACTGGCTGTTGCCACAGTGTGGCACAGTTTGGGGGCTTGGTTTCCTCCCTGTCATGTGGTTCCTCCCCTTTTGCATCCCTGTTGCGTCATCATGGCGCGACGCTCGCATCGGGTGGGAGCCATGTTGTTGGTGTCCCTGGGAGCCTCACACCGTTATGATGGATTACAGGTATGTCTGCACAGACTAAACGGCCCCCGACTCAAAATCAGATGAGACAGACTGAGCAGGAAAAGGCAGAGGATACCAAGGACTCTAGGACCGCCGTCAATGCATTAATGGGGAGCTGGGGTTCCAAGGGTCCTGGCACCTCCATGTGGGGGTCAGTGGGGGACATGTGACCCTGAGGCTCTATAGGATAAGTAGGACACCACAGCAGCAAAAAGTTTTGACACCGCTATGGACCCCCCCACCCCACACTCAGGGCACTTGCTAGCAGAGAGAGAGGGACCTCCAAGGACTCACCATTGCCAGCTGGAGAAGCACCGTATGTTCAGACCCAGCAGCTCGCCATGTGTGCTAGCAGTCCCTATATCCCGGAAGGAAGAATACCAGCGCACGGCTCCGCCTGTCTCCAGCATCATGCCAGACCAAGGGAAAATGGCCGCTGTGATCTTACAGACTACCAAATCATTGCCGCCGGCCGAAGACTAAACAAAACAAAGAGAAAATGGCTGCCATGATGTCACGGGCCACACAAACATGGCCGCTGGCCGGAGATCAAACCAAGGGAACATGGCCGCCGAACGCTGCTAAATGCTGGCAGACTGTCTGACTGAGCCACACAGGAGTCTCTAATCAACTGCACTGTGCCCTCTGCACTGGGACCCCCCAACAGACCCCAGGTACTGTACGCCACACCACTTGACAAGAAGTAAAAATGAAGGCACACCAGCCTTGTGCATTAACCTTAGATAGATTTATTAAAAAAACAAAGAAAAACTACTCACAAGCATGTGAAAGTAAACTGCAATATAGAAGCCTTTAAAGGATGGGAATCGGTCTAGTAGCCACAGTCTCTAGATAAAGAAAGAGGACATAGAAACCACCGCAGACTGACGTGTTTCGAAGGATAACCACCTTCCTCAGAGCTGGGAACATCCACGGAGGGAAGAGAGAGCCCAGCTTAACTGAAGGATTAGGATGGGAGGAGGGAACCTGCAGGCAGGTCCGACCATTCCTGCAGGGTACCGGCGTCCACCAGACCCCCACCCCACACAAAGGAGGAGAGGAGGGACTGTACTTAGCTCTCCATGAATGTGGGTATCCCTCCAGACAGAACCTCTCTCCACCGAAGTGCGGGGCTGTCGGCCAGGGACCAAAGCCCAGTCATATGCCCAGTCATATGCGACCCTGTGAGACTTTTAAATCGCAGGCCAGCCTCTGTTCGTTGAGGCTATGCCGACCTAGGGCGTAGCTGCGGTCTGCACGTGCTTGCTGGCTGGACTGGAGGGACCACTGGATCTAAATTATCCAGCCTGTCGCCCAGCCGTCAGTTGAGTGTAGATCTCCCAAGAGAAAAAAGGCAAAAAGATGCATGGAAGGAGAGAAAAGCAAACATTGCTAGTACCAAAAGATCCCAGCAGGGAGCCTAGGTCTTTACTCCTGACTAAACAGAAACAAACGGAATGCCTATAGCAAAGAGGGTGTTATATACCAGCTGAGGACGGCCCATTGACGTAAACAAGTTTTTTTGTTCTGCCTATTCCTACTCCTGCAGAAGGCGATATAACCCTATAGTCTCTATACCCTATACCTATCCCAATGCACCTTCAGTGTCACTTACAATTCTACTTCCTCCACTCCTCTTCTCTTCTATGTCAGGGTCCCCCAAGGTTCTGTTCTTGGACCTCTTTTATTTTCAATCTACACCTCTTCTCTGGGTCAGCTGATAGCCTCTCACGGCTTTCAATATCATTTCTATGCTGACGACACACAAATCTATCTCTCCACCCCTCAACTCACTCCATCAGTCTCCTCACGCATCACTAACTTACTAACCGACATATCTGTATGGATGTCAAACTACTTCCTCAAACTCAACTTGTCCAAAACCGAGCTTATAATATTTCCTCCCTCACGTGCCTCTTCCCCTGACTTGTCTGTCAAGAGCAATGGCACAACCATCCACCTGTCCCCACATGTCAGGGTTCTAGGTGTTATCCTGGATTCTGAACTCTCCTTTCGGCCCCACATCCAATCACTTTCCAAAGCTTGCCGCCTCAACCTCCGCAACATCTCTAAACTACGTCCCTTTCTAACCAATGAAACCACAAAGCTCCTGATTCACTCCCTGGTTATCTCTCGCCTCGACTACTGCAACTCCCTCCTCATTGGCTTACCTTTGAAAAGACTATCCCCCTTCAGTCCATCATGAATGCTGCTGCCAGACTCATCCACCTTACAAACCGCTCAGTGTCTGCTACCCATCTCTGCCAATCCCTCCATTCGCTGCCACTCGCCCAACAAATTAAATTCAAAATACTAACAATAAGTTACAAAGCCATCCACAACTCTGCCCCAGCTACATCACTAGCCTAGTCTCAAAATACCAACCTAATCGCCCTCTTCGTTCCTCCCAGGACCTCCTGCTCTCTAGCTCCCTCTTAACCTCCTCCCATATCCACCTCCAGGACTTCTCCCGAGCCTCGTCCATCCTCTGGAATTCCCTACCCCAATCTGTCAGACTGTCTACAAATGTATCCACTTTTAGGCGATCCCTGAAAACTTTCCTCTTCAGAGAAGCCTATCCTGCCTCCATCTAACAACTGCACTATTTTCTCCATTAGCTCATCCCCCACAGCTATTACCCTTTTGTATGACTTGACCCTCCCTCCTAGATTGTAAGCTCTAATGAGCAGGGCCCTCTGATTCCTCCTGTATTGAATTGTATTGTACTTTTACTGTCCTCCCTAATAATGTAAAGCGCTGCGTAAACTGTTGGCGCTATATAAATCCTGTATAATAATAATAATAGTCAAGATTAATGGAGCACTGTGTCCATCTATGAACTAAAAGACAAATACCATTGCTGACGTTAACATGAACCAACGCGTCTATGGCATTTACGTGCATTTCTGACATGTTTAACCACTTGCCGACCGCCTCACGACGATATACGTTGGCAGAATGGCACAGGCAGGCAAAGTAACGTATGGGTACGTTACTTGCCTCCCGCGGGCGGGGTTTCCGATCGGACCCCCCCGGTGCACGAGGCGGTCGGAATCGTTCCCTGAGCGATCCAAGGTGAGGGGGAGGCCACCCCCTCGCGATCGCTCCCAGCCAATGACAATCTTCCTCTGCCTCTGTAATGTAAACAGCGGCAGAGGAAGTGATGTCATCTCTCCTCGTGTCGGTCTTTTTCGTTCCGGCGCTGAGGAGAGAAGACATCCAAGTAAGTGCACCAACACGACACGTACAGTAGAACACGCAGGAAAACTTTTCACCCCCCGATCACCCCCCCTGTACCAGTGACACCAATAGCAGTTTTTTTTTTTTTACTGATTATTGCATTGGTGTCAGTTTGTGACAGTTAAAAATGGTAGGGCAGTTAGTGTTAACCCGCTTTATGTCTAGGATACCCCCCTAACCCCCCCGAATAAAGGTTAACCCCTTGATCACCCCCCCGTCGCCAGTGTCACTAAGAAATTGTTTTTCTGATCGCTGTATTAGTGTCATTGGTGATGCTAGTTGGGGAGGTAAGTATTTAGGATCGCCATCAGCGTTTTATAGCGTCAGGGACCCCCATATACTACCTAATTAAGGTTTTAACCCCTTGATTGCCCCCTAGATAACCCTTTCACCAGTGATCACCGTATAACTGTTACGGGTGATGCTGGTTAGTTAGTTTATTTTTTATTGTGTCAGGGCACCCGCCGTTTAATACCTAATAAAGGTTTAACCCCCTGATCGCCCGCCAGGTGATATCCGTTAAGTTTTAGGGTCAGATAGGGTCTGCGGCGCCCAGGCAGTGTCAGGTTAGTGCCAGTACCGCTAACACCCAGGCACGCAGCATACGCCTCCCTTAGTGGTATAGTATCTGATCAGATCTATACTAGCGTCCCCAGCAGTTTAGGGTTCCCAAAAACACAGTGTTAGTGGGAGCAGCCCAGATACCTGCTAGCACCTGCCTTTTGCCCCTCGGCCCAGCCCAGCCCACCCAAGTGCAGTATCGATCGATCACTGTCACTTACAAAACACTAGACACACATAACTGCAGCGTTCGCAGAGTCAGGCCTGATCCCTGCGATCGCTAACAGTTTTTTTGGTAGTGTTTTTTTAGTCGCCAACAGTCAGGAGCTTTTTTACCTGTGAGTCTCACTAGTGTACCACTAAATTTAGAGCCCAAAATGGCAAATTGAAGGTACACTAGTGAACAGGCCTACATGTTTCTGAGCATGACAGCTAGTGAAGAGGAAGTCACTCATCTGTCAGATTCAGGCTCAGAATACGATCCTGTAGAGGACAGCGGCTCCATGACAGATAGCTCTGATGACGGAGTTGTGGTCCCAGCCAAGGTCAGGCGTACCAGACCCCGATCTTCTTCTGCTGTTATTGAGGTGCAAGAATCCCAGGTCCCTCGTACGGAGCAGAGCAGTACTAGCGCCGCTATTCCTTCTGGTGAACTGGCAAGCACCAGCGGCCTAGTACACCCTGGTCATAGTCAATCCAGCACTGCAGTAACACTTGATGACGTGGTGAGTCCCATAAGTGCAGTTCAAGCTGGTGAGGTGGCAAGCACAAGTAGTGTCCCACTGCCAACAAGAAGAAGAAGAACACAGGCCCGTCGTGCCCATAGTGCCCTTCCTGCTGCATTCGCCAATCCTAATTGGGAACCCACCACTTCTGCAGCACCCGTACTTCCCCCATTCACTGGCCAACCCAGCATTCAGGTGGAAACAGTTGATTTTACGTCACTTGATTTTTATTTGCTGTTTTTCACCGAAGATCTCCATAGATCTATTGTGGACCAATGCAATTTGTATGCTGGTCAACACATTGCCACTATTCCCCAGTCCTCCCTTGCCAGAGATTGGAAACCAATTACGGTTTCCAA
Organism: Lithobates clamitans; assembly: GCA_037952925.1. Lineage (NCBI taxonomy): Eukaryota > Metazoa > Chordata > Amphibia > Anura > Ranidae > Lithobates > Lithobates clamitans. Next base: position 3,817,262 of record JBBGZY010000354.1, on the reverse strand, counting down.
ATTTAAGATCTTTCTGGGCCTTTCCCTCAACATGGGCATAACTAAAAAGAGTGAGTTGCTGTCATATTGGTCCACTGACCCAATTCACCATATGCCCTTGTTCTCTGCCTCCATGACCAGGGAACTCTGTCGTCCTGGTGGAGACCCTGGATACGATTGGCTCTCCAAAATTCGGCCCCTCGTAAACCACTTCAACCAATGTTTTGCAGACTTGTTTACGCCCCATCAAGTTGTCTGCGTTGATGAGTCCCTAATTAAGTTTTCTGGCCGCTTGTCATTCAAACAGTACCTTCCCAGCAAGCGTGCCAGATACGGGGTCAAGATGTATAAGCTCTGTGACAGGGCCACAGGCTATACATGTAGTTTTATCGTTTACGAGGGCAAAGATAGTCACGTAGAGCTGACAAACTGCCCTGACTACATAGGAAGCGCTGGCAAGATTGTGTGGGACTTGGTGTCACCCTTATGAGGAAAGGGGTACCACTTGTACGTGGACAATTATTACACGAGCGAGCCACTTTTTAGTCACCTGTTTGATCATCAGATTGGAGCATGTGGCACCGTGCGATCTAATCACCGGGGCTTTCCCCAGCGGCTTGTAGATTCCCGTCTTAGGCTGGGGGAGAGAGCCTGCTTGCAGTGTAATAACTTGCTCGATATGAAGTGGAGGGATAATAAGAATGTTTTCGTTCTTACCTCCCTTCATGCAGACACGACGGTCCAAATTACTACGGTGACTGGTGTTGTGGAGAAACCCCTCTCTGTCCATGAATATAACCTTAACATGGGAGGGGTGGACCTCAACGACCAGTTGTTGGCGCCGTACCTAATTGCCTGTAAGGCCAGACGCTGGTACAAGAAAGTGTCTGTTTATTTATTTCAATTGGCTTTGCTGAATGCTCAAGTGCTATACAGAGCTTCAGGACGGACTGGATCCTTCCTTAAATTCCAGGAAGAGATCGTCAGAGCCCTTCTGTTTCCAGACGGTGCTCCACCTCACCTTCCCCAACCAAATGCAGTAAGCCAGCTGCATGAGAGGCATTTTCCTTATCTCCTCCCGAGTACCCCTACCCAACGAGCCCCCCAAAGAAGATGTCGTGTCTGCAGCAAGCACGGATATAGGCGTGACACCCGCTATTATTGTCCCTCCTGTCCTGACAATCCTGGTCTTTGCATTGGTGAATGTTTTGAACGCTACCATACACTAGTTGAGTATTAGCGTAGGGTACAGCACTGCACAGACTAGGACACACTTTCACAGGGTCTCCCAAGATACCATCGCATTTTGAGAGACCCGAACCTGGTACCAGTTACAAAAGTTATAGTTAAAAAAAAAGTGTAAAAAAACAAAAAACAAAAAAATATATAAAATAACAACACCAAGTTGTTGTTTTATTGTTCTCTCTCTCTCTATTGTTCTGCTCTTTTTTACTGTATTCTGTTCTGCAATGTTTTATTGTTATTATGTTTTATAATGTTTGCTTTTCAGATATGCAATTTTTTATACTTTACTGTTTACTGTGTTTTATTGTTAACCATTTTTTTTGTTTTCAGGTATGCAATTCAGCTGCAGCGCGGATTTATTTATCTTGACAGCAACAGCGCTTGCTCCCACGATACATAAAACCGTGACTCCAGCGCTGTCGGAGGTGATTTCACCACCATAGTTACATACTTCAGCATATATGCCGAAGCATGGGGGCAGCAGGGGCAGAGGAGCGATTTGCTCCCACCTTTTGCGGGAGGATGCCCCCATGCTTCGGCATATATATATTTTAGGCACAGGTTGCGTTAAAAAATGTTTTATTTTTTACTATTTTTTTTTTATTTGCTTTGCAGGTATGGTAAGTCTTACTGTTATACTGTAATGTTACTTTGTTTTATTGTTAACCATCATTTGCTTAGCAGGTACGCCATTCAGTTGCAGCACGGATTTATTTATCTTGACAGCAACAGCGTTTGCTCCCACGATACTTAAAGCCGTGACTCCAGCACTGTAGGAGGTGATTTCACCACCACAGTTAAAAAAAAGAGCATATATGCCAAAGCATGGGGGCAGCAGGGGCGGAGGAGCGATTTGCTCCTAACTTTTGGGGCGGATGCCCCCATGCTTTGGCATGTAGAAATGGTGCATGTATGCCCATCATTAGAAGTGGGTGGATGAAGGGAGGTATTCTAATGATGGGCATACCCACCGATCAATCTCTTTTTTTTCATTCAGCCCACAGGCTGCATGAAAAAAAAGATTACAATATATGCCCAACAAGGACCAGCAACGTACTGGAATGTTGCTGAAATTTGAGTGGTTATACCAGAATGATGCCTGCAGGTTTTAGGTATCATCTTGGTATCATTCTTTTCAGCCAGCGGTCGGCTTTCATGTAAAAGAATCCTAGCAGGTAATTAGCCTCTAGACTGCTTTTACAAGCAGTGAGAGGGAATGCCCCCCCCCCTCCCAATGTCTTCCATGGCTTTCTCTGGCTCTCCTATCCCAACAGGGAACCTGAGAATGCAGCCGGTGATTTGGCCAGCTGACCATAGAGATGATCAGAGACCAGAATGGCTCCAATCATCTCTATGACCTAAGAAACCGGAAGCTACGAGCATTTCATGAATTAGATTTCGCCAGATGTAAACAGCGCCATTGGGAAATCGGGAAAGCATTTTATCACACCGATCTTGGTGTGGTCAGATGCTTTGAGGGCAGAGGAGAGATCTAGGGTCTACTAGACTCCAATATTTTCAAAAAAGAGTACCTGTCACTACCTATTGCTATCATAGGGGATATTTACATTCCCTGAGAAAACCACAAAAATGATAAAAAAAAAAAAAAAATGAAAGCAACAGTTTAAAAATAAGATAAAAAGCAAAAAAAATAAAGAAAATAAAAAGCACCCCTGTTCCCCCCTGCTCTCACATAAAGGCGAACGCAAGCGTCGTATGTAGTGTGTCGCCACTGCACGTTTGTGCGCAATTTTAAAGCATGTCGTGTTTGGTATCCATGTACTCGGCCTAAGATCATATTTTTTATTTCATCAAACATTTGGGCAATATAGTGTGTTTTAGTGCATTAAAATTAAAAAGTGTGTTTTTTCCCCAAAAAATGTGTTTGAAAAATCCCCGCGCAATTACTGTGTAAAAAAAAAAATGAAACACCCACCATTTTAATCTGTAGGGCCTTTACTAAAAAAAATATATAATGTTTGGGGGTTCAAAGTGATTTTCTTGCAAAAAAAAATACTCATGTAAACAAAAAGTGTCAGAAAGGGCTTTGTCTTCAAGTGGTTAGAAGAGTGGGTGATGTGTAACATAAGCTTCTAAATGTTGTGCATAAAATGCCAGGACAGTTCAAAATCCCCCAAATGACCCCATTTTGGAAAGTAGACACCCCAAGCTATTTGCTGAGAGGCATGTCGAGTCCATGGAATATTTTATATTGTAACACAAGTTGCGGGAATAAGACAATTTTTTTTTTTTTTGCACAAAGTTGTCACTAAATGATATATTGCTCAAACATGCCATGGGCATATGTGAAATTACACCCCAAAATACATTCTGTTGCTTCTCCTGAGTACAGGGATACCACATGTGTGAGACTTTTTGGGAGCCTACCCACGTACGGGACCCCAAAATCCAAGCACCACCTTCAGGGTTTGTAATTTTTGATTTCACTCCTCACTGCCTATCACAGTTTTGGAGGCCATGGAATGCCCAACCCCCCCCCACCAAATGACACAATTTTGGAAAGTAGGCACCCCAAGCTATTTGCTGAGAGGTATGGTGAGTATTTTGCAGACCTCGCTTTTTGTCACAAAGTTTTGAAAATTGAAAAAAGAAAAAAAAAATGAAATTTTTCTTTTCTTTCTTCATTTTCAAAAACAAATGAGAGCTGCAAAATACTCACCATGCCTCTCAGCAAATACCTTGGGGTGTCTACTTTCCAAAATGGGGTCATTTGGGGGGGGTTTTGTGCCATCTTAGCATTTTATGGACTTCAAAACTGTGATAGGTAGTGAGGAGTGAAATCAAAAATTTACGTCCTTAGAAATCCTGAAGGCGATGCTTGGTTTTTGGGGCCCTGTACGCGGCTAGGCTCCCAAAAAGTCCCACACATGTGGTATCCCCGTACTCGGGAGAAGCAGCAGAATGTATTTTGAGGTGCAATTCCACATATGCCTATGGCATGTGTGAGCAATATATCATTTAGTGACAACTTTTTGTAAAATATTTTTTTTTTGTCATTATTCAATCACTTGAGACAAAATAATAAAATATTCAATGGGCTCAACATGCCTCTCAGCAATTTTCTTTGGGTGTCTACTTTCCAAAATGGGGTCATTTGGGGGGAGGGGGGTTGTACTGCCCTGCCATTTTAGCACCTCAAGAAATGAGATAGGCAGTCAAAAACTAAAAGCTGTGTAAATTCCAGAAAATGTACCCTAGTTTGTAGATGCTATAACTTTTGCGCAAACCAAGAAATATACGCTTATTGACTTATTTTTATCAAAGACATGTGGCCGAATACATTTTGGCCTAAATGTATGACTAAAATTGAGTTTATTGGATTTTTTTATAACAAAAAGTTAAAAATATCATTTTTTTTCAAAATTTTCAGTCTTTTCCCGTTTATAGCGCAAAAAATAAAAACCGCAGAGGTGATCAAATACTATCATAAGAAAGCTCTATTTGTGGGAAGAAAAGGACGCAAATTTTGTTTGGGTACAACATTGCATGACCGCGCAATTAGCAGTTAAAGCGACGCAGTGCCAAATTGTAAAAAGTGCTCTGGTCAGGAAGGGGGTAAAACCTTCCGGGGCTGAAGTGGTTAACCTGCATTTTGGGCGCACCTCAGGATCCCCCAAAGTTTTTTATTTTCAACCTTACTGATACCTTCCACCTCACTGATATTTGCCTAACGCTTGTAAAACAAACTTTAAACGTGCCTTAAGTGCCCTGTAAATGCTACAGGTGCGTTTACAGCACATTACCATAAATTTGAATGCAAGGAGTTGACAAGCTTTAACATCTCACAGACTCGACATGTAGATTATTTTTTTCTGCAGTGACGCAAAGTGACAAGCACACGTTTTTCAAATGTGAACAGCTCTGTTTGATGTCCATATTATTCACTGCAGGCTGCTTTACTAGGCATATTAGAAGCGGCAAAAATGCACCTTTAATGCCTGCTTTTAATGCAATATGAACAGGGCCTTACTGTACTTTTTCCGTTTTTGGAGCAATATACAGAATCAGCATTCATTATTTTACATGTAGTCAAACTTTATTACAGTCTTTTTTGCATATGCTTTGTTTTCTAGGAAACTGGCAGACTGTCCTCCTCTTTTGGATATAGAGGACATGATGCATATGAAGGTCCCCGATTCCAAATGTGTTTACACCTATGTGCAAGAACTGTATCGCAGCTTGGTTGCTAAGGGGCTGGTGAAAACCAAAAAGGCTTAAGATTATCAACGCCAAATAAATGAGGTAAGCAAAGATTATTCCTTGTATATAAAAAAAAAAAAATCAGAACCTAATAAATAAACTAAAGGGACTATACTTGGTTGCGTCCTGGGCTGCCTCCGCATAGTGGTGGAATGTTTGTACATACCACTACTTTCAAAGTACAGTGGGTCAGGTTAGAAAGTATATTCACGCACTTCAAGTGCATTAAATGGATATTTCAAGATGATGGCACATGTATTTACCTAACACATCACCTTATGGTTAGTGTATGAGATGTTGTCAACCAATGCAAAGCACCACTTGACAAACCAAAACATATCTTTCATCCCTTACTCAACATCTCCCACTTTACACATATTGGGGGTTTTGGAAGTTGCAAGTGTTGTAGACCAATAGAAGGTGGAGATGTGCCGTTCCAAGTTTGACAGCAGAACAGATTTGCAGGCAACAAGTATCTGCCACGTTTAGGTTACAATAGGACCAAGTGCCATCTTTCTACCTGCTTTTATGAGTATTTTTATTTTTTTTTAATTTAACTATCATTCAAACTGTAAAATCTCTATTTGTGACTTCTATTGATTTACCAAACCTAGTTTATTGTAAAATTATTTTCAAAGTAAAACATGCTGGCTATAAAACCAAATCTTTATTCAATAATAATTAAAGTGAAACTTCACCCAAAAGGGGAAGTTTTGTTCTCCTCCCTCCCTCCTCTACCACATTTGGCATAAACATTTTTGTAGGGGGGAATGGGTATAACCCCCCCACTCTTTACCTGCAGCTTTCTGGGACATGTCATAGGTCCCAGAAGGCTGAGAGACCATTTACAAACTGTGGTGTGCAGTAGAAAGCCAGCTATTAAGCCACAAGTTGTCACTGCTGGTTTCCTACACTAAAGATGCTGGCACCTGGGACCTGAAGGTTCGTGAAGAACTAGCCCAGGTGAGACCGGCACTGGATCCCCAGACAGGTGTCATTTTTTTTCTTCTTTTTCCAGAGTGAAGAACCACTTTAAGATCTTTTAGAATAGCAATACCCATGTTGCTACACAGCACAACATAGGAATTGTTTACCATCAAAAATGTTATTACTACAGAATAACTAGATTATATAAGTACCCTGCTAAGTTATTCAGTGCACTAAAAATAATATTTCTCCAAGCATATGTGTGACAGACTCACCTGGGACAGAGGCTTTTTGAGAGGACTGAATGCCAGCCTCTTCCCTACCGATTATGGGCACTGGCATTTGGGGGAATGGTGCGCTTTGTGAGCTGTATCCCTGGGGACCCTTGAGGTGGTGGTACTTTGGATTCGGGTCCTTGTCCCCAGGACACACAGACTCTGGGGACCCTGTATTTGCCATATTAGAAATAGTGACTGATTCATACTGTTGGGACACAGACTGTGAGGAGATGCTAATATCATCAACTCCAGCCACCTGTCTGTTATCCTCTATAATGTAAATGAGTCCAGTCTGGCTTACCACAGCTTTTAAGAGTATTCCACCCATTGTTGTTTGCGCTAATTAACCCTGTGTTGATGTTTATGGTAATGTGTATTGAATAGTCAGTGAGCTAGGAGACGTAAAGTCTTACCCTGAAAGGTCATGTCTCTGAGTCACCTAGTCTGGATAAAGGATTAGATAATTAGCTCATGTTAATTAGGTTTCTGGGTACAGTTTTATTGTAAGCCTGCTGTATATATTTGGGTGTCATCTCAAATAAAATAGTCCATGTTAGCAACTAAACAAGTGTCGTCTTGGTTTGTGCTTGTGAGCGGTTGGAATACCTGATATCTATATCCAGACTGGGAGGAAGTGGTATACTGACGGAAGCACTCAGTGGAGTGAGGGACGTTCCGTTACATTGGTGGCAAGCAGCGGGACGCTTCCTGCAGTCTGGGACATCCAAACTTCCACCTGGATCCAAGGTCCAGATAGCAGGAGAGGAGAGGAGAGGTACAGATACCAGCCGCCATGAAAGAGGAAATCAGAAGGAGGTTGTGAGAGATGCAGATACAGCACAGAGGACCGGTATCAGAGCAGGTCCTGCTGGGATGGTTTGATTCTATTCGCTGCACCAGGGAAAAGTTCTCCCCTCCATCGAGGAAAGGTACTGGTCGCAGTATGGATTGCGGGTGCTGTTTTTCGGAGAAAAACTGCAAAAGGAGCAGACTGCTGAATTAAGCAGGCTGGTCTGGGCAGAGATGTGGCTGGATGAGAGCTACAGAGCCCTCCGGTGGCATGTATCCCAAGCATACCCTTGGATAGCGGATGACAGCCCAATGGAAGGCTGTGGCTACAGCGGCCTGGGACTGTTGTATGTGAAGCTGACAGGGGACCCTAACTTTGGGAGTGTCAGAGAAGGGTCCTCTCCAGTCACTTTCATCCTGTCCCTGGGCGCGTGCGTGCTGGATTGGCGCTTCGGCGCATGCGTGCACGCTGCCCGATGGAGCGGCAGGCGCGCATGCACGATAGCACACGGGTGCGTGCGGTGACTCATGCACGCCCACCGTGACACTCTGGCGGGGCTATTTAAATCAGCTCCAGCACCCAGACTGGTTGCTGGTTTGTCTTCAGCTCCTGTTGCTTCCTGTTTCCTGTTTCCTGTTTATGCTCACCTGATCTCCCGTTGTGACCTGGACTGCTCTTACCACGCTGCCTCTCTCCTGGATTGACCCCCGGCCTGATTAACGGACTTCCTCTGCTTGATACCAGTGTTTGACCCCTGGCCTTATTAACGGACTTCCTCTGCTTGATACCAGTGTTTGACCCCTGGCCTGATTAACGGACTTCCTCTGCTTGATACCAGTGTTTGACCCCCGGCCTGATTATAGGACTTCCTCTGCTTGATACCAGTGTTTGACCCCAGCCTGATTAACGGACTTCCTCTGCTTGATACCAGTGTTTGACCCCCGGCCTGAATAACAGACTTCCTCTGCTTGATACCAGTGTTTGACCCCCGGTCTGATTAACGGACTTCCTCTGCTTGATACCAGTGTTTGACCCCCGGCCTGTTCTACGGACTTGTCTTGCTTATTGCCTGTGTTTGACCCTCTGCTTGCTTACAGTTTGTCTGCTCCACCCAGCAACGGGACTTCCACCGGTTCCTGGACTCCTGCATCCCCAGACCCGGCTCTGCAGTTTCCCACAAGGGACCCATACCTGCTGGTGGCCCGTGCTCCTTAGTGCCACCCATTCCCTGTTTCATCTCCAGGGGACTGGGTGCACGTAGTGGCAAGGGCGAACCGCTCTCGGCATCTCGGCCTTGGTAAGTACTTACCTGACAGTACAAACCAGCCAGATGTCTGAGGCCGACAGAGCGCGTTCCCCTTTAGAGATTCTGTGCCAGCAGGTCTCAGCCCTCAATGACACAGTCCAGAAACTACAAGAGGGCTATACCCAAATTGACAGCCGCCTTCAGCAACTATCCAGTCCGCCTCTACCTGCAGCCGCAGCTCCCGCACCTATTAGTGGGGCCTTCGGCCCTCAGCCCACTGCAAGCTCAGCTATAGATAAAATATATAATGTAACAGCGCTAAAGTCCGTGGATATAACAATAAAAAACGTTAAAATTAAGTAACAATGGTCCATGAAATTAGTCCAAGAGAAAGTCTATGATATGTAGATCATTCATAATAGGGATGGATAAGGGAGCCCGGAAAATCTGTGCAACCAGGATACCAAGGGCAGCTTCCTGTTGAGTGAAGTCAATTCTCCATGTATACATAAAAATCCAAAAAGAAAGCGCCTCTTAAGTATCAAGGATTTATTCAAATAATAAAAGCATTATAAACACTTACATAAAGGTAAACGATTGGCAGCTTCCATAGAGAACTAATCCCGGTGTTTGTCAATGAAATCCCAATGGTGTGGGGGCTGGATGGATGCCGTGCGGGTGGCCGCGGACCTCCGCTCGGAAGCGCCGACTGTGTATGCGGTGTAGTGAGGGAATCGCTTCCGCGTTCCAACAGGTCACATGGGCAATGACGTCACTCGGGTAGTTCAGATTCGCTGGGGACCACTACGCGTTTCTGAGCATGCGCGAAGCTCGTAACGGGCATGCGCGCTCTTTTTTCAAGTGTATTTAGGACGAAGCAAACCAGGAAGCTTAAATAGCTGAAAGATACTGATCAGAACCAATCAAAACGAAGAGGGGGAGGGGATGGTATCCAAAGAATGACAATGATAGGAATGAATTCTCTATGGATTGCAAACTAATATAAAAAGTAATATAAAAAGTAATAGTATTTAAATTAATTGGTACTGCTGATAGAGTTTATCTGAAGACATAAAAGTATGTAAAATTGAAGGAATTGATAATACAATATTATACAACGTTTGGATAGTGATTGAAAAATAAAACGAAGAATTAAATAAAAAACAAAAATAAAAAGTGTGGTCAAAAGTAAGAAAATTAATATATAAAGTTTAAATAATGGACATAGGAGTATAATACAGTAATTCATGTTATATGGAAAGGTATATGTATATACATCTATATAAAAACCAATATATTATCTGTAATATGGGCAAAATATTAGAAAAAAGTTTTCATATATGAAATAATCACACATGAAAAAACTTTTCATATATACACACAAAATACAAAAAAAATATATCTATATATATATATATATATATATATATATATATAGTACACAAAAATATATATATTAGAAAAAAAAGGGGGGGGGGGGCCTCAATGAGTTAATACACTAATAACAGTAAGAATAAGAAATAAAATAATATAATAGATAAAAATATTTAAAAATTATATAATAAAACATAAGCAGGACACCCTAAGTTATTCAAGTAATATAATAAAATAGACAGAATGATTAAAAGGAGTAAATTAGATCAATAGATACGTTCTATAAGATGGTGTTAACCTCTAGTTCCTCATTTAACCCATTGGGTGCTAAGGTGTCTAAAATAAAAATCCAAAAAGTTTCACACTCACATAGTTTAGAAAAACGCTCGGCCTCGGATAATTTGCGTGGGATGGACTCAATTACCCAAACCTGTAGGCCGGCAGTGGATTGGTGGTGATGTTCAAGAAAATGTCTGGGAACACTAAGGTAATCACAGCTTTTTTCTATAAAACGGCGATGTTTGCCGAATCGTTGTCGCAAAGGACAAATGGTGCGTCCAATATACAGTAATTTACAAGGACATGTAAGACAGTACACAACGTAGTCTATAGAGTAGTTATAGAAGCCTTCCAATTGGTATGTTTTATCCTTGTGTTGGAAACTTCGTTGGCCATGTCTTACGAAAGCGCAGGTTTTACATAAGGCTTTATTACATCTATACATGCCCGTACGTTGAGTGAGGCAAAGGGTGCTCTCTGGTTGGATGGTTTTAAATCTGCTGGGTGCTAATTTGTTTTTTAGTGTTGGGGCCCTTCTGTAGGTGACCTTCGGTTTGTCGCCGAGGTCATTAAGGAGAAAAGGATCCTGTTTAAGGATACCCCAATGTTTTAGAAGTATAGATTCCATTCTTCTGTGTTTGTTATGGTATCTAGTAATGAAGCGAACCGTGCCATGATCAATCTGTTTTGCAGTTTTGGATTTTTTTCCAGGGAGATAAGTGGCATACGCTTGGTCAACCAATTTTTCAGGAAACCCCTTTTCAAGAAATTTGTTTTTAAGGTGAATACTCTGTGCAATATAGTCAGAATCCCTAGTGCAGTTTTGCCTTAATCTACAATATTGACCCTTAGTAGGGATGAGCTTCAAGTTCGAGTCGAACTCATGTTCGACTCGAACATTGGCTGTTCGCAAGTTCGCCGAACAGCGAACAATTTGGGGTGTTCGCGGCAAATTCGAATGCCGCGGAAGACCCTTTAAAAGTCTATGGGAGAAATCAAAAGTGCTAATTTTAAAGACTAATATGCAAGTTATTGTCATAAAAATTGTTTGGGGACACGGGTCCTGCCCCAGGGGACATGGATCAATGCAAAAAAAAGTTTTAAAAACGGCCGTTTTTTCAGGAGCAGTGATTTTAATAATGCTTAAAGTCAAACAATAAAAGTGTAATATCCCTTTAAATTTCGTACCTGGGGGGTGTCTATAGTATGCCTGTAAAGGGGCGCATGTTTCCTGCGTTTAGAACAGTCTGACAGCAAAATGACGTTTTGAAGAAAAAAACTCATTTAAAACTACCCGCGGCTATTGCATTGCCGACAATACACATAGAAGTTCATTGATAAAAACGGCATGGGAATTCCCCAAAGGGGAACCCCGAACCAAAATTTAAAAAAAAAATGACGTGGGAGTCCCTCTAAATTCCATACCAGGCCCTTCAGGTCTGGTATGGATATTAAGGGGAACCCCGGCCAAAATTTAAAAAAAAAAATAACGTGGGGTTCCCCCTAAATTCCATACCAGACCCTTCAGGTCTGGTATGGACTTTAAGGGGAACCCCGCGCCAAAAAAAAAAAAACGGCGTGGGGTCCCCCCAAAAATCCATACCAGACCCTTATCCGAGCACACAACCTGGCAGGCCGCAGGAAAAGATGGGGGGACGAGAGTGTGGCCCCCCCCTCCTGAACCGTACCAGGCCACATGCCCTCAACATTGGGAGGGTGCTTTGGGGTAGCCCCCCAAAACACCTTGTCCCCATGTTGATGAGGACAAGGGCCTCATCCCCACAACCCTGGCCAGTGGTTGTGGGGGTCTGTGGGCGGGGGGCTTATCAGAATCTGGAAGCCCCCTTTAACAAGGGGACCCCCAGATCCCGGCCCCCCCCTGTGTGAAATGGTAAGGGGGTACAAAAGTACCCCTACCATTTCACTAAAAAACTGTCAAAAATGTTAAAAATGACAAGAGACAGTTTTTGACAATTCCTTTATTTAAATACTTCTTCTTTCTTCTATCTTCCTTCATCTTCTGGTTCTTCTGGTTCTTCTGGCTCTTCTGGTTCTTCCTCCGGCGTTCTCGTCCAGCATCTCCTCCGCGGCGTCTTCTATCTTCTTCTCCTCGGGCCGCTCCGCACCCATGGCATGGAGGGAGTCTCCCGCTCTTCTCTTCATCTTCTTCATCTTCTTCTCTTCCTCTTTTCTTCTCTTCTTCTCTTCTTCATTTTCTTCTCCGGGCCGCTCCGCACCCATGCTGGCATGGAGGGAGGCTCCCGCTGTGTGACGGCGCTCCTCGTCTGACAGTTCTTAAATAACGGGGGGCGGGGCCACCCGGTGACCCCGCCCCCCTCTGACGCACGGGACATGATGGGACTTCCCTGTGGCATTCCCCGTGACGTCACAGGGAAGTCCCGACAAGTCACCGTGCGTCAGAGGGGCGGGGTCACCGGGTGGCCCTGCCCCCCGTTATTTAAGAACTGTCAGATGAGGAGCGCCGTCACACAGCGGGAGCCTCCCTCCATGCCAGCATGGGTGCGGAGCGGCCCGGAGAAGAAAATGAAGAAGAGAAGAAGAGAAGAAGAGAAGAAGAGAAGAAGATGAAGAGAAGAGCGGGAGCCTCCCTCCATGCCATGGGTGCGGAGCGGCCAGAGGAGAAGAAGATAGAAGACGCCGCGGAGGAGATGCTGGACGAGAACGCCGGAGGAAGAACCAGAAGAGCCAGAAGAACCAGAAGAACCAGAAGATGAAGGAAGATAGAAGAAAGAAGAAGTATTTAAATAAAGGAATTGTCAAAAACTGTCTCTTGTCATTTTTAACATTTTTGACAGTTTTTTAGTGAAATGGTAGGGGTACTTTTGTACCCCCTTACCATTTCACACAGGGGGGGGCCTGGATCTGGGGGTCCCCTTGTTAAAGGGGGCTTCCAGATTCCGATAAGCCCCCCGCCCGCAGACCCCCACAACCACCGGCCAGGGTTGTGGGGATGAGGCCCTTGTCCTCATCAACATGGGGACAAGGTGTTTTGGGGGGCTACCCCAAAGCACCCTCCCAATGTTGAGGGCATGTGGCCTGGTACGGTTCAGGAGGGGGGGGCGCACTCTCGTCCCCCCCTCTTTTCCTGCGGCCTGCCAGGTTGCGTGCTCGGATAAGGGTCTGGTATGGATTTTTGGGGGGACCCCACGCCGTTTTTTTTTTGGCGCGGGGTTCCCCTTAATTTCCATACCAGACCTGAAGGGCCTGGTATGGAATTTAGGGGGACTCCCACGTCATTTTTTTTTTTTAATTCTGGTTCGGGGTTCCCCTTTGGGGAATTCCCATGCCGTTTTTATCAATGAACTTCTATGTGTATTGTCGGCAATGCAATAGCCGCGGGTAGTTTTAAATGAGTTTTTTCCTTCAAAATGTCATTTTGCTGTCAGACTGTTCTAAACACAGGAAAAATGCGCCCCTTTACAGGCATACTATAGACACCTCCCAGGTACGAAATTTAAAGGGATATTACACTTTTATTGTTTGACTTTAAGCATTATTAAAATCACTGCTCCTGAAAAAACGGCCGTTTTTAAAACTTTTTTTTGCATTGATCCATGTCCCCTGGGGCAGGACCCAGGTCCCCAAACACTTTTTATGACAATAACTTGCATATTAGCCTTTAAAATTAGCACTTTTGATTATTCATGTTCGTGTCCCATAGACTTTAACAGTGTTCGCGTTTTCGAACGAACTTTTTTCCTGTTCGCATGTTCTGGTGCGAACCGAACAGGGGGGTGTTCGGCTCATCCCTAACCCTTAGGTATGTTATTTATCCACTGTGGGTGATGACAACTATTATAATGTAGATACGAGTTTCCTGATGTTGGTTTAGTGTAATTACGAGAAAAAATAGAGTTGAGATCGTGAAATAATTCTAAATCAAGAAAAGGAAGGCTCTCCTTGCTATGTTCAGATGTGAATGATAGACCGAAATCGTTGGCATTACAGTGAGAAACAAAACTCTCTATAGAGGATAATGGACCATCCCAGATGACAATAATGTCATCTATAAATCTGCCAAAAAATATAATATGTCGGGCAAAAGGGTTATTGTTCCATATGTGTTTGTCCTCCCACAGACCCATGGTCAGATTGGTGTAGGAGGGGGCAAAATTGGTGCCCATAGCTGTACCATGGGTCTGTAGGTAGAAGTCACCATTAAAATGAAAATAATTATGACTTAAACAAAATAAAGTGGCTTCAGAAATAAAAACAGCCTGTTTGCCATTGATACTGGAATCTAGGGAAAGAAAATGTTGTACCGCCATTAGGCCTATCTGGTGAGGGATGGACGTATATAGAGAATTTACGTCCAGAGAAAGCCAAGAATAGCTGTCTTGCCATCTGTAAGGTGCCAACAGTTCCATGAGATGTATAGAATCTCGAATATAAGATGGAAGATTCTGTGCTAGGGGCTGTAGAAATGAATCTACATATTGAGAGAAGCCGCTGGTTATACTATCCATAGAGGCTACGATAGGTCTACCAGGGGGGTGAGAGGAATTTTTATGTATTTTAGGTAAATAATAAAAATAAGGTGTATTATAAAAATCTTTTCTAAGAAAGGAAGCTTCAAGTTTAGTAATAACACCATCTAATAGTGCAGAATGAACCAGAGTTTCTGCTTCAACTTTGAACTAGGGCAGAGGGTCGGAAGAGAGTTTCTTATATGTTATGCAATCAGACAATAATCTGGATGCTTCCATGATGTAGGATGTTCGGTCTATAATCACAATTCCACCTCCCTTGTCAGCTGATTTGATGATAATCTCAGGGTTGTTGGAGAGAGAGTGGAGTGCAGCCTTTTCTCCAGGGGTGAGATTGTGGGGACGATATTTGTGTGTGTTATCTGTGTGTTCACACAATTTCTGTAAGTCCGAATATACTACTCTATAGAAGGTCTCAATGTAGGGTCCCCTGGATCTCATAGGATAAAATACAGATTTTGGTTTAAAACTAGTGTGTTTAACTGGAGGTGAATGATCAAGATGTTGAGTAAGTAATTCTAGATCTGTATCAATGGCCGAAGGGTCTAATTCTAAGTCCGAATCATAGATACTGATGGAACTATCGGACGTGTCGCAAATATTCTCACCAGAAGTGACTGCAGGTGAAGTAGTATGGAAGGTACTTTCAACAGGTCTGTTCTTAGTGGATTGAATATTAAAATATCTTTTTAGGGTAAGGTTCCTGACAAATTTATTGAGGTCTTTGAACAGAAGAAAGGAATTGGGTGGTATAGTAGGAGAAAAAGTGAGCCCTTTACTGAGTAGAGAAATTTCATCTGAAGATAATGTATGTGACGATAAGTTGAATAGCTTTATCGTTTCTGTTGTTTTGTGTGAGATTTTGGGTTTGTTACGTCCTCCTCTACATCCTCATCTATGTGTTTTCTTTTTTGGCGTTGTTTGTGGTGTGGACCTTTCTCTAAAAAAGGAGAAGAAAAAGTAAGGGCCTTTGAGTGCGAAGCTATTTCACCACTCTGGAAATCTCCCAATAGGAGACTAGGTTTATTAGGATGAGTGATATGAATATCAGAGGTTGAGGATGTGGGTACATTGTCAATACTGGGAGAGGGAGGAGTAGCTACCTCAGTAGTAGATGGCGTGAATACAGGATATTTTACAGGATTTTGTCTCTCTATAGATGTAAAAGTTGGAGCCAGAGGTAAAACAATCAGAGGTATTGAAGACTGAGAGGTAGTAGATGGAATATCTATTTTATCTGTTGGTGATTTATTCGTCTGAATAGTATCATGTTTTGGTGATGTGAGGGGTTTAAGTGAATGGAACCGAAGTTTGGGATCACGTATAGAAGCTTCATTAGAAATGGAGGATTTTTTATTATTTATTAATATATTGTTATTTTTTATAGGTCTGCGTGAAATGGGTGTTTTTTTATTATTATTATTATTATTGTGTGTACCTCTAACAGGGGCGGCCTGATAAGGTAGATAAGAATCATTGTCGCCTTTAATGTTGGAAAACAATTTGGTAGGATGAGGTGTCAGAGACATTAAGGCGGGTATTTTGTCATTTAGTTTCCAAGAAAATATTTTATTTAATCTGTAATCGTCTAAATCCCTACAAAATTTTCCTATCTTGGTTTTTAATAAATTATTTTCTTTGTTTTTTGTGTTCTTTTTGAGCGTCTCTAGCCAAGTGGGGGGGATTTTGAGATTAAAAGAGGTGATTTCTGATGTCAACATCTGTATCTGGTGTACCAACTTACTATATTTTAGATTCCTCTGACTAATGATAACTCCTAACCATTTGGTGGTACAAAATTCCGCTAAATTTTCCCATTCTGTGCTGTGAGCAGTATCTAAAAAAGAACAAGTTTTTAAAATCCTAAGACCCCTGGGGGAGATTTTTTCTTTTACATATTTATTAAGAAAAAATTGATCCCACCAGTGGGTGTTGGCTGTATGGATAAGTCTTTCAAGTTTCTTGAATTTACCACAAAGGGTATATCTATCAGAACAAGTGAGTTTGGATGAGTTACAAAATAAGTCAGGGGGTAAGCTAGTATATAAGGTGTAGAATGTCTCATATTTATGAAATTCTATATCTTCAATGAGGTCCATATTATCAGTAAAATGTATACGGAATGAATAATAAAACAGAAAAAAATGTGATAAAAAAATAAAGTATATAATAGTAGAAAAATTGGGCAAAAAGAAGGGGAATCAAATACACTCTATCAGTTAAGACAGTATTAAAAAACACATAGTTATGTATCCGTACATGGATAAGAAAATAAAGTATAAAATAGTAAAAAAATTGGGCCAAAAAGAAGGGGAATCGAGTACACTCTATCAGTTAAAACAGTACTAAAAAAAACACAGTTGTGTATCAGTACATGGATGTCTTTATATTACTGAATATATCCCCTAAGACCAGCAGCAATACAAGACTTCTGACAGAACTATAGATAAAATATATAATGTAACAGCGCTAAAGTCCGTGGATATAACAATAAAAAACGTTAAAATTAAGTAACAATGGTCCATGAAATTAGTCCAAGAGAAAGTCTATGATATGTAGATCATTCATAATAGGGATGGATAAGGGAGCCAGGGAAATCTGTGCAACCAGGATACCAAGGGCAGCTTCCTGTTGAGTGAAGTCAATTCTCCATGTATACATAAAAATCCAAAAAGAAAGCGCCTCTTAAGTATCAAGGATTTATTCAAATAATAAAAGCATTATAAACACTTACATAAAGGTAAACGATTGGCAGCTTCCATAGAGAACTAATCCAATCAATGAAATCCCAATGGTGTGGGGGCTTGATGGATGCCGTGCGGGTGGCCGCGGACCTCCGCTCGGAAGCGCCGACTGTGTATGCGGTGTAGTGAGGGAATCACTTCCGCGTTCCAACAGGTCACATGGGCAATGACGTCACTCGGGTAGTTCAGATTCGCTGGGGACCACTACGCGTTTCTGAGCATGCGCGAAGCTCGTAACGGGCATGCGCGCTCCTTTTTCAAGTGTATTTAGGACGAAGCAAACCAGGAAGCTTAAATAGCTGAAAGATACTGATACTGAATTGTGATTATAGACCGAACATTCTACATCATGGAAGCATCCAGATTATTGTCTGATTGCATAACATATAAGAAACTCTCTTCCGACCCTCTGCCCCAGTTCAAAGTTGAAGCAGAAACTCTGGTTCATTCTGCACTATTAGATGGTGTTATTACTAAACTTGAAGCTTCCTTTCTTAGAAAAGATTTTTATAATACACCTTATTTTTATTATTTACCTAAAATACATAAAAATTCCTCTCACCCCCCTGGTAGGCCTATCGTAGCCTCTATGGATAGTATAACCAGCGGCTTCTCTCAATATGTAGATTCATTTCTACAGCCCCTAGCACAGAATCTTCCATCTTATATTCGAGATTCTATACATCTCATGGAACTGTTGGCACCTTACAGATGGCAAGACAGCTATTCTTGGCTTTCTCTGGACGTAAATTCTCTATATACGTCCATCCCTCACCAGATAGGCCTAATGGCGGTACAACATTTTCTTTCCCTAGATTCCAGTATCAATGGCAAACAGGCTGTTTTTATTTCTGAAGCCACTTTATTTTGTTTAAGTCATAATTATTTTCATTTTAATGGTGACTTCTACCTACAGACCCATGGTACAGCTATGGGCACCAATTTTGCCCCCTCCTACGCCAATCTGACCATGGGTCTGTGGGAGGACAAACACATATGGAACAATAACCCTTTTGCCCGACATATTATATTTTTTGGCAGATTTATAGATGACATTATTGTCATCTGGGATGGTCCATTATCCTCTATAGAGAGTTTTGTTTCTCACTGTAATGCCAACGATTTCGGTCTATCATTCACATCTGAACATAGCAAGGAGAGCCTTCCTTTTCTTGATTTAGAATTATTTCACGATCTCAACTCTATTTTTTCTCGTAATTACACTAAACCAACATCAGGAAACTCGTATCTACATTATAATAGTTGTCATCACCCACAGTGGATAAATAACATACCTAAGGGTCAATATTGTAGATTAAGGCAAAACTGCACTAGGGATTCTGACTATATTGCACAGAGTATTCACCTTAAAAACAAATTTCTTGAAAAGGGGTTTCCTGAAAAATTGGTTGACCAAGCGTATGCCACTTATCTCCCTGGAAAAAAATCCAAAACTACAAAACAGATTGATCATGGCACGGTTCGCTTCATTACTAGATACCATAACAAACACAGAAGAATGGAATCTATACTTCTAAAACATTGGGGTATCCTTAAACAGGATCCTTTTCTCCTTAATGACCTCGGCGACAAACCGAAGGTCACCTACAGAAGGGCCCCAACACTAAAAAACAAATTAGCACCCAGCAGATTTAAAACCATCCAACCAGAGAGCACCCTTTGCCTCACTCCACTTACGGGCATGTATAGATGTAATAAAGCCTTATGTAAAACCTGCGCTTTCGTAAGACATGGCCAACGAAGTTTCCAACACAAGGATAAAACATACCAATTGGAAGGCTTCTATAACTGCTCTACAGACTACGTTGTGTACTGTCTTACATGTCCTTGTAAATTACTGTATATTGGACGCACCATTTGTCCTTTGCGACAACGATTCGGCAAACATCGCCGTTTTATAGAAAAAGGCTGTGATGAACATAGCGTTCCCAGACATTTTCTTGAACATCACCACCAATCCACTGCCGGCCTACAGGTTTGGGTAATTGAGTCCATCCCACGCAAATTATCTGAGGCCGAGCGTTTTTCTAAACTATGTGAGTGTGAAACTTTTTGGATTTTTATTTTAGACACCTTAGCACCCAATGGGTTAAATGAGGAACTAGAGGTTAACACCATCTTATAGAACGTATCTATTGATCTAATTTACTCCTTTTAATCATTCTGTCTATTTTATTATATTACTTGAATAACTTAGGGTGTCCTGCTTATGTTTTATTATATAATTTTTAAATATTTTTATCTATTATATTATTTTATCTCTTATTCTTACTGTTATTAGTGTATTAACTCATTGAGGCCCCCCCTTTTTTTTTCTAATATATATATTTTTGTATACTTTTATATATATATATATATATATATATATATATATATATATATATATATATATATATATATATATATATATATATAATTTTTTTGTATTTTGTGTGTATATATGAAAAAGTTTTTTCATGTGTGATTATTTCATATATGAAAACTTTTTTCTAATATTTTGCCCATATTACAGATAATATATTGGTTTTTATATAGATGTATATACATATACCTTTCCATATAACATGAATTACTGTATTATATTCCTATGTCCATTATTTAAACTTTATTTATATATCAATTTTCTTACTTTTGACCACACTTTTTATTTTTGTTTTTTATTTAATTCTTCGTTTTATTTTTCAATCACTATCCAAACGTTGTATAATTATGTATTATCAATTCCTTCAATTGTACATACTTTTATGTCTTCAGATAAACTCTATCAGCAGTACCAATTAATTTAAATACTATTACTTTTTATATTACTTTTTATATTAGTTTGCAATCCATAGAGAATTCATTCCTATCATTGTCATTCTCTGGATACCATCCCCTCCCCCTCTTCGTTTCAATTGGTTCTGATCAGTATCTTTCAGCTATTTAAGCTTCCTGGTTTGCTTCGTCCTAAATACACTTGAAAAAGGAGCGCGCATGCCCGTTACGAGCTTTGCGCATGCTCAGAAACGCGTAGTGGTCCCCAGCGAATCTGAACTACCCGAGTGACGTCATTGCCCATGTGACCTGTTGGAACGCGGAAGTGATTCCCTCACTACACCGCATACACAGTTGGCACTTCCGAGCGGAGGTCCGCGGCCACCCGCACGGCATCCATCCAGCCCCCACACCATTGGGATTTCATTGACAAACACTGGGATTAGTTCTCTATGGAAGCTGCCAATCGTTTACCTTTATGTAAGTGTTTATAATGCTTTTATTATTTGAATAAATCCTTGATACTTAAGAGGCGCTTTCTTTTTGGATTTTCACTGCAAGCTCAACGGTAGTTATGGTGCTCCCTGAGCCCAGGGTCCCTACACCTGAGCGCTTCTCAGGGGATCATAAAAAATACAGAGCCTTTAAGAATGTCTGCTCGCTCTCTGGCCCTCCAGCCCAGGACTTTTTCTTCTAACGCAGTAAAAGTGGGGTTTGTTATCTCCCTTCTAGCTGAGGAGCCACAAGCTTGGGCTCACAGTCTGATGGAACAAAGGAGCCCTGTCTTGAATTCTATTGATACCTTCTTTGAGAGCATGGCTCAACTTTATGACGATCCACAATGCACTGCTACCGCTGAAGCAACCCTGCATAACCTTTCCCAGGTAAAGAGGCCCATAGAGGATTACACAGTGGAATTCCGCAAGTGGGCAGCCGACACAGGTTGGAATGAGCCTGCTTTGAGTTACCAATACCGTCAAGGTCTGTCTGAGGTCCTTAAGGATGAACTGGCTAGGATAGAAACCCCAGCCTCTCTAGAGGAACTAATCTAATCAGCCACCAAGCTGGATAGGCGTTTACGTGAGCGACTCGCAGAACGTTTTCAAGGGCCACGACCTAGTTGGACCCCCTTCAGGCCAATGCCTATCCATACTCCACCTCCTACTGCTGCTACCTCCTCAGCTCCTGAAGCCGAGCCCATGCAACTCGGACTGGTCCGTGCCCCCCTGACTCCTGAAGAAAGGCAACACAGACGCCAATCCAATCTGTGTCTGTACTGTGGAGGTTCCGGTCATTTCCTCCGCAGCTGTCCAGTGAGGCTTAGTAAGTCATACCCGCAAGACACTGTGAATTACCGATCCATGGGTATACCCAAGACTTATGCTTCTCTCCTTATTTCTCTACAGCTACCGGAAGAGGAAACCCGTCTGCCAGCAATAATTAATTCCGGAGCTTGTAGCTGCTTCCTAGACATCTCGCTGGCCCAAAATCTACATGTCCCTCTTCAGGCTAAGGCTCAAAGTCTCCTGGTACATTTGGCTGATGGGTTTCTTCCCCATTCTGGGCCCATCACCCGAGAAACTAAGCCCATCCTTACCTCCACCGACTCAGGCCATCAAGAGTTTCTACGATCTGACCTTATCCATTCACCTATCTTTCCTGTAATCTTAGGCCTGCCCTGGCTGCAGGCGCATGAACCTCAAAATTAACTGGAAGACCAGGGAAGTATCCTCCTCTCAATACTGCTCCCAGCACTGCTTCACCCCAGCTCCTGGTATTTGCTCAGCCATTTCACCCGTGCTTGACAATCTCCAACACGTCCCTTCAGAATATCTTGAGTTCTGAGATGTATTTGACAAACAGAAGGCAGACTGCCTACCGCCTCACCGGCCCTACGATTGCCCCATTGACCTCCTTCCTGGCTCAGAAGTCCCGTTTGGCCGCATTTTTCCACTGTCAGAAACCGAGCTGAAGGTCCTGAAGGATTATATTGATGAAAACTTAGAAAAACACTTCATCCATCCTTCCTCTTCGCCAGCCGGAGCTGGTATCTTTTTCATAGAGAAGAAATATGGGTCCTTAAGGCTGTGTGTGGATTACAGGCAACTAAATAACATAACGGTATAGAACCGTTACCTACTACCACTCATTCCTGAATTGTTCCAACGATTTCGGTCGGCCCAGATCTTCTCTAAACTGGATCTTCGGGGTACTTACAATCTCATCAGGATTCGGCCCCGGGGATGAGTGGAAGACCGCCTTTAGGTCCAGGTTCGGCCATTATGAGTACCTGGTGATGCCTTTTGGGTTATGCAACGCCCCAGCCACTTTCCAACATCTAGTTAATGACATCTTCTGAGAATACCTTGACGATTTCTTAGTCGTCTACCTAGACAATATCCTCATCTTCTCTGCCACCATTGAGCTTCACCAAGTCCACGTTAAAAAAGTCCTTACCATACTCAGAAATCATAAATTATACCTCAAGGCCGAGAAATGCGAATTCGAGAAGACTGTGGTGCAGTTTCTGGGATTCATCATTTCCACCAATGGGGTCGCAATGGACCCACAAAAGGTCAAGGCAATTCAAGAATGGCCGGCTCAATCAGATAAAAAAGGGGTACAGCGGTTCATCGTGTTTGCTAACTTCTATAGAAGTTTTATTAGTGGCTTTTCATCCATTGTGGCACCTATCACTCAACTTACCCGTTAACACGACCGTTTCCAATGGTCACAGCAAGCACAGGAAGCCTTTACCAAGCTCAAAACCTTGTTTGTTTCTGCACCAATCTTACGACATCCTGATCTGGCTTCACCATTTGTGTTAGAAGTGGATGTTTCAGAAACTGCTACAGAAGCCATTCTCTCCCAGAGACATGGGCCCAAGGCCATTCTTCACCCTGTAGCTTTTGCATCCCGGAAACTGAGTCCACCAGAACTCAATTATGATGTAGGTGACAGGGAGCTGCTGGCCATCAAGTTCGCCTTAGAAGAGTGGAGGTATCTGTTGGAATGGGCGTCTCATCCTGTTATGATCTTCACTGATCATAAGAATCTAGAGTATCTCAGGCAGCAAAATGGCTGAGGCCCAGACAAGCCCACTGGGCCCTCTTCTTCTCTAGATTTAACTTTCATATATCCTACAGACCGTGCTCTAAGAACGGAAAAGCGGATGCGCTCTCTCGGATGTTCTCTGAGACTCCTCAGATCACTGTGCCTAGTACCATCCTCTCTCCGCAAAACTTCCTTGGAGTCACCCAATCTGATCTAATGACTTCCATCAAATCCTTGTCTAGCCGCCTTTCCGCTCCTGAAACACATGCTTTTAAAAAACATGATGAGCTGCTCTGGGCCAAAGAGAAAATTTTTGTTCCACAGGATGTAAGGCCTCTAGCCCTCAAAACCTTCCATGATTACAGATTCGCAGGCCACTTCAGAACAAGGAAGACTATTGAACTGATCTCCCGTTTTTTTTGGTGGCCGGGGTGGAGACGGGATTGTAAAGACTGTCTCTTCTTGTTTACCTTCCTCAGAGCAACGGCCAGACGGAGAGGACAAATCAAACCTTGGAGCAGTACCTCCGATGTTTTTGTTCTGGTTCACAGGATGATTGGGCGACTCTCCTACTATATGCGGAGTTTGCCCATAACAACTCCGTTCACTCCGCAACAAACCAAACATCCTTCTGGGCAAACTTTGGATTCCATCCTCCCTTCCTCCCAAACATCCCCCCTGAAATGTCTGTTCCTGCCATAGAAGACCGGATAGGCTCTATTCAATCTAACTTCCAAAGGATCCAGGACACTCTACGGAAAGCTCAGGTCAATTATAAGAAACAGTATGACTGAGGAAGGAAGGAAAATCCAATCTTCAAAGTGGGTGAGGAAGTTTGGTTGGCAACCACAAATCTCAGATTACATCTGCCCTCACGGAAACTGGGGTCAAAGTTCATCGGGCCTTTTAAAATCAAGAGGATGGTCAACCCCGTGGCATTTGAGCTGGCACTACCAATATCTTATAGAATACACCCAGTTTTCCATGCATCCCTGCTTAAGCCTGTGGTGGCCAGCCCTTTCCCTGGGAGGAAGGAACTTCCTCCTCCACCTGTTGAAGTGGATGGGGAGAACGAATTCGAAGTGGAGTCTGTTTTGAGTTGAAGGAAGAGGGGCAGACAGCTCCAATATCTAATTCAGTGGAAGGTGTACCCTCCTGAAGACCATTCCTGGGAGCCTGCTAGGAATCTCCATGCCCCACGTTTAATCCAAGCTTTTCATCGGGAACATCCTGAATTGATGTCTAGTCTGGGTGTCCGGAGTCCGCCCCTTGGGGGGGTGCACTGTCAGAGAAGGGTCCTCTCCAGTCACATTCATCCTGTCCCTGGGCACGTGCGCGCTGGATTGGAGCTTTGGCGCATGCGTGCGCGCGGCCCGATGGAGCGGCGAGCGCCCGTGCGCGATAGCACACAGGTGCACACGGTGGCTCATGCACGCCCACTGTGACACTCTGGCGGGGCTATTTAAATCAGCTCCAGCACCCAGACTGGTTGCTGGTTTGTCTTCAGCTCCTGTTGTTTCCTTTTTCCTGTTTCCTGTTTCCTGTTTATGCTCACCTGATCTCCTGTTGTGACCCAGACTGCTCTTACCACGCTGCCTCTCTCCTGGATTGACCCCCGGCCTGATTAACGGACTTCCTCTGCTTGATACCAGTGTTTGACCCCCAGCCTGATTAACGGACTTCCTCTGCTTGATACCAGTGTTTGACCCCCGGCCCAATTAACGGACTTCCTCTGCTTGATACCAGTGTTTGACCCCCGGCCTGATTAATGGACTTCCTCTGCTTGATACCAGTGTTTGACCCCCGGCCTGATTAACGGACATCCTCTGCTTGATACCAGTGTTTGACCCCCGGCCTGATTAACGGACTTCCTCTGCTTGATACCAGTGTTTGACCCCTGGCCTGTTCTACGGACTTGTCTTGCTTATTGCCTGTGTTCGACCCTCTGCTTGCTTACAGTTTGTCTGCTCCACCCAGCAATGGGACTTCCACCGGTTCCTGGACTCCTGCATCCCCAGACCCGGCTCTGCAGTTTCCAACAAGGGACCCATACCTGCTGGTGGCCCGTGCTCCTTAGTGCCACCCATTCCCTGTTTCATCACCAGGGGACAGGGTGGGCCTAGTGGCAAGGGCGAACTGCTCTCGGCATCTCGGCCTCGGTAAGTATATACCTGACAGGGAGTGATTTTGAGTGGTGGTTCGACGAAATCATGGATTACAGAGAAGGGCTACTGAACGTCTCGGAAGTGCACTGGGCACTGGAAGATATAGAGTTTCTGGCCGTTCAGGAATGGGAGCTGGAGATCGCCTACAGACGGCTGCTAGACTCTGCTCAGTGCCAGGGCTGGGCTCCCTTTGCCTGGGACTATCAGGAAATACCAGTTGACAACTCTGAAATCCCGGCTGAAGAGTCGGCAATGTGGCAGAGTAACAGTGTGTTTTGCCAACCTGCCCCCAAAACTATGGACGCAAGGGTCTTATGGCGGATGCAGCAAGTGCTGACTGACCTTGATTATCCTGTTTCTGCATGGGATGATCTTGGATGGAGCCGGTGTTCTGCCGAGAAAGTTCCGCTCGGCGGATAAGGACCCCCCTCTACTGCGCAGGCGCTGCGCCTGCGCAGTAGGATCTGGCAGAAATAGCCGAAGGGGAATAGGTCCAAATCAGCTGTACACGACGCCTGTAAGAGGGCTCCTCGCGGGCTCGCTCTGCTCGCCACGCTTCGGGCACGGCCTCGCTGCGCTCGGCTCTTTTAGATTCCCCCTCTAGGTCCACTTGGATGGTAGGGAAGGAACCTGGACCCAGAGCGCAGGCGCCGTGTACAGCTGATTGTGGATTTTGAGCTTCGGCTATCTCCGGCGGCTGTTAGTAGTTCGTATTGCGCAGGCGCTGCGCCTGCGCAGTACAGGGGGGCAACTTATCCGCCGAGGGAACTTATTCGGCAAGACACCGGCTCACCTCCCCAATGGCAGCTACACAGTTTGAGAGTGGAGGAATCCAGCCTCCTGCCCCAACGGTTAGCCAGAGCAGAGGTTGTGGAGTCCCCAGCAGAAGTGCTGGCAACACGGTAGAGTGCTACCAACCTCTGCCCAGCACCGGCAACAACTATGGAGATGCATTGAGCCAGGGCAGTCGGCCCCTCTCTCCGGCGACAAGCTGATGCAGTGAAGCTGCTACTCCCAGCTGAATCACTGGCAACAGGGCAGAGTGCCGCTGGCCTCTGCCTAGCACCTACAGTTTCTTCTCAGCTTCAAGGAACTGGGGCAGTGGCCCAGCAAAAGGCCAAGCCATGGAATGGTAAACACCATCCAGCTGAAGCGCTGACAGCCAGACAGAGAGTCAATGACCTCTGCCCCACACCTACTGAGGTCAACTATTCCTTGCAGCCAAGAAAGGAGATCATGTGGACAGCCTTTGTGAGTTCACTCTGCCTGACTAACACATGTGCAGACCAGGTGGAGGTCTGGGACCTTGTTAGTCAACTTTTAATGGGGGAGAAATGTGACAGACTCACCCGGGACAGAGGCTTTTGGAGAGGACTGAATGCCAGCCTCTTGCCTATCGATTATGGGCCCTGGCATTTGGAGGAACGGTGCGCTTTGTGAGCTGAATGCCTGGGGACCCTTGAGGTGGTGTTACTTTGGATTCGGGTCCTTGTCCCCCAGGACACACAGACTCTGGGGACCCTGTATTTGCCATATTAGAAATAGTGAGTGATTCATACTGTGAGGAGATGCTAATATCATCAATTCCAGCCACCTGTCTGTTATCCTTTATAATGTAAATGAGTCTAGTCTGGCTTACCACAGCCTCTAATGCCACGTACACACGAGCGGACTTTACGGCAGACTTTGCCCAGCGGACTTTGACAGACTTTGTCCGCTAGGTGTGCCGGACTTAAAAACGGACGGACTTGGACACACACGATCACTCCAAAAGTCCACTGGTATTGAACGTGGTGACGTACAGCACATACGACGGGACTAGAAAAAGGAAGTTCAAGCCCCACTATGGCACCCTTTGGGCTCCTTCTGCTAATTTCGTGTTTATCTCGTGTTATTAGAAGTTTGGTTAGAGACGATTCGCGCTTTTCACACTTCAGCTTATTTCGATCGTTTTCTGCGGTTCAGTTTGTGCTTGTGAGGTTTGTATCTGTTTTTCAGTGCATGTTGGTCAGTTCATAACCTGCCTAGCAGGCCGTTCTGGCCCGCTCGTTCCTGATTTTCAGGTCCCTCTTCATAGGCCTTGCTGTTCTTCAGTGCGTTTGTTATAAGTTTGTTTGTTTGACCAGCCGACTGTTTGAAGCCATGTCGCATGGACGTACTCGTTCTCTAGTTCGTGCTGCGTGGGGACTTGGTGTTGGGGTTAATACTTTGACCCGAGTCCAGTCCATGAACAGGGCGAGGAGGAGTTCATGGATGAAGAATTGGTTGCGCCAGAGTGACCAATTCTCGCACTTGCCTTTGCTCCGTGAGATCCGTGAGAATAATCCTGAGGATTTCAGGAATTCTCAGGATGACGGACCCCATTTTTGAACGTCTGCTGGCTATGCTGACCATCTATACAAGCAGGCAGGATACCTGCATGAGGCAAGCCATCACTCCGGAGCAGAGGCTAGTCGCCACCCTGCGGTACTTGGCGATGGGGAAAAGTCTTCAGGACTTGAAATTCTCGACAGGCATCTCCCCCCAGACTCTGGGGATCATTATCCCAGAGATCTGTTCTGCTATTATTCAGGTCCTGCAGAAGGACTATATGAAGGTAAGTTTTATCCTTTAACATTACATGATATGTATTAAATGTTTGCTAATGTATTGTCTAAATGTCTCCGTTACCTAATTACCATGCTTGGAATATGCTGTGAATGTCCCTTTTATCTTCATGCATGCCTGTTTTTTTACATTAATCATTTTTTGCCCTACATGCATATTTACCTTCAATAACCTCCCCACCATGCAATCCTGGGTCCATTTATATCTCTAGCCTCTGGTCCCTTGAACAATGTATATTGTCAGCTCCATTGTACTGTCTGACCCTCCCCCACCCCCTCAAATGTTTGCAACTGTCAAGTGTGTTTTTTACCCAAATTAGAACCCCTCCCCCGCCCCCCTCAAATGTTTGCAACTGTCAGGTGTGTTTTTTCTCCAAATTAGAACCCGTCCCCCACTCCCTCAAATGTTTGCAACTGTCAGGTGTGTTTTCTAACCAAATTAGAACCCCTCCCCCACTCCCTCAAATGTTTGCAACTGTCAGGTGTGTTTTTTACCCAAATTAGAACCCCTCCCCCACCCCCTCAAATGTTTGCAACTGTCAGGTGTGTTTTTTAACCTAATTAGAACCCCTCCCCTCACATTCAAATTGATCAATGGGCCATCAGAGGGGGTGAGTAATCTTTTAGAATGTTTTTTAGAATTAAAATAAAAAAAATATATTAATAATTTTCGACTGCTGTTGTTCAAGAATGTTTTTGTGTAATCTGATATCCAAGTTATGTTTAAAAGTACTTATCTTATTTTCTTTCTTAGAATTTAAAATGGGGTGCCAAATCTCATCACAGGATGGTCTGTGGAGACTTCATGGATAGAGCAGTGCCAACGTCCTAAGTCTACAAATTCTCAACGCTACACCAGAAGGTGTGAAAAAAATGGACTTTGTAGGCACCAATCATAAAATTAAATACAAATATTTTATTTATACAAAAAATCAAGCGACATACATATTTTAAAACATTGCAGTGTGTTGCAGAACAATGACTAATGCTCTCTCACATATACATCAAAGCATAAAGAGGGGTACCCCTTGAAGCAAAGGGGAAAATAGAGGTTACCACCCTTTATTAGGCATAAGAGACATCAAACTAGTGTAACTCTCTACATGTTTCGCAATTGAATGCTTCTTCAGGAGCCTGTTTGAGTCATCTGTAAAAGGAGAGGAGAGAGAACAAACACCAAAGTACATAAAATTACTATACATTTGAAATCACATTAGTAAAGCGTCTCAGTCAGTATTCGTGAGCACCAGTAGGGGGCCAGCCAATGAACCCAGCAGCCAGCCAGTATACGGTGACAAGCAATCACATGCGGGGACATGTCTGGTAGCAAGATAGTAACAACAGTAGCTCACAGTAAGATGATAGAATGGAGAATCTCGACTGCCAAGAAAAGATTAGGTAATACTAAGTGAAACTAAACGAGTGGTAAAATTAAGGCCAAATTCACTGTGTAAAGCAGAGAGTTGGAAAGAGGGAGAAAAAAGGGGGGGGGAAAGGAAAGGGAGCAGAGCGAGGACAGAAAGGGGTAGTGCTGGGGGATGGGAAGAGGGGGAAGGGAAGGGGGGGAGAAAGGGGGGGGAAGAAAGGAACAGGACGAAAAGGTAAGTAAGCATTAAAAGGAGTGTAGAAACTAGTAGTGCTGAGTGAATCTGTCCATTTAAGCATACCTCAAAGCGGACTAGAGATCGCAGATCAATAGAGAGCATATGCGATCACACTCAGCTTTAAACAAGCCAAGTTGCATTGAGTAGTCAGTGGTCTCAATTCTAAGGGATACAAACAGTATAAATTACGATACAGTTTACCGTATCCAAATAAGTGCATCTCAAATAGAATCACTGCAGAAAAATGCAGCATAAAAAGAAATGACATTCAACAGCTGTTCAAACAGCTTTTGATACAGCCATGTATATATATATGCAACCTGGGTCTCAACTTATATAAAACAATGTTGGCTGAGCAGAGCCTGTGGACAGCGTTTACAAATTATTTCCTTGTACCAAACTAGCAGGCAGGGTGAGACTGGGATTGTATAACTATCCAACCAAGCAGCAGCGGTAAAGCACAGGCCATCTACAGGGGCAAATACAGAACTCAGTGTGGCCGGTCATAGGGTTATAGAAAAAGCTATAGATAGAGCCAGGAAACAAAGGCAAAGGACATCATATCGAAAAAACAAACCAAAATGTTTAGAGACAAGACGGCTTTCGTGGAGGGGTATGCATAACGCTGGCACTTGATGCCACAAAACAAAAGAACTAGACAAAATCCCAAACCTAGTAATAACGGTACGAGTTATTCTTCTAGGGAGGAGGATACTGAATCTGACTCCTCCTTTGCGTCTTCCTCCACACGGCCCTTCCCCCAATCTACCAATACGCATCCCAATTCCAACTCTGGCCCACGCAAAAGAGGTTTGATAGGAAACCAACCATATACCCCGCATCCTAAAAAACGACCTGACGAGACCAGTAAACACCATCCACTCACACCTAAAACACACCCCCAAGGTGCTACCTCGGGTTTGAATATGGGTAATACAGGGGGTAATCACACAACCACGCATTTGGGTCATCTAGCTACGCAGGCACTTGCTATACTGCAGAACACACCAGGACCCAATGCTAACCCCACTTCGAACATTAGCTCCACCCTTTCAAGTGCCACGACATGGCCAGTTATGAACACAACACTTCTCCCACCGAGCTCAATAGCACCGGCACTACTTCCCACGAAACAGAGCACTTTGGATGCCCATGTAACTTCTTTGATACCACCTTCCACAAATTTTCCCTCACCCCTGACCCTGCCCCCTCCCACGTAGAACTTGATGTTATCAATCTCACTCCTCATGCTTTTTCTCTTTTTTTTAATTAAATAATCTTTATTCAAATCTTCAAAACATATAAAATAGATTCTCATTACAAAAATTCTTAAATACATCATATACAAAACATTTTATATATATATATTAGCAAAGAAGAAAAATGTTACTATCTGATTTTCTCCCTTTAACCCTTCCCACCCACCCCTATATCCCATATTCACCCTCCCCCCTATCTTAATCGCAATTTACAATATACCTTTATAAATGCACTCAATACCATACCTTCATTACCTTATCTATTTCCTACACACATCTTACGTAGGATAACCCAGTTCCTCTAACCAAGGCTTCCAGATTTTTTTAAATTCCTTTAAGTTTCCTCTCCTTGCATATACTACCCTTTCTTTCCATACTGTTTCAGTTACTGTTTTAAACCAGTCATCTTTTGAAGGGGGTTTCTCTGCCTGCCATCTCTGTGCTATTAGTTTTCTCGCCTGGAAAAGGCACCTTAGCACCGTTTTAGTTTTAATATTCCCCAGACTCTCCCCTACTCCCAAGATACATAGTTTGGGGTCCATTCTGAGAGTCAGCTTAAAGATCTTATTTATGGTATCTAATATTTCCGTCCAATAGCGGAATAATTTTGGACATTTCCAGATCATATGCATCAGGTCCCCCACATTCTGGCACCTAGGGCATTTGGAGTCCCCCCTCCGCCCCCATTTAAACAGTTTTTTAGGGGTATAATAGGTTCTATGTAAGAGCATTAAATATGACATCTTCTGGGCCGGCGATACTGTAGCTTGGTTCCCTCCTGCCAGTATCTTCTTCCATTGTCCATCCGAAATTCTTCCCAGGTCCCTTTCCCACTTACTCCTACACTTGAGCTTCCCTGAACCCATAATGATGTTGCTACATATATATGGATAAAGTTCCGCTATGGATCCACTGGATCCACCAGAACTATTTATTCTTTCAAAAATGGGAGAGCTATTCCACCGCGGGCCTTGTTCCCCAAACTGAGCTTTTAAAGCATGTCTAATTTGTAAATAATTATAATGTGAGTAGTTAGGTATCTCAAACTCTTCTTTTAATGAGGCAAACGTTTTAAGGGAACTGCCATTATATAGTTGGTCCAAGCTAACTATGCCCTTTGTTTCCCATATCTTAATTTTCCCTATTGGCCTTAACTCTTGTAAGTTCTTATTGTCCCATAACGGGACACCTTTAACCATACCCCCCATTCCCCTCAGATCCTTTATGGTTTTCCAAACTTTTATTATTAACTTAACTGTAGGGGGTCTGTAGACAAATGAGTTTGCCTCCAAAACCTTCACTAGTGTCTTATGTGGTGCCCCTATAGTCATCAGTCCCCCATTATTTTCTCCTTCAGGGTCAGTTACTGATATCAAATGTTGTAGTTGGGCTGCTAAGAAGTAACCCCGCGGGTGTGGTACTGCCAGGCCCCCCTCTAAAGTTGATAATTGTAGTGTTTGTAAGCTTATCCTAGATTGTCTACCTTTCCATATTAGAGCTCTTAGCAATGTATCTATTTTTTTAAACCATTTCCTATGAATCCATATTGGCGAGTTATGCATTATATATAATAGCTGAGGTAACCACAGCATTTTAATCAAGTTACATCTTCCAGCAACTGAAAGAGGAAGTCCTCTCCATATATCGATCTTATTTTTAAATTTGGATAACAGAGGGGTTAAATTGTTTTTAATAAAGTCATTGGGGTCTTTAGTTATATATATGCCTAAGTATTTTGTTATCTCTACTATTTCTATTTGGATCTTTTCCAAACAGGAGCTCTTCCTAATTGGGTCTAATGGCAACAATGCTGATTTCTCCCAGTTTATGGTGAGACCAGAGAGTGCTCCGAATCTTGAGAAGATGTCTATCACCTGTCTAAGTGATCTCTCCGTATCTCCTAAAAATATAAGAACATCATCCGCATACAGCGCAATCCGCTCTTCTCTGTCCCTTCTCCTAAACCCTTCCATAGTTCTATCCTGCCTTATTGCAATGGCTACTGGTTCCATTGCCAGAGCAAAGATCAAAGGTGACAGGGGGCACCCCTGCCTTGAGCCTCTTCCAAGTCTGAACCCCTCCGAAGAGACATTATTAACTCTGACCTTTGCACTGGGGTTATTATAGAGAATTTTAACCCAATTAATATAGGAGGGACCAAATCCAAACTCCTTCAATACACGCCAAATATACCCCCATTCAAGACTGTCAAATGCTTTAACAACATCTAGCATCATCACCGCCCTTGAGCCTACATTTTCAGTTGGAATCTGCAGGTTCAAAAACAGCCCTCTAATATTCTTGCTAGTTGATCTATGGGGTATAAATCCCGTTTGGTCAGAGTGAACCAATTTATGGATTACTTTCTTTAATCTGGCAGCCAGAATCTTTGCTAGGATCTTTACATCCGAGCATAGCAGAGAGATAGGCCTGTAAGACCCAGGCTCTAGAGGGTCTTTCCCTTCCTTATGTAACACTATGATCGTGGCTTCGGTCATTGATATGGGAAGCTTCCCCTCTTTCTTTGCCCACTCAAACACTCTAAGTAGTTCCGGCAGTAATACCGTCCCATAGTTTTTATATGTCTCAGCGGGGAGACCATCAGGGCCAGGGGATTTCTGATTTTTCAATTCTGTTACCGCTAGTTTAATTTCCTCCAGAGTTAACGGGGCCTCCAATTCCTCGTTGTCAAGCTCTGTAAGGGAGGGCATTCCAATATTCCCAAAAAATTTATCTAGCTCCCCTCCTCCCATGGTTCCCCGAGATGTATACAGTTCTTCATAAAAGTTCTTGAATGTGTCTGTAATCTCCCCCACCTGAGAAGAGATCTCACCCCTCCTAGTCCTAATAGCAGGTATCATGGAAGGGGAGGAGCCAGACCTGACCAAATGGGCCAGCATCTTCCCGACTCTTTCCCCCTCCCCATATACAATTTGGTTCTGAAATAATCTCTTATTTTCAGATTTCCTAATCATTACGTCCTTGTAGATTTGTTGCTTATTTTCCCATATACTTTAATTTCCTGGTGTTGGCTCCTTCACATACTCCCTTTCTGCTGTTATTAACTCTTTACTAGTCTTATCCTCCCAGTTCAACGAAGATTTTTTAATTATAGAGATTTGTTGGATTAATAAACCCCGCAAATAAGCCTTCAATGCATCCCACATTATCCCTCTTGTTGTGGTATCTGCATTAAAGCTTATGAACTCATTTAGCTTAGCTATTATCCCATTCTGATCCTCTATTATTCCAAACCATATTGGGTTCATCTTCCACACTCTACGAAACATATTATTATTTATACTTATCGAGACCATCAGTAACGAGTGGTCGGAGACTCCCCTGGGTTGATAAATTATATCTTTAATTATTTGAGACCCTAGCTCATTTGCCAGTACCAGATCTATTCTTGAAAGTGTAGAATAAGAGCCCGAGTAGCATGAGAATTGTAATGTCACCGGGTTCCGTATTCTCCAAAGATCCAACAATCCAGCTTCACAAAGGAAATGACTCATACGGTTTCCCTGTAACCCCTGTCCCTGATTACCTGGAGGGAGCCTATCTATTTTTTTATTTATGACCACATTGAAGTCCCCGACCACAATAATTGGTATGCTAGTCTTGTCCATGATAAACTCCAATAGGCAGTACAAAACATCTAATTTGAAGGGAGGTGGGATATAAACGTTTGCTAATACATATTCCTGATTTTCTATTACACAGTGCAAGAAGATATACCGGCCCTCAACATCTATTTTGCACTGTCTGCAGGTGAAAGCCACCCCTCTCTCAATTAACACTGACACCCCCCTAGAATAGGTAGTGTGCACAGAATGAAATTGGCACTGAAATCTCTTGTTCCTTATTTGGGATTTAGTGTCTTGATTCAGGTGTGTCTCCTGCAGACAGGCAATTCTTATTTTAAAAATATCCAACATATCAAATACAGCTGCTCTTTTGGCAGGGGTACCAAACCCGCGGACATTCCATGAACCAATATTCAATACCATTGGTTTTTTAGGTAACATCCATCAAAAAGAAACAGAAAGTAGCAACAAGAATTCAAACCTAATAATATCAAGGAGAGATACCCAATTAGCCATAGGGATTCTATAAATATTAACCCAGTAGTACATTTCTTACTCTTACCCTTTGTGTCAAAAATTACCTTCCCCATGATTGCAAAACAAACCCATATTTTCACGCTGTAAACATTCATATTCTATCTGTATTTCTTTTTAGTGCCCAGAGTGTTATCCTATATATTATCCTATCTTCCAGTGTACTATGTGTATTTAATTTTACCAGTGCCCAATATATATTCCAGTGTACAATATATCTTCTTGTGAATCTGTGTACTATAAATTCCCTTATTGGGTATATTCCTACTCTTATACCCATTACCCCCCCCCCTCCCACCCCAACCCCCATCCACCCAAAAACCCTCCCTCAATGACCTCCCTCCCCCCACCCCGCACCACTCTAGGTTACCCCTAAGGGCTTTTTTAATGACCGTCTTACACCTCCATACCTTAACCAAACACACTCCTCCCTTCCCCCTATTACCCCTCCCCCCTCCCCACCCCTCCCTCCCTACATCCAAGTATAAACTTAGTTTTAACCTTCCCCATTCTACACCTGATTTCATTTACCCGTGTAACTCCCCATCCCACTCCATGAAATCAATATCAGTATTGTTATTCTACATTTGTGCCCCACCTCTGCGTATCATCTTCAACAGATTCCCCATTATTTCAATGGCAGTTGATCTTTCTTCTCCTCCATCCATGCTAACGCACCAGCAGGAGAGTCAAAAAACTGACTCCCCCCGAGTGCGTTTATCCGAAGCCTGGCAGGATAAAGGAGTGCATACTTAATATTAAATTTCTGAAGGCTGCGTTTAACTCCTACAAACTCAGCTCTACGCTTCTGTAAGTCTGGAGAGTAATCGGGATACAATGATATCCTAGCGCCATTATAGGAGATATTCCCCAAGTCTCTGGCCCTCTGAAGGAGCCTTACTTTATCTTTATAATTCAAGAATTTTAATAGCAACGATCTTGGGGGGCTTTTTCTCAAGTAGACTTTGACCTCTTGAGATATGGATTGAGTTTCTGTCCTACACCACAGATGGATAAATATGACACGATTAAAGATCTTTATCTTTTCTGTAGAAAGTTAACTTACAAATATCTCTTTGATGACCAACGTATACGTTCTAAACGTGATAAAGAACTTTCTGAAAGTATCAAACACTTCACTATGGAGGAATTTAGGGCTTTCAGAGATCTTATTCTCCTGTTAGAGGAGAGTGAGACGTCTGAGTCCTCAATGCCTACCACAGACATTACACACACACCTACCCCCCTACCACCTAAATCTGGTAAAAAATTCAAATCCAAGTCTAAAAAATTCCCGGATCTTGCAAGTAACCCTCACATT
This sequence comes from Lithobates clamitans, assembly GCA_037952925.1. Classification (NCBI taxonomy): domain Eukaryota; kingdom Metazoa; phylum Chordata; class Amphibia; order Anura; family Ranidae; genus Lithobates; species Lithobates clamitans. The sequence goes on along the minus strand of JBBGZY010000354.1, from coordinate 3,780,766 downwards.
TGGGCCTTCCTGACAGATACTATTGGAGATTTGAGGCGACTCACACTAGATCCCATGCCAAGTAATTTACGACCTGATCAATTACAATCTTTAACTAAACTACGAAGATACCCTGATCTGGTCATAAAACAATCAGACAAAGGGGGCAACATTGTACTAATGACTAACCAACAATACATAAAAATGTGCATGAACATCCTTAACAGGTCCTGGTACTGTAAAATTGCAGAGAGTGTTGCCCATCGCTTTGCTAATGAATACAAATCACTTATAGGGGAGGCCTACTTTTTAGACCTGATTGACCAAGACCCACATGCGTATCTAGACAATAAATTTCCTCGCACGGCTACATTCTATGCGCTACCAAAAGTTCACAAGAACCTAGAGGCCCCTCCGGGCTGGCCGATCATCTCTGCAAAAGGCTCACTGACTGAAAACGCAAGTAGATTTGTTGATTTCTTCTTAACCCCTCATGTTTTATGTTTACCCTCTTATGTACGGGACACCATAGACCTCCTTAAACACATTGAGGGGGTTGCGGTCCCTCCTGATGCCCTGCTCGTGACTCTGGATGTTGAGGCTTTGTAATCCAGCATCCCTCACGAGCGGGGCGTCTGGACGGTCTGCTCCTTTCTCATGGAGGAAGACCACCATGAATGGCCCTTTAATGAATTTTTATTGAAACTGTTGTTTTTCATCTTGACACATAACTGTTTTACATTTCACGGTTCCCACTACCTCCAGGTACAGGGCGTGGCCATGGGCACTTGCTGTGCCCCGGCCTACGCCAACCTGTACCTGGGGGGGTGGGAACGTGATATCTTCTCAAATGAACAACTCAGCAACTACACAAGTGAAGTACTGTTGTGGCTAAGATATATTGACGATATTTTTATTATTTGGGTCGGTTCCCAACAAGCACTTTCTTCTTTTGTTAACCACCTGAACAATAATACTTTCAACTTGAAGCTTACTGTCATTAGTGATGTACAAAAAATTTCTTTTCTTGACTTGGTAATCTACAAGGATTCCAACAACTGTCTGGCCACTACACTCTACCGCAAGGAAACGGCGGGGAATACGATTTTGCACGCTTCCAGTGCGCATCCCTCCACACTGGTACGGAGCATTCCCTACACACAGTATATCCGCCTTAGAAGGAACTGTACTGTTGACAGTGACTTCAAACATCATGCGGACTTACTCAGGAAGCGACTCCTTCAACGGGGGTATTCCAAGTCACTTCTTCGGAAGGCTTTTAACAAAGCCTGTGACCAACCTCGAAATACACTACTCTACAAATATAAAAATAAAGTAGAAGAGTACTTAACAGTTAAATTTATTACACAATATTCGCACCAACAGTACCAACTACGCAATCTATTACAACAACACTGGCATATTTTATATGATGACCCTATTGTGGGCAAATATGTCAGTGACCACCCTGAGATTGTGTTCAAAAGGGCCCCCCTCCCTACGTAATAAACTAACTAGAAGTCATTTTGTCCCCTCACAGGACCACACGACCAGCCAAATAGGCATGTACATATGTGGTCAGTGCTCCTTCTGTCCTTGGGTGTCCACAGGTCAGAAATTCCAACTACCGAATGGAGAGATGTTTCGCCCACATTTTTGGGCTGATTGTAACACTCAGGGAATAGTATACTTGTAGACCTGCAAATGTGGGGTCTTTTATGTGGGCAAGACTATCCGCCATTCCTGGCAAAGGATACGAGATCATGTCTATTATTCGACTAATGGCAAGATGCTCAGCCCCATTAGTAGATATCTTGATCTATGTCATAGATTTGACACCTCTGTTGCGACTTTTATCGCTTTGGCAGTGATTCCACAGGACCCTAGGGGTGGGGACTGGGATAGGAGGATACTCCAACATGAGGCAAAGTGGATTGAACGTTTGAATGCCACATGTTGGGCAGGTATTAATGAAGTACAATCCTATAAATCCTTCCTTTAACGACGATTCTCTGTCGGCCTTAGGGGAGATTTTTACATAATTTAAATCTCTGTATCATTATATTGAATCCCTAATAGGGAGACACACCATTGGCCCACTTTGCTCTCCTTTACAGTTGGACTGTCCTCCTGCCTCTGCCTCCTACCCCTGTGGCTCATATGTGGTAGGCACTGCTAAATATGCACTAATCGAGATTACCTCGAATGTCCGGTTGTCATTGATATTCATTTGGCCTGCAATGTCCTGAATTTCTAGTTGTAGTCACACTGTCTGTTATAGATTGTCTGTAGATTTATTACATATTACTAACGTTTCTGTTGCTTTCAAAATTAATATTCATGCATCATGAATGTGTGTTTATTGGCCCTGCGTCCCAGGCCTATAATGAGGACCTGGGGATTTGTCAGTCCGTGGACCCCGCTGGCCTGTAGGTGTACTCGATCATATGTGCGGCCGGGTAGCCGCATTCCGCCCCACCCATGGGCTGGATTTTGCGGCGTCAGGTTCAGACTGTGGCTTTCCCCCTGGTTGTTATGACCTTCTGGGTGTGGGTTTTGACAACTGTGGGTTAGATTTATCTATCTCCTCTAGCGTCTCATGCTGCCACCTTGGAGGCACCACTAGGGGGAGCTTCCAGCTCTGCTACCTCCTAGGACTGCACTCCTTCCACACGTCCGCGTCTATGGCAGTCGGCCAGCTGGCTACTGCGCATGCGCGGAGCGTGATGGATGCGCGAACAGCCCTACTCGGCCGAGTCAGGTGTTGCATCTGATGCACACCTGATTGGGGCGTGTATTTAAGGCTAATAGTTTAGCCTTCTATCACGTCACCTCCGCTCAGGGCGTCCTGATGCCTGGCTATTAACTACAATATGAGAGGCTGTCTGGTAAGATCCTTTTGCCTTTGTTTCCTGGCTCTATCTATAGCTTTTTCTATAACCCTATGACCGGCCACACTGAGTTCTGTGTTTGCCCCTGTAGATGGCCTGTGCTTTACCGCTGCTGCTTGGTTGGATAGTTATACAATCCCAGTCTCACCCTGCCTGCTAGTTTGGTACAAGGAAATAATTTGTGACCGCTGTCCACAGGCTCTGCTCAGCCAACATTGTTTTATATAAGTTGAGACCCAGGTTGCATATATATATACATGGCTGTATCAAAAGCTGTTTGAACAGCTGTTGAATGTCATTTCTTTTTATGCTGCATTTTTCTGCAGTGATTCTATTTGAGATGCACTTATATGGATACGGTAAACTGTATCGTAATTTATACTGTTTGTATCCCTTAGAATTAAGTCCACTGACTACTCAATGCAACTTGGCTCGTTTAAAGCCGAGTGTGATCGCATATGCTCTCTATTGATCTGCGATCTCTAGTCCGCTTTGAGGTATGCTTAAATGGACAGATTCACTCAGCACTACTAGTTTCTACACTCCTTTTAATGCTTACTTACCTTTTCGTCCTGTTCCTTTCTTTTTCTTTCCCCCCCCTCCCCCCTTTTCCCTTACCCCCCCCTTCCCTTCCCCCTCTTTCCATCCCCCAGCACTACCCCTTTCTGTCCTCGCTCTGCTCCCTTTACTCCCCCCCCCCCTTTTTTCTCCCTCTTTCCAACTCTCTGCTTTACACAGTGAATTTGGCCTTAATTTTACCACCCATTTAGTTTCACTTGGTATTACCTAATCTTTTCTTGGCAGTCGGGATTCTCCATTCTATCATCTTACTGTGAGCTACTGTTGTTACTATCTTGCTACCAGACACGTCCCTGCATGTGATTGCTTGTCACCGTATACTGGCTGGCTGCTGGGTTCATTGGCTGGCCCCCTACTGGTGCTAACGAATACTGACTGAGACGCTTTACTAATGTGATTTCAAATGTATAGTAATTTTATGTACTTTGGTGTTTGTTCTCTCTCCTCTCCTTTTACAGATGACTCAAACAGGCTTCTGAAGAAGCATTCAATTGCGAAACATGTAGAGAGTTACACTAGTTTGATGTCTCTTATGCCTAATAAAGGGTGGTAACCTCTATTTTCCCCTTTGCTTCAAGGGGTACCCCTCTTTATGCTTTGATGTATATGTGAGAGAACATTAGTCATTGTTCTGCAACACACTGCAATGTTTTAAAATATGTATGTCGCTTGATTTTTTGTATTTTTTGTATAAATAAAATATTTGTATTTAATTTTATGATTGGTGCCTACAAAGTCCATTTTTTTCACACCTTCTGGTGTAGCGTTGAGAATTTATTTTTTTTCTTGTTTCACTCCACAGTTTCCTTCCAGTACACAGGATTGGCAGACTGTGGCACCCCAGTTCGCTGACCATTGGGACTTTCCCAACTGTGTCGGGGCGATTGATGGGAAGCATGTCCGCATTGTGCCACCACCCCATTCAGGGTCTTATTTCTACAACTATAAGGGGTTCCATAGTGTAGTTTTGATGGCGGTGGTCTTGGCACATTTGGACTTTCTGTTTGTGGACGTGGGGAAGAATGGCCGGATGTCTGATGGAGGAGTCTTTGCACAGACCGAGCTGTGCCAGCTTCTCCAGACTGGTGGCCTGGGATTGCCACCTGATGACCAGAATGTGGATGGACTCCCCTCAGTTTTTATCGCTGATGAAGCGTTTGCTCTCGGCGAGCACTTGATGAGGCCGTTCCCCCAAAGGACACTCACCCCTGAGAGGAGGGTATTTAATTACCGGCTGGCCAGAGCAAGAAGAGTTGTGGAGAATGCCTTTGGGATTCTGGCCAGCCAGTTCTGTTTGTTCCTCTCAGCCATAAATCCGGCGGACTATAAAATAAATCATGTGATAATGGCTTACTGCATTCTACATAATTATTTGAGAAGACATTCTGCTACATATATGACCTCTGTTGGGCCTGAGGCCGGACTTGTAGTTGACCAAACACTCACAGGCCTGGAAATTGGCCGTATTGGCTTGGCCCCCCAATATGCACGTCAAGTGCGTGACCGATATGTTAATTATTTTAATGGTCGGGGGGCCATTGCTATTCAACAAGAGCTATAATTTTTTACAAAAATTAAGAAAATAAATTTTGGATAAAATATCTTGTTTTTATTCTTGTTTGCATTTAGTTTTGTCTGTCTCCTAGTGCACTTGTAGTGGCAAGTGTATTTCCCTTTAGTTAATAAGGCCCTTTGTCACTGTAACAAAACATCTTATTGATAAATAATCAGCCACACACATTGTAGTAGTAAAAACATTTTACTGTGTGCACATTGAAAGGTGCATTTTTTGGAAACTTTTTTTTTTTTTTAAATAAAAACTTTTTTTGTTTGTTATTTTGGGCATATTTCAACAAAAATAGACTTTGTTTACAAAATTACAATTAACAACAGTGTTTTTAAAAACATACAAAAAAAAAAGAACTTACAAAGTTCAACATGTTAATAACGGTGCTGGTATTGTCACCCTTGTAAAGCCTAAAATTTGCAGAAAATTTCAGAAACAATTTGGTATTAAAAAAGGTTCAAGTCAACATGTGCTATCTCCCATCATGGGATGCTATCTCCCATCATGAGGGAGCAATGTACGTGTTTTGTGTGTGCAATCCCTTTGTTCCTCTCACAAACGAACATTTTTCTGATGAAGGGGTTGCAAACACAAAACAAGTACATTGATATCCCCTGATGGAAGATAGCACATGATGACACACCGTGTGCATCTGCAAACTGTTTTTTTTTTTTTATAAAACTTAAAAAATTTAAGAAATAACAAACTTGACAATGAAATGAAGAACATGATTGATGTTTTTTGGCAAAACGTTATTATATTCTGCCCAAAACATCAATCATGTTCTTCATTTCCTGTTGCATGGTGTCCAGCCGATTCCTCATGCTGTCAATTTGGTCACGCATTCGATCAATTTGGCCATTCCACAACATTATCCGGCCAATAAGTCTTTGTGCACTGTCTGTGCTAATGGCTCTGCCACTTGGCCTTCCACAACCAGAACCTCACCTAAAATCTGTGGATAAAAAAATTGGTTAAAATATGCACGCCTAAATAGATTACTTTAAGCTGGGGTGTCAGTCACTCACTTGGTGGGGTTGAAATCTCACACACTTCCTCCACCTCTCCTTCCTCCAGCTCATCGGGTGGGCATGGCTTTGGGCTGGGGCTTGGGGTAATGTCAGCATCAGGCTGGTGACTTGGGGGGGTCCTGGGATCCTTGGACTGTTGTCTGAGTCTTTTCTCCCCTATGATAATTAAACAAAAGGTATAGTTAAAACACAGTGATATTTCTTTTTTAAAAAATTAATATGAAACGTTGGTTATGAGTTGGGGACAATTGACATTTTTTAGCCACAAAAATTTAGAAGACAGGATGAAAATTCCCTCTGAACAACAATTATAAACAATACACATTTTCATGCAAGTTTCACAGATGCAGACACCTCAATGATCTCCTGTGTGTATTACCCATAGTACACATAGTACACTAGTGCTCGTGAGTCCAGATGTGAAAACAGCTGCTGTGTCCTGTCCTTACATTACACTGAATCATTTTTGAAGAAGCATTATATTTTCAAACACATCTACACCACATCACCACATTTTTGCAATACGACAAATTCTCAAGACCTAAATGTATGTCCAACCCTGTACCATCGTTTTTGGCAAAAAAATACGTCATTTTCTTAGTATCATATGTATTTTACAAAGAACGGTCTTTACGAACGATGCTATATAAACGAAAAAAATATGGATCAGCATGCAAGTTAAGTATCTCAATAGGAACACACAACAAGTACTTACTTTTTTTAAGCAGCTTCTTTATTCGCCAATATTGTTCCGGCTCCCTACTTTTGATGTCAGACCACCGCTTCCTCAATTGTTCTTTAGACCATTTAGTGCCAAATTTTGCTTCTAGAGCGGTGACAACTGAGGACATTATTTTGTCCTTCTGCATATTCGGTCGTGGGTATGGTCCTTTTTTCCCATCGTAGTCCTCCCTTCTCAATATGGACACCATCTCCACCATCTCTTCAAAAGCCATGTTGGTGGCCTTATATCTCCTCCCGGATGTGGATGGTTGTGGCTCCGGGCTTGCCTCCACGCTAGTTGCAGATAATCTCTCCGCCATCTTTCTCTATATACTCCCACTGCGCAATGAAGAGTGAAGGGGCGGGGACAAATCGTACTAAAGAACGTCAGGGGCGGGCGACGCAGGCGGAGCATGACACATGCGCAGTGTATATAAAGCTATTACTTTGGCCTACATATCTCCGTGCGGAAGTAGCGAGCGTCAGAAACTAAGGTAAGATTAAACGTGGGTGTGTGTGTGTGTGTGTGTTTGTTGAATGTGTTTTGTGTGTGTGTGTGTGTGGGTGTATATATGTGTCCCCTAGATTCTGCCAAAAATAATCCTAAGAGTTCTGACTGACATTACAGTTTTTATCTTGTGTCTTGTCTTTCAGCAAAAATGAATCCCTTTAAGGAGGCTGATTTTTTGTCAAGATACATTGATTTGTATCAGGAAAACAAAAACCTGTGGGAGGTCAAACACCCACTATATTACAATAGAGATGTAAGGAAGGCAACACTGGGCACACTTTTAGAATTTGTGATGACTCGAGTCCCCCAGGCAGACCTCAAGTTTGTGGACAAGAAAATTGGTATCTTGCGCAACATGTACAAGCGGGAACACAATAAGATCCAGGAGTTGCTCAGATCAGGAGCAGTAGCCGACCAGGTTTATGTACCCAATCTGTAGTACTACCACAAAATGCGATTCCTGGATGACCAGACAGAAGCAAGGCAATCACTTTTGACCCTTCCCCCCACCCTTCCCCCGACCCTTCCCTCCAGCCTTCCCTCCACCCTTCCCTCCACCTCCACCCCAGCTGAGGAGTCCCAGGAAGAACTGGACCTTTTCATCCTTTTATGAAGTGGATGCGCCCAGCTTCAGCCAGGTATCCTTTTTTGTTGAATTTGTGATGTGTAAATATTAATGATGTAAACATCTCAAATTTTTAAGTGCTTCATAAAAAATGACTTCATCACAAATATTAATATGTAGACATATCACTAGACAGTAGTGGCCAAAAATATACTTCTGCATAGGTGTGCGCAGCCTCTTGCATTAGGGTGTGCACCCCAAAGCTCAAATACATATGCATGTGTATATATACTGATGGTGTCAGTAGGGTAGTGGACAGTGTCAGTAGTTTTAATTTTATTATTTTAAAATTTTTTGATTTTGTAACATTTTTTTTGTGATGAAATATCAAATACCAGTGGTTTAAACAGGGGGGAATATGCACCACACAAGGCAATTACAGGGCCAGATTAAGAGCATCATGGGCCTGGTGCTGAGGATTTTGGTGGGCCTTTTTATGGAAACAAAATGAAAATGTAAAAATTTTTTGCTAAAACAAATTAAATATACTCTCACCAGTAATATCAGCCATGCAGCCTCTGAGCAGCAGCAACACCACCAATACCACCTGCTATGCGGTCTCTCACTAATGCCGCGTACACACGAGCGGACTTTACGGCAGACTTTGCTCGGCGGACTTTGACAGACTTTACGACGGACTTTCTGAATGAACGAACTTGCCTACACACAATCCACCAAAGTCTGTCGAATTCGTACGTGATGACGTACGACCAGACCAAAACAAGGAAGTTCATAGCCAGTAGCCAATAGCTACCCTAGCGTGGCTTTTTGTCCGTCGAACTAGCATACAGACAAGCGGACTTTTGGACTCGATTGTCCGTCCAACTTTTGAGAAAACAAAGTCCGCTGGAGCCCACACACGATCGAATTGTCTGACGAAATCCAGTCCGCCGGTCAAAGTCTGCCGTAAAGTCCGCTCGTGTGTACGCGGCATAACAGCAACATAGGGCGACCACATTTCCAAACTGCCTTTCAGGGACATCCCCCCTTCCGAAAAAAAAAGATGAGGGGGGATGTAGTCTCAGGGTTGATGGGGAAATAGGTGGCGGGGGTGATTTTTCGGACAAATGGCTATTGTTAGCACTTAAAATCATCCTGACACTATGCTTGATATGGCGTCAGGATGATCAAATTCCATTATTTCTATTACTACATTGTAATATATAGTGAAATAGTTCAACTCACCATGATGCAGAATCAGTGGGAACCTGAGCTTGTCACTTGCCACCAGATGCAGCATGTCGCTTGCCACCATCGCCTGCCACCAGATGCCACCCATAGCCTGCCATCGGATGCAGTGTGCCACTTAACACCCACAGCCTGCCACCAGATACAGTGTGCCACTTGCCACCAGAAGCCTGCCACCAGATACAGTGTGCCACTTGCCACCAGACACAGTGTGCCACTTGCCACCAGCAGCCTGCCACCAGATACAGTGTGCCACTTTCCACCAGCAGCATGCCACCAGATACGGTGTGCCACTTGCCACCAGATACACTGTGCCACTTGCCACCAGCAGCCTGCCACCAGATATGGTGTGCCAATTGCCAACAGCAGCCTGCCACCAGATACGATGTGCCACTTGCCACAAGCAGCATGCCACCAGATACAGTGTGCCACTTGCCACCAGCAGCCTTCCACCAGATACAGTGTGCTACTTGCTACCCACAGCCTGCTACCAGACACAGTGTGCCACTTGCCACCAGCAGCCTGCCACCAGATACAGTGTGTCACTTGCCACCAGCAGCATGCCACCAGATATGGTGTGCCACTTGCCACCAGCTAGTGTGCCACTTGCCACCAGCAGCCTGCCACCAGATACAGTGTGCCACTTGCCACCAGCAGCATGCCACCAGATACAGTGTGCCACTTGCCATCAGCAGCCTGCCATCAGATATGGTGTGCCACTTGCCAACAGAAGCCTGCCACCAGATACAGTGTGCCACTTGCCACAAGCAGTATGCCACCAGATACAGTGTGCCACTTGCCACAAGCAGCATGCCACCAGATACAGTGTGCCACTTGCCACAAGCAGTATGCCACCAGATATGGTGTGCCACTTGCCACCAGATACAGTTTGCTATTTGCCACCCACAGCCTGCCAGACACAGTGTAACACTTGCCAACAGCAGCCTGCCACCAGATACAGTGTGCCACTTGCCAACAGCAGCCTGCCACCAGATACAGTGTGCCACTTGTCACAAGCAGCATGCCACCAGATACATTGTGCCACTTGCCACCAGATACAGTGTGCCACTTGCCACCAGCAGCCTGCCACCAGATATGGTGTGCTACTTGCCACCCACAGCCTGCCACCAGATACAGTGTGCCACTTGCCACCAGATACAGTGTGCCACTTGCCACCAGATACAGTGTGCCACCAGATCCAGTGTGCCACTTGCCACCAGATACAGTATGCCACCAGATACAGTGTGCCACTTGCCACCAGCAGCCTTCCACCAGATACAGTGTGCTACTTGCCACCAGCAGCCTGCCACCAGATACAGTGTGCCACTTGCCAACAGCAGCCTGCCACCAGATACAGTGTGCCACTTGCCACAAGCAGCATGCCACCAGTTACAGTGTGCCACTTGCCACCAGATACAGTGTGCCACTTGCCACCAGCAGCCTGCCACCAGATATGGTGTGCTACTTGCCACCCACAGCTTGCCACCAGATACAGTGTGCCACTTGCCACCAGATACAGTGTGCCACTTGCCACCAGATACAGTGTGCCACCAGATACAGTGTGCCACTTGCCACCAGCAGCCTGTCACCAGATACAGTGTGCTACTTGCCACCAGCAGCCTGCCACCAGACACGGTGTGCTACTTGCCACCAGCAGCCTTCCACCAGATACAGTGTGCTACTTGCCACCAGCAGCCTGCCATCAGATACTGTGTGCCACTTGCCACCAGATACAGTGTGCCACATGCCACCAGCAGCTTGCCACCAGATACAGTGTTCCACTTTCCACCAGCATGCCACCAGATACTGTGTGCCACTTGCCACCAGATACACTGTGCCACTTGCCACCAGCAGCCTGCCACCAGATATGGTGTGCCACTTGCCAACAGCATCCTGCCACCAGATACAGTGTGCCACTTGCCACAAGCAGCATGCCACCAGATACGGTGTGCTACTTGCCACCCACAGGCTGCTACCAAACACAGTGTGCCACTTGCCACTAGCAGCCTGCCACCAGATACAGTGTGCCACTTGCCACCAGCAGCATGCCACCAGATATGGCGTGCCACTTGCCACCAACAGCCTGCCACCAGATACAGTGTGCCACTTGCCACCAGCAGCATGCGACCAGATATGGTGTGCCACTTGTTACCAGATACAGTGTGCCACTTGCCACCAGCAGCCTGCCATCAGATATGGTGTGCCACTTGCCACAAGCAGCATGCCACCAGATACAGTGTGCCACCTGCCACCAGCAGCGTGCCACAAGATACAGTCAGCAGCCTGCCACCAGATACAGTGTGCCACGTGCCACAAGCAGCATGCCACCAGATACAGTGTGCCACTTGCCACCAGCAGCCTTCCACCAGATACAGTGTGCTACTTGCTACCCACAGCCTGCTACCAGACACAGTGTGCCACTTGCCACCAGCAGCCTGCCACCAGATACAGTGTGTCACTTGCCACCAGCAGCATGCCACCAGATATGGTGTGCCACTTGCCACCAGCTAGTGTGCCACTTGCCACCAGCAGCCTGCCACCAGATACAGTGTGCCACTTGCCACCAGCAGCATGCCACCAGATACAGTGTGCCACTTGCCATCAGCAGCCTGCCATCAGATATGGTGTGCCACTTGCCAACAGAAGCCTGCCACCAGATACAGTGTGCCACTTGCCACAAGCAGTATGCCACCAGATACAGTGTGCCACTTGCCACAAGCAGCATGCCACCAGATACAGTGTGCCACTTGCCACAAGCAGCATGCCACCAGATATGGTGTGCCACTTGCCACCAGATACAGTTTGCTATTTGCCACCCACAGCCTGCCAGACACAGTGTAACACTTGCCAACAGCAGCCTGCCACCAGATACAGTGTGCCACTTGCCAACAGCAGCCTGCCACCAGATACAGTGTGCCACTTGTCACAAGCAGCATGCCACCAGATACATTGTGCCACTTGCCACCAGATACAGTGTGCCACTTGCCACCAGCAGCCTGCCACCAGATATGGTGTGCTACTTGCCACCCACAGCCTGCCACCAGATACAGTGTGCCACTTGCCACCAGATACAGTGTGCCACTTGCCACCAGATACAGTGTGCCACCAGATACAGTGTGCCACTTGCCACCAGATACAGTATGCCACCAGATACAGTGTGCCACTTGCCACCAGCAGCCTTCCACCAGATACAGTGTGCTACTTGCCACCAGCAGCCTGCCACCAGATACAGTGTGCCACTTGCCAACAGCAGCCTGCCACCAGATACAGTGTGCCACTTGCCACAAGCAGCATGCCACCAGTTACAGTGTGCCACTTGCCACCAGATACAGTGTGCCACTTGCCACCAGCAGCCTGCCACCAGATATGGTGTGCTACTTGCCACCCACAGCTTGCCACCAGATACAGTGTGCCACTTGCCACCAGATACAGTGTGCCACTTGCCACCAGATACAGTGTGCCACCAGATACAGTGTGCCACTTGCCACCAGCAGCCTGTCACCAGATACAGTGTGCTACTTGCCACCAGCAGCCTGCCACCAGACACGGTGTGCTACTTGCCACCAGCAGCCTTCCACCAGATACAGTGTGCTACTTGCCACCAGCAGCCTGCCATCAGATACTGTGTGCCACTTGCCACCAGATACAGTGTGCCACATGCCACCAGCAGCTTGCCACCAGATACAGTGTTCCACTTTCCACCAGCATGCCACCAGATACTGTGTGCCACTTGCCACCAGATACACTGTGCCACTTGCCCCCAGCAGCCTGCCACCAGATATGGTGTGCCACTTGCCAACAGCATCCTGCCACCAGATACAGTGTGCCACTTGCCACAAGCAGCATGCCACCAGATACGGTGTGCTACTTGCCACCCACAGGCTGCTACCAAACACAGTGTGCCACTTGCCACTAGCAGCCTGCCACCAGATACAGTGTGCCACTTGCCACCAGCAGCATGCCACCAGATATGGCGTGCCACTTGCCACCAACAGCCTGCCACCAGATACAGTGTGCCACTTGCCAACAGCAGCATGCGACCAGATATGGTGTGCCACTTGTTACCAGATACAGTGTGCCACTTGCCACCAGCAGCCTGCCATCAGATATGGTGTGCCACTTGCCACAAGCAGCATGCCACCAGATACAGTGTGCCACCTGCCACCAGCAGCGTGCCACAAGATACAGTCAGCAGCCTGCCACCAGATACAGTGTGCCACGTGCCACAAGCAGCATGCCACCAGATACAGTGTGCCACTTGCCACCAGCAGCCTGCCACCAGATACAGTGTGCTACTTGCCACCCACAGCCTGCCAGCAGACACAGTGTGCCACTTGCCAACAGCAGCCTGCCACCAGATACAGTGTGCCACTTGCCACCAGATACAGTGTGCCACTTGCCACAAGCAGCATGCCACCAGATACAGTGTGCCACTTGCCACCAGATACAGTGTGCCACTTGCCACAAGCAACCTGTCACCAGATACAGTGTGCCACTTGCCACCAGCAGCCTGTCACCAGATAGTGTGCTACTTGCCAACAGCAGCCTGCCACCAGATACAGTGTGCTACTTGCCACCAGCAGCCTGAAACCAGATACGGTGTGCTACTTGCCACCAGCAGCCTGCCACCAGATACGGTGTGCCACTTGCCACCAGACACAGTGTGCCACTTGCCACCAGCAGCATGCAACCAGATACAGTGTGCCACTTGCCACCAGCAGCCTGCCACTGCCTCCAGGACTCTGCCTGGACGGATAGGAGGGACAGGGCCTGCATAGTCAATCAAATCCCTGGAGCCCCCACCCCTCCTGAGCTGGGATGGTATAGCCGTGTGTGTGTGTGTGTGTATGCCAGGAGTATTGATCAGACCAAGTTCTAAAGGGGGGTTGTGTGTGCAAGTCTTTGGGCTCACACTGGTGTGCTGCAGTCGGCCGCACTGCTTGTGTATCTGCAGTTTTAGCTGCAGTCCTATTGATATACATCAGGTTACAGGTTTTTGCTGCATTTTCTGACAGTGCGCCAAAGATAAGATGCAGCATGTAGGAATTTTGGTGAGCTTTCAGAAAAAAACACACAACCTAATAGAAATCAATAGGACTATGGGTAAAACGCAGGAAAATTGTGGATACACCAGCAATGGGCCAAAACATAGCAAAATAGTGTGAACCCACCTCAAAGCAAAAGGGACCGAGTACTACCACAGGCTGAATTCTAAACACTTTGGCTGCAGTTATAAGAGCTACTGCTGGAGAAATAAGTTAAAAACGAGGGGTCCCTGGAGGCTCATCACTCAGAGATATCTGCCAGTGTTCTGCTCATAATTTCCCACCCACACGGCTCCTTCACTGCACAGCCACAGAATTCACAGATTGAGAGGGGAGTGGAAAGGCAGAGCCAACTCAGCCTCTCCCATTTGTGTAGGGGGGAACTGTGCACTGTGACATTGTAATAAACACACTGAGCAAACACAGATGCAGCCAGACACCCCTACATTTACACACAGCTTCTCCTGTCCCATAGAAGTTTATGGACAGGAGAAAATAGTGCTTATACTGCTGGCTGGGTTGGCCGAATTTAAGGCAGGGGCCTGGAGCTGCAGCTCCATCAGCCCCTATGTTAATCCGGCCCTGGGCGATTAGGGTGTGTCCAGGCACACCTGGCACACCCTGTGCGCACGCCTATGTACTTCAGATATTGGTGAGCAGCTGGAATAATGGTGGGGTCAAATAGATAGCCTTTACTATTTGTTTAGAATTATATTTGCAAGTCATGAGCTGAAAATTGTGTGTGATTGCGTAACCCAAAATTACAACTATGTCCCTTTTTTTACCCAGGATGACCTCAGCCAGGAGGAGGCCTTGCCCAGTGGGAGAGAGGAGGAGGCCTTGCCCAGTGGGAGAGAGGAGGAGGCTGTGGCTGGGCCCAGTAGAAGCCGCACGGAGTGTCAGGTGCCTCCCCTCCGCATTACCACCAAAAGGCCCAGAAGAATGACCCAAACTGAGGAGGAATCCCTAGCCCTCATTCGTGAAGCGAGCAAAATCATAAGCACACCACCCAATGTGAGGGTTTGATTTTTCAGGCCTATCAGAAGGGCTTGAGAGGGGAGCTTACTGCTAAAACACATCTAGCAGATGAAGCCACTCCTCCTCCTCCTCCTGCCCCAAGTACACCACCAGAGGCACAGCCTCCGAGGAAGGCTGCAGAGAAGCGTGGAGGGAAGGCTGCAGAGGAGCGTGCAAGGAAGGCTCCACAGAAGAGTCGAAAGTGATTACCTGGCTTCTGTCTGGTCTGACTGTGCTCCCTAGTCACAAGACACCAATTTTCTTGTCCTAAAACTTGATGTGTGTCCTGGGGGACGAAAGGCTTCACAGGTTCCAAAAGTGTCTCCAGTGTTGCCTTCCTCATTTTTTTTGCAAAAAATAAATGGATTTTTTATTTACCTTACATTATTGACTATGTGTTTTGATTACAAAACAACATTTGGTTTGGGAGTAGGCAGGTACAGGTCAAAAAGACTATGTGTGTTTTTTCTAAAAGGCTAAATCATTTAGAAAATTAAGTGCAAAGTATTAGTGAAAAGTGCACTTTAGAAATTGCACTGCAAGTGCACTTGTTGGAAGTGCAGTCACTGTAAATCTGAGGGGAAGAGCTAAAATGAGGGGAAGCTCTGCTGATTCTATCATACAATCATGTGCAAGAAAAAGTTTTTTTTTTTTTGTGGTTTCTTTCATGTGCCCCTCGGTTCCACAGCGAATGCACTTCCAAATGCTCTTTCTGTGCAATTCCAAGTATAATCTGCACTTGAAAAATGAATTTGCATTTGGAAAATAAACCCCCCTATGTCTAATTAACAAGGGACACCAACCTCATTAAGGTTCATTAACCTCCCTGGCGGTATGATTCTGTCTGGAATTTTGTGCTGAAAGCGGTACAATTATTTTGCATGGAAATTTGATGCTATGTATTATAGGCCTGCAATTCTTAGTAATTACTTACTTAAACCTGACCAAACAAGACTCTAGTAGACATCCCAGATGTGATAAAGTTTGAAACACAAAATCATGATTTTAAATTTTTAAATAATATAATTTTATTCAATAATGTAATAGAAACTAAAGAAATTTGTCAGACAACGAAAATTCAGTAAACATCCTGAGTGTGATAAATTTTAAAGCAAGGTACAGCACACAGTCCCACGTCACAATCCGGACAAAAGAACCTGCTTTCTTTTCGGATTTTTTTTCCCTTGTCATCTCTGTGTGAACAGCAAACCACACACATCCTGGTAGGTGCTGCCTTTTTTGCGGTTGGCGGTATGTAGTCCATAAAGTGGCGACCTGTTAGGCGTTCTGGGTTGGCAACACCAACAGCAGGTCGTCCAGGTCTGTTCGCATCAACTGATGGCATCTGGTGTTTGGCAAAAATCTGCTCAGCCACCTTCCAGATAAAATCTGAATGAACAAGAGGCCTGTCACTCCCTGCTCGGTACAAGATGTAAGCGTTCCAAAGGCATTGTTCCAGAAGATGCCTGAAAATCTTTTTATAATATTTTTTCTGCTGTTTCCGCATAGTCGGGTAAAAGGTCATTGCCTGATCGGCTCGGTCGACACCTCCCATAGTGCAATTATAGTCTATGACGACTTGCGGCTTCAGCACATCTTTCCCACCTTTTGTGTGGACCGTGGCAGTGGAGGTATTGTGCACAGTGCTCATGAGACACACGTCCTTCTTGTCTCGCCAACGAATTGCCATCATCTTACCCTTCTGCCAGGCAACCATTTCTCCGGGTTTTAGTTTTTTTTTCCCAAACATTGATGGCATGTCACGTCTGTTAGGCCTAACTGTACCATAGGCATCCGTCTTGTTTTGGATCAAAACCTCAAACAGTTCCGGCGATGTATAGAAATTGTCCATGGTCACACAATATCCCTGGTTCAGTAATGGCTCCAGCAGTGTAAGGACAGATGATGTGGCCATCCCATAATTGCTGTACCTGGGGTTGAACTTCGTGCCTTTACCGGTGTAAATGACCGAGTTCCATATGTACCCGGTGGATGACTCGCAGAGCATGTATGATTTGATGCCAAACCGCGCTCTTTTGGATGCAAAATACTGGATCCAGCTTAGGCGTCCTTTGTAGGCCATCAAACTCTCATCCACGCTGATGTCCCTTTCTGGCACGTAGGCCCGCTGGAAATTGTTCCCAATAATTTGGCATACCTCCCAGATTTTTTTTAGCTTGGGCGCAGGATGCGTGGCCTCATCAAACTCTTCATTGTTAGTGAAGTGAAAATATTTCATGATGAGGGAAAAACGGTATTCGGACATCACAGTACCAAAAAACGGAGTGGCCAATAACTTGTTGGTGGTCCAGTACCATTTCTGGCGTGGTTTCCCCACCACCCCCTGAAGAATAATGAGTCCGAGAAACAGCCAGATGTCCTCTTTAGTCACCGGTTCCCACCTTCTGCTTCGGGAAAACCTGGCATGCAGCGTAGCGGATTGCTGCTCTTGGTAGCGATTTGTCTCTAGGACAATTTTTTCAATTACCTCCTCTGTGAGAAATAATTGCAGGTATGCCAGAGGGTTGCCACGCTCAACTTCGACCTTCATCCCAGGTGATCCAGTGAAGGGAAATCTTGGGGGCGCTACCTGGTCCGTATCGCACTCAATAGGGCACCAAGTGCGCACGTCGCTGATGTCAGGTGTAGGATCATCACCGCTGTCATCGCTGTCACTTGTCAGCTCAGTGTCAGACGACAAATCTCCCCACGACTCGCTATCGCTGAGTTCTGGGAGCAACTCCGTGTCGCTGTCGCTGTCGCTGTCATTCAACTGCTCCAAAGGCGATTTTGTAGCGAAATGGCGCTTTTTGGATTCCATCTCAATATTTTATTGGAGGCAATGGGCACTGGGGCAAGGGGCACTGTATCAGTGAGATCTGAGATGATACAATGTAATCCTCTCAGATTACACTGTATCACCTCTTTTTATATGTGTGTTTTGTGTTTGAACTTTTCAACTTTGAATTTCCCACCTAGTTCCGCTCCCGTGCGCCGCTGCTGCTCGCAGGGAACGGAACTAGGAAGTGAGATGCTGTGATCGCGCTGGCGATCACAGCGGAGCACAGCCGAGGACAGTGGAGGGCATCGCTGGAACCCAGGAGAAGGTAAGGGCTCCGCTGGATGCTCTGCACTGTTACCCCGAGCGTGACTCGGGGTTACCGCTCCTGACAGAAAAAGTCAGACCCGAGTCACGCTCGGGATTACCGCCAAGGAGGTTAAAACAACACAAAATATTAAGGTTATTGTGGTAACGTGAAACTCCAAAACAAAAAAAAACAAAAAAAACATTTTGTATAATTTAGCACACATTGTAAAATAGATATTGTTTAAATCTAAAAAAAAATGAAAGATGAGTCCAAAATCTAATTTAATACTTTAATTATGGAGATCTGGCTTTTTAAATATATCATATTAGTCATGGCATGAGGATAAATCATGAAGAAAGTAGTTTGTGAGAACTCTGTGTGAATATAAAGCAGCAAAACAACTTCATTCCTCTTGCATTATAAAGAAAAAAAAGCGCTGTATTAAAAGATCACAGAAGAGGAATGTGCTAGCTTCAATACGAAGGCTAGTTTTACCAGACCGAGCGCTTCCGTCTTGTACTTACTTCAGAGCATGCGTGAGTTTTGGTCTGTCGGACTAGCACACACACGACCGGTTTGTCTGCTAGAAAGCAGAGTCCATTGGATAGATTTGAAACATGTTTCAAATCTAAGTCCGGCCAACTTTTGAGAAAACAAAGTCCACTGGAGCCCACACACGATCGAATTGTCCGACGAAATCCAGTACGCCGGACCAAATATGCCGTAAAGTCTGATCGTGTGTATGCGGCATAAGAGTATTCCACCCATTGTTGTTTGTGCTAATTAACCCTGTGTTGATGTTTATGGTAATGTGTATTGAATAGTCAGTGAGCTAGGATATGTAAAGTCTTATCCTGAAAGGTCATGTCTCTGAGTCACCTAGTCTGGATAAAGGATTTAATAATTAGCTCATGTCAATTAGGTTTCTGGGTACAGTTTTATTTTAAGCCTGCAGTATATATTTGGGTGTCATCTCAAATAAAACAGTCCAAGTTAGCAACTAAACAAGTATCATCTTGTTTTGTGCTTGTGAGCGGTTGGAATATCTGATATCTATATCCAAACTGGGAGAAAGTGGTATACTGATGGAAGCACTCAGCGGAGTGAGGGACGTTCCGTTACAATATATATGTTTGTATTGCACTTAAAGTGTTACTAATCCCAGTAATATGAAAATAGTTCCTATGCATTAAGGTGAAAAAAACTTCTGTCACTGAGCCACCCCTAAGTTTTACTCACCTGAGCCCGTTCGCTCCCCCTCCGGAGACACACTCTACCTTTCTGGCCGCAGTTCTCTGTTCTCGATTGGATAGATTGATAGCAGCGCATCCATTGGCTCCCGCTGTGGTCAATCAAATCCAATGATGCGGGCGCTGGGGGGAGGGGGCAGGGCAGAGTCCGGCATTCTGTGTCTATCGCCGCAAGGTAACCCCCAGGGAGAGCACTTCTCCTAGTGGGTTTACCGATGCGGGGAAGAGCCACGAGCACCGTTGGGGGACCCCAGAAGAGGCAGACAAGGGCCACTCTGTGCAAAACGAACTGCACAGTGGAGGTAAGTATGATATGTTTGTGATTTAAAAAAAACAAAAAAAACTAGGGTTTACCATCACTTTAAGTTCCACAGTGAGTCCCCGGACAGTGCACTGGCATGGTTAGAGGAAAAGAAGGATCAATTGCCCAGGAAATAATGGAGGAAAGGTGTTGAATTTAGTATATAGAGGTATGGCACAAGGTTTATAATTATTTTGATATATTTATTCACAAAAGGAGCAGGGTGGTAATGAGAGAAGGGAAATGGGTGCAACCTCGAGAGGGGATTTGGGTACATTAGGTTTTGTTTTTTGTTTTTGCTTTGAATGTTGGGGGGGTAGGGAGGGTGGGGGGAGGAGGGGGGTGGTGTGGTTGGGGGTGAGGGTGTGGTATGGAAGGGTAGGTGGGTATGGACTGGCCATTAAAAATGCCCCTAGGGGGTACCTAGAATGGTATGGGGGGGATTGGGGGATGGGGGGGGAAGGGGAGGGTGGGGGTGGTGGGTTAAGGGGATGAGTTTTGGGAATACTAGAATGCAATATAGGGTATTAAGTCACACACTCATGGAAAAAAGTAGCAATGACACACTTAATCACATAAAGTCACAAAGGACACAGATAAATATGGGGATAAAACTTAAAGGTTGTAATGAGATAGTGGATTTAATGCTCAACACACTGGGATATGTATGATTTGTATAGAATTGTATTTGTTATTTGGGTTAGCACAGAGCTATCATTTTTTGTAGATGGTAAATATTTCGACACCTGGGTAAATGTGGTTAAGCAAGAACTGAGGTTGGAGAGGCTGGGAATATTAAAACAACAGGAAGCCAATAAATTAGTAGGTATAGGGAAGATCTCCTTCCTCAAAAATATAAGGGGGTACCCCAGACTGGGCTTGGTTGGTTTTTTTTTTTTTTTGTTCTTTCCTCCCCATTATAATACCCGGATCTTAGTTTAATTAATGGGATCAAAGATAGGGTCATGGAATGTTAGGGGGATGGGCACTCCCTCTAAGAGAGCATTGGTATTTGACATGTTAGATTCTTTTAGAGTAGATATTGCTTGTCTGCAGGAGACGCATTTGACAAAGGATACCATAGCTCAATTTAAAATTAAAAAATATCGGCATCAGTACCACGCGGTACACACCTCTTATTCCAGGGGGGTGGCGGTACTAATTGGGAAAGAGATTGCGTTCGTCTTCAGGCAAAGCAATATAGATGATGGGGGTAGGTATGTTTTCTTGCATTGCATCATAGGGAGTCAGGAATGTGTACTGGCGAATATTTATAATCCCCCACCTTTTAGGCTAGAAGTTTTATATAGCTTGCTGGATTTTATTGTGGATAAACCGAATATACCTGTCATTGCTGTTGGGGATTTTAATGTTGCAATAAATAAAGAAATAGACAGATTTCCCCCAGGTAAGGAGTGGCAGGGCTCGTATGGCAGCCGCATGGGCCAGTTTCTTGAGGAGGCCGGGATGTGTGACCTTTGGAGGATGAGTAATCCGGGGGTGCAACAATATTCATGCTACTCAGGTGCACATTCCTCATTTTCAAGAATAGATCTTGTCCTAGGTAATGTTCTGGCCGCACATATTGTCAGTGATATAACTCACCAACCTAGGGGTATTTCAGACCATTCATTGGTGACAGCCAGGATGGTAACTGGGGAAAATAAACAACGTAGCCCCTGGAAATTAAATCCAATTTGGCTTGAGTTATTTGAGGACCCAACTGTGATTATAACCAGGTTACGGGAGTTCATTAGTCTAAATGAGGAATCTACAGCAAGAGGGGTGATGTGGGTCGCCTTGAAGGCGTTTCTGAGGGGTCTATTGATTCAGCAGGTTTCAAGAATAAAAAAAGCTTCAAGGATGGGGGAAGAGAGGGCCAGGGAGGAGCTACAAGTAGCAGAGAGGGAGCTCGTGAGAAACCCATCCCCAGAAAATCAACAAAAGTGGGAGAATACACAGTCAGTATATAAAGAGGTAATGACTAGGAACTCTGAAAATAAAACGTTATTTCAAAAACAAATAACATTTGGAGAAGGAGAGAAAGTAGGGAAAATATTGGCCCACATTGTTAAATCAGACTCTCCCCCCCCGACGATCCCCGCTATTAGAACTAGGAATGGTGAGATTACTTCCCAACCAGATAAAATAAATGAGACCTTTAAAATATATTATGAGGAATTATATAAGTCCCGGGGGACAGCGGGCGGGTTGGCATTGG
This sequence comes from Lithobates clamitans, assembly GCA_037952925.1. Classification (NCBI taxonomy): domain Eukaryota; kingdom Metazoa; phylum Chordata; class Amphibia; order Anura; family Ranidae; genus Lithobates; species Lithobates clamitans. Next base: position 3,758,749 of record JBBGZY010000354.1, on the reverse strand, counting down.
ATGAATTTTTCAGGAAAATAGAATTGCCCTCCTTGTCGGGGTTGGACGCTGAGGCACTGGAAGCTCCGATAACATTAGAAGATATCAAAATGGCCGTAAAGGAACTGGCCAATAAAAAATCTCCCGGTCCTGATGGTCTCCCTGCGGAGATTTATAAGAACTACGGGGAGATATTATTACCAGAGCTTCTCAGGGTGTTTGAATGGGTATACCAGGAGGGGAAACTAACTGAATCAATGACTGAGGCCACAATAATAATGATACCTAAAGAAGGGAAAGACCCCCTGGAACCCGCATCATATAGACCCATCTCGTTACTGTGTTCAGATGCAAAAATCTTGGCTAAGATTCTCGCCACTAGGTTACAAAAAATAATCCATAAATTGGTTCATCCGGATCAAACTGGGTTCATCCCCCAGAGATCAACAAGCGAAAATATTAGGCGGTTTTTTTTAAATTTACAAATTCCAACTGAAAACTCGGGTTCCAGAGCTGTAGTAACGTTAGATGTTATAAAGGCATTTGATAGCCTTGAATGGGGTTTTATTTGGTATATACTGAGGGCATATGGCTTTGGTCCTACTTTCAGTAAATGGGTAAAAATTCTATACAATGGACCCCAAGCAAAGATCAGAATCAATAATGTACTCTCGAGTAAGTTTTGCCTGGAGAGAGGTACAAGACAAGGGTGTCCCTTGTCACCTCTGATCTTTGCTTTGGCAATGGAACCAGTGGCCGCTGCGGTAAGACAAAATAGAAATATGGAAGGCTTCAGGAGAAGGATGAGGGAAGAGAGGATCGCGTTATACGCGGACGATGTGCTTATCTTCCTAGGGGATACGGAGGGATCGCTCAGACAGGTGATGGGTGTATTCTCAGATTTTGGGGAGATCTCGGGTCTCTCCATAAACTGGGAGAAGTCGATCTTGTTACCAATAGACCCAATTAAGCAAGGTCCCTTTCTGGAAGAAATCCCGCTAAAAATAGTGGAGAAAACAAAATATCTAGGTATCCATATAACAAAAGAATCGGAGGATTTTTTACATAACAATTTAGTCCCCTTGTTGGTGAAATTTAGGAAAAAGATTGATATATGGAAGAGACTCCCATTGTCGGTAGCTGGAAGGTGCAACCTAATTAAAATGCTATGGCTGCCCCAGTTATTGTACATTTTGTATAACTCACCAGTATGGATCAATGGTAAATGGTTCAAAAAAATGGACATGCTGTTTAGGGGGTTGATATGGAAGGGAGGACACTCCAGGATTAGTTTACAAACATTACAGCTGGCAGTGACTGAGGGAGGTATGGCGATTCCACACTCTCGTAGCTACTTTTTGGCAGCTCAGTTGCAACACTTGAGAACGGGTCACGGTCCTATGGGTAATAACAATACAGCAATAATGACTGAGGGAGCGCCCCATAGGCGGGTTTTGGAGGTTTTGGAGGCAAATTCGTTTATATATAGAACCCCTACGGTTAAATTAATGCTAAAAGTATGGAATTTTATTAAAGGTATGAAGGGTATGGAGGGAGAAGGGAGGTGTAGTCCTCTTTGGGATAATAAGAACTATCAAGAACTGTCACAAATAGGTAAAATTATGACTTGGGAATCAAAGGGGATAGTTAAATTGGAACAACTATATGATGGCAACATGTTAAAGACCTTTGCCGCCTTAAGGGAGGAATTTGGTATCTCGAGTCACTCATACTTTAACTATATACAGATTAGGCATGCTCTGCAGGCCCAATTTGGGGAGCAAGGTCCGAAATGGAGTCAATCTCCCATCTTCCAAAAATTAGAGAGTGTGGAGGGATCAAAGGGGTTAATCGCAGAGTTTTACCAACATATATGCCGATACAGCAGGGAGGAACCAGTTAAACTTAAATGTAGAAGAGAGTGGGAGTCGGACCTGGGGACAATATCGGATACGCAATGGAAAGAGATATTGGAGGGGAGTCACCAGGTCTCGGTCTCAGCCGCTCAGAAATTTTCACATTTACTGCTTTTACATAGGGCATACTATACTCCAGAAAAATTGTTTAAGTATGGGAGAAGGGCAGATGCCAAATGTCCAAGGTGTCAATATACAGGAGATTTGATGCACATGTTATGGAAATGCCCCAAGTTAGTTCGCTACTGGGTGGAAGTAGTTGAGTCCATAAACAAGGTCTTTAACCTAGATCTTAACGCAGACCCGAAAATGTGTATTTTGGGAGTGGGGGGAGATCTAGGTAGCAGGAGGGCGAAAATAAATGCAGTGCGGAGATGCCTCTACCAGGCAAGAAAGGAAATATCTAGGAGATGGCAAGCAGAGAAACCCCCTACAGTAGAGAACTGGTCTAAAACGGTGTGGGAAACAATAAGGAAAGAAAGGATAGTCTATGTAAGGGGAGGGAACATCAAGGAATTTGAGAAAATGTGGAACCCTTGGCTTATGAAGATGAACCACCCCAAGTAGTGAAGACAGTTTAGAGAGGAAAGGGAAGATGTAGCTTTTATATATTGGCAGAAGTATGCACATAGGGTAATTATGATAGAGTGTGGGCTGGATACTTGACTATAGATTAGGACCAGAGGGAGTAAAATGGGAGAAAATTTGAGAAAATACCTCTTATAGAAGTGATACATACATTGGATAAGAAAGAAGGTGACTTTTCCTCTTTTTTTTTCTGTTTTTTGTTATGATGATATATGTATATTGTATGTTGTGATGTATTTTGTATGAATACGAATAAAAAGCATTGAATTAAAAAAAAAAAAAAAAAGTTCCACAGTGAGTATAACAAGCATGCTATGCTGCATATACAGACTGATTTTACTGTTGTGGGTTTAGCAACACTTTAAATCCCGTGGCCTGATCTATACATTCAGTATTTTGAGAGCAGCAATGTTTCTTTTTTCATACATCAACAAGATGTCAATCTCATCTGAATGTTCAAATTAAAGTGGAACTTCCGCTTTAGGGACTATTAAGGACTACATTTGGCATGTCATTTTTTGGAGGGACAGTGGGTACCTAGTTTTGACAGGTACCCAGCTGCCACTTCTGCTCTAGCCGCCTAGGCGACTAGAGCGGAAGTTCTCCTCTCTCCCTCCTTCCCTGCAATCTTCTGGGACACGTCACAAGTCCCAGAAGATTGTCCAGCCATTGAGAAGGAGCAGCGTGACGTGAGCACGCAGCTGTAAAGCCACAAGCTGTCACAGCCGGGTGCCCACACTTGTGATGCTGGTGTTGTGAAAAAAAGCTTGACCTGTGAAAAGTCTCGACCGCGTCACTTCCGGTGCAGCTACGTCACTAAACAGCTGTTCGCGCGGCTTCACCGCGCCTATACCACACATGCGCAGACGCTATTCACGGTCCAGAAAAATTATAGATGCGAGTGGGTGGGCGGAGGCAGTGCGAGTTGCTTAATTACGTCATCGGCAGCACCACCTCCAGCCCTGCCCCTAGCCTGCTCTGGAGAAGAGGGGCGGGCCCCGTGCATGATATCACTGTGTATATGTATGGGAGGTCGAGGAAAACACAGAGCTGTGCTTGTGGGAGGGGCCAAGCCTTTGCATAGAAGACATTTCTCATCAATATGAGCAGCCACACTGCATGATGTACATAATGTGAAGGGCTGTGCAATCTGTTTAGGAACGAAAACAGCAGCCAGCAGCCTGACACACGGAGCCTCTGCTTACACAAATCTGTTTGTGCACAGCCCTGCAAAATACATATATGGGAGGTCAAGGAAAATTATAGAGCAGTGTCTGTGATCTCTGTCAAGTGCTTAGGGCTGGATCGCCTCCACTGCTTTTCCTCCAATCAGGGGCCAAAGAAGCTAAGTGCGAGTTTACCTATAGCCCTCACACTGGGGACTTGTACACCATCATCATGGCATCCCAGGATGGTGGGTACCGGGTCCCCCGAGGGCAGAGCGTATGTGTGACCCGCTTTGGGGGTCACTTGTGGCTTAAGGAGAAGGAGAGGGCCCCTGGGTGGACGTGGGAGAAGGAGAGGGCATCTGTGTGGACATGGGAGAAGAAGAGGGCTCCTGGGTGGACATGGGAGAAGGAGAGGACCCCTGGGTGGCTGGGGGAGAAGGAGAGGGCTTCTGGGTAGCCGGGGGAGAAGGAGAGGGCTTCTGGGTGGACGTGGGAGAAGGAGAGGGCTTCTGGGTGGACGTGGGAGAAGGAGAGGGCTCCTGGGTGGACGTGGGAGAAGGAGAGGGCTCCTGGGTGGACGTGGGAGAAGGAGAGGGCTCCTGGGTGGACGTGGGAGAAGGAGAGGGCTCCTGGGTGGACGTGGGAGAAGGAGAGGGCTCCTGGGTGGATGCGGGAGAAGTAGAGGGCTCCTGGGTGGATGTGGGAGAAGGAGAGGGCTCCTGAGTGGACATGGGAGAAGGAGAGGACCCCTGGGTGGTCAGGGGAGAAGGAGAGGACCCCTGGGTGGCCGGGGGTGAAGGAGAGGGCTTCTGGGTGGATGTGGCAGAAGGAGAGGGCTCCTGGGTGGACATAGGAGAAGGAGAGAGCTCCTGGGTCGATGTGGGAGAAGTAGAGGGCTCCTGAGTGGATGTGGGAGAAGGAGAGGGCTCCTGGGTGGCTGGGGGAGAAGGAGAGGGCTTCTGGGTGGCCGGGGGAGAAGGAGAGGGCTTCTGGGTGGATGTGGGAGAAGGAGAGGGCTTCTGGGTGGACGTGGGAGAAGGAGAGGGCTCCTGGGTGGACATAGGAGAAGGAGAGAGCTCCTGGGTCGATGTGGGAGAAGGAGAGGGCTCCTGTGTGAACGTGGGAGAAGGAGAGGGCTCCTGGGTGGACGTGGGAGAAGGAGAGGGCTCCTGGGTGGACATGGCAGAAGGAGAGGGCTCCTGGGTGGATGTGGGAGAAGGAGAGGGCTCCTGGATGGACATGGGAGAAGGAGAGGGCTCCTGGGTGGCTGGTGGAGAAGGAGAGGGCTCCTGGGTGGCCGGGGGAGAAGGAGAGGAACCCTGGGTGGCCGGGGGAGAAGGCGAGGGCTTCTGGGTGGACGTGGGAGAAGGAGAGGGCTCCTGGGTGGACATAGGAGAAGGAGAGAGCTCCTGGGTCGATGTGGGAGAAGGAGAGGGCTCCTGTGTGAACGTGGGAGAAGGAGAGGGCTCCTGGATGGACGTGGGAGAAGGAGAGGGCTCCTGGGTGGCTGGTGGAGAAGAAGAGGGCTCCTGGGTGGCCGGGGGAGAAGGAGAGGAACCCTGGGTGGCCGGGGGAGAAGGCGAGGGCTTCTGGGTGGACGTGGGAGAAGGAGAGGGCTCCTGGGTGGACATAGGAGAAGGAGAGAGCTCCTGGGTCGATGTGGGAGAAGGAGAGGGCTCCTGTGTGAACGTGGGAGAAGGAGAGGGCTCCTGGGTGGACGTGGGAGAAGGAGAGGGCTCCTGGGTGGCTGGTGGAGAAGGAGAGGGCGGCTGGGTGGCTGGTGGAGAAGGAGAGTGCTCCTGGGTGGCCGGTGGAGAAGCAGAGGGCTCCTGGGTGGCCGGTGGAGAAGGAGAGGGCTCCTGGGTGGACATGGGAGAATGAGAGGGCTCATGGGTGGCCGGGGGAGAAGGAGAGGGCTTCTGGGTGGCCGGGGGAGAAGGAGAGGGCTTCTGGGTGGACATGGGAGAAGGAGAGGGCTCCTGGGTGGACATAGGAGAAGGAGAGAGCTCCTGGGTCGATGTGGGAGAAGGAGAGGGCTCCTGTGTAAACGTGGGAGAAGGAGAGGGATCCTGGGTGGACATGGGAGAAGGAGAGGGCTCCTGGGTGGCTGGTGGAGAAGGAGAGGGCTCCTGGGTGGCTGGTGGAGAAGGAGGGTGCTCCTGGGTGGCTGGTGGAGAAGCAGAGGGCTCCTGGGTGGCCGGTGGAGAAGCAGAGGGCTCCTGGGTGGCCGGTGGAGAAGGAGAGGGCTCCTGGGTGGACATGGGAGAAGGAGAGGGCTCCTGGGTGGATGTGGTAGAAGGAGAGGGCTTCTGGGTGGATGTGGGAGAAGGAGAGGGCTCCTGGGTGGATGTGGGAGAAGTAGAGGGCTCCTGGGTGGATGTGGGAGAAGGAGAGGGCTCCTGGGTGGATGTGGGAGAAGGAGAGGGCTCCTGGGTGGATGTGGGAGAAGGAGAGGGCTCCTGGGTGGACATGGGAGAAGGAGAGGACCCCTGGGTGGTCGGGGGAGAAGGAGAGGACCCCTGGGTGGCCGGGGGTGAAGGAGAGGGCTTCTGGGTGGATGTGGCAGAAGGAGAGGGCTCCTGGGTGGACATAGGAGAAGGAGAGAGCTCCTGGGTCGATGTGGGAGAAGTAGAGGGCTCCTGAGTGGATGTGGGAGAAGGAGAGGGCTCCTGGGTGGCTGGGGGAGAAGGAGAGGGCTTCTGGGTGGCCGGGGGAGAAGGAGAGGGCTTCTGGGTGGATGTGGGAGAAGGAGAGGGCTTCTGGGTGGACGTGGGAGAAGGAGAGGGCTCCTGGGTGGACATAGGAGAAGGAGAGAGCTCCTGGGTCGATGTGGGAGAAGGAGAGGGCTCCTGTGTGAACGTGGGAGAAGGAGAGGGCTCCTGGGTGGACGTGGGAGAAGGAGAGGGCTCCTGGGTGGACATGGCAGAAGGAGAGGGCTCCTGGGTGGATGTGGGAGAAGGAGAGGGCTCCTGGATGGACGTGGGAGAAGGAGAGGGCTCCTGGGTGGCTGGTGGAGAAGGAGAGGGCTCCTGGGTGGCCGGGGGAGAAGGAGAGGAACCCTGGGTGGCCAGGGGAGAAGGCGAGGGCTTCTGGGTGGACGTGGGAGAAGGAGAGGGCTCCTGGGTGGACATAGGAGAAGGAGAGAGCTCCTGGGTCGATGTGGGAGAAGGAGAGGGCTCCTGTGTGAACGTGGGAGAAGGAGAGGGCTCCTGGATGGACGTGGGAGAAGGAGAGGGCTCCTGGGTGGCTGGTGGAGAAGGAGAGGGCTCCTGGGTGGCCGGGGGAGAAGGAGAGGAACCCTGGGTGGCCGGGGGAGAAGGCGAGGGCTTCTGGGTGGACGTGGGAGAAGGAGAGGGCTCCTGGGTGGACATAGGAGAAGGAGAGAGCTCCTGGGTCGATGTGGGAGAAGGAGAGGGCTCCTGTGTGAACGTGGGAGAAGGAGAGGGCTCCTGGGTGGACGTGGGAGAAGGAGAGGGCTCCTGGGTGGCTGGTGGAGAAGGAGAGGGCTGCTGGGTGGCTGGTGGAGAAGGAGAGTGCTCCTGGGTGGCTGGTGGAGAAGCAGAGGGCTCCTGGGTGGCCGGTGGAGAAGATGAGGGCTCCTGGGTGGCCGGTGGAGAAGGAGAGGGCTCCTGGGTGGACATGGGAGAAGGAGAGGGCTCATGGGTGGCCGGGGGAGAAGGAGAGGGCTTCTGGGTGGACGTGGGAGAAGGAGAGGGCTCCTGGGTGGACATAGGAGAAGGAGAGAGCTCCTGGGTCGATGTGGGAGAAGGAGAGGGCTCCTGTGTAAACGTGGGAGAAGGAGAGGGATTCTGGGTGGACGTGGGAGAAGGAGAGGGCTCCTGGGTGGCTGGTGGAGAAGGAGAGGGCTCCTGGGTGGCTGGTGGAGAAGGAGGGTGCTCCTGGGTGGCTGGTGGAGAAGCAGAGGGCTCCTGGGTGGCCGGTGGAGAAGCAGAGGGCTCCTGGGTGGCCGGTGGAGAAGGAGAGGGCTCCTGGGTGGACAAGGGAGAAGGAGAGGGCTCCCGGGTGGATGTGGTAGAAGGAGAGGGCTTCTGGGTGGATGTGGTAGAAGGAGAGGGCTTCTGGGTGGATGTGGCAGAATGAGAGGGCTCCTGGGTGGACATAGGAGAAGGAGAGAGCTCCTGGGTCGATGTGGGAGAAGGAGAGGGCCCCTGGGTGGCCAGGGGAGAAGGAGGGGGCCCCTGGGTGGCCAGGGGAGAAGGAGGGGGCCCCTGGGTGGCCCGGGGGAGAAGGAGAGGGCCCCTGGGTGGCCGGGGGAGAAGGAGAGGAACCCTGGGTGGCCGGGGGAGAAGGAGAGGGCTTCTGGGTGGACGTGGGAGAAGGAGAGGGCTCCTGGGTGGACATAGGAGAAGGAGAGAGCTCCTGGGTCGATGTGGGAGAAGGAGAGGGCTCCTGTGTGAACGTGGGAGAAGGAGAGGGCTCCTGGGTGGACGTGGGAGAAGGAGAGGGCTCCTGGGTGGACGTGGGAGAAGGAGAGGGCTCCTGGGTGGATGTGGGAGAAGGAGAGGGCTCCTGTGTGAACGTGGGAGAAGGAGAGGGCTCCTGGGTGGACGTGGGAGAAGGAGAGGGCTCCTGGGTGGACGTGGGAGAAGGAGAGGGCTCCTGGGTGGATGTGGTAGAAGGAGAGGGCTTCTGGGTGGATTTGGCAGAAGGAGAGGGCTCCTGGGTGGACATAGGAGAAGGAGAGAGCTCCTGGGTCGATGTGGGAGAAGGAGAGGGCCCCTGGGTGGCCAGGGGAGAAGGAGGGGGCCCCTGGGTGGCCCGGGGGAGAAGGAGAGGGCCCCTGGGTGGCCGGGGGAGAAGGAGAGGAACCCTGGGTGGCCGGGGGAGAAGGAGAGGGCTTCTGGGTGGACGTGGGAGAAGGAGAGGGCTTCTGGGTGGACGTGGGAGAAGGAGAGGGCTCCTGGGTGGACATAGGAGAAGGAGAGAGCTCCTGGGTCGATGTGGGAGAAGGAGAGGGCTCCTGTGTGAACGTGGGAGAAGGAGAGGGCTCCTGGGTGGACGTGGGAGAAGGAGAGGGCTCCTGGGTGGACGTGGGAGAAGGAGAGGGCTCCTGGGTGGATGTGGTAGAAGGAGAGGGCTTCTGGGTGGATTTGGCAGAAGGAGAGGGCTCCTGGGTGGACATAGGAGAAGGAGAGAGCTCCTGGGTCGATGTGGGAGAAGGAGAGGGCCCCTGGGTGGCCGGGGGAGAAAGAGGGGGCCCCTGGGTGGCCTGGGGGAGAAGGAGAGGGTCCCTGGGTGGCCGGGGGAGAAGGAGAGGAACCCTGGGTGGCCGGGGGAGAAGGAGAGGGCTTCTGGGTGGCCGGGGGAGAAGGAGAGGGCTTCTGGGTGGATGTGGGAGAAGGAGAGGGCTTCTGGGTGGACGTGGGAGAAGGAGAGGGCTCCTGGGTGGACATAGGAGAAGGAGAGAGCTCCTGGGTCGATGTGGGAGAAGGAGAGGGCTCCTGTGTGAACGTGGGAGAAGGAGAGGGCTCCTGGGTGGACGTGGGAGAAGGAGAGGGCTCCTGGGTGGACATGGCAGAAGGAGAGGGCTCCTGGGTGGATGTGGGAGAAGGAGAGGGCTCCTGGATGGACGTGGGAGAAGGAGAGGGCTCCTGGGTGGCTGGTGGAGAAGGAGAGGGCTCCTGGGTGGCCGGGGGAGAAGGAGAGGAACCCTGGGTGGCCAGGGGAGAAGGCGAGGGCTTCTGGGTGGACGTGGGAGAAGGAGAGGGCTCCTGGGTGGACATAGGAGAAGGAGAGAGCTCCTGGGTCGATGTGGGAGAAGGAGAGGGCTCCTGTGTGAACGTGGGAGAAGGAGAGGGCTCCTGGATGGACGTGGGAGAAGGAGAGGGCTCCTGGGTGGCTGGTGGAGAAGGAGAGGGCTCCTGGGTGGCCGGGGGAGAAGGAGAGGAACCCTGGGTGGCCGGGGGAGAAGGCGAGGGCTTCTGGGTGGACGTGGGAGAAGGAGAGGGCTCCTGGGTGGACATAGGAGAAGGAGAGAGCTCCTGGGTCGATGTGGGAGAAGGAGAGGGCTCCTGTGTGAACGTGGGAGAAGGAGAGGGCTCCTGGGTGGACGTGGGAGAAGGAGAGGGCTCCTGGGTGGCTGGTGGAGAAGGAGAGGGCTGCTGGGTGGCTGGTGGAGAAGGAGAGTGCTCCTGGGTGGCTGGTGGAGAAGCAGAGGGCTCCTGGGTGGCCGGTGGAGAAGATGAGGGCTCCTGGGTGGCCGGTGGAGAAGGAGAGGGCTCCTGGGTGGACATGGGAGAAGGAGAGGGCTCATGGGTGGCCGGGGGAGAAGGAGAGGGCTTCTGGGTGGACGTGGGAGAAGGAGAGGGCTCCTGGGTGGACATAGGAGAAGGAGAGAGCTCCTGGGTCGATGTGGGAGAAGGAGAGGGCTCCTGTGTAAACGTGGGAGAAGGAGAGGGATTCTGGGTGGACGTGGGAGAAGGAGAGGGCTCCTGGGTGGCTGGTGGAGAAGGAGAGGGCTCCTGGGTGGCTGGTGGAGAAGGAGGGTGCTCCTGGGTGGCTGGTGGAGAAGCAGAGGGCTCCTGGGTGGCCGGTGGAGAAGCAGAGGGCTCCTGGGTGGCCGGTGGAGAAGGAGAGGGCTCCTGGGTGGACATGGGAGAAGGAGAGGGCTCCCGGGTGGATGTGGTAGAAGGAGAGGGCTTCTGGGTGGATGTGGTAGAAGGAGAGGGCTTCTGGGTGGTTGTGGCAGAATGAGAGGGCTCCTGGGTGGACATAGGAGAAGGAGAGAGCTCCTGGGTCGATGTGGGAGAAGGAGAGGGCCCCTGGGTGGCCAGGGGAGAAGGAGGGGGCCCCTGGGTGGCCCGGGGGAGAAGGAGAGGGCCCCTGGGTGGCCGGGGGAGAAGGAGAGGAACCCTGGGTGGCCGGGGGAGAAGGAGAGGGCTTCTGGGTGGACGTGGGAGAAGGAGAGGGCTCCTGGGTGGACATAGGAGAAGGAGAGAGCTCCTGGGTCGATGTGGGAGAAGGAGAGGGCTCCTGTGTGAACGTGGGAGAAGGAGAGGGCTCCTGGGTGGACGTGGGAGAAGGAGAGGGCTCCTGGGTGGACGTGGGAGAAGGAGAGGGCTCCTGGGTGGATGTGGGAGAAGGAGAGGGCTCCTGTGTGAACGTGGGAGAAGGAGAGGGCTCCTGGGTGGACGTGGGAGAAGGAGAGGGCTCCTGGGTGGACGTGGGAGAAGGAGAGGGCTCCTGGGTGGATGTGGTAGAAGGAGAGGGCTTCTGGGTGGATGTGGTAGAAGGAGAGGGCTTCTGGGTGGATTTGGCAGAAGGAGAGGGCTCCTGGGTGGACATAGGAGAAGGAGAGAGCTCCTGGGTCGATGTGGGAGAAGGAGAGGGCCCCTGGGTGGCCAGGGGAGAAGGAGGGGGCCCCTGGGTGGCCCGGGGGAGAAGGAGAGGGCCCCTGGGTGGCCGGGGGAGAAGGAGAGGAACCCTGGGTGGCCGGGGGAGAAGGAGAGGGCTTCTGGGTGGACGTGGGAGAAGGAGAGGGCTCCTGGGTGGACATAGGAGAAGGAGAGAGCTCCTGGGTCGATGTGGGAGAAGGAGAGGGCTCCTGTGTGAACGTGGGAGAAGGAGAGGGCTCCTGGGTGGACGTGGGAGAAGGAGAGGGCTCCTGGGTGGACGTGGGAGAAGGAGAGGGCTCCTGGGTGGATGTGGTAGAAGGAGAGGGCTTCTGGGTGGATTTGGCAGAAGGAGAGGGCTCCTGGGTGGACATAGGAGAAGGAGAGAGCTCCTGGGTCGATGTGGGAGAAGGAGAGGGCCCCTGGGTGGCCGGGGGAGAAAGAGGGGGCCCCTGGGTGGCCTGGGGGAGAAGGAGAGGGTCCCTGGGTGGCCGGGGGAGAAGGAGAGGAACCCTGGGTGGCCGGGGGAGAAGGAGAGGGCTTCTGGGTGGACGTGGGAGAAGGAGAGGGCTCCTGGGTGGACATAGGAGAAGGAGAGAGCTCCTGGGTCGATGTGGGAGAAGGAGAGGGCTCCTGTGTGAACGTGGGAGAAGGAGAGGGCTCCTGGGTGGACGTGGGAGAAGGAGAGGGCTCCTGGGTGGACGTGGGAGAAGGAGAGGGCTCCTGGATGGACGTGGGAGAAGGAGAGGGCTCCTGGGTGGCTGGTGGAGAAGGAGAGGGCTCCTGGGTGGCTGGTGGAGAAGGAGAGGGCTCCTGGGTGGCTGGTGGAGAAGCAGAGGGCTCCTGGGTGGCCGGTGGAGAAGGAGAGAGCTCCTGGGTGTACATGGGAGAAGGAGAGGGCTCCTGGGTGGATGTGGTAGAAGGAGAGGGCTCCTGGGTGGATGTGGTAGAAGGAGAGGGCTTCTGGGTGGATGTGGTAGAAGGAGAGGGCTTCTGGGTGGATGTGGCAGAAGGAGAGGGCTCCTGGGTGGACATAGGAGAAGGAGAGAGCTCCTGGGTCAATGTGGGAGAAGGAGAGGGCCCCTGGGTGGCCGGGGGAGAAGGAGGGGGCCCCTGGGTGGCCCGGGGGAGAAGGAGAGGGCCCCTGGGTGGCCGGGGGAGAAGGAGAGGAACCCTGGGTGGCCGGGGGAGAAGGAGAGGGCTTCTGGGTGGACGTGGGAGAAGGAGAGGGCTCCTGGGTGGACATAGGAGAAGGAGAGAGCTCCTGGGTCGATGTGGGAGAAGGAGAGGGCTCCTATGTGAACGTGGGAGAAGGAGAGGGCTCCTGGGTGGACGTGGGAGAAGGAGAGGGCTCCTGGATGGACGTGGGAGAAGGAGAGGGCTCCTGGGTGGCTGGTGGAGAAGGAGAGGGCTCCTGGGTGGCTGGTGGAGAAGGAGAGGGCTCCTGGGTGGCTGGTGGAGAAGGAGAGGACTCCTGGGTGGCTAGTGGAGAAGGAGAGTGCTCCTGGGTGGCCGGTGGAGAAGGAGAGAGCTCCTGGGTGGACATGGGAGAAGGAGAGGGCTCCTGGGTGGATGTGGTAGAAGGAGAGGGCTCCTGGGTGGATGTGGGAGAAGGAGAGGGCTCCTGGGTGGACATGGGAGAAGGAGAGGACCCCTGGGTGGTCGGGGAAGAAGGAGAGGACCCCTGGGTGGACGTGGCAGAAGGAGAGGGCTCCTGGGTGGACATAGGAGAAGGAGAGAGCTCCTGGGTCGATGTGGGAGAAGGAGAAGGCCCCTGGGTGGCCGGGGGAGAAGGAGAGGAACCCTGGGTGGCCGGGGGAGAAGGAGAGGGCTCCTGGGTGGACATTAGGGATGAGCCGAACACCCCCCTGTTCGGTTCTCACCAGAACATGCGAACAGGAAAAAAATTCATTCGAACACGCGAACACCGTTAAAGTCTATGGGACACGAACATGAATAATCAAAAGTGCTAATTTTAAAGGCTAATATGCAAGTTATTGTCAATAAAAGTGTTTGGGGACCTGGGTCCTGCCCCAGGGGACATGAATCAATGCCAAAAAAGTTTTAAAAACGGCCGTTTTTTCAGGAGCAGTGATTTTAATAATGCTTAAAGTCAAACAATAAAAGTGTAATATCCCTTTAAATTTCGTACCTGGGGGGTGTCTATAGTATGCCTGTAAAGGGGCGCATGTTTCCCGTGTTTAGAACAGTCTGACAGCAAAATGACATTTTGAAGGAAAAAACACATTTAAAACTACCGCGGCTATTGCATTGCCGACAATACACATAGAAGTTCATTGATAAAAACGGCATGGGAATTCCCCACAGGGCAACCCCGAACCAAAATTAAAAAAAAAAAATGATGTGGGAGTCCCCCTAAATTCCATACAAGGCCCTTCAGGTCTGGTATGGATATTAAGGGGAACCCCAGCCAAAATTAAAAAAAAAAATTGACGTGGGGTTCCCCCTAAATTCCATACCAGCCCCCCCCCCCTCCTGAGCCGTACCAGGCCACATGCCCTCAACATTGGGAGGGTGCTTTGGGGTAGCCCCCCAAAACACCTTGTCCCCATGTTGATGAAGACAAGGGCCTCATCCCCACAACCCTGGCCGGTGGTTGTGGGGGTCTGCGGGCGGGCGGCTTATCGGAATCTGGAAGCCCCCTTTAACAAGGGGACCCCCAGATCCCGGCCCCCCCCCTGTGTGAAATGGTAAGGCGGTACTTACCCCTACCATTTCACTCAAAAACTGTCAAAAATGTTAAAAATGACAAGAGACAGTTTTTGACAATTCCTTTATTTAAATGCTTCTTCTTTCTTCCTTCATCTTCTTCTTCTTCTGGTTCTTCTGGCTCTTCTGGTTCTTCCTCCGGCGTTCTCGTCCAGCATCTCCTCCGCGGCGTCTTCTATCTTCTTCTCCTCGGGCCGCTCCGCACCCATGGCATGGGGGGGGAGGCTCCCGCTCTTCTCTTCATCTTCTTCTCTTCTTCATCTTCTTCTTCATCTTCTTCTTCTTCTTCTCTTCTTCCTTCTTCTCTTCTTCCTTCTTCTCTTCTTCATTTCTTCTCCGGGCCGCTCCGCAGCCATGCTGGCATGGTGGGAGGCTCCCGCTGTGTGACGGCGTCTCTTCGTCTGACGGTTCTTAAATAACGGGAGGCGGGGCCATCCGGTGACCCCGCCCCCCTCTGACGCACGGTGACTTGACGGGACTTCCCTGTGACGTCACGGGGAATGCCACAGGGAAGTCCCGTCATGTCCCGTGCGTCAGAGGGGGGCGGGGTCACCGGGTGGCCCCGCCCCCGTTATTTAAGAACCGTCAGACAAAGAGACGCCGTCACACAGCGGGAGCCTCCCACCATGCCAGCATGGCTGCGGAGCGGCCCGGAGAAGAAATGAAGAAGAGAAGAAGGAAGAAGAGAAGAAGAAGAAGAAGAAGATGAAGAAGAAGATGAAGAAGAGAAGAAGATGAAGAGAAGAGCGGGAGCCTCCCCCCCATGCCATGGGTGCGGAGCGGCCCGAGGAGAAGAAGATAGAAGACGCCGCGGAGGAGATGCTGGACGAGAACGCCGGAGGAAGAACCAAAAGAGCCAGAAGAACCAGAAGAAGATGAAGGAGAAAGAAGAAGCATTTAAATAAAGGAATTGTCAAAAACTGTCTCTTGTCATTTTTAACATTTTTGACAGTTTTTTAGTGAAATGGTAGGGGTAAGTACCCCCTTACCATTTCACACAGGGGGGGGGCCGGGATCTGGGGGTCCCCTTGTTAAAGGGGGCTTCCAGATTCCGATAAGCCCCCCGCCCGCAGACCCCCACAACCACCGGCCAGGGTTGTGGGGATGAGGCCCTTGTCTTCATCAACATGGGGACAAGGTGTTTTGGGGGGCTACCCCAAAGCACCCTCCCAATGTTGAGGGCATGTGGCCTGGTACGGTTCAGGAGGGGGGGGGGCCGCACTCTCGTCCCCCCCTCTTTTCCTGTGGCCTGCCAGGTTGCGTGCTCGGATAAGGGTCTGGTATGGATTGTTGGGGGGACCCCACGCCGTTTTTTTTTTTTTTTTGGCGCGGGGTTCCCCTTAAAATCCATACCAGACCAGAAGGGTCTGGTATGGAATTTAGGGGGAACCCCACGTCAATTTTTTTTTTTAATTTTGGCTGGGGTTCCCCTTAATATCCATACCAGACCTGAAGGGCCTTGTATGGAATTTAGGGGGACCCCCACATCATTTTTTTTTTTTAATTTTGGTTCGGGGTTCCCCTGTGGGGAATTCCCATGCCGTTTTTATCAATGAACTTCTATGTGTATTGTCGGCAATGCAATAGCCACGGGTAGTTTTAAATGAGTTTTTTCCTTCCAAATGTCATTTTGCTGTCAGACTGTTCTAAACACAGGAAACATGCGCCCCTTTACAGGCATACTATAGACACCCCCCAGGTACGAAATTTAAAGGGATATTGCACTTTTATTGTTTGACTTTAAGCATTAATAAAATCACTGCTCCTGAAAAAACGTCCGTTTTTAAAACTTTTTTTTGCATTGATCCATGTCCCCTGGGGCAGGACCCGGGTCCCCAAACACTTTTTATGACAATAACTTGCATATAAGCCTTTAAAATTAGCACTTTTGATTTCTCCCATAGACTTTTAAAGGGTGTTCCGCGGCATTCGAATTTGCCGCGAACACCCCAAATTGTTCACTGTTCGGCGAACTTGCAAACAGCCAATGTTCGAGTAGAACATGAGTTCGACTCGAACTCGAAGCTCATCCCTAGTGGACATAGGAGAAGGAGAGAGCTCCTGGGTCAATGTGGGAGAAGGAGAGAGCTCCTGGGTGGACTTGGGAGAAGGAGAGAGCTCCTGGGTGGACGTGGGAGAAGGAGAGGGCTCCTGGGTGGACATGGGAAAAGGAGAGGGCTCCTGGATGGACGTGGGAGAAGGAGAGGGCTCCTGGGTGGCTGGTGGAGAAGGAGAAGGCTCCTGGGTGGCTGGTGGAGAAGGAGAGGGAACTCAGATGTAAAGGAAAATGCTGCAGAGCATGATTTAAGGAGGAACTCCAGTGGAAATAGTGCTCTGGTCACCAGAGACCACCTTATATCAGAGTCCACTGCATTCCCATTTACATCAGAGTTCCCACTTACATCAGGGTCTGCAGCATTACCCTTTACATAAGTGTTCCCCTTTACATCAGGGTTCAGAGGGCTTCTGGGTGGATGTGGTAGAAGGAGAGGGCTTCTGGGTGGATGTGGCAGAAGGAGAGGGCTCCTGGGTGGACATAGGAGAAGGAGAGAGCTCCTGGGTCGATGTGGGAGAAGGAGAGGGCCCCTGGGTGGCTGGAGGAGAAGGAGGGGGCCCCTGGGTGGCCCGGGGGAGAAGGAGAGGGCCCCTGGGTGGCCGGGGGAGAAGGAGAGGAACCCTGGGTGGCCGGGGGAGAAGGAGAGGGCTTCTAGGTGGACGTGGGAGAAGGAGAGGGCTCCTGGGTGGACATAGGAGAAGAAGAGAGCTCCCGGGTCGATGTGGGAGAAGGAGAGGGCTCCTGTGTGAACGTGGGAGAAGGAGAGGGCTCCTGGGTGGACGTGGGAGAAGGAGAGGGCTCCTGGGTGGACGTGGGAGAAGGAGAGGGCTCCTGGGTGGACGTGGGAGAAGGAGAGGGCTCCTGGGTGGACGTGGGAGAAGGAGAGGGCTCCTGGGTGGCTGGTGGAGAAGGAGAGGGCTCCTGGGTGGCTGATGGAGAAGGAGAGGGCTCCTGGGTGGCTGGTGGAGAAGGAGAGTGCTCCTGGGTGGCCGGTGGAGAAGGAGAGAGCTCCTGGGTGGACATGGGAGAAGGAGAGGGCTCCTGGGTGGATGTGGTAGAAGGAGAGGGTTCCTGGGTGGATGTGGGAGAAGGAGAGGGCTCCTGGGTGGATGTGGGAGAAGGAGAGGGCTCCTGGGTGGACATGGGAGAAGGAGAGGACCCCCTGGGTGGTCGGGGGAGAAGGAGAGGACCCCTGGGTGGCCGGGGGAGAAGGAGAGGGCTTCTGGGTGGACGGGGGAGAAGGAGAGGGCTTCTGGGTGGACGTGGCAGAAGGAGAGGGCTCCTGGGTGGACATAGGAGAAGGAGAGAGCTCCTAGGTCGATGTGGGAGAAGGAGAGGGCCCCTGGGTGGCCGGGGGAGAAGGAGAGGAACCCTGGGTGGCCGGGGGAGAAGGAGAGGGCTCCTGGGTGGACATAGGAGAAGGAGAGAGCTCCTGGGTCGATGTGGGAGAAGGAGAGGGCTCCTGGGTGGACTTGGGAGAAGGAGAGGGCTCCTGGGTGGACGTGGGAGAAGGAGAGGGCTCCTGGGTGGACATGGGAGAAGGAGAGGGCTCCTGGATGGACGTGGGAGAAGGAGAGGGCTCCTGGGTGGCTGGTGGAGAAGGAGAAGGCTCCTGGGTGGCTGGTGGAGAAGGAGAGGGCACCTGGGTGGCTGGTGGAGAAGGAGAGGGCTCCTGAGTGGCCGGTGGAGAAGGAAAGGGCTTCTGGGTGGACGTGGGAGAAGGAGAGGGCTCCTGGGTGGATGTGGTAGAAGGAGAGGGCTCCTGGGTGGACATGGGAGAAGGAGAGGGCTCCTGGGTGGACATGGGAGAAGGAGAAGGCTCCTGGGTGGACGTGGGAGAAGGAGAGGGCTCCTGGGTGGATGTGGGAGAAGGAGAGAGCTCCTGGGTGGACTTGGGAGAAGGAGAGGGCTCCTGGGTGGACGTGGGAGAAGGAGAGGGCTCCTGGGTGGACATGGGAGAAGGAGAGGGCTCCTGGATGGACATGGGAGAAGGAGAGGGCTCCTGGGTGGCTGGTGGAGAAGGAGAAGGCTCCTGGGTGGCTGGTGGAGAAGCAGAGGGCTCCTGGGTGGCTGGTGGAGAAGGAAAGGGCTTCTGGGTGGACGTGGGAGAAGGGGAGGGCTCCTGGGTGGACTTGGGAGAAGGAGAGGGCTCCTGGGTGGACGTGGGAGAAGGAGAGGGCTCCTGGGTGGACGTGGGAGAAGGAGAGGGTTCCTGGGTGGACGTGGGAGAAGGAGAGGTCCCCTGGGTGGACATGGAAGGAGAAGAGGGCCCCTGGGTGGACATGGGAGAAGGAGAGGGCACTTGGGTGGTTGGAGGAGGAGAGGGCCCCTGGGTGGCCATTTAGTGAAGAAGAGGGCCCCTGGGTGGACATTTGGAGGAGGAGCGGGCACCTTGGTGTTTAGAGTAAGAGAGGGCCCCCAAGGTGAATGGGGGAGGAGGAAAGGGCCCCCAGGGTGGTTGGCAGAGAAGGAGTGGACCCCTGGTTGCTTGGTGGAGAAGGAGATGGCCCCTCACCGCCCTGTCTGATCACCCTGTGTGTGCCAACCTCACAACCTTGCTTGCCATGTGTCCTGTGCGAGGGCCCTCCTGTGACAGCTCTTATCAAGACTTCACCCCACTGTGTACTCTTACATGGATACATGGATGTGCTCCCACTACACGACTGATCCCTCTGTGTGCTTCTGCTACACGACTGACCCTTCTGTGTGCTCCTCCTACATGACTGACCCCTCTGTGTGCTTCCCCTACATAGGGGACCAGTCTGTTTGCTCCCCCTACATGTCTGCATACTCTGACCACCTCCTGTATCCTGTGCGCATGTTGTGACCAACTCCTATACCCTGTCCGCAGCCTCTAACCATCTCTTGTATCATGTCTGCAATCTCCGACTATCTCTTGCCTTTTCTCATGTCTGCAGTCTCTGAGGGGGAGTCTGGAGAGGAATCAAGAGTGAGAGCGCCGCCGGGATGGGGATTACGGGAGGAGTCAGACTTGTGTGGACTGTGGAGAGGAGACTATAGAATAAAACCAGAGCCACCAACCTGGAGCCGTCTAACAGCCCTGCACGGTTCACCTGAGAGGAGGCCAGTGACAGCATTGTCAGGCCAGTTTAAAGGGGGGGCAGGGGGTGTCACTGATGCAATGGGAGAAGTAAATACAATAATGTAAGGGGGCAGTGATATAAAGGTTTCCCCTTACATCAGTAACCTCCCCCCATACCTTAGTGTATTCACTTTGCAGAAGGTGATCTCTAGTCACCATAGTCTCCCCCCACCCTACCCCCCCCACCCCACATCACAGTTCCTGGCATTACCTTTTACTTCAGAGTCTGCAGGACTCCCCCTTGCAATGCAAGGGAACTCAGATGTAAAGGAAAATGCTGCAGAGCATGATTTAAGGAGGAACTCCAGTGGAAATAGTGCTCTGGTCACCAGAGACCACCTTATATCAGAGCCCACTGCATTCCCATTTACATCAGAGTTCCCACTTACATCAAGGTCTGCAGCATTGCCCTTTACATAAGTGTTCCCCCTTACATCAGGGTTCACAGATTTCCCCCTTGCACTGTGAGATTAAAAGGGGTGGAGGCCCAGAGACATGTCCTGGGTACACAGAGGATACATGGGTTAGAGTAGAAGGGGTGGAGGCCAGGAGACAAGTCCAGGGTACACAGAGGATACATGGGTTAAATTAGAAGGGATGGGTGTCCAGGGAACACAGATGAGGCCTCCATCCCTTCTAATCTAACTCATGTGTCCTTTGTGTACCCTGGACCTGTCTCTGGGCCTTCATCCCTTCTAATCTAACCCATGTATCCTCTGGACATGTCTCTGGGAATTCATCCCTTCTGATCTAACCCATGTATCTTCTGTGTTCCCTAGACATGTCTCTGGGCCTCCATCCTTTTTAATCTTACAGTGCAAGGGGGAACTCTGTGAACCCTGATGTAAAGGGGGACACTGATGTAAAGGGCAATGCTGCAGACTCTGATGTAAGTGTGAACTCTGATATTAATGGCAGTGGACACTGATATAAGGTGGTCTCTGGTGACCAGAGCACCCCTTACATCAAAGTTCCTCCTTAGATCATGCTCTGCAGCCTTTTCCTTTGTATCTGAGTTCCCGTGCACCGCAAGGGAGAATCCTGCAGACTCTGATGTAAAGGGAAATGCCGGAAACTCTGATGTGGGGGCGGGTGGGGGGAGGGGTGGGAGACTCTGGTGACCAGAGACCACCTCTGCAGAGTGAATACACCAAAGTAAGGGGGGGTTACTAATCTAAGGCAAAATCTTTATATCGGTGCCCCCTTACATTTTTTATTTACTTCCCCCATTACATCAGTGACCCCCCCTCAGACTGGCCTGACGGCGCTGTCACTGACCTCCTCTTAGGTGCACCGTGCAGGGCTCAGTTAGATGGCTCCAAATTGGTGGCTCTGGTTTTATTCAATAGTCTCTTCTCCACAGTCCATACACGTCTGCCTCCTCTCATTAATCCCCATCCCGGCGGCGCTCTTACTCTTGATTCCTCTCCAGACTTCCATTCAGGGACTGCAGACATGATAAAAGACAAGAGATAGTCAGAGATTGCAGACATGGTACAAGAGATGGTTAGAGGCTGCTGACATTATATAGGAGGTGGTTAGAGGCTGCAGACATGGTACAGGAGGTGGTCAGAACATGTGCACAGGATACAGGAGGCGGTCAAAGGATGTGGAAATGGTACAGGTGATGGTCAGAGGATGCAGACAGGATACAGGAGGCAGTCAGAGGATGTGGAAATGGTACAGGTGGTGGTTAGAGGATGTGGAAATGGTACAGGTGGTGGTCAGAGGATGTGGACAAGGGATACAGGAGGTGGTCAGAGTATGCCGACATGTAGGGGGAGCAAAGAGAACAGAGTGGTCTCCCGTGTAGTGGGAGCACACAGAGGGGTCAGTCGGGTAGTGGGAGCAAATCCATGTATCCATGTAGGGGGAGCACACAGTGGGGTGAAATCTTGATAAGAGTTGTCACAGGAGGGCCCTCACACAGAACACATGGCAGGCAGGGCGGTGAGGTTCCTGTTCTTAGGGGAGGTGGGGTCATGGTCCCCAGGGAAGATGGGGTCCCTAGGTGAGATGCAGTCCCTGTTGCCAGGGGAGATGGGTTTCCTGTCCGTAGGCACATCCTCAGGGGATATGGGTCTACATCCCTAGGGGAGATGGGATCCCTTTCCCCAGGGTAGATGAAGTTCCTGCCCCCGATAGAGAAGGGGGTCCCTGTCCCCTAGGCGAGAAGGGGGGACTCTGTCCCCAGGAGAGAAGGGAGTCCCTGTCCTCCAGGGGAAGAAGGGGTGTCCCTGTCCTCCAGGGGAAGAAGGGGTGTCCCTGTCCTCCAGGGGAAGAAGGGGTGTCCCTGTCCTCCAGGGGAAGAAGGGGTGTCCCTGTCCTCCAGGGGAGAAGGGGACTCTGTCCTCAGGGGAGAAGGGGTGTCCCTGTCCTCAGGGAAGAAGGGGGACTCTGTCCCCAGGGAAGAAGGGGGGTGCCTGTCCTCCGGGGGAGAAGGGGGTCCCTGTCCTCCAGGGGAAAAGGGGGTCCCTGTCCTCCAGGGGAGAAGGGGGTCCCTGTCCTCCTCCAACCACCCAAGAACCAACTCTTCCAATTTTGGCCAACCCTGGGGCCATTTTCTTCACCAAACAGCCAGGGGCCCACTCCTTCTCTGCCAACCACCCTGGGTGCCCTTTCCTCCTCCCCCATTCACCTTGGGGGCCCTCTCTTACTCTAAACACCCAGGTGCCCTCTCCTCCTCCAAGCATCCACTCAGGGGCCCTCTTCTTCACTAAATAGCCATCCAGGGGCCGTCTCCTCCTCCAAACACCCAGGAGCCCTCTCCTTCTCCACCGGCCATCCAGGAGCCCTCTCCTCCTCCCACGGCCACCCAGGGGTCCTCTTCTTCTCCCATGGCCATCCAGGGGTCCTCTCCTTCTCCCACAGCAACCCAGGGATACTCTTCTTCTCCCATGGCCACCCAGGGGTCCTCTCCTTCTCCACCAGCCACCCAGGGGTCCTCTCCTTCTCCACCGACCACTCAGGGGTCCTCTCCTTCTCCACCGGCCACCCAGGGGTCCTCTCCTTCTCCCCCCGCCACCCAGGGGTCCTCTCCTTCTCCCCCGGCCACCCAGGGGTCCTCTCCTTCTCCCATGTCCACCCATGAGCCCTCTCCTTCTCCTACATCCACTCAGGGGCCATCACCTTCTCCCTAAGCCACCAGTGACCCCAAAGCGGGTCACACATACGCTCTACCCTCGGGGGGACCCGGTACCCACCGTCCTGGGACGCCATGATGATGGTGTACAAGTCTTCAGTGTGAGGGCTACAGGTAAACTTGCACTGGCCCCCAGCACTTGACAGATCACAGACACTGCTCTATAATTTTCCTTGACCCCCCATATATGTATTTTGCAGGGCTGTGCACAGACAGATTTGTGAAAGCAGAGGCTCCATGTGTCAGGCTGTGGCTACTGTTTTCCTTCCTGAACAGATTGCGTAGCCCTTCACATTATGTATGTAGTGCTTACCCCCGAAGGAGCGGCTGATTTTATTTGGGTCTTTGCCGTTACTCCCTTACCTGTATTTCCACCAGACACGGAACTTAGAGTCTGTATTAGACCTTACGCCCACCAATGTATGCACGAGTCACTTCGTTATGTTTCCAATGCTTTATTGCAAAACTTTTGAAGAAGTAGCAGTAAAGAGGTAGAAAGGTTTGCAGGAGGGTTCAGATACCTTATGCAGATCACTGAGGAATTTGAGATCCTGAAGACAAACACACCTTCAGTCAACAGATCTTTGCCCACCCCGATAGGCCTCTCTCACTGACCTAGCAGCCGAAATGATGCACGGACGAAAAGTCTATGCCACAGACTTGAGAAGAACAAAATGGTTGTACGATTCTCTGCCACAGGATTTAGTATTAGATGAACAGCAAAACACAGTACCAGAACCTTTAAGCCGACCCGGCAGTACTGTGCTGTAGGTTGGTTAAGTATAGGTGCGTCCTCCAAGTAAGTTACCAGGCCCCCCCGAGAGACCAGTCTTCATCCTGGCTCTCTCCAGCAAGGGCCCTCCCCTGGATCTCCTCAGCTTGGCTCGGCTTCTTCCTAACAGGCAAGATAGCCTAAGGACTAGGGATGAGCCGAACACCCCCCGGTTCGGTTCGCACCAGAAACTGCGAACGGACCGAAAATTTGCACGAACGTTAGAACCCCATTGACGTCTATGGGACTCGAATGTTCGAAATCAAAAGTGCTCATTTTAAAGGCTAATTTGCATGGTATTGTCCTAAAAAGGGTTTGGGGACCTAGGTCTTGCCCCAGAGACATGTATCAATGCAAAAAAAACTTTTAAAAACGGCCGTTTATCGGGAGCAGTGATTTTAATGATGCTTAAAGTAAAAAAAAAAAGTGAAATATTCCTTTAAATATCGTACCTGGGGGGTGTCTATAGTATGCCTGTAAAGTGGCGCGTGTTTCCCGTGTTTAGAACAGTCCCTGCACAAAATGTCATTTTTAAAGGAAAAAATCTCATTTAAAACTGCTTGCGGGTTTAATGTAATGTCGGGTCCTGGCAATATGGATGAAAATCAGTGAGACAAACGGCATGGTTACCCCCCAGTCCATTACCAGGCCCTTTGGGTCTTGTATGGATATTAAGGGGAACCCCGCACCCAAATTAAAATAAGGAAAGGTGTGGGGCCACCAGGCCCTATATACTCTGAACAGCAGTATACAGGTGGTGCAAACAAGACAGGGACTGTAGGTTTGTTGTTAAGTAGAATCTGTTTGTAATTTTGAATGGGTACATTTTTAACGTGTTTAGCTCCAGCCAAAAAATCTTTAAGCTTTTTGAAAAACATAGGGAAGGGTTATCACCCCTGTGACATTTGTTTTGCTGTCTGTGCTCCTCTTCAGAAGATTTCACCTCACTTTTTGTCCCAATGACAAATGTTTTTTGAAAATTTGGGGTTTTTTGTGGAACAAGGATTGGAAAGCATCAGTGGAAAGGAGAAATGTTTTTCCCATATTAACTCTTACAGGGGAGAATTTCCCTTCCTAGGGGTAGATTTCATCTCACTTCCTGTTCTCTCCTTCCATTTGCAAGTAGGAGTCGTTTGTAAGTTAGATGTTTGAAAGTAGGGGCCTGCCCTATATACTCAGCAGAAATTTGGGCCTTAGGTGTTGTTGTGGCCACAACACTGTAAGCTCTCACAGGGCCCTGCTGTGAAATATTAGATCAAGAATTGTAGTTACATGCCCCTGTTGAACAGAGGATGAAAAATTGGGCCTTTGGTGCTGGTGGTGGTGCTGGTGCCACAACACTGTAAGTCCTCACTCGCTCTTGGTGGGCGCAGAAATGGGCCCTGCTGTGAAATCTTAGATCAAGAATTGTAATTACATGCCCCTGTTAAACAAGGGCAGAAAAATTGGGCCTTTGGTGATGGTGGTGGTGGTGCTGGTGCCACAACACTGTAAGTCCTCACTCGCTCTTGGTGGGTGCAGAAATGGGCCCTGCTGTGAAATATTAGATCAAGAATTGTAATTACATTCCCCTGTTGAACAAGGGCAGAAAAATTGGGCCTTTGGTGGTGGTGGTGGTGCAGGTGCCACAACACTGTAAGTCCTCACAGACACTCTAGTTGGAACGCAGGAACGAGCCCTGCTGCAAAGTATTGCATCAAAAATTGTAATTACATGCCCCTGTTAAACAGGGGCTGAAAAATTGGGCCTTAGGCACTGGTGCCACAACACTGCAACCCCTCACAGATACTCTAGTTGTAACGCAGAAACGAGCCCTGCTGCAAAGTATTGCATCAAAAATTGTAATTACACGCCCCTGTTAAACAGGGGCTGAAAAATTGGGCCTTAGGCACTGGTGCTGGTGCCACAACACTGCAACCCCTCACAGATACTCTAGTTGTAACGCAGAAACGAGCCCTGCTGCAAAGTATTGCATCAAAAATTGTAATTACACGCCCCTGTTAAACAGGGGCTTAAAAAATTGGGCCTTAGGCACTGGTGGTGGCGCCCAGAACCAAAAATGTTCTTACAAGCTATCAGCGTGATCATTGAGGAGGAAGAGGATAATCACTCAGGGATAGTCACTCAGCATCAGCATAGGCAGTCTTTGAAGGGATCTGAGATTTCAAAAAAATGATTCGGTTACATCAGCATCAGGTGCTTGGTAGCTGGTGGTGATCCAAGACTGATTCATTTTTATGAAGGTCAGTCGATCGACCGAGTCAGTGGACAGACGCACCCTGTGATCGGTTACAAAGCCTCCAGCAGCACTGAATGTGCGTTCCGAAAGAACGCTGGATGCAGGACAGGCCAGTAGCTCAATTGCATACTGTGCAAGCTCTGGCCAGTGATCCATCCTCAAGACCCAGTAACCCAGAGAATTTTCGGTGGGAAAGGTGTCCAAGTCAGATCTTGCCCCTAGGTATTCCTGCACCATGTAAAACAGACGCTGGCGATGGTTGCTGGAACCGATCATACCTTGGGGCTGCGGACCAAAAAATTGTCTGAACGCATCGGTCAGACGGCCACCTTCTCCACCGCTCCTTCTCTGACTGACCGAAGCCTCAGCAACACGTTGTCCAGAAACAGGAGTTTGTAACCTCCCAGTCTCTGGGAACGCGTTGCACAGACCTTTCTGCAAGGCCTTCCGAAGATGTTTCATCCTCTGCTCCCTCTGCGATGGCAAGATAAGGTCCACAACCTTACCCTTGTAACGTGGATCAAGGAGGGTTGCCAGCCAGTATTGGTCCTTCTCCTTGATACCACGAATACGAGGATCCTTACGCAGGCTTTGCAGGATCAGGGAGGCCATGCAGCGTAGGTTTGCTGAGACATTCGGTCCGGAATCCTCTGGGTCACTAAGGACGACATGGTCCACAGCCACCTCCTCCCAGCCACATACAAGTCCATGTGTTTCTTGGGACTGATCCCTTAAAGACTGCTGCTGATGCTGAGTGCCAGGCTCCACCTCCATACTGACACAATTTTCCTCCTCCTCCTCGTCCTCTTCCTGTGTGATCGGCGGGCACGCAGGAACACTGTCTGGATAAAGGGGGCCTTGAGAGCTAAGGAAGTCCTCCTCTTCCTGCCTCTGTTCTGCCTCAAGTGCCCTGTCCATTATTCCACGCAGTGGGTGCTCCAACAGGTGGACAAGGGGGACAGTGTCACTGATGCATGCATTGTCACTGCTCACCATCCTCGTGGCCTCCTCAAATGGTGACAGGACAGTGCATGCATCCCTGATCATGGCCCACTGACGTGGGAAAAAAAAACAAGCTCCCCTGACCCTGTCCTGGTGCCATAGTCGCACAGGTACTCATTGATGGCCCTCTGCTGCATGTGCAGCCGCTGCAGCATGGCCAACATTGAGTTCCACCTGGTGGGCATGTCACAGATTAGGCGGCTCTTGGGCAGGTTAAACTCCTTTTGGAGGTCCGCCAGCCGAGCACTGGCATTATATGACCGGCGGAAATGCACACAGACTTTCCTGGCCTGCCTCAGGACATCCTGTAAGCCCGGGTACCTGCCCAAGAACCGCTGCACCACCAAGTTAAGGACGTGAGCCAAACAGGGCACATGGGTCATTTGTCCCTGTCGGACAAAGAGGAGGTTGGTGTCATTGTCGCAAACCACCATTCCTGCCTTAAGTTGGCGTGGCTTCAACCACCTCTGAACCTGCCCCTGCAGAGTTGACAGAACCTCTGCCCCAGTGTGGCTCCTGTCCCCCAAGCACAGCAGCTCAAGCACCGCATGGCATCATTTGGCCTGCGTACTTGCGTAGCCCCTTGAACGGCTACGGAGCACCGCTGGTTCCGAGGAAAAAGCACAGGAAGAGGCCATGGAGGAAGAAGAAGAGGAGGGGGTGGAGGAGAGAGGTGTGTCACAATCATTAGTAGTGGCATTTTGGAGGCGTGGTGGTGGAACAACCTTCAACACTACTGCACCTTGTCCTGCATCCTTCCCAGCTGTCAGCAGAGTCACCCAATGCGCCGTGAAACATAGGTAACGTCCCTGTCCATGCCTGCTGGACCATGAGTCAGTGGTAATATGCACCTTACCGCTGAGCGCCCTGTCCAGCGAGGCATGGACATTGCCTTCCACATGCTGGTAGAGAGCCGGAATCGCCTTCCGTGAGAAAAAGTGGCGTTTGGGTACCTGCCACTGAGGAACCGCACATTCAACAAACTCACGGAAGGGGGCAGAGTCTACCAACTGAAAAGGCAGCAGTTGAAGTGCTAGCAATTTTGCCAAGCTAGCATTCAACCGCTGGGCATGTGGATGGCTGGGAGCAAACTTCTTTTGGCGGTGCAGGAAAATTTGCCTGGTACAATCTGACGTCGGTGTACCAGAAGCAGATTGCCCACAAGTACTTGGCTGTGACACACCTAATTCTACACCTTCATTCCTCTCAGTGCAGGTCTCAGAGAGGACTGAAAGTATAGTGGGGTTGGAGATCTCAGCTGATGAGAAGCAAGGAGAGGTCCTCTTTGTTCTTTGGTGTGGGTCTTTTAGATACGCTTGTGGTACCCAAGCGGGAGATGTTTTGGCCACACGAGATACGCTTGAGACATATGTTGCAAATAGCAGCGGTGCGATCTGATGCACTCGTCTCAAAAAAGGCCCACACCAAAGAACTTTTTGAATAACGCGCAGAGACTGCAGCGCCCTGCACATGTGGAGCTTTGGGGTGTGATGCAGTCAATGTGCTGCCCTTAGGCTGGCCCCTGGAGGGCATCCTGCCTCGTTGGTGATGTGCCGCGTCCTCCTCATCCTCCTCCTCCTCTCTCCTATCAGGCACCCACGTTGAGTCAGTGACCTCATCATCCCCTCCCTCTTCATCACTTTAGCAAACCTGTCAGTATGCTGCAGCAGGGGGAGCATGACTGCCAGATTGCTGTCCTTTTTGGGCACCCCCTCTGTCCGTGCTCATGTTACTGCCTTCATCAAGCTCAGTATCATCATCAGAGCCTTCCAAACGCTGGGCATCCTCCTGGAGCATGTACCCAACACTGTGGTCAAACAGTTCGAGGGACTCCTCAGGAGGACATGGTGGGGCTAGGGAAGGAGTCACTGATGACATTGAGCCGAGGGAAGAGGCCGCTGCTTTGCCAGGCAAAGTACCCTGAGCATGGGTGAGAGAGGATGAGGAGGATGAAGACGGCTTGGTCATCCACTCGACCAAGTCTTCCGCATGTTGCGGCTCAACACGGCCAGCTGCCGAAAAAAAGGCCAAGCATGTCCCATGGCCACGTGCTGATGAGGATGCACCGTCTCCACGACCAGCACTAGACACAGAGCCTGCTTGTCCTCTCTTATTGGCTTGTGACTGTCTGCCTCTCCTTCTTGGCCTTCCACACATACTAATGGCCTGTAGCTGCACTAAGCTGGGATATATATATATATATATATATATATATACTGATACTGTAGCTAGCAAAATCAACTGCCTGCCTGTAGTATGAGAACACCACCAACCTTCTACAGGTAGCTTTAGCTGAACACTGTGCAGAGCTCGCAAAAAAATAACTTGTAGCTTTTTTAGCTGCCTGCGGTAGTGATAGGATCAGGAAAACACAACCAACCTTCTACAGGTAGCTTTAGCTGAACACTGTGCAGAGCTCGCAAAAAAATAACTTGTAGGTTTAGCTGAACACTGTGAGGAGGACGCACCACACTAACTTGTAGTTTTAGCTGAACACTGTGAGCAGGACGCACTACACTAACTTGTAGCTTTAGATGAACACTGTGCAGAGCTCGCAAAAAAATAACTTGTAGGTTTAGCTGAACACTGTGAGCAGGACGCACTGCACTAACTTGTAGCTTTAGATGAACACTGTGCAGAGTTCTCACTACACTGACTTGTAGTTTTAGCTGAACACTGTGAGCAGGACGCACTGCACTAACTTGTAGCTTTAGATGAACACTGTGCAGAGGTCTCACTACACTAACTTGTAGGTTTAGCTAAACACTGTGAGGAGGACGCACCACACCAACTTGTAGTTTTAGCTGAACACTGTGAGCAGGATGCACTGCACTAACTTGTAGCTTTAGATGAACACTGTGCAGAGGTCTCACTACACTAACTTGTAGTTTTAGCTGAACACTGTGAGCAGGACGCACTACACTAACTTGTAGCTTAAGATGAACACTGTGCAGAGCTCGCAAAAAAATAACTTGTAGGTTTAGCTGAACACTGTGAGCAGGACGCACCACACTAACTTGTAGTTTTAGCTGAACACTGTGAGCAGGACGCACTGCACTAACTGTAAATAGTCTAGCTGCCTGACTGTGGTACTAATAGGATCAAAAGAACACTAGCAATTTTCTTCAGGTAGCTGTAAATACTGTAACAAGTCAAGCCTGCCTGTCAGTAAGAAGATAACAGGAACGGATCTAGCTAAACTGAATACAGTGTATATATATATATATATATATATATATATATATATATGCAACACCTGGGATGCATAAATATACACAATACACTGTAAGTGCAGCTAACTCACTGATTGTCCTGCCTAATCTATCTAACTCAAATGAAATGACACTCTCTCTGTCTATCTATCTCTCTTTCAACGCCGGAACACACACTACACAGGGCCGCCGTGCAGGCGGCCTTATATAGTGTGGGGCGTGTTCTAAACCCCCTGAGCCATAATTGGCCAAAACCACCCTGGCTTTGGCCAATTACAGCTCTCTCTACCGACGGCGCTGTGATTGGCCAAGCATGCGGGTCATAATGCATGCTGGGCCAATCATCAGCCAGCAATGCACTGCGATGCCGCAGTGAATTATGGGCCGTGACGCGCCACACGAATTTGGCACGAACGGCCAATAACGCTCAGAATTAGGCGAACGGCCGAACAGCCAATGTTCGAGTCGAACATGGGTTCGACTTGAACACGAAGCTCATCCCTACTAAGGACCACCTCTGCAATAGTAGGCCCGAGACAGGCTTCTGGGCCTACTTGTAGTCACATAGCCTCAGGCCAGCATGGCCTCGAGGCAGGAGAAAAGTCACCAAATACCTTAAGCCAGGAGGGCCAGGAGGTAAGAGAGAAACAAAAATGATGTCTGCCCCTTAAGTACCCTCCCCCAGAATTCACAGCGGTGGACCACCCCCACTGGGTTACTTCTGAGAAAGAAGAGCACTCAATACACTTCAGCCTGTTGCTCTTCCAACACTGGCCTGTGGTGACAACAACACCTACAGACAACAGTGTGGAACTACATGCAACACAGCCAATGCTGAAAGAGAAGCTAATTTAGCCACAGATTAAATCTGAACTGTATACAGAACAGATAACCCCCTAAATTTACATGCAAGCGCCTGATCAACAGGAGCAGGGCACTACATGTACCTAATGCAGTGTGGATATTCATATTGATGAGTAAGGATGAGCTGTGGCGTGTTTGCACACCCCGCGTGCAGAGCCCGCCAGGAAGTCGGCACTGCGCTGCGCTAATCACAGGCAGTGAGACATTTCCCAATCTCTGCAGCTGTGCATCGGGACAATGTCTCACTGCCTGTGATTAGCGCAGTGCAGACTTCATGGCGGGCTCTGCACGGGGGGTGTGCGAACACGCTGGAGCTCATCCTTATTGATGAGGAATGTCTTCTATGCAAAGGCTCGGCCCCTCCCACAGGCACAGCTCTGTTTTTCCTCGACCTCCCATACATATACACAGTGCTATTATACACGGGGCCCACCCCCTTCTGACGCGGTCGAGACTTTTCACAGGTCAAACTTTTTTTACAACACCGGCGCTGGAGAGAACCAAAGGAGAGAACCGAAGGTTCGGGCGGCTGGATCATGGGACAGTTGAGTGTGTTTTTACACTTTTTGTAGCTGTTGACTTTTAATAAATGCAACACCCAATGAAACTCCGCTTTAAGAGAACTTAATACAACAAGTAACTTGCATGCTGACATTTGCGGTTAGGTTCATGAATACTTGAACAATTACATGATTTCTGTAATTCTGTCTCTGTACACCCCATAATAGATTTGAAGTGAAGTAATCAAGGTGTGACTAAAATGTAGACTTTTAGCTTTAAATTGTTTGTAAAGTCTCCACAATAACCTCCCATGATAGGTTTTCTTAGGCCCCTAAGAAAATGAAAGACAGAAAGACAGACATTCATTTGTTAATCTCATCATGCACATGAGGCATTAGTTGTTGTTAAGTCACCATGTTCAGTCCTGTTTGGTGAATTCCGGGATTGAGAAGGATAGGTATTCTGGGGCGTGATCTGACCATAGGATATTTTCTATAGTACAACGTGGTTGGAAGGTAAGGGCGAATTGGCTAATTAAGAAATAATCTATGCGAGAGTATGAAGAATGGGTAGCAGAAAAAAAGGTATTTATTGGTTGGGTGGGAGACCCTCCAGACATCTACCAAGGTATGCCGGAGGAAGAAATTTTTGAGCCTATTAATCTCTGATCTAGATTATCAAGGGCAGAATCAAGAACGCAATTGAAATTCCTGGCTAGTAGAGCTACAACCTCTGCAAATTCAATAAGGTCTTGAATACATTTAATACTTTCTTTCTTTCTTTTTACATTTAATACTTGGGGCACTTTCACACTGAGGCGCAGAGGCGACGGCGGTAAAGCGCTGCTTTTTTTAGCGGCGCTTTACTGTCATTATAGCATCATTGTCATGCCTTCTTTAATAAGGCTTGTGATTTTCCTATTGACGCTTTGATTTAATTAGATTGCTCTATGCTGCCATCTAGTGACCATTTTGCATAACTATTTCATGTAGTCATTTAGTATAGCTGGCTAGATTTGGTACATGCTAGCCTCCGTACTTTCAATCCCATCAGGCCTTGCATCAGCTTCCTCCACCATTTTCATCTTTTCTTATCATGGAAGCATACACATCTGCTGCTAAGCTCTACGTTAGCCATCCGGATCCATCTTCAGTATGTTTACTAATTGTATCTTCAGCTAGATAGATAGATAGGGAGGCACTAATTGTATGATCTTTATTAATCGCATTTTGTCTGTATCTGTTACAGTTTTACTCTATCTTGTATCAATAAAAGTTCAAAAGGATTCTGCGCCTACTGGAATGCATTGGTATGAGAGGAGTTAACAGTGTGCCCGAATACACCTCAGTCACGTGTAGTGAGGGGCATAACAGTAAAACAAAGGCTTCTAAGCACGGCTGGCATACAGAACAGCAGCAAAGCAAAGGCTTCTAAGCACGGCTATCATACAGAACGCCAGTAATACAGCAGTGTTATCAGCTTCCATATAGCCGGATACCATGTCACAGACAAAGTCAGAGCACTTCACAACAAGGTCAGAAGTTTACTCCATGAGCACAAGGAGGTCAGTGAAAAGCGAAACAATTGCCATTGCCCGCGCAAAGGCGGAATCTGCAAAAGTAAAAGCTGACTTTGCGGCAAAGGAGGCCAAAATAAAAGCTGCATTCGCCGAAAAAGAAATAAAAGCTGCGGCCGAGATGCAACTTAAATTAGAAAAGTTACGTATGGAAACTGCATTGGAGGAACTAGCTGCAGAGAAGGAGTCAGCGGCTGCTGCGGCCGAGGCAGACATCTTAGAAGAACTTGCAAAGCCCACCAGTGAGCGGCTCAGCAACGTACTTGAAAGAAAATCCATTCCTGACGACGGTACAGAGCGTACCTCAGAATATGTGCGGCGTCACGCCGAACCAGACAACTGCCCACTTACAGCACCGAGAGCGGAATCAACCCCTGCCATTCACAGGCCTAGATAGATAGGGAGGCACTAATTGTATGATCTTTATTAATCGCATTTTGTCTGTATCTGTTACAGTTTTACTCTATCTTGTATCAATAAAAGTTCAAAAGGATTCTGCGCCTACTGGAATGCATTGGTATTAGAGGAGTTAACAGTGTGCCCGAATACACCTCAGTCACGTGTAGTGAAGGGCATAACAATCGTATTTTGGCTGCTAGCAAGGCACTTTTAACCCCTGCTAGTGGCTGACAAAGGGTTAAAAGCGTCCGCAAAGCGCCGCTGCAGCGGTGCTTTGCCGGCGCTGCCCATTGATTTCAATGGGCAGGGGTGCTTTAGGAGCGGTGTATACACCGCTCCTAAAGCACCTCAATGAAGGACTTTTTTTAGTGTCCTGCCAGCGCACCTCTTCAGTGTGAAAGCCCTCAGACTTTCACACTGGAGTGACAAGAGAGGCGCTTTGCAGGCACTATTTTTAGCGCTATAGCGCCTGTAAAGTGCCTCAGTGTGAAAGTAGCCTTAGGGCAATTTAATCACTGTTAGGGACATACATATACAGTATTCTGGGGTGTATGTTTTGCCATTCAAGGAAAGTTTTAAAAAAAGATATCACCCCTCAGGGTCCAAGCGGGTATCTAGGAGTTGGTAAGTCAGAGACATGTGGAGGGTGATTGACACCTCCCTCGACTTAGACTGGGAATAAGTGCTATAAAATCACATTTGGAAATATTTATTCCTCAATGTTGGGATGTGTTATGTGTGAAAAGGAGGCTCCTGAAAAAAGGCTATTCTGACCTTGTGTTTGTGAAGTTTGTAGAGCACTTGGGACCTCTTGACAGGTTTGTTCAGACCTTGTGCATTGAATGTACACATGCAGAAGTCATTGCACTGTCCTCGATGTAGTAGGGAGTCATCCAGGGCAGTCTGAGGTTCCTATAAAAAAAAAAAGAGGGGGGGGGATAAAAAAACATGAGAGAGAGAAAGTGAAAGTTGTAAAGGTCAGAGAAAAAAAAAGTAAGGAGGACTTCCCATGCTGGAGCGCATGGTGTTACATGTGCCATAGTGATCCCTCCTTCCTGCCTTCCATGTGCCATAGTGATTCTTTCTACCTTCCATGTGCCATAGTGATCCTTCCAGCCTTCCAGCTGTCATAGCAATCCTTCCTGCCTTACATGTGCCATAGTTATCCTTCCTTGCTGCCTTCCAGGTGTCAAAGTGATCCTTCCTGCTTTCCATGTGTCATAGTGGTCCTTCCTTTCTGCCTTCCAGGTGTCATAGTGATCCTTCCTGCCTTACAGGTGTCATGGTGATCCTTTCTGCCTTCCATGTGCCATAGTGATTCTTCCTACCTTCCATGTGCCATAGTGATCCTTCCTTCCTGCCTTCCAGGTACCATAATGATCCTTCCTGCCTTCCATGTGCCATAGTGATCCTTCCTGCCTTCCATGTGCTATAGTGATCCTTCTTTTCTTCCATGTTCCATGGTGATCCTTCCTGCCTTCCATGTACCACAGTGATCCCGCCTTCCTTTCTTCCATGTACCATAGGGATCCTTCCTGCCTTCCATGTACCATAGTGACCCCCCTTCCTTTCTTCAATATACCATAGTGATTCTTCCCTCTCTCTCTCTCTCTCTGTAAAGGTTGGTTCATACTGCAGTACTTATTCTTTGGCTCCATCCCAGGCTCTATTTTAAGCTCTCTGTCTATTTTCAGTGTATTGAAAGTAATTTGCTAAATGATTGTGTTGAGGTTTATATGTATCCCTGAGACTCCAGCTTGTGAGACAGCAGTCAAAACATTTTATAGGTACAAGGAAGCCCAGGTTTTGTTTAACCATTGCCCTTAAGCCCCTCCCACGATCAAGTTTAGTCACACCTACTTTTTCCCTGAAGTGTCTCTCGTTCTCATGTTCAAAAGTTGGGAGATATGCGTATACATGGGCAGGGCAAAGGGGGTGGAGTCATGGGTGGAGCCAGGGGAGTAGAAAAATTAGGTTTCGCCTAGGGTGTCAAAAATCCTTGCAACCCCCAAAAAACATGGGGTGGACATAATGTAGGGAGTTACAATACCACTTGAGAGCTCACTCATGGGGATATCCCACATGTTGTGTTGGATAGTTCTCTCCAAGAGTCCTAAGGATAAACTCAAAACACAAACAAAAATGAGAACCATGATAACAAGAAATACAATCCCACCAGACTTCCATATGGGAACTATGTAGGAGCTAGGTGAGAAATTTGCGGACCTCACTGAAAGGGTTAATCCTGTGTCTAAGGGGGGGTCCCTTTTAACCTCTCAGACCTCGGATCGATGTATTATGCATTTCAGATATATCCGGAGCAAAGTCCCAAATTACAAACGAGACGCACACGGTATTATGTCTTGGGAAATGGCTGCATTTGTGTGCCTCTTGGCATCTTTTATAGCAAAATTACAAGTCACACAGAAGATTCATAATAAGACATGTGCAGTAGATATTAAGATGGTTACAGCTGGTTAAGACAGTTATTGTTCTGTTTTTCAGGCTGGTAAATACAAAGGAATGTGAGAACAAGATAACAAAGCGTGAGACAATTCATTTTAGAAATATCATGTTTAGACAGATATTTGTGAAGTTTAAAGATTTATTCTAACTGTACATATTATTTAAGATTGCTGACAGAACAAGATGGAGGCATTAACCACTTCAGCCCCAGAAGTATTTACCCCCCTCCTGACCAGAGCACTTTTTACAATTTGGCACTGCGTCGCTTTAACTGCTAATTGCACGGTCATGCAATGCTGTACCCAAACGAAATTTGCGTCCTTTTCTTCCCACAAACAGAGCTTTCTTTTGATGGTATTTGGTCACCTCTGCATTTTTTTTTTTTTTTTGCGATATAAACGGAAAAAGACCGAAATTTTTGTTATAAAAAAAATTTGTATATTTATTGGTTTGCTCAAAAGTTATAGCGTCTACAAACTAGGGTACATTTTCTGGAATTTACACAGCTTTTAGTTTATGACTGCCTATGTCATTTCTTGAGGTGCTACAATGGCAGGGCAGTACAAACCCCCCCCCCCCAAATGACCCCATTTTGGAAAGTAGACACCCCAAGGAAATTGCTGAGAGGCATGTTGAGCCCATTGAATATTATTTTTTTTTGTCCCAAGTGATTGAATAATGACAAAAAAAAAAATATTTACAAAAAGTTGTCACTAAATGATATATTGCTCACACATGCCATGGGCATATGTGGAATTGCACCCCAAAATAAATTAGGCTACTTCTCCTGAGTACGGGGATATCACATGTGTGGGACTTTTTGGGAGCCTAGCCGCGTACGGGGCCCGAAAACCAATCACTGCCTTCAGGATTTCTAAGGGCGTAAATTTTTGATTTCACTCCTCATTACCTATCACAATTTTGAAGGCCATAAAATGCCCAGATGGCACAACCCCCCCCCCCCCCCCAAATGACCCCATTTTGGAAAGTAGACACCCCAAGCTATTTGCTGAGAGGCATGTTGAGTTCATGGAATATTTTATATTTTGACACAAGTTGCAGGACAATGACAATTTTTTTTTTTTTTTTGCACAAAGTTGTCACTAAATGATATATTGCTCACACAGGCCATGGGCATATGTGGAATTGCACCTCAAAATACATTTAGCTGCTTCTCCTGAGTATGAGGATACCAGATGTGTGGGACTTTTTGGGAGCCTGATTTAATTGGCTGGGAGCGATTGCGAGGGGGGGGGCACGAATGAATGTGGTGAAAGTCAGTATGGTTGGTGTGTACTTCACTTTTACCACATATGAGTTTCAAGACTCCTAATGCCGCGTACACACGGTCGGACTTTCCGGCATACTTGGTCCGGCGGACCAGAGTGTGCCGGACAATCCGCCCGTGTGTGGGCGGCGGCGGACTTTTCCGGCGGACTTCTTCCCAAAAGCCCGCCGGACCTAGATTTAAAGAAAGTTTCAAATCTTTCCGTCGGACTCAGTTTCGGGCGGAAAGTCCGCCCGTGTGTGTGCTGGTCCGACGGAAAGCCCGCTCGTGTGTAGGCTGGTCCGACAGACCAAATACGACACGAGGGCAGGGTATTGCATCTCGCGCTCGCTGCAATAGGAAAAACAAATCTTCCTATTGCGGCGAGCGCGGGGCATACCAGGCCCTTAGGTCTGGTATGGATTATAAAGGGGAACCCCTACGCCGAAAAAACGGCGTGGGGCCCCCCTAAAATCCATACCAGACCCCGATCCGAGCACGCAGCCTGGCCGGTCAGGAAAGGGGGTGGGGACGAGCGAGCGCCCCCCCCCCCTCCTGAACCGTACCAGGCCGCATGCCCTCAACATGGGGGGTGGGTGCTTTGGGGGAGGGGGCGCCCTGCGCCCCCCCCCCCAAAGCACCTTGTCCCCATGTTGATGAGGACAAGGGCCTCTTCCCGACAACCCTGGCCGTTGGTTGTCGGGGTCTGCGGGCGGGGGCTTATCGGAATCTGGGAGCCCCCTTTAATAAGGGGGCCCCCAGATCCCGGCCCCCCACCCTATGTAAATGAGTATGGGGTACATGGTACCCCTACCCATTTACCTAGGAAAAAAGTGTAAGTAATAAAACACACTACACAGGTTTTTAAAATATTTTATTAAACAGCTCCGGGGGGGGGGATCTTCCTCCGGCTTCGGGGGTCTTCTTCCGGCTTCGGGGGTCCCTCCGCTTCATCTTCTCCCGGCGTCCGGTTGGTTCTTCTCCGCTCTCCGGCCTCTTCTCCCGGTGTCGCAGGTCTTCGGCCGGCCCCTCCGCTGTCTTCATGTAGCTCTATTGCAAGCGGAGGTCCGGACTTCTTGGCTTCTTGGCTTCTTGGCTTCTCTTCTCTTCCCTTCCCCCAGATGTTGACACGACGCTCTCTCCGGCTGGACTGGTCTCTGAGGGCTGCGTTGTGACTTATATAGGCGGAGACCCCGCCCCCATATGATGTCACAGTCCTTGGGCATGCTGGGACTGTGACGTTTTAGGGGGCGTGGTCGGACCTGACCGGCCAGGCTGCGTGCTCGGATCGGGGTCTGGTATGGATTTTAGGGGGGCCCCACGCCGTTTTTTCGGCGTAGGGGTTCCCCTTTATAATCCATACCAGACCTAAGGGCCTGGTATGCCCCGCGACGGGGCTTGCAAGGTGTCAATCTCGTCGATAAAAGCGGCAAGATTGATATCCTTTTCTAGTCCCGTCGCACCTGAGTCACGTTCAAAATGAACGGACTTGTCCGTGTGTGGGCAAGTCCGTTCATTCTGAAAGTCCGCCGGAACTCCGGCGAAAGTCCGTCGGAAAGACGGGCGGACTTAGCCCGCCGGAAAGTCCCGGCGTGTGTGGGCAAGTCCGTCCGTTTTAAAGTCCGGCGCACCTGGCGGACAAAGTCCGTCGGAAAGTGTGCCGGACCAAGTAGGATAGAAAGTCCGCTCGTGTGTACGCGGCATAAGTCATCAGGATGATAGATACAGTTAGCTATTATCCACACTGGGACAAAGATCAGAAGTAGAAATAAGCGACATCACTGTCCTTTATTCCTATGTTTGTCTTTTGAGGACCTAAAACACCTGCTTCGCCTCTTTTCAGCCTTTCCTTAATTCCTGGGCTTAGATCAACCTTTTTTATCCTGCTGGCATGGTTCCAGATAGGACTTTCCCTGGTAAGGATGGCGGTCCTGGTGATGGCTGCCACTGGTTAATGGTCCGAATGGAACCTCTTGTGGCTTTCGACCTTTCTGAACCCTCTGGACCACAACTTGATCACCGACCTGGAATGGGTGGGTTGGTACCTGTGAAGAAGGAGAGGTGCGAGCAACTCTTCTTTCAACAATATCAAGAGTTTCAATCAGTTTTTTTTACATATTCCTCCTGAATCTGTTCCAAATCCCCTTCCTCCACCATCAAAGGATGATTAGCCCACAGTGTGGGGAATGGCCTACCCATGAGTTCCTCAAAGGGGGAATAACCCGTCACACTGTGAGGGGTCATTCTGATTTCAGCTAATACAGCTGGGAGAACTTTTCTCCATTTGCCAAAATTCCCACCCGTAGCTTTCCTTATCCTGTCTTTAATTGTTCTATTCATTCTTTCTACAATCCCTGAACCCGGTGGATGGTAGGGTAGGAGAAATTTCCAATCTATTTTTAGTACTTTTACAAGATCTTGGCAAATTTTAGCTGTGAAGGCTGGGCCATTGTCTGAATTTATTTGTAATGGACATCCCCATCTGGGAATAATTTCCTGTGTCAGGATCTTCACCACAGTTTGTGCATTTTCATTGTTGGTGACAAAGATTTCTGGTCAGCGTGACATCATGTCCACTATGACCAAAAGGTATTGTTGTTTCTTCCCTTCTTTGGGCATAGAGTTCACATGTGGCCTGTCAGCCCTTGTGACCCACTCCATGGTATTGTGCAATGAACAGAGGGGCGCTAGCAACAGGAATACACGGTCTCCCCTCTTGGCAGATTAGTCCTGTTTTAGGATCCTTTTGCACTATTCCATCACAGTTCCATTGCTCAATATCATCAGGGGTGGCAAAAGCCTGCAGTTCCGTGAGCCAATGTGTCTCTTTCAGAGAACATGGCTGAGGTGTTAGCATGGGCATTTGAATGTTTGCCTTTTGTGTAGATGCAGCTTCTTTGGCAATTCTGTCAGCTAGTGCATTCCATTTGGCTATATCTGTCATTTGGCCTTTATGTGCCTTACAGTGCATGATAGCTAGTTTTGAAGGCAACTGAATTGCATCTAGTAATGCTGTGACTAAGTCAGAATGTGAGATGCTCTTTCCATCTGCTGCTACATATCCTCTGCAAAGCCATATTACACCATGGTCCCAGACCACACCATGAGCACATCTGGAATCGGTGCAAATGTTTACCTCTTTTCCAGCAAACAGCTGGCATGTAGGGGTTAATGCCATCAATTCAGCAGCTTGTGCAGACTGATAGGGTATTGGATTGGCCTCGAGGACAGCATTCGGCAGTTGGACCACAGCATATCCCGCGTGATAGACATTATCACTTGGTCTGCTGCAAGAGCCATCAACAAAAACTGTTTGTGCAGTAGAGATTGGTACTGAAAGCATATCTGCTCTAGGTGAAGTGTCCTGATGTATTGATTGTGTACAGTCATGAGGTGGTGGTAAGCCATCATGTTCTCCTTTAAGACCTAATAAGGCATTCAAAATTGGAGCTGGGCCAGAGTTTGTTTGAACTTTTT
This sequence comes from Lithobates clamitans, assembly GCA_037952925.1. Classification (NCBI taxonomy): domain Eukaryota; kingdom Metazoa; phylum Chordata; class Amphibia; order Anura; family Ranidae; genus Lithobates; species Lithobates clamitans. The sequence continues at coordinate 3,718,939 of JBBGZY010000354.1, read as the reverse complement.
ATTTTCAGGTTTGGATTGGACAGGAGGATGACTTCATACTCACTCAATCTTTGTGCTGACATACGCTGAGTATGTAAAGTTTTGAGAAGTGTGTTGACATTGTGTGTAGTATGTAAGGTAGTGTCATGAACCAAGGTAAAAGGTGTTGCCATCTCTACAACCATTGCACAAGAAGCCAGCGTTCTGAGACACGCAGGCATGCCCTGCACCTGTACTGGAACCACCTTTGAGAAAAAAGCTACAGGGCGTAGTCTCTCACCATGTTCCTGGGCCAGTACTCCCGCCATGGTTCTGCAATTTTCCCTGGCAAACAAGTGAAACATTTTGCCAAATTCAGGGAGGCAGAAGCTCGGGCTGGTAACCATTGCACATTTCATCAGACCATTTTACAATATCAGACATTTCAGAGAGGGTTGCTTGTCTCAATATATTGTCATAGAAAGAACAGTCAGGTATCCATTGGCGGCAGTAACCAATCAATCCAAGAAAGGTAGGCATGCCCTTCTTGGTAAGTGGGCGGGGCAGACCCACAAGAGCGGCAGCTCTTTTGTGACTGACTTTTCTAACTCCCGGAGACAGCAAAAACCCTATGTATTCAACCTCCTGTATACACCATTGTCATTTTTTCTTAGACACTTTGTGACCATATACATGTAACCATTTCAATAAGGATAGGCTATCAGCTCGGCAGTCCTCTTCTGAAGAACTACAAATCAAAAGATCATCAACATATTGCAACAGTACAGGACCATGAGGGGTAGTCCAAGGCCTAAGGGTGGCTTGAAGTACTATAGAATAGACCACAGGTGAGTCTATATAACCCTGGGGCATTCTACACCAGGTAAACTGGCGATTGTGTTGGTCAATCGACACAGTAAAAGCAAAGAGTGGCCGTGTCTGCTTGTCTACATGGACAGAGAAAAAAATCAATCACAGCAAAACATTTGGCTGTTTCTGGAATGGAGAACAGGAGTGATGGAACATCATGTACAATGGGTACTATTGGGACTATGAGGTCATTTATGACCTTCAAGTCCTGTACAAACCTGAAGGAGCCATCCAGCTTCTTTACAGGGTTAACAGGTGTGTTGTATGGAGAAGTAATTTCTTCCAGGATCCCAACCTGCAGAAACCATTTCACCATTGGCACTATGCCATCCATCTTTTCCTTAGAAAGTGGATATTGTTTGTGACAGATAGGAAATGCACCTTCTTTGAGAGTGGCTTTGTATGGTGTGCATACAAATAAGTCCTACATCCAGATCTGATGTAGACCAGACCTGGGGGTCTATATCCTCAAAATCTTCTTCACTACTTTGTTGTGACAGCATTTATAAACCTGGTTTACATGCTATTATAGTGATTTTATCTGAGGAAATATCTAGACCTCCTTCTGAGTTGGTTCTAATTGTGATTCCTAGTGGCCCAAACAAGTCTCTTCCCATCAAATTTACAGGGCACCTTAGTATTATCCTAAAAGAGTGTGTGCATATGGTGTAACCTTCATCATCCTCTATTGGTAGGGTCCTATATGTTTTTGTCAGTATCCAATTAATTCCCAAGGAGGGTTCCACTGGTTTCCATTTGCCTTTGAAATGATCTTCACAAATAGTACTCCTATTGGCACCAGTATCAACAAGATAGGGAAGAAGTCTCCCATTTACTGAAATAACAACCATTGGACTGTCAGTGAAATCATTTTAACAAAAGGAAAAGCTGGGACACTACCCTCTGGGCCCCATCATTGTTGTTGATTTCCCCATTTGATTGTAAATGTTGGACCTTGTTGGGTGCATGCCTGTGGTTGTTGTGTCTGGTTAGGGGCAGAGCTGGAGTCGAGAGTCTGTGGAGAGGTGGGGTGAGGACACTGACTTACCCAGTGATCCTCGGCACGGCAGTTGAAACATCCATTGTTCCTAGGGTGACTAATCCCTCTTCTATTTCTGCCTCTAAACCTGCTTCATCTTTCTGTGAAAGTGCTTTGCCAAAGTCAGTTCTAGAAAGGGTTGACCATTCAGTAATCATTTGTTTGACTGGGACCACTAAATGGTGTTTGAGATTACTCAGGAAAGTCTGGATCAATAATGGATCCATATCTGGCTGAATACCCAAACCGGCCTCCTGTGTCCACACATTATTGAATCGTTTACAAAATTCAAGAACTGATTCTCCTGTCTTTTGTTTGCAAGCTTTGGCGGTGGGCAATGAAGATTTTGGTTTTAAATCTATAGCATGTGAGTTTTTAATTCAATCCACATATCATCTCTCTCTTGTTCTGTGTTAAGATTTTAATCGGTTGCAGCTGTACCCGCCGGTTCTACAGTAGATATAGTTCCGACCTTGGTCCAGTCCCAACCTGTACCAGTCCCTACAACACCCTCAATAATTAACCGCATATCTTCCTGTGTGTAGTTTCTGCCTTTACAAGCTTTTTTCAGGTAGGCAAGAGTAGTGGATTTATGTCTATATTTTTCTTTTTAAACATTCTGATTAGGTTCTTGTAGATACTCTGAGTCTTTTTTTTTTTTTGGCAAAATGCCAATAAGCACTCCTTATGGTCAGAGGTTCCCCTGATCACAAGCAAACAATACAACCTTGCTCACAGACCTACTGTCTTGCTTCATATAACCCCCAGGGACATTACTCACCAATTATGCCCTGTGGTTCTTGAAACAAAATAGCACACATATACACTCAGCGCAATTCATCCAGCGTGATACTTTTAAAGCAGTTATACAATCATACACAGTTTACACAATACTTTGATCGTCTGTCTCTTGTTCTGTACCAAACAGAAAAAAACTCTAGAGTACTCTATAACTTTTCTTAAGGTCATCAAAACCTTTTTAAAGGTCACTAAAACCTTTTTAAGTGTCCCCAAAACACTATTTATATGACCGGTCAACTTTTACCTATACTTATGAGAGGTTCTATAACCCAGCAGCAATCTCTATGGGGTGGAAGCCACACCGGCCCCTGGCAAGTCAATTTCACTCAATAAGAATAAGATTAACTTACCGAAGGGTTAATCCATTAAGGGTCGACTTCCAATCCCGGACTGAGCCCCCAGTGCTGAAAGGGGTCCCTTTTAACCTCTCAGACCTCGGATCAATGTATTATGCATTTCAGATATATCCAGAGCCAAGTCCCAAATTACAAATGAGAAGCACACGGTATTATGTCTTGGGAAATGGCTGCATTTGTGTGCCTCTTGGCATCTTTTATAGCAAAATTACAAGTCACGCAGAAGATTCATAATCAGACATGCGCAGTAGATATTAAAATGGTTACAGCTGGTTAAGACAAACAGTCATTGTTCTGTTTCTCAGGCTGTTAAATACAAAGGAATGTGAGAACAAGATAACAAAGCAAGAGACAATTCATTTTACAAGACTCTTATGTTTAGACAGATATTTGTGAAGTTTAAAGAGTTATTTCAACTGTACATATTATTTAAGATGGCTGACAGAACAAGATGGAGGCATTAACATAACCTTTCACTCACCATGCGAAGATGGACTACCATAAGCTAAAGAAAAAAATCAGACATCTCCAAGGGGAGGTTGGATAAGTGGGTCATAAAAAGATAAGCACATAGAGACTAAAACAGGGAAGGAGGCGCCCCCACCCTTGGGGGAACCAAATGGCAAAGAGATGAGGAGTGGGTAATAAATATGCCCTGCTATAGCTTGCTGTGTCAGGCAAAAGTAGGATCTTATAGATGTGGAAGCAAGCCCTGAAGCGCTCACCCAATAGGCGTAAATGCGAAAGTCACACCCCCACCACAGAACAAATGTAGTACAGGCTTTCATATCAAACAGGGTAGTGGAGTCCCTGGCCCAAATTAGGAGCTGAAAAGCCAAGAAGTTACAGTCCATATATATCAGAAATCATGAACATGGGTGAGGTATACAGTATGTATAGATGTTGAGGCTCCTCCATGGCAATCGGAGAGTCTTGACCTAGAGTAGAAATGGGCGGAAGAACTCTGGACAGCCGCACTCCGATAGAAATTTCTTATGCCTTTAATTATAAATCAGGACCACAAAGTACACAAAACACCACAGCAGAGTGGTACAGGAAAACAGCTGACGGGTTTCACACTTATACTAAGTCCTTACTCATAGCTGAAGATCATGGAAGTGAGAACCGCATATATACTCTATGCTGTAAACATGTGACCGTATGATTATACAAGAACTCAAGACAGCTGGGATCCAACCACATGAGATCTCTGAACATGTTGCTGAGTAATGGATTCTAAAGTGGAAACAAGCCATGGCCGTGTGGTGTATAAGCAACAGAATAAGAGAAAAGGTTAATGAGAAAATGAGTGAAGTGACCTAGTCAAAATTAAACATAAATTGAATGAAGAAAATAAAATAAAGTCAAACAAAATAAAGTGAAGAAAGACTAAAGTTAAATGGGACCCTTGTGCAGAGAGGGACATCACTATATGCGTTACTTAAGTCTAAAAAAAACTGGTGTGAAAAAATGAGAATAATGTCATGTGGCTGATATATAATTGATGATATATAAAATATATATATGTAGAATTTAAAGGTTGTGAGGCAGTTTTATATGGGAACGAAAGTAAAAAAGTGATGTCCTAAAGACCTGATGGGTGAAGTGAAAGATAATAATGATAATAATATATGAAGGATTAAATAAATAAACGAAACCCCAAAGAGGGGGGGGGGGGGGTAGTAAATAAAAAACGTGAAATACAAAATATGGTGGTGATTATAATAAATATATGTCATAAAAACTGTCCTTAGTATGAATCCAGCCTGCATGACTATGTATATTAATGTAAACGTTGGGCCAAAAACGTATACAGGGTGGCAAAATGATGCCAGAATGTGTAGGTGATTCTGTCAAAAGGAAAGGTAGTACTGTAATGACAATGTGATATGACTACCCAAATGTCTAATTAAGTTAGACTGGATGTTTGTTGGCATGTTAATATACGTTATAAGAAAAGGGCAAGATGACCTGAGCAACAGGTGCCGAGACCTCAATGGCCAAAACATGAAATACATAAGTACCTGTACAGAAAAAAAGAGACTAGTCCTAATATATAGCACCAGATCCCCGTCATTCACAACAATGTAGCCCATAATCTAAAGAAAGAGACAAATGTGTCAAATAAGCATTTATTAAATTTAGGATGTTCATAACCTAACATATAAATAAAAATAAGATGAAAATAAAAGTGAAATAGACATGTCGACATATAAAAACATTTTGCACAAAGATCAAAACCATGCTTATTGGACAGTTATAAACTATAGATCTCAGAATACTCATACAGATATATTATCAGAGGATCAATGCATAAAAGTATGTGAGGAATAACTGTCCTAAACCAAAATAAAGGGAAATGGGTGTCCGAAGGGTATGTTGGGTAATCACACTCAAATGGGCCCCATAAATAGAACTCTAATGGATTGCTGTATGTGTAAAGTTTAACTGAAGACCATCCAAGGATAAGTGTAGTTATTGTAGGTTGTGCAACTAACCTATGTGTAAATGTATAGACAAGTGGACAGTAACAGTTGACAAGCAACCTGATTGGCAACGTCTAACATAAGGCCGTTAAAAGAAAAAAGGAAGAAGCAGGGAAAGAACATGGCTATATCCATAGACACAGCGATGTTTGAATCAAAGGATTCTGCAATGACCTAAAAAGATCATCTAGTAAAACTAGTGATGGTATAGGGTGGAGGCATGGAGAACGAGAGACTTCTGGTGAAAATGGTTAATCAATTAGTAGTGGTCAGGTCCCCCGCAGGAAACAGTAAATGGACCTCGCACCTGTATGAACAAGAGGCGACGATTACATTAAACATTTCACTTTTAATTTTTATTATTAATTTTTTGTTTTTAATTTTCAATTTTGATTTTGAATTTTAAATATGTCTGGACGGGAGACAGCCATGTGTGAAATAACAAGAGTCTCTTGTCCCAACGCCAAAATGGTAAGTAAAAAGGTGGTCCATCGTGCCAATCAAACCGGTGTGGAACACTGGGTTAGATGAGGAGATGGACAAGGTATAGATGGGGAGGTACATGGTCCCAAAGAACAGAGGAATTTGTCAGGCGCAGGTTAATCATAATAGTGGGAAACGTCCCATTCGAAATTCAAGCCTGACAGATTTCTAGCGTTCACAGAGAATATCCAGTATACCTCACGTTTACATAGTAACTGGAACCTGTCTCCTCCTCTAACAGGAGTGACAATCCTTTCAATACCCTGAATGAAGAGGCTTGAAACGTCTTTGTGATGTACAGAATTCCAATGCTTGGCTACGTTAGTCGACCTGTTTTTCTCGATGTCATGTAAATGGTCATACAGCCCTAAGACGACGTGTAGTACGGCCTACATATTGAATCTGACAGATTTCACAGGTGATCATATACACCAAGAATTGGGGATTACAATTGATGAAAGAGGAGATGTCAAAAGTTCTGCCATTGACACAAGATTGAATATATTTGCCTTTTTTGAAATGGCCGCAGTAGTTACATCCTCTTTTACCGCATTTAAAATTCCCTTTGAGACTTAACCAATTTGATCTCAACTGACCAGTCGACAACAGACTGGGTGAGAGAGAGCCACCCAAAGTGGGTGCTCTACGGGAAACCACCTTGATCCCTCCAGAGAGGATTTTACTGAAAACGGGGTCACCTTTATAGTACATCACTCATTTCCTCATTAACCTTTTCTCTTATTCTGTTGCTTATACACCACACGACCATGGTTTGTTTCCACTTTAGAATCCATTACTCAGCAACATGTGCGGAGATCTCATGTGGTTGGATCCCAGCTGTCTTGAGTTCTTGTATAATCATATGGTCACATGTTTTACAACATAGAGTATATAGGTGGTTCTCACTTCCATGATTGTCAGCTATGAGTAAGTACTTAGTATAAGTGTGAAACGCGTCAGCTGTTTTTCTGTACCACTCTGCTGTGGTGTCTTGTGTACCTTGTGATCCTGATTTATAATTAAAGGCATAAGAAATTTCTATCGGAGTGCGGCTGTCCAGAGTTCTTCCGCCCATTTCTACTTTGGGTCAAGACTTTCCGATTGCCATGGAGGAGCCTCACCAGCTATACATACTGTATACCTCACCCATGTTCATGATTTCCGATATATATGGACTGTAACTTCTTGGCTTTTTGGCTCCTAATTTGGGCCAGGGACTCCACTACCCTGTTTAATATGAACACCTGTACTACATTTGTTCTGCGGTGGGGGTGTGACTTTCGCATTTATGCCTATTGGGTGAGCGCTTCAGGGCTTGCTTCCACATCTATAAGATCCTACTTTTGCCTGACACAGCAAGCTATAGCAGGGCATATTTATTACCCACTCCTCATCTCTTTGCCATTTGGTTCCCCCAAGGGTGTGGGCACCTCCTTCCCTGTTTTAGTCTCTATGTGCTTATCTTTTTATGACCCACTTATCCAACCTCTAATTTCTATTGGAGTGCGGCTGTCCAGAGTTCTTCCACCCATTTCTATCTGCAATGAGTATGCCAGTTCAAAACTGTATTTTAACCACTTCCCGCCCAAGGTATGTCATATGACGTCCTTGACTTTGCGGGGGTATATCTGAATGATGCCTGCAGCTACAGACATCATTCAGATAACATCCTTTAGTGCCAGCGATTCCCTACACCATAAGAATGATCATAATGGCTGTTCCACTGCTTGATCGTTCTTACAGGCGGCGAGAGGGGATACCCCCCCTCCCGCCGCCCTCCGGTGCTTCTACCGACTCACCGCTTTCATCGGTGAGTCTGAGACAGGATCTGCCGTCCCCAGATGGTGATCATAGAGATTTCTATGATCACCTATGATCGTTCAGAGGCTGGGCGCGATGTTATGGCGTCACGCCCGGCCTCTGCATTCAAACGAATGGCGTCACCTCGGCTGGGGAGATGTGATCGTTAATTTTTGTTTTTTTTATTTCAGGCTTCCCAGCCTAGAGTTGAGATGTGGGGTCTTATCCCCATATCTCACTGTAAAGAGGACCGATCATGCCATATTCCAATTACAAGGGATGTTTACATTCCTTGTAATAGAAATAAAAGTAATCAATTTTGTTTTGAAAGTGTCAAACTAAAAAAAGAAAAGTAAAATTAACAATTAATAAAAAAAGAAAAAATTAAAGCCCCCGTGTGCTCACACGCAGAAGCGAAAGCATACGCAAGTCCAGCCCACATATGAAAACGGTGTTCAAACCACACATTATTATTATTATTATACAGGATTTATATAGCGCCGACAGTTTACGCAGAGCTTTACAACATTAGGGCAGACAGTAAAATTACAATACAATTCAATACAGGAGGAATCAGAGAGCCCTGCTTGTTAGAGCTTACAATCTAGGCGGGAGGGTCAAGTTATACAAAAGGGTAATAGCAGTGGGGATGAGCTAATGGAGAAATAGTACAGTTGTTAGATGGAGGCAGGATAGTCATCTCTGAAGAGGAAAGTTTTTAGGGATTGCCTAAAAGTGGATAAATTTGGAGACAGTCTGACAGATTGGGGTAGGGAATTCCAGAGGATGGGCGAGGCTCGGGAGAAGTCCTGGAGGTGGATATGGGAGGAGGTGATGAGGGAGCTAGAGAGCAGCAGGTCTTGAGAGTTACGAAGAGGTTGGTATTTTGAGACTAGGCTAGTGATGTAACTGGGGGCAGAGTTGTGGATGGCTTTGTAACTTATTGTTAGTATTTTGAATTTAATTAGTTGGGTGAGTGGCAGCCAATGGAGGGATTAGCAGAGAGGGGTAGCAGACACTGAGCAGTTTGTAAGGTGTATGAGTCTGGCAGCAGCATTCCTGATGGAGTGAAGGGGGATAGTCTATTTAAAGGTAAGCCAATGAGGAGTGAGTTGCAGTAGTCAAAGCGAGAGATAACCATGGAGTTAATCAGGAGCTTTGTGGTTTCATTGGTTAGAAAGGGACATAGTTTAGAGATGTTGCGGAGGTTGAGGTGGCAAGCTTTGGAAAGTGATTGGATGTGGGGCCTAAAGGAGAGTTCAGAGTCCAGGTTAACACTATGTGAGGTATCGCCGCGAACGTTAGAGCGAGAGCAATAATTCTAGACCTAGACCTTTTCTGTAACTCAAAACATGTAACCAGTAAAAAATTTTGGAGCATCGCCTATGGGGATTTTTACGTATCGAAGTTTGGCACCATTCTACAAGCGTGTGCAATTTTGAAGCGTGACATGTTAGGTATCTATTTCCTCGGCGTAACATCATCTTTCACATTAAGTAAAAAAATTGGACTAACTTCAATGTTTTGTTTTTTTTTTAAAGCATGAAAATGTTTTTTTTTTTTTAAAAAGTGTTTGAAAAATTGCTGCGCAAATACCATCATTGTATTCTCTAGGGTCTTTGCTAAAAAAAAAAAACTTATAGAATGTTTGGGGGTTCTATGTAATTTTCTAGCAAAAAAATGATGAATTTTACATGTAGGAGAGAAATGTCAGAATTGGCCTGGATGGGAAGTGGTTAAGGGCATGGTAGCCCACTTTTATTTAAAAGAACAAAAAAAGGTTCACAAAGACATCAGTAGCCCACACAGGGGGTTCCACCATTACTGTACCTTACAGACTCCAAATGCTTCAGCCTCCTGGCTTACGTTATTGCCACATAGCTGCTACAGGCCTGTAGCCTAGGCCTTAGGTCTGCTCCTTAGAACAAAAAAGTTTTCTTAAATTTAAGCTCTCTCCTTGCTTACTCCTGATCAGCACCTAGCTGCTCTGTCACAAAGTACATCTGCCTCCTGCAGACATGCATGCTCTGGCTGCACCTATGCAGCCTCTGACTCCTGCATAGGAATGGGAGTCCACCTGACTCCCATGCACAGACTTCTTGTCTGTTGGGTGGGGCCCTGAGCCATAGCCAGGTCACAACTAAATAGCCCAGCACACAGCTGTGCAATCAGCGTGCCTTTCTCTCCAAAATCTGGCGTAAACTAGCTATCTTCCAGGTAGCACAGGGTCCCACTGCCACATATCCTCCCCCCTTGTTTCGAACCAGAGGGAACATGCAATGCCAAGCTGCTGCTAACAAAGCAAACAGAATTTTGGCATGCATTAAAAAGGGGATCAACTCCAGAGATAAAACGATAATTCTCCCACTCTACAAGACTCTGGTCCGGCCGCACCTGGAGTATGCTGTCCAGTTCTGGGCACCAGTCCTCAGGAAGGATGTACTGGAAATGAAGCGAGTACAAAGAAGGGCAACAAAGCTAATAAAGGGTCTGGAGGATCTTAGTTATGAGGAAAGGTTGCGAGCACTGAACTTATTCTCTCTGGAGAAGAGACGCTTGAGAGGGGATATGATTTCAATATACAAATTCCATACTGGTGACCCCACAGTAGGGATAAAACTTTTTCACAGAAGAGAGTTTAACAAGACTCGCGGCCACTCATTAAAATTAGAAGAAAAGAGGTTTAACCTTAAACTACGTAGAGGGTTCTTTACTGTAAGAGCACCTGAATGACCGCAACATACAGGGATATATAATGTAATACTGACACATAATCACACACATAGGTTGGACTTGATGGACTTGTGTCTTTTTTCAACCTCACCTACTATGTAACTATGTAACATAAACCCGTCACCATGGATGGGACACCTCTATGCCAGCCATTAGCTGCGTAGGCCCATTTCTTGACATCTGAAGGACCTAAAGTAGATGTAAACACACTCCCATCTTTTTTAAAGTACTGCCATAGGGGTGATCTATAAGGATATACATGCCTCCTGCATGTATCCTTACCCTTCAAATGCCTGTCTGTTTGCAGCCCCCAAAAACGCCGGATTCAGTGGGCGGGTCCGTTGTACGGCACTCGGTGGGCAGAGTCATGACATCACCAGACTCCCCGCCCACCTCTACACTCGCGCCTGGCCAGAGTGAAAAGTGCGCGCACAGGGGAAGAGGAGCGCGCTCATGGCTCCTGTCACTGTCCAGTGACAGCCGGGGATGATCGGTGCGGCGGGGACAGCTGTGAGCACAGATCCCCCTGAGGAGGCAGAGAGGGAGAAGCAGCTAATCAAACGTCATGCAGGGAGATCGCTGCTCACGGCTGTCCCTCCGCTGCACCGATCACCCCCGACTATCCCTTGTGTCCTCCTCCTCCAGCGCCTGACCTGTTCTCTCCACCACCACCACCTTCCCTTCTTCTCTGGCCCCCCTCCTGTCCTTATCCGCCTGCTGTGTCTTCCTCCTCCACCCCCCTCATCCCCCGCAGCCGACTCCCCTCCATTCCAGCGGGCTCTGTCAGGATGGAGTATATAAGAAAATTGCCCCCGAGAGGTTTATAGGGACTTTAACGGCAACTTGTTTAACATTTTTTAAAATTTTATTTTATTGAATTGAAAAAATATATATGTATCACAAAAAAGAGACATATCACAAAGAAAACAAAAACAATATCATACAGTCTGTAAAGAACTATACATTGGTATACTGTATATGCAAGGTTTGAAAGACTATATTCAATGGTCTTGCCACGAAATCTTACGCGTTTCAGGACTTAAATGTAATGTCCCTTCATCAGAGACGAAATGTGGATCATAGACCTATTATGTAACGAGATAATTGGTAAAATCAGCATAAGGAACAGACATGTATAAATGATGTTTGCAGGTATCACATGTATGTCATTTGGTCTATTGTGACCGTAGATAAAAAGAGCACAACCTACCCATGCATGACAGTAACAGAGCATCCACGCCAAAATCGCTGTGGTGACGGTGTCAAAAAAACCCCCAGGTCTAGCGGGTGAAACAAAGACCCGGGAGGGTCGGCTGGCCCAAATCTATCCACACTGATCCGACCCACAACTCTAAGGGGGCATCCCGCAACTCCGCCAATATAAACTGCAACCAAATTGCAGGTACTAAAACATATCGTGTCACCTGCGAAAGTAGAGGCAAGTGCTTGTTATAGTGAAAAATTGTAAAAGACTCATAAGTGGTTCAAAACATCAACAAGATCAAAAAGGCAAAAGTGGGGGTAGATAGAGAGGCTATGTTCATACCAAGGGTTTCTGGATCAGGCCATACCAGTCTGCAACACCAAGGGAGAAAAGGGAGTATGCTGCCGAGTGTGTGCAGGCACAGATCGCACCAGGGCGTTATCCCATATACAAGCTAGATCTATAAATAAAGCAGAGGAGGGATATGGTAGTGATAGCAGCCCAAGGAATATCAAGTTCAAAGAGCAAACAGGAGGGCTGGGTCCCAGCCATCCATGCCTAGTACTTACAGCAAAGTGTAGTCTGGAATCTTGGTAAGGCGAGGATTGATTGCTGAGGCATCCGGGCCGGTCACCGCCAAATGCGGTAATGATGAGCCCGTTCTGGTGCATCACAGGAATATAAGGAAGCTGGGGGGGGGCGTGGTATGGCATGACGTGCGTCTAATCAGCGCAGCGTCATTGCAACCAACATACAATAGAGATGTATGAGAGGGGAGTGGTCGCGTCATGGCGCCACGCCCCCTACACGTTCTACCAAGGTAAAGCTTGGTAGTTGCCTGGCAACATATCAGGCAGCTGAAGGGGCGTGGTTGGGCGTGGTGTGCGTCAGGCCAGCACAGCTCTGTTACCCCAATCACACAGTGAGAGCGTGTGGAGGGGGAGCGGTCACATCATAGCGCCACGCCCACCACACGCTCCCGTGCTGCAGACGAGATTCGGCGTGCATCTGACAGGCAGCGCCGCCCACCAGGCTGAGCCAAAACAAAGCAGACAGGGCAGCGAGGCATGATTCAATAGTTGCTTGATAAACTACCCGGCCATCATAGTTCACATAAGAGTTTGGGGGAATTTGTTTAAGCATAAAAAGGCTGTTAAATTAAGTTCAAATGAAACTGGATATTGTGACCAGTACCGCCCGGACTGGAATTAACCCATTAGGGCAGAGGAGCCTAATTGATTAGATGTGTGGGTTGCATAGCCACACCGAACCCTTTAGAGTCTAAAGCCTGAAAATATTACTCCCGTGGCCAATATGGCACGGGGGTAGTAACAGAGTATGTTAGTTTATATGTGTATGCCTGACGGGACCACAGGGGTCCCCCCCAGGGAACACAGTCCCACCCAAATTGGAAGGGGGGGAGAAAAAACCCTGGTGGGAAGAAGGATCCCGAGCCGCCGCTGCACGGCCCACCCCACAGAGAAATCTGAGAGGGGGGTCATGCAGGGGCAGTCCACCGACGCAGAAAAGGCCGACGGGCGGACCACCCGCCACCGGGGGCGGCTGGAGTATCCGCCAGAAGGCCAAAAAAGGGGCCCCCCATAGGCCTACCATCAGGAGGCCCGGGGGGCCCCACCTGCGCCGGGTGGGACAGAGAGGGGTCAGCCGAATCAAGGACGACCGCACACCCATGAAACCGACATGGAATGCTCCGACACCGGCAGAGTACAGGGGTCATTAACAGAACATCATAAAAGTAAATGGTACATCATACACACATAAACTGGCAGTTAGATTTTCTGAAGACCGAAGAGAATGATGGGGAATAATCATAAAATGGTGATATGTATTTATGGTTAGGGCATAGATAGATAGCAACTGTGCCAGAGATCTGTGAGAAGGAACTATAGGTCCCTCTCACAGAGACCAGATGCAAAACCCTCCAAGAACGGTCTATAACTGAACTGCTCATTAAGGCCTGGGGGTGAGGTGGCGGCAAGGTCCATAATCCAGCGAGCCTCTCGCTGAAGAAGGACCTTATTCCAGTCTCCGCCCCTCGGGTTAGGGTGAATTCTGTCTAGAAAAAGAAATTGAATTTTTGGAAAGACTCCATGATGTTCGTTAAGGACATGTCTCCCCAGGGGGAGATCAGGGTCTGCTTTCTTCATTGATGCAATGTGTCTGGATGCCCTTATGGAGAATTTTGATTTGGTCTTGCCAACGTAGAATCGTTGGCATTGGCATGTGAGAAGGTATACTACCCCCTCAGTTTTACAATTACAGTAATGGTGAGGGGTGTATTTTCGGCCATTGGGGAGGATGTAATTGGGGTTTGTATTGATGTATCTACATACAGAGCATCCGCCACAAGTAAAAGTCCCAAGTCTTTTACAGGGGTCACTACGAAAGTCACCAACGAATTCACTATGGACTAGTTGGTCCTTTAGGGAACTCGCACGTCGATACGTAATAGAGGGTCTTGCCGAAATATGAGGACGCAATTGTGGATCAGTGTATAAGATGTGCCAAAATTTATCAAAGATGGATCTGACAAATTTGTGTTGATCGCTGTATTTCATGATCATTCTCACTGGGGCCTGATTGTCTGGCTTCCTTTGGTGACTAAACAGAATTTTACATCTGTCTTGTGCGTTAGCTCTTTTGAAAGCTTTTTTTAAAATGGAGTGTGAGTATCCTCTAAGTAGGAGTCTCTCTCTCAAGGATGATGCTGCGCGTAGGAAGGATTCATGGTCCGAACAATTCCTCTTGAGCCTGAGATATTGGCTATAGGGGATTGATCGGAGAAGAGGCTGGGGATGGGCGCTGGAGGCGTGTAAGATAGTATTTCCGGCTGTTGGTTTGCGGAAAAGGCCGCTGGATAGGCTGCCATCAGCGTTCTTAGTAATGGTCGTATCAAGAAAAGTGATATTGGTTTCACTGTAAGTGAAGGTAAATTTTAAGTTTAAGGGGTTCTGTTGCATACAATTGATGCATTCCTCCAGCTCCTTTTCTGAACCCTCCCATAACAGCAGAATGTCATCGATATATCGAAACCAGGCCGCTATATGCGGTTTATAGGTTTGTGAGGACTCATCTGACAAAAAGGACTTCTCCCACTCCCCCAGGTACAGATTGGCGTAGGATGGGGCGCAGGAAGTTCCCATAGCAACGCCCTGCACCTGGAGGAAGTGGGAGCCGTCAAATGAAAAGACATTGTGATAAAGAATAAACTCCAATGACATCATGATGAATTCATGTAGTCTCCTATCGTCCTTGTACGTTGATGTAATGACCCGTCTGATTACGGCCAAACCTAATTGATGGGGGATAGAGCTGTAAAGGGCCTCTACGTCGATGGCCACCAACAAAGCCCGACGCGAGATATGGAGGCCCTCTAGACTTTGCAGCAAATGGATGGTGTCGCGTACAAAGGAGGGCAAGTTCTCGACGAAGGGCTTGAGGTGGGCATCGACGTAAAGGCTTAGATGCTCAGTAAGGGCACCATTGCCGGATACAATTGGTCTTCCGGGGGGGGTTGACGCATTTTTGTGTACCTTAGGAAGGCAATAGAACGTTGGGGTTTTTGGAAACTTGATGCGTAAGAATTCCCAGGTGTCTTGGTCTATAATGCCCTGGGAAAAGGCTCCATCAACGAGGGCATAGAATTGAGTTTCAAACCTCGCAATACTGGACCTGGGAATGAGTTTATACCACTCCCGATTGTTTAGCACCTTTTTGCACGTCGCCTTATATTGATTGTTGGACATGATGACGATGTTGCCCCCCATGTCGGAGGGTTTAATCGTCAAATCATGGCATTTCTTTAACTCTTCAAGTGCTAAACGTTCAGAGGGAGATAAGTTGTCGTTCTTTTTTCGTATTTTTAGTTTCCTAATCTCAGCTGTCACAGATGAGACAAATGCCAACAAACTCGAGTTGGAACTGAGAGAGGGGAACTTATCTGACTTATTTCTGAACTTTTTAAACCGTGAGGTGGGTGTCTCGCTAGTTAGTTGTTGTTGGAGAAGGGATTCTATGTCAATAGAGTCTATAAGTTCTACTGAGTCCTGTTCCTCGAGTAAGGATAGCAGGACCTCCAACTCTTTTTCCTGCTCAGTATCAGGTGATCTCGGTTTGTCATCCCTTTTGGAATACATGCTTTTCAGTAATAGTTTTCTTGCAAATAGGTTCAAATCTTTTATGGCCTCAAACGTATCGAGGTTGGAGCTGGGGCAAAAACTCAATCCCTTAGAAAGTAAGTTCTTCTCTTCCGTGGAGAGAATGTGACTGGACAGGTTGATGATGTTCATGTCTGGAAGTTTTAGTGTTGTCTCTGGTCCCATCTCTACGTTTTGGGGAGAGGAGTGGGGCCCTGTGGAAAAAATCGGCTTCTATTAGTTTTGTCGTTAGGCGCTGTCCCTAGATTTCGATTGGGATGTGGCGTTTGTCCGTTAGTTTGGGATAGAGAAGAATTTTCACCCGTAATACCATGGGAATTGCCTGGAGGATCCCCACGTAGGTTGTGGTTACCAGGGGTTCCCAAAGCAGATTGGGTAGAGGGAGGGGGGTGGTTCGTGATTAGTTTCTTCTGTATGTTTGAGTCTCCACCAGATAGGGGCCGTTTCGCTTTCTTTTGTCTGTTTCTGTTAAAGTTCCGCGAGGAAGAAGAGGCAGACACCGATGAATTGATGGAGGAGTCAGATCCTCTTTCCCCAGTGGCCTTGTTGAGGCCTTTGTTTCTGGGATTGATTGTGTGATTGTTTTGTAGCCATTTATAGGCTTTGCCTTCCTGAAACGCTAATTTATTGCGCCAGAACTTTTTATCTTTTTTTCTCAGGATCTCAGTAGTTATTAGATCTAAATTGGCCTTGATCCTATCTTCCTGTTCCTTTAGGGTGGGGAGACTTTTAAATGCTTGTAACTTCACATATACCAAATCTATCTCTTTCTCGAGTAGCACTATCCGATTACTGTATTCTTCTATCAATAATTTCATCATATTTCTAGTACATGTTTGTAGATTATCCTCCCATCTCTTTTTAAAATCGGGGCTGACCTGATCTATTAGCGGAAAAATTTGAATGCGAAGTCCATAGGGATTGATGTCCTCTCTGATGTACTTCTCGAAGTTTTCCCTATGCCAAAATAAAGAGGATTTCTTCTCAACTAATTTGCCAAGCTGATTGCAAAGGAAGGATAGTTCAGATTGAACCGCCTCTCCTTCACAATGACTTTTGGAGAAGTCGGCCATAAGGGTTGCCCAGTTTTGACCCTGAAATATGTTGGCTACGTATATCACAGTCGATAGGAACAATAGAGCCCTGGACACAGAGATCCTGGGCAAAAACACCAAATTATACAGAGTTATTATGCTATATGTAAAAGTCAAACAAAGACAAAAACGAAAAACAAAAACAAATGAGTATGGTATAGTGGAAAAGGCACGTGGGGGTGGGGGTATTTGCTACCCTAATTCGCAGAGAAGAAGAAAAGAAGGTGTGCCTGTTCAACTATATCATGGTTGTTGCCAACATCCCAAAAGTCAGAATATATAAGAAAATTGCCCCCGAGAGGTTTATAGGGACTTTAACGGCAACTTGTTTAACATTTTTTAAAATTTTATTTTATTGAATTGAAAAAATATATATGTATCACAAAAAAGAGACATATCACAAAGAAAACAAAAACAATATCATACAGTCTGTAAAGAACTATACATTGGTATACTGTATATGCAAGGTTTGAAAGACTATATTCAATGGTCTTGCCACGAAATCTTACGCGTTTCGGGACTTAAATGTAATGTCCCTTCATCAGAGACGAAATGTGGATCATAGACCTATTATGTAACGAGATAATTGGTAAAATCAGCATAAGGAACAGACATGTATAAATGATGTTTGCAGGTATCACATGTATGTCATTTGGTCTATTGTGACCGTAGATAAAAAGAGCACAACCTACCCATGCATGACAGTAACGGAGCATCCACGCCAAAATCGCTGCGGTGACGGTGTCAAAAAAAACCCCAGGTCTAGCGGGTGAAACACAGACCCGCTAGGGTCGGCTGGCCCAAATCTATCCATACTGATCCGACCCACAACTCTAAGGGGGCATCCCGCAACTCCGCCAATATAAACTGCAACCAAATCGCAGGTACTAAAACATATCGTGTCACCTGCGAAAGTAGAGGCAAGTGCTTGTTATAGTGAAAAATTGTAAAAGACTCATAAGTGGTTCAAAACATCAACAAGATCAAAAAGGCAAAAGTGGGGGTAGATAGAGAGGCTATGTTCATACCAAGGGTTTCTGGATCAGGCCATACCAGTCTGCAACACCAAGGGAGAAAAGGGAGTATGCTGCCGAGTGTGTGCAGGCACAGATCGCACCAGGGCGTTATCCCATATACAAGCTAGATCTATAAATAAAGCAGAGGAGGGATATGGTAGTGATAGCAGCCCAAGGAATATCAAGTTCAAAGAGCAAACAGGAGGGCTGGGTCCCAGCCATCCATGCCTAGTACTTACAGCAAAGTGTAGTCTGGAATCTTGGTAAGGCGAGGATTGATTGCTGAGGCATCCGGGCCGGTCACCGCCAAATGCGGTAATGATGAGCCTGTTCTGGTGCATCACAGGAATATAAGGAAGCTGGGGGGGGCATGGTATGGCATGACGCGCGTCTACTGTGATATACGTAGCCAACATGTTTCAGGGTCAAAACTGGGCAACCCTTATGGCCGACTACTCCAAAAGTCATTGCGAAGAAGGGGCGGTTCAATCTGAACTATCCTCCCTTTGCAATCAGCTTGGCAAATTAGTTGAGAAGAAATCCTCTTTATTTTGGCATAGGGAAAACTTCGAGAAGTACATCAGAGAGGACATCAATCCCTATGGACTTCGCATTCAAATTTTTCCGCTAATAGATCAGGTCAGCCCCGATTTTAAAAAGAGATGGGAGGATAATCTACAAACATGTACTAGAAATATGATGAAATTATTGATAGAAGAATACAGTAATCGGATAGTGCTACTCGAGAAAGAGATAGATTTGGTATATGTGAAGTTACAAGCATTTAAAAGTCTCCCCACCCTAAAGGAACAGGAAGATAGGATCAAGGCCAATTTAGATCTAATAACTACTGAGATCCTGAGAAAAAAAGATAAAAAGTTCTGGCGCAATAAATTAGCGTTTCAGGAAGGCAAAGCCTATAAATGGCTACAAAACAATCACACAATCAATCCCAGAAACAAAGGCCTTAACAAGGCCACTGGGGAAAGAGGATCTGACTCCTCCATCAATTCATCGGTGTCTGCCTCTTCTTCCTTGCGGAACTTTAACAGAAACAGACAAAAGAAAGCGAAACGGCCCCTATCTGGTGGAGACTCAAACATACAGAAGAAACTAATCACGAACCACCCCCCTCCCTCTACCCAATCTGCTTTGGGAACCCCTGGTAACCACAACCTACGTGGGGATCCTCCAGGCAATTCCCATGGTATTACGGGTGAAAATTCTTCTCTATCCCAAACTAACGGACAAACGCCACATCCCAATCGAAATCTAGGGACAGCGCCTAACGACGAAACTAATAGAAGCCGATTTTTTCCACAGGGCCCCACTCCTCTCCCCAAAACGTAGAGATGGGACCAGAGACAACACTAAAACTTCCAGACATGAACATCATCAACCTGTCCAGTCACATTCTCTCCACGGAAGAGAAGAACTTACTTTCTAAGGGATTGAGTTTTTGCCCCAGCTCCAACCTCGATACGTTTGAGGCCATAAAAGATTTGAACCTATTTGCAAGAAAACTATTACTGAAAAGCATGTATTCCAAAAGGGATGACAAACCGAGATCACCTGATACTGAGCAGGAAAAAGAGTTGGAGGTCCTGCTATCCTTACTCGAGGAACAGGACTCAGTAGAACTTATAGACTCTATTGACATAGAATCCCTACTCCAACAACAACTAACTAGCGAGACACCCACCTCACGGTTTAAAAAGTTCAGAAATAAGTCAGATAAGTTCCCCTCTCTCAGTTCCAACTCGAGTTTGTTGGCATTTGTCTCATCTGTGACAGCTGAGATTAGGAAACTAAAAATACGAAAAAAGAACGACAACTTATCTCCCTCTGAACGTTTAGCACTTGAAGAGTTAAAGAAATGCCATGATTTGACGATTAAACCCTCCGACAAGGGGGGCAACATCGTCATCATGTCCAACAATCAATATAAGGCGATGTGCAAAAAGGTGCTAAACAATCGGGAGTGGTATAAACTCATTCCCAGGTCCAGTATTGCGAGGTTTGAAACTCAATTCTATGCCCTCGTTGATGGAGCCTTTTCCCAGGGCATTATAGACCAAGACACCTGGGAATTCTTACGCATCAAGTTTCCAAAAACCCCAACGTTCTATTGCCTTCCTAAGGTACACAAAAATGCGTCAACCCCCCCGGAAGACCAATTGTATCCGGCAATGGTGCCCTTACTGAGCATCTAAGCCTTTACGTCGATGCCCACCTCAAGCCCTTCGTTGAGAACTTGCCCTCCTTTGTACGCGACACCATCCATTTGCTGCAAAGTCTAGAGGGCCTCCATATCTCGCGTCGGGCTTTGTTGGTGGCCATCGACGTAGAGGCCCTTTACAGCTCTATCCCCCATCAATTAGGTTTGGCCGTAATCAGACGGGTCATTACATCAACGTACAAGGACGATAGGAGACTACATGAATTCATCATGATGTCATTGGAGTTTATTCTTTATCACAATGTCTTTTCATTTGACGGCTCCCACTTCCTCCAGGTGCAGGGCGTTGCTATGGGAACTTCCTGCGCCCCATCCTACGCCAATCTGTACCTGGGGGAGTGGGAGAAGTCCTTTTTGTCAGATGAGTCCTCACAAACCTATAAACCGCATATAGCGGCCTGGTTTCGATATATCGATGACATTCTGCTGTTATGGGAGGGTTCAGAAAAGGAGCTGGAGGAATGCATCAATTGTATGCAACAGAACCCCTTAAACTTAAAATTTACCTTCACTTACAGTGAAACCAATATCACTTTTCTTGATACGACCATTACTAAGAACGCTGATGGCAGCCTATCCAGCGGCCTTTTCCGCAAACCAACAGCCGGAAATACTATCTTACACGCCTCCAGCGCCCATCCCCAGCCTCTTCTCCGATCAATCCCCTATAGCCAATATCTCAGGCTCAAGAGGAATTGTTCGGACCATGAATCCTTCCTACGCGCAGCATCATCCTTGAGAGAGAGACTCCTACTTAGAGGATACTCACACTCCATTTTAAAAAAAGCTTTCAAAAGAGCTAACGCACAAGACAGACGTAAAATTCTGTTTAGTCACCAAAGGAAGCCAGACAATCAGGCCCCAGTGAGAATGATCATGAAATACAGCGATCAACACAAATTTGTCAGATCCATCTTTGATAAATTTTGGCACATCTTATACACTGATCCACAATTGCGTCCTCATATTTCGGCAAGACCCTCTATTACGTATCGACGTGCGAGTTCCCTAAAGGACCAACTAGTCCATAGTGAATTCGTTGGTGACTTTCGTAGTGACCCCTATAAAAGACTTGGAACTTTTACTTGTGGCGGATGCTCTGTATGTAGATACATCAATACAAACCCCAATTACATCCTCCCCAATGGCCGAAAATACACCCCTCACCATTACTGTAATTGTAAAACTGAGGGGGTAGTATACCTTCTCACATGCCAATGCCAACGATTCTACGTTGGCAAGACCAAATCAAAATTCTCCATAAGGGCATCCAGACACATTGCATCAATGAAGAAAGCAGACCCTGATCTCCCCCTGGGGAGACATGTCCTTAACAAACATCATGGAGTCTTTCCAAAAATTCAATTTCTTTTTCTAGACAGAATTCACCCTAACCCGAGGGGCGGAGACTGGAATAAGGTCCTTCTTCAGCGAGAGGCTCGCTGGATTATGGACCTTGCCGCCACCTCACCCCTGGGCCTTAATGAGCAGTTCAGTTATAGACCGTTCTTGGAGGGTTTTGCATCTGGTCTCTGTGAGAGGGACCTATAGTTCCTTCTCACAGATCTCTGGCACAGTTGCTATCTATCTATGCCCTAACCATAAATACATATCACCATTTTATGATTATTCCCCATCATTCTCTTCGGTCTTCAGAAAATCTAACTGCCAGTTTATGTGTGTATGATGTACCATTTACTTTTATGATGTTCTGTTAATGACCCCTGTACTCTGCCGGTGTCGGAGCATTCCATGTCGGTTTCGTGGGTGTGCGGTCGTCCTTGATTCGGCTGACCCCTCTCTGTCCCACCCGGCGCAGGTGGGGCCCCCCGGGCCTCCTGATGGTAGGCCTATGGGGGGCCCCTTTTTTGGCCTTCTGGCGGATACTCCAGCCGTCCCCGGTGGCGGGTGGTCCGCCCGTCGGCCTTTTCTGCGTCGGTGGACTGCCCCTGCATGACCCCCCTCTCAGATTTCTCTGTGGGGTGGGGTGGGCCGTGCAGCGGCGGCTCGGGATCCTTCTTCCCACCAGGGTTTTTTCTCCCCCCCTTCCAATTTGGGTGGGACTGTGTTCCCTGGGGGGGACCCCTGTGGTCCCGTCAGGCATACACATATAAACTAACATACTCTGTTACTACCCCCGTGCCATATTGGCCACGGGAGTAATATTTTCAGGCTTTAGACTCTAAAGGGTTCGGTGTGGCTATGCAACCCACACATCTAATCAATTAGGCTCCTCTGCCCTAATGGGTTAATCCCAGTCCGGGCGGTACTGGTCACAATATCCAGTTTCATTTGAACTTAATTTAACAGCCTTTTTATGCTTAAACAAATTCCCCCAAACTCTTATGTGAACTATGATGGCCGGGTAGTTTATCAAGCAACTATTGAATCATGCCTCGCTGCCCTGTCTGCTTTGTTTTGGCTCAGCCTGGTGGGCGGCGCTGCCTGTCAGATGCACGCCGAATCTCGTCTGCAGCACGGGAGCGTGTGGTGGGCGTGGCGCTATGATGTGACCGCTCCCCCTCCACACGCTCTCACTGTGTGATTGGGGTAACGGAGCTGTGCTGGCCTGACGCACACCACGCCCAACCACGCCCCTTCAGCTGCCTGATATGTTGCCAGGCAACTACCAAGCTTTACCTTGGTAGAACGTGTAGGGGGCGTGGCGCCATGACGCGACCACTCCCCTCTCATACATCTCTATTGTATGTTGGTTGCAATGACGCTGCGCTGATTAGACGCACGTCATGCCATACCACGCCCCCCAGCTTCCTTATATTCCTGTGATGCACCACAACGGGCTCATCATTACCGCATTTGGCGGTGACTGGCCTGGATGCCTCAGCAATCAATCCTCGCCTTACCAAGATTCCAGACTACACTTTGCTGTAAGTACTAGGCATTGATGGCTGGGACCCAGCCCTCCTGTTTGCTCTTTGAACTTGATATTCCTTGGGCTGCTATCACTATCATATCCCTCCTCTGCTTTATTTATAGATCTAGCTTGTATATGGGATAACGCCCTGGTGCGATCTGTGCCTGCACACACTCGGCAGCATACTCCCTTTTCTCCCTTGGTGTTGCAGACTGGTATGGCCTGATCCAGAAACCCTTGGTATGAACATAGCCTCTCTATCTACCCCCACTTTTGCCTTTTTGATCTTGTTGATGTTTTGAACCACTTATGAGTCTTTTACAATTTTTCACTATAACAAGCACTTGCCTCTACTTTCGCAGGTGACACGATATGTTTTAGTACCTGCGATTTGGTTGCAGTTTATATTGGCGGAGTTGCGGGATGCCCCCTTAGAGTTGTGGGTCGGATCAGTGTGGATAGATTTGGGCCAGCCGACCCTCCCGGGTCTTTGTTTCACCCGCTAGACCTGGGGGTTTTTTTGACACCGTCACCGCAGCGATTTTGGCGTGGATGCTCCGTTACTGTCATGCATGGGTAGGTTGTGCTCTTTTTATCTACGGTCACAATAGACCAAATGACATACATGTGATACCTGCAAACATCATTTATACATGTCTGTTCCTTATGCTGATTTTACCAATTATCTTGTTACATAATAGGTCAATGATCCACATTTCGTCTCTGATGAAGGGACATTACATTTAAGTCCCGAAACGCGTAAGATTTCGTGGCAAGACCATTGAATATAGTCTTTCAAACCTTGCATATACAGTATACCAATGTATAGTTCTTTACAGACTGTATGATATTGTTTTTGTTTTCTTTGTGATATGTCTCTTTTTTGTGATACATATATATTTTTTCAATTCAATAAAATAAAATTTTAAAAAATTTTAAACAAGTTGCCGTTAAAGTCCCTATAAACCTCTCGGGGGCAATTTTCTTATATATTCTGACTTTTGGGATGTTGGCAACAACCATGATATAGTTGAACAGGCACACCTTCTTTTCTTCCTGTCAGGATGGAGAGCGGAGGAAAGGACGGAAATGTACATGTCATTTATGGGGGGTGGAGTGCTGCTGGACACAGCTTTATACAGTATATATATATGTATATATATATATATATATATATATATATATATATGTAATATAGCTGTGTCCAGCAGCAACCCCCCCTCCCCAAATCAGACCAGTGGAATGTCTGCAGCCAGGGCTGAGATTATGTGGAACAGCCAATCCTGGCAGAGCAGCAGAAGAAAGGAGTGGGAGGGAATTAAAAAATACTGCCTGTGTCTTACTTAGGCTGGTGCACAAGATATGTAAATCACCTGTCACTCACAGCAAGGGGGCGTATTTGACAAAGTTTTTCTCATTCTGTCAAGAATTTTCTCACTGAACAATAAAAGAGGATTGTTTAGAGATGGATTAACTCTGTGTGGCAAGACTGGGCTCAAATGATAGCAAACCTTATACTCTACAATATGACATAATTTTTTTTTTTTTGGGGGTTTGCATCCACTTTAAGCCCATTAACCTGATACCACCCCTTATCCATAAACTCCACCTTTCCATATCCCTCACAAATGACATGACCAGATTTGGAGTAAATGGCCTTGACGGTCTTTTTATTAACAAACTATAAAATTCAATAAATACCATTTTTTTATAAATAACCCTTAATAAACTTTCTGTACTTTTTTGGGGTCATGGAGGGAAAAACAACACACCACTGGTCACTGTGAACAACTTCTTTAAACTTCTGGCCTCCAGTCGACAGTCCCTGACTCAGAGATGGTACCCAACCTTCACAGTGACTTACCTTTTACCCCTTCCAGGTTAACCCCTCGTAACCTGAAAGTACCAGAAAAACCCCCATACCATAGATGGGTACCAACATGTTCAATACATGTAACATCTATCTTCTCCTCCTCAAAAGACCCAACACTGTCACCACACAAAAGGGGTAACACCTTACCCTTTTGTGCACCCCCACGCCCTCAGCCCTCGCTGTATACCCTCCTGTAAGCCCAGAGCCCACAAATCAGTTACCACATAGTTAAGGTGCACCCCATCACTCCTCAGATATCTCCATGTGTCCACTTCCAGCTCTCTGTGGCGTATGGCCAAGCCCCCCGTTTCTAATAACGAACCTGCTCACTTCCTTATTTACTTTGACTCGGCCCCTGTCTGCCTTTTTTGCTGACACGGCCCACCGCCAAGACGTCCTACCCACCATATACAACCATTCGAAGACCATACCTGGAAAAGCCACGCGTAAACGTAAAAAATCACATTTTACGTCATGTATGAGGTCCCTCATGGATCTGGCTCCCATATCGTTCCCCCCTGCATGTAGCACTAAAACGTTCAGAGCCCTGTCCAAACGGGAGAACCGGTATACTTCCCCCAGCACCCTGTTCCACAGCATGCCCGGTACCCCAATCCATCTGACCTTAGCTTCCTGCCTGGGGATGTGCAACTGCCTACCATTCGGCCGAACATCAGCTCGTCTGGCCCCCCAGTACACGTAGGAGTGACCCAGTATCCAAACTAAGCCCACCTCTCCACCTGTAAACAAAAAAATATCCATAACCAATACAATATCATACAATAACCTAAAACCATGTGAGACCTAATTCTGCATGAGATGTGGGCGAATATACAATTTTATTCTATCCGAGTCCCACCTTTCAATACACTTTACCGCTTCCTGACTAAGACCAGCCCTAGAAGCCTCTGTGGCTGCCCCTTTTTGAAAAGAATGGGAAGAGAAACTCTTTGGGTAATAGCCGGCTGCTTTCACGCATTTTCGGAACACCGCTATGAACTGGAACCTTGACAAGGACGCACCATCCTTGTGTATTAGAAAAGAACCAGCGAGCCCAGGTCGCATGTTCCGGAAGGATTCCACCGCCCTTACAGGGCAGATGCGTAACTCTGCAATTCGGAACACCTCGAGTTGCATACCCTTGCCAGTCTGGTCTGTTTTTGAGCGTCTGACCCAGATTCTAATCGAATCCTGCAAATACTCTATATCCCCTAGCAAAAGCCCCCCTTGCACCCTTTTTGAAGGACTAACCAGCTCACTTATCCGTAGAGCCCCAAAGAAAGCCAGTGCAAAGGCCGCGCGGAATAGCGAACTATTCTTGCCATACCTTTGAGTAGGCATTCCATGTGGCCGTACTCACGGAGCGCTGAATCCACGCTGTTGCATTCCCAAAGCAATGTTCCACAACAAGTCGGGACAGGCGTCCCTGTGTTGCTCCGCTTCTGGTGCCAACTCCCGTAACCTATCCCACTGAAAATGAGACAATGCGTTAGCCAAAGTGTTTTCGACCCCTGGTAAGTGTACAGCGTAAATGAACGCATTCCATTGCAAACAGCGTAGTACCAAATGTCGCAACAACCTGACCACCGGCATGGATGCTGCCGACAGGCAATTAACTACCTGAACCACCCCCAGGTTTTCGCAGTTAAGACGGACCTTCAAATTGCGGAAGGATTACCCCCATATTTTCATTGCCACTACAATGGGAAACAGTTCCAGGAGACCTAAGTTCTTCAAGAGACCGGCTTCCCCCCAAGCTGGGGGCCAAGGAGCTGTGCTCCATTGTCCCCTGAGAAAGGCTCTGAAACCTGTGGAACCTGCAGCATCTGTGAATAGCTCTAAATCACAATTGCTGATGGGACCTGACATCCAGAGCGCGCGCCCATTGAATGACTCTAGGAAGTCCTGCCACACCCGCAAATCGTTCCTTGTTGAGGCTCACAAAGTGAGTGGGCGCCCTAACTCCCGCGGTTGCTGCCGCTAGCCAGGGGGCAAAAAACCCTACCCATGGGAATTATTCTGCAAGCAAAATTTTGCTTCCCCAACAAAGATTGTAGTTGGCGTAACTGTAACTTGCGTATTCCTATGGTCCCTCGCACCTCAGCCTTGAGTTTCTCTAGTTTTTCCCTTGCCAACCGGAAATTCATCCTGATCAAATCCATTTCAATACCGAGGAAAGTAATGGTTGACGTAGGGCCCTCTGTTTTTCCCGGAGCTAACGGGACCCCGAAACGTTCCGCCATATGTTGTAAAGTCCCCAACAGGACGGCGCAAATATTGGAACCTGCCGGGCCAACACATACAGTAAGACGTCATCCAGATAGTGAACGACCAAGTTGATCTCGGAAACGTCCGTACTGCCCATTCCAAGAATGAGCTAAACATTTCGAAGAACGCACATGAGGTGGAGCATCCCATCGGTAGACAACGATCCACGTAGTATGCCCCGTTCCACGTGCAGCCTAGCAGCTGAAAGCTGTCTGGATGAACCGGCAAGAGCCGGAAAGCCGATTCAATATCAGCCTTTGCCATCAGTGACCCTTGCCCATAATGCCGCACCCATGCCACCGCGGCATCAAACGAAGTGTATGTCACCGCACACTCCTCGGGAGCAATTGAGTCATTGACCGACCCACCCTTAGGAAAAGAAAGGTGGTGAATCAATCGAAACTTGTTTGGCTCCTTTTTTGGAACCACTCCCAGTGGAGAGACTAGCAGATCTGTAAGAGGAATCTTACTAAAAGGGCGGCCATGCGCCCCAAAGTAACTTCCCTCCCTATTTTTCTGAAACCACTGCAGGATGAAGCAGGGCCGAACTTAAATTCTTCGTCACCGGTGGAACGGTTGCCAATCAGCATGGTATTTTGAAACCGCTAGTGAAACCGGATTCTAACAGCTGAGCCGTGTTTTGGTCGGGGCATCTACTGAGGAAAGGAAGCATCCTTTCCACCCACACCGGTGTCGTCCCTCTTACTCGCATACTCTCCGGCACGGCCCTTTTCTCTCTTGAAGCACTTTGACAGTGCATGGCATCCTCCACAGCCTGAACACGTGTGTTTGAAGCGACAGTTTGCCCCATACCTACACGTGCCCTCGTTGAACTGACAACAGAAGCCCCATCTTTTCTCGGTCGGTTGTCCTGAGGCCCCTGTACCTCCGACCCCTGCCTGAAAAAACTGGTTAGGAGCCTACGCTGCTGTCATAAGCTTCATCCACAGGCTGATGTCCTTGTGGTCCCAGGTTGGACGGCCATCCGTTGTCGAAACTGTTCGTCATACCGTAGCCATGCCACGCCACCGTACATCCGGTGTGCTTCGCTAATGGCCTCAAGATACACAAACAGCGCCAAGCAGTGTTCGGGGGTCTTTTCCCCTACCACACTTGCCAATATTGCGAATGCCTGTAGCCAGTTCGAAAAAGTCCAAGGGATTAACCTGTATCTCTGTTTTTCTTCATCTTCTTTCTTGTTTTCCTCTGGCTTCAATCTGTACAGGTTGAATTTCTCTAAAGGCAATAATGTGAATATCTCCACATATTCCCCTTTCCAGATTTTCTCCTTCACCTCTGTTTTGAAATGGGCACCCAGGGGGCCCTCAAAACAGACGTAAACTTCACCTTTTGTGGAGTCTGCCAGCTTGACCGAGTCCGCCTTTTTCTCCCGTCTTTCCCTGGCTGCCCGGAGCCGACACGCTACCGACGCAACCACTCCCGCTGCTGTCGTGGTCGGATCGCCTGCGACCCTGGCAGCTCCCGCTGTTAGCAGTGAGGCCTGTGTCGGTGCCCATGCCTGCACCAGCGACGTATTGTCCCTTGCGCTCTGCTCAAAACGCTGTATCAAGTCCCGCAGACCTGCCAAAAACTCCTGTAGACCCACACCACCTGACTGGAGTCCTGCCTCCCTAGACTGTACCACACTGGGCCTATCATCGCTGGCCCCCGCTACCCCACCTGTCCCCAGGGGCCTGTGTTGTCTACTCTGATCAAACAGATTTTGCAATAAGGAAGAAATAGAAAGTGAAGAATTACACTCACCAGGCTGCCCAGGACGGGGCCCACCAGCCTTCACTCCAAACTCCACCGCTGCCGGATGTCCCTGGTCCTCGCCACCTTCCGACCTGGACAGTTCACCCTCCGATCTGTCGCTGTTGTTTTCTGTCCGAATGACCTCTGGCTGCACCCCAGACGGGCTTGCTCTGGGTGCCGGGGTTCTGCGTTGCTGTTCCCGTCCTTCTCTCCATCCCAAACCGCCAGACCCGCTCGCTGCCTCTCGTGATGAGCTCCTGTACCTCCTTCCCATCCGGGCAATTGTCGCTCGACCTCTGCATTCAGTCACGATCGACACCGCACTCCTC
This sequence comes from Lithobates clamitans, assembly GCA_037952925.1. Classification (NCBI taxonomy): domain Eukaryota; kingdom Metazoa; phylum Chordata; class Amphibia; order Anura; family Ranidae; genus Lithobates; species Lithobates clamitans. Next base: position 3,689,582 of record JBBGZY010000354.1, on the reverse strand, counting down.
ACGGTCCCACTTCTGGTCAATGAGGGACTGCTGGCCGCCCTGGCTGCCTGGCCTGCATCCCGAGGATCATTTTTTCTTTGCTAGGCCGACTGACTGCACTGGCCCTCTCCCGCAGCCCTGGCCGCATGTTCTGGACATATGCGATGAGCAGGGTGGGCAGAGCCACGTGCTGTGCTGGGCTCCCCCCCGTGGCACTCCTGCCTCTGCGCTGGGTCCCGCTCTTGTCCCCGTACCTGGATCTCTGGTTCTGCTGAGCACTGGGGGTTGGGGTTCTCTCCCGTCCGTCTGTTGCTGTCTTAGCCTCTGACCACCAGGGGCGGTGTCAGGGCTGAAGCGCTCCGGCGGCCGGGAGCGACGAGCACGTGGAGTCAACGCCCCCCCTGTTCGTCGCCGACCTCATTTAATTTTCTATGGCTACTAACTGTGCCTGCAGCCAATCCGCGCCCTGTGCGGCTACCGCCGATCTCAGTTGGGCTACAAAGCCGTCCATAGCCGCCATTGTGTTGTGGGGACAGGGAGAGATGAGCGGTGAGGGTGAATCTTCTCCTCCGCCGCTCTGGACTGACGTCACTTCCTTTCTCCCTCACTTACTAGCTAACGAACGCCTCTCTGCTCCTGGCTCCTCCCCTTTTCCTAAAGGGGACAACTTTTTTCTCAAATCAGCCAAACTGCGCTGTCCAGCAGTGTCATGCCGTCCCTGCGCTTATCTTCTCCCTTTCTCTGCTCCGGGACTCTCTTTTTCCGGGTATGTTTCCACCAGCACTTCACCTTGGCACCTCTTTGCCAACTATCAGCAGCAGGAGTCCTAATTTTCCCAACCTTTTTTCTAAAGGGGCACTCCACCCACATCTTCTTCCGGGTGTGCTTACACCAGCACTTCTTCCTGAACCGTGGGCTCCCACTAATCTCTCTATCCCTTCTACCTTCTGGCCACGGGATCCTCCCTTTATTTTTTCCTCCCATAGACCTACTCTCCCGGGACTGTTGGGGAACCACTTCCATGAAATCTGTCAGGGACTGACCCCTCTCACTACCTGATGCAACACTAACCAACAACATCTGTTCCTCAGGTTCACTAACCCCTGTGTGGTTACCCTCGGCAACCAAACCATCTGAGATCCACACCACATGCTTCTGTTTAACCTCAATAGCAATGTTCCACAAGGGGTTATTCAACTCAATATTATCATTGTCATTAGGACCTCTTGTCACCTTGTTTGCTAGGACAGTGTCTATGGAGGGACCATCTACAGGCAAGCAGTTACTCCCTATGGGACATTCCCACAGTTTCACATCGCCCCCTGTTGTCCAACACTCCAATAGCCACTGTCCTACCAAAGCACATTTTTCGCCACACATTTAGACACCAATCTCTTTAAACATTTCTGTGTCCATTGGTACCTCAACCAATACCTCTGAGCTGTCCGTCAGTGCTCTACAGTGCTTCTCATACACTTTTCCAAAACCCCTCCCCTCCCTTCCTCCCCCCCCTTCCCCCGAGCCTATCATCTTCCCCTTTCCCTTCCCTTCTTCATCTCTTTCTCTCTCCCTAATTCCTTTTCCTTTTTCCCCCCTGTCCTCTTCTCTTTCCCCCTCCCTCTTTTCCTTCCTTCCCTATCGGCCCCTCCCTGGTTTTCCCCTCCTTTCCCCTGCCCCCCCTCCCCCTTATCCCCCTTGTTTTTCTTTCTTTTCCACCACTTCCTTTCTCCCTGACTCTACACACCCGGGTGGTTCTCCTATTTAGTGGAACCCTGAGTTCATAGTTTTTATACTTTTGAATTTTTTTTATACAATAGTATCACTTTAAAGTGCCTCTCTGGCCCGCTCCCGGAGGAACGCCTGCTGAGGGCGTCTCACAGTATCGCTCCAAACCCGTTGTGGGTTTAGGTTGGTGAGTGCAATATATAACTAGGATTACTCTCTCCAATATCAAATGTGAGAAGTCGTCCCTGAGGACCCCAGGGGGGGAAACTGTAATCGCCAAATTTTGAAGCGCGAAGCGTTCTGGATTGAGCGACTCAACGCTTTGACTCCACCTGGCATCAACGAGGCACACTCCTACAAGTATTTTCTTGAATGATGTTCCAATATTTCCATCAGTCTCTGCTGTGGCCACCCTTAGACATCTACTCTATAGGCTTGTACTAATTGTCTTTTCCACACTACATTTATCCTTTATTACATGTACATTTGTAACCTTGTTCCCTTTCCCTCCTTCCCCTCCCCCCTTGTTTTGCATAACCAGGCTTTGCCTATAACTGTTTGTAAGTGGACTCTCCACACAAAGTCTTTGGTACAATGTGTTTATCAGTATTTAAGTTGCTGATTTGGCTTACCACAAGTATCTTGTATAATACATGCTTTGTCAATGATTGTCATGTATTTTGATTATTGTTGTCTTTTGTAGTAGGGCTGAGTGGTGCATATCCCTGGCCATGGGTCAAGTTTGTTCCTGTAGCCAATGATTTGGCATCCCTGCCCCTGGTTCACTCAATGTCAAAATTCTGTTCATCAATTAGGAGTATATATTATTGCACTTGCTTCCCCTTGCAGCGATGTGAGGAGTTAATTCTCCCCGTACAGCGGGCTTGCGACCCTCCGGCAGTGGGCGGGGCTCTACGGAGCCCAGCTGCTGCTTCTCCTGATTGACGCTTGCAGCGTCAACCATGATGGAGCTGCGCGCCTGCGCTGGATGGATTTCTCACGCAGGCGCAGCAGAGGAGGATCGGACCCGGAAGAGATGGCAGCTGTTGTTTCAGCTCCACTGGACTTCCGGGTTGGAGGCATTTAAGACACCAGACTCACTTGGAAGCTGAGAGAGGCACATACCCAGCAGTGTATCAGCGCCGTTTTTGGAGACCTGTAAGTACTTACCACATGCCCATTGGCTAGGGTGGGAGATACTACTATATTTGGTGAGTGCAATATATTTCGAAAAAAAGAGGAAACGCATGTAAATAGAGTCCAAGAGTCGCACACCCCAATGTTTACAAAAAGAAAAAGAAAAAGTTCTCCCAGGGGGGGGTTTTAGGCGACAAGATGTGTGAGTCAAGACAATGACAATGTTATACAATTGATTCTAGTTTTTAATTATACAATACATATACAATCGGATCAAATTCTAAAATCATCAAGTTTGTGGTCTCTGGTTGATAATCACATAAAAAATATACTTCAATGATAGAATTGTAAAAAAATTATATACATTCTGGTTACAGACAGTAATGAGAGATACCATAAGAATGGTCAATGATAAAATACATTATATTACAAAAGGTAGGTTGTCATCCATATGAGTACCGACGCGTTTCGACCAATCGTGGTCTTCTTCAGGGAAATTTGTACTCTGGTGAGACATAGCAGAAAAATAATATAATTCTGACCTTCTACCAAGGTACCAACATCTATTATGTGTAGAAATGAAGATATATTTACCACTCAAAAAGAGGGAAAATGACTCATAACCAGAGAATGTGAACATGAGTGCACAGATCCGGAATCCTAGTGTAGAACCGCCCTCCCCCCGTCCGGGCAGGAACCAGCCAAAAAGAGGGGCATGCAAGGAGTCACACATGGGAGCCCCCAGGGGTGGGAAGGAGAGTGGAGGGCACCTATGATGATTAAATAAATACTTCAATCATCTAAAATAGTAATGTATTTAAACAGCATTTGACTAATATCAGATACATTTTCCTACACCCATGTACTGGAAAGTATGCCATTTCGCAACTTTGCTGAATCAGTCCTGTCCTTTGCACAGAACAGTTTTCCCTTTTAAACATCAACATAGAGGAAAATATATCACCATTTTCAGACTTAGTACACACCACATCATTAGGTTTAGCTTTAACCTTTGTCTCTCTACTACAAAGGGCATTGCATGGAGACAAGTCCTCAACAGTCCTCAAGCTTGCTGCAGGTTCAGCTTCAAACTGTGCTTTGCTACTAGACAGGGTATTCATTTGTAGCAAGTCTCTGAAAGCAGATTTTCTCACTGGACTTAGCCTGGGTTCACACATGTGCGTTGCGAATTGAAACTCCGGTTTCACTGCGAAGATAAAAATCAGTTGTTCAGAGGTTCCTCTGCATTTAGCTGAGGATCAGTGAGCAGGGAGAGGGGGAGAGGGGGGAAGTGTAGTGAGGAGAAGGAGAGAATTTGTGTTCAGAACAGAATGCATTTGCGAATCAGATGCGTTACCATTGCAAATAATGGGCTTGTAATTCACACCGCAATGCCCAGAAATCACACACTTTTTTGTGCAGTGCACAGTGCGAATGCAATGCACATATGTGAACCAGATGCATTCAAATGAATGTATTTTAAAATGTCCTGCGAATTGGATGCTGTGTAAGCCGAATCTAATTCGCATAGGTGTGAACGGGGGCTCACTCCTACTTCACAGGGAATAGTCCCCTGACCTGTCTCTCTCACATTTGCGACAGCAACAGTCTTACCATTCCATTTGGCAGGTGTTGAAAGCTTCAATTGAGGGCGTTGTCACTTCTTTGCTGTGTTTTCACAAGCTAATGCCCCCATTGCATCCTTCTTGGATTTTCCAACATCCTCTGCAGGCCAAAAAGGTTTCCTGTTGCCAGGGGTAACAGCAGACCCACACACATGGTCATACCCCTTGCAGGATTCTGGATACTGTGCCCTCTTCTCTGGGCTGACCACTTCACACAAGCAGCCATAACTTGAAACCACTGGTTTCCTGTGCTCTCAATCACCCCCTGCAGGCTGAACAAAAATTTCCTTCACAGTTGCCAGGAGTGACAACAGATACTTTTGCACTAACCTCTTCACTCAGAATTTGAGCCACCTCTCTGCTGTAGCTCCTCCTTTCTCTGACTTTCTCCAGTTGCTATGGGAGACCACATCCTCCATGCCGATTTTTTCCAACGCTCTCTAGATTGGATTGTTTCCAGGAAATTGACGTAGTCATCTCGGGAGGAAGCAATCATCACAAATTCAGCCAAAAAGTCTTCAACATGTTCAGAAGGCAACATAGGCCGTATAAAGTCAGCCGTACAGATTTCTCCTTTGTTGCCACGGGCAACCGCACCCATCTGCTCACTCTTTGCACTAAGTGACGGCTTGCTTTCCTTTTGTCTTTGCTCCAGTGCGGCCAAATTCATCTTGCACCAGTCTGGGGCTTGTTCTGTCGGTAACAAGCCCTCCAGCCACAGGGTTCTGTCTCTCATCTCAGCAAACATTGCTTCCTTTTTGCGTTTTGACTGCCCCATCTCTGCAATCAGGCCACAACGCTTTTTAATTACTTCAGCCCCGGAACATTTGGCTGCTCAACGACCAGAGCACTTTTTACAATTAGGCACTGCGCTGATTTAACTGGTAATTGCGTGGTCATGCAATGCTGTACCTAAACAAAATTTGCGTCCATTTTTCCGACAAATAGAGCTTTCTTTTGATGGTATTTGATTGCCTGTACGATTTTTATTTTTTGCGATTATAAACGGAAAAAGACTGAAAATTTGGAAAAAAAAATATTTTCTACTTTTTGTTATAAAAAAATGTAACAAACTCAATTTTAGTCATACATTTAGGCAAAAATGTATTCAGCCACATGTCTTTGGTAAAAAAAATTGAATAAGCGTATATGTATTGGTTTGCGCAAAAGTTATAGCGTCTACAAACTAGGGTACATTTTCTGGAATTTACGCAGCTTTTAGTTTTTTGACTACCTACCTCATTTCTTAAGGTGCTAAAATGACAGGGCAGCACAACCCCCCCCCCCCAATGACCCCAATTTGGAAAGTAGACACCCCAAGAAAATTGCTGAGAGGCATGTTGAGCCCATTGTATTATTTTATTTTTTTGTCACAAAAAAAAAAAAAATTACACAAAGTTGTCACTAAATGATATATTGTTCACCCATGCCATGGTTATATGTAGAATTACACCCCAAAATACATTCTGCTGCTTCTCCTGAGTATAGGGATACCTCATGTGTGAGACTTTTTGGGAGCCTAGCCGCGTACAGGACCCCGAAAACCAATCACCGCCTTCAGGATTTCTAAGGGTGTACATTTTTGATTTCACTCCTTACTACCCATCAGTTTTGAAGGCCATAAAATGCCAAGATAGCACAACCCCCCCACCCCCAAATGACCCCATTTTAGAAAGTAGACACCCCAAGTCCATGGGATATTTTATATTTTGCCACAAGTTGCGTGAAAATGAAATGAGATCTGCAAAATACTCATCATGCCTCTTAGCAAATACCTTGGGGTGTCTACTTCCCAAAATGGGGTCATTTGGGAGGGGGTTGTGCTATCTGGACATTTCAGGGCCTCCGTAACTGTGATAGGTAGTGAGGAGTAAAATCACAATTTTATGCCTTTAGAAAGCCTGAAGGCGGTGCTTGGTTTTTGGGGTCCTGTACGCAGCTGGCTCCCAAAAAGTCCCACACATGTGGTAAACCCGTACACAGGAGAAGCAGCAGAATGTATTTTGGGGTGAAATTCCACATATAACAATGCCATGTTTGAATAATATATCATTTAGTGACAACTTTGTGTAAAAAAAAAAAAGTAAAAGAAAAAAAAAACTATAATTTTCCCGAAACCTGTGGCAAAATATCAAATATTCCATGGACACAACATGCCTCTCAGCAAAAAGCTTGAAGTGTCTTCTTTCCAAAATGGGGTCATTTGGGGGGGGGGGGGGGTTGTGCTATCTTAACATTTCATGGCCTCCGAAACTATGATAGGTAGTGAGGAAGTGAAATCACCATTTTACGCCCTTAGAAAGCCTGAAGGCGGTGATTGGATTTCGGGGTCCTGTACACGGCTAGACTCCCAAAAAGTCTCACACTTGTGGTATCCCTGTACTCAGGAGCAGCAGCAGAATGCATTTTGGGGTGGAACTTCACATATGCCCATGGCATGTTTGAGCAATAGCTTATTTAGTGATAACTTTGTGCAAAAAAAAATGTAATTTTCCCACAACGTGTGGCAAAATATAAAGTATTCCATGGACTCAACATGCCTATCAGCAAATAGCTTGGGGTGTCTACTTTCCAAAAAGGAGTCATTTTGGGGGGGTTGAACTGTCCTGGCATTTAATGCAGAACATTTAGAAGCTTATGTCACACATCACCCACTCTTCTAACCACTTGAAGACAAAGCCCTTTGACACTTTTTGTTTACATGAAAAAATATTAATTCTTTGCAAGAAAATTAATTTGAACCCCCAAACATTATATTTTTTTTAAAGCAAAGGCCCTACAGAATAAAATGGTGGGTGTTTTTCACACAGTATTTGCGCAGCGATTTTTCAAACGCAATTTTTTGGGAAAAAACGCACTTTTTAATTTTAATGCACTAAAAACACACTATAATGCCCAAATTTTTGATGAGATAAAAAAGATGATCTTATGCTGAGTACATGGATACCAAACACGACATGCTTTAAAATTGCGGCGACAAACTAAATACATTTTTAAAAGCCTTTACAGGTTACCATTTTAGATTTACAGAGGTCTACTGCTAAAATTACTGCCCTCAATCTGACCTTCATGGTGATACCTCCCATGCATGGTGAAATTGCTGTTTACATATGACACCAGACTGATGCTTGCGTTCGCCTTTGCGCGTGAGCATGGGGGGACAGGGGGTCTTTTTTTTTATTATTATTTATTTTGCTTTTTTATTATATTTTTAAACTGTTTTTTTCATTTTTTTTAATCATTTTTATTGTTATCTCAGGGAATGTAAATATCCCCTAAGATAGCAATAGGTAGTGACAGGTACTCTTTGTTGAAAAAATTGGGGTCTATTAGACCCTAGATTTCTCCTCTGCCCTCAAAGCATCTGACCACACCAAGATCGAAGTGATAAAATACTTTGCCAATTTCCCAATGGCGCTGTTTATATCCGGCGAAACCTAAGTCATACAATGCTCGTAGCTTCCGGTTTCTTAGGCCATAGAGATGATTGGAGCTGTTCTGGTCTCTGATCAGTTTCTATGGTCAGCTGCCAGAACCACCGCCTGCATTCTCGGGTTTCCTGTTGGGGCAGGAGAGCCCAAGAAAACCATAGAAGACGGTGGAAGGGGGGGAACGTTCCCTCCCACTGCTTATAAAAGCAGTCTAGAGGCTAATTACCCACTAGGATTGCTTTTACATGAAAGCCGACCACTGGCTGAAAAAAATGATACCAAGATGATACCTAAACCTGTAGGCATCATTCTGATATAACCACTCAAAGTCCAGCAACATACCAGTACGCTGCTGGTCCTTCTTGGGCAGGTTTTTTTTCATGCAGTCTGTGGGCTGAATGAAAAAAAAAAAAAAGAGATTGATCGTTGGGTATGCCCACCATTAGAATACTGCCCTTCATCCACCCACTTCTAATGATGGGCATACATGCACTATTTTTTTTTTAACTGTGGTGGTGAAATCACCTCCGACAGCGCTGGAGTCACGGCTTTACGTATCGTGGGAGCTGTTGCTGTCAAGATAAATAAACCAAAATAAACCTAAAACATTGCAATCTGTGCCTAAAAAAATATATGCCGAAGCATGGGGGCAATCCGCCCCTAATGTTAGGAGCAAATCGCTCCTCCACCCCTGCCCCCATGCTTCGGCATACAGTGCCTTGCAAAAGTATTGACCCCCTTGGCATTTTTCGTGTTTTGTTGCCTCACAACCTGGAATTAACATGGTTTGTTTGAGGATTTGCATCATTTAATTTACAGAACATGCCAACAACTTTGAATATTTTTTTTATTGTGAAGCAAACAACAAATAGGACAAAATAACAGAAAAATTGAATGTGCATAACTCTTCACCCTCCTAAAGTCAATACTTTGTAGAGCCACCTTTTGCGGCTATCACAGCCTGACCACAGATTTTATATTGGATTGAGGTCTAGGTTTTGACTAGGCCATTCCAACACATTTACATGTTTTCCCTTAAACCACTCAAGTGTTGCTTTAGCAGTGTGTTTGGGGTCATTGTCCTGCTGGAAGGTGAACCTCCGTCCTAGCCTCAAATCACAGAATGAGTGGTACAGGTTTTGCTCAAGAATATCCCTGTATTTAGCACCATCCATCTTTCCCTTTCCCAACTGCTGAAAAACATCCCCACAGCATGATGCTGCCACCACCATGTCTCACTGTGGGGATGGTGTTCTTTGGGTGATGCGATGTGTTGGGTTTGCGCCAGACATAGCGTTTTCTTTGATGGCCAAAAAGTTCAATTTTAGTCTCAAACCAGAGCACCTTCCTCCATACATTTTGGGAGTCTCCAACATGCCTTTTTGCAAACTCAAAACGTGCCATTTTGTTTTTTGCTGAAAGTAATGGGTTTCTTCTGGCCACTCTGCCATAAAGCCCAACTCTATGGAGCGTACGGCTTATTGTCATCCTATGTACAGATACTACAGTCTCTGCTGTGGAACTCTGCAGCTCCTCCAGGGTTACCTTAGGTCTCTGTGCTGCCTCAGAATAATGCCCTCCTTGCCCGGTCTGTGAGTTTTGGTGTGCAGCTGTCTCTTCACAGGTTTGTTGTTGTGCCATGTTCTTTCCATTTGGTTATGATCGATTTGATTGTGCTCCTAGGGATCATCAAAGATTTGGATATTTTTTTATAACCTAATCTTGACTTGTACTTCTCAACAACATTGTCCCTTACTTGTTTGGAGAGTTCCTTGGTCTTCATGGCAGTGTTTGGTTAGTGGTGCCTCTTGCTTAGGTGTTGCAGCCTCTGGGGGCTTTCAAAAAGGTGTGTATATGTAATGACAAATCATGCGGCACTTAGATTGCACACAGGTAGACATCATTTCACTAATTATGTGACTTCTGAAGGTAATTGGTTGCACCAGAGCTTTTTTATGGGCTTCATACATACGCACATGCCAATTATCAGTTTTTATCAGTTTTTTATCTCTGAAAAATAGTTTTAGGTAAATATTTTTCTAATTTTACTTCACCAACTTAGACTATTGCGTTCTGATCCATCACATATAATTCAGAATAAAAATAATTGAACTAAAGGCTGTAATGTAACAAAATAAAAAAAGCCAAGGGGGGTGAATAGTTTTGCAAGGCACTGTATATGCTCTTTTTTTAGCTGTGGTGGTGCAATCACCTCCGACAGCGCTGGAGTCACAGCTTTATGTATCGTGGGAGCAAACGCTGTTGCTGTCAAGATAAATAAACCCGTGCTGCAGCTGAATGGTGTACCTGCTAAGCAAATGATGGTTAACAATAAAAGAAACATTACAGTATAACATACCTGCAAAGCAAATACAATAAAACATAGTAAAAATAAAACAGAGAGAACGATAGATATAGAACAATAGTGAGCGAACAGTAGAGCGGACAGTAGAGAGCAAACACAAGAGAGAGAACAATAGAGAGAAGAAAAATACAACCACACACAGCTATTTTTTGCTTTTTTATCATATTATTTTGTATTTTTGTGTGTGTCTTTTTTTCCACTTTTTTCACTTTTATAAAAACTGTAAAAAAACTGTAAACTGAATGTTGCAGATTAGGGTCTCAAAATGCGATGGCCATCACATCTTTTGAGACCCTGTGTACGTGTGCCTAGGACTGTGGTGCTGTACCCTACGCTAATACCCAATTAGTGCGAAACAGTCACCAATGCAAAGACGAGGTTGGTCAGGACATTATCGTTAAAATGCATGAACCGCAAGATCTGCTCGTATCGTGTCCTGGTCATTGAAGCACAGAACACGGGCATATGGTGAATTGGGTCAGTGGACCAATATGACCGCAACTCACTCTTTTTAGTTATGCCCATGAGGGATAGACCCAGGAAGGTCTTAAATTCAGAAACCGTAATTGGTTTCTATTCTCTGGCAAGGGTCAGCTGGGGATTAGCGGTGATGAATTGACCAGCATATAAATTCCTTTGGTCCACAATAGATCTATAGAGATCTTCAGTGAAAAACAGTGAATAAAAATCAAGTGACATAAAATCAACTGTTTCTTCCTGAACTCTGGGTTGGCCAGTAAATGGGGGAAGTATGGGTGCTGCAGAAGTAGTGGGTTCCCAATTAGGATTGGCGAATGCAGCAGGAAGGGCACTATGGGCTCGATGGGCCTGTCTTTGTCTTCTTGATATGTCAGGATATGAAATATGGTGTGGGCAGTCCACAGAACAGGGGGGTGGAATCTCCATCATATATCAGTCGCTTGCCCACCAGTCTTGCAAAACCCCATATATGTCCGCTTGGGAGAAAAACATTTCAATAAATTGGGATGTAGAGAGATGGCGGGCATCCTACTCTAGATCCTTTAAGGGCATTAGGAATATTTCACTAATTGAATCCAACCTCAAGGTAATGACCAGATGGTACCTTACCCCCGGCTAGACTGGCCAAAATGTATCCAACGACAGACCCTCAGTGTTTCCGAGGATGCCAACTTACAGGTTCCATGTCCCACATCTGGTGGGAGTGCCCCAGAATAAGGTCGTTCTGGAGCAAGATTTTCTCCCTGATCCAAAAAGTGACAGATCTCCAAATACCAAGAACCCCAGCCAACGCCCTTCTCAATGCAAATCTAACCAAGACCTCTAAATACAACCGCAAATTAATCCACTTCATTTTACTGGGAGCCTAGCTGACTATAGCCAAAGCCTGGAAACAACCCAGGGTCCCCATTGCAGCTACTAAACGTAAAATATCTTGGATCATGTCCCAAGAGACACTGACTGGCATTCTCCTTGGGAACACTGGGCTCGATATATGGGCATCTCCCTCATACCAGGAGTGCAGCCATACATATTTTTGGCCCACTCTGGGCCTTCAAATCTTCTCCGGTTGATAGGATCTTTCTGCTCTTTCCCCCCACTTCTCCCCTCTAATCTTCTTCTACCCTCCCCCTCTCCCCTCCCCAATATGGCCCTCTATGACAGCCAGAGAGACCCTCCGACTTAAGCGCCGTTTGACTTATTTAAACAGAGGGCACACTCGGAGCTATCCCAAAGTCCTAAACTTTGTGTTTGACTCCAGGCTAGAATATTGATAATGAATTTATAGGAGCTTGGGTAGGAACCACCAAGCACAGTATGCTCCCTTTAGGGGTGCCGGAGGAGCCTTCCCGGGTCCCTAGATGCTAAATTCTTCTGGCTGGAGTATATTACTGAAGAAGGAGCTGACACAGAAGCTAGTACCCCTGCCTTACTGAATCAGTTATTGTTCTATAATGCATTTGGGTTATGTTATATCTCTAACGGATGTTGTATTGTACAATTAAAATAACATTTTTGAAAGAAAAAAAAACACTTCAAAATTGTGTTTGCTTTTCACATTCAATTTTGAAACTTTCGATTTTTGGACTTTCCCAAACAAAAACCATATTTGCTGTTAGAAATTTGTAGTTTGAAAAAAATTATATATATTATGATCCTTCAAATTTTCTCACTGTGGTGGTGATTTTATTAGAAAATCAAACATTCTGAAAATGAAAACATTTGAACAAAGTTCTACTAGTGTATGGCCAGCTTTAGATTTTAATAGCATGGGCGAACATTGCTCAGCCTGTAGTGAGAGGGGAGTGGAGACACAGTGGATATTGACAGCAGCCAAGAGACTTCCTGTGTTTGAAGATGTCGATGGCAGCCATGTTCCTGACACACTCCATCTTCAAGGTAACAGGCGATCTGTCTCTTTTCCTCTATGTACTTTGGGGGAATTTCTGCCACAAATATATCCCCCTGTTAATGGTGCCCTTTCTCCATAAGGAGCAAAAAAACTGAAATCTTGTGGCAGGAGGAATAAGAGGTTGAATCTCTGTGGCAGTGAGATCAATAAGAGCACACTCATTGGTATAAAGTATAGTGAATCATCAGGGGGCAGACTAATGTGTATGATTGAATGTTAATATCTCTGTAAGTACTATGAGAAGCATAAATCCAATGTGTTTGGGAAATCATGTTTAATTTACCATACATTATATAAGTTGGGTGATAATTCACATGATTTTATTTTTTTTTACAGATCAGCTTGGGAAATGATGACATATTTAGCAATGAAAAAATAGACTGATATAAAGGTATTAAGCTTTGAAGAAGTGGCTGCATGCTATGAAACGCGTAGACGTGACCTACTTCAGAAAAAGATGCGTCTTAATTCAATGTCATATGGTTGTTACTGGGAAAATGTATAAATGCCGTTTTATCTAATGGATATGTTTGCCGCCTTCCCTGTATGGTTTATTTGAAAAAAATAAAAAATATGTTTTACCTGTATGTATAAATAGTTTGTGTTTTTTAGGTTTATGGGTATACCAATAACATAGTCCCAGTCTCTGATACAATATTTCTTGCAAAGTCCATCTAAGCTTGCTAGTCCATCTAAGTTCATACTAGTACAGATGCAACTTGATCTTCTTTTCAGTGTGATTTTGTAGTGTGACCTTGGTGTGTTTTGACATGCTTTTGAAGCGATTGTCATGCTGCTGTGTTTTTTTGTAGGTGAAGGAAGTTTCTTAATACACAATAACCCTGGTTGTTAAGGATTCAGCACCCGCCAGTGTCCTAACAACCAATGACTCATTGGGATTCTCGGCTCACAGCATAATATAACCAAAGGACAGAAACATTTTAAAAATGGGTGGGGCTTCCCTCAATGCATAGCAGGCCCTTCAGGTCTGTTATGTACATAAGAGGGGGGATCCCATGCCAAAGAGACAAAAGAAGGCATGAAGTCCCTCCACAATTCAGGGTCTGGTATGGCTTTTGGAGGAGACTAGACATGCGCAATTTGTTTTGGCTCAAATCTAAATTCAGATGAATTTTTAGTTATTGTATCCGAATCTCCAAATGACAATAGTAACGAATTTTCACTGAAATTCGTTATATTTGTTTTCTAATGGATTCCAAATTTTCAGAACAATTCAGATCGATCGAAAAATCGACCGCTACGAATTCTGTATGAAGAATAGCTGTTTTTTAAACCCTTGTGTTTTTTCACCTTAATGCATCCTATGCATTAAGGTGAAAAAACACCTGACAGTGACTGGCCCCTCATCCCCCCCATTTTACTTACCTGAGCCCTGGAATTTCACCCAGCAAAGATGCGCTCTTCCTCTGCCCGGGGTCCTCAGCTCTCGATTGGATAGATTGATAGCAGCACAGCCATTGGTTCCCGCTGCTGTCAATCAAATCCAATGATGCAGGTGTCGGGGGCAGGGCCGAGTCCGGCATTCATGTCTATGGACATATATGCTCGGGACTCGGGAGCGCACCTGCAAGGTAACCCCCCCAGGGAGATCGCTTCTCCTAGGGGGTTATACGATGCGGGAAGGAGCCGCGAGAGCCGGGGACCCCAGAAGACAAGGTTCAGGGCCACTCTGTGCAAAACGAACTGCACAGTGGAGGTAACTATGACATTTTTTTTTAAATAACACAAACCTTTACAATCACTTTAAGGAGTTGTCCGGGAAGCCAGCCGCTGGGTCCTTAACAACCAATGACTCATCAGCTGTTAGCGGATTTCCCCACTGACGGCTGAATGTAAACAGAATTGCCGGCAATTAAACATTATAAAAAAAATAACAGTGTGGGGGTTCCCCCCCATCCATACTAGGCTCTTTGGGTCTGGTATGGATTTAAGGCCCTTCAGATATGGTATGGATTCCTTTCTTTAGGTTTGGTATGGATTTTACAGGGAACCCTACCTAAAATTCATACCAGACCCTTATCTGAGCATGCAGCCTGGCAGGCAAGGAAAAGGGGGGGAATGAGCCAGCCCCCCCCCCTCCTGAACCATATCAGGCCACATGCCCTCAAAATGAGGGATGCTTTGGGGCAGGGGGGCTCCCCCCAAAGCACCTTGTCTCCATGTTGATGGGAACAAGGGCCTCTTCCCCACAACCCTGGCCCAGTGGTTGTGGGGGAGCAGAAGGGGTGACTTATCTGAATCTGGAAGCCCCCTTTACCAAGGGGGCTCCCAGATCCTGGGGCCCCCTATGTGACTGAGTATGGGGTAAATGAGTATGGGGTGAATGAGTATGGGGTGAATAGTTCACCAAAAAACAAGTTAAACAAAACAGTTTTGACAAGTCCTTTATTAATAAAAAACTTAAATGCCAATCCGAACTTAAAAAAAAAAAAAAACACATGCTTTCCGCATGACTGTTCTGGTCTAGGGACACAGCCAAATTACAGGTAAACATAGGGTGACATAACTTGGTGACCCCGTCCCCACGTCTACCTCTTACTGAACGAGTGCCAGTATGGGGCGGAATCACAAGTGTCATTCGGGAATGACACTCGACCGATGAGAGGTAGACTTGGGGTGTTTTTGTTTTGTTCAGGTCAGCGTTTATGTTTTTTTTAATTATAAACTTCTCAAAAACTGTTGTGTTTTTATTAACTCTTTGTGCACTTCCTGGTGAATGAGAAGGGGTATGTACCCCATACTCATTCACATAGGGAGAAGATCTGGGGGCCCTCGTGATAAGCACCTGCCCGCAAACCCCTACAACCACAGGGCAAGAGGGCAAGGAAAGAGGGGGGATGAGCAAGCACCTCTCCTGAACTATACCAGGCCACATGCCTTCAACATCGGGAGGTAATTTGGGCAGCGGGGCTCCCCTCCAAAGCACCTTGTCCTGATGTTGATGGGACAAGGGCCTCTTTCCCCCACAACCCTGGCCCGACAGCCAGGTTCCAGGGGCTGGGCACTTTAACAAGGGGGCCCCAGATACCCCCCCATGTGAATGAATATGGGCTACAAAGTGTTGGAAAAGAACAGCATGTAAAGTTGTTAATACACTGACAATACTGTATGCATTATACCCATCTATGCAGCAGGTGGCGCTGTAGTATTATAGTGTAGAGGTCATGTTTTCTATGATATAACAGGATGTATTGTCTATCTCAGTGCATTTACTTTTATATTCCTGCCTCCTGTTCATGTTTCTCATGCTGTAAGACATGCATTGTAATCCTCCATAAAGGTAAAGCCATTTGCTGTATATAGGAAGCTTCCAGCGCTTAATTGCAATACTCTGCACAATAGGTTATGGGTTCCAAGCACTCAGCAAACCCAGCAGCACTGGAAAGAATACTCAGTGAGTACAGCAAGTCAGTAAATACTGTATACAAGCTACTGAAACATGGAAAGCGGTTCAGATGTGAAGTTTTCAATTGCAAAGCTGAACAATGCCAATTACCAACTGTGGAAGTTTATACTGGAAGTGTTTCTCACCAAGGATGACTTGTGGCAAGTGCTGAATACAGACAGACCCACAGACGGACAGACAGAGGACTGGGATAGGAAGGACAAACAGGCAAAAGCAATTATAAGCTTACTAGTGGAAGATGACCAGCTTTTTCAGACAAGAACAGAGAAAACGGCCAAAGGTATGTGGACTTCATTAGAAATCTGCATGAGCGTTCAAGTCTAAACAGCAAACTGTTTTTGCTAAGAAAGTTGTACTAGATGAGACTACAAAAAGGCCAGCAAATGTGTGACCACGTGAAGGCTATGCTAGAGATCATAGAGCAGCTGCGTGGCATCAGAGAGGACATCAAAGATAATCATAATGTTGCCCTGTGCCTCTCCAGCCTTCCAGAAACATATACTGCTCTCATTGAAGCTTTAGAAACCAGACCAGGGCAGGAACTGACACTGGAATATGTCAAAGGGAAAGTAATCGATTAATTTGACAGAACGAAAAAATATGCACCATGATGACAAAGCTCTTAAGCTGTACAAAGGCATAAAGCACTAAAAGAAAGCAGAGCCTGTTTTCACTGTTATGCCCCGTACACACGGTCAGACTTTGTTCCGACATTCCGACAACAAAATCCTAGGATTTTTTCCGACAGATGTTGGCTCAAACTTGTCTTGCATACACACGGTCACACAAAGTTGTCGGAAAATCCGATCGCTCTGAACGCGGTGACGTAAAACACGTACGTCGGGACTATAAATGGGGCAGTGGCCAATAGCTTTCATCTCTTTATTTATTCTGAGCATGCGTGGCACTTTGTCTGTTGGATTTGTATACACACAATCGGAATTTCCGACAATGGATTTTGTTGTCAGAAAATTTTATATCCTGTTCTCAAACTTTGTGTGTCGGAAAATCCGATGGAAAATGTGTGATGGAGCCTACACACGGTCGGAATTTCCGACAACGAGGTCCTATCACACATTTTCCGTCGGAAAATCCGACCGTGTGTACGGGGCATAAGAAGTTTGATCACTTAAAAAAGGTCTGTTGGAAAGCTGAGCAGCGAAAGCTAGAGCTATTCTCAAAAGAAAGTCAAAGCAGCCACAAAGGAAACTGCAGATACTATGGAGTGGCACCTTTAAAGTGACAGAGCGGCAAGCCAAGCGGCTGGTGCATAGACTCGGGTGCATAGTTACATAGTTACATAGTAGGTGAAGTTGAAAAAAGACACAAGTTCATCAAGTCCAACCTATGTGTGTGATTATGTGTCAGTATTGCATTGTATATCCCTGTATGTTGTGGTCATTCAGGTGCTTATCTAATAGTTTCTTGAAGCTATCAATGCTCCCCGCTGAGACCACCGCCTGTGGAAGGGAATTCCACATCCTTGCCGCTCTTACAGTAAAGAACCCTCTACGTAGTTTAAGATTAAACCTCTTTTCTTCTAATTTTAATGAGTGGCCACGAGTCTTGGTAAACTCTCTTCTGCGAAAAAGTTTTATCCCTATTGAGGGGTCACCAGTCCGGTATTTGTAAATTGAAATCATATCCCCTCTCAAGCGTCTCTTCTCCAGAGAGAATAAGTTCAGTGCTCGCAACCTTTCCTCATAACTAATATCCTCCAGACCCTTTATTAGCTTTGTTGCCCTTCTTTGTACTCGCTCCATTTCCAGTACATCCTTCCTGAGGACTGGTGCCCAGAACTGGACCGCATACTCTAGGTGCGGCCGGACCAGAGTTTTGTAGAGCGGGAGAATTATCGTTTTATCTCTGGAGTTGATCCCCCTTTTAATGCATGCCAATATTCTGTTTGCTTTGTTAGCAGCAACTTGGCATTGCCTGCCATTGCTGAGCCCATCATCTACTAGGACCCCCAGGTCCTTTTCCATCCTAGATTCCCCCAGAGGTTCTCCCCCCAGTGTATAGATTGCATTCATATTTTTGCCACCCAAATGCATTATTTTACATTTTTCTACATTGAACCTCATTTGCCATGTAGTCGCCCACCCCATTAATTTGTTCAGGTCTTTTTGCAAGGTTTCCACATCCTGCGGAGAAGTTATTGCCCTGCTTAGCTTAGTATGCAAATACAGATATTGAACTGTTTATCCCATCCTCCAGATCGTTTATGAACAAATTAAATAGGATTGGACCCAGCACAGAACCTTGGGGAACCCCACTACCCACCCCTGACCATTCTGAGTACTCCCCATTTATCACCACCCTCTGAACTCGCCCTTCTAGCCAGTTTTCAATCCATGTACTCACCCTATGGTCCATGCCAACAGACCTTATTTTGTACAGTAAACTTTTTTGGGGAACTGTGTCAAATGCTTTTGCAAAATCCAGATACACCACGTCTACAGGCCTTCCTTTATCTAGATGGCAACTCACCTCCTCATAGAAGGTTAATAGATTGGTTTGGCAAGAACGATTCTTCATGAATCCATGCTGATTACTGCTAATGATATCGTTCGTATTACTAAAATCCTGTATATAGTCCCTTATCATCCCCTCCAAGAGTTTACATACTATCGATGTTAGGCTAACTGGTCTGTAATTCCCAGGGATGTATTTCGGGCCCTTTTTAAATATAGGAGCTACATTGGCTTTTCTCCAATCAGCTGGTACCATTCCAGTCATCTAATGTGGCATCAAGCCACATGTTATAAAAAAGCAGTACAGCGCATACAATTAAAATCTACTATAAAACAATAAGGAACAGTCCATTTTCTAATGTTTAAGACAAAGGTTTCCGGCAAATATTCCAGTGACACGAGTGACATCCAAAAAAGATGAGTGACTGTAGTGAAAAGACCTCCACCATCGGTAACACTAGCCGCTCACCTCAGCAGATGGACCCCTAAGTGTATCAGTCAGGTCTAAAACAGCAGTTCCCTCAAGGGGATAATAGCAGAAACAAATGCACTGGTGACTGGTCGAACACCGATATCTTGTAAACTTGCAGTAATCACATATAATAAAAATAAAAGAGATCTAGTGCTCTCTGCATACTACATTAAAAATGTATTGAAAATCAATAAGAACACTTACAAACAGCGCACTGTGCCCCAGTGCGAAGGATGAATCTCAAAATGGATGATCCACAGAGATCAGCGAGCAAGACGCGGGTGACGTCACGATCAATGTCACGTGGTGGTATTCCGTACGCATTACGTCCCTAAAGGGGGCAGGACTTCTTCAGCGGCGACGGCATGACGTGAAACACCGGCTTAATATGCATACCAGCTGATCGGAGCAACCAATGGGTCTAGGTGTATGCCAATCACCATAACAACCCAGGAAATAAAATAGCGTTCGCAGTAACCATTGAAACGGTATGTGAGAGATGCCCCTAATCTAATGGTATAACTGAAACAACTTCGCCACAAAATTAAGTAGTGAATAACTACAACTTTGTTGGCTAATGTAAAAGTTTACTAAATAAACAATGTTAAAAAATAAACAATGTTAAAAATGTGTGTGATAGTCAACCCGCGTTCGAGCTCGATCTCTAGAACATCCATAACAGCAAGAAATAGCAGAAGTACTGGGTGAAACATAATAATAGCTGTGAAAAAAAAAAAAACTTCTAGCTGTCAGAAATAAAACAATTGACGTTAAATTCGACGCTCAAGCCTCCCGGTATGAGAACCTTGGTCTCGTGAATCCAATGGGATTCCCTGCGACTAAGTTGACGTAGGAAGTTGCCCCGCAGGGAATCCCATTGGATTCACGAGACCAAGGTTCTCATACGGGGAGGCTTGAACGTCGAATTTGACGTCAATTGTTTTATTTCTGACCACTAGAAGTTTTGTTTTTATCCACAGCTATTATTATGTTTCACCCAGTATTTCTGTTATGTCTTGCTGTTATGGATGTTCCACGAGATCGAGCTCGAACGCGGGTTGACTATCACACACATTTTTAACATTGTTTATTTAGTAAACTTTTACATTAGCCAACAAAGTTGTAGTTATTCACTACTTAATTTTGTGGCGAAGTTGTTTCAGTTATACCATTAGATTAGGGGCATCTCTCACATACTGTTTTAATGGTTACTGCGAACGCTTTTTTATTTCCTGGGTTGTTATGGTGATTGGCATACACCTAGACCCATTGGTTCGCTCGATCAGCTGGTATGCATATTAAGCGGGTGTTTCACGTCATGCCGTCGCCGCTGAAGAAGTCCCGCCCCCTTTAGGGACGTAACGCGTACGGAATACCACCACGTGACATTGATCGTGACGTCACCCGCGTCTTGCTCGCTGATCTCCCTGGATCATCATCCTTCGCACTAGGGCACAGTGCGCTGTTTGTAAGTGTTCTTATTGATTTTCAATACATTTTTAATGTAGTATGCAGAGAGCACTAGATCTCTTTTATTTTTATTATATGTGATTACTGCAAGTTTACAAGATATGGGTGTTCGACCAGACACCAGTGCATCTGTTCCTGCTATTTTCCCCTTGAGGGAACTGCTGTTTTAGACCTGACTGATACACTCAGGGGTCCATCTACTGAGGTGAGTGGCTTGTGTTACCGATGGTGGAGGTCTTTTCACTACAGTCACTCATCTTTTTTGGATGTCACTCGTGTCACTGGAATATTTGCCGGAAACCTTTGGCTTGAACATTAGAAAATGGACTGTTCCTTATTGTTTTATAGTAGATTTTAATTGTATGCGTTGTACTGCTTTTTTCTAACATATTTTTAGGGATTTGATAAATTTGACCCTCAGTACCATAGCTGCTTATTGTTAGTTCTATATGGTTTGCGCTGGTTGATTTCAATATATTGCATTCAAAACCACATTATCAAACAAAATAGCAATGCTAAACTTAAACCACTCAACGGAACAAACACTCAACTCCTTAAATAAGGCATTACTACAAACAGCGGACTCAGTGGCTCCAAAACATAGAACACACAACCGCAAAATAAACTCTGGATGGTTTAATGGCACTCTTACTTTACTAAAGCAGGAACGTAGAAGAGCTGAAAGAGCCTGGAGAAGAAACTCCACAAAGGAAAACCACACAAACTACAAAACACTCACGGATAAATATCACAAAGCAATCTTCAAAGCAAAAAAGGAACACTTCTCAAACACCATCTCAACAGCCCTAAACCGCCCTCAGGAACTCTTCAAAATAGTCACTAAGACTATGAACCCTACCTGCCTAGAGCCCCCAGGAAACGAAACCCAAGAATTCTGCAATGAGTTATCAGATTTTTTTATCGACAAAATCGACAACATCCGGAAAACAATTCAACAGAAAAAAACAACCAACCTCATCCAACTAAAGCAAAAAGAAAAAATTGATACGATCATCACACAAGCACCGAATTTTTCGCTGATCCCAATCACCACTGACACCACCAAAAACATCATCAGAAGCCTCAGAGACAGCACATCACCAAACGACATCATTCCCACAAAACTCCTGAAAGAATGTTCCGACATCTTGGCTCCTACTATAATACACCTCATAAACCAGTCATTCAAAGAAAGGACTGTCACAACTGCCCTCAAACATGGCATCGTCAAACCCCTCTTAAAGAAACCCAACCTCGACCCTAAGGACCCTAACCAGCGCAGACCGATAACAAGCCTCAACACCATCTCCAAGATTATGGAGAAAGCAGTAGTACAACAGCTACAACACCACCTGGACACACACAATCTCCTGGATCCTCTGCAATCAGGCTTCCACCCAGGCCATGGAACAGAAATGGCACTCCTCAAAATAGGGGACGACGCCCTCAAAGCAGCTGATGATGGAGAATCATGTCTCCTGGTCCTGTTGGACCTCAGTGCAGCGTTCGATACAGTGGACCACAATACTCTACTCATCCTCCTCACAGAAGTAGCAGGAGTCACAGGTTCAGATCTACAATGGTTCGCATCCTTCTTAAGGAATCGCTCTCAGACAGTGAAACTAGGAGAATTCTACTCTGAAACCCGCGCAATCTCTTGTGGAGTCCCTCAAGGTTCACCCTTGTCACCAGTGCTCTTCAACATCTACATCCGCCCACTCCTCAAAATCATCAGAAAATCGGACCTCTGCTTCCACTCATACGCTGATGATACCCAACTCTACCTCCGCATCACCAGAGAAAAAGACCACCTTCAGCAACTAGAAAAATGCCTCACTCTGATAGACGACTGGATGACTACTAGCTCTCTCAAACTCAACGGATCAAAAACAGAGCTTCTTCTCCTACACGGAAACCAAAATTCCAAAACTAAGACCCCATGGACACCTCCCACCATCTTTGGACAGACCATCTCTCCAAGCACCAAAGCCAAGAGTCTCGGAGTCATTTTTGACTCAGAAATATCAATGGATGCACAAATAGGATCAGTAGTCAGCGGATCTCACCATCTCCTCTGCCTGCTACGTAGACTCATCCCATTCGTGCCAGAAGAGGACAAAGCAGCAGTAGTTGGAACAATCATCAAATCCAGACTCGACTACGCAAACTCCCTCTACATAGGACTACCCCAATATCAGCTTGCGTGCTTACAACTCATCCAAAACACGGCGGCAAGACTGTTAACAGGAAAAAAACCCTGGGAATCCATCTCCCCTTCCCTGAGGAGCCTACATTGGCTAACCATAAAGAATCGAATCACTTTCAAGACCCTCTGCCTCACCCACAAATGTATACATGGAAACGCTCCTCAATACCTATGCGAGAAAATAAAACGCTACACACCCAATCGCAGTCTTCGATCTTCTAACCATAACCTCCTCCTTATTCAAAAAACCCGCTACAAAACAAAGGGAGAACGAAGATTCGCAGTCCAAGGACCACGGCTATGGAACGCTCTAACTACTCACATTCGCATGAAAGAAAACCATAAGGCCTTCAGAAAGAAACTCAAGACCTACTTCTTCTTAGAAGCTTGACAACACAGGACGGATCCAGCGCCTTGAGGCGATTCAGTTCGCAACTGCAGCGCTATACAAATCATTCATTCATTCATTCACATGACTAGTGGCTTGACGCACTGTTGTTTGTCGCAATGTTTGACCTTCTCAAACATTGATTACAGTGCAAAAGACAAAGTTTTCCTAGCAAACGGGAAAAGTATCACTGCCGAAGGTAAATGCCAGGGCTTCCTAAACTGCATTACACCACAAGGCAAGCAGAGTATCCTTGCAAAGAAAGTGCTGTATGTTCCAGAACTAGAAGGCAGCCTTCTATCAGTGAAAAGTCTTGCAAATAATGGTCTAATGCCGCGTACACACGATCAGAATTTCAGCCCGCAAAAGACAGATGAGAGTTTTTCATCAGAAAATGCGACCGTGTGTATGCTCCATCGGACTTTTGCTGGTCGAATTCCAGCCAGCAAAAGATTGAGAGCATGCTCTCAATTTTTCAGTCTGCAAAAGTTCCTATACAAAAATACGATCGTTTGTGGCAATTCCGATGCGCAAAATTCCTACGCATGCTCGGGAACAATTTGACACATGCTCAGAAGCATTGAACTTCATTTTCTCGGCTCGTCGTAGTGTTGTACGTCACCGCGTTCTTGACGGTCGTAAGTTCAGCAAACTTTTGCGTGACCGTGTGTATGCAAGGCAAACTTGAGCGTAATCCCGTCGGAAAAGTCGTAATTTCTTTTTCCGATGAGACGTTCGATCGTGTGTATGGGGCATCACAGTTAAAGTTCCAAGGTGATGAATGCACAATTCACAATAATAAGCAATTCCTCGCAAAAGGAAAACTGTATGATCATCTTTACAGGCTCATCACCACAGACCAGCAAGCCAATATAGTCTAATGACATACACAGCAAATGGATTCACTTATGGCACAGGTGGATGGGGCACAGAAGTCCAGAAGCTATACAGGACATTATAAAAAGAGGTTTATCAGACGATTTAACAATAGCGCCTTGCAAAGTGCTCATGAAATGCAAGCGCTGTATTGAAGCAAAAGCCATACGAATCTCAAAGAAAAACTAACCACCCCCTGCAGCTCATACAGAGTGACGTATGTGGTCCAATGAAAACTCCCACGTTAGGCAGGAACAGATATCTACTGACCAGGTACATAACTACCTCTCTGATGAAACACGAGAATGAAACCAAGAAACTTCAATAGTTCGTTGCCATGTCTAGCAACAAATTCCAATGCAAACCAGGAATAATTCACACCAACAATGGTGGAGAATACATAAGCAAAGAAGTGGCCTCATATCTGAAGAGACAATGAATAGTAAACCAGACAACCACACCATACACTCCTGAAAAAACTGGTGTAACATAAGGAAAAAATAAAAATCACACTCTTATAGAAATGGCCAGGTGCATGTTGTCGAATGCCAACCTACCTCACAAGTACTGGGGAGAAGCAGTCATGACTAGACATGTGCATTTGTTTTCATCCGAATGCATTTTCGTCTGAAATTCGGGGATTTTCACGTTCGTTTTAACAAACGATAAAGAACGTGCAGAATCCGAAATTTGAAAGATCTGACATAAAAATGCTTTATTTTTGTTTCATTGCGGCAACAGTTCGATAATAGAAGATATGACATGACAGTGACAATAGCGATCTGTGTCTATCGAACCTGCGGTTGAATGTGCCTAACCTAACCCTATTAGTCCAAGATTATTCGACATAGAGAGAAAAGATTTGACATTATAGAAACATGAAGATTCGACAAAGCAGCTAAAAACATACGAGCGGACATTTATGGTCAAATGCTCCGCCCATAGGCTATAGAAGAATTCTAATGTTGGTTGACTAGTAATAATAATTAATTAATAAATATAATTATTACTAGTCATACAACATTAGAATTCTACTAAGAAAAAAAGGGATAGTGGCTAGTATGTCCTTAATAGATAAGGCACCTCATCCCAAAGATTGAGTACAATAAGGAGCAAAGGGAAGGGGATTATTGTGGTGCCATGAACCACTCAATACAATATATATAGGATAGAAAAAACTAATTTTATTACAATAAGTTAAAAGCCAATAGTGCAGTATATTGAATCACATATAACAAGGGAGCATTTTACAATGTTCTGTTGACCAAAAAGATGATGGTAAATTATAATAGCAGGTCAATTCTTCCCTACTAGTTTCGCCAAGGCATTGGCTTTATCAGGGGAATAGAATATAACAGAAAACAATTGTTGCTCTAAGAGGAAAAAGAACAAAAACATGATTTTTTTAGGAAAAACAAAAACAGTAACAAAAATAACAACATGATGCGCATCACTGAATGATTGCATGGTACCAGGTGTCCGATCCCCTCCTCCAGTAAACCAAGCCCCTCCAGGAATACTACCATATGATGGGAATATATCCCAAACACCCCCAATAAGTCACCCGAACATACCCTGAGAGCCCAACGGGGCAAGGTAGATGCGATCCAATGTCACAGGACAGCAACCCCACACTGCCAATTTATGGCTGCAGAGGGCTAAAAAGAGGCCTCATAAAAGCTATAAAGGGAGAAATAAGTAAAAAACATACGGCTATAGAAAGCTCAATTATTTTGCAAAGAAAGGGCTAGATAGCCTCAATACATACCAAAAACATAAAGATAGCATCATAGAAAGGGGTGCTGTTGATACCAGAATCATGTGGTCAATCCAGAAGGGACGAATATGCTGAGTGGTTGACAAGATATTAACTAAATAAAAGTAAAAATTTGTTGTCTAATAAAAAAAATAAATAAATAAATAAAATTGAAAGCAAACTTATAAAGAACCTCACTGTATGCTGGTTAAAAGCTTACCCTGGAATCAGTGTGATACAGTGCAGGGCTTCAACAAGCTTAAACAGGTGGTAAACATCAGCAGGGAGCAGTAATTGAAAGCAGGGCCATATATGAATAGCCGAAGATATCCAAACAAACAGCATACACAAACCTGGTCAATGAAAAAAATGTATGCCAGAGTAAGTGCTATAGCCTTCAGACACCTATCAACAATAAGACGATAGGGTCAGACAAAACAAAAAAAAGGTTGCCAGGAGGGATATTAATTCTGATAGAAAAGTCCAATGTGACAGCACCCCAGTAAGCCAGTAAACGAAAGCTTACAGCGTCTACCTTTAAAGCCCCCAACGCGATTGGCGTAGGAAATGGCCAATCGGGAGCGGACAGAAATCGACCTTCGCGCCGTGCGGCGTAGACAGCCATGGGCGTGACCAAGCCATGGGCTTGCCGATGGGGCGGGAGCGTGATGCCACCAGCACCCAATGAGAGGGAGTAAAAAGAGGCTGATTTTCAGCGTAGAAGACATAGGGCGAAGAAAGGCCAGAGGGCAAGCTAACTGAGAGTCATAGACATATCAGACTCATAGACAGTCAGCCCTAGGGTGTCCATACAGCCAAGGGCTGTGAATTGGTATGCGCTCCCGGGACGGAACAACAGCCAACCATGCACAGAAAGAGAACCAGAGAAGAGGGGGAAGAATAGAGAGGTGAAATGGAAGCAGTGGGGGAGGGATTGGGGAGCGGAACGGACAGGGAAATGTCATGTAGTGCTCCATGTACATGACAGTTCCTCCATACAGCCAATCATATATATATATATATATATATATATATATATATATTAATATGTTAAAGCATCATAGTAAAATCTATAAAGAAATATATAAATGGGTAATTAAAACACAATAGCCAAAACAGTTGTAGCATGTATATAATTATCAACAGAGCAAAATAAACAACTAATGTAAATGAAAAATAATAATGAGTACAGAAAAGATGAATGATAATAAATAATTTTTAAACAGCGGATAAACAACCAGAACTTTTTCTATGTTGATCCCAAGATGGTAGAGGGATCGGAAGAGCAGTGAAATATCAAAAGCAGAATAGGGAGAAAGCATGATGGAAAATAGGAAGGACCAAACGCAAACATCCTAATCAAACCAATTGGAGACACACCTGGACCATCATTATGGAGTCCACCGAAAATTACATTAGATCAAAACTATAAATAAAATTGACAAAACAAATATAAATTATAGAAAAGATTAAAAACTAATGTATTCATTCAGACCTGGATATTTGATAGCATCCAGACTGGGTATCCATTTGGTCTCCAACTGTAATAAGGTAATGTCAATACCACCGCCTCGAGCATGTAAAGGTACATGCTCCAATGCAGCAAAGAGAACAACATTAGGATCATAATCATTTTGACTGGCAATATGTCTATTGAGGGCAGTGGTCATTAGTCGTTTGTATAATGGCATGATGTGATCCTTGATGCGCTTGAAAAACAAGCGATTCGTCTTACCGACGTAAAAACATCCGCATGCGCAGGTGGCTAGATAGACCACTCCGATTGTTTTACATGTGACTCTATATTTGACAGTGTGGATCTGGCCATTAGGGAGAATAATGTCTCCAGAATTAATAATGAAAGCGCAAATGTCGCAGCATCCACATGGGAAGGTACCAGTGGTTATAGAGTTAACTGGATTTCTGCGCATGTGATGGCTGGTACCCAGACAGTCCCTCATAGAGGGAGCCCTTCGGTAAGCAATCTCAGGATAGGATTTTATATATTTCTTGGTATTATCTGCAGTCAACAAGGGCCAGATATTCTTAAAAATAGCTCTCATCTGAGTATGTTGTTTTGAGAACTGGGTAATGATACGGACCTGTAATATCGTAAAAAATACTGCGCTATCCCATAAGTGGAAATGATCCCCACACGTGTGTGTGATGAAAAGACAAATATCTCAAACCAAAAATTGAAATGTAAAATGCTGCTGCAACCTTAGATGTGAAACAACCTCCACCTTACTAGCTATACAATTTAAAGGCTGCGCTGCTAGTGCAAATACATGATCATATTAACTGAAAATACCATAATTATGAATGAACACAAGTGAATTGTTTCATAACAAAAAAAAAAAAAAAAAAATGCACATAAATCTCATGCAAAAAAAAAAAGAATCGCATGCAAAAAAAATGAGTGGAACATTTAGTAAACAAAAACGATTAAATAGACTCCATTTAGTCATAGATTGAAATGAACTGTAGGTCTTGTGGGTGTAGAAAATGGTTGGATAGAGGGAGAAAGACACCCTTCCTTCAAGTGATATAAAGATTATCTCCGTAGGGAGCGTGATGTTAAAATAGAGAGAAGATCCTCCACCTCAAGTAAGGTAAGCCCCTTACCAGATCCAAAGATCTCCTGTCACAGAGATCATGCACACATGTGGCTGTGTCCCCCAGCCACTGGGTCTTTGTCAGTGCGCAGATCGGAAGCCACCTCTCCAGGAAATCAATCCAAACGTGATTTATCCGCTCACAGACCATGGATAAATAGGAAAGAAATGCTCCATAGCGTAATACAGTTAAAATCCACTTTAATTTATAAAAGAAAAGCACTTACAATTTGTGCAGTAAAGATCGCTTATAAAAACATGTAGCGCCGGCCGGCTTCAGCTGCTGCCCGTTTCTTCCGGGTTCAGCGTGGTATGGTGGTGACGTCAGCACGCCGCTCCTCCCTACGCCGTTTCGACAAATCTGTCGTCTTCCTGGGGTTCCCATACCACGCTGAACCCGGAAGAAACGGGCAGCAGCTGAAGCCGGCCGGCGCTACATGTTTTTATAAGCGATCTTTACTGCACAAATTGTAAGTGCTTTTCTTTTATAAATTAAAGTGGATTTTAACTGTATTACGCTATGGAGCATTTCTTTCCTATTTATCCATGGTCTGTGAGCGGATAAATCACGTTTGGATTGATTTCCTGGAGAGGTGGCTTCCGATCTGCGCACTGACAAAGACCCAGTGGCTGGGGGACACAGCCACATGTGTGCATGATCTCTGTGACAGGAGATCTTTGGATCTGGTAAGGGGCTTACCTTACTTGAGGTGGAGGATCTTCTCTCTATTTTAACATCACGCTCCCTACGGAGATAATCTTTATATCACTTGAAGGAAGGGTGTCTTTCTCCCTCTATCCAACCATTTTCTACACCCACAAGACCTACAGTTCATTTCAATCTATGACTAAATGGAGTCTATTTAATCGTTTTTGTTTACTGAATGTTCCACTCATTTTTTTTGCATGCGATTCTTTTTTTTTTTTGCATGCGATTTATGTGCATTTTTTTTTTTTTTTTTGTTATGAAACAATTCACTTGTGTTCATTCATAATTATGGTATTTTCAGTTAATATGATCATGTATTTGCACTAGCAGCGCAGCCTTTAAATTGTATAATGATACGGACCGATTGATCAGATCTAGAAGGTTTTTTAGAATGAAAGAGATCTCGTTTGTTAAGTTTAACTACTCTATTGAATGCCCTTTTGAGTAAAGATCGACTGTATCCTCTTTGGTAAAGTGTCATATAAATCTTTGGCTGCAAGATGAAAGTCTGCATCTAAATTGCAGTTTCTCCTAAGTCGTAGAAACTGACTATAAGGGATACTGTCCAATAGAGGTTGTGGGTGTGCACTGGTGGTATCGTATTGCTTGCAGAAGGCTTACAATACAGAGATAAATGTAAGATCCCGTCATTATCAACATTGATTTGTAAATCCAAAAAATTAATCTTGGACTGACTACATTCCATAAAAGTGAGGTTATAAGCATTGATGGCCAGTAGGTCCATCAGTCGTGAGAGTTCATCCAAGGTACCTGACCAAAAAATAAGAATATCATCAATATACCTGTGCCAGGTGATGACATGCTGGAGTAGTTCTGATAAAGAGTCATTGGCAAAGAGGTCCCTCTCCCAACCCCCCAGGTACAGGTTGGCATAGGAGGGGGCACATTTGGTCCCCATAGCCATCCCCTGCACCTGGAGGAAGTGGGAGGAACCAAACATAAATACATTTCTGGTTAGGATGAACTCTAATAACTGAAGAACAAACTGGCTGTATAAACTGGACGATGGTCCACGTTCATTTAGTTGAGTGTGAATAACCTCTATACCCTTGGCATGTGGGATGGAATTGTAAAGACTTTCCACGTCTAAAGCTACTAACCAAGTGTTGGGGGGAATTTGTTTGCCATCTATGTTTCAAAGCAAATCAATAGTGTCTTGGACATAAGAAAAAAGAGAAGTCACATGCGGGTTTAGACCTGGTACGGTGTTATTTTTGTTACTGTTTTTATTTTTCTTAAAAACATGTTTTTGTTCTTTTTCTTCTTAGAGCAACAATTGTTTTCTGTTATATTCTATTCCCCTGATGAAGCCAATGCCTTGGTGAAACTAGTAGGGAAGAATTGACCTGTTATAATTTACCATCATCCTTTTGGTCAACAGAACATTGTAAAATGCTCCCTTGTTTTATGTGATTCAATATACTGCATTACTGGCTTTTAACTTATTGTAATAAAATTATTTTTTTCTATCCTATATATATTGTATTGAGTTGTTCATGGCACCACAATAATCCCCTTCCCTTTTCTTCTTATTAGAACTCTACTATAGCTTGTGGGTGGAGCATTTGACCGGAAATGTACGATTGGGGCGTCATACAGTTTAGCTGCTTCGTCGAATCTTCTTAGAACTTTCGACAGACACCATAAGCCTTCAATGACAGATTCAACCTTAATTAATTCTGTTTTTGGACGAATGCATTTTTTAATGAAACAAAATAAATAAAAAACGAATTTCGGAAGTAACTAAATAATTTTATTTTTCGGACGAAAACAAAATTCCGAAACGAAATATTTCAGTGTGCACATGTCTAGTCATGACTGCAACCTACCTACAGAACACACTACCCTCAAGAGCCATTAAAAGTACTCCATTTAAAATGTGGCATGAATCAAAGCCTAGCATAGGGCACATCAGAGTGTTTGGATGTAAAGCATATGCCTATATTCCAAGGGAAAAGCGATCCAAGATGGAGAACAGAGCCACAGAGGGCATTCTTGTAGGCTACAGTGAGCAAACCAAGGGTTACAGAATTCTACACCCAAAGGCTGACAAAGTGTCAATAAGCGGTAGTGTTTATTTTGATAAGAGCCCATCACCAGAAACACTGATGCCAGAAAGCTGTGAAGTGAATATGCCAAGCAAACCAGCCGAAAAGGTCAAACCAGAAGGGCCAAGTATGGATGGGGGGGCCCATGCTGTGTTTTTTTTTCAGAATTTTTAATTGCCGACAATTCTTCTGTTTACATTCAGCTACCAGTGGGGAAACCAGCTGATGAGTCATCGGTTGTTAGGGACACAGCAGCCGCCTTTCCAGGCTGTTCCCTAACA
Source organism: Lithobates clamitans (assembly GCA_037952925.1). Classification (NCBI taxonomy): domain Eukaryota; kingdom Metazoa; phylum Chordata; class Amphibia; order Anura; family Ranidae; genus Lithobates; species Lithobates clamitans. Next base: position 3,658,185 of record JBBGZY010000354.1, on the reverse strand, counting down.
ACCAGCTATTCCTCACACAGGATTCAGATTGGTCAATCCTATTTTGGTTGATCCTAATTCAAAATTGTTCTGAAAATTTGAAATTTGAAAGAAAATGAATAAGAAACTAAGCGAATTCCAAAATGAATTAACAGAACGAAATTAGTGACATAACGAATTTACCCAAAACAAAATAAAATACATTTTTAATTTCTGCACATGTCTGGAGGAGACCCCATGCAATTTTTTTTTTTGTTTTGTTTGGAATGAAGTCCCCCTTAAGATCCATACCAGACCTGAAGGGCCTGAGTGGACTGTGGACTAGCAATCAAGGAAAAACACTATTGCTGGCTTAGACTAGTCTGGCAACATTTGCAATGGTGTGGTAGTAATTAGGAACACAGTTGCTGGCTGCACTGCTGTGCTGTGCACTGCTGTGATGACCATTGTATTGGTACAACAGCAATCAGAAACACTGATCGATCAGGAACGATCTTGCTGGTGTACACTGGTTTGGGGACATGGGGACTGCTGTAGCATCAAACTCTCTAATGGGTCTGCAGGGTACACATCTTCACCCCTTAATAAGACACAGCAAACATCTTTTTTGGAAGAAATAATGGCTGTGGCACCTTTATTGGTTTTATTCTTAAAACAATTAAACACCAGAACTTGATTTTGATCAAACATTTACAATACATTATTAACAAAACTGCTCAGTCATCAGACTTGAACATAACTTTGAAAAAAAAACAAAGTCCCCCCTTGATCCAAAAGGTGACAGACCACACAAGGTGGCAACAACAAGGAAGGAGGGTGGGGAGTTTAAAGTCCAGTGTCCAGCCAATTGCAAAGCATCCAGCAGAACACCTGTCTTATTTACTGATCCACATAGGGTGCAGAACTTTTTGGAACATCACATGCTGTCAATTAGATTTTACCTGGACAGGTAAGCTCCAAAAGAGTCAGTACACCAAAATCATGCATTATACCTGAGGTACAAAAGTGTTCTTATCGCAAATAATTTGTGCCCTTTTTGACCATGGGCCCACTGCTGCACATCTTAACCCTTTAATACCTAAATAAGACACAGCAAACATCTTTTTGGAAGAAATAATGGTCTCTGCACCTTTATTGGTTTTATTCTTAAACAATTAAACACAAGAACCAGAAAATATTGTTTGCGGAAAATACATTTTTAGGATGACCAATATTATTTCCGCCAACATGAACAATAAAAACAGAAGGATAAGGCCACAAATTATACAACATTGAAAGTTAAAAATAAAAGGTTACACCACCTCAGACTTCTAATACCATTCCAAAATATCTGTACATAAATGGTAAAGAGATTTGCAGAGTAGCGCCTTTGTAGTGCTTGTTTGTGAGCCCATAAGACATATTCGTATACAGTATCTCACAAAAGTGAGCACACCCCTCACATTTTTACCATGTTGGAATACTGCCCTGCAGTCAGGGCCGGCCCTACCATGGGACCCGATGGTACCATTGGTCCCGAGCAGCAATTTCAGGGGGGCCGGCCAAATTGCCGTCTGCCAGCCAGCCCGCTCTGCTGCTTATCCCACTGTGAGGAGCCGAGGTGACAGGAGCAGGCCAGTCGGCAGGTGAGCGGGCTTGCTGGCCAATCAGCGGGTCCGCTGGCAGGGCAGCAGAGAGATGACATCTCTCACTGCCCACCCTGCATCACTGCAGTTCTGCCCTCACCGTGCAGCTGCGGGCAGCAGAGAGATTACATCATTTCTCTGCTGCCTGCCTTCCCTCTGGGACACAGAAAGTGGCAATCCGCTATGTGTGGCAGGTGAAGTGGCAAGTTACAATCCGCAATGAGTGGCAGGTGACGCGGCAAGTGACAATCCGCTACGTGTAATAGGTGATGTCAGGGCTAGTGACAATCCGCAACGTGTGGCAGGTGATGTTGTGGCAAGTGACAATTCACTACGTGTGGCAGGTGACATCATGGCAAGTGACAATCCGCAACGTGTGGCAGGTGATGTCGTGGCAAGTAGCAATCTGCAATGTGTGGCAGGTGATGTCGTGGCAAGTGATAATCTGCAACATGTGGCAGGTGACGTTGTGGCAAGTGACAATCCGCAACATGTGGAAAGTGACAATCCACATCTGAAGGCAGGTGACATTGGTAAGTGACACGGTCAGGGCTCCCACTGATTCTGCATTATGGTGAGTTGAACTATTTTATTTTATAAAACCATGTAATAATAGAAATAATGCACTTCAATCATTCTTTGTATGGTCTGAGCACCGACAGGCTGACCCCCCCCACCCCTTCAACCTCTGCAGCAATGCATACATCTATTTCCCAAAGACAACCTCTGGATATGACTCTGAACACGTGCAAGCAACTTCTTTGGTCGACCATGGCGAGGCCTTTTCTGAGTGGAACCTGTCCTGTTAAACTGCTGTATGGTCTTGGCCACCGTGCTGCAGCTCAGTTTCAGGGTCTTGGCAATCTTCTTATAGCCTAGGCCATCTTTATGTAGAGCAAAAGTTATTTTCAGATCCTCAGAGAGTTCATTGCCATGAGGTGCCATGTTGATCTTCCAGTGACCAGTATGAGAGAGAGAGAGAGAGAGAGAGAGATAACACCAAATTTAACACACCTGCAATCTTACATTGGTGTCAGTAATAGTGTCTAATGAGTCACATGACACTGGGGAGGAAAAATGTCTAATTGGGCCCAAATTGGACATTTTCACTTAGGGGGTGTACTCACTTTTGTTGCCAGCAGTTTAGACATTAATGGCCGTGTGAGTTATTTTGAGGGGACAGCAAATTTACACTGTTATACAAGCTGTACACTCACTACTAGGGATGAGCTTCGAGTTCAAGTCGAACTCATGTTCGACTCGAACATCGGCTGTTCGCCAGTTCGCCGAACAGTGAACAATTTGGGGTGTTCGCGGCAAATTCGAAAGCCGCGGAACGCCCTTTAAAAGTCTATGGGAGAAATCAAAAGTGCTCATTTTAAAGGCTTATATGCATGGTATCCATGCATGGTCCTGCCCCAGGGGACATGGATCAATGCAAAAAAAAGTTTTAAAAACGGCCGTTTTTTCGGGAGCAGTGATTTTAACAATGCTTAAAGTGAAACAATAAAAGTGTAATATTTCTTTAAATTTCGTACCTGGGGGGTGTCTATAGTATGCCTGTAAAGGGGCGCATGTTTCCCGTGTTTAGAACAGTCTGACAGCAAAATGACATTTCAAAGGAAAAAAAGTCATTTAAAACTACTCGCGGCTATTAATGAATTGCCGTTCCGACAATACACATAAAAGTTCATTGATAAAAACGGCATGGGAATTCCCCACAGGGGAACCCCGAACCAAAATTTAAAAAAAAAAATGACGTGGGGGGGTCCCCCCAAATTCCATACCAGGCCCTTCAGGTCTGGTATGGATTTTAAGGGGAACCCTGCGCCAAAATTTAAAAAAAATGGCGTGGGGTTCCCCCAAAAATCCATACCAGACCCTTATCCTAGCACGCAACCTGGCAGGCCGCAGGAAAAGAGGGGGAACGAGAGAGCGGCCCCTCCTGAACCGTACCAGGCCACATGCCCTCAACATTGGGAGGGTGCTTTGGGGTAGCCCCCCAAAACACCTTTTCCCCATGTTGATGGGGACAAGGGCCTCAGCCCCACAACCCTTGCCTGGTGGTTGTGGGGGTCTGCGGGCGGGGGGCTTATCGGAATCTGGAAGCCCCCTTTAACAAGGGGACCCCCAGATCCCGGCCCTCCCCCCTGTGTGAAATGGTAAGGGGGTACTCCCCTACCATTTCACAAAAAATGTCAAAAATGTTAAAAATTACAAGAGACAGTTTTTGACAATTCCTTTATTTAAATGCTTCTTCTTTGTTCTATCTTCTATCTTCTTTCTTCTTTCTTCTATCTTCTATCTTCCTTCGGTTTCTTCCTCCATCTTCTTCTTCTTCTGGTTCTTCTGGTTCTTCCTCCGGTGTTCTCATCCGGCATCTTCCTCCATGACGTCTTCTTCCCTTCTTCTCCTTGGGCCGCTCCGCATCCATGATGGCATGGAGGGAGGCTCCCGCTGTGTGACGCTTCTCCTTTTCTGACGGTAGAAGAAGATGGAGGAAGAAACTGAAGGAAGATAGAAGATAGAAGAAAGAAGAAAGGAGATAGAAGAAGCTTTTAAATAAAGGTATTGTCAAAAACTGTCTCTTGTCATTTTTTAACATTTTTGACACTTTTTTTGTGAAATAGTAGGGGTACTTTTGTACCCCCTTACCATTTCACACAGGGGGGAGGGCTGGGATCTGGGGGTCCCCTTGTTAAAGGGGGCTTCCAGATTCCGATAAGCCCCCTGCCCGCAGACCACCACAACCACCGGGCAGGGGTTGTGGGGATGAGGCCCTTGTCCCCATCAACATGGGGACAAGGTGTTTTGGGGGGCTACCCCAAAGCACCCTCCCAATGTTGAGGGCATGTGGCCTGGTACAGTTCAGGAGGGGGGCCGCTCTCTCGACCCCCCTCTTTTCCTGCGGCCTGCCAGGTTGCAGGCTCAGATAAGGGTCTGGTATGGATTTTTGGGGGGACCCCACGCCATTTTTTTTTTAAATTTTGGTTCGGGGTTCCCCTGTGGGGAATTCCCATGCCGTTTTTATCAATGAACTTTTATGTGTATTGTCGGACCGGCAATTCATTAATAGCCGCGAGTAGTTTTAAATGACTTTTTTTCCTTTGAAATGTCATTTTGCTGTCAGACAGTTCTAAACACGGGAAACATGCGCCCCTTTACAGGCATACTATAGACACCCCCCAGGTACGAAATTTAAAGGGATATTACACTTTTATTGTTTCACTTTAAGCATTAATAAAATCACTGCTCCCGAAAAAACGGCCGTTTTTAAAACTTTTTTTTGCATTGATCCATGTCCCCTGGGGCAGGACCTGGGTCCCCAAACACTTTTTATGACAACAACTTGCAAATAAGCCTCTAGCACTTTTGATTATTCATGTTTGTGTCCCATAGACTTTAACGGTGTTCGTGTGTTCGAACAAATTTTTTGCCTGTTCGCAAGTTCTGGTGCGAACCGAACAGGGGGGTGTTCGGCTCATCCATACTCACTACTTTACATTGTAGTAAAGTGTCATTTCTTTAGTGCTTTCGCATGAAAAGATAAAATATTTACAAAAATGTGAGGGGTGTACTCACTTTTGTGAGATACTGTACATACAGTATATTCATGATATCCTATAATCCAGATGGATTTTTTTAACATTCAAAGGTGCTTTATTGTTGTCATTTAAAGTAAATACAGTATACCAGTTGACATAGAACATAACATTTCGTGCCAAGTAAACATATACAAGTAGATGAAAAGTAGAGGTGTTATGAACATCATATGCAGTAACTGATCAAGTGCCTAAAGCCTAAAGTGTATAGAGATTAGGGCTACTAGCAGGAACATTACCGTCCTATATAACACAGTAACTATGGTGAGCAATCGCCAAAGGCAACCTAGGTAGAGGTCCAAGGGGCCCACACTTTATTGTATTTCCACTGACAGCCCATATTTATACAAGTAATCCTTTACATAGGCAGCGCCGCATCTATCTGTGCCTCCCAAGAGGAGAGGGTCGGAGGGGAGGGCGAGATCCATTTCAGGAGAATCTCCTTTTTTGCATAGAATAAAAAGGTAAGAATTTAAAAGTTTGGAATGATGAGGGCGCTGGGCATCCTCCTGAACCCCCAGTAAGGCCAGCTCCAGTAGAACCGGAAGGGACATTGTAGCCTCAAATTTATTTCGCTGAACACCACTGTCCCATAGGTCGATATAATTGGGCATTCCCAAAACATGTGAAAAAATTTACCCACATGAGTTTTACATCTGGAGCAGATGGGATCCCTGTCCGGAAATATCCGATTAAGTTTCTGGGGTGTGTAGTATGTCCTATGTTGGAATTTCATCTGGATGAAATTGTCATTGGAAGAGATGACTAGCTTTGGGCCGTGTTCCAGGCAGTCCTCCCAATCCTCCCTGTCCAGTGAAGGTATGTCTCTATACCATATTTCCCACAATCTTTCTATCTTGGGGGAGTCAGTGCCCAGGAATGCTCCATATAGAGTAAAGAGGCGTTTACTAAGGTCTCTCGGTGACAGAAGTTCTTCAGTGTCAACAATCTCAACGTCAGCCTGGAGGAGAGGCAAATCGAGGAAACTAGGCCCTAGCAGCGTGTCGTAATTGTAGGTACTTGAACCTCATCCATTGGGGTAAGTTGTACTTAAGCATTAGGTCTGAGAGCAATATTAACACACCCTGGGGCATAACATGGCCCTGTACATATCTGGCCCATATATGTTGGGGGGGCAACATTTTGAGGAGATTGATACGACCCAATAGATTAAGGGGTAGGCTCGCCCAGGCTACACACTTTGTTCGTAGGGTGGCCAAGACAGGGAGAAGATTTTTTATGATCATTCGAAGTAATTGAATGCCTTTTCAGCATCTAAGGCAATGACTCTTGTACTCGGGTTAGCATGATTGAAAAAGAGGTTTAGAAAGAGCCATTTGATGTTTGTGAATCCTGGGCCGAAATCCACGCCTCCCTCGCAGACTCCGTGGGGTCAGTAACATAGGCAAGCTCCAACTGGCGCACCTGGTCTCCAACCTGTTCCAATAGTACCGAGGAATTTCTCTTGACCATGGCTATTTCAGCAATAAATATTCCCCTGAGGTAGGCCTTAAAGGCTTCCCAGGTTTGAATTGTATCTGTTAAGTGTTTATGGGAGTTGAAAAATAATTCTATTTGACTAGAAATTCGTTCTGGGGAGTTAAATAATTTCAGCCAGAAGGCATTGAGTTTCCATGGCGCCTTAGGTAGTGAGGTAGGGGGTTGGGCACTCAGCCATACAGCCACAGGTGAATGGTCAGATACTCCCCGAGGGAAGTATTCTATCTTAGAGATATATTCTAGCAAATTAGGAGTGCCTATACTAAGGTCTATACGGGATAGGGATCCGTGAGTTTTGGAGAAGCATGAAAACTGCTTTGTATTAGGGTTACGGATGCGCCAGAAATCTGTCCAGCCCAGTTCCGTAACTAGGCGGCTGAGTGCCGTGCCCCTCCCACCTCCAGGAGAATGGACTGGGGGGTGCCTATCCAATTTTGGGTCAAGGTAGCAGTTAAGGTCTCCCATGATTAACAGTGGGACATCAGGTTTGCCCGCCAGGTACATCAACAAAAGCTGTAGCACCTCCCGTGAGAACGGGGGTGGGATATATATAAAGGCTATAATCAGTGTTAAGGTGTACACTTTACAGTAAATGAAAACATATCTACCAGCACCATCCACTAGTGAGTCCAGTTCCTGGTATGCCAGAGCTTTGTGTATCAATATGCTCACCCCACGAGAGTAGGCGGTGTGAGTGGAGTGATAAGATTTGCCCACCCAGGCATACTGCAGGCAGCCCACATTATCCCCCAGGAGATGTGTCTCCTGGAGGGCAATAATAGCCGGATGGAATTTGCGCAAACCAGAGGAGATCATGACCCTTTTTAAGGGGTCATTCACTCCGCGCACATTCCATGATACTATGGGCGTGGATACCATTGCAAATATTCAAAGATACATTTAAAGGATATTCTTCTGGAAGTCAGAGCTGATCTGGTTATATGGTTACCCATGAGCATTAGAATGTGATTCATCAAAAAACATTTTTTCATTGAAAAATTGTCCCAATGGAAGCTAGGTGTTCTTGAAGGGTGGATAATCTCGCGCAACTGCGTGGCAAAACAGTGAAAAAAAACAAAACAAGAGTAGGAACAGACTGTGTTGAGGGCCCTGGGTCCTGCCACGCTGTGGCGCATACCCCCAGAACCGTCCCGAAACTGCGGGCTACGTGGTCTGTCCTGATTGTGAATGCCAACAGGGCAATACAGCATTAGCCATGTATCCCATGGCTTCAAACATCTTCTACTTTTTCTGCACAGTGACTTCCCCTGTGAGGGTCTGTGCTGCAAGTGGAAAAAACTGGTTGAAAAAAATATAACAATATTTCCAGTGGTAGTCACTCGCTGCGTAAGCAATTGGTAAAGTTCCTCTTCTGAATGAGAAACATGAACAGGAAAATGGACGCCCTGCTTTCTCTCGCATTTCTTCTGTCTTCTCTGGTTTAACCGGCTCCTTCTTCTCGACCCTGGTGGCGTATAGCTTGCTCATTCTGGTCTAACCAGGATGTTGCATCTTGCGCATTTTCAAAAAAGTGGTTCTGTCCGTTTGCCGTTACTCTCAACTTAGCCGGGAACATCATTGCGTAGGATAGCTGCAGCCTTTGTAGCATCTTTTTCACTTCCATAAATTTTGACCTCCTGCGTTGTACCTCGGCGGAGAAGTCCGGGTAAAAGGATACTTTAGTGCCATTGTGTTTAATGCTGCCTTTTTCCCTGGCCAGTCTCAGTATCACCTCACGGTCCTTGTAATTCAGGAGCCTGGCCAGCATTGATCTTGGGGGGTTCCCAGGGGGGAGAGGGCGTGGGGGCACTCTATGGGCCCTTTCCACTGTGTAGATGGGAGAGAAAGCTTCTTTGCCAAAGACTTCCTGCAGCCATTCCTCAATGAAAGTAGTGGGGTCACGTCCTTCCACTTTTTCAGGGAGTCCCACTATGCGCACATTGTTGCGTCGCAGACGGTTCTCGATTTCGTCAGTTTTATTAAGGGCTTGAAAGGCGTTTTGTGTGGCCATCCTGACATCTCTGTTAAGGGGGGGCAACTGGTCCTCCACGTCGCTCACCCGGCCCTCCACTGCTGTGGTTCTTTCCCTGATTTTTTGCAGATCTTGGCGCATAAGGGATACTGTTTCTTTCAGACCCCCAAATTTCTCCTTCAAATCATCAACTGAGGCAGTACATTTATGCACAGCATGCAGGATTTCACTCAAAGAAGGCTGTATACTGTCTTCTGAGGGGGAGTCAGATGGGTCAGACATGAGATCCTGCTGCAGATCTAATGGCACTGTGTCATCTAGCATGCCTGTATCTTCCCTGTTAGGCTGGGGGGAGTCAGGTATATGAGAAGTAGAATGTCCGGCCAGCTTTTGGGTATAATAAAGCATGTCCCTGGGTTGTTCCTTGCCTTTAGGGAGTTTACTGGACTTACCCCCCTGTTCGGATTTCTTTTCCAGGCCGCGCTGTGCTTTAGGAGGCTGAGACCGGCCGGCGCCATCTTGGTCAGCTTGGGACTCCCAGGCCTCGGTCTCCATTCGGTTCCCCCGGGTCATCATCAGCACTAAACGATCACCTGTCAGTACCGGGTGTCTCCAGGAGGTATCAGGAAGCTCTTTGGGGCAAAAACGGGCGATTTCGGTGGTGAGGAAAGGATATTAGGCAGGATTCTCAGCGGGAGCTCCGTGCAGCAGGTCTGCTCACATGCCTCGTCAGGCCACGCCCCCCAGCCATTTGATGTTTATGTCAGTCCCCTTACCTGGCATAAATCCAGTTTGGTCTATGTCAACCAAGTTCTCAATCACCTGGGACAGTTGATTGGACAAGATCTTCGCAAAAATCTTGGCATCCACATTTAACAAGGAAATGGGTCAATAAAATGCACAATCTTGTGGATCCTTGGTTTGGGGACTAGCACAATTATAGCCTTGTTCATAGAGTCAGGCAAAGATTCCAGGGTCACAAAGTTAGAAAGGAGTGAAGTCAACTTAGGGGCCAGAAGTTCCGTAAAGTTGGTATAGAATTCTGATGGTAGGCCATCCGCCCCAGCGTCTCCCCCCCCCCCCTCGTAGACACCCCATTGCCAACTGCATCTCCTCCATGGTGACATCCGCCTCCAACCTCTCCCTATCCTCCATGGTTAATTTGGGGATCTGTGATACGATCACGAAAGGAGGAGAGATCAGGGTCTGAAAAATCAACCCGGGAGGTATACAGCTCGCTAAAAAAATCCATAAAGCGGGTATTAATGCTATTGGGTGCTATAAGCACCCATAATGCCCATCCCCAATAAAACCAATGAGTGGAAGGACTATTTCCCTTAGCCAACTTGGCCAGCAGTTTTCCATTATTCCCCCAAATTCAAAGACCTTCTGGGCCGAGTATAAAAGACCCTTATCAGCTTGGGCTATCCTGACAGTGGACAGATTCTGCAGTGCCTGTTGCCAATCTCGGTAGTGATTGTCACCTGGGGTAGAGACATACTCTGCCTCCAGCTTAGTTGCCCTCTCCTCCAACGAGTGTGCAGTCTCCCTCTTAATGCATGATATTTTGGAAATATACTCCCCCCTAGTGTCAGGGCTGAGCCCTTCTCTGAGCTGGCCACTCAGCTGTCGGCTAATTGCCAGCTTCTATCTCTCCACAGGTACTCGGCTGTTGAGGATATACTGCTCGTCAGTCCTGCCTACTTAAGCCATCCAGCCCAGAGGATCTCTGCCTTAGTTAACATCACAGAGACGCTCTCCTGCATTCCTGTTAAAAAATACTTGTTTGGCTGACATCCCTTCAGGCTCCAGATCCTGCTTGCTGTTTTACTACACTCTTCTCCGGCTCCCTCACGTTTGGCCTGTCTGACTATCCGTTCTGGTTCCTGAACTCTGGCTGTGTTGTGACTTCTTTGTTCTATTTACTTTTATTATTAAATAAGTGTGATTTAACTGTACTTCTGTCTCAGTCTGAATTCATGGTTTGACACCTAGCCCATGACTTAAATGAGTCCCAGAGCACTGGAGGGGAGGCAAAGTCAGTGTTATAAGTCCAAAAATTAAAGATAGATGCAGTTAGAGGTTCCTGCAGGCGCTCATCATTCGCCCAAAATCTGGATAATCTACAGAGACGGGACTCAGGAGGGGTAGTTAGAGCCAGAGAAAGGCACAATGGTGTATGATCAGAAATGCCCCAGGGAAGCACACATAGACCCTGAAAATATTGCAAGGCAGGTCTACAAGCAAAAACCAAATCAATTCTGGACAAGGTCCTATATGTGGAGGAATGACAAGTATACTCTCGTAGTGTCGGGTGCATGCGTCTCCAGACATCTGTGAGGGCAAAGGTATTAGCCCATTGTAGGAGGTCAGGAGAGTCACAAGCCGAAGCGTTCAGCCTGTCCAGAGCCGCAGAGGGGACCATATTGAAATCTCCAAAAGAAAATCTAGATCTGTATTAAACTGTACCACAAGTTGCATAATCACATGTATGATCTGGGCTGAGGCCGGTGGTGGGACATATATCCCAACCAGCCAGGGGCGGACTGACCATTCTGGCACTCGGGCACTGACCGAGGGCCCCATGCCACTAGGGGGCCCCATCAGGGTTGCCAGACTCAGTAAAACCAGGGACAGATTGTAAAAATCTGTGTATTTTTACATCTGTCCCTGAAATGTCTGACACCGACATCATTTTGATGTAAAATTTTGGAGGCTATAGCTGTTCCGCCCCTCCACTACCTCCTCAGCCAATGGGAACACAGTGTACACGCCCCCTTCCCCCCGCGCGGCTTCTTTGAATACAGAGCAGGATATGCCGACATCTGGAGGAGAGGAGAGGGAGGCGGGGACACAGCCTGCAGTGTGGGATGGACTTCAGCCTGATGCAAGGTAAGCTGACTAACTTGGCTAAGTTAAATGTCGTTTTAGCAGTGCTTTCTCTGGTGAGCAGAAGGAGGAGGATGTGTGTTTCCTCTAGCAGAGCTCCTGTTACTGAGCCTGTTAGATCGTTTTTCTGTGTGTGAGAAGTGCACTTCTCCTGGGGGAAGGATGTTCTGAACTTCTCCCCCAATCTCTGCTACACCTCCCTACTGAATACCTGCCCACCAATACACAGACACATCATCCTCCTGTAATACCACTGAATGTGTCTGTGAGCTGCTGGGGCACTACAAGTCCCAGCATGTCAGGAGATGGGGGCAGCAGCAGAGTGTTAGACTGATTTCTAAATGAAATGTGCTGGTGTGTATATACTGTGTGTGTATGTATATGCCTAATGTGTATGTGTATGTAGTCTGTGTGTATACTGTGTCTGTATACTGTGCGTGTGTATACTGTGTGTGTCTGTGTGTATACTGTGTCTGTATACTGTGTGTCTGTGTGTATACTGTGCGTGTGTCTGTGTGTATACTGTGTCTGTATACTGTGTGTCTGTGTGTATACTGTGCGTGTGTCTGTGTGTATACTGTGTCTGTATACTGTGTGTCTGTGTGTATACTGTGCGTGTGTCTGTGTGTATACTGTGTCTGTATACCGTGTGTGTGTCCATGTCTGTATACTGTCTGTGTGTATACTGTGTGTGTGTCTGTGTCTGTGTGTATTCTGTGTGTGTATACCGTGTGTGTCTGTGTGTATACTGTGTGTGTTTGTATACTGTGCATGTGTCTGTGTGTATACTGTGCGTGTGTCTGTGTGTATACTGTGTCTGTATACTGTGTGTGTCTGTGTGTTTATTCTGTGTATGTGTCTGTGTGTATACTGTGTCTGTATACCGTGTGTGTGTCCATGTCTGTATACTGTGTCTGTGTGTTTGTGTCTGTATACTGCATCTGTATACTGTGTGTGTGTCTGTGTGTATACTGTGTGTGTATACTGTGTGTGTGTGTCTGTGTGTATACTGTGTCTGTATACTGTCCATGTGTCTGTGTGTATACTGTGCGTGTGTCTTTGTGTATACTGTGTCTGTATACTGTGTGTGTATACTGTGTCTGTATACCGTGTGTGTCCATGTCTGTATACTGTGTGTGTATACTGTGTCTGTATACCGTGTGTGTCCATGTCTGTATACTGTGTCTGTGTGTATACTGTGTGTGTGTCTGTATACTGCATCTGTATGCTGTGTCTGTATACTATGTGCGTGTCTGTGTGTATACTGTGCGTCTGTGTGTATACTGTGTGTGTGTCTGTGTGTATACTGTGTGTGTACATATACTGTGTATACTGTGTGTGTGTCTGTGTGTATAATGTGTCTGTATACTCTGTGTGTGTGTCTGTGTGTATAATGTGTCTGTATATTCTGTGTCTGTGTGTATACTGTGTGTATACTGTGTGTGTGTGTGTATACTGTGTCTGTATACTGTGTATGTGTATATGTCTGTGTGTATACTGTGTCTGTATACTGTGTGTGTCTGTATGTATACCGTGTGTGTGTCTGTGTGTATACTATGTGTGTGTCTGTATGTATACTGTGTGTGTCTGTGTGTATACTATGTGTGTGTCTGTATGTATACTGTGTGTGTCTGTGTGTATACTATGTGTGTGTCTGTATGTATACTGTGTGTGTCTGTGTGTATACTATGTGTGTGTCTGTATGTATACTGTGTGTGTCTGTGTGTATACTATGTGTGTGTCTGTATGTATACTGTGTGTGTCTGTGTGTATACTATGTGTGTGTCTGTATGTATACTGTGTGTGTCTGTGTGTATACTATGTGTGTGTCTGTATGTATACTGTGTGTGTCTGTGTGTATACTATGTGTGTGTCTGTGTGTATACTATGTGTGTGTCTGTATGTATACTGTGTGTGTCTGTGTGTATACTATGTGTGTGTCTGTATGTATACTGTGTGTGTCTGTGTGTATACTATGTGTGTGTCTGTATGTATACTGTGTGTGTCTGTGTGTATACTATGTGTGTGTCTGTATGTATACTGTGTGTGTCTGTGTGTATACTATGTGTGTGTCTGTATGTATACTGTGTGTGTCTGTGTGTATACTATGTGTGTGTCTGTATGTATACTGTGTGTGTCTGTGTGTATACTGTGTGTGTATACCGTATGATCCATGTGTGCCCACTGCCGCTCAACAGAAATCGCTATAACAATCCCGTACCCATGAAAAATGCACTTGATGGCATTTGGAGCCTTCTGATTGGTGAACTGCTGAGCTCAGCCTCGGAACCGGCAGCAGGTCTGGGTACACACCTGTGCAGTGACAACTTGCGCAGTTCAGAGGCTGCAACAAGTGGATTTTTTTTAAAGCCTTTTCCTGCCAGCTGCCTACCTCACCAAGCAGTAAGGTGCAAAGGTGTGTGTAAAGGGACACCGATAAAAGGCGATACTCTGGGGGCTCTGCCATAGGGTGCCACTGTGGGGGCTCTGTCGTAAGGGGAGATTCTGATGTAAGGGGGGACTGACTCTGCGGACTGTCATGTATAGGGAGAATGTTGGGACTTTGGTGTAAGGGAGGACTCTGATTTGAGCATGGCGCTCATTCCGACTGCTGTACTCTATATGTTGTTTTGTTTGTTACTTACTCAGTACTAACCCACGTACTCTGTACATTATACTGTACATAGACCTGACCCAGGTGTGCTCTCAACAGTTGCTGGTTTTAATTAAAGGGATTGTTATTTTATTTATTTTTAAATAACAAGAATTTCATACTTACAGTACCTCTTCTGTGCAGTTGGATTTGCACAGAGCAGCCCAGATCCTCCTCTTCTCGGGTCCCTCTTCGCTGCTCCTCGCCCCTCCCGCCTATGGAGTGCCCCCCACAGCATGCAGCTTGCTGGGGGGCCCCAAAATCTCCTATTGCCCGGGGGCCCCATGAGTTGTCAGTCCGCCCCTGCAACCAGCACCACAGTTTTGTCATAAATGTTAGCATGTACAATGACATATCTGCCCTCCCTGTCTGTCCTGACTTCAATAAGCTGGAACGGCAGAGTTTTCCAAACTAGGATGCAAACCCACGAGCATACGTGGAGTTGGTGGCGTGGTAATTCAGGCCCACCATGCTTTTTTCAGACAAGCAGTTTTAGTTCCCTGGAGGTGCGTCTTCTACATGATACAAATATGCAGATCATGCTTATGGAGGAAACGGAACACCAGGGAGTTTTTAACAGCCGAATTGAGGCCCCTAACATTCCAAGAAATCACTATAAACAGACATCTGGGGTTTGAAAAAATAAATCGATCATAAGGAATATGCTCGCAGGGGTAGCAGCACAGCCCCGACTGTAAATATTCTAGCATGATATACAATCCTATGGCAAAATTACATGATTAAGAACTAAACAAAGCACCTTTAAAAAAATCGGCATTAACAACCCAAACAATAACCCTAACCCCCCACCCCGCATCCCCCAATCAAGGAATGCTTAAATCCCCAAACATAGTACACCCAATGTTAGGGGGCGCAAACCAGTGGGTGTAGTCTCATAATGGAGTTAGTCTGGCCATATAGAGCAGTGTTTCTCAACTCCAGTCCTCAAGGCGCACCAACAGGTCATGTTTTCAGGATTTCCCTCAGATGAAACGGCTGTGGTAATTACTAAGGCAGTGAAACTGATCAAATCACCTGTGCAAAATAGTGGAAATCCTGAAAACATGACCAGTTGGTGCGCCTTGAGGACTGGAGTTGAGAAACACTGATATAGAGCAACAGAGGCTCCACCGCAGTAGGAGAAACTGGATAAGCAGAGGGCTTCACCTGCAAACATAAAAAAATCAATCCAGCAGAGAGTAAATTAAAGTAGGAACAGAAGGTTCCCAGTCAAAAGGGGAAGAAACAAATGTAGCTACTTGCAGGGCAGTCCTTTTACTGGTACATCTAGGATAGTGTGTAGAGAAAATGCACTAGCAGCAGCAATCCAGATTGTGGATATCTAGCCATGCAATTCCTGGGATAGGCCACTAGAGTCCGCCAGTGGCCAGGTAAAAAAACAAGGGAGTCACTTTCAGCTAGAGACTGTACTCATAGAAGCCATGAGAAAAAAAACACGGCCCCTTACCACGTGACAATGACAGCTGATCACGTTATCTAAACAGAAGATCGGTAATCTGTTTTTTTTTCTCCTCACAAAAAAAAGCCGATCACCCGCTTCAGTGCAAGGGACACTGGCCCCGAAGCCGCCTCATCTGTGCCCACCAATACCATAGTTGCCAACATTGAAAAAAAAATTTTAGGGATACTTTTTTGGCTGTAGGCGGAGTCTTATTATAATTAGGGAGTGGGGGCATGCGTTTGTAGGCTTGGCACAGGGGGGAGTAAAAATGCAGCGCGCAAAGCGCGCCGCTGTGAAAAATGGGCGTGGTTTACGCAAAATAGTGGGCATGTCTTACGTGGGCATGGCTCAAAGGGGTTGTGGTTAGAGTCTGAGATGAATGAGGGATGGCCCAGATCCTACACAACAATGGAAATATGTGTATTCTAGAAAGTTTAACAACCAGCAGATAAAGATACTCCAAACACCTGGTGTTAGCACTTCAATCATCCTGGTGTCAGGATGATTGAAGTGCATTATTTCTATTATTACATTGTAATATAAAATGAAATCATTCAACTCACCATAATTCTGAATCAGTGGGATCCCTGAGCATGTCACCTGCCACGTTGCCTGCCACCAGCCGTCCGTCATTGCATCAGGTGCCCCCAGCAGAGTCCGTCCCTGCATCAGGTGTCCCAGCAGAGTCCGTCCTTGCATCAGATGTCCCCAGCGGAGCCCCCCCTTACATCAGATGTCCCCAGTGGAGCCCCCCTTACATCAGATGTCCCCCGCGGAGCCCCCCCTTAAATCAGATGTCCCCAGCGGTGCCCCCCTTACATCAGATGTCCCCAGCGGAGCCCCCCTTACATCAGGTGTCCCCAGCGGTGCCCCCCTTACATCAGGTGTCCCCAGCGGAGCCCCCCTTACATCAGGTGTCCCCAGCAGAGCCCCCCTTACATCAGATGTTCCCAGCGGAGCCCCCCTTACATCAGGTGTCACCAGCGGAGCCCCCCTTACATCAGGTGTCATCAGTGGAGCCCCCCTTACATCAGGTGTCACCAGCGGAGCCCCCCTTACATCAGGTGTTCCCAGCAGAGCCCCCCTTACATCAGGTGTCACCAGCGGAGCCCCCCCTTACATCAGGTGTCACCAGCAGAGCCCCCCTTACATCAGGTGTCATCAGCAGAGCCCCCCTTACATCAGGTGTCATCAGCAGAGCCCCCCTTACATCAGATGTCCCCAGCGGAGCCCCCCCTTACATCAGATGTCCCCAGCAGTGCCCCCCTTACATCAGATGTCCTCAGTGGAGCCCCCCCTTACATCAGGTGTCACCAGCGGAGCCCCCCTTACATCAGATGTCCCCAGCGGAGCCCCCCTTACATCAGATGTCCCCAGCGGAGCCCCCCTTACATCAGGTGTCACCAGCGGAGCCCCCCCTTACATCAGGTGTCCCCAGAGGAGCCCCCCTTACATCAGGTGTCCCCAGAGGAGCCCCCCTTACATGAGGTGTCACCAGCGGAGCCCCCATACATCAGGTGTCACCAGCGGAGCCCCCTTACATCAGATGTCCCCAGCGGAGCCCCCCTTACATCAGGTGTCACCAGCGGGGCCCCCCTTACATCAGGTGTCACCAGCGGGGCCCCCCTTACATTAGGTGTCACCAGCGGAGCCCCCCCTTACATCAGGTGTCCCCAGCGGAGCCCCCCTTACATCAGGTGTCCCCAGCGGAGCCCCCCTTACATCAGGTGTACCCAGCGGAGCCCCCCTTACATCAGGTGTCCCTAGCGGAGCCCTCCCTTACATCAGGTGTCCCCAGCGGAGCCCCCCCTTACATCAGGTGTCCCCAGCGGTGCCCCCCCTTACATCAGGTGTCCCCAGAGGTGCCCCCCCCTTACCTCAGGTGTCCTAGTAGGAGATCCTACACAACAATGGAAATATGTGTATTCTAGAAAGTTTAACAACCAGCAGATAAAGATACTCCAAACACCTGGTGTTAGCACTTCAATCATCCTGGTGTCAGGATGATTGAAGTGCATTATTTCTATTATTACATTGTAATATAAAATGAAATCATTCAACTCACCATAATTCCGAATCAGTGGGATCCCTGAGCATGTCACCTGCCACGTCGCCTGCCACCAGCCGTCCGTCCTTGTATCAGGTGCCCCCAGCAGAGTCCGTCCCTGCATCAGGTGTCCCAGCAGAGTCCGTCCTTGCATCAGATGTCCCCAGCGGAGCCCCCCCTTACATCAGATGTCCCCAGTGGAGCCCCCCCTTACATCAGATGTCCCCAGTGGAGCCCCCCTTACATCAGATGTCCCCAGCGGAGCCCCCCCTTAAATCAGATGTCCCCAGCGGTGCCCCCCTTACATCAGGTGTCCCCAGCGGTGCCCCCCCTTACATCAGGTGTCCCCAGCGGAGCCCCCCTTACATCAAGTGTCCCCAGCGGAGCCCCCCTTACATCAGATGTTCCCAGCGGAGCCCCCCTTACATCAGGTGTCACCAGCGGAGCCCCCTTACATCAGGTGTCACCAGTGGAGCCCCCCTTACATCAGGTGTCACCAGCGGAGCCCCCCTTACATGAGGTGTTCCCAGCAGAGCCCCCCTTACATCAGGTGTCACCAGCGGAGCCCCCCCTTACATCAGGTGTCCCCAGCAGAGCCCCCCCTTACATCAGGTGTCACCAGCAGAGCCCCCCTTACATCAGGTGTCATCAGCGGAGCCCCCCTTACATCAGATGTCCCCAGCGGAGCCCCCCCTTACATCAGATGTCCCCAGCAGTGCCCCCCTTACATCAGATGTCCTCAGTGGAGCCCCCCTTACATCAGGTGTCACCAGCGGAGCCCCCCTTACATCAGATGTCCCCAGCGGAGCCCCCCCTTACATCAGATGTCCCCAGCGGAGCCCCCCTTACATCAGGTGTCACCAGCGGAGCCCCCCCTTACATCAGGTGTCCCCAGAGGAGCCCCCCCTTACATCAGGTGTCCCCAGAGGAGCCCCCCTTACATCAGGTATCACCAGCGGAGCCCCCTTACATCAGGTGTCACCAGCGGAGCCCCCCTTACATCAGATGTCCCCAGCGGAGCCCCCCTTACATCAGGTGTACCCAACGGAGCCCCCCTCACATCAGGTGTCCCTAGCGGAGCCCTCCCTTACATCAGGTGTCCCCAGCGGAGCCCCCCCTTACATCAGGTGTCCCCAGCGGTGCCCCCCCTTACATCAGGTGTCCCCAGAGGTGCCCCCCTTACCTCAGGTGTCCTAGTAGGAGGGGGTATACAAAATAATGTCTCCCTTCGCCAGCCGCTTGGGTACAAAAGAACCCCCGCCCCTTTCCATAACAGACCGGCAGCGGGACGGAGGTAGGTGGGGCGAGGCGGAGCGGGCCTATCATCTATGGTTTCGGAGATACGGGGCTCCTTGCACAGCCTGTCAGAAGCTACATATTGTACAGAGCGGCCAGTTTAAATACAAGCTGGCACACTCTGTTTGCAGCAGACTGAGAGGATGATCTCACAGTGCCTCTCCTCACTTGTCAGAGGCACTGAGCTCAATGGACAGCTTGGAGCCTGCAGAGTATGACAGGCAGCACCGCCTGTCAAACTAGCCTATTGGTTTGAATGAATGAAAGACTTGTATAGAGCTGCAAATGCGAACTGAATCGCCTCAAGGCACTTATCTGTCCTGTGTCGTCCAGCTCCTTAGAAGAGGTAGGTCTTAAGTTCTGAAGGCCTGATGGTTTTCTTCCAAGCGAATGTTAGTTGGCTATGGAGCGTTCCATAGCCGTGGTCCTTGAACTGCGAATCTTCGGTCTCCCTTCGATTTGTAGCGGGACTTGGAAATGAAGAGAAGGTTTTGGTTCACTGATCGAAGATTGCGATTAGGTGTGTAGTGTTTTATTTTCTCGCATAAGTATTGAGGAGCGTTTCCTTGTATGCATTTGTGGGTAAGGCTGTATACCATATATATACTGCTGTTCAGAGTATATAGAGCCTGGGAAACCCCAAGCCATTTTTTTAAAATTTGGGTGCGGGGTTCCCCTTATTATCCATACCAGACCCAAAGGGCCTGGTAATGGGCTGGGGGGGGTAAACCCATGACTTTTTTTTTCAATGATTTTCATCTATATTGCTGGGACCCAACAATATATTACAGCCGCTTTAAATGTAAACGCTGTTTTAAATGCCATTTTTGCTTTAGAAATTTAATTTTACTGTGGTATTGTTCTAAACACAGGAAAAATGCACTACTTTACAAGCATACTAAGGACACCCCCCCAGGCACGATATTTAAGGGAATTTCATTTTTATTGTTTCACTTTAACCACTTCCCTACCCGCACATAGTCATATGACGTCCACAGATGGGATCTCCCATCCTGGGTGGGCGTCATATGACGTCCTGGGATTCCCGGCCGCCTAGGGGGCGCGCGCGTGCCGCCGGGAGCGTGTGCGTGCGCCCGCCGCGTTCCTCGGGACCCGGTGTGTGTGCCCGGCGGCCGCGATGTCCGCCGGGCACCCGCGATTGCCCGTTAACCGGGCCGGCATGTGGATCTGTGTGTGTAAACACACAGATCCACAGCCTGTCAGCTCTGAGGAGAGCGATCTGTGTTCCCAGAACAGAGGAACACTGATCGGTCTCCTCCCCTTGAGCGTCCCCTCCCCCTTCAGTTAGTAATCACTCCCTAGGAAACATATTAACCCCTCCCCGCCCCCTAGTGGTTAACCCCTTCACTGCCTGTCACATTTACACAGTAATCAATGCAATTGTATAGCATTGATCGCTGTATAAATGTGAACGGTCCCAAAAATGTGTCAAAAGTGTCCGATGTGTCCGCCATAATGTCGCAGTCACGAAAAAAAATCGCGATCGCCGCTAAAAAAATAAATAATTTTTTTTTTTTTTAAATGCCATAAATCTATCCCCTATTTTGTAGACGCTATAACTTTTGCGCAAACCAATCAATATACACTTATTGCGATTTTTTTTTACCAAAAATATGTAGAAGAATACGTATCGGCCGAAACTAAGGAAAAAATTTGTTTTTTAAAAAAAAATTGGGATATTTATTATAGCAAAAAGTAAAAAATATTGTGTTTTTTTCAAAATTGTCGCTCTTCTTTTGTTTATAGCGCAAAAAATAAAAACCGCAGAGGCGATCAAATACCACCAAAAGAAAGCTCTATTTGTGGTGAAAAAAGAACGTCAATTTTTTTTGGGTACAACGTCGCACGACCGCGCAATTGACGTTTAAAGTGCGACAGCGCTGAAAACTAAAATTTGGCCTGGGAAGGAAGGGGGTGAAATTGCCCTGTATTGAACCGGTTAAGCATTATTAAAATCACTTCTCCCAAAAAAGAAACAGCCATTTAAAAAAAAATTTTGCACTGATACATGTCCCCTGAGGCAGGACCCGGGTCCCCAAACACTTTTTATGGCAATAACTTGCATATAAGCCTTTATAATTATCACTTTTGATTTTTCACATTCGTGTCCTATAGACCAACTGTTCTAACAAATTTTTTGCCTGTTCACGTGTTCTGCTACGAACCAAACCAGGGGGGGTTTGGCTCATCCCTAGTAAGCAGTAACGATAAGACCACAGCGCGTGAATGAACCTGATGATGACCCCCACCTTAGTGTATGTAGTAAGTGAGCCAGAGTAACCTGCAATGCAAAGACAGGTAATTAAAACTGAATACTCTGGGCTAGTTTACCCACAGACCGTGGTGGGTAGTCGTACAGATGTAATGAAATGAACGCGCATCGTATGACATATGGTATACAGGCGAGAAGATTGTCGTCAACAATCATTTAAAAATGAAACCTCAGCCCATAAGGATCTGTAGATGTGACAGATCCCTGAGATATGAGCACTAGCCAACTAAACCCAGGTATAGGTAATAAGAAATGTAGCGCTAACCAATAAACACAAATATGATAATATAAGTGAGGTGTAGAAAAATAATAATAATTGATCGAAAAAAATATATATGGCATGTGAAATGTCCGATCTGTGAAAGATAATGTATAATAAAGTGGGGTAAACCCAAATCACTGTAAATATAAATCAAACCAGTGCAAAAGTATATATAGTTTTGTCCAACATAAACAGTGATGGAAACAAGAGTCTAAGCATCCAACACAGGATAATGGAGGATCAGGAAAAGCAAATGCTGAACACTGTCCTATGTAGAAAGCATCAGGGATGGTACATCATCAACAATGAAAAGAAGTGCGTGTGCCCTTACCGGAACAGATGGACTCCAATGTCAGCGACATGGAGTCATACAGACATAATGCCATAAATGGCTGATGTATGGAACGCCAAAGGGTCCAGGACCTCCGAGATGGAATCCAAAGAAAGGATGGAAAACCTCCAAAAGGGACCTCCAATCACAGGGACATGAAAGCTGGATCTGGATGGTAAGATCAACAGGACATCAGAGCCACTCTCATCGGGATAATATGTGGAAAAAGAAAATGCTTCCACATAGTGTAGTTCAAAAATGGTAATTTATTTCTAAAAACCAGCATACAAGAATAAAAATGTGATCACAAAATAAAAAAGTACAGGGCAATGGGGAGAGCGATAAGCCTAGCCCTATGCATTTCAGTCAATGGGTCTTCAACAAGGGCATGTATCGACCCCCCCCCACACTGCCAATATATATATATATATATATATATATATATATATATATATATATATATATATACATACACACACTAAAAAGGAATACATTACTTAGTACAAGACCAATCGGCACATAGAAACCTCAATTGGCCACTAATTAGAGCAAAAAAAAGGTCAGATCACCACTGGGTTCCAAACGTCCTTTGGGGGACCAATAGTAAAACGGATAGCGCCACTCACGTGAGCTCATGGACCAGTCACATGATGACCGGGAAGTGTGAGTAAATACAGCCTGGCAAACACATGGCAAACACAGGGCAAACATCCGGTCAAAAAAAACAGCGAAAAACAGATCGTAATACCAGGTGACTAGGGATGAGCTTCGTGTTGGAGTCGAACCCATGTTCAACTCGAACATCGGCTGTTCGGTCGTTCGCCGAATTCCGAACGTTATGGGCCGTTCGCGCCATATTCGTGTGGCGCGTCACGGCCCATAATTCACTGCGGCATCGCAGTGCATTGCTGGCTGATGATTGGCCAAGCATGCACTATGACCCGCATGTTTGGCCAATCACAGCGCCGTCAGTAGAGAGAGCTGTAATTGGCCAAAGCCAGGGTGGCTTTGGCCAATTATGGCTCAGGGCGTTTAGAACACGCCCCACACTATATAAGGCTGCCTGCACGGCGGCCCTGTGTAGTGTTCCGGCGTGCTTAGATAGAGAGAGACAGTGTAATTTCATTAGAGTTAGACAGATTAGGCAGGACAGTCAGTGAGTTAGCTGCACTTACAGTGTATTGTGTATATATATGCATCCCAGGTGTTGCATATATATATATACACTGTATTCAGTTTAGCTAGATCCATTCCTGTTATCTTTCTACTAACAGGCAGGCTTGTCTTGTTACAGTATTTACAGCTACCTGAAGAAAACTGCTGGTGTTCTTTTGATCCTATTAGTACCACAGTCAGGCAGCTAGACTATTTACAGTTAGTGTAGTGCATCCTGCTCACAGTGTTCAGCTAAAACTACAAATTAGTGTAGTGAGACCTCTGCACCGTGTTCATTTAAAGCTACAAGTTAGTGTAGAGCGTCCTACTCACAGTGTTCAGCTAAAACTACAAGTTAGTGTAGTGAGACCTCTGCACTGTGTTCATCTAAAGCTACAAGTTAGTGTAGTGCGTCCTGCTCACAGTGTTCAGCTAAAACTACAAGTTAGTGTAGTGAGACCTCTGCACCATGTTCATCTAAAGCTACAAGTTAGTGTAGTGCGTCCTGCTCACAGTGTTCAGCTAAAACTACAAGTTAGTGTAGTGAGACCTCTGCACCGTGTTCATCTAAAGCTACAAGTTAGTGTAGTGCATCCTGCTCACAGTGTTCAGCTAAAACTACAAGTTAGTGTAGTGAGACCTCTGCACAGTGTTCAGCTAAAACTACAAGTTATAGGGCGTACACAGTCGGACTTTGTTCGGACATTCCGACAACAAAATCCTAGGATTTTTTCTGACGGATGTTGGCTCAAACTTATTTTGTCTACACACGGTCGCACAAAGTTGTCGGAATTTCCGATCGCCAACAACGCAGTCACGTACACCACGTACGACGAGACTAGAAAAGGCCGGTTCAGAACCAAGCGCGGCACCCTTTGGGCTCCTTTTGCTAATCTCGTGTTAGTAAAAGTTTGGTGAGAGACGATTCGCGCTTTTTCAGACTCGTGGCTTTCAGATCGTTTTCTGCCGTTCAGTTTGTGCTTGTGGGTTTGTATCTGCTCTTCAGTGCGTGCAAGCAAGTTCCGCGTGACTTAGTCATTGTATTCTTGTTCGTTCGTTACTGTTTTTCAGGTTGCTCTTCACAGGCCTTGCTGTTCTTCAGGGCGTTCTGTTACTTTGTTCTGAGCAGCCGACCGTTTTCTAGCCATGTTTCGTATGCGTACTCCGCATAGAGTTCGTGCTGTGCGGGGGCTTGGTGTTGGGGTCCTGACCTTGACACAAGTCCAGTCCATGAACAGGGTGGGGAGGAGTTCATGGACCAAGAATTGGTTGCTTCAGCGTGACCAGTTCTCTCATATGCCTTTGCTCCGTGAGATCCGTGAGAATAATCCTGATGATTTCAGGAACTTTCTCAGGATGACGGACCCCGTGTTTCACCGTTTGTTGGCTTCGCTGACCCCCTATATCAGCAGGCAGGATACCTGCATGAGGCAAGCCATCACTCCGGAGCAGAGGTTGGTCGCTACCCTGCGGTATTTGGCCACAGGGAGAAGTCTGCAGGACTTGAAGTTCTCGACAGGCATCTCCCCCCAGGCTCTGGGGATCATTATCCCAGAGACCTGTTCTGCCATCATCCAGGTCCTGCAGAAGGAGTATATGAAGGTAAGATTTTTATCCTTTTATATCACATTTTATTGGATTGAATGTTTGCTAATATATTGTATTTCTTTCCTCATTCCCTAATTACCATGATTGGAATATGCTGTGAATGTCCTCTTTGTCCTCATGCATGCTGGATTTTTATGTAATTATTATTTTATGTCCTTCATACATATTTGCCCTTCACTAACCTCCCCAGCATGGTGTCTCCTGCCCTATATTCACCTCATGTAGTCACTTAACAATGTATTTTTTCTGCTCCATAGTAGTGCTTTACCCCAAACACCCCCCAAAATGTTTTGAAATGTTATTTTTGATTTAAATTCAGGCAGAGTGCCAGAGGTTTTTTTTGTGGTGTCCCCAAATAATTTTTAGTAACCCTCCCTCCCCCAACTGCTAAGTCAGCTGATACCAATTCTCTATCTATCCTCAATAATCTATCTGCTGACTTTGCCAAACCCATACACGCTATACCCACCTCTTAATGCTCAGATTTATGGATGAATTCCCCAAAGCATGTAGTGCAAGGGCCTGCCTGTATACTTTCCAATGGTACTGTTTAAAGTTTTTGTATCCTATTATTATCTTGATAGGTAATAGCACAATGTCCAAATGTCCTCAAATGTGTACAATGTGTATTTATATCTTTGTATTATGGCACTTCTTACCTGTCCAGTGGTCTGCCAATAGTGTAACTAAGGAGGGTCTGTTCAAAGTAATACCCATTATTTAGGCATTCATCTCTCAATGAAGTGAAGAGGGTTACCTGTCCAAGATTTCCACACACCCCCTATAATGTTAGAAATGGCCCATGAGAGGGGGGGGGTGGGATAGGATAGGTGTACCTTATACTTTGGCCTTGTTAAATTCCCCTTAGTAAATGCTACCTGGAGGTTGCCCCATAATGTTTGTGTATAATCTGCTTGCCATGTTTCAGAGTAAAAATAGTAATGTTTATTGTTTTTTCCTCAACAGTTTCCATCCACGCCACAGGAATGGCAGACTGTGGCCTTCCACTTTGCCGAGCGGTGGGACTTTCCTAACTGCGGAGGGGCAATTGATGGGAAACACGTCCACATCGTCCCACCACCCAACTCGGGGTCGTATTATTATAATTACAAGGGGTTTAATAGTATAGTGATGTTGGCAGTGGTGTCGGCTAATTACGACTTCTTGTATGTGGACGTGGGGAAGAATGGCCGGATGTTCGATGGTGGAGTCATCGCCCAGACGGAGTTCTACAGGCGTCTCCAGAATGGCAGCTTGGACTTGCCAGCTCCAGAGGACAATGTGGAAGGACTCCCATTTGTGTTCGTTGCTGATGAAGCGTTTGCGCTGGGGGACCACCTGATGCGGCCATTCCCAATGAGGACCCTCACCCCGGAACAGAGGGTTTTTAATTACCGGCTGGCCAGAGCCCAAAGAGTGGTGGAGAACACATTTGGAATCCTGGCCAGCCGGTTCCGACTATTTCTGACACCCATCCATATGGCGGAGTATAAACTGAACCATATTATACTGGCGTGCTGTGTTCTCCATAACTTTTTAAGGAAACATTCGGCCAACTATGCTGGCTCAGTTGGGCCTGAGGCCGGAATCCTACATCAAACCACACTGACGGCGCTTGAAAGTGGCCGTCCTGGCTTGCCCTCCCTGAGTGCCCGTGATGTCCGGTTACGCTACCTGGAGTTCTTTGCGGGTAGGGGGGCTATCAATATGCCAGACAATCTGTGAAGCCTTTTTATAATAAAAAAAAAAGAAATTTTTGGTGGATATTTACTGCTTGTGTTTGTTTTAGCTGACCCTGACAGAAATGAGTTGAGTGCAGAAAATGTCGTGATTGTGTAACCTTATACAAAGCACTGTTGGCTGTTATTTCCTAAATGCAAAAACACATTTCACTACAAGTGCACTTGCAACTGCACTGAAACTGCACTTGTAGTGCAAAGAGGATTTGCCCTTAGGAAATAACCCCCATTTTTGCTGAAAACAGCAATTACATCACCCCAAAAGTGTTGTATTGTAGTGTTGAGACAATAATCCACACATTCTTGAGTAAGCAACTTTTTTATACCTGCACAATCACATGTGCATTTACCAAAGGTTTTTAAAACAAACCAACATGTTTGTTGTATAACAATTTTTGCAGTAGCATTATCAAAAATCGAAATGTCCATTTCAGATAAAACAGGCCTGTGTAAAACCAACAAGAAAGCCAAAAAACTTGAACTTACAAAGTTCACATATGGTAAAACCTGAAGGCTATATCAGACATCAGTATTTAGGAACTGGGTTTGATATAGCGTTCAGATGGGGGGAAATCACCCCTGGAAAAGCCAAATTTGGAAGATGCACACCAATTTACGAATGTCAACGTGTGCTATCTGCCATCAGGGGGATCAAGGGACATGTTTTGGGGGAGTAAGCCCTTCCTCAACGCCAGAGGCGGCTCTCTAATTAGGCAAAAAAGGCGGCCGCCTAAGGGCCTCGCGCTCCCAGGGGCCTCGCGGCCGCCTAATTTGCCTGCTGTGTGAGGGAGGATGAGAGGAAATATCCCCGGTCAGTGTCCCCAAGCTGGCAGGGTGAGCGCGCTGCCTGCTGCAGACGAATTGTAGAGGAGGTGGAGACGGAGTTGCCGGGCCGGCCACTGCTGAACCCGCCAGGATGTAGGGGGGACTGTACTGGGGGGGGGCATAGAGGCCTTGTGAAAATGCTGCTTGCTCCGGAGTCCGCACCGCGGCAGACAGCCATGACACCCGCCGGCCGCCGGTACACTGTCTATGTGCAGTGGTGCGGTGCGAGTATGCTGCTGTGTGTCCAACCGACCGAAGCATTCACTTCCCTGTCAGGCGGAGTGATCTCCTCCCGACAGGGGCTTCCTAGTCCCGCCCCCCCGTGATGTCATTCACAGGCTGGGATGTAAGAGCAGAGGAGAGTGCTGCACAGACCTGCGAGGAGCAAGTGAAGCGCCGTGCAACAGAGCAAGTAAGTTTGCAGAGACTTAAAACCTTTCCCAAGGCACTATTGTCACAGTGGCTTAGATGTGTCAACCGCCTGAGGTGTTTAACTCTTTAGGGGGGTAATTTACATTGTTATTTGTAATATGCAGCATGGAGGAGGTTATTGCATTACTACATTAGTGACTAGTGGCTGTTAATTAACCCCTTTGTGCTGCATTAGTGGTACCGATATCAGAGTTCATGAACCCCTATATGGTGCAGCATGAAAGGGTTCACAAACTCTGATACCGGTGCCACTAATGCAGCATAAAGGGGTTAATTAACTGCCACTGGTCACTAATGCATCAGTGTGTATTTGATACTACTCCCCACCCCTCTCATGTACATACTACCCACCGCCATACACTCCGCACCCCTCTCATGTACATACTACCCACCGCCATACACTCCGCACCCCTCTCATGTACATGCTACCCACCGCCATACACTCCGCACCCCTCTCATGTACATACCACCCACCTCCATACACTCCGCACCCCTCTCATGTATATACTACCCACCGCCATACACTCCGCACCCCTCTCATGTACATACTACCCACCGCCATACACTCCGCACCCCTCTCATGTACATACTACCCACCGCCATACACTCCGCACCCCTCTCATGTACATGCTACCCACCGCCATACACTCCGAACCCCTCTCATGTACATACCACCCACCTACATACAATCCGCACCCCTCTCATGTATATACTACCCACCGCCATACACTCCGCACCCCTCTCATGTACATACTACCCACCGCCATACACTCCGCACCCCTCTCATGTATATACTACCCACCGCCATACACTCCGCACCCCTCTCATGTACATACTACCTCCCACATACACTCCGCACCCCTCTCATGTACATACTACACCCCACATACACTCCGCACCCCTCTCATGTACATGCTACCCACCGCCATACACTCCACACCCCTCTCATGTACATACTACCCCCCACATACACTCCGCACCCCTCTCATGTACATACTACCCCCCACATACACTCCACACCCCTCTCATGTACATACTACCCCCCACATACACTCCGCACCCCTCTCATGTACATACTACCCCCCACATACACTTTGCACCCCTCTCATGTACATACTACCCCCCACATACACTCCGCACCCCTCTCATGTACATACTACCCACCTCCATACACTCCACACCCCTCTCATGTACATACTACCCCCCACATACACTCCGCACCCCTCTCATGTACATACTACCCCCCACATACACTCCGCACCCCTCTCATGTACATACTACCCACCTCCATACACTCCGCACCCCTTTCATGTACATACTACCCCCCCACATACACTCCGCACCCCTCTCATGTACATACTACCCCCCACATACACTCCGCACCCCTCTCATGTACATACTACCCACCTCCATACACTCCGCACCCCTTTCATGTACATACTACCCCCCCACATACACTCCGCACTCCTCTCATGTACATACTACCCACCGCCATACACTCCACACCCCTCTCATGTACATACTACCCACCGCCATACACTCCACACCCCTCTCATGTACATACTACCCACCTCCATACACTCCGCACCCCTTTCATGTACATACTACCCCCCCACATACACTCCGCACTCCTCTCATGTACATACTACTCACCGCCATACACTCCGCACCC
Source organism: Lithobates clamitans (assembly GCA_037952925.1). Lineage (NCBI taxonomy): Eukaryota > Metazoa > Chordata > Amphibia > Anura > Ranidae > Lithobates > Lithobates clamitans. Next base: position 3,628,843 of record JBBGZY010000354.1, on the reverse strand, counting down.
CTCTCATGTACATACTACCCACCGCCATACACTCCGCACCCCTCTCATGTACATTCTACCCACCTCCATACACTCCGCACCCCTCTCATGTACATACCACCCACCTCCATACACTCCGCACCCCTCTCATCTACATACTACCCACCTCCATACACTCCGCACCCCTCTCATGTACATACTACCCACCACATACACTCCGCACCCCTCTCATGTACATACTACCCACCACCATACACTCCGCACCCCTCTCATGTACATACTACCCACCTCCATACACTCCACACCCCTCTCATGTACATACTACCCACCGCCATACACTCCGCACCCCTCTCATGTACATACTATCCTCCACCATACACTCCTCTCATGTACATACTACCCACCTATATACACTCTGCATCCCTCTCATGCAAAATACTACCCCCCAACATATGTGACAAATGAGAAGACTCAGATATACGCGCCCCTCTTGAGTCTTCACCACTGCGCTCAAATGCCAGGTGGAGGGGTGCTTAGCCCCTACACAGGAAAAATTCTAATGTGATAGCTATAGAGCTGCCACTCTAAAATTGTATATCTTATGCAAAACCTTTCTGTCACTTGCAAATAATCCTGGGCTATATAGGTACCCGCAAGACAGAAAAAGTGGCGCTAAATAGCGGTGTAGTTCCTACCTGAAGTGGAAAGCGATGATCTAATATTCCAACAAATAATATGTGTACATTGAATAGAACATAATAAAAGTTCTCATTAGTGTGAGAAAATAAACATACGAAATCCCTGTATAGGTGTATCAAACACACAACACTGTAAATGATAAAAAGGACATAAACTCTAATTGAAAGTCCATAAATATTCCCAAAGGCAGGACACCGTGCAGGAAAGGTGAGGTCTCTGAAAATAATCCACCAATTCACTCAGTGTTAGTGATTCCTCTCCCCTTGAATTGCACACTCACCAGCTCCATATGCCTCACACTCTCGTGTTATGGCAATAAGGCAAAAATGTAGGTTGGTCAGTGAAGGGTCAAAGGATCCTGAATCTTTTATAATCCGGGAGTTACCTCAATTCATAAAAAGAACTCAAGATAGTGTGATACCGTAAAATAAGTGAGATTTATTCAACTTAAAACTTCGATCATTGCACTCACATGAACAATTCTTGATAAAAGCCAAACTGACACTGCAAAGCAACTCAAAACCAAAACGAATCCTTCTCTGTGAAACGCCCAGCACCACTGTGAGAATGAAGGTCACGGCGGACCTCAAGAAGCAGCGATGGAAAAGTTCTCACCCCTCTCTGCTGATACAAACTTGTGGATCACCTGCTAGCGACGCAGCCCAAGGGGCAGCTCCTCCGAAGCGTTTGAATGCTCCCGCTGATGCACGGAGATCCACAGCCCAGTCCCGTCCGTCACTACTGCTTACTGCTTACTGGTAGGTGCCGTACAGCCACGCCCCGACATGTTTCGTCACATCAGACTTCCTCATGGGATAGGCCAATCCCATGAGGAAGTCTGATGTGACGAAACATGTCGGGGCGTGGCTGTACGGCACCTACCAGTAAGCAGTAAGCAGTAGTGACGGACGGGACTGGGCTGTGGATCTCCGTGCATCAGCGGGAGCATTCAAACGCTTCGGAGGAGCTGCCCCTTGGGCTGCGTCGCTAGCAGGTGATCCACAAGTTTGTATCAGCAGAGAGGGGTGAGAACTTTTCCATCGCTGCTTCTTGAGGTCCGCCGTGACCTTCATTCTCACAGTGGTGCTGGGCGTTTCACAGAGAAGGATTCGTTTTGGTTTTGAGTTGCTTTGCAGTGTCAGTTTGGCTTTTATCAAGAATTGTTCATGTGAGTGCAATGATCGAAGTTTTAAGTTGAATAAATCTCACTTATTTTACGGTATCACACTATCTTGAGTTCTTTTTATGAATTGAGGTAACTCCCGGATTATAAAAGATTCAGGATCCTTTGACCCTTCACTGACCAACCTACATTTTTGCCTTATTGCCATAACACGAGAGTGTGAGGCATATGGAGCTGGTGAGTGTGCAATTCAAGGGGAGAGGAATCACTAACACTGAGTGAATTGGTGGATTATTTTCAGAGACCTCACCTTTCCTGCACGGTGTCCTGCCTTTGGGAATATTTATGGACTTTCAATTAGAGTTTATGTCCTTTTTATCATTTACAGTGTTGTGTGTTTGATACACCTATACAGGGATTTCGTATGTTTATTTTCTCACACTAATGAGAACTTTTATTATGTTCTATTCAATGTACACATATTATTTGTTGGAATATTAGATCATCGCTTTCCACTTCAGGTAGGAACTACACCGCTATTTAGCGCCACTTTTTCTGTCTTGCGGGTACCTATATAGCCCAGGATTATTTGCAAGTGACAGAAAGGTTTTGCATAAGATACCCCCCAACATACACTCTAAGCCCCTCTCATGTACATACTACCCACCCACATGCCCTCCACTTTCCTCTCCTACTCAAGTTTACTGCCATTGTACAGTAGGGGCCCCTACTACGGAGAGGGTGACCCGTGACATACAGAAACATTTGTATGTGTGGCTAAATTATGCTACCTATTGGGCATGGCTTTGTAGTTTGATTAGAAATTTTAGTCTTTTTTTTTTTTTGTTTTTTTTTTTTACAGTGTTATTTTTATTTTATTTTTTACAATCTTTTTATTTATTTTTTACGTTTTTCGTGGGAGTTTTTCGGTTTCTTTCGTGAGATATCAGGGGTCTAAACAGACCCCTGAAGTCTCACTTTTGAGACAGAGAAAGGAAATGAGGAAACGCATTCCCAAGTTTCTTTCTCTGTAGCCTCAGCTGCACTGCATATGAATGAACAGGAGACAGAGGCTCCTGTTAATTCATAAACCAAAGCATAGTAAACACAAATCAGTTCCAATCACTCACTGTGTTTGTTTAGAAAAGGTAGGGGTTTTTTCCCGGCCTCCATCCTAAAGAGCCCCCCCACACACACACACACACACCAGTCAGCGTGAGGGCAGAGGGGGAAGTTGGCAGTGCTGTGGGGGGGCACACCGTTATTTCTTATCTTTTGAATTATTTTTCCCATTACGAGCGTGAGTGGGGCCTCATGTCTAAGTTTTGCCTAAGGCCTCACAAAGTCTAGAGCCGCCTCTGCTCAACGCTACTTTATAATTGAGGAAGGGGTTGCACCCCCAAAACGCGTCCATTGATCTCCCGTGATGGCAGATAGCACATGTTGACACACTGTGTGCATCCTCCAAATTTGGCTTTTCAAAACATTGCAAAAAGTTTTAAAAGATTGGACCACAATCCAAAAAGTGATTTTGTGGGGTTTTAAATTCGCCCCAAAACATCAATGATGTTATTATTTTTTTTAATCACATCAGTGATTTTTTGCTGTATGTTTTGCAGTTCTACATTACACCCCATGATCTCCCCGATCAGGATCTGGGCACTTTCTGATGTGAAACGTTCTGGATCCCTCACATCACGATCACCTAAAATGAGAGAAACAAAACAAAAACAGGTATCAAAAATCTGCCACCATCCATCTCTTTTACCTGAGTCTGTGGTCGCAGACACTCACCTGTTGTGGTGCCAATCTCCACCACATCTTCTTCTTCCTCCTGCTCTTCTTGGGTTGGTGTTAGTTCTCCTTCTCTTACAGAGGTGGGGGGTCTGTGGTCTCCTCGGATGAGGGGTGTCCTCCGAGTCTTTTCTTCCCTATGTAATACAAAAATGGTATAATTAGCACACAGATATTTGATGGCAGAACTAGAAATAGGAAACATTGCTTCGAAGTGGGGTACAATTGTCTATTTTAGCCGAGTTCCAAGATGTCTTTTTTTTAATGCCCTTTGTCAAGCTGCAATACTTTACCTGTTTGGTACAAGCTTCACAGATGTAGCCCCCCCTATAGTATACACTGGAGCACCTGTGTGCCCCCCCTAATAAAAATGGTGTTCTGGGGTCCCACACTAAAAGAGATTTCATCTCCAAATACGGAAAGGTTTCTTCACAGTAAGAGCTGTGAAAATGTGGAATAGACTCCCTCCAGAGGTGGTTCTGGCCAGCTCAGTAGATTGCTTTAAGAAAGGCCTGGATACTTTCCTAAATGTACATAATATAACTGGGTACTGACATTTATAGGTAAAGTTGATCCAGGGAAAATCCGATTGCCTCTCTGGGATCAGGAAGGAATTTTTTCCCCTGCTGTAGCAAATTGGAGCATGCTCTGCTGGGGTGTTTTGCCTTCCTCTGGATCAACTGTGGGTATAGTATTGGGTATATTGGATTGTACGTTTTTTTATTTTTTTATTTTATGGTTGGACTGGATGGACTTGTGTCTTTTTTCAACCTGACTAACTATGTAACTATGTAACTATGTAACTATGTAACTAGTGCTCCAGTGTCCAGATGTGAAAACAGCTGCTCAGTGTCCTCTCCTTACACAGAATCTAGTTTGCATTTCATTCTAGTAACAAACCCATCTACACAGACAAATATTTGGCATCCAAGTAGGCCCAAAAAAAATGTGGGAAAATGCATATGGCCTAAACAATGGTGTTTTAGAGGTCGAAAGAAAAATGTTTGATACGAACGAATAATGGGCCCATGAACATTAAACTTGCCCTTTTAAACGTTACAATTAATAAAAGCATATGGAGCAGCACGAACGGAATAAAGACAGAAAGAATAGGAACACAGCACAACTACTTACTTTTTTGCAGCACTCTCCGGATCTTTCGGTACTGCTCTGGCTCTCTCAATTTCAGGTCCGACCACCGCTTCCTGAGCTGATCTTTCGATCGTCGTACCCCGAAAATCTTCTGCAGACTTTTGATCACTTTCGCCATGATCTTGGCCTTTCGGATATTGGGGTTGGGGTAAGGCCCATACTTTCTGTCATAGTCGGACTTCTTCATGATGTCGACCATCTCCAACATCTCCCCAAAGGACATATTTGTGGCCTTAAAACGTCTCCTTCTGGATCGGGACGTGTCCGGATCCGGGCTTTCCTCCTCCTCCTCCTCGTTCCTGCAATTAGCACGCACCTGCTGTGACTCCGCCATGTGCTCTTCCCCCACTGCGCTGAACGAAAAGGGGCGGGGAATAGACTAGAAAGAACATCAGGGGCGGGCGGAGTTACACGCATGCACAGTGTGTATAAAGCGTAACACGCGTGCGTATTACGTACGGTCTGTGAGCGGAGGAAGGAGCATTGGACGCGCCGATCGTAAGAACGAAGGTAAGAGACAAACTTGCCTATACTGCTTCTACATTGAGGCCTATATTGTAACAAGATTAGGAGAGTTTTGTCTGACATTCGGCTTTGTCTTGTGTTGTGTCTTGCAGTGAACATGGATATGCTAATGAAAGATAATGACTTCATGTCAGTATTCCTAGATATGTTAAGGGAGCTGCCCTGTCTGTGGGAGATTAAACACCCCCATTTCAAGAACCAAGCAAAGAGGAAGGCAGCACTGGTGCAATTGGGTGAAATTGTGAAGCAGGTGATCCTCACGGCAGACATAACCTATTTAAAGATCTTCATTGGTGGCCTGAGGAGCACATATCTAAGGGAGCGCAAGAAAGTCCTGGATTCACAAAGATCCAGGGCAGCAGATGACATCTATGTCCCCAGGATGTTGTACTACGACAGGCTGCATTTTCTGGCAGGCCAGACTGAACCCAGGCTATCCCTCTCCAGTCTTCCTTCCACGCTTCCTTCCCCCCCGGCTGAGGCTTCTGACGACAACCTGGGCCTTCCAGGCCACATGTGGAGGAGCCCAGATTGAGCCAGGTATAGCATTCCTCTAAATATTTCTGCTTGTCCAATCAATGATGTTAACTAGATGTTAGTTGGGAGTACTAATTTATGATTGTGATTGATGATGCAAAACATTACAACCATGTCCCTTTTTATACACAGGGAAGTCTCAGCCAGGAGGTGGCCGGGCCGAGCCGGCTGGCTGATCTGCAGGTCCCTCCAGTAGGAGGAGTGCCCTAGAGGAGGCTACCAGAGGACTCTTTTGGAGGGCTACAGAGGTCCTGGGAGCACCACAGAACGTGGAGGAGGACATTGCTGCCGTCATTGCATATAAAATGCAGAGGATGGAGGAGGGCCAACAAGCCATGTGTGAGGCGCTCATATTGGAGGCTCTTAACAAAGGTATGAGGGGCCAAATGACAGCTCAGACACACCTTTGCGATGGTCCTCCTCCTCCTCCTGCAGGTCCTCCTCCTCGTCCTCCGTCTCCTCCAGGTCCTCCCAGTCCTCCTCCAGGTCCTACTCCTCCTCCTGCCACATCTCCAACAGCACAGCCACAGCTGGGAAGGAAGCGTGAAAGGAAGACCAGAAAGTGAGGACCCTGGATCCAGTCTGGTTGGCCAAAAAATGCAGCCTCTTGTGGTACCACAGCCTGGGGACACACATGTCATCTGCTGCTTTACGGATCTCTGCGAATTCTGGACCAGACTGCCCTCTCTTACATATGGACTCCTCAGGCCACCAATTTTGATGTTCAAGAATTGATGTCTGCCATGGGGGTCCCAGGCTTCGCTAATTTGATCCAGTGTTGCCTTCCTCTTTGTTTGGTTCTGATCCCTTAATAAAGGATTTTTGTTTTGAATTATACTCTCCTATGCGTTTTACTTCAAAAATGACAGTTTGTTTGTGAGGATTCAGGTACATTTCAAATATACAATGTGAAATGAACAAGGGACACCAACAACAAACAATCTCCTTGAGATTAAATAATAAAAGATATCAATGGTGTTGGGGTAACTTGGCACACAAAACACACACAAAAATATTCTGAACAATGATCAGCCTTAGAAAAAATCCAAACATTAAATAAAAAAAAGGCTTAAAATCCCAAAAAAATTAAATAAAAAAAAAAAATTCTGTCAGATGTGACAACTAATAACAATATATTCAGGGAATCCCAATAAAAAAACAAAAATAAAACTTTATGAGAAGTCTGTGTGAATATGAGCAGCAAAACTACTTAATTCTTGTCACATTATAAAGAGTGCGCTGTATTAAACCATTTTTAACATTGCAGCGTGACGAAAGTGCTGTATCCATTGTGAACGCTAAGTTTACCAGAACGAGCTGTTCCATCTTGGAATTTCTACTGAGCATGCGTGGCACTTTGTGCGTCGGAACAGGCCACACACGGTCGGAATTGACGCAATCGGAAAATTTTATCTCCTGCTCTCCAACTTTGTGTGTCGGAAAATCCGATGGAAAATGTCCGATGGAGCCCACACACGGTCGGAATTTTCGACAACACGCTCCGATCGGACATTTTCCATCGGAAAATCCGACCGTGTGTATGGGGCATTAGTGTGGTGCGTCCTCCTCACAGTGTTCAGCTAAACCTACAAGTTATTTTTTTGCGAGCTCTGCACAGTGTTCAGCTAAAGCTACCTGTAGAAGGTTGGTGGTGTTTTCCTGATCCTATCACTACCGCAGGCAGCTAAATAAGCTGCAAGTTATTTTTTTGCGAGCTCTGCACAGTGTTCACCTAAAGGTACCTGTAGAAGGTTGGTGGTGTTCTCATACTACAGGCAGGCAGTTGATTTTGCTAGCTGCAGTATCAGTGCATATATATATAAATATATATATATATATATATATATATATATATCCCAGCTTAGTGCAGCTACAGGCCATTAGTATGTCTGGAAGGCCAACAAGGAGAGGCAGACAGTCACAAGCCAATAAAAGAGGGCAAGCAGGCTCTGTGTCTAGTGCTGGTCGTGGGGACGGTGCATCCTCATCAGCACGTGGCCGTGGGACACGCTTGGCCTTTTTTTCGGCAGCTGGCCGTGTTGAGCCACAACATGCGGAAGACTTGTTCGAGTGGATGACCAAGCCGTCCTCATCCTCCTCATCCTCTCTCACCCATGCTCAGGGTACTTTGTCTGGCAAAGCAGCGGCCTCTTCCCTCGGCTCAATGTAATCAGTGACTCCTTCCCTAGCCCCACAATGTCCTCCTGAGGAGTCCCTCGAACTGTTTGACCACAGTGTTGGGTACATGCTCCAGGAGGATGCCCAGCGTTTGGAAGGCTCTGATGATGATACTGAGCTAGATGAAGGCAGTAACGTGAGCACGGACAGAGGGGTGCCCAAGAAGGACAGCAATCTGGCAGTCATGCTCCCCCTGCTGCAGCATACTGCCAGGTTTGCTCCAGTGATGAGGAGGGAGGGGATGATGAGGTCACTGACTCAACGTGGGTGCCTGATAGGAGAGAGGAGGAGGAGGCGGCACATCACCAACGAGGCAGGATGCCCTCCAGGGGCCAGCCTAAGGGCAGTACACTGACTGCATCACACCCCAAAGCGCCACATGTGCAGGGCGCTGCAGTCTCTGCGCGTTATTCAAAAAGTTCTTTGGTGTGGGCCTTTTTTGAGACGAGTGCATCAGATCGCACCGCTGCTATTTGCAACATATGTCTCAAGCGTATCTCGCGTGGCCAAAACATCCCCCGCTTGGGTACCACATGCTTGACCAGACGTATGTTGACCTGCCATGCAGTTCGTTGGCAAGCATATCTAAAAGACCCACACCAAAGAACAAAGAGGACCTCTCCTTGCTCCTCATCAGCTGAGATCTCCAACCCCACTATACCTTCAGTCCTCTCTGAGACCTGCACTGAGAGGAATGAAGGTGTAGAATTAGGTGTGTCACAGCCAAGTACTTGTGGGCAATCTGCTTTCGGTACACCGACGTCAGATTGTACCAGGCAAATTTCCCTGCCCCAGCTGCTGCACCGCCGAAAGAAGTTTGCTCCCAGCCATCCACATGCCCAGCAGTTGAATGCTAGCTTGGCAAAATTGCTAGCACTTCAACTGCTGCCTTTTCAGTTGGTAGACTCTGCCCCCATCCGTGAGTTTGCGGAATGTGCGGTTTCTCAGTGGCAGGTACCCAAATGCCACTTTTTCTCACGGAAGGCGATTCCGGCTCTCTACCGGCATGTGGAAGGCAATGTCCATGCCTCGCTGGACAGGGCGGTCAGCGGTAAGGTGCATATTACCGCTGACTCATGGTCCAGCAGGCATGGACAGGGACGTTACCTATGTTTCACCGCGCATTGGGTGACTCTGCTGGCAGCTGGGAAGGATGCAGGACAAGGTGCAGTAGTGTTGGAGGTTGTTCTGCCACCATGCCTCCAAAATGCCACTACTAATGATTGTGACACACCTCTCTCCTCCACCCCCTCCTCTTCTTCTTCCTCCATGGGCTCTTCCTGTCCTTTGTCCATGGAACCAGCAGTGCTCCGTAGGCGTTCAAGGGGCTACGCAAGTATGCAGGCCAAAACATGCCATGCGGTGCTTGAGCTGGTGTGCTTGGGGGACAGGATCCACACTGGGGCAGAGGTTCTGTCAGCTCTGCAGGGGCAGGTTCAGAGGTGGTTGACGCCACGCCAACTTAAGGCAGGAATGGTGGTTTGCGACAATGGCACCAACCTCCTCTCTGCCCTCCAACAGGGACAAATGACCCATGTGCCCTGTTTGGCTCACGTCCTTAACTTGGTGGTGCAGCGGTTCTTGGGCAGGTACCCGGGCTTACAGGATGTCCTGAGGCGGGCCAGGAAAGTCTGTGTGCATTTCTGCCGGTCATATAATGCCAGTGCTTGGCTGGTGGACCTCCAAAAGGAGTTTAACCTGCCCAAGAACCGCCTAATCTGTGACATGCCCACCAGGTTGAACTCAACGTTGGCCATGCTGCAGCGGCTGCACACGCAGCAGAGGGCCATCAATGAGTACCTGTGCGACTATGGCACCAGGACAGGGTCAGGGGAGCTTGTTTTTTTTTTCCCACACCAGTGGGCCATGATCAGGGATGCATGCACTGTCCTGTCACCATTTGAGGAGGCCACGAGGATGGTGAGCAGTGACAGTGCATGCATCAGTGACACTGTTCCCCTTGTCCACCTGTTGGAGCACACGCTGCGTGGAATAATGGACAGGGCACTTGAGGCAGAACAGAGGCAGGAAGAGGAGGACTTCCTTAGCTCTCAAGGCCCCCTTTATCCAGACAGTGTTCATGCGTGCCCGCCGATCACACAGGAAGAGGACGAGGAGGAGAAGAAGGAGGAGGAGGAAGATTGTGTCAGTATGGAGGTGGAGCCTGGCACTCAGCATCAGCAGCAGTCTTTAAGGGATCAGTCCCAAGAAACACATGGACTTGTACATGGCTGGGAGGATGTGGCTGCGGACCATGTTGTCCTTAGTGACCCAGAGAACTCCGGACCGAATGCCTCAGCAAACCTACGCTGCATGGCCTCCCTGATCCTGCAAAGCCTGCGTAAGGATCCTCGTATTCGTGGTATCAAGGAGAAGGACCAATACTGGCTGGCAACCCTCCTTGATCCACGTTACAAGGGTAAGGTTGCGGACCTTATCTTGCCATCGCAGAGGGAGCAGAGGATGAAACATCTTCGGGAGGTCTTGCAGAAAGGTCTGTGCAACGCGTTCCCAGAGACTGGGAGGTTACAAACACCTGTTTCTGGACAACGTGTTGCTGAGGCTTTGGTCAGTCAAAGAAGGAGCGGTGGAGAAGGTGGCCATCTGACCGATGCGTACAGACAATTTTTTGGTCCGCAGCCCCAAGGTATGATCGGTTGCAGCAACCATCGTCAGCGTCTGTTTTACATGGTGCAGGAATACCTAGGGGCAAGATCTGACTTGGACACCTTTCCCACCGAAAATCCTCTGGGTTACTGGGTCTTGAGGATGGATCACTAGCCAGAGCTTGCACAGTATGCAATTGAGCTACTGGCCTGTCCTGCATCCAGCGTTCTTTCAGTGCTGCTGGAGGCTTTGTAACCGATCACAGGGTGCGTCTGTCCACCGACTCAGTCGATCGACTGACCTTCATAAAAAGTCTTGGATCACCACCAGCTACCAAGCACCTGATGCTGATGTAACCGAATAATTTTTTTTTAAATCTCAGATCCCTTCTGCCTATGCTGATGCTGAGTGACTATCCTGAGTAATTATCCTCTTCCTCCAAAACAAATGTCACAGGGGTGATAACCCTTCCCTATGTTTTCCAAAAAGCTTAAAATAGATTTTTTGGCTGGAGCTAAACATGTTAAAAATGTACCAGTTCAAAATACAAACAGATTCTACATAACAACAAACCTACAGTCCCTGTCTTGTTTGCACCGCCTGTATACTGCTGTTCAGAGTACAGAGCCTGTATACTGCTGTTTCCTTTTTTAATCTGGGTGCGGGGTTCCCCTTAATATCCATACAAGACCCAAAGGGCCTGGTAATGGACTGGGGGGTACCCATGCCGTTTGTCTCACTGATTTTCATCCATATTGCCAGGACCCGACATTAAAGCCGCAAGCAGTTTTGAATGACTTTTATTCCTTTAAAAATTTCATTTTGTGCAGGGACTGTTCTAAGCATGGGAAACACGCGCCACTTTACAGGTATACTATAGACACCCCCCAGGTACGATATTTAACCACTTGCTTACTAGGCACTTAAACCCCCCTCCTATCCAGACCAATTTTCAGCTTTCAGTGCTCTCACACTTTGAATGACAATTACTCAGTCATGCAACACTGTACCCAAATGATTTTTTTGTCCTTTTTTTCATACAAATAGAGCTTTATTTTGGTGGTATTTGATCACCTCTGGGTTTTTTATTTTTTGCGCTATAAATGAAAAAAGACCGAAAATTTTGAAAAAAAACACATTTTTTCTAATTTCTGTGATAAAATTTTGCAAATTCGTAATTTTTCTTCATAAATTTTGGCCACAATTTATACTGCTGCATATCTTTGGTAAAAATAACCAAAAATTTGTGGAAATTATTTGGTCTGTGTGAAAGTTTTAGAGTCTACAAGCTATGGTGCAAATCATAAAAAAATTATCACATCTGATGTACTGAGGCCTATCTCATTTCCTGAGACCCTAACAAGCCAGGAAAGTACAAATGCCCCCCAAATAACCCCTTTTTGGAAAGTAGACATTTCAATGTATTTAGTTAGAGACATGGGGGGTCATTTACTATAACTCCAAGAAGTACTGGGCACTATGGCAAATAATAGAGCCAATTTTAGCCAAATGGAAACAAAACTGCGAATTTGCGCATGAAAATCAGCGATATAAGTGGAGAACAAACGTTTGTAAATTCTAAATTGCCGCTAATTAGCGCTTCCGCGTATATACAAATGCCAATTCTTATCAAGTTGTTATATAGCTGTGTACTGTAGCCATGATCCATGTATGTGAAAGAAACATTTTTTTTATCAGAGATGTGCTCTAGTTCCCGTGCATATATTGATTTATATTGCAATTAGTATTCCTAGTTTTTTTTCCTTCTTTTGCTAAGAAATGCAGTTCTGAATGATTATTACATAGTAATGTCTGCTATTCTGTAAAGTTACATGTATTAAACATTTAGGTTACCTATTTGTTGTATGTTGTTTTTTATTTTTTAATTTAGGTGACTATAAAGCGGTAATTATTTATATTCATTCTTTAATCATACTACACTATTATGTAGGTCTCATACTTAGCACAATGGCTTAGTAGTCTGCTCAGATGTCTCCACAGCACTCACGGTACAAGTTCAAATACCAGCCAACCTACCATCCCCCAGCTGTGTTTATTTTTTCAGTGCACAAGCGAAATAAAATGAACAAACAAAAAAATGTAATCTGCCCATTAGTTAGTGTGTGGTGTTTGGAATTTCACACCATAATAGTATTTAATACTTACATATCATTGCATGCATTTGAAGAGTTAATATAATCAGCCAAATTTAAAGTGCATTGGCTAATTGGCATTCACCTATTTTCAGCATATGCTGCTTTGGCTAATTGGCTAATAGTCATTTGCTTTTTTTTCACCAATTCAATCTTTTAGTATTTCTCTGTGGGATTTGAACCCATGAGTTCTTCAAGGTAGAAGTGCTGACTGCTAGCCTATTGGGTGTAGCACAGTCATACATAGAAAATACATAGAAAATACATTCACTAGTGTTTGATGTTTCTTCTCCCCGAGCTGTCTCTCCTGCTGCCACCATCTTCCCCCGCTGATGTTGATAAGGTCAGGGATTTAATTTTCTCACTTAATATGATGCCTACATGTAAATCTGTTTTGAATGTAACTTTTTGGCTGTTAAACTCGATTGAAGCTGCTTTTGTTTTCTTGTAACTATATTGCCATGGTGTTGAAGCTTGTGTTCGTAGCCCAGGTGACTCCTGTTGTTGTTTACCATTGCCCTTTGTGAGGGGTTGTGCTGATGCTATTGTTTGTATAATTGCCTATAAAAAAGGCCTTTGAAAGAAGTAAAGAGCAGCAGTCCATTATGCTGAGAACTTTGATACAGACATACCTGACTCCGTGTCATCTTTCTTATAGAAGCAATAATTTGGCAAAGCAATATAAACTATAAGCAACTTATTTAACAGTTGCACCTAACATTTTGGCGCCCGAACAGGGACTCACCGATGATACTACAAGAGGTGGATGAGCTACGCTGACGGAACAAAAGGCAGGCATTCCGGGAACCACAGATAAAAAAATCTGCGCAGGTAAGAAAAAGCTTTATTTTTCTTATATTCTGTGCTCCCCTGATTTGTGCCTATCCGTTCTGTCAGTTACGGTTCTCCTGGTTTTAAAACACCAGCCTCTGTAGTGGTGAGTCTAGAATTACTGCATATTTTCGTTTATATTGCTGGAATTATTTGTTTGTTTTTGTTATCTGTGTTTGTCTTGTCTGTCTTGTTGAGAAAGTGAATGAGCCTTGTCAAGGATGGTATGAGTTAGAAGGGGATTGCCGAACTAAGCAACAGAATGCGCCTTACCTCACACGATTGAGAACTTGAGGGCTTGTGAGCTTGGGGGTCTGACGCTTATGCTTAACCTCACATCTAACTCATAAACCATAGACGGGTTGAGAGTATAAGCCCTGTCTGCTCCATAAAGCAGGGATAAGAGTGTATGAGAGGGATTCCCAGATACGAGGGGGGAATAAGGTCTCAACAAAGTCCCGAGATCTAGTCGGATACCTGGCCACTTAAAGGAATGCTTGTATATGTTGTAGCCGCATTTTTGTATATGTTGTAGCCGCATTCTGGTTTGTTATTGGGCTAGCATATAAAGTAATTATTTATTTTTGGGCTAGCATATAAAGTAATTCGGTTTCAGAAATCTCATTCCGGAGAGGTTTCTAGAATTCTAGCACCCTAGGAGGAAGGCAACGAGGAACTAGTGTAACTTAGCTGGTTTGCTATTGGGCTAGCATATAAAGTAATTATTCATTCTTGTATATGTTGTAGCCGCATTATATTGTACACTAAGTGTCCCACACGCTACCTAGGCAGGACTGTTAGAATGGGCCAGAGGAACACAAAACCCCGTCAGGTAATTGTGGCGCACTATACGGTGCCACAGATAATTAAGAACATTTATGGGAAAACCGAAGCACAGGACTTAAAGGATGTCCTTCGTAAATTTAAGGTGAAAGGAGCAGCGGGCTTAGACCCGGATGTATGGAGGAGAGCCAAAATGTTAGATGCAACTGTTAAATAAGTTGCTTAAGTTTATATTGCTTTGCCAAATTATTGCTTCATATAGGAATTAAGACACAGAGTCAGGTATGTCTGTATCAAAGTTCTCAGCATAATGGACTGCTGCTCTTTACTTCTTTCAAAGGCCTTTTTTATAGGCAATTATACAAACAATAGCATCAGCACAACCCCTCACAAAGGGCAATGGTAAACAACAACAGGAGTCACCTGGGCTACGAACACAAGCTTCAACACCATGGCAATATAGTTACAAGAAAACAAAAGCAGCTTCAATCGAGTTTAACAGCCAAAAAGTTACATTCAAAACAGATTTACATGTAGGCATCATATTAAGTGAGAAAATTAAATCCCTGACCTTATCAGATGTGTTCTTCAGCGCAGCCGGTTACCCACTAATAAAAAAAAAAGCCGCTCTTCTTGTGGCGGTCTTCTGTGGCCATCCGATAATGTCACCCGGAGAGTCTGCTCCATGGCTATGTAAGAGACGCCACACAGCGGGTGACAACACAGAAGAGGAAGACCACCATGGAAAAAGAGCAGCTTTTTTTTTATTAGCGGGTAACCAGCGGTGCGGAAGAAGACAGCAGATGGAGAACATGGCAGCGGCAGGAGAGACGGCTCTGGGAGAATACAGCTCGGGGAGAAGATGGAGGAGGGAGAGACAGCGTCTGGAGAAGATGGCCAAGGGAAGAAGACAGCTCGGAGCTATTTTACAATAAAGGACTTGTCAAAAACCGGCTATTGATTTTTTTTACATTTCACTGCTTTTTTTTGGTGAATGGGTAGGGGTAAAATGTACCCTATACCTATTCACATAGGGGGCAGGATCTGGGAGCCGACTTTTTAAAGGGGGCTTCCAGATTCTGATAAACCCCCTGCCTGCAGACCGACAACCACCGACCAGGGTTGTCGGGAAGAGGCCCTTGTCCCCATGGGGAAAAGGTGCTTTGGGGCATGTGGCCTGGTAAGATTCAGAAGGGGAGGGTGCTCACTCGTCCCCCCCTATCCTGACCTCCAGGCTGCATGCTCGGATAAGGGTCTGGTATGGATTTTGGGGGGCCCCACATCAAATTTATTTTACAATTTGGTGTGGGGTTCCCCTTAAAGTCCATACCAAAGGGCCTGGTATGTACTGGGGGGACCCTACGACATTTTTTTCCTTGAATTTTGGAATTCCATACCATAATATTATTGAATAAGTACATACCATTGCATGCATTTGAAGAGTTAAAATATGGAATAAAGCAAGCTGATGTGCTTTGGTTAATTATGCTTCTGAGTACAATGCACACTTCTAGGAGGTAATGCTGTCAGTGGGATTTGAATTCATGGCTTGAACTTTTGGGGGCAGCAGGGTATACCGCTATGCTACAGAGCTGAGCACTTACCTACAGAGAAAATACATTTACTAATGTTTGATTCAATACAATAATGTTTTGCATTTAAGCAATAATATTATAGTAACAACCATGCTCATGCCAATGTGCCGATGTGGCATTGGCTAATAAGCGTTCGCCTCTTTTCAGCATACGCTGCTGAGTACAATGCAAGCTTTCAGTAGGTGATACCATCTGTGTGATTTTCAGCCATTTGAGCACAATTATATTGAGAACATATGTTTACTAGTGTTTGATGGTGGGACTACTTTATATTCTAGGTATAAAATAGTACTCAGCACAGTGACTTAGGCACCTTTCACACTTGTGCGACCTGAAAGTTGCGAGATTTTAATGCGACTTTAAGCAATGCCTGTGTAATCTTGAGGTCTATGGACGCAGGAGTCGCAGGGAAAGACACGCAACTTTCCCACAATTTTGCATCAGCAATTTTGCCGCAATTCCAGGGAATGCCTGTGTAAACTTGAGGTCTATGGACCTCAACTCGCATCAAAGTCAGACCAAAGTAGTACAGGGACTACGTTGAAGTCAGTGTTACTTGAAGTCGCACAGATATGAATGGTACACATTGAAAATCATGGGGTATGACTTGTCATACGACTCTGATGTCCAAAGTTGCACAAGTGTGACTCAGCCCGACTTTGTCAGCGATTTCAGAGACATCAGTGCACTTTCCTGCACAAATGTCTAGTGAAATCACATAGGTCCCAACTGTTCTCCTTTAAGAAGGTGTCCTATGCCTACCTACTTTTGCTAATAGGTGTCCCTTATACCCATCTCAAAAAGTTGGGAGGTAAGAAATCGCCCCCTGAAGTTGCCCAAAGTAGTGCAGGAACTACTTTTGGGAATTGTTGTGGCATCGCACCAATTTGGACAGTTCCATTGCCATCAATAGGCACCGATTTGGCCTACAATTTGACATGTCAATTCAGACCTATGTGAACATGGGTGAAGTTGCATAGATATTAGAGCTGCACGATTCTGGCCAAAATGAGAATCACAATTTTTTTGCTTAGAATAAAAAGATCACGGTTCTCGTGACATAAAATCTTTCACATTATCCCATAAGAAATTGGGCTAACTTTTCTTTTTTTTTTTTTTAAATCATTAAAGTAATTTTTTCCAAAAAAAATTGCATTTGAAAGGCGCAAATACAGTGTGACAAAAAATATTGTAATAACCACCATTTTATTCTCTAGGGTCTCTACTAAAAATATATATATAATGTTGGGGGGTTTTAAGTAATTTCCTAGCAAAAAAAAAATGATTTTAACCTGAAACCAACAAATGTCAGAAAAATGTTTAGTGGGTCATTTACTATAGCGCTATGGCGCTAATTCGCGCAAATTGCAGCGAATTAGCGCTAATTCGCGGCAATTTAGCGCTAATTCGCGGCAATTTAGCGCGAATTAGCGCTAATAGCGGTAATTCGCGCTAAAACGGTATTCACTATAGCGCTGGTGAGAAAATTCTCCCAAAATCGAATTTACTATAGCTCTCTGAAACTAAATAGAGCCCAAACCCTTACTCTGCTAAAACCTAGAGAATTGCACATGGAAATAATTTTTAGAGCATGATATAATTGCCTAAATGGTACTGAAATATGCGGTATATTATTTAAAGATTATCTGCTTTTAAACTGTGTGAAAAAGTGATTTCTACACTGAAATATCTTTAAAAGTCTGAAAAGTGAAAAATTCCCCGTTTTGGACAACTAGGTGCCAACACAACTGAGCATGCTCAGACCTGAAAATAACTCTCATTTTAACTCAAGTGTCTTTTTTACCTGGAGGTATAGTAAATACCAAAATGAGAGCTAATTAGAGAACATTTTTTGGGAGTTAAAATCTGCTCTAATTTAGTCCAAATGAAGTTTCAGTCACTGATTCTAATGGAACAATTCTAACTTTTACAAAAAAAACCTTTTAATGTTGAGATGAAATGTATCTTTCTGTGAAATACATTTTCCTTTGCAACATTGTTGCTTCTACTTAAAATATTTTGATTTTAAGAATGCTACAATGTGGAATGTTTTGATGTTTTGGTAAAATATATTTTTCTCTGTCACTTTCACTTGTTTTTCTTCATCTCACAACCATCTTTACCCCAAACTCACACAGGTGTCTTTACAATCCACAAACAATACCATTACTGATGAAAATTTAAAATGAATCACAATTTTTTGTGCTTTGTATTATTTGCAAATATTCATAATTTGAGCCCAAAAATGTGATATGTGTACCAACATCAGAAATCAAAATGTCATTCCCAAAAATTTGAGGGTAATATTCTACTCTCACCCACAAAAAAACACCAAATATCACAGAATAAATCAAGAAGAATAACTCTTGAGTAATGTAATTCCATCACCTGTATGTCCATAGAAATGCAGTATTTATGTGTTTTTATGTGTATTTATGTGTAGTTATGTGTAGGAGGGTCTCACACGTGGCAGCTCTGTGGCTTAGAGGTTAGAACTTCTGCTTAGTATCTCTGAGGGTCTGGGTTCAAATCCCAACCATGTTACTTCATGTAGAGAAGTTGTCTCATTTCCCAGGTCCTATAACTATGTCTAATTGTAGTAGTTATGTGTAGGAGGGTTCCACCACCATTGTAAGTCTTTTCCAGATACACTATATAGCCAAAAGTATTGGGACGCCTGCCTTTACACACACATGAACTTTAATGGCAGCCCAGTCTTAGTCCGTAGGGTTAAAATTTGATTTGGCCCACCCTTTGCAGCTAGAACAGCTTCTGGGAAGGCTGTCCACAAGGTTTAGTCTGCCTATGGGAATGTTTGATCATTCTTCCAGAAGTGCATTTGTGAGGCCAGGCACTGATGTTGGATGAGAAGGCCTGGCTTGCAGTCTCTACTCTAATTCAGCCAAAGGGTGTTCTATCGGGTTGAGGCCAGGACTCTGTGCAGGCCAGTCAAGTTTCTCCACCCCAAACTTGCTCATCCATGTCTTTATGGACCTTGCTTTGTGTACTGGTGTGCAGTCATGTTGGAACAGGAAGGGGCTTTCCCCAAACTGTCCCCACAAAGTTGGGAGCATGAAATTGTCCAAATTGTCTTGGTATGCTGACGCCTTAAGAGTTCCCTTATCTGAAACTAAGAGGCCAAGCCCAACCCCTGAAAAACAACCCCGCACCATAATCCCCCTCCACCAAATCATTTGGACCAGTGCACAAAGCAAGGTCCATAAAGACATGGATGAGTGATTTTGAGGTGGAGGAACTTGACTGGCCTGCACAGAGTCCTGACGTCAACACAACAGAACACCTTGGGGATAAATTAGAGAGGAGACTGTAGGTCAGGCCTTCTTGTCCAACTTCAGTGCCTGACCTCACAAATGCACTTGGAAGAATGGTCAAACATTCCCATAGACACACTCCTAAACCTTGTGGACAAGAAGAGTTGAAGCTGTTATAGCTGCAAAGGGTGGGCCAAATGAGTTTTGAACCCAATACTAATACTGGGATGCCATTACAGTTCATGTGTGTTTAAAGGCAGGCATCCCAATACTTACGCCAATATACTGTATATTGCTTGTGACACTGAGCATGGCTATGGACTTAGGGCTAGTTCACACCACAGAGATGCAGAGAACATGTGTGGGTCTGCCCTGGTGGCTAAGTGGGTAGCAGTTCTGTCTAGCAGCACCTGGGATGTTGGTTCACTTCCACCAACATGCTAATGCTTGTGTTGAAGTTTATATGTTCTCCCTGTGTGGGTTTCTCACCACAATCTAAAGACATGCTGGCATCTTATTTGTCTCCTGTCGAAATAGGTTCTAATGTAAGAAAGTTAATTTTGGACTTTATATTGGAAGCTCATTGCAGCCAGGGACTGATATTAATGTTTATTAGCACTAATCATGCCCAGGGACTTGGACATTTCAAATTTTAGGGTTTACACTGCACAGGAACATATGCTTAGAAAACTTTTGCTTTGTTTATGTGGATGCAAATGGACTTTGATCTTTGTCCTGTAGTTGGAGATTTGATGCACATAGCCAAGGCTAACACAGTTGCGAATACTATTATGTGTTCCTGCTCATCAGGTGCAATCACTTTAGACATACATGAAGAGACAGATTGAAAGATACTGGTGGGCGTGTACTTCTATTGGGTGTGTCAGTGTGCTAACAATACAACCTCTCTTATATAAAGGCCTGCAGTAGGGGGGTTCGTTTGGCCTGAGAAGGTCAGGTTTTTTGTTGTGATGGAGAAGGAATTATATTGGGAGATTTGATGAAATTCTTGTGCATTTTTTCAATCAAAAGTGGGTTTATGTGGCCATGCTGTCAATGTTGTGTGTGTATTGTTCCTGTCTGATCATGCAAACATCGTTTGGAAGCATCTGCTGACCTACTATTTTTGATCTCGTTTAATTGTGTACACCGAAATGCAGCTTCCAGTAGAACATGGTCACCAATGGAATGTTGCATCAATTGGAACAGTGCCAGTGCCATTGCCAATAGTCACGCGATTTGATCTCTCAAATCGCATGACCAATCGCTCCAATGTAAACCTAGGCTTCTGCACAACTGCAAGTTAATGATAAAGGTGGAATCTTTATATATAACAGCTGTGGAGAATTGCAGGTAATGAATTCAGCTGGTGGATAGGCAGTGTTTGAATCTGTCAGCTTTGGTTCACATTGGTGTGATTTGACATGTCAAATCTGTGGCAATTGCACTGTTCTAATTAGTGCGATTTGTATTGATATTGGTGCAGAAACCTGCAACGATGTCTCTGATGTTGCCCCCACAGTCGGGACTGACATGCAGGAATGAAATTGTGGGAGTTCAGCTGTACGCTTTCCTCCTGCTGTCAGTGTGAACCAGGGCTCAAACTGGGCCTTTTGCCTTTGTAATTCACCTGCTGCTAACCCAGGGACACCATTTCTTAGCAAACTCCCTTAAGTTTACCTTCAAATATATGTAGAAATACAGATTTGCATATCTGAAAATAAAAAAATACTAATCATGGTTGAGATCAAATATTCGCAGCTGCAATGTGGTTTCACCTTCTGACCTAGAAATTAGTCATTGTATGCACCCGGAAGTTCTTGTGCTGGTCAGGATCTCAATCTAGGTGGACATGGCGAGGTCTCTTTAGCAGAGAGGAGGCGCTGCTCATTGGCCGGGTAAGTGTAGGATATGTACTTGTACTTAATCAATGTAGGGGTGGGGTTCATTGATTTGTTTGGCATCACCACACATTTGATTCCGTCCCATGTGCACACATCACTTCCTGCATTTGTTCTGCTGATGTAAATCAGTAAGGACTATGCAAGTATAAATGAGAGCTCCTTTTATTAAAATATATATGACTTGTTTCACAGCTGGGCGAATTTTCCAGCAAATTTGGACCTCTGAGTTGCATGGCAAGTTGTACCCCATGATTCTCAATGACAACCATTCATATCTGTGCTACTTTAAGTCGCACCAACTTCAAAGTAGTCCCTGTACTACTTTGGTGTGACTTGAGGTATATCGGGTACAATATTACACAGGCATTCCCAGAAGTTGGGGCCAAGTTGCAGCGGCAAAGTGGCAGCAAAATAGTGTGACTTTCAGGTCGCAGCAGTGTGAATGAGATTCAAGGATAACACCTTTTGAATTTGGCCCTATTGTCACTTGTGCATCCTGAAAGTGTAACAAATTCGTCCCTGCACTACCTTGGTTTGACTGATGCAATTTGAGGTCCATACACCACAAGATTACACAGACATTGCTTCAAGTCATGACAAAGCTGTGCAAATGGGGCCTTATTCAAAGGTGTTATCAATTAATCGCATTAGGTTACTTTCACACTTGGGTGACTTTTCATGGAGCTTTGGACCTCAGAGTCACATGAAAAGTTGTCCCCCTTGATTTCCATTAATATTTATTGGAGCTGCACGATTAATCGTCATCGTAATTTTTTTCCCCTTTACGATCTTGAAAAAAGCGTTTCACGATTCTTGCTATTGCAAAGAACTCTCTCTGCTCTTCTGAAGCCACAGCCGAAAAAACAGGAAGTCTGCCAAGAATTAGAACATTCTTTATCAGTGAACTTGACTAGAAACCTTGTAACAATTTGTCAATTAAATAGAATTCTGTGTAAGTGAGGAAAGTTTAACCACTTAAACACTAAACATTTTTCTGACATTTGTTGGTTTCAGGTTAAAATCATTTTTTTTTTGCTAGAAAATTACTTAAAACCCCCCAACATTATATATATATTTTTAGTAGAGACTCTAGAGAATAAAATGGTGGTTGTTACAATATTTTATGTCACACTGTATTTGCGCCTTTCAAATGCAATTTTTTTTGGAAAAAATTACTTTAATGATTTAAAAAAAAGAAAAGAAAAGTTAGCCCAATTTCTTGTGGGATAATGTGAAAGATTTTATGTCACGAGAATCGTGATCTTTTTATTCTAAGCAAAAAAATTGTGATTCTCATTTTGGCCAGAACCGTGCAGCTCTAATATCTATGCAACTTCACCCATGTTCACATAGGTCTGAATTGACATGTCAAATTGTAGGCCAAATCAGCGCCTATTGATGGCAATGGAACTGTCCAAATTGGTGCGACGCCACAACAATTCCCAAAAGTAGTTCCTGCACTACTTTGGGCGACTTCAGGGGGCGATTTCTTACCTCCCAACTTTTTGAGATGGTATAAGGGACACCTATTAGCAAAAGTAGGTAGGCATAGGACACCTTCTTAAAGGAGAACAGTTGGGACCTATGTGATTTCACTAGCCATTTGTGCAGGAAAGTGCACTGATGTCTCTGAAATCGCTGACAAAGTCAGGCTGAGTCACACTTGTGCAACTTTGGACATCAGAGTCGTATGACAAGTCATACCCCATGATTTTCAATGTGTACCATTCATATCTGTGCGACTTCAAGTAACACTGACTTCAACGTAGTCCCTGTACTACTTTGGTCTGACTTTGATGCGAGTTGAGGTCCATAGACCTCAAGTTTACACAGGCATTCCCTGGAATTGCGGCAAAATTGCTGATGCAAAATCATGGGAAAGTTGCGTGTCTTTTCCTGCGACTCCTGCGTCCATAGACCTCAAGATTACACAGGCATTGCTTAAAGTCGCATTAAAATCTCGCAACTTTCAGGTTGCACAAGTGTGAAAGGTGCCTAAGTCACTGTGCTGAGTACTATTTTATACCTAGAATATAAAGTAGTCCCACCATCAAACACTAGTAAACATATGTTCTCAATATAATTGTGCTCAAATGGCTGAAAATCACACAGATGGTATCACCTACTGAAAGCTTGCATTGTACTCAGCAGCGTATGCTGAAAAGAGGCGAACGCCTATTAGCCAATGCCACATCGGCACATCGGCATGAGCATGGTTGTTACTATAATATTAATGCCTGAAATGCAAAACATTCTTGTATTGAATCAAACATTAGTAAATGTATTTTCTCTGTAGGTAAGTGCTCAGCTCTGTAGCATAGCGGTATACCCTGCTGCCCCCAAAAGTTCAAGCCATGAACTCAAATCCCACTGACAGCATTACCTCCTAGAAGTGTGCATTGTACTCAGAAGCATAATTAGCCAAAGCACATCAGCTTGCTTTATTCCATATTTTAACTCTTCAAATGCATGCAATGGTATGTACTTATTCAATAATATTATGGTATGGAATTCCAAAATTCAAGGAAAAAAATGTCGTAGGGTCCCCCCAGTACATACCAGGCCCTTCGGTATGGACTTTAAGGGGAACCCCACACCAAATTGTAAAATAAATTTGATGTGGGGCCCCCCAAAATCCATACCAGACCCTTATCCGAGCATGCAGCCTGGAGGTCAGGATAGGGGGGGACGAGTGAGCACCCTCCCCTTCTGAACCTTACCAAGCCACATGCCCCAAAGCACCTTTTCCCCATGTTGATGGGGACAAGGGCCTCTTCCCGACAACCCTGGTCGGTGGTTGTCGGTCTGCAGGCAGGGGGTTTATCAGAATCTGGAAGCCCCCTTTAAAAAGTCGGCTCCCAGATCCTGCCCCCTATGTGAATAGGTATAGGGTACATTTTACCCCTACCCATTCACCAAAAAAAGCAGTGAAATGTAAAAAAAAATCAATAGCCGGTTTTTGACAAGTCCTTCATTGTAAAATAGCTCCGAGCTGTCTTCTTCCCTTGGCCATCTTCTCCAGACGCTGTCTCTCCCTCCTCCATCTTCTCCCCGAGCTGTATTCTCCCAGAGCCGTCTCTCCTGCCGCTGCCATGTTCTCAATCTGCTGTCTTCTTCCGCACCGCTGGTTACCCGCTAATAAAAAAAAGCTGCTCTTTTTCCATGGTGATCTTCCTCTGCTGTGTTGTCACCCGCTGTGTGGCGTCTCTTACATAGCCATGGAGCGGACTCTCCGGGTGACATTATCGGATGGCCACAAGAAGAGCGGCTTTTTTTTTTATTAGTGGGTAACCGGCTGTGCTGAAGAACACATCAGCGGGGAAGATGGTGGCAGCAGGAGAGACAGCTCGGGGAGAAGAAACATCAAACACTAGTGAATGTATTTTCTATGTATTTTCTATTTATGACTGTGCTACACCCAATAGGCTAGCAGTCAGCACTTCTACCTTGAAGAACTCATGGGTTCAAATCCCACAGAGAAATACTAAAAGATTGAATTAGTGAAAAAAAAAGCAAATGACTATTAGCCAATTAGCCAAAGTAGCATATGCTGAAAATAGGTGAATGCCAATTAGCCAATGCACTTTAAATTTGGCTGATTATATTAACTCTTCAAATGCATGCAATGATATGTAAGTATTCAATACTATTATGGTGTGAAATTCCAAACACCACACACTAACTAATGGGCAGATTACATTTTTTTGTTTGTTCATTTTAATTCGCTTGTGCACTGAAAAAATAAACACAGCTGGGGGATGGTAGGTTGGCTGGTATTTGAACTTGTACCGTGAGTGCTGTGGAGACATCTGAGCAGACTACTAAGCCATTGTGCTAAGTATGAGACCTACATAATAGTGTAGTATGATTAAAGAATGAAAATAAATAATTACCGCTTTATAGTCACCTAAATTAAAAAATAAAAAACAACATACAACAAATAGGTAACCTAAATGTTTAATACATGTAACTTTACAGAATAGCAGACATTACTATGTAATAATCATTCAGAACTGCATTTCTTAGCAAAAGAAGGAAAAAAAACTAGGAATACTAATTGCAATATAAATCAATATATGCACGGGAACTAGAGCACATCTCTGATAAAAAAAATGTTTCTTTCACATACATGGATCATGGCTACAGTACACAGCTATATAACAACTTGATAAGAATTGGCATTTGTATATACGCGGAAGCGCTAATTAGCGGCAATTTAGAATTTACAAACGTTTGTTCTCCACTTATATCGCTGATTTTCATGCGCAAATTCGCAGTTTTGTTTCCATTTGGCTAAAATTGGCTCTATTATTTGCCATAGTGCCCAGTACTTCCTGGAGTTATAGTAAATGACCCCCTTAGTGTTTAAGTGGTTAAACTTTCCTCACTTACACAGAATTCTATTTAATTGACAAATTGTTACAAGGTTTCTAGTCAAGTTCACTGATAAAGAATGTTCTAATTCTTGGCAGACTTCCTGGTTTTTCGGCTGTGGCTTCAGAAGAGCAGAGAGAGTTCTTTGCATAGCAAGAATCGTGAAACACTTTTTTCAAGATCGTAAAGGGGAAAAAAAATTACGATGACGATTAATCGTGCAGCTCTAATAAATATTAATGGAAATCAAGGGGGACAACTTTTCATGTGACTCTGAGGTCCAAAGCTCCATGAAAAGTCACCCAAGTGTGAAAGTAACCTAATGCGATTAATTGATAACACCTTTTAATAAGGCCCCATTTGCACTTGTGCGACCTTAAAATTGCACAGCTTTGTCATGACTTGAAGCAATGTCTGTGTAATCTTGTGGTGTATGGACCTCAAATTGCATCAGTCAAACCAAGGTAGTGCAGGGACGAATTTGCTACACTTTCAGGATGCACAAGTGACAATAGGGCCAAATTCAAAGGTGTTATCCTTGAATTTCATTCACACTGCTGCGACCTGAAAGTCACCCTATTTTGCTGCCACTTTGCCGATGCAACTTGGCCCCAACTTCTGGGAATGCCTGTGTAATATTGTACCCAATATACCTCAAGTCACACCAAAGTAGTACAGGGACTACTTTGAAGTTGGTGCGACTTAAAGTAGCACAGATATGAATGGTTGTCATTGAGAATCATGGGGTACAACTTGCCATGCAACTCAGAGGTCCAAATTTGCTGGAAAATTCGCCCAGCTGTGAAACAAGTCATATATATTTTAATAAAAGGAGCTCTCATTTATACTTGCATAGTCCTTACTGATTTACATCAGCAGAACAAATGCAGGAAGTGATGTGTGCACATGGGACGGAAGCAAATGTGTGGTGATGCCAAACAAATCAACAAACCCCACCCACACCAAATCTAACTATGACATCCACCCCTGCATTGATTAAGTACAAGTACATATCCTACACTTACCCGGCCAATGAGCAGCGTCTCCTCTCTGCTAAAGAGACCTCACCATGTCCACCTAGATTGAGATCCTGACCAGCACAGGAACTTCCGGGTGCATACAATGACTAATTTCCAGGTCAGAAGGTGAAACCACACTTTTGATTGCAGCTGCGAATATTTGATCTCAACCATGATTAGTATTTTTTTTATTTTCAGATATGCAAATCTGTATTTCTACATATATTTGAAGGTAAACTTAAGGGAGTTTGCTAAGAAATGGTGTCCCTGAGTTAGCAGCAGGTGAATTACAAAGGCAAAAGGCCCAGTTTGAGCCCTGGTTCACACTGACAGCAGGAGGAAAGCGTTCAGCTGAACTCCCACAATTTCATTCCTGCATGTCAGTCCCGACTGTGGGGGCAACATCAGAGACATCGTTGCAGGTTTCTGCACCAATATCAATACAAATCGCACCAATTAGAACAGTGCAATTGCCACAGATTTGACATGTCAAATCACACCAATGTGAACCAGAGCTGACACATTCAAACACTGCCTATCCACCAGCTGAATTCATTACCTGCAATTATCCACAGCTGTTAATGATAAAGGTGGAATCTTTATATATAACTTGCAGTTGTGCAGAAGCCTAGGTTTACATTGGAGCGATTGGTCATGCGATTTGAGAGATCAAATCGCATGACTATTGGCAATGGCACTGTTCCAATTGATGCAACATTTTTTTTGTGGCACCGCATCAATTTACTAAAGTAGTTCCTGCACTACTTTTGCCGATTTCAGGTGCGACTTCAATAGACATTTGTGTATGAAGCCACCTGAAATCACGCTGACCTTGCTACTTTGAAATCGTGCTTCTTCAAGTGAAGTAGCACAATTTCAAAGTAGCATGTGAACCAGGGCAAAGAGATTAGTTTTTTGGTGCACAAATACATATTGAAATAAAATATAAAAGGGATATTGCACTTTCCCAAAACCACCACCCACAAAAACTAAAGAAAGAAAAGTAGAAGGAAAAAAAAAAAAAACCCACACACCACAACAAGAGCTCAATGTACTTTTATTTTACCAGCAGAAAAAAAATAAATTTACATTTACTAGCTTCAAAAAAAATTTGGACAGGATATATGGTACTACATTTAGCAACGGAATTTTAAGGGCCCTGCTCATAGGAGCTTACAATCTAAAATTAGACAAAACCTTAGAGTGGACACAGCTTTAATTTCCGTGTATAACGGGCAACACATCACGTTATTATCTGAAAGATTATAGAAAAATACTTAACAGTCATTCTTACAAAGCATTCCAACATAATATTGCAAAAAGACTTATTCAAAACACCCACCACCAGCCCACAAGCCACACATACATACATTGGTGACCATGTTCTACTGGAAGCTGCATTTCGGTGTACACGATTAAACGAGATCAAAAATAGTAGGTCAGCAGATGCTTCCAAACGATGTTTGCATGATCAGACAGGAACAATACACACACAACATTGACAGCATGGCCACATAAACCCACTTTTGATTGAAAAAATGCACAAGAATTTCATCAAATCTCCCAATATCATTCCTTCTCCATCACAACAAAAAACCTGACCTTCTCAGGCCAAACAAACCCCCCTACTGCAGTCCTTTATATAAGAGAGGTTGTATTGTTAGCACACTGACACACCCAATAGAAGTACACGCCCACCAGTATCTTTCAATCTGTCTCTTCATGTATGTCTAAAGTGATTGCACCTGATGAGCAGGAACACATAATAGTATTCACAACTGTGTTAGCCTTGGCTATGTGCATCAAATCTCCAACTACAGGACAAAGATCAAAGTCCATTTGCATCCACATAAACAAAGCAACAGTTTTCTAATCATATGTACCTGTGCAGTGTAAACCCTAAAATTTGAAATGTCCAAGTCCCTGGGCATGATTAGTGCTAATAAACATTAACATCAGTCCCTGGCTGCAATGAGCTTCCAATATAAAGTCCAAAATTAACTTTCTTACATTAGAACCTATTTCGACAGGAGACAAATAAGATGCCAGCATGTCTTTAGATTGTGGTGAGAAACCCACACAGGGAGAATATATAAACTTCAACACAAGCATTAGCATGTTGGTGGAAGTGAACCAACATCCCAGGTGCTGCTAGACAGAACTGCTACCCACTTAGCCACCAGGGTAGACCCACACATGTTCTCTGCATCTCTGTGGTGTGAACTAGCCCTAAGTCCATAGCCATGCTCAGTGTCACAAGCAATATACAGTATATTGGCGTAAGTATTGGGATGCCTGCCTTTAAACACACATGAACTGTAATGGCATCCCAGTATTAGTATTGGGTTCAAAACTCATTTGGCCCACCCTTTGCAGCTATAACAGCTTCAACTCTTCTTGTCCACAAGGTTTAGGAGTGTGTCTATGGGAATGTTTGACCATTCTTCCAAGTGCATTTGTGAGGTCAGGCACTGAAGTTGGACAAGAAGGCCTGACCTACAGTCTCCTCTCTAATTTATCCCCAAGGTGTTCTGTTGTGTTGACGTCAGGACTCTGTGCAGGCCAGTCAAGTTCCTCCACCCCAAAATCACTCATCCGTGTCTTTATGGACCTTGCTTTGTGCACTGGTCCAAATGATTTGGTGGAGGGGGATTATGGTGCGGGGTTGTTTTTCAGGGGTTGGGCTTGGCCTCTTAGTTTCAGATAAGGGAACTCTTAAGGCGTCAGCATACCAAGACAATTTGGACAATTTCATGCTCCCAACTTTGTGGGGACAGTTTGGGGAAAGCCCCTTCCTGTTCCAACACGACTGCACACCAGTACACAAAGCAAGGTCCATAAAGACATGGATGAGCAAGTTTGGGGTGGAGAAACTTGACTGGCCTGCACAGAGTCCTGGCCTCAACCCGATAGAACACCCTTTGGCTGAATTAGCGTAGAGCAGTGTTTCTCAACTCCGGTCCTCAAGGCGCCCCAACAGGTCATGTTTTCAGGATTTCCCTCAGATGAAATGGATGTGGTAATTACTAAGGCAGTGAAACTGATCAAATCACCTGTGCAAACTAATGGAAAGCCTGAAAACATGACCTGTTGGGGCGCCTTGAGGACTGGAGTTCAGAAACACTGGCGTAGAGACTGCAAGCCAGGCCTTCTCATCCAACATCAGTGCCTGGCCTCACAAATGCACTTCTGGAAGAATGATCAAACATTCCCATAGGCAGACTAAACCTTGTGGACAGCCTTCCCAGAAGCTGTTCTAGCTGCAAAGGGTGGGCCAAATCAAATTTTAACCCTACGGACTAAGACTGGGCTGCCATTAAAGTTCATGTGTGTGTAAAGGCAGGCGTCCCAATACTTTTGGCTATATAGTGTATCTGGAAAAGACTTACAATGGTGGTGGAACCCTCCTACACATAGCTACTACAATTAGACATAGTGATAGGACCTGGGAGATGAGACAACTTCTCTACATGAAGTAACATGGTTGGGATTTGAACCCAGACCCTCAGAGATACTAAGCAGAAGTTCTAACCTCTAAGCCACAGAGCTGCCACGTGTGAGACCCTCCTAAACATAACTACACATAAATACACATAAAAACACATAAATACTTTATTTCTATGGACATACAGGTGATGGAATTACATTACTCAAGAGTTATTCTTCTTGATTTATTCTGTGATATTTGGTGTTTTTTTTGTGGGTGAGAGTAAAATATTACCCTTAAATTTTTGGGAATTACATTTTGATTTCTGATGTTGGTACACATATCACATTTTTTGGGCTCAAATTATGAATATTTGGAAATAATACAAAGCACAAAAAATTGTGATTCATTTTAAATTTTCATCAGCAATGGTATTGTTTGTGGATTGTAAAGACACCTGTGTGAGTTTGGGGTAAAGATGGTTGTGAGATGAAGAAAAACAAGTGAAAGTGACAGAGAAAAATATATTTTACCAAAACATCAAAACATTCCACATTGTAGCATTCTTAAAATCAAAATATTTTAAGTAGAAGCAACAATGTTGCAAAGGAAAATGTATTTCACAGAAAGATACATTTCATCTCAACATTAAAAGGTTTTTTTTGTGAAAGTTAGAATTGTTCCATTAGAATCAATGACTGAAACTTCATTTGGACTAAATTAGAGCAGATTTTAACTCCCAAAAAATGCTCTCTAATTAGCTCTCATTTTGGTATTTACTATACCTCCAGGTAAAAAAGACACTTGAGTTAAAATGAGAGTTATTTTCAGGTCTGAGCATGCTCAGTTGTGTTGGCACCTAGTTGTCCAAAACGGGGAATTTTTCACTTTTCAGACTTTTAAAGATATTTCAGTGTAGAAATCACTTTTTCACACAGTTTAAAAGCAGATAATCTTTAAATAATATACCACATATTTCAGTACCATTTAGGCAATTATATCATGCTCTAAACATTATTTCCATGTGCAATTCTCTAGGTTTTAGCAGAGTAAGGGTTTGGGCTCTATTTAGTTTCAGGGAGCTATAGTAAATTCAATTTTGGGAGTATTTTCTCACCAGCGCTATAGTGAATACCGTTTTAGCGCGAATCAGCGCTATTAGCGCTAATTCGCGCTAAATTGCGGCGAATTAGCGCTAATTCGCGGCAATTTGCGCGAATTAGCGCCATAGCGCTATAGTAAATGACCCCCACTGTGAGTTATTTGAAGTTGTATTTTTTTCCCACAATTCTTTGCAAAATTGAGATTTTTTTTTTTCCCCACAAAATTGTCATTGTAATAGCTTATTTCTCTCACATGGCATGTGTATACCACAAATGACACCCCAAAATACATTCTGCTACTCCTCCTGAGTATTACGATACCACATGTGAGGGACTTTTTCACTGCCGGGCCACATACAGAGGCCCAACATGCATGGAGCACCATCAGGTGTTCTAGGAGCATAAATTACACATCACATTTCTCAACCACCTATTACACTTTTGAAGGCCCTGGAGCACCAGGACAATGGAAACACCCACAAAATGACCCCATTTTGGAAAGCTAACACCCCAACGTATAATCTATGAGGCATAATGAGTCTTTTGAATGGTTTATTTTTTTCCAGAAGTTTTTGGAAAATGTGGAAAAAAATGAAACCGCATTTTTTTTTACACAAAGTTGTCCGTTTATAAGATATTTCCAACACATGGCATTTAGATAGCAAAAATGACACCCCAAAATACATTCTGCTACTCCTCCCGAGTATTACGATACCACATGTGTGGGACTTTTTCACTGCCTGGCCACATACAGAGGCCCAACATGCATGGAGCACCATCAGGTGTTCTAGGAGCATAAATTACACATCACATTTCTCAACCACCTATTACACTTTTGAAGGCCCTGGAGCACCAGGACAATGGAAACACCCACAAAATGACCCCATTTTGGAAAGCTAACACCCCAACGTATAATCTATGAGGCATAATGAGTCTTTTGAATGGTTTATTTTTTTCCAGAAGTTTTTGAAAAATGTGGAAAAAAATGAAACCGCATTTTTTTTTACACAAAGTTGTCCGTTTATAAGATATTTCCAACACATGGCATTTAGATAGCAAAAATGACACCCCAAAATACATTCTGCTACTCCTCCTGAGTATTATGATACCACATGTGTGGGACTTTTTCACTGCCTGGCCACATACAGAGGCCCAACATGCATGGAGCACCATCAGGTGTTCTAGGAGCATAAATTACACATCATATTTCTCAACCACCTATTACACTTTTGAAGGCTCTGGAGCACCAGGACAATGGAAACACCCACAAAATGACCCCATTTTGGAAAGCTAACACCCCAACGTATAATCTATGAGGCATAATGAGTCTTTTGAATGGTTTATTTTTTTCCAGAAGTTTTTGGAAAATGTGGAAAAAAATGAAACCGCATTTTTTTTTACACAAAGTTGTCCGTTTATAAGATATTTCCAACACATGGCATTTAGATAGCAAAAATGACACCCCAAAATACATTCTGCTACTCCTCCTGAGTATTATGATACCACATGTGTGGGACTTTTTCACTGCCTGGCCACATACAGAGGCCCAACATGCATGGAGCACCATCAGGTGTTCTAGGAGCATAAATTACACATCATATTTCTCAACCACCTATTACACTTTTGAAGGCTCTGGAGCACCAGGACAATGGAAACACCCACAAAATGACCCCATTTTGGAATGCTAACACCCCAACGTATAATCTATGAGGCATAATGAGTCTTTTGAATGGTTTATTTTTTTCCAGAAGTTTTTGGAAAATGTGGAAAAAAATGAAACCGCATTTTTTTTTACACAAAGTTGTCCGTTTATAAGATATTTCCAACACATGGCATTTAGATAGCAAAAATGACACCCCAAAATACATTCTGCTACTCCTCCTGAGTATTATGATACCACATGTGTGGGACTTTTTCACTGCCTGGCCACATACAGAGGCCCAACATGCATGGAGCACCATCAGGTGTTCTAGGAGCATAAATTACACATCATATTTCTCAACCACCTATTACACTTTTGAAGGCCCTGGAGCACCAGGACAATGGAAACACCCACAAAATGACCCCACACATGTGTGGGACTTTTTCACTGCCTGGCCACATACAGAGGCCAAACATGCAAGGAACACCGTCAGGTGTTCCAGGGACACATAGCATGCACATACCAAGAATTACACCCCAAAATACATTATGCTGAGCAAAGCGTAAACAAAAAAGATTACCTGTGGTTGTAGTAGCGCAGTTGTACACAGGAGGATAGCACTGGTCCAGGCAGCAGGCAGGGACTTGGTCAGCAGCGGCGAACACAATTGTCCAGGCAGCAGGCAGGGTTACTGTCCATATAAAGTCCAGGGTCAGTGCAGGCAGAGATATTGTCCGCAGTGCCAAAAATATTGGTCCTGGTAGTAGGCAGGTCCATGTGGTGTGGTCAGTGCAACAGGCAGAGGCGTGACGGCAGTAAGTCCTACAGGCAGAAGTAGGGCCTCGTTCAGGACAGAATGGGGACAGGGGTAGAGGCTTCTCCCACCCAAATCTCTTTGAAGCCTCCGAGTCTCCAGACCCTAATCTAGGATTGAGAAAACAAAATAAATTGTTTTCTTCATCCAGAAAAACAATTCTGGAGCCCCTCACATATGTGAGACCCCTGTGTTGAATCCCACTAGTCCAGTTGCAGGGTACAAGATCAGTCCAAGAGGCAGGCAAATATCATGGTCAAACAGTCCAAGGTCAGTTCCAGATCAGGCAGAGGTATGTACAGAATCGTTGGGCAGAAGCGTGGTCAAATAACAAGCCAGGGTCAGTTACAGAGGAGGCAGTGGCATAAGGGGTGTGAGGGTAAATTGCAGGAACGGAGACTTACGTTTACCATACTTCACTAATAATTTACTGAAGTATGGTAATGACGAAAACATTCACCTACGCAGAGGCCTGGTTCAGAAGGACATTGTGCACAATAATAAGATGTGTCTCTTCTGAATCCAGCTCTGGTACACACCTTACATTTTTTTTGCCGTCATTGGCCTGTTGGTTTGGGAGGGATCTTATCTGGAAAGTGGCGTTCGGAGAGTCGACTTAGAACATCAGATCGGATATTTTCTGGGGGGCCGTTCGGGAATGTAAGGGCAGTGAAAACGTCCTCCTGGTAGCCAAGGAAGCGTTTGGGGTTTTGGGTGGAGTTACGATAAATGACATAAGAATTGTAGATGGCCAAATGAAAAAAATAAATTGTGACTTTCTTATACCAATGGTATGTCCGTCTTGTGGCAAGGTACGGTTCTAGCATCTGGTCATTCAAGTCGACTCCCCCCATAAACAAATTATAGTCAAAGATGCATTTAGGTTTCTGTATGGGGCCATTTCTTCTGGGGATTTCCATGAAGGTATCATCGTGGATTGAAGACAACATGTATACATCTCTTTTGTCTCTCCACTTCACTGCCAAAATCTCGTTGTTTCGTAGACTCGCCATTTCTCCTTTTCTCAATTTTTTATTGACCAGACTTTGAGGAAAGCCCTTCCGGTTCTTTTTGATGGTACCACATGCAGGCGTCTTCATCCGATGCAGGTTGTGGAACAGGGGCAGAGATGTGTAGAAGTTATCTACGTACAGGTGGTAGCCTTTCTCCAGTAGGGGGTATGTGAGATCCCAAACAATTTTCCCGCTTGATCCCAAGTAGTCTGGGCAATTAGGGGGTTGCAGCTGGGTGTCCTTCCCTTCGTACACTTTGAAGGCATACAAGTAACCTGTGACTCGGTCACATAATTTGTATACCTTCACCCCATAGCGTGCCCTTTTACTGGGAATATATTGCTTCATCTTAAGCCTGCCACTAAACTTAAGAAGGGACTCATCCACACATATGTTTTTGTCTGGGGTAAACAGCAGGGGGAATAGTGCAGAAAAATAATTTAAAAGTGGCCGAATTTTGAAAAGTCTATCATAGTTTGGGTCATTTCGGGGAGGGCACTGGGTATTGTCGTTGAAATGAAGAAACCTCAATATCATGAGGTATCTGTTTCTGGGCATCACCTTGGAGTATATTGGCAGGTGTTGGAGGGGGTGGGTTGACCAATAGGACAGCAAAGTGTTTTTTTTTCGTGAGTCCCATGTTAAATGTGAGCCCTAAAAAAACCTTCAACTCCACCACCGTTAGGTCTCTCCATTCGTAGGGACGGGCATAGTAGGACATTGGATTATTCGCAATGAATTGATGTGCATAAAGGTTGCACTGGGCCACAATACTTGACAGCATGTCCTCGGTACAAAATAGATTAAAAAAATCTATTGGGGAAAAATTCTCCGTGTTCACCTGGACTCCTGGCTGGGCAGTGAAAGGGGGAATGTTGGCTTCTCCTGAATTAGGAGGAAGCCACAAGGGGTTCTGCAGGGCATAGGGAAGGCTGGCTTGGGTCCTTGGCCTTTCTTGCCGAGGCACTGCGGTGCTGATGGACGGGACTGCCGTGCTGGTGGACGGGACTGCCGTGCTGGTGGACGGGACTGCCGTGCTGGTAGATGCCACTGCCTCCACACCAGAACGCCTTCGTTTGGCGGGCAAAATCTCTTCCTCCTCTGAGTCACTCAGTGTTTCACTACTGAGGACTGGCTCATAGTTTATGTCCGACTCGGAATCGGGAAGGGAATCTGAAAAAGAGAGCTCCCCGTTGCTCTCGTCGGCCTGGGACAGTATTTGGTACGCATCCTCGGCGGAAAAGCTTCTTTTGGCCATGGTTGCTAAGCCTGCACTGATGAGGCGGCACTGATGAGCACAGATGGGCACTGAGGTGGCACAGAGGGGCACTGATGAGGTGGAACAGATGTGCACTGATGAGGTGGAACAGATGTGCACTAATGAGGTGGAACAGATGTGCAGATGTGCACTAATGAGGTGGCACAGGTGGGCACTGATGAGGCGGCACAGGTGGGCACTGATGAGGCGGCACAGGTGGGCACTGATGAGGCGGCACAGATGGGGCGGCACAGATGGAGCGGCACAGATGGAGCGGCACAGATGGAGCGGCACAGATGGGGCGGCACAGATGGGGCGGCACAGATGGAGCGGCACAGATGGGCACTGATGAGGCGGCACAGATGTGCACTGAGGCAGCACAGATGTGCACTGAGGCAGCACAGGTGGGCACTGATGAGGTGGCACAGGTGGGCACTGGTGAGGTGGCACAGGTGGTCACTGATGAGGTGGCACAGGTGGGCACTGATGAGGTGGCACAGGTGGGCACTGATGAGGTGACACAGGTGGTCACTGATTGTGCAGATGTGCAGCTGGACACTAATCACTGCTGGGCAGACAGGTGGGCACAGATTGGCACAGGTGGGCACCGATTGGCACAGGTGGGCACCGATTGGCACAGGTGGGCACCGATTAGGCACAGGTGGGCACCGATTGGCACTGTACTGATGCTGCACTGTATTGATGGGGCACTGTATTGATGGGGCACTGTATTGATGGGGCACTGTATTGATGGGCACTGTATTGATGGGCACTGTGGGCACTGTAGGCACAGTAAATGTTAATCACAAACTCACAGATCGCTGACAGTTTCTCTCTCTCCTCACACGCTGTCTCTGTGTGAGGAGAGAGAGCCGGCAATGAGAGATGATCTCAATTGTTTACATTTTAGATCATCTCTCATTGGAGGCACTGATCGCGCTGTAAACGGCCGCTGTGATTGGCCGTTTACAGCGATCTGTGATTGGCTGTGTCCAAGGGACACGGCCAACACAGAATTTCCCCGTTGCGCGCTCGTGAGCGCGCACGGGGAGCGAGGAAAGGGGAGGCCGTCATATGACGGCCTCCCGGGAATTGACATCCGCGCTGAAGCCGTCATTCGGCTACGGCCGGATGTCAGGTGGTTAAAGGAATATTTCACTTTTTTTTTTTTTTTTTACTTTAAGCATCATTAAAATCACTGCTCCCGAAAAAACGGCCGTTTTTAAAAGTTTTTTTTGCATTGATACATGTCCCCTGGGACAGGACCCGGGTCCCCAAACCCTTTTTAGGACAATACCATTCAAATTAGCCTTTAAAATGAGCTCTTTTGATTTCAAAAGTTCGAGTTCCATAGATGTCAATGGGGTTCTAACGTTCGTGCGAATTTTCGGTCAGTTCGCAGGTTCTGGTGCGAACCGAACCGGGGGGTGTTCGGCTCATCCCTACAGGTGACAGGCTCAAAAAATGAGGCCCGTCGCTACTACCGATTGGATGGTTTAGTGAGGTCCTCACGACGGCCCTGGCGGAGCGCCGAGAAGACGAGCACATGACTGGGAAGGACATCACATGACCAAAACTGATGGAGCCTTGAGCTAGTCACGTGTGGATGGCGCTAGCCTGGAAGTTGTGCTCCTTAATGAAACACATATATATGGATGAATGACCGAGAGGGTTATTATAGCCAAGAACCTATTGGTCCAAGCGGCCGGAAAAGCAAACAGCCGCCAGAACCAAAACATCAATGGCGATAAGACAACTTCCGGGTCCCGGGGCCAAAACCAGAAATGAATGGCCGCGCGCCCGGAAGTGAAGGGTCACCTGACCAGTAGTGATCCCAGACACCAAAATCAACTCGATCACATGTCCAAACAGCAGTCACGCGATTACAAGTGCTTGGATTAAGGATCATCACAGAACGGCACAAATGGGACACAGCATCACTGCTAAGCTGTAGAACCAAATGGGCCATGAATGAATGGGGAAAAAAACACAGTAATAACAACCACAAGTTAGTCAGAAATATGGCAAAATTAGTCAAAATAACCTATTAAATTATAATAAGATCATGATCAAATGAATGATAACAACGGAGTAAAACCCATATACAATAAACAATATATGCTTAAATGTAGAAAATAAACAATACATAATGGTAAATCAAAAATAAAACACTTAATTATAAATCTGAAAATGCATAGTAATAAAATACATGAATGAACTTAAGCCTGATTGATAAAAGAGTTATGCCCCGTACACACGGTCGGATTTTCCGATGGAAAATGTCCGATCGGAGCGTGTTGTCGGAAATTCCGACCGTGTGTGGGCTCCATCGGACATTTTCCATCGGATTTTCCGACACACAAAGTTGGAGAGCAGGAGATAAAATTTTCCGACAACAAAATCCGTTGTCGGAAATTCCGATCGTGTGTACACAAATCCGACGGACAAAGTGCCACGCATGCTCAGAATAAATAAAGAAATGAAAGCTATTGGCCACTGCCCCGTTTATAGTCCCGACGTACATGTTTTATGTCACCGCGTTTAAAACGATCGGATTTTCCGACAACTTTGTGTGACCGTGTGTATGCAAGACAAGTTTGAGCCAACATCCGTCGGAAAAAATCCTAGGATTTTGTTGTCGGAATGTCCGAACAAAGTCCGACCGTGTGTACGGGGCATTAATATCCCACTCCATGTTCATCCCGAACGGTGAGTAGGATCTGAGCTCATACAGTTGCAATAAAAAGTATGTGAACCCTTTTGGAATGATATGAATTTCTGCACAAATTGGTCATAAAATGTGATCTGATCTTCATCTAAGTCACAACAATAGACAATTAGTCTGCTTAAACTAATAACACACAAAGAATTAAATGTTACCATGTTTTTTATTGAACACACCATGTAAACATACAGGGCAGGTGGAAAAAGTCTTACATAGTCTTACATAGTTAGTCAGGTTGAAAAAAGACACAAGTCCATCCAGTTCAACCTTAAAAACAATAAATAAATAAAATAAAAAATATCGTACAATCCAATATACCCAATTTTATACCCTCAGTTGATCCAGAGGAAGGCAAAAAACCCCAGCAGAGCATGCTCCAATTTGCTACAGCAGGGGAAAAAATTCCTTCCTGATCCCCCAAGAGGCAACCAGATTTTCCCTGGATCAACTTTACCTATAAATGTTCGTACCCAGTTATATTCTGTACATTTAGGAAAGTATCCAGGCCTTTCTTAAAGCAATGTGAAACTTTTTCTTTAAGTATGTGAACCCTTGGATTTAATAACCAGACACTTAAGGGTTGCAGTCTTGGAACTTTGCCATGATCACAAGTTTGCTGGTCTGCCTAACTTGTGCAATGCACATTCTGGTGGCCCCAGGTGGCATGTGACTGTAGACTGTGACATAGAACGTATGTGGAATCTTGCACCATCTGCACCTGAAACAAGAACAGCAAAGTCAAGGCCTGGGGTTTGCTGAAACCACTGCCTGTCCCAGAGAGACCATGGAGAATGATCTCAATGGATTTTATTGTAGTGCTTCCCCCAGCAGAAGGCTTTACTATCATCTTTGTGGTGGTAGATAGAATTGTCAAAAATGGCCCATTTAATACCAATGAAGGGGACACCCTCAGCTGTGGAAACAGCGCAAGTCTTTATTAAAGAAGTCATGAGGCTTCATGGAGTCCCAGCCAATATCGTATCCGACCATGGGGTGCAGTTCACCTCCAGGTTCTGGAAAGCCTTATGTGAATCCCTGGAAATTGAGCTATCTTTCTCTTCGGCATACCATCCGCAGATGAACGTTCAAACAGAAAGAACCAACCAAACCCTGGAACAGTACCTGCGCTGCTCTGTAGCAATACATTTTTTCAACAATGTCAAGCAGAAAACTCCGCGCTTATTACCAACAGAAGGTATGCAGCCTCCCGATAGACCCCCTGAGGGGCTAGTGCATAATTAAAATCAATAAGATTGGGTAAGTGGCGCTCCCTAATTGGGGGGTGAGAAAATCCCTAATTGTGCACCATCAATACTCGTATGATGAAAATAATAAAACGCACAAAAATTGGTGAAAAATATGTAAACATAGGTAAATAGATAAAAATATATCAAAGTGATAATCTAATAGTATTAGCCCCCTATATTACATGACTGTAAATAATCACGGGGTAAAGTGTCAGTGTCAGTGACTGTTCACATCCATAGGCAGTGTAACCATAAACATTAGGTGTTAAAACATATAATGTAATCCCATTTGGGGTTCCTGGGGACAATAATAACGAACCCTACTTATATACAAACCCATATTTATTGATTGAATCTTGCTATAAACTTTCCTATTAAACATTTTACTTATATATTTCTGTTTAATAATAATATGCGATTTCTAATGAACAGGATGTGGAAACCTTGCAAAAAGACCTGAACAAATTAATGGGGTGGGCGACTACATGGCAAATGAGGTTCAATGTAGAAAAATGTAAAATAATGCATTTGGGTGGCAAAAATATGAATGCAATCTATACACTGGGGGGGAGAACCTCTGAGGGAATCTAGGATGGAAAAGGACCTGGGGGTCCTAGTAGATGATAGGCTCAGCAATGGCATGCAATGTCAAGCAACTGCTAATAAAGCAAACAGAATATTGGCATGCATTAAAAGGGGGATCAACTCCAGAGATAAAACGATAATTCTCCTGCTCTACAAGACTCTGGTCTGGCCGCACCTGGAGTATGCTGTCCAGGGTTGGGCACCAGTCCTCAGGAGGGATGTACTGGAAATGGAGCGAGTACAAAGAAGGGCAACAACGCTAATAAAGGGTCTGGAGGATCTTAGTTATGAGGAAAGTTGCGAGCGCTGAACTTATTCTCTCTGGAGAAGAGACGCTTGAGAGGGGATATGATTTCAATTTACAAATACTGTACTGGTGACCCCACAATAGGGATAAAACTTTTTCGCAGAAGAGAGTTTAATAAGACTCGTGGCCACTCATTACAATTAGAAGAAAAGAGGTTTAACCTTAAACTACGTAGAGGGTTCTTTACTGTAAGAGCGGCAAGGATGTGGAATTCCCTTCCACAGGCGGTGGTCTCAGCGGGGAGCATTGACAGCTTCAAGAAACTATTAGATAATCACCTGAATGACCGCAGCATACAG
Organism: Lithobates clamitans; assembly: GCA_037952925.1. NCBI lineage: Eukaryota > Metazoa > Chordata > Amphibia > Anura > Ranidae > Lithobates > Lithobates clamitans. The sequence continues at coordinate 3,587,898 of JBBGZY010000354.1, read as the reverse complement.
GGATATGTAATGTAATACTGACACATAATCACACACATAGGTTGGACTTGATGGACTTGTGTCTTTTTTCAACCTCACCTACTATGTAACTATGTAACTATGTAACTATGTAACATGTACAATGTGCACATTGTATGTATCTGTACCTGATTTAACTCAATAAAAATCTATTGATGAAAAAAAAAAAAAAACATATAACGTAGGAAACAATAATAAATCACTCTCGATAAAAATTGCATAAATATTAAACCAAACATATATCAATGTGTGTGCACCATACCAGGTCCAAAAAAAAAAAACAAATAAATAAATAAATAAATATATATATATATATATGTGCACCATAACAAGTCCAGCTGAAAAAAAACAAGCACAAAAATAAAAAATCGTCCAAATATTAATGAAACAGAAAAAGAAAAAAGGGGATATTCCAAAAATAACAAAAAATGTGGAAAAAGTGTTCAAAACAATCTGGTGACTCTTGTGCTCAAGCTGAACAGGTGACTCTTGTGCTCCCCCTTGTGGCTCACCACTAGGGATGAGCCGAACACCCCCCGGTTCGGTTCGCACCAGAACCCGCGAACGGACCGCAAGTTCGCACGAACGTTAGAACCCCATTGACGTCTATGGGACTAGAACGTTCGAAATCAAAAGTGCTCATTTTAAAGGCTAATTTGCATGGTATTGTCCTAAAAAGGGTGTGGGGACCCGGGTCCTACCCCAGGGGACATGTATCAATGCAAAAAAAACTTTTAAAAACGGCCGTTTTTTCGGGAGCAGTGATTTTAATGATGCTTAAAGTAAAAAAAAAAAAGTGAAATATTCCTTTAAATATCGTACCTGGGGGGTGTCTATAGTATGCCTGTAAAGTGACGCGTGTTTCCCATGTTTAGAACAGTCCCTGCACCAAATGTCATTTTTAAAGGAAAAAATCTCATTTAACCACTTGACCACTGGGCACTTAAACCCCCTTAATAACCAGACCAATTTTCAGCTTTTGGTGCTCTCACATTTTGAATGACAATTACTCAGTCATGCAACACTGTATCTATATGAATTTTTTGTCCTTTTTTTCACACAAATAGAGCTTTCTTTTGGTGGTATTTAATCACCGCTGGGTTCTTTATTTTTTGCGCTATAAAAGAAAAAAGACCGAAAAATCTGTAAAAAAATACATTTTTCTTCGTTTCTGTTATAAAATTTTGAAAATTAGTAATTTTTCTTCATATATTTTGGCCAAAATTTATACCGCTACATATCTTTGGTAAAAATAACCCAAATTAGTGTATATTATTTGGTCTTTGTGAAAGTTATAGCGTCCACAAGCTATGGTACCAATATCTGAAAATTGATCACACCTGAAGTACTGACGGCCTACCTCATTTCTTGAGACCCTAACATGCCAGAAAAGTACAAATACCCCCCAAATGACCCCTTTTGGGAAAGAAGACATTCCAAGGTATTTAGAAAGATGCATGATGAGTTTTTTGAAGTTGTCATTTTTTCCCACAATTCTTTGCAAAATCAAGTTTTTTTTTTTTTCTTTTTTTTTTTTCACAAAATTGTCATATTAGCAGGTTATTTCTCACACACAGCATATGCATACCACAAATTACACCCCAAAACACATTCTGCTATTAGTCCCGAGTATGGCGATACCACATGTGTGAGACTTTTACACAACGTGGCCACATACAGAGGCCCAACATGCAGGGGAGCACCTTCAGGCGTTCTGGAACACCCAGGCCAATTCTGACATTTCTCTCCTACATGTAAAAATCATCATCTATTTGCTAGAAAATTACATAGAACCCCAAAACATTATATATGTTTTTTTAGCAAAGACCCTAGAGAATACAATAGCGGTCATTGCAGCTTTTTATCTCGCACGATATTTGCGCAGCAATTTTTCGAACGCGTTTTTTTTGGAAAAAAAACTGTTTTTTGCTTAAAAAAAAAACAAAACAGTAAGGTTAGCCCAATGTTTTTGCATAATATGAAAGATGAAGTTACGCCGAGTTAATAGATACCTAACATGTCACCTTTCAAAATTGCACACGCTTGTGGAATGGCGCCAAACTTCGCCACTTAAAAATCCCCATAGGCGACGCTTTAAAATTTTTTACAGGTTACAAATTTTGAGTTACAGAGGAGGTCTAGGGCCAAAATTATTGCTCTCGCTCTACCGATCGCAGCGATACCTCACATGTGTGGTTTGAACACCTTTTTCATATGTGGGCGGGACTTACGTATGCGTTCGCTTCTGCATGCGAGCACATAGACAGGGGCGCTTTAAAAATTTTTTATTTTTTTTTATTGTTCATTTTACTTTATTTATTTTAGTTTGACACTTTTTTCCAAAAAAAAAAATTTTTTGATCACTTTTATTCCTATTACAAGGAATGTAAACATCCCTTGTAATAGGAATATGGCATGACAGGTCCTCTTTACAGTGAGATATGGGGTCAATAAGACCCCACATCTCACCTCTAGGCTGTTCCTGAAATAAAAAAAAAAAAAAAAAAAAAGATCCTGGCTTTGATCGTAGCGGTGAGTCGGTAGAAGCACCGGAGGGCGGCGTGAGGGGGGGGGGGTCCCCTCTCGCCTCCTGTAAGAACGATCAAGCAGTGTAACAGCCGCTATGATCATTCTTATGGTGTAGGGAATCGCCGGCTGAAAAAGATGATATCTGAATGATGCCTGTAGCTGTACCCATCATTCAGATATCCCCACACAAAGTCAAGGACGTCGTATGACGGAAGGCGGGAAGTGGTTAAAATGCTTTTTTTTTAACACAAAGTTGTCCATTTATACAATATTTCTAACACATAGCATGTACATACCAAAAATGACCCCCCAAAATAGATTCTCCTGCTCCTCCTGAGTACGGGGATACCACATGTGTGAGACTTCCACAGCCTGGCCACATACAGAGACTGGGTATGGCTGAGCATGGCTGGGTATGGCTGAGCATGGCTGGGTATGGCTGAGCATGGCTGGGTATTGCAGAGTATCGCCAAGTATGACTGGGTATGGCAGAGTATGGCTGGGTATCACCAAGTATTGCAGAGTATCGCCGAGTATGGCTGGGTATGGCAGAGTATGGCTGGGTATCACCGAGTATTGCAGAGTATGGTTGGGTATCACCGAGTATTGCAGAGTATGGCTGGGTATTGCGGGGTATTGCAGAGTATGGCTGGGTATGGCAGAGTATTGCGGGTTATGGCAGAGTATTGCAGATTTTTGTGGGGTATTGCAGAGCATGGCTGGGTATGGCAGAGTATGGCAGAGTATGGCAGAGTATGGCTGGGTATCACTGAGTATTGCAGAGTATGGCTGGGTATTGCGGGATATTTCAGGGTATTTCGGGGTATTGCAGGGTATGGCAGAGTATTGCGGGGTATTGCAGGGTATGGCAGAGTATTGCGGGGTATTGCAGGGTATGGCAGAGTATTGCGGGGTATTTCAGGGTATGGCAGAGTATTGCGGGGTATTGCAGGGTATGGCAGAGTATTGCGGGGTATTGCAGGGTATGGCAGAATATTGCAGGGTATGGCAGAGTATTGCAAGGTATGGCAGAGTATTGCAGGGTATGGCAGAGTATTGCAGGGTATGGCAGAGTATTGCGGGGTATGGCAGAGTATTGCGGGGTATTGCAGGGTATGGCAGAGTATTGCGGGGTATGGCAGAGTATTGCGGGGTATTTCAGGGTATGGCAGAGTATTGCGGGGTATGGCAGAGTATTGCGGGGTATTTTGGGGTATGGCAGAGTATTGCGGGGTATGGCAGAGTATTGCGGGGTATTGCAGGGTATGGCAGAGTACTGCGGGGTATTGCAGGGTATGGCAGAGTATTGCAGGGTATGGCAGAGTATTGCGGGGTATTTTGGGGTATGGCAGAGTATAACGGGGTATTTTGGGGTATGGCAGAGTATTGCGGGGTATTCCAGGGTATTGCGGGGTATTGCAGGGTATGGCAGAGTATTGCAGGGTATGGCAGAGTATTGCGGGGTATTGCAGGGTATGGCAGAGTATTGTGGGGTATTCCAGAGTATTGCAGGGGTATTGCAGAGTATTGTGGGGTATGGCAGAGTATTGCAGGGGTATTGCAGAGTACTGTGGGGTATTCCAGGGTATTGCAGAGTATTGTGGGGCATTGCAGAGGGAATTGCAGAGTATTGCACAGCATGCAGAGTAGTAGGGATGGCTGAGCATGGATGGATGGATGGCTGGATGTCTCTGTGCAGCGCTGTGGGCACTACAGATGCAGCCCACAACGCTGCAGCCATCCATCCATCCGCCTCTCCGGTCACTGTGTACGGATCGGTACACAGGAGGGGAGGAGAGGGGGAGGAGAGGAACCGGCGTCATCAGATGACGCCGGTTTGTTGACATGTGATCGCTCCGTCATTTGACAGAGCGATCACATGGTAAACGGCCGCGATCAGCGGCCATTTACCGGGATCTGTGATGCGCCGGGTCCTCTGGACCCGGCGGTCACGGATGCTCTCGAGTGCGCGCCCTAGGGGGCGCGCGAGAGCAGAATTCTGGGAGGACGTCCCTGGACGCCCTCCCAGAGTAAAACAACCGCCCTGTAGCCGTCATTTGGCTATGGGCCGGTTGTTAAGTGGTTAAAACTGCTTGCGGGTTTAATGTCATGTCGGGTCATGGCAATATGGATGAAAATCAGTGAGACAAACGGCATGGGTACCCGCAAGTCCATTACCAGGCCCTTTGGGTCTTGTATGGATATTAAGGGGAACCCCGCACCCAAATTAAAATAAGGAAAGGTCCCTATATACTCTGAACAGCAGTATACAGGCGGTGCAAACAAGACAGGGACTGTAGGTTTGTTGTTAAGTAGAATCTGTTTGTAATTTTGAACATTTTTAATGTGTTTAGCTCCAGCCAAAAAATCTTTTCTAAGCTTTTTGGAAAACATAGGGAAGGGTTATCACCCCTGTGACATTTGTTTTGCGTCTTTCCTCCTCTTCAGAAGATTTCACCTCACTTTTTTGTCCCAATGAAAAATGTTTTTTGAAAATTTGGGTTTTTTTGTGGAACAAGGATTGGAAAGCATCAGTGGAAAGGAGAAATTGTTTTCCCATATTAACTCTTACAGGAGAGAATTTCCCTTCCTTAGGGGTAGATTTCATCTCACTTCCTGTTGTCTCCTTCCGTTTGCAAGTAGGAGTCGTTTGTAAGTTAGATGTTTGAAAGTAGGGTCCTGCCCTATATACTCAGCAGAAATTTGGGCCTTAGGTGTTGCTGTGGCCAAAACACTGTAAGCCCTCACAGGGCCCTGCTGTGAAATATTAGATCAAGAATTGTAATTACATGCCCCTGTTGAACAGGAGCTGAAAAATTAGGCCTTAGGCACTGGTGCTGGTGCCACAACACTGCAACCCCTCACAGACACTCTAGTTGGAACGCAGGAACGAGCCCTGCTGCAAAGTATTGCATCAAAAATTGTAATTACACGCCCCTGTTAGACAGGGGCAGAAAAATTGGGTCTTAGGCACTGGTGCTGGTGCCACAACACTGCAACCCCTCACAGACACTCTAGTTGGAACGCAGGAACGAGCCCTGCTGCAAAGTATTGCATCAAAAATTGTAATTACACGCCCCTGTTAGACAGGGGCAGAAAAATTGGGTCTTAGGCACTGGTGCTGGTGCCACAACACTGCAACCCCTCACAGACACTCTAGTTGGAACGCAGGAACAAGCCCTGCTGCAAAGTATTGCATCAAAAATTGTAATTACACGCCCCTGTTAGACAGGGGCTGAAAAATTGTGCCTTAGGCACTGGTGGTGGCGCCCAGAACCAAAAATGTTCTTACAAGCTATCAGCGTGATGATTGAGGAGGAAGAGGATAATTACTCAGGGATAGTCACTCAGCATCAGCATAGGCAGTCTTTGAAGGGATCTGAAAAAAATTATTCAGTTACATCAGCATCAGGTGCTTGGTAGCTGGTGGTGATCCAAGACTGATTCATTTTTATGAAGGTCAGCCGATCGACCGAGTCAGTGGACAGACGCACCCTGTGATCGGTTACCACGCCTCCAGCAGCACTGAATGTGCGTTCCGAAAGAACGCTGGATGCAGGACAGGCCAGTAGCTCAATTGCATACTGTGCAAGCTCTGGCCAGTGATCCATCCTCAAGACCCAGTAACCCAGAGGATTTTCGGTGGGAAAGGTGTCCAAGTCTGATCTTGCCCCTAGGTATTCCTGCACCATGTAAAACAGACGCTGGCGATGGTTGCTGGAACCGATCATACCTTGGGGCTGCGGACCAAAAAATTGTCTGAACGCATCGGTCAGACGGCCACCTTCTCCACCGCTCCTTCTTTGACTGACCGAAGCCTCAGCAACACGTTGTCCAGAAACAGGAGTTTGTAACCTCCCAGTCTCTGGGAACGTGTTGCACAGACCTTTCTGCAAGGCCTCCCGAAGATGTTTCATCCTCTGCTCCCTCTGCGATGGCAAGATAAGGTCCGCAACCTTACCCTTGTAACGTGGATCAAGGAGGGTTGCCAGCCAGTATTGGTCCTTCTCCTTGATACCACGAATACGAGGATCCTTACGCAGGCTTTGCAGGATCAGGGAGGCCATGCAGCGTATGTTTGCTGAGGCATTCGGTCCGGAGTCCTCTGGGTCACTAAGGACAACAACGTCCGCAGCCACCTCCTCCCAGCCACGTACAAGTCCATGTGTTCCTTGGGACTGATCCCTTAAAGACTGCTGATGCTGAGTGCCAGGCTCCACCTCCATACTGACACAATCTTCCTCCTCCTCCTCCTCCTCCTCCTCCTCGTCCTCTTCCTGTGTGATCGGCGGGCACGCAGGAACACTGTCTGGATAAAGGGGGCCTTGAGAGCTAAGGAAGTCCTCCTCTTCCTGCCTCTGTTCTGCCTCAAGTGCCCTGTCCATTATTCCACGCAGCGTGTGCTCCAACAGGTGGACAAGGGGGACAGTGTCACTGATGCATGCACTGTCACTGCTCACCATCCTCGTGGCCTCCTCGAATGGTGACAGGACAGTGCATGCATCCCTGATCATGGCCCACTGGCGTGGGGAAAAAAAACCAAGGTCCCCTGACCCTGTCCTGGTGCCATAGTCGCACAGGTACTCATTGATGGCCCTCTGCTGCGTGTGCAGCCGCTGCAGCATGGCCAATGTCGAGTTCCACCTGGTGGGCATGTCACAGATTAGGCGGTTCTTGGGCAGGTTAAACTCCTTTTGGAGGTCCGTCAGCCGAGCACTGGCATTATATGACCGGGGGAAATGCACACAGACTTTCCTGGCCTGCCTCAGGACATCCTGTAAGCCCGGGTACCTGCCCAAGAACCGCTGCACCACCAAGTTAAGGACGTGAGCCAAACAGGGCACATGGGTCAGTTGTCCCTGTCGGAGGGCAGAGAGGAGGTTGGTGCCATTGTCGCAAACCACCATTCCTGCCTTAAGTTGGCGTGGCGTCAACCACCTCTGAACCTGCCCCTGCAGAGCTGACAGAACCTCTGCCCCAGTGTGGCTCCTGTCCCCCAAGCACACCAGCTCAAGCACCGCATGGCATCTTTTGGCCTGCGTACTTGCGTAGCCCCTTGAACGCCTACGGAGCACCGCTGGTTCCGAGGAAGAGGCCATGGAGGAAGAAGAAGAGGAGGGGGTGGAGGAGAGAGGTGTGTCACAATCAGCATTTTGGAGGCGTGGTGGCGGAACAACCTCCAACACTACTGCACCTTGTCCTGCATCCTTCCCAGCTGCCAGCAGAGTCACCCAATGCGCCGTGAAACTTAAGTAACGTCCCTGTCCATGCCTGCTGGACCATGAGTCAGCGGTAATATGCACCTTACCGCTGACCGCCCTGTCCAGCGAGGCATGGACATTGCCTTCCACATGCCGGTAGAGAGCCGGAATCGCCTTCCGTGAGAAAAAGTGGCGTTTGGGAACCTGCCACTGAGGAACCGCACATTCCACAAACTCACGGAAGGGGGCAGAGTCTACCAACTGAAAAGGCAGCAGTTGAAGTGCTAGCAATTTTGCCAAGCTAGCATTCAACCGCTGGGCATGTGGATGGCTGGGAGCAAACTTCTTTCGGCGGTGCAGCAGCTGGGGCAGGGAAATTTGCCTGGTACAATCTGACGTCGGTGTACCAAAAGCAGATTGCCCACAAGTACTTGGCTGTGACACACCTAATTCTACACCTTCATTCCTCTCACTGCAGGTCTCAGAGAGGACTGAAGGTCTAGTGGGGTTGGAAATCTCAGCTGATGAGGAGCAAGGAGAGATCCTCTTTGTTCTTTGGTGTGGGTCTTTTAGATATGCTTGCCAACGAACTGCATGGCAGGTCAACATATGTCTGGTCAAGCATGTGGTACCCAAGCGGGAGATGTTTTGGCCACGCGAGATACGCTTGAGACATATGTTGCAAATAGCAACGGTGCGATCTGATGCACTCGTCTCAAAAAAGGCCCACACCAAAGAACTTTTTGAATAACGCGCAGAGACTGCAGCGCCCTGCACATGTGGAGCTTTGGGGTGTGATGCAGTCAATGTGCTGCCCTTAGGCTGGCCCCTGGAGGGCATCCTGCCTCGTTGGTGATGTGCCGCCTCCTCCTCCTCCTCCTCCTCCTCTCTCCTATCAGGCACCCACGTTGAGTCAGTGACCTCATCATCCCCTCCCTCCTCATCACTGGAGCAAACCTGGCAGTATGCTGCAGCAGGGGGAGCATGACTGCCAGATTGCTGTCCTTCTTGGGCACCCCCTCTGTCCGTGCTCATGTTACTGCCTTCATCGAGCTCAGTATCATCATCAGAGCCTTCCAAACGCTGGGCATCCTCCTGGAGCATGTACCCAACACTGTGGTCAAACAGTTCGAGGGAATCCTCAGGAGGACATGGTGGAGCTAGGGAAGGAGTCACTGATGACATTGAGCTGAGGGAAGAGGCCGCTGCTTTGCCAGACAAAGCACCCTGGGCATGGGTGAGAGAGGATGAGGAGGATGAGGACGGCTTGGTCATCCACTCGACCAAGTTTTCTGCATGTTGCGGCTCAACACGGCCAGCTGCCGAAAAAAAGGCCAAGCGTGTCCCATGGCCACGGGCTGATGAGGATGCACCGTCTCCACGACCAGCACTAGACACAGAGCCTGCTTGCCCTCTCTTATTGGCTTGTGACTGTCTGCCTCTCCTTCTTGGCCTTCCAGACATACTAATGGCCTGTAGCTGCACTAAGCTGGGATAGAACACCTGTAATTTTCTTCAGGTAGCTTTATATACTGTAACCAGACAAGCCTGCCTGTCAGTAGGAAGATAACAGGAACGGATCTAGCTGAACACTGTGAGCAGGACGCACTGACTGCACTAAATGTAAATAGCAGGAACGGATCTAGCTGAACACTGTGAGCAGGACGCACTGACTGCACTAAATGTAAATAGCAGGAACGGATCTAGCTGAACACTGTGAGCAGGACGCACTGACTGCACTAAATGTAAATAGCAGGAACGGATCTAGCTGAACACTGTGAGCAGGACGCACTGACTGCACTAAATGTAAATAGCAGGAACGGATCTAGCTGAACACTGTGAGCAGGACGCACTGACTGCACTAAATGTAAATAGCAGGAACGGATCTAGCTGAACACTGTGAGCAGGACGCACTGCACTAAATGTAAATAGCAGGAACGGATCTAGCTGAACACTGTGAGCAGGACGCACTGCACTAAATGTAAATAGCAGGAACAGATCTAGCTGAACACTGTGAGCAGGACGCACTGCACTAAATGTAAATAGCAGGAACAGATCTAGCTGAACACTGTGAGCAGGACGCACTGCACTCAATGTAAATAGCAGGAACGGATCTAGCTGAACACTGTGAGCAGGACGAACTGCACTAAATGTAAATAGCAGGAACAGATCTAGCTGAACACTGTGAGCAGGACGCACTGACTGCACTAAATGTAAATAGCAGGAACGGATCTAGCTGAACACTGTGAGCAGGACGCACTGACTGCACTAAATGTAAATAGCAGGAACGGATCTAGCTGAACACTGTGAGCAGGACGCACTGCACTAAATGTAAATAGCAGGAACGGATCTAGCTGAACACTGTGAGCAGGACGCACTGCACTAAATGTAAATAGCAGGAACAGATCTAGCTGAACACTGTGAGCAGGACGCACTGCACTAAATGTAAATAGCAGGAACAGATCTAGCTGAACACTGTGAGCAGGACGCACTGCACTCAATGTAAATAGCAGGAACGGATCTAGCTGAACACTGTGAGCAGGACGAACTGCACTAAATGTAAATAGCAGGAACAGATCTAGCTGAACACTGTGAGCAGGACGCACTGACTGCACTAAATGTAAATAGCAGGAACGGATCTAGCTGAACACTGTGAGCAGGACGCACTGCACTAAATGTAAATAGCAGGAACGGATCTAGCTGAACACTGTGAGCAGGACGCACTGCACTAAATGTAAATAGCAGGAACAGATCTAGCTGAACACTGTGAGCAGGACGCACTGCACTAAATGTAAATAGCAGGAACAGATCTAGCTGAACACTGTGAGCAGGACGCACTGCACTCAATGTAAATAGCAGGAACGGATCTAGCTGAACACTGTGAGCAGGACGAACTGCACTAAATGTAAATAGCAGGAACAGATCTAGCTGAACACTGTGAGCAGGACGCACTGCACTAAATGTAAATAGCAGGAACGGATCTAGCTGAACACTGTGAGCAGGACGCACTGCACTAAATGTAAATAGCAGGAACAGATCTAGCTGAACACTGTGAGCAGGACGCACTGCACTAAATGTAAATAGCAGGAACAGATCTAGCTGAACACTGTGAGCAGGACGCACTGCACTAAATGTAAATAGCAGGAACAGATCTAGCTGAACACTGTGAGCAGGACGCACTGCACTAAATGTAAATAGCAGGAACGTATCTAGCTGAACACTGTGAGCAGGACGCACTGCACTAAATGTAAATAGCAGGAACGGATCTAGCTGAACACTGTGAGCAGGACGCACTGACTGCACTAAATGTAAATAGCAGGAACAGATCTAGCTGAACACTGTGAGCAGGACGCACTGACTGCACTAAATGTAAATAGCAGGAACGGATCTAGCTGAACACTGTGAGCAGGACGCACTGACTGCACTAAATGTAAATAGCAGGAACGGATCTAGCTGAACACTGTGAGCAGGACGCACTGCACTAAATGTAAATAGCAGGAACAGATCTAGCTGAACACTGTGAGCAGGACGCACTGACTGCACTAAATGTAAATAGCAGGAACAGATCTAGCTGAACACTGTGAACAGGACGCACTGCACTCAATGTAAATAGCAGGAACGGATCTAGCTGAACACTGTGAGCAGGACGAACTGCACTAAATGTAAATAGCAGGAACAGATCTAGCTGAACACTGTGAGCAGGACGCACTGCACTAAATGTAAATAGCAGGAACGGATCTAGCTGAACACTGTGAGCAGGACGCACTGACTGCACTAAATGTAAATAGCAGGAACGGATCTAGCTGAACACTGTGAGCAGGACGCACTGCACTAAATGTAAATAGCAGGAACGGATCTAGCTGAACACTGTGAGCAGGACGCACTGCATTAAATGTAAATAGCAGGAACAGATCTAACCTAATCTAGCTAACTCAAATCAAATGACACTGTCTGTCTCTCTCTCTATCAGCACACCGGAACACACTACACAGGGCCGCCGTGCAGGCGGCCTTATATAGTGTGGGGCGTGTACTAAATCCCCTGAGCCATAATTGGCCAAAGCCACCCTGGCTTTGGCCAATTACAGCTCTCTCTACTGACGGCGCTTTGATTGGCCAAGCATGCGGGTCATAGTGCATGCTTGGCCAATCATCAGCCAGCAATGCACTGCGATGCCGCAGTGAATTATGGGCCGTGACGCGCCACACGAATTTGGCGCGAACGGCCCATAACGTTCGCAATTCGACGGACGGCCGAACAGCCGATGTTCGAGTCGAACATGCGTTCGATTCGAACACGAAGCTCATCCCTACTCACCACTCACCAGCTCCTTGTACCCCTACAGGGGTGGTAGGCATATACAGATTAACGCGGATGGTCTCTCTTAGTGGCTCCGTCACTGGCCCATGCTTCCATCTGCTAGCCCCAACAACAAGGCATCTGGGAAGGTCATCCGCTCAGCGCAACCTCCGCCACCATATCCAAAAAGTGATACAACAGATCTTCAGGGTTTAGGTCCTCATTGGAAGAGATAAAACTCCCATAGTGTAGTAACTTTTAAAAAAATTACCTTAATTAAAATAACTTTAAAACAAAAGTAAAAAGACACTACAGCATATGGTCAAAAAGTAATAACAGGAAGAGCCAGCACACATCGTGTGCTCCAACTGCGTTCCAGGCTCCCTGACTTCGTACCGGAATGACGTAAGTGCGTAGCCCCGCCTTACGCGTTTCATCATCCTCATTCTCAAAGGCAGCGCCTTTTTGCTACACCTCATACCTTATAAGGTGGACGGACATGCGAGATCCTCCCGCTTCCAGTTAATATAAAGGGCAATCATGGGCGTCATGGATAAACCAGGCCCTCCCCATATAGCAGCCACCACAAGTAATAAAGGGATAAAGGGAACACCCAGCTGGAGGATCCTAATCCCATTGTGTATTTAGATGGACCAATGCATCTCCGTACGCCTGTATATGTATATTAGCAGACATAGATCAAAAATTATATATACTTAATGGGCATCAAAGAACTTTATATTTGAATGCAAAACACTAAAATTATATATATATATATATATCAATAGTAATGGATAGACCCTATCTGCGCTTGTAGTGGAATTTAGAGAAACCCCCCCGTGGTGGGTAACAGTAATGCACCTATTAAGAAAAAGGGGAACGTCTATACACAGCCAGATGTTATCTTAATAAAAGCCCGCAGATAATACGAGCACTGAAAACGTCCCTGGGATAGGAAAAAAAATATAGAAAAAAGAGATAGGGAAAAAAAAATATATAGGGAAAAAAAAAAAAAAAATATATATATATATATATATATATATATATATTTACCCCCTATACATTCACTTTCCTAGTAAATAAAAATATAAAACTTTATAGATATATAAGGGATGTATTCATCCGGGGATGTTCAAATAATAGCTGATAATTTATTGTATATTCCCAGGGGACACCTATCCAGTACCTTCCTCCATATAATGTCCTATTGTTATATCAGTATCAATGTCCTCCAGGTGTTAAATTATATATACAAGGAAACAAGCCCAGAAATTATATTATAAACCTTATACGTTCAAGATATGGGGGTGTGAAAAGGTAAATTAATTCATCCGTCCCCTAATAATCCACATATACCCCATTAGGTAAATTGATGACTATGGCAGGGGCACCCATAGCCCCATTGCATTGTATACCCAGGCAGTATTGCCTTCCTTCCCATAGCCTAAATGTAGATAAAAGTTCCAATACAGGATAAAAATAAAGATAAAAACTAGAATACAACTAAAATAAAAAGTTTTAATTAAACAAAATAAGATAATCAATAAAGATAATGTTTCCCAATTTACCTCTCATCCTCATAGGGGAATATTATGGTCCGATAAGGGGTTTAGTGCATTCCTCTAAAAACCATTGTACTTTAGCTACATCAATTTCAACCTAAAAGTTCTAACCCCAAGAACAGATATGAGCATCTGAAAGGTAAAAAGCTACCATATATAAGGAGTTGGAGGCCCACAGCATCCACATTTGATGGTAGTGCCCAACATCCCTTGAGGGATTAGCAATAGTCCCCTCCTTGGGGGAAAAACACTGTAGAGCCCCCTAAAGACAGGGGAATTTGTTATTTGCATCTATGGGTTGACTATAAAGCAGTTGAGGCCTATGTCCAAATTCAAGCCCTTAGGGGCAAGAGACCCCAACCGATATATACACCCTGTCTCATTCCTGGAGATGAGTATCTGTTTATTGCCTCCTCTCCAATGGTCCCTAACCTGGTCAATGCCATAAAAGATAAGTCCACTAGGGTCTTTATGATGAAACTCAGCAAAATGACGCGATAGGTGGTGTTTAGGGAACCCTTTCTTGATGGTATTAATGTGTTCCCGTATCCTAACACAAAGGGGGCGGGTGGTACTTCCCACATATTGGAGGTGGCAAGGACATTCGATAATGTAGGTGACATGAGTGCTGTGACATGTTATCAATTGTCTTATCTGGTATTCTTTCTGGTTCACTGTGGATTTAAATATTTCCTTCTTTCTCGGTTGGGATTTACTAACCCTACAGGGTAGGCATCTATGGCATCTATAAAAACCTTTCATCGGAGAAAATTTGAGAAAATTTGAATTTGTTTAGGGGGGTCGATAACATTATGTACAAGATGGTAGTCGCTTTTCTGTACACAAATTTAGTTTTTCCAGGGAGAATTTTAGATAGGACACTATCTTCGTTCAGGATGGGCCAATATTTTTTTTAATAATACGTTCAACATCCTTGTATTGGTTATTGAACCCTGTGATGAACGCCAATTCTCTTTGTTCAGTCTTCACCCTGATTTTTTTTGTTATTGAGTAAGGTGTTTCTGTCCAGATTCATAACCTCTAACCCCAGTCATATATTATACACCGAAGATCCACAAAAGATTGGATAAACCGCCTGGTAGGCCCATTATTAGTGGGATTAATTCAGTTTTCTCACGATTAGGAGAATATTTGGATAAATACTTAAAGCCACTGGTACAGCAGGGTAAATCGTACCTACGTAATAGCTTACAGCTCATTCAGGAACTTCAAGAAATAAAAGGTGTGGAAAACTAGGTGCTGGCAACTATAGACGTAAACTCACTGTATACCAGCATTGAACAACAAGATGGACTTCTTGGAGTAGAAAAGGCAGTATATGAAAATACAGGGATGAACCAGCAGCAGATTAGATACATCCTTGAGGGCCTACAGCTAGCAATGGAATGTAACTACTTATGGTATAATAAGGAATATTTCGTACAAACAAAAGGTGTTGCTATGGGGGCTTGGTATGCTCCCAACATAGAAAATTTGTTCATGAATATGTGGGAGGAGGAGTATGTTTATAGTAGGAACATTTCCTAAATCAAAGTGTATAGGAGGTACATTGATGATCTAATTATACTTTGGGATGGCACACCTGAGAGTTTTGAAACATTTCTGGAAGATTTGAATATGAATAGATACGGTATCACGTTTATGGGAAAGTGGAACTTTCATAAGATAGATTATTTAGATCTGGAAATCTTCAAATCAGTGGACTCTTTATGTACCTGCACTTTCTTTAAGAGTACTGACCAGAACAGATACATACCCACTTCTAGTTGCCACCATCCTAAGTGGAAATGTAACATCACAAAGGGCCAACTACTTAGGATACGTCAGAACTGTAACACACTTGAGGACTTTGAAGTACAAGCTGATGTTCTAATCCAAAGATTCCAGGAGAAGGGATATTCACATGACAACCTGATTAGGCTGAAGTTAGAGGTTATGAATCTGGACAGAAACACCTTACTCAATAACAAAAAAATCAGGGTGAAGACTGAACAAAGAGAATTGGCATTCATTACAGGGTTCAATAACCAATACAAGGATGTTGAACGTATTAAAAAATATTGGCCCATCCTGAAGGAAGATCGTGTCCTAGCTAAAATTCTCCCTGGAAAACCTAAATTTGTGTACAGAAAAGCGCCTACTCGCCGCAACCATTTTGTACATAATGTTATCAACATTCAAATTTTCTCTGACATGAAAGGTTTTTATAGATACCATAGATGCCTACCCTGTAGGGTTAGTAAATCCCAACCAAGAAAGTAGGAAGTATTTAAATCCACAGTGGACCAGAAAGAATACCAGATAAGACAACTGATAACATGTCACAGCACTCATGTCACCTACATTATCGAATGTCCTTGCCACCTCCAATATGTGGGAAGAACCACCCGCCCCCTTTGTGTTCTGTCCCGTACACACGGTCGGATTGTCCGATGGAAAATGTCCGATCGGAGCGTGTTGTTGGACATTCCGACCGTGTGTGGGCTCCATCGGACATTTTCCATTGGCTTTTCCGACACACAAAGTTTGAGAGCAGGCTATAAAATTTTCCGACAACAAACTCCGATCGCGTCAATTCCGACCATGTGTGGCCATTTCCGACGCACAAAGTGCCACGCATGCTCAGAAAAAATTCCGAGACGGAACAGCTCGGTCTGGTAAAATTAGCGTTCGGAATGGATACAGCACTTTCGTCATGCTGCAATGTCAAAAATAGTTTAATGCAGCGCACTCTCTTCTTCTTTAAAATGTGAGAAGAATGAAGTAGTTTTGCTGCTCATATTCACGCAAACTTATTTCTTTATTATTTATTGGGATTCCCTCAATATATTTACATTTGTCACATCTGACCAAATATTTTTTGGGTTGTTTTTGAATATTTTTTCTTTTTTTCAAGGCTGTTTTTTTGTATTTGTTTGGTGGTTTATATTTTTTCCAAGGTTGTTTTTTTTTTGTGGTTTGTATTTTTAAAAGTCTGATGTTTTTTTTTTTTTTTTGCGTGTTTTACTCCATAATATTTTTGTGTGTGTTTTGTGTCAAGTTACCACAACACCATTATTATCTTGTATTATTGACTCTCAAGGAGGTTGCTTGGTGTAGGTGTCTCTTGTTAATTTCACATTGTATATTTGAAATGTACCAGCTTCCTCACAAACAAACTGTCCTTTTAAAAGGAAAACACACATAGGCGAGTATAATTGTAAAAAAAAATCCTTTATTAAGGGCTCAGAACCAAACAAAGAGGGAGGCAACTCTGGAGAAACAGCTGAAATGGGTGAAGCCTTTGGCCCCCAGGGCACACATCAACGATTTTCTTGCAAAATTGGTGGTCTGAGGAGTCCATATCTAAGGAAGTGCAGTCTGGTCCATAAGTCCCAGAGATCCGGAAAGCAGCAGATGACATCTGTGTCCCCAGGCTGTGGTTATACAAGAGTCTGCATCTTTGGCCAGACCAGACTGAACCCAGGGCCATCACTCTCTGGTCTTCCTTCCACGCTTCCTTCCACGCTGTGGCTGTGGTGGTGGAGTTGTGGCAGGAGGAGGAGGGGCCAACTCACTCAGGTGGGTATTGGGTGTTAGTTCACCACTCACCCCCTTACTTAAGACTTTATAAAGCAGGTCCTCACATAGCTTGCGTTGACCCTCCTGCATGCCCTTCAGTTTGGTGGCAGCCATGCAGGCAAAGGCCTCTTCAGGAGTGGGTAAGGCTTTGAGGGACGCAGAAGCCTCCTGAATGAGCCTGAGCGCAGAATCCTGCATGTGAGTCGCCTTCCTCACTCTTTTGTATGGAAGGCGGAGGGGAGGGACCTGCGATTCGGTCAGGCTGCGACTGGTCCCAGGGCTCTCCTGGCTGCCACTTAGCCCCGCCTCCTCCTGGCTGCCACTAACCCCCGCCTCCTCCTGGCTGCCACATTCCACAGCCTCCTCCTGTGTGCCACATTCCACAACCTCCACCTGGCTGGGGTCTTCCTGTGTAGGAAAAAGGGACATCGTTTTAGTTTTTTATTCATCAATCACACACAATTTTCATCTCATGTCTGTTGCAAATTGAATGTTAACAAATATAACAGACTATCCTTCTGAGCCCAGCATTTTTCAGTCTTGTCCAAAATCTTTTTGCCCACTACTCTCTATTGATATGTAAAACACTTTTTTCAACCAGCATATAGTGATCAATAAAAACATCTAGTAAACATCATTTATTTATTGACCAGAAATCTTTAGAACAATGGTATACCTGACTCCATCTGGGCTCCTCCACTTCTTCCTGGCTGGAAGTCCCAGGTTGGACATTGGAAGCCTCAGCTGGGGTGGAAGGAAGAGTGGAAGGAAGAGTGGAGAGGGATTCCCTGACTTCAGTGTGGTCTGACAGAAATCGCAGTCTCTCATAGTACCACAGCCTGGGGACATAAACGTCATCTGCTGCAGCTCTGGATCTCTGGGAATCCGTGACCTTCTTGCGCTCCCTAAAATAAGTGCTCCTCAGGCCACCAATTTTGTTTTTTAAATAGGGGATGGTTGCCCTGGGGACCACTGGCGTCACAAACTCCAGCAGTTTCTCCAGTGCTGCCTGCCTCTTTTGTTTATTATTGTAATGTGGATGTCTCACCTGCCACAGTCAGGGCAGCTCCCTATACTTGTCTATGAACAGGGGGAGGAAGTTGTGGTCATTGAAGGCATCCATTTTATTATCTGCAAGACACAACACAAGACAAACCCTAATGTCAGCCTAAAGTCTACTAAACTTGTGCAAATACAGGCCTCAATCTAGAAGCAGTATAGGCCCAATGTAAAATCTTACCTTCGCGATCACGATCGGCGCCTCCGTTACTCCTTCCTCTGCTCACAGATCGTAGTACTACGCACGCATGTTACGCTTTATAGACACTGCGCATGCGTGAAACTCCGCCCGCCCCTGATGTCTTTCTAGTCTATTCCCTGCCCCTTCTCGTTCAGCGCAGTGGGGGAAGAGCACATGGCGGAAACACAGCAGGTGTCTGATAATTACACCAACGAGGAGGAGGAGGAAAGCCCAGAGCCAGAAACATCCTGATCCAGAAGGAGACGATATAAGGCATCAAATATGTCCTTTGGGGAGATGTTGGAGATGGTCGACATCCTGAAGAAGGCCGACTATGATGGAAAGTATGGACCTTACCCCAACCCCAATGTCAGAAAGGCCAAGATAATGGCAAAAGTAGTCAAGAGTCTGCACCGGAATTTCGGGGTACGACGATCGAAAGATCAGCTCAGGAAGCGGTAGTCGGACCTGAAATTAAGAGAACACGAGCAGTACAGAAAGATCCGGAGAGTGCTGCAAAAAAGTAAGTAGTTGTGCTGTGTTCCTATTCTTTCTGTTTATTATGTTCGTGCTGCTCCATGTGCTTTTCTTAATAACTGTTATCCAGTTTAAAATGGCAACTTTCATGTTCATGGGCATTATTCGTTCGTATCAAACATAGTTCGTTTGGCCATATGCAATTGCCATCATTTTTTGGGGCCTACTTGTGTGCAAAGAATTGGGTGGTGTAGATGTGTTTGTTAGTAGAATGAAATGCCAACTAGATTCTGTGTAAGGAGAGGACACTCAGCAGCAGTTTTCACATCTGGACGCTGGAGCACTAGTGTGGGACACAAGAACACCCTTTTTATTAGGGGGCCCACACAGGTGCTCCAGTGTATACTATAGGGGGCTCTTGATCTGTGAAGCTTGTGCAAGACAGGTAAAGTATTGAAGCTTGACAAAGGACAATAAAAATGCTACATCTTGGAACTCTGCCAAAATAGACAATTGTAGCCCACTTCCAAGCAATGCTTCATATTTATATTTCTGACATTAAATATCTGTGTGCTAAGTATACCTATTTTTTTTACATAGGGGATAAAAGACTCGGAGGACACCCCTCATCCGAGGAGACCACAGACCCCCCACCTCTGGAAGAAGGTGAAATCCCCCAAAGACAAGAAGAGCAGGAGGAGGAAGACATGGTGGAAATTGTCACCACAACAGGTGAGTGTCTGCGACCACAGGCTCAGGTAAGAGATGGATGCCGCCATATTTATAATACCTGTTTTTTTTTTGTTTTCTCTCTTTTTAGGTGATCGTGATGTTGTGGATCCTGATCCTTTCACCTCTGAAAGTGCCCAGATCCTGATCGGGGAGATCATGGGGTGTAATGTTGCATTGGAAAACATCAAGAAAAACATCAATGATGTTCTTCAAAAAAATAAGAACATCATTGATGTTTTAGGGCGAGTTTAAAAGCCCTCCAAATCCCTTTGTTTTTTGGTGTGCTACAATTTTTGAAAATGTTTTAAAAAATATTAGAAAAGCCAAATTTTGAAGATGCACACAGTGTGTCAACATGTGCTATCTGCCATCACGGGAGATCAATGGACGCGTTTTGGGGGTGCAACCCCTTCCTCAATAATAAAGTAGCTGTGAGGAAGGGGTTGCACCCCCAAAACACGTCCCTTCATCCCCCATGATGGCAGCTAGCACATGTTGACATTCTTAAATTTGTGTGCATCTTCAAAATTTGGCTTTTCCTGGGGTGACTTCACCCCATCTGAACGCAATATCAAACTCAGTTTGTAAATACTTATGTCTGATATTGCCTTTAAGTTCTACCAAATGTGAACTTTGTAAGTTCAAGATTTGTGTCTTTCTTGTTGGTTTTAAACATGCCTGTTTGATCTAAAATGGACATTTCTAATTTTTCTAATGTGACCCCAAAAATTGTTATACAACAAACATGTTGGTTTGTTTTAAAAACCTTTCCTAAATGCACATGTGATTGTGCTGGTATTAAAAAGATTGTTAATCAAGATTGTGTGGATTATTGTCTCAATGCTACAAAACTTTTGTTGTGCTGTAATGGGTGTTTTCTGTGACAATGGGTGTTATTTCCTGAGGGGAAATCCACTTTGCACTACAAGCGCAGTTTCAGTGCAGTTTCAAGTGCACTTGTAGTGCAAAGTGTCTTTGCCTTTAGGAAATAACACCCAACAGTGCTTTGTAAGGTTACACAATCACGGCAATTTCAGGACTCACCACATTTCTGTCAGGGTCAGCTAAAACAAACACAAGTAGGAAATGTCATGAAACCTTGGTTTTATTATTTTTTTTATTTAAAAAATGTTTTAGACATTGTCTGGCATATTGATGGCCCCCCTACCCACAAAGAATTCAAGGTATCTTAGCCGGACATCACGGGCACTCAGGGGGGGCAAGCCAGGACGGCCACTTTCAAGCGCTGTCAGGGTTGGTTCATTAGGAGTTCCGGCCTCAGGCCCAACTGAGCCAGCATAGTTGGCAGAATGGATAATTGCATAAAGATCTTGTGAGCCACAAATGGATTTATGCCTATAAAGTGAATCCAAATACTTCAATCAGCTGCACACACTATCCACGTTTCATATCGTGTATGTGACAAAATTAAAATAAATAATTGTGTATGCGCTAGGTAAAAATAACGTGATAAAAGTATAGATAACACCTAAAATAATATCGTAGCGAAAAATCTATAAATCACGTTAAAAATAAAAATAATAATATTCAGTGCCATTAATCAGTGCCATTCATTAATGAAAACCAGTGAATATAAATATATAAATTATATATAAATTATCTATAAATCACGTTAAAAGTATTCAATAGTAATCAGTGCCATTCATTTATGAAAAACAGTGAATAAATATATATAAATATAACATGCAACATGCAAAACGTGAAAAAATCCAGGTGATGATGAAAAAAATTTGTTTTTTAAATGTCCAAAAATTCAATAGAAATAATCAAAAAATGATATTTAAAGTGCAGGCATTAGTGTCCAAATAAATTATATATAGGCATTCCTCGTGTTCTTCCTATATGGTGTGCAAAATATGGCATGCTTTGGTGCCCTCCAGTGACCCCCAATAGCTCATGCGCTCACCTCTGAGCGTGTGACACAGTGATTAAACAGTGTCTATACACGCAGTAGAGCCACTCCTGGGCTCATATGGGATCTGTTGGGAATGATCTGCACCTCTCTCAGATAATCATCAATGGTAACATATGTGGGAAAGAAAGAAACTCCATAGTGTAATACCGTCAAAAATTTATTAAAATTAAAACCACTTCCCTCCAGGAGGGTACTCACAAGGTATGGGGACATTTAAAAAAAAAAATTTTTTCATCATCACCTGGATTTTTTCACGTTTTGCATGTTGCATGTTATATTTATATATATTTATTCACTCAAGAAATATTTTAGAGGGCAGGGACAGTTATCCTTTAGCACCGCATCCCTATTAAATAAATTGAAAAGAAAGAAGGGGGTTGGGGTATGAATACCCCTGGGATTTTTATGGTGCTTTTCAAAATTTCAATAGATCAGTATAGAAAAATAGATCAAAAAACAAAAAGAGAAAAAAACACTGTATGCAAATTGTCAAACTGACTGTAAGTAATCTTTTGATTCAAAATCTTTAATAGTTTAGAAATATTACAAAACATCATCTACAAACAAGCACAATCTTGAACAATCATAGTCAGTCAATGAAATATTTTAAAAACCACTTTGCGATACCAATCTCAACATGTTTCGCTCAACACATGAGCTTCATCAGGAGTTTTTTGGTACAGATGTGGCATACTATAGGTAAAAGGAAGGAAAAAGAGAAAAAACAAAATATAAAATGAATCAGATGCTTACAAGACATTTAAAGATATAGTTTTCAAAAACGAAGAACACATTAAGTAGTACTGAAAAAACAACTGGTGTATATATATTTGCATACAAGCAATGTGTATAGGTGAAACTCTCACGTTTCTACAGGTCTATGATAACGACAATCTAAAACAATATAGACAAAAGGTTATAATTATTATACATAATGTGTACTTTGGTTTCCAGGTCCACAAAAGGAAAGTACACCAATGTGGACATAGGAAAAACATGGAAAACAAGAAAAAGTGGGATTTGCTTACCAAGCCAAAACAGGTTCAAAGATGAATGGTAGACAACATAGATTGTGATCGTATATAAAGTTCCGTGGCTCAAATGCCAATCGAATGCATGCGTCTCACCCGTCTAAGACCTCCCAAAACCATTTTTTGGTCCACAGAGGGGCCCAAGTCTAGAGTAACTGAAAATTAAATATTGACTGAAAATTAACTATTACAAAGGAGTCATAAATTGCTTCTAATTAAACTAATAGGGGGGGGGGAGGGGGGGGGGGAGGGGAAGGGGGAAAAAAGGGCAGTTGGTAAAGGGAGCAGTGAAAAGTTTGAAAATTACCTTCCAGGTTGAATCAAGGGTAAATGTTCAGGGCTAAAATAACTGTATGAACAAAAGCATAAGGGAGAACAACGCTCCAGTTTCACCACAAAGTGGCACTCCAAATTGACAACCCTTAAAAGTCAGATCACGAGATCCAAGTATACACTGCCCCAGTAAACTACAAGAAACAATACAATAAAACAGCCAATTACTCCAAGGGAACTTACTATATTAGCAGTGTCATTGATTCGGTCATCAACAAGAGATAACCCTTCTTTGATGAACCGCTTCGCTTACCTGAGAGGTGGGGTGGATGTGTACGGAGGGGGAGAGCGGCATATACCTCCCCCTGCAACCTCAGAGCCACTGTCAGGAGATAGCGGCTAATAAGCCGTACTATATAGACCCCTCCATCCCGGTGGCGTCTGACGTCACCATCGGGATGCGGACGTATCGTAAGGCCCTCCCTCAGATTACATGTGGCCAATGGGTAGCAAGAGGGCGGAGCCGGATGCCATCCAGGCTCTTTCCCTCCTCGTCGGACGTACATGCTTACGGCACTCGTTCCGACGGTATAGGTAGGCGCATGCGCAGGCCGGGAGCGAACGTCATTCGAGCCCCCTTGCCGCGCAGGCGCGCTACAAGCAGGAAGAGATGCTGAACGGCAACAGCCTTCAATGTTAAACATTGCCTGTCAGGGACAGAGCAGAAAAGCGGGCCAAACATTGGGTACATGTCAGCCATATTGATCGAGGGAAAAAGGATGGGAAAGAAAGTGTATATAATAGAAAGAAACATTTAAAGGTAATAAATGTTTCACAAATACTGAGCAGTTACTCAAAGCCTGTCTGATATTCTATTCCAATGATTTGCCACATATGGATACAGGTGCCCCGATTTGAGGATTAAAATAAAAATGAAAATAAAAATAAAAATAAAAATTGGGGTAAAGAATAAAAATTGAATGAGTTATATTGGAATGGGCAGGGAGTAATTAGCTGGTTTTGCTACCGGACACATGCATCTTGAAAGGGAGTTTGTTACCTCTAGGGCCCCCAGGGGAGGGTGATTGATTACTCACTCCACACCCTAAGTGCCCGTGGCATCCGTGTGGACCAAAGCAAAAAAAAGGGGCAAAGAGAGGACCTCCAATGGCGGGGAGACGATAAATATTTACATAGTTTTATCAAAAAAATGGATTTGTTTTAAGAAAATAATAAAACTAAATCAATATTGGCTTGGAAAGGAGACCCCACTAGTTATGAACACAACCCGGAAATAACCACATAGAATAGGCAAAGAGTACATGAAATATACAAAAAGTGTGTACTGGAATTGTGTATCATACAATCCTGACAAATTTAAATAAAATAAACAAATCCAAACAACATAAAATAAATTAAATTAAATAAATAGACACGGACAGGTATATCTGATGGACTAAAGGAATGGTTTGAAACTCAAAGCATCATTGAGGCCTGGAGGTTTTAAGGCGGACAAGGTGTGTATCCATCGGGTCTCACGTTGCAAGAGTATTTTATCATAGTCACCCCCACGCTCCCCTGGGGGGACATGTTCCAACGCAAAAAAATGCATTTTGTTACTGTCAAAATCATGTTGCAGGCCCATATGTCGACTAATAGGCGTCTCCATTTTCTTTTTTAGAACCAGGGATACATGGTCCCTGATCCTACAGAAAAAGGGGCGCTTAGTTTTGCCTATATAGAATCCATGGCATTCACACATCATAATGTATACAATCCCAATGGATTGACAAGTAACGGAGAAATTTGGTTTAAAGTGGCGGCCATTGGGGAGCATAATGCCTCTCGCAGAATGAATAAATCTACAGAAGGGGCATTTGTGGCAAGGTTTACACCCCTTGCTGGATTCTGTTGTTGATTGTACACTAATGTCGTGATGGCTGTGTACCAAAGTATCCCTCAGAGATCTAGATCTTCTAAATGTGATCTCCGGGTAAGGTTTTAAATGCTTGGATACTTTCTCGTCTCCCAATAGGAGGTACCAATGTTTTTGGATGATCTCGCGTATTTGCTTTTGTTGGCCTGAAAATCTGGTAATTAGTCTGACACTGGAATCTGCCTTATTGGGTCTAGTTTGATGTATAAGTAGGGATCTCTTTTGGCTCTTGGCTTTTAAATAGGCCCTTTTCAAACACTTTTTGCTGTAGCCTCGTTGGCTCAAACGAGACTGCAATAGTTTCGCTTGGTATTCAAAGTCTGATTCAGTGCTGCAATTGCGTCTTATCCTAAGATATTGCCCATAGGGTAAATTATTGATCAGGGGGGCGGGATGTGAGCTTGTGGCATGTAGTACCGAATTACCCGCCGACGGTTTTCGGTACAAGGTGGTTCCAATGTTGCCTTCATCGTCTACTAGTACCTGAACGTCTAAAAAGGTCAACTGATGTTGGTTCATTTCAAAAGTAAATTTCAAATTATATTTGTTGACCTTAAGACTTTCAAGGAAGGCAAGAAGGTTGGATTTGCTACCCTGCCAGATAAAGAAAACGTCATCGATGAATCGCTTCCATGTCAGGACATGCTCAAAAAATGCCTGCATGTCCTCCCTGAAAAATAATTCACGCTCCCACCCCCCCAGATACAGGTTGGCATAGGCTGGGGCACATTTGGTCCCCATAGCCACTCCCTGTACCTGGAGGTAGTGGGAGCCCCCGAACAAAAAACATTGTTGGACAAAATAAAAAACAAAAGATCCAAGATGAATCGGTTGTAGCTCTCCGAGGCATCCGGATCTTCAGATAGGAAGCCCCCCACAACTTTCACCCCCAATTCATGAGGGATAGAGTTGTAGAGGGCTTCCACATCTAGAGCCACTAGCCAAGAGCCAGGAGGTATGGCGACCCCATCCAGCACGCGGAGGAGGTCCCCCGTGTCCTGAAGGTAGGACGTCAGACCCTCCACATGGGGCCTCAGAAAGTCATCCACCAATTTGCTTGCCATCTCCGTAAGGGACCCATTTCCCGACACAATGGGTCTACCTGGAGGCATCTTAGGGTTTTTATGTATTTTTGGAAGAGCGTATAAAGTTGGGGTTCGTGGTGCATTTACATTAAGGAATTCATAAGTGTTTTTTGTTATTAAACATTTATGATAGGCTGAACCTATCAGATGCTTATATCTGGTGGTTATAAGGGCAAGGTGGCTGGGGGAGACCTTCCGGTACCACTGCCTGTTCCTGACTATGGCCGCAACCATGGCCTCATACTGGACTTTGTCCATAATGACCAAATTGCCTCCCTTATCAGAAGGTTTGATCACTATGTCCTTGTTGTTCTGTAGGAGTTTGAGGGCTTTTAATTGGGAGGCAGATAGGTTGGATCTAGATATATCCTTCCATTTGGTTTGAGAGATTTCATTAGTAACCTGTCTGGTGAAGGCCCACACATTGGGGTTACCCTGAAGGGTCGGGAAGGTGCGAGATTTGGGCTTGTATTCCCTAGGTCTAGATGGAAGACGTGGCAAGAGAGTGGGTGAGGAGGATGGAGGTGGGGGAGGGGGGGGGTCCATGTCAACCAGGAGAGAGTCTGCCTCCAATAGGTCACTCTCCTCCAGACCACCCTCATCCCACAGCTCCATCAATTCCTCTAGAGCTTTAATATCTGCAATGGTCATATCACGCCAAGCAGGGTCCCCAAGGGACTGATCGTTTGAAGATGAACCTGGTTTGTCAAAAATTATTTTAAACATCAACCTTCGGGAAAAAAGATTGATATCTTTGATCAATTCAAATTGGTCGACCCTCTGCGTAGGGCAAAAGGTCAAACCTAATTTGAGGACTGATATTTGTTCAGCTGAAAGAGCATGGGAAGATAAATTAATCACTTCAAAGTTGTCCGCGGCCCTTTCGTCAATGTCTCCAAAGGCCCTGCTTTTTTGGCGTCCGTCACTGGTTGAGCAAATATCGGTGCAGGACGAAAATCCACATGTGTGGGTGCAGAATTACTGTTACTTACTTGCAGCTTAGGAGACAAGGGAAGGGAGGGAGTATTCGCAGAGGGGGTGCTCATATATGTTTCCGGGTGACTCGGTGCGCAAGTGGACGAACCTTTGACCGAGTTGGCTCGTGTAACCATTGGGGCCTTTGTGTGCGGAGTGCGCTTTACTGTGCCTGTGTTGGTATGGTCCTTCACGCCCTTTGTGGTCTCCTGACTGTTGGAGCTTCTAGTACTCTGTGCCTGAGAGGAGGAAGCAGAAGAGATGGATGAATCTGATTCATTTGGTTCCCCCCCTTGTTGTCTAAAGCTGCGTGCTTGGTAAGTACGTCTCTTTGCTTTACTAGTTCTTTGCCCCCAATGGTAGGCTTGATTGTTGTCATAAGCAAGCTTGTCCCTTACAAATTTTTTTTCCTTAGTTTTTAAAATTTCAGTGACATACCCCTCTAGGTCTGTTTTCAGGGTACCCTCTCGCGTAGGAAAGAGGTCACTGGTGGTGATAGCTTGATTCTCACCATATAATTTTTCGATCTCTCTATCTACCAAACTAAGTTCCTTGGAGTATTCTCCACAGAGAAGCTCCATCATTTTAAATGAACAGGCCTGTAGGTTCTCTTCCCATTCTCTCCTGAAGTCTATATCTACATTGCCACTGGAGGGAAAGATCTGAATTCTGAGCCCCCACGGGACAATGCGGTCCTCAATATATTTGAGAAAGTACCATTTATTCCAGAAGATTCTGGATTTCTTCTCGAGCATCCTCTGGAGTCTCGAGAAGAAACGGTCCATGGTTAAGCCACCCATAGAGGCGTTTTGAGACCTATGAATATGATTCATAAGACCATCAAACGCACTCCCACAGTAATTAGTCATTGTTCCCTCAGGCTGATAGACAGTAAACCACCAAATATACAGGCCTATATAGATGTAATAGGGGTATCCAAAGACATATTTTAGCCACAAATCACAGATACACAATACAACACAAATATCTGTATTCACAAAAAAAAAACAAAAAAAAAACAAAGAATATTAGTGGTTCTCCAAGTTGTAAATCATAATATAGAGGTAGGATTAATAGAGTGCCCTAGGGGCAAAAAGAAACGTTCCATAGAAAGATAATGGTTGGGGACTGTCCGTGGCCTCAAGCGATGGTGGGTGGGTAACACCCCAAACGGTACAAGAAATATTTTAGAGGGCAGGGACAGTTATCCTTTAGCACCGCATCCCTATTAAATAAATTGAAAAGAAAGAAGGGGGTTGGGGTATGAATACCCCTGGGATTTTTATGGTGCTTTTCAAAATTTCAATAGATCAGTATAGAAAAATAGATCAAAAAACAAAAAGAGAAAAAAACACTGTATGCAAATTGTCAAACTGACTGTAAGTAATCTTTTGATTCAAAATCTTTAATAGTTTAGAAATATTACAAAACATCATCTACAAACAAGCACAATCTTGAACAATCATAGTCAGTCAATGAAATATTTTAAAAACCACTTTGCGATACCAATCTCAACATGTTTCGCTCAACACATGAGCTTCATCAGGAGTTTTTTGGTACAGATGTGGCATACTATAGGTAAAAGGAAGGAAAAAGAGAAAAAACAAAATATAAAATGAATCAGATGCTTACAAGACATTTAAAGATATAGTTTTCAAAAACGAAGAATACATTAAGTAGTACTGAAAAAACAACTGGTGTATATATATTTGCATACAAGCAATGTTTATAGGTGAAACTCTCACGTTTCTACAGGTCTATGATAACGACAATCTAAAACAATATAGACAAAAGGTTATAATTATTATACATAATGTGTACTTTGGTTTCCAGGTCCACAAAAGGAAAGTACACCAATGTGGACATAGGAAAAACATGGAAAACAAGAAAAAGTGGGATTTGCTTACCAAGCCAAAACACGTTCAAAGATGAATGGTAGACAACATAGATTGTGATCGTATATAAAGTTCCGTGGCTCAAATGCCAATCGAATGCATGCGTCTCACCCGTCTAAGACCTCCCAAAACCATTTTTTGGTCCACAGAGGGGCCCAAGTGTAGAGTAACTGAAAATTAAATATTGACTGAAAATTAACTATTACAAAGGAGTCATAAATTGCTTCTAATTAAACTAATACGGGGGGGGGGAAGGGGGGGGGGGAGGGGAAGGGGGAAAAAAGGGCAGTTGGTAAAGGGAGCAGTGAAAAGTTTGAAAATTACCTTCCAGGTTGAATCAAGGGTAAATGTTCAGGGCTAAAATAACTGTATGAACAAAAGCATAAGGAAGAACAACGCTCCAGTTTCACCACAAAGTGGCACTCCAAATTGACAACCCTTAAAAGTCAGATCACGAGATCCAAGTATACACTGCCCCAGTAAACTACAAGAAACAATACAATAAAACAGCCAATTACTCCAAGGGAACTTACTATATTAGCAGTGTCATTGATTCGGTCATCAACAAGAGATAACCCTTCTTTGATGAACCGCTTCGCTTACCTGAGAGGTGGGGTGGATGTGTACGGAGGGGGAGAGCGGCATATACCTCCCCCTGCAACCTCAGAGCCACTGTCAGGAGATAGCGGCTAATAAGCCGTACTATATAGACCCCTCCATCCCGGTGGCGTCTGACGTCACCATCGGGATGCGGACGTATCGTAAGGCCCTCCCTCAGATTACATGTGGCCAATGGGTAGCAAGAGGGCGGAGCCGGATGCCATCCAGGCTCTTTCCCTCCTCGTCGGACGTACGTGCTTACGGCACTCGTTCCGACGGTATAGGTAGGCGCATGCGCAGGCCGGGAGCGAACGTCATTCGAGCCCCCTTGCCGCGCAGGCGCGCTACAAGCAGGAAGAGATGCTGAACGGCAACAGCCTTCAATGTTAAACATTGCCTGTCAGGGACAGAGCAGAAAAGCGGGCCAAACATTGGGTACATGTCAGCCATATTGATCGAGGGAAAAAGGATGGGAAAGAAAGTGTATATAATAGAAAGAAACATTTAAAGGTAATAAATGTTTCACAAATACTGAGCAGTTACTCAAAGCCTGTCTGATATTCTATTCCAATGATTTGCCACATATGGATACAGGTGCCCCGATTTGAGGATTAAAATAAAAATGAAAATAAAAATAAAAATAAAAATAAAAATTGGGGTAAAGAATAAAAATTGAATGAGTTATATTGGAATGGGCAGGGAGTAACTTGCTGGTTTTGCTACCGGACACATGCATCTTGAAAGGGAGTTTGTTACCTCTAGGGCCCCCAGGGGAGGGTGATTGATTACTCACTCCACACCCTAAGTGCCCGTGGCGTCCGTGTGGACCAAAGCAAAAAAAGGGGCAAAGAGAGGACCTCCAATGGCGGGGAGACGATAAATATTTACATAGTTTTATCAAAAAAATGGATTTGTTTTAAGAAAATAATAAAACTAAATCAATATTGGCCTCTATGGGTGGCTTAACCATGGACCGTTTCTTCTCGAGACTCCAGAGGATGCTCGAGAAGAAATCCAGAATCTTCTGGAATAAATGGTACTTTCTCAAATATATTGAGGACCGCATTGTCCCGTGGGGGCTCAGAATTCAGATCTTTCCCTCCAGTGGCAATGTAGATATAGACTTCAGGAGAGAATGGGAAGAGAACCTACAGGCCTGTTCATTTAAAATGATGGAGCTTCTCTGTGGAGAATACTCCAAGGAACTTAGTTTGGTAGATAGAGAGATCGAAAAATTATATGGTGAGAATCAAGCTATCACCACCAGTGACCTCTTTCCTACGCGAGAGGGTACCCTGAAAACAGACCTAGAGGGGTATGTCACTGAAATTTTAAAAACTAAGGAAAAAAAATTTGTAAGGGACAAGCTTGCTTATGACAACAATCAAGCCTACCATTGGGGGCAAAGAACTAGTAAAGCAAAGAGACGTACTTACCAAACACGCAGCTTTAGACAACAAGGGGGGGAACCAAATGAATCAGATTCATCCATCTCTTCTGCTTCCTCCTCTCAGGCACAGAGTACTAGAAGCTCCAACAGTCAGGAGACCACAAAGGGCGTGAAGGACCATACCAACACAGGCACAGTAAAGCGCACTCCGCACACAAAGGCCCCAATGGTTACACGAGCCAACTCGGTCAAAGGTTCGTCCACTTGCGCACCGAGTCACCCGGAAACATATATGAGCACCCCCTCTGCGAATACTCCCTCCCTTCCCTTGTCTCCTAAGCTGCAAGTAAGTAACAGTAATTCTGCACCCACACATGTGGATTTTCGTCCTGCACCGATATTTGCTCAACCAGTGACGGACGCCAAAAAAGCAGGGCCTTTGGAGACATTGACGAAAGGGCCGCGGACAACTTTGAAGTGATTAATTTATCTTCCCATGCTCTTTCAGCTGAACAAATATCAGTCCTCAAATTAGGTTTGACCTTTTGCCCTACGCAGAGGGTCGACCAATTTGAATTGATCAAAGATATCAATCTTTTTTCCCGAAGGTTGATGTTTAAAATAATTTTTGACAAACCAGGTTCAACTTCAAACGATCAGTCCCTTGGGGACCCTGCTTGGCGTGATATGACCATTGCAGATATTAAAGCTCTAGAGGAATTGATGGAGCTGTGGGATGAGGGTGGTCTGGAGGAGAGTGACCTATTGGAGGCAGACTCTCTCCTGGTTGACACGGACCCCCCCCCCTCCCCCACCTCCATCCTCCTCACCCACTCTCTTGCCACGTCTTCCATCTAGACCTAGGGAATACAAGCCCAAATCTCGCACCTTCCCGACCCTTCAGGGTAACCCCAATGTGTGGGCCTTCACCAGACAGGTTACTAATGAAATCTCTCAAACCAAATGGAAGGATATATCTAGATCCAACCTATCTGCCTCCCAATTAAAAGCCCTCAAACTCCTAAAGAACAACAAGGACATAGTGATCAAACCTTCTGATAAGGGAGGCAATTTGGTCATTATGGACAAAGTCCAGTATGAGGCCATGGTTGCGGCCATAGTCAGGAACAGGCAGTGGTACCGGAAGGTCTCCCCCAGCCACCTTGCCCTTATAACCACCAGATATAAGCATCTGATAGGTTCAGCCTATCATAAATGTTTAATAACAAAAAACACTTATGAATTCCTTAATGTAAATGCACCACGAACCCCAACTTTATACGCTCTTCCAAAAATACATAAAAACCCTAAGATGCCTCCAGGTAGACCCATTGTGTCGGGAAATGGGTCCCTTACGGAGATGGCAAGCAAATTGGTGGATGACTTTCTGAGGCCCCATGTGGAGGGTCTGACGTCCTACCTTCAGGACACGGGGGACCTCCTCCGCGTGCTTGATGGGGTCGCCATACCTCCTGGCTCTTGGCTAATGGCTCTAGATGTGGAAGCCCTCTACAACTCTATCCCTCATGAATTGGGGGTGAAAGTTGTGGGGGGCTTCCTATCTGAAGATCCGGATGCCTCGGAGAGCTACAACCGATTCATCTTGGATCTTTTGTTTTTTATTTTGTCCAACAATGTTTTTTTGTTCGGGGGCTCCCACTACCTCCAGGTACAGGGAGTGGCTATGGGGACCAAATGTGCCCCAGCCTATACCAACCTGTATCTGGGGGGGTGGGAGCATGAATTATTTTTCAGGGAGGACATGCAGGCATTTTTTGAGCATGTCCTGACATGGAAGCGATTCATCGATGACGTTTTCTTTATCTGGCAGGGTAGCAAATCCAACCTTCTTGCCTTCCTTGAAAGTCTTAAGGTCAACAAATATAATTTGAAATTTACTTTTGAAATGAACCAACATCAGTTGACCTTTTTAGACGTTCAGGTACTAGTAGACGATGAAGGCAACATTGGAACCACCTTGTACCGAAAACCGTCGGCGGGTAATTCGGTACTACATGCCACAAGCTCACATCCCGCCCCCCTGATCAATAATTTACCCTATGGGCAATATCTTAGGATAAGACGCAATTGCAGCACTGAATCAGACTTTGAATACCAAGCGAAACTATTGCAGTCTCGTTTGAGCCAACGAGGCTACAGCAAAAAGTGTTTGAAAAGGGCCTATTTAAAAGCCAAGAGCCAAAAGAGATCCCTACTTATACATCAAACTAGACCCAATAAGGCAGATTCCAGTGTCAGACTAATTACCAGATTTTCAGGCCAACAAAAGCAAATACGCGAGATCATCCAAAAACATTGGTACCTCCTATTGGGAGACGAGAAAGTATCCAAGCATTTAAAACCTTACCCGGAGATCACATTTAGAAGATCTAGATCTCTGAGGGATACTTTGGTACACAGCCATCATGACATTAGTGTACAATCAACAACAGAATCCAGCAAGGGGTGTAAACCTTGCCACAAATGCCCCTTCTGTAGATTTATTCATTCTGCGAGAGGCATTATGCTCCCCAATGGCCGCCACTTTAAACCAAATTTCTCCGTTACTTGTCAATCCATTGGGATTGTATACATTATGATGTGTGAATGCCATGGATTCTATATAGGCAAAACTAAGCGCCCCTTTTTCTGTAGGATCAGGGACCATGTATCCCTGGTTCTAAAAAAGAAAATGGAGACGCCTATTAGTCGACATATGGGCCTGCAACATGATTTTGACAGTAACAAAATGCATTTTTTTTGCGTTGGAACATGTCCCCCCAGGGGAGCGTGGGGGTGACTATGATAAAATACTCTTGCAACGTGAGACCCGATGGATACACACCTTGTCCGCCTTAAAACCTCCAGGCCTCAATGATGCTTTGAGTTTCAAACCATTCCTTTAGTCCATCAGATATACCTGTCCGTGTCTATTTATTGAATTTAATTTATTTTATGTTGTTTGGATTTGTTTATTTTATTTAAATTTGTCAGGATTGTATGATACACAATTCCAGTACACACTTTTTGTATATTTCATGTACTCTTTGCCTATTCTATGTGGTTATTTCCGGGTTGTGTTCATAACTAGTGGGGTCTCCTTTCCAAGCCAATATTGATTTAGTTTTATTATTTTCTTAAAACAAATCCATTTTTTTGATAAAACTATGTAAATATTTATCGTCTCCCCGCCAGTGGAGGTCGTCTCTTTGCCCCTTTTTTTGCTTTGGTCCACACGGACGCCACGGGCACTTAGGGTGTGGAGTGAGTAATCAATCACCCTCCCCTGGGGGCCCTAGAGGTAACAAACTCCCTTTCAAGATGCATGTGTCCGGTAGCAAAACCAGCAAGTTACTCCCTGCCCATTCCAATATAACTCATTCAATTTTTATTCTTTACCCCAATTTTTATTTTTATTTTTATTTTTATTTTCATTTTTATTTTAATCCTCAAATCGGGGCACCTGTATCCATATGTGGCAAATCATTGGAATAGAATATCAGACAGGCTTTGAGTAACTGCTCAGTATTTGTGAAACATTTATTACCTTTAAATGTTTCTTTCTATTATATACACTTTCTTTCCCATCCTTTTTCCCTCGATCAATATGGCTGACATGTACCCAATGTTTGGCCCGCTTTTCTGCTCTGTCCCTGACAGGCAATGTTTAACATTGAAGGCTGTTGCCGTTCAGCATCTCTTCCTGCTTGTAGCGCACCTGCGCGGCAAGGGGGCTCGAATGACGTTCGCTCCCGGCCTGCGCATGCGCCTACCTATACCGTCGGAACGAGTGCCGTAAGCACGTACGTCCGACGAGGAGGGAAAGAGCCTGGATGGCATCCGGCTCCACCCTCTTGCTACCCATTGGCCACATGTAATCTGAGGGAGGGCCTTACGATACGTCCGCATCCCGATGGTGATGTCAGACGCCACCGGGATGGAGGGGTCTATATAGTACGGCTTATTAGCCGCTATCTCCTGACAGTGGCTCTGAGGTTGCAGGGGGAGGTATATGCCGCTCTCCCCCTCCGTACACATCCACCCCACCTCTCAGGTAAGCGAAGCGGTTCATCAAAGAAGGGTTATCTCTTGTTGATGACCGAATCAATGACACTGCTAATATAGTAAGTTCCCTTGGAGTAATTGGCTGTTTTATTGTATTGTTTCTTGTAGTTTACTGGGGCAGTGTATACTTGGATCTCGTGATCTGACTTTTAAGGGTTGTCAATTTGGAGTGCCACTTTGTGGTGAAACTGGAGCGTTGTTCTCCCTTATGCTTTTGTTCATACAGTTATTTTAGCCCTGAACATTTACCCTTGATTCAACCTGGAAGGTAATTTTCAAACTTTTCACTGCTCCCTTTACCAACTGCCCTTTTTTCCCCCTTCCCCTCCCCCCCCTTCCCCCCCCCCCCGTATTAGTTTAATTAGAAGCAATTTATGACTCCTTTGTAATAGTTAATTTTCAGTCAATATTTAATTTTCAGTTACTCTACACTTGGGCCCCTCTGTGGACCAAAAAATGGTTTTGGGAGGTCTTAGACGGGTGAGACGCATGCATTCGATTGGCATTTGAGCCACGGAACTTTATATACGATCACAATCTATGTTGTCTACCATTCATCTTTGAACCTGTTTTGGCTTGGTAAGCAAATCCCACTTTTTCTTGTTTTCCATGTTTTTCCTATGTCCACATTGGTGTACTTTCCTTTTGTGGACCTGGAAACCAAAGTACACATTATGTATAATAATTATAACCTTTTGTCTATATTGTTTTAGATTGTCGTTATCATAGACCTGTAGAAACATGAGAGTTTCACCTATACACATTGCTTGTATGCAAATATATATACACCAGTTGTTTTTTCAGTACTACTTAATGTATTCTTCATTTTTGAAAACTATATCTTTAAATGTCTTGTAAGCATCTGATTCATTTTATATTTTGTTTTTTCTCTTTTTCCTTCCTTTTACCTATAGTATGCCACATCTGTACCAAAAAACTCCTGATGAAGCTCATGTGTTGAGCGAAACATGTTGAGATTGGTATCGCAAAGTGGTTTTTAAAATATTTCATTGACTGACTATGATTGTTCAAGATTGTGCTTGTTTGTAGATGATGTTTTGTAATATTTCTAAACTATTAAAGATTTTGAATCAAAAGATTACTTACAGTCAGTTTGACAATTTGCATACAGTGTTTTTTTCTCTTTTTGTTTTTTGATCTATTTTTCTATACTGATCTATTGAAATTTTGAAAAGCACCATAAAAATCCCAGGGGTATTCATACCCCAACCCCCTTCTTTCTTTTCAATATATTTATTCACTGTTTTTCATAAATGAATGGCACTGATTACTATTGAATACTTTTAACGTGATTTATAGATAATTTATATATAATTTATATATTTATATTCACTGGTTTTCATTAATGAATGGCACTGATTAATGGCACTGAATATTATTATTTTTATTTTTAACGTGATTTATAGATTTTTCGCTACAATATTATTTTAGGTGTTATCTATACTTTTATCACGTTATTTTTACCTAGTGCATACACAATTATTTATTTTAATAGTTGGCAGAATGTTTCCGTAAAAAGTTGTGTAGAACACAGCACGCCAGGATAATGTGATTCAGTTTGTACTCCGCCATATGTATGGGTGTAAGAAATAGGCGGAACCGGCCATGATTCCAAATGTGTTCTCCACCACTCTTCTGGCTCTGGCCAGCCGGTAATTAAAAACCCTCTGCTCCGGGGTGAGGGTCCTCATCGGGAATGGCCGCATAGGATGGTCCCCCAGCGCAAATGCTTCATGAGCAACGAAGACGAATGGGAGTCCTTCCACATTGTCTTCTGGAGGTGGCAAGTCCAAGCTGCCATTCTGGAGATGCCTGTAAAACTCTGTCTGGGTGATGACTCCACCATCGGACATCCGGCCATTCTTCCCCACGTCCACATACAGGAACTCATAATTAGCCGACACCACCGCCAACATCACAATACTATTGAACCCCTTGTAGTTGTAATAGTACGACCCCGAGTTGGGTGGTAGGACGATGTGGACGTGTTTCCCATCAATTGCCCCTCCGCAGTTAGGAAAGTCCCACTGATGGGTAAAGTGGAAGGACACAGTCTGCCATTCCTGTGGCGTGGAAGGAAACTGTGGAGTCAAAACAAAATAAAAAATTAGTCATTTCACACATAAACATGGAAAGCAGATTAGACACAAACATTCTTGCCCAACATCAAGCTAACATTTTTATGAGGGAATTTTTTAAGACCAAAGTATAAGGTACACCTATCAGATTCCCCCCCCCCCCCCTCTCCTGGGCCATTTCTAACATTATAGGGGGGACAGGTAACTCTGGAACAGGTAACCCTCTCCACTTCATTGAGATATGAATGCCTAAATAAATGCCTAAATAATGGGTATTACTTTGAACAGCCCCTCCTTAGTTACACTATTGGCAGCCCATTGGACAGGTAAAAAGTGTCATAATACAAAGATATAAATACACACTGTACACATTTTAGCACATTTGGACATTCTGCTATTACCTATCACGATGATAATAGTATACAAAAACTTGAAACAGTACCAGGCAGGCCCTTGCACTACATGCTTTGGGGAATTCCTCTATAAATCAGAGCACAAAAGAGGTGGGTATAGTGTGTATGGGTTTGGAAAAATTAGCAGATAGATGATTGAGGATAGATAGAGAATTGGTATCAGCTGACTTAGCAGTTGGGGGGAGGGAGGGTTCCAAATGATTTGGGGACACCCAAAAAAAGCCTCTGGCACTCTGCCTGAATTTAAAGCATAAATCACATTTCTAAACATTTTAGGGGGTGTTTGGGGTAAAGCACTACTATGGAGCTGATAAAATACATTGTTAAGTGACTACATGAGGTGAATAAAGGATAAAAATTTTACCTTAATATACTCCTTCTGCAGGACCTGAATAAAGCAGAACAGGTCTCCGTGATAATGATTCCCAGAGCCTGGGGGGAGATGCCTGTCGAGAACTTCAAGTCCTGCAGGCTTCTCCCCGTTGCCAAGTACCGCAGGGTGGCGACCAGCCTCTGCTCCGGAGTGATGGCTTGCCTCATGCAGGTATCCTGCTTGCTGATATAGGGGGTCAGCAAAGCCAACAAATGGTTAAATACGGGGTCCGTCATCCGGAGAAAGTTCCTGAAATCATCAGGATTATTCTCACGGATCTCACGGAGAAAAGGCATATGACAGAACTGGTCACGCTGAAGCAACCAATTCTTGGTCCATGAACTCCTCCCCACCCTGTTCATGGACTGGACTTGTGTCAAGGTCAGGACCCCAACACCAAGCCCCCACACAGCACGAACTCTACGAGGAGTACGTATATGCAACATGGCTAGAAAACGGTCGGCTGCTCAGAACGAAGTAACAGAACGCACTGAAGAACAGCAAGGCCTGTGAAGAGCGACCTGAAAAACAGCAACAAGCAGACAAGAATGCAATGAATAATCAAATACGAACTCACTGCACGCACTGAAGAGCAGATACAAACCCACAAGCACAAACTGAACAGCAGAAAACAATCTGAAAACCACGAGTCTGGAAAAGCGTGAATCATAGTTACATAGTTAGTCAGGTTGAAAAAAGACACAAGTCCATCCAGTCCAACCATAAAAAAAAACAAAAAAAAAAAAACAAAAAGCAAAAAAAACGTACAATCCAATATACCCAATACTATACCCACAGTTGATCCAGAGGAAGGCAAAAAACCCCAGCAGAGCATGCTCTAATTTGCTACAGCAGGGGAAAAAATTCCTTCCTGATCCCAGAGAGGCAATCGGATTTTCCCTGGATCAACTTTACCTATAAATGTCAGTACCCAGTTATATTATGTACATTTAGGAAAGTATCCAGGCCTTTCTTAAAGCAATCTACTGAGCTGGCCAGAACCACCTCTGGAGGGAGTCTATTCCACATTTTCACAGCTCTTACTGTGAAGAAACCTTTCCGTATTTGGAGATGAAATCTCTTTTCCTCCAGTCGTAAAGAGTGCCCCCTTGCCCTCTGTGTTGACCGTAAAGTGAATAACTCAACACCAAGTTCACTATATGGACCCCTTATATATTTAAACATGTTGATCATATCCCCCCTTATTCTCCTCTTCTCAAGAGTGAACAAATTCAGTTCCTCTAATCTTTCCTCATAGCTGAGCTCCCCCATGCCTCTTATCAGTTTGGTTGCCCTTCTCTGCACTTTCTCCAGTTCCCCGATATCCTTTTTGAGAACTGGTGTCCAAAACTGAACTGCATATTCCAGATGAGGTCTTACTAATGATTTGAACAGGGGCAAAATGATATCTCTCTCTCTGGAGTCCATACCTCTCTTAATACAAGAAAGAACTTTGCTCGCTTTGGAAACCGCAGCTTGGCATTGCATGCTATTATTGAGCTTTTGATCTACCAAAACCCCCAGATCCTTCTCCACTACAGATTCCCCCAGTTGTACTCCCCCTAGCATGTATGATGCATGCATATTCTTAGCCCCCAAGTGCATAACTTTACATTTCTCAACATTAAACCTCATCTGCCACATAGTCGCCCAATTAGACAGAGCATTGAGGTCAGCTTGTAAATTGGAGACATCCTGTAAGGACGTTATTCCACTGCATAGCTTGGTGTCATCTGCAAAGACAGAAATGTTACTTTTGATCCCAGACCCAATATCATTTATAAAGATATTAAAGAGTAAGGGTCCCAGCACTGAACCTTGGGGTACACCACTGATAACCTTAGACCATTCAGAGTAAGAATCATTAACCACTACTCTCTGAATTCTGTCTTTTAGCCAGTTTTCTATCCATTTACAAACTGATATTTCCAAGCCTGTAGACTTTAACTTACACATGAGCCGTGTGTGCGGAACTGTATCAAACGCTTTTGCAAAATCCAAATAAACCACGTCCACAGCCACCCCTCTGTCCAAGGTTTTACTTACCTCTTCATAAAAAGAAATCAGGTTTGTCTGACAACTTCTGTCTTTCATGAACCCATGCTGTCTGTTGCTTAAAATGTTTTTTTCCAGCAAGAACTCGTCCATGTGGTCTTTTATTAAACGCTCCAGTATCTTCCCGACTATAGAAGTTAAACTAACAGGTCTATAGTTACTTGGTAAAGACTTTGATCCCTTTTTAAATATAGGCACCACGTTTGCCCTGCGCCAATCCAGCGGTACTATTCCCGTCATTAATGAGTCCCTAAAAATTAGATACAATGGCTTTGAAATTACAGAGCTCAATTCTTTTAGGATCCGTGGGTGGATGCCATCAGGTCCAGGTGCTTTATCCACCTTTATTCTGTCTAAATATTTCTGGACCATATCCCTTTTGAGCCATTGTGGATCATTGGGGGCTGTGTCAATACCACCCCCATTATGGACATGAACTTCCCCATGCTCTTTTGTATACACAGAGCTGAAGAAAGTATTTAATAAATTAGCCTTCTCCTTGTCCCCAGTCACCCACTCTAGATTATTTTGTAAAGGGCCTACATGCTCAGACCTGACCTTTTTACTATTAATATATTTGAAGAATTTTTTGGGGTTTGTCCTACTATTTTTTGCGATCTCTCGTTCATTTTGAATTTTTGCACCCTTGATTTCCTTTTTACATATTCTGTTAAATTCTTTGTAGCATTTAAATGACACTAGTGTTCCTTCATTTTTATATTTTTTAAAAGCTCTTTTCTTATTGTTTATAGCTTTTCTAACTTTGACCGTGAGCCACATAGGTTTTCTTTTTAGCCTTTTAAACTTATTGCCCATGGGAATATACTTTGCAGTGAGGTCCCAAACAGTCTTTTTGAAGAATTCCCATTTCTGTTCTGTGTTTATCGCTGCCAATATTCCCTCCCAGTCTAAGTCCTCGAGAGCAGCCCTCATCCTTGGAAAATTTGCTCTCTTGAAGTTAAGTGTTTTTATCTTTCCCTTATGTATTTCTTGTTTACAGCTAACATCAAATGAAATCATGTTATGGTCACTGCTACCCAGGTGTTCCTTTATCTGCACATTAGTAATAAGCTCTGCATGGTTTGAGATTACCAGGTCCAACAGAGCTTCATTCCTAGTTGGGGCCTCAATAAACTGTACCATAAAATTGTCCTGTACTAGGTTTATAAATTTTTGCCCTTTAACTGTCCCAGCAGTGCCATTACTCCAGTCAATTTCTGGGTAGTTAAAATCTCCCATTATTATCACTGTCCCAGCCCTTGCAGCCCTTTCCATCTGTGCAAGGAGCTGAGTCTCCACCTCCTCGTTAACATTGGGTGGTCTATAACAAACTCCAATGATTAACT
This sequence comes from Lithobates clamitans, assembly GCA_037952925.1. Lineage (NCBI taxonomy): Eukaryota > Metazoa > Chordata > Amphibia > Anura > Ranidae > Lithobates > Lithobates clamitans. Next base: position 3,546,786 of record JBBGZY010000354.1, on the reverse strand, counting down.
TTGAACTACGCCCATCTATATGTAGTTCCACCCATAATGCTTCAGACTCATCACACTCTCCATCAATCAGGTCCTCTTTCACACTTGCTTTGAGATCACTTCTCACATAGAGACAGACCCCGCCACCTTTCCTTTTTACCCTGTCTCTCCGAAAGAGTGCATAGCCAGGAATATTAATAGCCCAGTCATGTGAGGATTGAAGCCAAGTTTCAGCAATACCGATTACATCATAGTTCACTTCATGCACCAGAGCTTCCAACTCACCGTCTCAATCGTCTCTCACCAAACTTTTACTAACACGAGATTAGCAAAAGGAGCCCAAAGGGTGCCGCGCTTGGTTCTGAACTGGCCTTTTATAGTCTCGTCGTATGTGGTGTACGTGACCGTGTTCTTGGCGATCGGAAATTCCGACAACTTTGTGCAACCGTGTGTACGCAAAACAAGTTTGAGCCAACATCCGTCAGAAAAAATCCTAGGATTTTGTTGTCGGAATGTCCGATCAATGTCCGACCATGTGTACGGGGCATCAGGATACGGGAACACATTAATAACATCACGAAAGGGTTCCCTAAACGCCACCTATCGCTTCATTTTGCTGAGTTTCATCATAAAGACCCTAGTGGACTTATCTTTTATGGCATTGACCAGGTTAGGGACCAATGGAGAGGGGGCAATAAACAGATACCCATCTCCAGGAATGAGACAGGGTGGATATATTGGTTGGGGTCTCTTGCCCCTAAGGTCCTGAATTTGGACATAGACCTCAACTGCTTTATAGCCAACCCATAGATACAAATAACAAATTCCCCTGTCCTTAGGGGGCTCTACAGTGTTTTTCCCCCAAGGAGGGGACTATTGCTGATCCCTCAAGTGATGTTGGGCACTACCATCAAATCTGGATGCTGTGGGCCTCCAACTCCTTATATATGGTAGCTTTTTATCTTTCAGATGCTCATATCTGTTCTTGAGTTTAGAACTTTTAGGTTGAAATTGATGTAGCTAAACTACAAGGGTTTTTTAGAGGAATGCACTAACAAATACCTCACCATTATCAAAGATACCCCTTATCGGACCATAATATTCCCCATATGAGGATGAGAGGTTAATTGGGAAACATTATCTTTATTGATTATCTTATTTTGGTTTAATTATAACTTTTTATTTTAGTTGTATTCTAGTTTTTATCTTTGTTATGGGAAGATAGTATTAACAGCACTAATTCAATTCTCAGATAGTCCGAGGCACTCTCCCCTGTACATCTGAGAGCCCTGCCCCCTACCACGGAAAGCCCCACCCCAAGACCTCTGAGAGCGGGAGGTGAGCCTGCTGACCAGACTGAGAAGGACAGAGGGATTCTGGTGGTGGAGGAGCCGATCTGAAGGAGGAAGGAGATGACAGGCTTTTCTTTGTCTTACCTTTGGTAAGCTCACATCCATAGGGGTTATTCACGTGGTGATGGTTTAGTTACCCATGGATATGTGCACTCCAGAAGAAATACATTCCCTGATTTTGATTATTGTCCGCCTTATGCAATGAACTGTTCTCATGAAATCTTGGAGTTTATGCAGTAGATACAATCAGTGTCCATACACTATTGCTGGTATTCTATGAACTATCGATTTGGGACTGTTGGTTCTCTTTTAACTGCATTGGACTTTTTGTATGATTATCAATTTCATGTCTACTCTCACCCACTTGGGAGTTTAGTGATATTATATTGATTTGCCTCGGACTATCTGAGAATTGAATTAGCGCTGTTAATACTATCTTCCCATAAGAGAGTATATTTTGTTGTATCAGTGTGTTTTTATTTTATAACAGCAGCTTGTATTTGTTTTTGATTTATTGTCTAAGTGGATTCACTTCCATTTTTGCTTTATCATCCCATGAGCGCGTGGACCAGTGCTGCTTAGCAACTCTGGTATTTGTTTTTTTTAGTTTTTATCTTTATTTTTATCCTGTATTGGAACTTTTATCTACATTTAGGCTATGTGAAGGAAAGCAATACTGCCTGGGTATACAATACAATGGGGCTATGGGTGCCCCTGCCATAGTCATCAATTTACCTAATGGGGTATATGTGGATTATTAGGGGACGGATGAATTAATTTACCTTTTCACACCCCCATATCTTGAACGTATAAGGTTTATAATATAATTTCTGGGCTTGTTTCCTTGTATATATAATTTAACACCTGGAGGACATTGATACTGATATAACAATAGGACATTATATGGAGGAAGGTACTGGATAGGTGTCCCCTGGGAATATACAATAAATTGTCAGCTATCATTTGAACATCCTGAATACACCCCTTATATATCTATACAGTTTTATATTTTTATTTACTAGGAAAGTGAATGTATAGGGGGTATATATATATTTTTCCATATATATATATATATATATATATATATATATATATATATATATATATATATATATTTTATTTATTTTTTTCCCTATCTCTTTTTTCTATATTTTTTTTCTATCCCAGGGACGTTTTCAGTGCTCGTATTATCTGCGGGCTTTTATTAAGATAATATCTGGCTGTGTATAGAAGTTCCCCTTTTTCTTAATAGGTGCATTACCGTTACCCACCACGGGGGGGGGGGGGTTCTAAATTCTACTACAAGCACAGATAGGGTCTATCCGTTACTATTGATATGTATATAATTTTAGTGTTTTGCATTCATACATAAAGTTCTTTGATGCCCATGAATTATATATATGATGTGTAGCAAAATGGCGCCACCTTTGAGAACGTGGATGACGAAACGCGCAAGGTGGGGCTACGCACTTACGTCATTCCAGTACGAAGACAGGGAGCTTGGAATGCAGTTGGAGCGCACGCTGTGTGCCGGCTCTTCCTGTTATTACTTTTTGACCATACGCTGTGGTGTCTTTTTACTTTTGTTTTAAAGTTATTTTAATAAAGGTAATTTTTTAAAATGTTACTACACTATGGGAGTTTTATCTCTTCCAATGAGGACCTAAACCCTGAAGAGCTGTTGTATCACTTTTTGAATATGGTGGCGGAGATTGCGCTGAGCGGATGACCATCCCGGATGCCTTCCTGTTGGGGCTAACAGATGGAAGCATGGGCCAGTGACGGAGCCACTAAGAGAGACCATCCACGTTAATCTGAATATGCCTACCACCCCTGTAGGGGTACAAGGAGCTGGTGCGTGAGGACCCACAAGGGGGAGCACAAGAGTCACCTGTTCGGCTTGAGCACAAGAGTCACCAGATTGTTTTGAACACCTTTTCCACATTGTCATTTTTGGAATATCATTATTAATTTATTATTTGTTCACTTTTTTCTGGTTCCCCTTTTTTCTTTTCCATTAATATTTGGACGATTTTTGATTTTTGGTTTTGTTTTTTTCAGCTGGACTTATTATGGTGCATATATATATATATATTTTTTTTTTGGACCTGGTATGGTGCACACACATTGATATATGATTGCTGTAATATTTATGCTATTATTATCAAGAGTGATTTATTGTTGTTTCCTACGTTATATGTTTTAACACCTAATGATTATGGTTACACTGCCTATGGATGTGAACAGTCACTGACACTGACATTTTACCCCATGATTATTTATAGTCATGTAATATAGGGGGCTAATGCTAGTAGATTATCACTTTGATATATTTTTATCTATTTACCTATGTTTACATAATTTTCACCAATTTTTGTGCTTTTTATTATTTTCATCATACGAGTACTGATGGTGCACATTTTCTCACCCCCCAATTAGGGAGCGCCACCTACCCCATCTTATTGATTTAAATTTTTTTAACAATAACAACAAACTACTGCAGGAAACCATGAACAAGACGCAGCAGTATAACAAAAAGGTCTTCGATAAAAAGAAACGTGGAGAATTAATCTTGGAACCGGACAACCAAGTATGGCTATCGACAACAAATCTAAAACTAGCATGCCCTTCAAGGAAATTGGGCACAAAATTTGTGGGAACCTTCCCTGTGAAAAGAAAAATTTATAATGTAGTGTTTTCTGACTGCAGAAAAATTAAAGTTACACTTACCGGTAACGTCTTTTCCTGTAGTCTTTCAGGACAGCCACTATGGGAGATAGTCTCCTCCTCTCCCCCAGGAAACACTGTGCCAGCCCATAAATTCTTGCATCCCCTGCCGGACCTCAGTTTTTATAAGATCCCCCCGGCCAGCTGGGGAGACACAAGAACACATTAATGACATACTATCAATCCTCAGTGCCTCAATACTTTGGGGTGGTGGTAGATGGGAGGAGTAGACGTGTGAGGTGAGAGTTCCCTCACACACCCGGATCAGAGAGAGAGAGAGCTGCAGCTGATGCACCTGATTGGAGGTTGATTGCTCTAGCCGCCAGCAACACACACAGTGTTGGTAGGAGGAAGACAGAGGAGAGCTAATGCAGTGGAGGTGGATATGACCACTCGTAGGCGTGCAGGCCTTCAGCCAGCTGGAGGAGAAAGCAGGACTGTGACCGGTGGATTGAGGGCATATATGACGCCACAGAGAGAGGAGAACAGCACTGTAAGAGCGGAGATGAGCAGATACGGAAGCCAAGAAATCAGGGGACTTTGGGGGAAAGCTGGCCGCAGTTCACCTATGCCCCACACCGCGCATGGTCACAGCTCACAGAACTGGAGCCCGCTCACAAACGGGAGAGGCAGGCAGATGTCGGAAGGAGGGATGGAGCGGAGTGGCGGGGGCTGTGGTGGACACACAGTGTTTGGTGAGATGGAGCAGAAAGGTACCCGGCAGAAACCTAAAGGTATGGATGAAATCTTTTGGGGGGACGGACTTAAAAAAGACAAAGAGGGTCTTCCAGAGCCGGGGGATATCCCAATAGAGCAGGTGCTGGAGACATCAATACCCCTTAAGGACAGAGTAACACACCTAGTGGATAAACAGGGAGTTACCTTGGAAGTAATCCCAAAAGAAAATTCAAAAGACTTAATACCAGCCGCCAAACCATTGAGGAGAGATGACCTGGACCCTGCAGGAATAGTGACAAGACCCTTAGCAATGGAGCAAAGATTTGAGGAGACGGCGACGCCCCTGCCCCCTATTGAACTAGTGGAGGGTGTTGTTGGGGAGCGTATGCTCCATACGGAGGGTGCAGAGATGGAGACAGCAGGGGGTGGTAATGACCAAGATATCAGAGACCTGATAAAAGAATTCCCCAGAAAATAGATATCCAAGAACTGATATCCACGGTAGAGAAATCATGCAAACAGGCAGTGGAAGGCCTCAGGGAGGAAATGGCGGCGGTGGAAAATAGAGTGGAAGTGCTAGAGGAAGGTCAAGATGAAATTAAACATGCTGTGGAAGAGGTTCAATATATTATAAGACAACAGGAAGATATGATGAACACATATAGAGATCAATTGGACAATGTTGAGAACAGGGATCACCGTCAAAATATACGGATACGGGACTTACCTGAGAAATATAGTAACAAAGATCTCCTAGCAACAGTACAAAAACTTTTTTCACAAATTATGGGGCCCAGTATGAAGGAACCAGTAGAAATAGGCAGGGTCCACCGCATTAACCCTCTTATTAGGCAGAATATAGAAAGGCCAAGGGATGTGATATGTGATATGTAAAGAGGAGATGATAATGAAGACTGCACGAGACACAACCTTGATTCGATTTGAAGAGGCACAGATTTCTCTATTCCCTGATATATCAAAATAGGAAAACGGCAGTACTACGTACAAAGGATGACCTAAGAAAGAAGAAGACATACGAAAGAAAATAATAAGTTATTTTGAAGAAAATACATCAAGAGAAGTTTCAGAACAAACAATATGGGAGGCACATAAAGCTGTTATTAGGGGTGAGTTGATAGCCCATGGTTCATGATTTAAAAAGAAGAAAAGGAAGGAGTTGGAGGATTTATTAGGAAACATACACGAGCTATAGATTAAGCACAAAAGCAGTCTCGACCCTGAGGAATCAAAACAGCTGGAAAAGCTTAGAATAAAACTCTCTACATATCTGGATAAAAGGACCAAAGATAAATATAGATTCTATAGATTCTATGCACACAGATTCTATGAACATGGAAAAAAATGTGGCAAATTATTAGCCAGACAACTAAAAAAACAACAAGAGCTTTCCCATGTTCATAGCATCCGAGCAAATAATCAACATAATAGACACTAAATCTATAGATAAGGAATTTAAACATTTCTACAGGGGTCTATATAATATACATTCAACTTTGTTGGGGTCTGAATAAGGAGATCAAGTAGGGGGTATAAGAGACTATATTAAAGAATCTAAATTACCACCTCTTCCTTCGGAGGCAGTGGAAAGACTGGAGGAGCAGATTACGGTAGAGGAAATAAAAAAAACTATACAAAATCTGCCAATGGGGAAAAGCCCGGTGCCAGATGGCCTAACAAATGCGTATTATAAAAAATGTATTAATACTCTGACTACACCAATATGCAACTACTTCAATCAAATTATAGCAATGAATCCGCTACCCCCAGAAGCATTGCTGGCTTTCGTGACAGTAAAACCAAAACCTGGAAAGGACCCACAATATTGCGCAAACTACAGACCTATTTCCCTTTTAAATTCAGACACAAAATTACTCGCAAAAATATTAGCAACTAGATTGCAAGATAAAATAACACATTTGGTACATTCTGATCAAACAGGGTTCATGATGGGAAGAGAAGCTAAAGACAATACTATACGGACCCTTCATGTTCTCCATTGGATGCGGAATGGACCAAGTAAGACATCAAAGGTAGTGCTATCAATGGATGCCGAAAAGGCCTTTGATAGAATGAATTGGATATTCATGATGGAAGTGTTAAGGGGAATAGGTCTGGGGGAAAGGATGATAGGGTGGATATCAGCATTATACGCAGGACCAAGGGCAAGGGTAAAAGTTAACGGAACCCTATCAAGCGTTTTTGAAAAACGAAACGGCACAAGGCAAGGCTGCCCATTGTCCCCAATATTGTTTGCCCCAGTGTTAGAACCTTTCTTATGCAAAATAAGGGAAAATAAAGGAATACGGGGAGTAGAAATCGGATCCAGAGAATATAAAGGGTCAGCATATGCTGATGATTTTTTATTTTTTTATCAAACCTTCAAGAATCTATTAAAGAAGTGATGCAGGAAGTGATAAGATATGGGGAATTATCAAACTTTAAAATAAATTTAGAGAAATCGGTGTTATTACCTAGCTATGTGCCAACATTACTAACTAAATCTCTGCAAAATAAATACCCATTTATATGGAATAAGAGGTCCTTGTCCTATTTGGGGGTGCAGATATCTGCAGATGTGAAACTATTATATGAACACAATTACAGCCCCGTACTTGCTAAAATATAAGATGATCTGCGTAGATGGAAAGGACATACTTTAACAATGTTTGAAAGGATCAACACCCTTAAAATGAATATAATACCCAGATTATTGTATGTATTGTATACAGTACCCATACCACTCCCTCAAACATTTTTTAAAAAGGTACGCAGAGCATTTCTGTCTTTCATTTGGAAGGATGGGAATGCTAGAATAGCATATAATATTCTTTGTAGAAGTAAAAAGAAAGGAGGAGTTGGGATGCCAGACATTGCAATTTATTATAAAGCAATGTCTTTAGTACGCATTTTAAATTGGTGTCATGACTCAGAAAATAAAGCATGGGTGGTGATGGAGAAAAATATGGCAGGAAGAGATTTGGCGGGAGCACCATGGATATTGGTAAAGGATAGGGGACTCTCCAAATGGACATCCCCATTAACCCGAAACATACTGGCAGTGTGGGACAGATTAAACAAAACAGGCAAATATGCTCCTAGAATATCCCCTCTAGCCCCATTGGGAGGATATCCATGGTTCCCCCCGGGAGAAGAAAAGGGAGCATAAGGTCCATGGGAATCAGGAGGAAACACAATGTGTCTAAGATATGCCCCCTTGGGTACTCTGATGCCCCAAGCTGAACTAGTATCATCACAGGGAGACATGAGGATGGCAGGATGGAGATACAACCAAATGCAAAACTTCTTTAAAAAAATAGAACATCAATTAAGGTCCCAAAATGACTTAACCATATTCGAGAAGATGTGAATGAAGATATCAAAACCCAACCATTTACTATCTCAAATGTATGAACTAATGCTCAGTGAACAAGAAAATACAACACCATATTTTTTTAAAGAATGGGAAAATTTACCCCATCACAAACAAAAAAATTAATAGAAATAACATACTCCTCGTCTGTAAGCTCATCTATCCCGGAAATGTCATATAAATTCTTGTCTAGATGGTACAGAACCCCGGCATGGTTGGCACAGATATATTCAACTGTAGATAATCGCTGCTGGAGGGGATGTAAAGAAAGTGGTACATTTCTTCATATATGATGGACATTTATTAAACGCAGCAAAAAGGTTAATACTTAGGCACTGGAAACAGACTACATGCCCTACGCTGAGAGAGTGGAAACTGGAAGTAGAGAAAAAGGAAGCAGAAAAGTGGGTCTACAGGACTAGAAATAAACAAGATAAATTTGATAAAATATGGGCAAAGTGGGAAAATCTTGATCGTGAATCAGATAAAATGCTGTACCCAAACTAAATTTGTGTCCTTTTTTCCCCACTAATAGAGATACAAATAGAGCTTTCTTTTGGTGGTATTTGATCACCTCTGCGGTTTTTATTTCTTGCAATATAAACGAAAAAGGACTGAAAATTTTGAACAAAAGTTATATTTTCTACTTTTTGTTATAAAAAGAAATGCAATAAACTAACTTTTAGTCATACATTTAGGCCAAAATGCATTCAGCCATATGTCTTGAGTAAAAAAAAATTCAATAAGCGTATATTTATTGGTTTGAGCAAAAGTTATAGCATCTACAAACTAGGGTACATTTTCTGGAAGATACGCAGCTTTTAGTTTTTGACTGCCTATCTCATTTCTTGAGGTGCTATAATGGAAGTGCAGTACAAAACCCCCAAAAAACAAAAAATAGTGTAGCGCTAAAGTAAAACAACCATATGTTGTATAATATGAAGAGCAATGGATTCCTCAAATGCACATATCACAACAGAGGACATAAAAAGTGTATCAAAAGATGGAAAAGTCCTAAAAGTCCTCAAGGAATGTATCTTGCAAAGTGATAGTAGTCCTCAATACCTATATGACTTCATATTGCACGTATCCATAGACAAAGAAAAAGATGATTCGAAGGCACACCACCACCAACAATAGGAAGGCTTAGGGCTCTTTCACACGGGGCGGATCAGTGATGATCCGCCCCGTGAACACCAGCTTGCTCAGCTGGGATCGCTCTGCCGATCCCCGCTGAGCAGGAAGATGACAGGTCCGTCGCTGCACACTGTGCTGCGACGGAACTGTAAGAGCGCCGCTCTCCCCTATGGGGGATCGGATGATGACGGACCGTAGAGTCCGTCGTCACCCGATCCGATCCGAAAACGGATGGAAAAGTAGGGTTTTCCTCCGTTACACTTTTCGGATTGGAGCGGGTCGGATGTCAGCGGACATGTCTGTACTGGTGACCCCACAATAGGGATAAAACTTTTTCGCAGAAGAGAGTTTAATAAGACTCGTGGCCACTCATTACAATTAGAAGAAAAGAGGTTTAACCTTAAACTACGTAGAGGGTTCTTTACTGTAAGAGCGGCAAGGATGTGGAATTCCCTTCCACAGGCGGTGGTCTCAGCGGGGAGCATTGACAGCTTCAAGAAACTATTAGATAATCACCTGAATGACCGCAACATACAGCGATATGTAATGAAATACTGACACATAATCACACACATAGGTTGGACTTGATGGACTTGTGTCTTTTTTCAACCTCACCTACTATGTAACTATATGTCACCGCTGACATCCGACACTCCATAGGGATACATGTATGTCCGTTTTTCATCCGAAAACGGAAGGATGAAAAACGGACATATGGATCATCCGTGTGAAAGAGGCCTTACCGGAACCTTTGGACCCAAAAAAACCTACGTTCGATTGGGTCAAACAAGCTTTGGTCGTCAACGGCTGATGAACTTCCGTAGGAGGTGGAAGAAGATCCAGGGATGGTGTGTGGAACGGTATAAGCCTCAGGGGTGATGTCCTCAGTAAAAGTGGTTACGATGGATGGGGAAAAACAAAGAAAGGCCACATAGTGTAATCCGTATGGAAAAAGTATGACAAATTTATTGTAAAGGAATTACACTCACATGTAAATAAATTAAAACCAGCGCTGTACAGATAAAAATGGCGGCAGTGGGGTCCTACAAAACCCCCCAAAATGACCCCATTTTGGAAAGTAGACACCCCAAGGAATTTGCTGAGAGGCATATTGAGCACATTGAATATTTTATTTTTTGTCACAAGTGATTGAAAAATGACAAAAAAAAAAAAAAAGAAAAAAATTACACAAAGTTGTCACTGAAATGATATATTGCTCACACATGCCATGGGTATATGTGAAATTTCACCCCAAAATACATTATGCTGCTTCTCCTGAGTACAGATATACCACATGTGTGGGACTTTTTGGCAGTCTAGCCGCATACAGGACCCTGAAAACCAATAACTGCCTTCAGGCTTTCTAAGGGCATACATTTTTGATTTTACTCCTCGCTACCTATCACAGTTTCAGAGGCCATGAAATGCTCTGATAGCACAAACCCCCCCCCCCCCAAATGACCCCATTTTGGAAAGTAGACACCCCAAGCTATTTGCTGAGAGGCATGTTGAGTCAATGGAATATTTTATATTTTGCCACAAGTTCTGGGAAGTTTATTATTTTTTTTTTACAAAGTTGTCACTAAATGATATATTGCTCAAACATGCCATGGGTATATGTGAAATTACACCCCAAAAGACATTCTGCTGCTTCTCCTGAGTACAGGGATACCCCATGCAGGGCCAGATTAAGAGCAACATGGGCCTGGTGCTAAGGATTTTGGTGGGCCTTTTTATGAAAATAAATAAAATGAAAACGCAAACAATTTTTTGTTGAATTAAATTAAAGAGAGAGAGGGGTGTGAGAGAGTGGTTGAGAGAGAGAGAGAGAGAGGGGGGGGGTGATAGCGAGATAGGGGGCTGAAAGAGAGGGGATGAGAGGGAGGGGAAAAGAGAGAGAAAGGCGTTGAATGAGAGAGATGGGGGCGAGAGAGAGGGGGTGAGAAAAAGGGGAATAGAGAGAGGGTGGTAGGAAAGAGGGGGTTGAAGGGGGCAAGAGAGAGAGAATGGGGGATGAAGGGGGTGAGAGAGAGAAGAGGGTGAAAGAGAGGGGATGAGAGAGAGGGGGGGGGGGTGAGAGTGAGGGGGTGAGTCTGTGGGGGGCATAGCATAGTACATTACATGGGGGGGGATTAGCACAGTACATTACATGGTTGGCACTACACATTACATGGTGGATACATGGATACAGCACATTTAATGGTGGGCACAGCACATTACACTGTTGGCACTGCCCAATACAGCACATTACAAGGTAGGCACAGTACATTATATGGTGGGCACAGCACATGACATGGTTGGTACTGCACAGCACAGCACATTGCATGGTGGGCACAACACAGCACATGCACACGGTGGGCACAGGAACTTATATGGTGGGCACAGCACATGACATGGCGGGCACAGCTGAGCACATTACATGGTGGGCACTGCACATTACAAGTGGGCACTGCACAGCACATTATATGGTGGGTACAGCATATTATATGGTGGGTACTGCACATGGCATGGTGGGCACTGCACAGCACATGACAAGGTGGGCACTGCATGACACCACATGATATGGTGGGCACTGCATGACACAGCACAGCACATTACATTGTGAGCACAGCACATTAATTGGTGGACACCGCACATGACATGGTGAGCCCTGCATAGCGCATTCCATTGTGGGTACTGCACGACACATGCCATGGTGGACAATGTACAGCACATTACATGCTGGGTACAGCACATTACATGGTAATCACTGCATGGTGCAGCACATGACATGGTGGGCACAACACAGCACGACAGGGTGGGCACTGCACAGTAATTTACATGGTGGGCACTGCACATGACACAGTTGGCACTGCATGGCACAGCATATTACATGGTGGGTACAGCGCATTACATCGTGGGCACTGCATGGCACAGCACATGACGTGGTGGGCACAGCGCATTACATGGTGGGCACTGAATGGCACAACACATTACATGGTGGGCACTGCATGGCATAGCACATTTCATGGTGGGCAATGCAACTACACATTACATGTTAGGAACTGCACATGACATGGTGGGCACTGCTGAACAGCCCAGCACATTGCACAGTGGGCACAACACACTACATGCTGGGCACAACACATGGCAGGGTGGGCACAGCACATGACATGGTGGGAACTGCACATGACATGGTGGGCACTGCATGGCACATCACATTACATGGTGGGCACTGTACATTACTTGGTGGGATCACTGCATGGCACAGCACATTACATGGTGGGCACTGCACATGACATGGTGGGCACTGCAATGTACAGCACATGACATGGTGGGCACTGCAATGTACAGCACATTACATGGTGGGCACTGTAATGTACAGCACATGACATGGTGGACACTGCACATTACATAGTGAGCACTGCAATGCACAGCAAATTACATACTGGGCACAGCACATTACATGGGGGACACTGCAATGCACAGCACATGACATAGTGGGCACAGCACATTACATGGGGCCACTGTAATGCATATGACATGGTGGGCACAGCACATTACATGGGGTCACTGCAATGCACATGACATGACATGGTGGGCACAGCACATTACATGGGGGGCACTGCAATGCACATGACATGACATGGTGGGCACAGCACATTACATGGGGGGGCACTGCAATGCACAGCACATGACATAGTGGGCACAGCACATTACATGGGGCCACTGTAATGCACATGACATGGTGGGCACAGCACATTACATGGGGGCACTGCAATGCACATGACATGGTGGGCACTGGCCACAAGAGAGCACATTACATGGGGGGAAGCAGCAGTCTTTCCCCTAGCACAATAAAACATCTCCCTAACAAATGTACTAACCTTATCTCAACAACAGCATGGGAGATGTCCTTCCTCCCGGGCTCCTGCTGGTTAGAACATCAGCGCCCCTCCCCCAGACAGCTCCCAGGCACTGAGGAGGATCTGTGTGAGTGTAACAGATCCTGTGATAGGAGTCAGGCATCGACAGAGACAGGACTCGGCTGCACTGACTAACTCTTGTCTCCTCCATGTGTGCACAGAGGGCTCCTCTTCCTTCAGGAAGGCACACAGATATTCATAAGCCACTGGCATGGGCCTATATTGAGGGAGGGGCCTGGAGCTGCAGCTCCACCAGCCCCTATGTTAATCCGGCCCTGACCCCATGTGTGGGACTTTTTGGCAATCTAGCCACGTACAGGACCCCAAAAACCAAGCCATGCCTTCAGGGTTCTAAGGGCGTAAATTTTTAATTTCACTCCTCACTGCCTATCACAGTTTCGGAGGCCATGAAATGCCCAGATAGCACCCCCCTCTAAATGACCCCATTTTGGAAAGTAGAGACCCCAAGCTATTTGCTGAGAGGCAAGTTGAGTATTTTGCAGATCTCACTTTTTGTCACAAAGTTTTGAAAATTTTAAAAAGATAATAAAATTCCCTTTTCTTTCTTCATTTTCCAAAACAAACGAGAGCTGCAAAATACTCACCATGCTTCTTAGCAAATAGCTATTAGGGGGGGGGGGGTTAAATTGTCCTGGCAGTGCCACACTCTTCTAACCACCAAGACAAAGCCCTTTCTGACACTTTGTTTACAAATTTATTTTTTTTGATAGAAAATTACTTTTTACCCCCAAACATTTTATATTTTTTTTAAAGAAAATGCCCTACAGATTAAAATGGTGGGTGTTGCAATTTTTTTTCCACACAGTATTTGCACAGCGATTTTTCAAATGCAATTTTTTGGTGAAAAAACACCTTTTTAAATTTTAATGCACTAAAACACACGATATTTCCCAAATGTTTGGTAAAATATAAAAGATGATCTTATGCCAGGTAAATAGATACCAAACATGACATGTTTTAAAATTGTACAGAACCGTGCAGCGGCAACAAACTACATACAATTTTAAAAGCCTTTAAAAGCCGTTACAGGTTACCACTTTAGATTTACAGAGGAGTTCTACTGCTAGAACTATGCTTGCGTTCACTTTTTTTTTTAACAGAAAAGTTTTTATTTGTCTCCAGAAGGAGAGATTTAAACATACAAAGAAATGTACTTATCACAAAGTGCTGCTACATAGTATACATACATAGTCACAGTGAACAATGTCAAATCAGAAGATTACAAACCTCATATTATGTTATTGCTTATGATTCCTAGTACCTATAGGTGATTACATCAGGAAAAAAAAAAAAAAACATAACTTTATAGTTTATACAGGGTGTCAGTAGTATCTCCTACCTAACAATACCTTCAGGTAACTAGTCAAAATTATGCTTTTATCTATTTGCCAGTATATCTGAGTATTGGACTATGAAGGATCGAATAATTGGGGGGGGGGGGGGGCTTGGGGACAGAGAGGACGGGGGGGAAGAGAAAGAGAAAAGAGGGAGTCAGGGGGGAGGAGAAAGGGGGAGGGGACACATCATACGCTAGTTCATCACAGATCCCGCTGGTCCCGTCAAACTCATTATTTAGACCATGCTCCCCAAATTTTGGAAAATTTCTTAGGACACTTGCGGTTAATATATGTAAGTTTGTAAAGTGGTAATGTGGAATTCACCAGGGCCTTCTATTGGGAGACCATAGGGGGGTCAAATATTTTCCATTTCATTAGGATAGTTTTCCTAGCATAGAATGAGGTGTAGAATACGAACAATCATTTGTGTGTAATAGAGATAAGATTGTCGCATACTCCAAGAAGTAAGACAATCGGGTTCATTTGTATATGTAGGTTGCCCACCGAGTTGATAACATCTTATGCCCCGTACACACGGTCGGATTTTCCGATGGACAATGTCCGATCGGAGTGTGTTGTCGGAAATTCCGACCGTGTGTGGGCGCCATCGGACATTTTCCATCGGATTTTCCGACACACAAAGTTGGACAGCAGGAGATAAAATTTTCCGACAACAAAATCCGATCGCGTCAGTTCCGACCGTGTGTGGCCTGTTCCAACGCACAAAGTGCCACGCATGCTCAGAAGAAATTCCGAGACGGGACAGCTCGTTCTGGTAAACTTAGCGTTCGCAATGGATACAGCACTTTCGTCACGCTGCAATGTTCAAAATGGTTTAATACAGCGCACTCTCTTCTTCTTTATAATGTGACAAGAATTAAGTAGTTTTGCTGCTCATATTCACACACACTTCTCACAAACTTCTTTCGTTACTATTTATCGGGATTCCCTCAATATATTTTGATTTCTCACATCTGACAACATATTTTTGTATAATTTTTTTTTTTTTTTTTTTTTGCCTTTAATGTAGAATCTTTTTTTGTGTTTCTCTTTTTTTTTTTTTTTTGGTGATTTTGATTTGTACTCACGAAAATGTTTGTGTGTTTTTTGTGACAAGTTCCCACAACACCATTGATATGTTGTTCTATTTAATCTGTAGGAGATTGTTTCGTGTTGTTGTCCCTTGTTAATTTCACATTTGATGTTAGAAATGTACCTGAATCGTCACCAACAAACTGTCCTTTTTGGATGAAAACACACACAGGAGAGTAGAATTTACCTAAAAAAATTTTATTAGGGGGTCACAACCATAAAAGAGGGAGGCAACGCTGGAGAAACTGCAGAAGTGGGCGAAGCCTTGGACCCCCAGGGCAGACATCAATTATTTAAAAGCAAAATTGGTGGTCTACGGGAGGGAGTCTGGTCCAGAAGTCCCAGAGATCCGGAAAGCAGCAGATGACATCTGTGTCCCCAGGCTGTGGTCATACGAGAGACTGCAGCTTTTGTCAGACCAGACTGAACCCAGGCCATCACTCTTTGGTCTTCCTTCCACGCTTCCTTCCAGGCTTTGGCTGTGGTGGTGGAGTTGTGGCAGCAGGAGGAGGAGGAGGAGGAGGAGGATGGTCGATCTCAATGACATCCGTCTTGGGTGTCAGTTCCCCACTCTCCCCCTTACGTAGAACTTTATAAATCAGGTCCTCAGAGAGCTTGCGTTGCCCTCGGCAAAGGCCTCTGCAGGACTGGGGAAGGCTCTGAGGGACGCAGAAGCCTCCTGGATCAGCCTGTATGCTGAATCCTGCACAGGACTGGGAGTGGCCTTCCTGGCCCTTTTGTATGGCAGGTGGAGGGGAGGAACCTGAGACTCAGTCAGGCTGCGACTTGTCCCAGGCTTCTCTTGGCTGACACTTAGCCCCGCCTCCTCCTGGCTGACACTAATTCCCGCCTCCTCCTGGCTGCCACTAATCCCCGCCTCCTCCTGGCTGCCACATTCCACAGCCTCCTCCTGGCTGAGGTCTTCCTGTGTATGAAAAAGGGACATAGTTTTAGTATTTTTTTCATCAATCACACACAATTTTCACCTCCTGACTGCTGCAAATTGAATGTTAACAAATATAACAGACTATCATTCTGAGCCCAGCATTTTGCATTCTTGTCCCAATTTTGGGTGCCCACTACTGTCTATTGATATGTAAAACACTTTTTTTAATCAGCAATTATTGATCAATAATAACATCTAGTAAACATCATTTATTTATTGCCCAGAAATCTGTAGAAGAATGCTATACCTGACTCCAGCTGGGCTCCTCCACTTCTTCCTGGCTGGAAGGCCCAGGTTGGACATCAGAAGCCTCAGCTGGGGTGGAAGGAAGCGTGGAAGGAAGAGTGGAGAGGGATTCCCTGACTTCAGTGTGGTCTGACAGAAATCGCAGTCTCTCATAGTACCACAGCCTGGGGACATAAACGTCATCTGCTGCAGCTCCGGACCTCTGGGAATCCGTGACCTTCTTGCGCTCCCTAAGATACGTGCTCCTCAGGCCACCAATTTTAGCTTTTAAATAAGGGATGGTTGCTGTGGGAACCACCGGCTTCACCAACTCCAGCAGTTTCTCCAGCGCTGCCTGCCTCCTCTGTTTGTGATTATAATGTGGGTGTCTCACTTGCCACAGACAGGGCAGCTCCCTGTACTTGTCAATAAACAGGGGCAGGAAATTGTGGTCGTTGAACCCATCCATTTTCTCTGCAAGACACAACACAAGACAAACCCTAATGTCAGGCCAAACTCCCCTAATCTTGTTACAATATAGGCTTCCATTTCGAAGCAGTATAGGCCCAAGTTTAGATCCTACCTTCGTTAGCACGATCGGCGTCTCCGATGCTCCTTCCTCCGCTCACAGATCGTACGCAAGACGCGCGCGTGTTACGATTTATACACACTGCGCATGTGTATAACTTCGCCCGCCCCTGACGTTCTTTCTAGTCTATTCCCCGCCCCTTTTCGTTCGGCACAGTGGGGGAAGAGCACATGGCGGATAGACAGCAGGATCGTGCTAATTGTAGCAACGAGGAGGAGGAGGAGGAAAGGCTGGATCCGGACACGTCCCGATCCAGAAGGAGATTGAAGGACTCAAATATGTCCTTTGGGGAGATGTTGGAGATGGTGGACATCCTGAAGAGGGCCGACTATGATGGAAAGTATGGGCCTTACCCCAACCCCAATGTCCGAAAGGCCAAGATCATGGCGAAAGTGGTCAGGAGTCTGCACCGGAAATTCGGGGTACGACGATCGAAAGATCAGCTCAGGAAGCGGTGGTCGGACCTGAAATTACGAGAACATGAGCAGTACAGAAAGATCCGGAGAGTGCTGCAAAAAAGTAAGTAGTTGTGCTGTGTTCCTATTGTTCTTGTGTTTATTACGTTCGTGCTGCTCCATGTGCTTTTAGGAACTGTTGTACAGTTTAAAATGGCAACTTTCATGTTCATGGGCACATTATTCGTTCGGATCACACATTTTTATTTCGGACTATAAAATACCATTGTATGCATTTGGCCACCATTTTGACGCCCTATACTTGGCTTCAAAGAATTGGGTTGTGTAGATGGCTTTGTTACTAGA
This sequence comes from Lithobates clamitans, assembly GCA_037952925.1. Lineage (NCBI taxonomy): Eukaryota > Metazoa > Chordata > Amphibia > Anura > Ranidae > Lithobates > Lithobates clamitans. Next base: position 3,528,646 of record JBBGZY010000354.1, on the reverse strand, counting down.
ATGAAATGCCAACTAGATTGTGTGTAAGGAGAGGACACTGAGCAGCTGTTTTCACATCTGGACACTGGAGCACTAGTGTGGGACAAAAGAACACCATTTTTATTAGGGGGGGCACACAGGTGCTCCAGTGTATACTATAGGGGGGTCTCCATCTGTGAAGCTTGTACAAAACAGGTAAAGTATTGCAGGTTGACAAAGGCCACTAAAAAATATACATCTTGGAACTCGGCTAAAATAGAAAATTGTACCCCACTTCCAAGCAATGTTTCATCTTTATAGTTCTGACATTAAATATCTGTGTGCTAATTATACCATTTTTGTTTTACATAGGGGAGAAAAGACTCGGAGGACACCCCTCATCCGAGGAGACCAGAGCCCCCCCCCCCTGGAAGAAGGGGAAATCCCCCCAACACAAGATGAGCAGGAGGAAGAAGACGTGGTGGAACTAGTTACCACAACAGGTGAGTGTCTGCGACCACAGGCTCAGATAAGAGATGGATGGCGGCATTTTTTTGGAAACCTAATTTATTTTGGGGTTCCTCTCTTTTTAGGTGATCGTGAAGTTGTGGATGAAGATCCTTTCACATCCGAAAGTGCCCAGATCCTGATCGGGGAGATCATGGGGTGTAATTTACAATTGGAAAACATCAAGCAAAACATCAATGATGTTATTCCAAAATATAAAAACATCATTGATGTTTTGGGGCGAGTTTAAAACCCCTCCAAATCACTTTCTTCTTTTGTGTGCTACAATGTGCGAAATGTTTTTGTGATTTTTCCCAAAGCCAAATTTGGAGGATGCACACAGTGTGTCAACATGTGCTATCTGCCATCACGGGAGATCAATGGACGCGTTTTGGGGGTGCAACCCTTTCCTCAATAATAAAGTAGCGGTGAGGAAGGGCTTTCTCCCCCAAAACACGTCCCTTGATCCCCCGTGATGGCAGATAGCACATGTTGACATTGTGAAATTTGTGTGCATCTTCCAAATTTGGCTTTTCCAGGGGTGATTTCACCCCATCTGAACGCAATATCAAACACAGTTCCTAAATACTCATGTCTGATATTGCCTTCCAGTTCTACCAAATGTGAACTTTGTAAGATCAAGATTTGTGTCTTTCTTGTGGGTTTTACACAGGCCTGTTTTCTATAAAATGCACATTTTGATTTTGGATAATGACACCACAAAAATTGATATACAACAAACATGTCGGTTTGTCAGAAAAACCTTTGGTAAATGCACATGTGATTGTGCAGGTATTAAAAAGATTGTTCATCAAGAATGTGTGGATTATTGTCTCAACGCTACAACACTTTTGGGGTGATGTAATTGTTGTTTTATGAGAAAATGGGGGTAATTTCCTAAGGGAAAATCCACTTTGCACTACAAGTGCTGTTTCAGTGCAGTTGCAAGTGCACTTGTAGTGAAAAGTGTCTTTGCATTTAGTAAATAACAGCCAACAGTGCTTTGTATAAGGTTACACAATCACGACATTTTCTGGACTCCACACATTTCTGTCAGGGTCAACTCAAACAAACACAAGCAGTAAATGTCCACAAAGAAGAGCCTGGGGGGAGATGCCTGTCGAGAACTTGAGGTCCTGCAGGCTTCTCCCTGTGGCCAAATACCGCAAGGTAGCGACCAACCTCTGCTCCGGAGTGATGGCTTGCCTCATGCAGGTATCCTGCCTGCTGATATAGGGGGTCAGCGAAGCCAACAGACGGTGAAATACGGGGTCCGTCATCCGGAGAAAGTTCCTGAAATCATGAGGATTATTGTCACGGATCTCACGGAGCAAAGGCATATGAGAGAACTAGTCACGCTGAAGCAACCAATTCTTGGTCCATGAACTCCTCCCCACCCTGTTCATGGACTGGACTTGTGTCAAGGTCAGGACCCCAACACCAAGCCCCCGCACAGCACGAACTCTACGAGGAGTACGCATACGAAACATGGCTAGAAAACGGTCGGCTGCTCAGAACGAAGTAACAGAACGCACTGAAGAACAGCAAGGCCTGTGAAGAGCGACCTGAAAAACAGTAACGAGCAGGCAAGATCACACAGAAAACTCCGATACGAACTGACTGCACGCACTGAAGAGCAGATACAAACCCACAAGCACAAACTGAACGGCAGAAAACGATCTGAAAGCCACGAGTCTGAAAAAGCGCGAATCGTCTCTCACCAAACTTTTACTAACACGAGATTAGCAAAAGGAGCCCAAAGGGTGCCGCGCTTGGTTCTGAACCGGCCTTTCCTAGTCTCGTCGTACGTGGTGTACGTGACCGCGTGGTTGGCGATCGGAAATTCCGACAACTTTGTGCGACCGTGTGTAGGCAAAACAAGTTTGAGCCAACATCCGTCGGAAAAAATCCGACGAATGTCCGAACAAAGTCCGACCGTGTGTAAGGCCTATTACACTTCCAACCAAAACTGCTGTATAACAGGGCAGGACCAGACAACATGTATAAAGGTACCTAGTTCCCCTTTGCACTTCGGGCATCTATCTGATTGCGTCGGGTATATTCTAGACAATCTCTGCGGCGTGTAGTACGCTCTATGTATTTTTGTATGAATTTGAGCTGAATATATCTATCCCTTGCTGACACCATAAGGGGAATGTACTGTTGTATTCCCTCCTCCCAATCATCAGCAGCAAGGGCAGGTAGATCCATTTTCCACTTGTCATAGAGCTTGGTCCCCCCATCCGACTCCTCACTCATTATCCTAAGGTATAGGGAAGATAGAATGCAATCTATGTTTCTAGAAATTAGGAAGGTCTCTACCCCGTGCGACTGTAAAGTAACTCCTGCAGGGTATTGTGCCTGTACTGCATGGCATAGTTGCAAGTATCGGAAAAACATTCTTGAGGGTAGTTGGAAGTCATTTTTTAGTGTATCATAAGGAATGATCCTACCCCCTGATATTATTTGTTGTATGATCTTAACTCCATATCCTGCCCATAAGGCCGGGTCTGGGACTGTTTGAAGATGTTTTAGTTTTGGGTTACCCCATAATGGAGTATATGGGGAAATAGTATTTCCTCCAGTAAGTTTTCTCGACATCTGTTCCCATACTCCAACCGTCGTCCGCATTGAAATTGTCATGTTCGGGTGTGCCGTAGGACCTCTGAACACCAAGTTACTCAATGCCGAGTAAGAACCCAGTATAGCAGCTTCAAGATTGACTGCTGGGTTATACTTTGGTTGGGAAAACCACCAGCGGACAGTTACAACAACTGCCGCCCAGTAATATTTCTTAAAACAAGGAAGGGCCATACCCCCTAGTGACAAGGGGAGCTGCAAGGTGGTTCGGGCGACTCTAGGGGCCAGTCCCCCCCATACAAATGTGTTAACTACTTGATCCAGCTTGACAAAGAATGAGTTAGGAATTGGTACAGGGGTGTCGCGGAAGACATAGAGGAACTTGGGAAAAAACGTCATCTTAATAAGATTGATTCTTCCTACCCGTGAAAGGGGAAGAGATTTCCAAGCCTGACATCGGGCGGTAAGTTGGTGGAGGACCGGGTATACATTGTCTATTAGGTATAAAGATGTGTCCGCTGGACTTCAATCCCCAAATATTTGAACTTAGACATCATGACTAATGGGGTCGATGGGTCTATAGAGGGTGGGATCGGGGACAGAGAAAATATAATCGATTTAGACCAATTGATCTGAATACCTGAGAAGGAGCCATATTTATTAATAATGTTCAGGGCCGCCGACAAGGAGGCAGACGCATCTGGCAGACACAACAATGCATCATCGGCATATAATGAAAGCCTCTCAGTCAGTGGACCAACCGCTATTCCCCCAACCTCTGGGGATGCTCTAAGTAGGATAGCCAGGGGTTCGATCGCTAAGGCAAATAGCCCTGGGGACAGTGGGCATCCCCTAAAGAGAAGGGGGAGGAGAGTATTCCGTTTGTTCTCACTTTTGCTGTGGGATTACTATACAGGAGCCTTATCCAGGAGATAAACTTAGGACCAAAATTAAAACGTTCAAGCACCTGCCATAAAAACTCCCACTCCACCGAGTCAAAGGCCTTCTCGGCGCCAAGAGAGGCCACCACATCTGGGGAGTTCATCCTCCCTGCGTGAGATATATTAGTATAAAGTCGACGCAGATTAATGTCAGTACCTTTGCCCGGCATGAAGCCTGTCTGGTCGCCATGAACTATAGAGAGGATAACCAAATTAAGTCTATTTGATAATATTTTGGTAGTTATCTTGGCATCTACATTTAAGAGGGATATGGGGCGGTATGAGGCACATGATGTATGGTCTTTATTAGGTTTGGCTATAACCACAATCACCGCCTCCGACATAGAGGGAGGGAGACAACCCTCTTGTAGCATTTTTAGGAGCAGGTTGTGGAATTTAGGGACAATAAGTTCACTGTTTGTCTTATAAAATTCTGCCGGTAGACCGTCAGGTCCCAGAGTTTTTGCCGATTGGAGTGATGCTACAGCCGCCTGGACCTCCTTGACCGTGATTGGGGTGTCTAGTGCATTTCGGGCCTCCTCTGAGAGTTGCGGGAATTGTATTTGATCTAGAAAGGTCTGCAGGTGCTCTCTGGTAAAGGTGGCCTTGGAGGTATAAAGATGTTCATAATACCTTGCAAATTGCTCATTTATACCAATGGGGTCAGAACTGAGCACACCCTGATCATCCCTTATGTGAGTAATATGTAGTGAGGAGGAACGTTCCCTGGCCAGCCATGCTAATAATCTACCTGTCTTCTCTCCTTGCTCAAAAATTTGCTGAGACTGAGCAAGCAACTGTTTTTTAGTGGTCTCAATCCTCATTAGAGAAATTTCCCTATGTAAAGTTTGCCTAGCGTCATATGTCAGTATGTCTTTAGTGTGGACATAACTGTTTTCTAAGAGGAGAACCTTCTTCTCTGCTTCCTCCAATGCCAACCTCGTGCATTTTCTAACCTTCCCAATCGCTGTTTTATATTGCCTTCGGGTGTATGCCTTGAAGGCGTCCCATAGAATCTGTGGGGAGACCGTACCCTCATTGAGCGCCCAATAGACTCCCAGCTCTCCCTCCACCAGGGGGACCACCCTCTCATCCGTAATCCAATATCCTGAGAGGCGCCAAATTGCAGTGCCCATCGGCGAGTCTGTTTGCAATTTAAGTAGGAGGGGTGCATGATCCGAGATGCCACGTGGCAAGATCTCAACCTCCTGTATCCAGGAGAGCAGGGAGTCAGTAGTATAAATCAGGTCAATCCTAGAGAAAGATGCATGTGTGGCTGAGTGACAGGTATATTGCTTCTTATCTGGGTGTCTCATTCTCCACACATCATTAAACCCATAATTGTCCGCCCATTGTGATAAGGGGGATATACTAGTGGGACCCACATTGAGTCTATCTAATACCGGGTTAGGGGTCATATTGAAATCTCCAGTTAAAATAACTCTGGCTATTGCCGGCTACTGCTATTATTAAAGTAATCTTTTTAAGGATATCTATAGTGGCTGGAGGAGGAATATATATACCCACTATCAATAGCTCCAATCTATCACACATTGCATGGAGGACTACATATCTCCCATCCGGATCCAAATGAAGGTCCAGTAAAGTAAACCTAAGTGACTTATGGACCAGGACACTGACCCCCCTCGAGTAAGAAGAATAGGTGGAGTGGTAATATGCACCAACCCATGACTTCCGGAGCGCCAGCGTCCTGCTCCCAACCAAATGGGTCTCCTGGAGCACACATATATGTGGGTTGTATTGTTTCAAAAAATTGAATACCAAGGACCTCCTAATTTTGGAGTTCAAGCCCCTAACATTCCAAGACAAAATAGTCAGGGAAGACATTGACTTTTTGTAATGAATATTTGAGGGCAGCAAGTTACCGATATCAAAATCTGACAGGTTATAAGCATACACAAACATAGCAGACCTTTATGCAGCAGTTTTAAGGCATCATCAGGAAGGTCTCTCACGCCATCTAGTGGAGAGATATCCAGGCCGCATTGACCCCTGGTGTAGAAGATACAGGTACTAAGACTAGCATATAAGCAGCAGCAAAAATAAAATAAAAAAGAAAGTCCCAACAGGGAGCAAAAACACGTGCTCCAACTCCATCCAAACCCCCCCACCCCGCACCACCCCCCGAACTTTGGTGTGCTTCTTTCCCAAGAACTGTCATGGCAACTGCCAAATGGGGAGATGAACAAAAAGGACACCTGAGTGTCACAGTACATGCAGTATGTCTTCCAGCATTATATGAGGATCAGCGTTCCCTGCAGAATATAGAATATGAATATGAGTCTCCCGGAGGTCAAACAAATCCCTCCGGGGGTACAAAGCTTGAACAGGTATAAGCCTTGTGCAAAATTGAAAGTTCAAAGGTAACTCACTTCCTTCTTTTCCTGAGTGCATGACATTTGCAAGTGAAAACTAAATGTAGTATACAGGTAGGCATGCTCGCAAGGTCTGGATGCATTCAACTGGAATTTAGGAGAAGCGTGAAGCCGTGGCTATCAATCCCCCATCTCCATCCCCAAGTTATAAGGGGGGGGGAAACAGGGTAACATTTCAAACCCTGTCAGCATCAGTGTCCAGAAAGGTCCTGGAATCAATGGGGGAATAAACACAGGGTAATTCAAGCATACCCCACAGCAGTGGGGGGTCATCAATGTCTGGGCAGTGACTCCAGCCAGTGCCAAGCTTCTTCAGGAGAGGTAAAGAAACGCACTGTCTCGCCATCTTGGACTCGCAGCCTGGCCGGGAACAACATGCTATACTCTTTTTTCTTATTATGCAAATTAAGCTTCACCTGATCAAATGAGCGGCGTTGTTTTTGGGTGTCGACTGAGAAATCTGGGAAAATCATTAATTTCATTCCTTCATACCTCAGTTTATCCACTTTCCTTGACTCATGAAGAACTAAGTCTCGATCACTGAAGTTCAGTAGCTTAAGAATGAATGTGCGTTTAGGAGCTCCCGGGGGCCCCCGGGCAGCAGGCATTCTATGTGCCCTCTCCACCACAAAGAAATTAGAAAATGATGCTTGGGGTAAAAGAGTACGCAGAAGGTGTTCTGTGAAGGCCATGGGGTCCGCTCCTTCAGCCCCCTCAGGTAAGCCCACCACACATAGGTTATTCCTCCTATTTCTATTTTCAGCTTCATTGAGGCGGGAGCGGAAAGTATCCATGTCCCTTCTGATGAGACTTATATCGAGCTGCATCTGCTCGATCTTCCCTTTTAGGGTTGATTGGCAATTAGTGATTGCCTGCATGAGGGCCTCAAAGTTGGATTGCTCCTCCTCTGCAGGATCCGGCTCAGTATCCTCAGTCTGTGACGCCATATTGGAGTCAGTGCCGGGAACGGAGCGCCGTGCAGCGATAGTTAGGGCAGTTTTATGGGACTTTCGGGTGGAAAGGGATCCCTTCCCTTTTGTCATACCTTCCTCTGCCATTAGTGCAGCTTCGCCGGACTTTGTAGAATCGCCGATCTGCAGGGAAGGAGTACTTTAGGCCAGAGACTGAGCGGAGCTCTCTCACTGCACGTCTGCTCCGGTCTCCATCTTGGACAAGCCCCTACGCGTTCACTTTTGTGTGCGAGCACGGGGGGACAGGGGTGCTTTTATTTTTACACTGTTCCTTTCATTTTCTTTAATCATTTTTATTATCACAGGGAATGTAAATATCCCCTGTAATAGCAAACGGTAGTGACAGGTACTCTTTTTTGAAAAAAATTGGGGTCTATTAGACTCTAGATCTCGCCCTCAAAGCATCTGACCACACCAAGATTAGTGTGATAAGATGCTTTCCAAATTTCACAATGGCGCAGTTTATATCTAGTGAAACCGAAGTCATGAAATGCTTGTAGCTTCTAGTTTCTTAGGTCATAGAGATGATTGGAGCCATTCTGGTCTCAGATCAGCTCTATGGTCAGCTGGCGGAACCAGAGGCTGCATTCTCTGGTTCCCCAGTGGACAGGAGAGCCCGAGAAAAGCATACAAGACAGCAGGAGGGGGGACATTCCCTCCCACTGCTTGTAAAAGCAGTCTAGCGGCTAATTAGCCACTAGGATTACTTTTGCATGAAAGCCGAACACTGGCTGAAAAGAACGATACCAAGATGATACCTAAACCTGCAGGCATCATTCTGGTATAACCACTCAAAGTCCAGCAACATAGGTCGCTGGTCCTTGTTGGGCATATATTATAATCTTCTTTTTTTTCATGCCACCTGTGGTCTTAACGAAAAAAGAGATTGATCAGGGGGAATGCCCACCATTAGAATACCACCCTGCATCCACCCACTTCTAATGATGGGCAAACATGCACCGTTTTTTTTTTTTTAACTGTGGTGAAATAACCTCCTACATCGATTGGAGTCGCTGATATACGTATCGTGAGAGCAAACCCTGTTGCTGTCAAAATAAATAAGTCCGTGCTGCAGCTGAATGGCGTACCAGAAAAGCAAACAATGGTAACAATAAAACATTAACTCTGTAAAACAACTTTTTTTATTGCAATCTGTGCCTAAAATATATGCTGAAGCATGGGGGAAATCCGCCCCTAATGTTAGGGGCAAATCGCCCCTCCACCCCTGCCCCCATGCTTCTGCATATATGCTCTTTTTTTTAACTGTGGTGGTGAAATCACATCCTACAGCACTGGAGTCGCTGATTTATGTATCGTGAGAGCAAACGCTGTTGCTGTCAAGATAAATAAATCAGTGCTGCAGCTGACTGGCATACCTGAAAAGAAAATAATAGTTAACAATAAAACAGTAAACAGTAAAGTATAAAAGAATTACATAACTGAAAAATAAACATAAAAAAACATATAAAACATTAGGAGAGAACAATAGAGAGAGAAGAACAAGAAAATTACAACTATTTTTGGCTTTTTTATTTTATATATATATATATTATTTTTTTATACACTTTTATTTGTAACTGTTATGCCGCGTATACACGATCGGATTTTCCGACGGGAAATGTTCGATGGGAGCTTGTTGTTAGAAATTCTGACCGTGTGTAGGCTCCATCGGACATTTTTCGTCGGAATTTCCGCTAAACAAAATTTGAGATCTGGATCTCAAATTTTCAGACAACAAAATCCGTTCTCGTAAATTCCGAACGTGTGTACACAATTCTGACGCACAAAGTTCCATGCATGCTCTCAATTTTAAAATCTTTTAATGCAGCGCATTCTCTTCTTCTTTATAATGCTAGAATAATGAAGTTGTTTTGCTGCTGATATTCACACAGATTTCTTAAAAAATGATTTCTTTATTATTTTTCATGATCTCCTGAATCTGCTTTTTTTTGTCAGATCTCCATAATAATGGTTTTAATTTTTGTTTATAGTGTTTTTTTTTATCAAGATCTCCTGCTTTTTTTTTCTATTGCTCTCCATAATATTGTTTTTCCAAAATAGCCATTTATTTTGGGTCATAATAAAATAAAGAGGAAGGAAACGCTGGAGAAAACTGTGAAATTAGCGAAGCCTTTGTACCCCAGGGCACACATCAACTATTTTACAGCCAAAATTGGTAGCATGAGGAGTCCATATAATAGTGAGCACAATCCGGTCCCGGACTACAAGAGATCAGGAACAGCAGCAGATGACATATATGTACCCAGGCTGTGGTCATACAACAGTGGCGTCTTTTGTCAGACCAAACTGAACCCAGGCCTTTTTCTTTCCACTCTTCCTTCCAGGCTTGCTTCCAGTCTGTGGTTTTGGAGTTGTGGCAGGAGGTGGAGGAGGAGGAGGAGGAGGATGGTCGAACTCAAACAGGTGTGTTTTGTTTGTGAGTTGGCCCCTCAACCTCTTATTTAGGGACAGATACATTCCTCACAGATGAGGCATTGGCCCTCCTCCATTTCCTGCATTTTGCATGCAGTCATGGAGGCAAAGGCCTCTTGAAGAGTGGGGTGGTTCTGAGGGCAGCATTAGCCTCCGGAATCAGCCCAAGCGCTGCCTCCTCCACGTTACTCCTCTTCCTGGGCCTTTTGGTTGGAAGGTGAAGGGGAGGGACCTAGGATTCGGTCAGGCTACTGGACCACATTCCACACCCTCCTCCTGGCTAAAGGCTTTCTTGTGTATGAAAAAGGGACATAGTTTTATTTTTTTATTCATCAATCACACACAATTTTCAGCTCATGACTGTTGCAAATTGAATGTCAACAAATAGAAAAGACTATCCTTCTGACCCCAGCATTTTTCATTCTTGTTCCAAACATTTTTGGCCACTACTGTCTATTGCAAAAGATTCAGATTTTTTAGTGTACTTTCACAGGATGACACTGTGAGTACACAGATAGCAGTGTGCCAGCATCCTAATATTGGACATATGAGAAACAAAAAAAAACTAAAAGAGTGGACTTCAAAGGCACGCAGGTAGACCGTCTAAAAATGATTAGATTGGTTTATTGGATACAAAATTAGTTAGGTGAAAAAGAGTTTTTTGTTACATATAAATACATATAAAAGTTCATATACTAGTATTGTGTACCCCACACATGAGTTCTGACACCACTTAGTACAATAAATAAATGCAGTGATACATCCAAAAGAGCGTAAATTAAAAATTCCTGTGATATTCTTCAAATAAGGATGTAGGTAAGGAGGACTGTGGGTCAGGATGTGGATCCGGGCACACTTGTTCTTTTATTCGCTCGATATGTTGCGTGTAGAGGTATGCTTCTTCAGGAGCATAGAGAGTTCTATTGAGTATGTATAAAGAAACAAAAGGTAACTATACAGTTTATTAGCATATAGAAAGCTTAAAGACAAATAATCAACAGAAGATACAGGAAATTTGCTCTAGCTGGGTCGACCGACCACAAACAACCTCCCCAAAAAAGAATTGGCCACCTGGAGACAGGGAGCAAAGCCAACCAGCTGGGCAATGTACTTGTAGGATAGTGTAATGATTATAGTGATTGAAGTTTTATTGATTTTAAAGGGTTTTAGAGTTAATTGGACAAGTATGCCAGTCGCTAAAATAAACATGATGACAAATTGAGCAGCTATAGTACACTGAGAGTGTATATTGAGTCTAAGTCTTAAAAAAGGAATCATTGTTGTTCTCAAATTGACTAATTAGGGTGAGCATAAATAACGACAAATATATCAGGAGATAGTGGAAATTAGGAGGTCCCTAGGGAAATAATACTCAATAGTGTGAGTTAAGTAGAAATAAATATAAACTAGGCAAGCTATATAATGGCAGGGGGTTACTTGTATTGAGGAAGGATGTTGTAATACAAAAGGCAACAAACGGAGGTAAAGTAAATAAAAATAATCAGGCAGAGCTTACCATGTAGTAATCAAACGCATAGGGAATAACGGGATATATTGCTGGTAAGCAAAAATATCTGGATATATCCACGGACAGGGAGGCATTAACACAGCCCTATAAAAGTGCAGATGCTGGTAGTGTGAGCCACCATTCATGTGGTAAAGGGGTCTGTTTGGGTATTATAGACAGAACAGACTGAAGGCTCAGAGAGGCTATTACCTATAATAGAGATAAAGAAGTATGGTATAAGGCTGGTAACTTGCTCAAAAGAGAGAAGCCATTAAGCTAATAATTTGTAAGAACGCATAGGGTTTTTACCTCAAGGGTTTTGGAGCCGGGCTGTTTGATATGGATCAGTCTCCTGGTAGTCAGTACAGTGTCTGCTGACAGCATCAGGCAAGCTGCGTGTATATGTACATAATCTCCTAACCGTAAATGACGCACACCGACCGACAGCTACCGCGCATTCGCCGGATTACGCCACTAACACGGCGGCAAACGGGCAATACACGAGTAGCAGAGGCGGGGATTACTTGTGTATTGTCTGTTTGCAACCGCGTCAGCAGCGTCATCCGGCGCATGCGCGGTAGCCGTCGGTCGGGCCGGTGTGTATAATTTCCGGCTGGGAGCGACGCGCTTCCGGAGGGGTTATGTACATATACACGCAGCTTGCCTGATGCTGTCAGCAGACGCTGTACTGACTACCAGGAGACTGATCCATATCACACAGCCCGGCTCCAAAACCCTTGAGGTAAAAACCCTATGCATGTTCTTACATATTATTAGCTTGATGGCTTCTCTCTTTTGAGAAAGTTACCAGCATTATACCATACTTCTTTATCTCTATTATAGGTAATAGCTTCTCTGAGCTTTCAGTCTGTTCTGTCTTTGATACCCAAACAGACCCCTTTACCACATGAATGGTGGCTCACACTACCAGCATCTGCGAATTTATAGGGCTGTGTTAATGCCTCCCTATCCGCAAATATGTCCAGATATTTTTGCTTACCGTTATTCCCTATGTGTTTGATTAGTACATGGTAAGCTCTGCCTGGTAATTTTTATTTACTTTACCTCCGTTTGTTGCCTTTTGTATTACAACATCCTTCCTCAATACAAGTAACCCCCTGCCATTATATAGCTTGCCTAGTTCATATTTATTTTTACTTAACTTACACTATTGAGTATTATTTCCCTGGGGGCCTCCTAATTTCCACTATCTCCTGATATGTTTGTCGTTATTTATGCTCACCCTAATTAGTCTATTTGGGGAACAACATTGATTCCTTTTTTAAGCCTTAGACTCAATATACACTCTCAGTTTACTATAGCTGCTCAATTTATCATCATGTTTATTTTAGCGACTGGCATACTTGTCCAATTAACTCTAAAACCCTTTAAAACCAATAAAACTTCAATCACTATAATCATTTCACTATCCTACAAGTACATTGCCCAGCTGGTTGGCTTTGCTTCTGTCTCCAGGTGGCCATTCTTTTTTGGGGAGGTTGTTTGTGGTCGGTCGACCCAGCTAGAGCAAATTTCCTGTATCTTCTGTTGATTATTTGTCTTTAAGCTTTCTATATGCTAATAAACTGTATAGTTACCTTTTCTTTATACATACACAATAGAACTCTCTATTCTCCTGAAGAAGCGTACCTCTACGCCCAACATGTTGAGCAAATAAAAGAACAGCCGTGCCCAGATCCACATCTTGACCCACAGTCCTCCTTACCTACATCCTTATTTGAATAATATCACGGGAATTTTTTATTTCCGCTCTTTTGGATGTATCACTGTATTTATTTATTGTACTAAGTGGTGTCAAAGCTCATGAACTTTTATATGTATTTATATGTAACAAAAAACTCTTTTTCACCTAACTAATTTTGTATTGATTGCGATTTTTTAGTGTACAATTATGACAATATGTCACTTGACAATTCACTAAGTCATGGTGCGAATTCTGATAAAGGTGGTGGGAACAATTCACAGGCCAAATATATGGGACCTAATGCCCAAAAAGCACTACAAATACTTAATTCACAGGGTCAAAATTCACAGCACACTCCCTACATCCCATGCAGTGGGAGGTGCGTTCAGTAACGCATAAGCCACTCATGTTTCCATGGATACAACATCACAACTCAGTCTTCCCAATTCACAAAACACATCCAACGTACTCCCTACAGTACAACTACAAACCTTCAAAAAACAAAGCACTCTTGACTCTCACATTAATCAGATAAATGCACCAATCCTAAATTTTCCAACGCTCAGGATCCAGCTACCTCAAACGTAGAACTAGACATAATAAACCTCACTCCCTACCACTTCACTGAACAAGAACTTAATATACTCAAATTTGGTTTGAGTTTTTGTCCTTCACAACCAATAGACAAATATGAAACGATTAAAGATGTCTACATGTTCACCAGAAACCTTTTACACAAATTTATCTTCGATGGGGAACGGTTGAGAGCTAAAGAAGAACGTGACTTCTCGGAAAGCATTAAGCATTTTAAAATGGAGGACTTCCGAGCCCTCCGTGTTTGATGCTTCTGCTAGACGAGAATGAGGATACCAACACTAATGATACCACCATACTCACCACACCTCTACCCCCCATCAACAAGTTTAAGCCCAAATCAAAACATTTTCCTGATCTGTCTATTAATCCACAAGCCTGGGTTTTTCTACAAAACATTGTCAGTGACATCAAACGAATGCATATTGCTCCCAAAAAAAGCAATTTAACTCTGACACAACGACAAACCATTTTAAAATTGCAAAATCACCCTGACGTAGTTGTTAAGGTGGCTAATAAAGGCGGCAACATAGTCTTTATAACCAGGAGCCTTTATGAAACCATGTGCAATAACATCCTATCCGACCCCCATTAGTACAGGCATTTTTCTATACTTCGTACCTACTCTTTCAAAAATGAATATCTCAACATTATCAATGATGCATACTCCGAAGGCCTCATTGATAAAAACGTCTACGATTATCTGAATGTTCGGTCTCCCAGGGTGGAGACGTTCTATGCACTCCTCAAAGTGCATAAGAACCCCTTGTCACCCCCTGGGAGACTGATAATTTCAGGAATCGGCTGCCTTACTGAAAATGCTAGCAGGCTTGTGGACTCTGTCCTAATGCCACACATTACAGCTCTACCCTCGTATACTAAAGATACGTTAGATCTGCTCAAACAGATAGAAGGAATGGTCGTTCCTCCCGACTCCCTGCTCGTGACCTTGGATGTGGAGGCATTGTACTCCAGCATCCCGCACGAGCAGGGAGTCGGGATGATTCACACCTTCCTTTACGAGGAGGACCACCACCATTGGAACTACAATGAGTTCATCCTGAAGTTACTGTGGTATATTTTGACCCACAACTGGTTTTGCCTTATGGACTCCCACTACCTCCAGATACAGGGCATGGCTATGGGCACCTGCTGTGCCCCTGCCTACGTGAACCTGTATTTCGGGGGATGGGAGAGACACTTATTCTCTTGCAAATCTCTGCTGAAATTTACTGATCAAATCCTATGTTAAAGACGTTAAATTGACGACAGACACCCATAAATCCCTTGACGATTTTATCCAATCATTAAACACCAACCATTTTAATTTATAATTTACCTATAGCTGTGACATAAACAAAACCAATTTCCACAACCTTATCATCTACAAGGACAAGGACAATACCTTTTTTGTAAAACAACAGCCGGCAATACACTGTTGCACGCAACCAGTGCACACCCTCCAGCACTCATTCGGAGCATACCGTAAGCTCAGTACATCAGGCTCCACCTCAACTGTACTCACTTATCAGATTTTCAGCAACAAGCCAAACTACTACAAGTACGCCTACTTGCTAGAGGGTATAGCCGATCACTGTTACGTCGAGCCTACAATAAGGCCGTGGGCCAACAACGCAGTGACCTGCTATACAAAACCAAGATCCCTCCTAATAAACCTACAGTTAAACTAATTACTAAGTTTTCATCACACCATGAGGATATTAGAATGATAATGGACACTCATTGGCATCTTCTACAGGAAGACCCGATACTTAGAAAATACATTGGCGCACATCCGGAAATTGTATTCAGACGCACCAATTCCCTCAGAGATAAACTGGTGACCAGTCACTACATTGCACATAACGAACACACATCTAGGCTACCTTTGGGGACATCACATTGGCGTCAGCGGCGTCATCAGGCTTATACGCGGTAGCCGTCCGTCGGGCTGATGTGCGTAATTTCCGGCTGGGAGTGAGGCACTTCCGGCGGGGTTATGTACATAGGCACGCAGCTTGCCTGATGCTGTCAGCAGACGCTGTACTGACTACCAGGAGACTGATCCATATCACACAGCCCAGGTCCAAAGCCCTTGAGGTAAAAACCCTATGCATGTTCTTACATATTATTAGCTTGATGGCTTCTCTCTTTTGAGCAAGTTACCAGCCTTATACCATACTTCTTTATCTCTATTATAGGTAATAGCCTCTCTGAGCCTTCAGTCTGTTATGTCTATGATACCCAAATAGACCCCTTTACCACATGAATGGTGGCTCACACTACAAGCACCTGCTCTTTTATAGGGCTGTGTTAATGCCTCCCTGTCCACGGATATATCCAGATACTTTTGCTTACCAGTAATATATGACATTATTCCCTATGCGTTTGATTAGTACATGGTAAGCTGTGACTGTTTATTTTTATTTACTTTACCTCCGTTTGTTGCCTTTTGTATTACAACATCCTTCCTCAATACAAGTAACCCCCTGCCTTTGTATAGCTTGCCTAGTTTTATTTCCCTGGGGACCTCCTAATTTCCACTATCTCCTGATATGTTTGTCGTTATTTATGCTCACCCTAATTAGTCTATTTGGGAACAACATTGATTCCTTTTTTAATCCGTAGACTCAATATACACTCTCAGTGTACTATAGCTGCTCAATTTATCATCATGTTTATTTTAGCATAAAAAATCCAAGAAGAAAGTGCCTCTTAAGTATCATAGGTTTATTTTGGTATTAAAAGCATATAAAAGCACTTACATAGAAGTTGACGAATTGCAGCTTCCATAGAGAACTAAACCCAGTGTGTGTCACAAACTCCAATGGTGTGGGGCTGATGTATGCCGGGCAGATGGCCGCGGACCTCCGCTCGGAAACGCCGGCTGTGTAAGCGGTAAGGTGAGAAAGTCACTTCCGCGTTCCAACAGGTCACATGGGTGATGACGTCACTCGGGTCGTTCAGGTTCGCTGGGAATCACTACGTGTTTCTGAGCATGCGCGAAGCTCGGTAGACGGTCTACCTGTGTGCCTTTAAAGTCCACTCTTTTAGTTTTTTGTTTCTCATATGTCCACTACTGTCTACTGATATGTAAAACACTTTATTAAATCAGCAATTAGTAATCAATAATAACATCTAGTTAACATCATTAATTTTACAACCAGAAATATGTAGAACAATGCTATACCTGGCTCAAGCTGGGCTCCTCCACTTCTTCCTGGCTGGAAGGCCCAGGTTGGACATCGGAAGCCTCAGTGTCAGGGCTGGACTCAGCCCTTCCTTCTCTGAGCTGGCCACTCAGCTGTCGGCTAATTGTCAGCTCCCATCTCTCTCCACAGTTACCCAGCTGTTGTTGATTATGCTCATCAGTCCTGCCTACTTAAAGTTGTCCAGCTCACTTAATCTCTGCCTTCGCCTTTGTCAACATCACAGAGACTTTCTCCTGCGTTCCTGTTGAAGACTTGCTCGGCTGACGTTCTTTCTGGCTCCTGGTTCTGCTTGCTGTACTACTACATTTATCTCTGGCTCTCTGACATTTGCTTGGCTGACTACCCGATCCGGTTACTCTGGCTTGTTTTGACTATGCTTACTCTGTTTACCTTATTATTATTATTAAACAAGTGTAATTTAACTTTACTTCTGTCTGGGTCTGATTCCTGATAATAGGCGAAGGCCATGAATTCAGAGGATACAGTCAATCCACTTGTTGGTAATATTTTTTCCCGATTGGATGAGCAAGATCACCGCATGGATCAGTTTGCCATGGCGTTACAAACACTCCTGAGTCGCACGGCTCACCTGGAAACTCCCACTGTGGCTGCTCTGGTACAACCTGGTACAACCTGAGTCGCAGGCCGGCCCTGCTGCTGCGCCAGTCTGGGTGCAGCAGCACCCGCCTCGAGTATTACCTCTATAAGAGGTATGTCTGGTTCCGCTCCGCTTCCCCAGTGATTTGGGGGCGATCCAATTCAATGCAGAGGGTTTCTCAACCAGGTTGAGATTCACTTTGAGATGCTGCCCCAGGCATTTCCCACAGACAGAAGCAAAGTAGGTTTCGTGATATCTTTGCTTTCTGAGAGAGCCTTGGCCTGGGCAAACCCTCTATGGGAGAAGCAAAAATCTGTTGTCTTGAGTTACCCTGACTTTGTGGCCTCCTTTAAAAGGGTATTTGACGTTCCAGCATGCTCCGCTTCTGCTGCCAAGTGCCTCATGTCCATCAAACAGAGTACGGGAACTGTTGCCGACTACGCCATTGAATTCCGTACTCTGGAAGCAGAGGTTGCTTGGAACAATGAGGCCCTCGTAGCTGCTTTTTCTTATGGTCTCTCGGATTCCATCAAGGATGAGATAGCAGCCTGGGATATACCCACTGAGCTGGAGAGGTTGATCACGTTTGCCATCCTCATTGACTCCAGACTCAGAGAAAGACTCTCTTTTAAGGAGCGCTTGCGGAAGCCTCCTGTACGTTTGCCTCTGAGCTTTGCAGTCCCACCCATGCCTCCCTCACCTCCCAAGCCTCCTGGTACCGAGTCGGTCAGTGAAGATGAACCTATGCACTTGGGCTTCATGCATCTCTTTGCAGATGAGAGAGCCTTTAGGAGGAGGGAGAGATTGTGCCTTTATTGTGGCCAGGCAGGTCACTTTTTGAAGTCTTGTCCGACCCGTCCAGGGAACGCCTTGAGGTCCTGTCATGGACAGACCTTAGGTGACGTTTCGTCCCCAGTTATCCAGAAGGATAAGCCCCTGGTTTCGGTCAGCCTTTCTTTTACTGAGTCGTCCATCGAGATACAGGCTCTAATCGACTCTGGGGCTGCAGGCCTGTTCATTGATGTTGCCTTTGTATCGCAGCACTCGATTCCGCTGCAGCTGCGTGACACTCCACTTGCCATCGAGGCTCTTGACGGGAGACCTCTACAGCCTGCCCATGTGACTCATGAGACAGTTCCATTATCCATGGCCGTAGGGGCTCTTCACCATGAGATAATCCAATTCCAAGTTATTTCCTCACCTAGGTTTCCGCTGGTTGTTGGCTATCCTTGGTTACAGAGGCACAACCCCTCCTTTGATTGGCTCCGTGCTGAGGTTCTCTCCTGGTCACCACAATGCAGTGAGACATGCTTCTAGAAGGTAGCCAAGGTCCTGTGCACCTCTTTACTCTCCTCCCTGCCGGAGGAGTACCACGATTTTAGCGATGTCTTTGACAAAGGTCAAGCCGGTAGTTTGCCTTATGATTGTGCAATTGATCTTCAACCTGGTGCCATACCCCTCCTGGCCGGGTTTACCCTTTGTCAGTCTTGGAGGATAAGGCCATGGAGGAGTATGTTGCAGACGCACTTTCTTGAGGTTTCATCCGCAAATCCTCATCTCCTGCTGGTGCTGGTTTCTTCTTTGTGAAGAAGAAGAGCGGTGAACTGAGACCTTGTATTGATTATAGGGGTCTCAATCATTTCATGCTTAAGAATGCCTACTCAATTCCGTTGATTACAGAGTTATCTGACTGCCTCAAGGGAGCAACGATTTTCACGAAGCTTGATTTGAGAGGGGCATACAATCTCATGCGGATTAAGGAGGGCGATGAGTGGAAAACTGCATTTAATACCAGAACAGGCCATTATGAGTACCTCGTAATGCCTTTTGGCCTTTTTAACGCCCCGGCAGTTTTCAGGAATTTTTTAACGATGTCCTCTGAGATTTGTTGCAGTTATGTTAGGTGGTTTATCTTGATGATATCCTCATATTTTCCAAGTCCCTGGAGAGCCACCACACAGATGTCTGTCGTGTGCTTCAGAAACTAAGATAAAATCTCTATTGTAAACTGGAGAAGTGCGAATTCCATCATGAACAGGTTAAATTTCTGGGCTATGTCCTTTTACACTGCTGGTTCTTCGATGGACCCAGAGAAACTTTTGTCAGTCCTACAGTGGCCCCGACCTGTGGGTTTACGTCCTCTGCAGCGTTTCCTGGGCTTTGCCAGCTATTATCGGAAGTTTATTCGTAACTTCTCGTCTCTGGTCAAGCCCCTGACTGATATGACCAGAAAGGATGGTAACTCATAGAGTTGGTCTCCGGAGTCCAGTAAGGCCTTTGAGAGTCTCAAGGCTGCCTTTGTTGGCACATCCTGACCATATGTTGCCTTTTATCCTAGAAGTTGATGCTTCTGAGACTGGAGTTGGTGCCCTTCTGTCTCAACGTCCTAACTCTGAGAGCTCTATGCATCTGTGTGGCTACTTTTCCAAGAAATTGTCACCTGCAGAGTGCAATTACGAGATTGGTGACAAAGAGCTGTTGGCGATCATTTTAGCCCTGAAAGAATGGAGACATCTCCTTGAAGGTACCACTGTTCCGGTTCTTATTCTTACTGACCCTAAGAATCTCACATTCTTGTCTGAGGCTAAGCGCCTCTCCACCAGAAGGGCGCAATGGGCTCTTTTCTTGTCGAATTTTAATTATATTGTCTCATTCTTACCCGGTACCAAGAATGTAATGTCACGACAATTTTCCTCCACTTCCAAGTTGGAGTCGGTTCCGGTTCCTGCGATTCCTCCTGATCGTATCCTGGCTACGGTTCGCACCAATCTTACTTCTCCTTTGGGTGACAAAATTCTTGCTGCTCAGGGCCATGCTCCTCCTGAGAAACCTTGTGACCACTGCTTTGTCCCAGAGAGTCTCCGTACCGCCATGCTCCAGACTTGCCATTCTCCCAAGGCAGCTGGCCACCTGGCCACCCTGCAAAGAATCAACTCGTTTGGGCCATTTCCCAACAAATCTGGTGGCCTAGTTTACGGGCTGATGTAACTGCCTTCGTAGCTGCCTGTTACGTGTGTGCTCAGAGTAAGACTCCACGACACCTTCCAGTGGGCCTCCTACAACCCATACTGAATGCAGAGAGGCCCTGGACCCACCTGTCTATGAATTTCATTGTGGAGTTACCCAACTCCCAAGGCAACACTGTTATCCTTATGGTGGTTGACCGGTTCTCAAAGATGTGTTATTGCATTCCACTTAAGAAGCTGCCCACTTCTAAGGAACTGGCTTTCATTTTTGCTCGGGAGATCTTTCGCTTACATGGACTACCCAAGGTGATTGTCTCAGACAGGGGTAGTCAGTTTGTTTCCCGATTCTGGCGAGCCTTTTGTGCACAGTTGGGAATTCAGCTTGCTTTCTCCTCTGCGTATCACCCGCAGTCTAATGGGCCGCAGAACAAGCCAATCAGTCCTTGGAGCAAGTCTTACGTTGCTATATTTCTGACCATCATAACAACTGGTCAGACTTATTACCGTGGGCAGAGTTTGCTCACAACAGTGCCTTGAATTCTGTTTCCAGATTGTCCCCGTTTATGACGCATTATGGCTTCTAACCTTCCATGTTGCTTGACTCGTTTGTTCCGCAGAGTATTCCTGTAGGTATTCAGTAGGCTTTGCAACATGCTAACGATAGGTACAGACTCCATGCTGACCGCTGACGCCTGCCTGCACCTTCCTAACAGGTTGGGGACAGAGTCTGGCTGTCGTCTTGCAACCTCCGACTTCATGTTCCTTCTTTGAAATTCGCACCTCGTTTTATTGGGCCTTTTCGTATCCTTCGCAGGATTAACCCAGTGGCTTATGCCTTGGACCTTCCTCCTAGTATGCGCAGCTCAAATGTGTTTCATGTATCCTTATTGAAACCTTTGGTCTGCAATCACTTTACCACCTCGGTGCCACGTTCTCACCCTATACAGGTTGAGAACCATGAGAAGTATAAAGTACAATCCATTGTTGACTCCCGTAGGTTCTGTGGGCACATACAGTACCTGGTGCATTGGAAGGGGTACGCTCTTGTGTCTCATCCTCAGACGTATATGCCCCTATCCTCCTCCGTGATTTCCATAGATGTTTTTCCCTCAAGCCCAGTGGTCCTCCCCCTCCGAGGGGTCGTTAAGGAGGGGGTACTGTCAGGGCTGGGCTCAGCCCTTCCTTCTCTGAGCTGGCCGCTCAGCTGTCAGCTAATTGCCAGCTCCCATCTCTCTCTCTCTCCACAGTTAACCAGCTGTTGTTGATTCTGCTCGTCAGTCCTGCCTTCTTAAAGTCGTCCAGTTCACTTTATCTTTGCCTTCACCTTTGTCAACATCACAGAGACTTTCTCCTGCATTCCTGTTGAAGACTTGCTCGGCTAAAGTTCCTTCTGGCTCCTGATCCTGCTTGCTGTACTACTATGTTTATCTCTGGCTCTCTGATATTTGCTTGGCTGACTACCCGATCCTGTTACTGAACTGGCTTGTTTTGACTACACTTAATCTGTTTACCTTATTATTATTATTATTATTATTATTATTATTATTATTATTAATAAACAAGTGTGATTTAACTTTGATTCTGTCTTGGTCTGCTTCATGGTTCCTGATACTCAGCTGGGGTGGAAGGAGGCGTGGAAGGAAGAGTGGAAGGTAGGTTTGAGAGTGATTGCCTGACTTCAGTCTGGTCTGACAGAAAACTAAGTCTCTCATAGTACCACAGCCTGGGGACATAAATGGCATCAGCTGCTCCTGATCTCATGGAATCCTGGACCTTATTCCGCTCCCTTTTATAAGTGCTCCTCAGCCCACCAATTTTTGCCTTCAAATAGGGGATGGTTGCCATGGGGATCTGCGGCTTCACCAACTTCAGCAGTTTCTCCAGCACTACCTGCCTCTTTTGTTTATGATTATAGTGCAGATGTTTCACCTGCCACAGACAGAGCAGCTCCCTGTACTTGTCTATGAATAGGGGGAGGAAGTTGTGATCATTGAAGCCATCAATTTTCTCTGCAAGACACAAGACAAACCCTAATGTCAGGCTAAACTCTCCTAATCTTGTCCCAATATAGGCCTCAATCTAGAGGCAGTATAGGCCACTGATGCACCAAGTTAAACTTGTACCTTCGTTAGAATGATCGGCACTTCTGCTACTCCTTCCTCCACTCACAGATCGTACGTACAATGCACGCGTGTTACGCTTTATATACACTTCGCATATGTAAACTCTGCCTGCCCCTGATGTTCTTTCTAGTCTATTCCCCGCCCCTTGTCTTTTGGCGCAGTGCACATGGCGGAGAAAGAGCAAGTGCATGCAGACAGCAGTAGCAACGACGAAAGGCCGGAGCCACGAACGTCCCCATCCCGGAGGAGATTTAAGGCCTCAAATATGTCCTTTATAGAGATGGTGGAGATGGTGGACATCTTGAAGAGGGACGACTATGATGGGAAGCATGGACCTTACCCAAACCCAAATGTCAGAAAGGTCAAGAACATGGCTAAAGTAAAGGAATTTTGGGGTACAACTATCCAAAGATCAATTGAGGAAACGCTGGTCAGACCTGAAATTGAGGGAGCAGGATCAGTACACAAAGATCAAGAGAGTTCTTCAAAAAAGTATTTGTTGTGTGTTCCTATTATTAATATTACTTGCATGCTGCTCCATGTGCTTTTCTTGACTGTTGTACAGTTTAAAAATGGGAAGTTTCAGGTTCGTGGGCACAGTAATCGTTCGTAGTAAACATTGTTTGTTCTCCCATTAATACAATGTTTTTGGCAGATCCAGGTTAACTACATTTGTTCAGGCATATTTGTATTAAAAGAAGTTTATTACATTGTTGTCTAGATGGGTTTGTACTACAATGAAATGCAAACTTGATTCAGTGTAAGGAAAGGACACTCAGCAGCTGTTTACACATCTGGATGCAGGAGCACTAGTGTGGGACACCAGAACAAACTTTTTAGGGTGTCCCACACAGGTGCTCCAGTGGATACTAGGGGTGTCTCCATGTGTGAAAATTGTACAAAAAAGGTAAGCATTCCAGCTTTATAAAGGGAAAAAAATAATGTCTTCAGCTTGGAACTCTGCCAAAAAAGATAATTGTATGACACTTCAAAGCAATGTTTCATATTACTATTTCTGGCCTTAAATATCTGTGTGCTAAGTATACATTTTTTTATTCACATAGGGGAGAAAAGACTCGGGACATCTGAGGACACCAGGGACCCCCCACCTCCTAAAGAAAAGCAAATCCCATAACCAGAAGATGTGGAGGAAGGAGAGGTTATGAAGTGGGTGAAATAGTGACCACAACAGGTGAGTGTCTGAGACTACAGCTTCAGGTAATAGATGGATGCCTGCATATTTATAATACATGGTGTGTTTTTTTATTTTAGCTGATGTGGATGTTGTGGAAGAAGATTCTCATTTCACAAGTGCAAAAGTGCATACGTCCTTATCGGGGAGATCATGGTGTGCAATTGTGATTTACAGAAGATTAAAGAAGACATCAATGATGTGGAAAAAATACTCAAAAACATCATAGATGTTTTAGGCAGGATCTAAAACACCCCAAAACTCTTCTAGTTTGTTTGTATTTTTATTATTTTCACACATTTTAAAGATGCACACAGTGTGTCAACATGTGCTATCTGCCATTACGGCATATCAAGGTACGGGTTTTGGGGGTGCAACTAAAGTAGATGAGAGGAAGGGGTTGCACCCCTGAAACACGTCCATTGATCCCCCATGATGGGAGCTAGCACATGTTGACATTAGGTATTGGATCAGGAGGGAAATTCCCATTTTGACTCTCAATTTGTGTGCATCTTCAAAATTTGGCTTTCACAGGAGTGACATCACCCCATCTGATGAAGGCAAGATCAACACAGTTTAGACTTACTAATGTCTGATATTGCCTTCACTTTGTCAAAGTTGAACTTTGTAAGTTCCTGAGCTACAGTCAGGTCCATAAATATTGGGACATCAACACAATTCTAATCTTTTTGGCTCTATACACTACCACAATGGATTTGAAATGAAACGAACAAGATGTGCTTTAACTGCAGACTTTCATCTTTAATTTCAGGGTATTTACATCCAAATCAGGTGAACGGTGTAGGAATTACAACAGTTTGTATATGTGCCTCCCACTTTTTAACCACTTCAGCCCCAGAAGGATTTACCCCCTTCCTGACCAGAGCACTTTTTACAATTTGGCACTGCGTCGCTTTAACTGCTAATTGTGCAGTCATGCAATGCTGTACCCAAATGAAATTAGCGTCCTTTTCTTCCCACAAATAGAGATTTCTTTTGATGGTATATGATCACCTCTGCGGTTTTTATTTTTTGCGCTATAAATGGAAAACGACTGAAAATTTTGAAAAAAATGATATTTTCTACTTTTTGTTATAAAAAAATCCAATAAACTCAATTTTAGTCATACATTTAGGCCAAATGTATTCGGCCACATGTCTTTGGTAAAAAAAAATGGCAATAAGCGTATATTTATTGGTTTGCGCAAAAGTTATAGCGTCTACAAGCTAGGGTACATTTTCTGGAATTTACACAGCTTTTAGTTTATGACTGCCTATGTCATTTCTTGAGGTGCTAAAATGGCAGGGCAGTACAAAGCCCCCCAAATGACCCCATTTTGGAAAGTAGACACCCCAAGGAAATTGCTGAGAGGCATGTTGAGCCCATTGAATATTACATTTTTTTGTCCCAAGTGATTGAATAACGACAAAGAAAAATTACAAAAAGTTGTCACTAAATGATATATTGCTCACACAGGCCATGATCATATGTGGAATTGCACCCCAAAATACATTCAGCTGCTTCTCCTGAGTACAGGGATACCACATGTGTGGGACTTTTTGGGAGCCTAGCCGCGTACAGGGCCCCGAAAACCAATCACCGCCTTCAGGATTTCTAAGGGCGTAAATTTTTGATTTCACTCCTCACTACCTATCACAGTTTTGAAGGCCATAAAATGCCCAGATGGCCAAAACCCCCCCAAATGACCCCATTTTGGAAAGTAGACAAAAAGTGAGGTCTGCAAAATACTCACTATACCTCTCAGCAAATATCTTGGGGTGTCTATTTTCCAAAATGGGGTCATTTGGGGGAGTTTTGTGCCACCTGGGCATTCCATGGCCTCCGAAACTGTGATAGGCAGTGAAGAGTGAAATCAAAAATTTAGAAAGCCTGAAGGCAGTGCTTGGTTTTCGGAGTCCCGTACGCGGCTAGGCTCCCAAAAAGTCTCACACATGTGCTATCCCTGTACTCAGGAGAAGCAACAGAATGTATTTTGGGGTGTAATTTCACATATTCCCATGGCATGTTTGAGCAATATATCATTTAGTGACAACTTTGTGCAAAAAAAAAAATTTGTCTCTTTCCCGCAACTTGTGTCACAATATAAAATATTTCATGGACTCGACATGCCTCTCAGCAAATAGCTTGGGGTGTCTACTTTCCAAAATGGGGTCATTTTGGGGGGTTTTGAACTGTCCTGGCATTTTATGCACAACATTTAGAAACTTATGTCACACATCACCCATTCTTCTAACCACTTGAAGACAAAGACCTTTCTGACACTTTTTGTTTACATGAAAAAATTATTTTTTTTGCAAGAAAATTACTTTGAACCCCCAAACATTATATATTTTTTTAAAGCAAATGCCCTACAGATTAAAATGGTGGGTGTTTCATTTTTTTTTTCACACAGTATTTGCGCAGCGATTTTTCAAACGCATTTTTTGGGGAAAAAACACACTTTTTTAAATTTGAATGCACTAAAACACACTATATTGCCCAAATGTTTGATGAAATAAAAAAGATGATCTTAGGCCGAGTACATGGATACCAAACATGACATGCTTTACAATTGCGCACAAACGTGCAGTGGCAACAAAATAAATACATTTTTAAAAGCCTTTACAGGTTACCACTTTAGATTTACAGAGTAGGTCTACTGCTAAAATTACTGCCCTCGATCTGACCTTCGCGGTGATACCTCACATGCATGGTTCAATTGCTGTTTACATTTGACGACAGACCGCCGCTTGCGTTCGCCTTAGCGTGAGAGCAGGGGGCGACAGGGGTGCTTTTTTTTTTTTCTTTATTATTTCTTTGCTTTTTTATCTTATTTTTAAACTGTTCCTTTCATTTTTTTCTAATCATTTTTATTGTTATCTCAGGGAATGTAAATATCCCCTATGGTAGCAATAGGTAGTGACAGGTACTCTTTTTTGAAAAAATTGGGGTCTATTAGACCCTAGATCTCTCTTCTGCCCTCAAAGCATCTGACCACACCAAGATTGGTGTGATAAAATGCTTTCCCATTTTCCCAATAGCGCTGTTTACATCCGGCGAAATCTAAGTCATGAAATGCTCGTAGCTTCTGGTTTCTTAGACCATAGAGATGTTTGGAGCCACTCTGGTCTCTGATCAGCTGTATGGTCAGCTGGCTGAATCACAGGCTGCATTCTCAGGTTCCCTGTTGAGACAGGAGACACAGAGAAAAACACGGAAGACGGTGGGGGGGGGGCATTCCCTCCCACTGCTTGTAAAAGCAGTCTAGAGGCTATTTAGCCGCTAGGATTGCTTTTACATGAAAGCCGACCACTGGCTGAAAAGAATGATACCAAGATGATACCTAAACCTGCAGGCATCATTCTGGTATAACCACTCAAAGTCGTGAATGGCGTACCTGAAGACAAAAAAATGATTAACAATAAAACACAGTAAACGGTAAAGTATAAAAAATTGCATACCTGAAAAGCAAACATGATAAAACATAACAACAATAAAACATTGCTGAATAGAATCCAGTAAAAAAGAGCAGAACAATAGAGAGAGAATAGAGAGAGAGAGAACAATAAAACAACAACTATTTTTTATATATATATATATATATATATATATATATATATATATATATATATATATATATATATATTTATTTATTTTTTTACACTTTTTTTTGTAACTGTAACTTTCATAACTGTAACCGGTTCCAGGTTCGGGTCTCTCAAAATGCGATGGCATCTTGGGAGACCCTGTGAAAGTGTGCCTAGTCTGTGCAATGCTGTACCCTACGCTAATACTCAACTAGTGAATGGTAGCGTTCAAAACATTCACCAATGCAAAGACCAGAATTGTCAGGACAGGAGGGACAATAATAGCGGGTGTCACGTCTATATCCGCCCTTGCTGCAGACACAACATCTTTTTTGGGGGGGTTCCTTGGGTAGGGGTACTCGGGAGGACATAAAAATGCCTCTCATGCAGCCGACTGCATTTGGTTGGGGATGTGAATGGGGGAAGTACGGGTGCTGCAGAAGTGGTGGGTTCACAATTAGGATTGGCGAATGCACCAGGAAGGGCATTATGGGCACGACGGGCCTGTTTGTCTTCTTCTTGGTGGCAGCGGGACACTACTTGTGCTTGCCACCTCACCAGCTTGAACTGCACTTATGGGACTCGCCACGTCACCAAGTGTTACTGCAGTGCTGGTTTGACTACGATCGGGGTGTACTAGGCCACTGGTGCTTGCCAGTTTACCAAAACGCTACCAAAAAAACTGTTAGCGATCGCAGGGATCAGGCCTGACTCTGCGGACGCTGCAGTTATGCGTTTAGTGTTTTGTAAGTGACAGTGATTGATCGATACTGCACTTGGGTGGGCTGGGCTGGGCCGGCTCGGAGGGGCAAAACGCAGGTGCTAGCAGGTATCTGGGCTGATCCCGCTAACACTGCGTTTTTGGGAACCCTAAACTGCTGGGGATGCTAGTATAGATCTGATCAGATCAGATATTGATCTGTTTAGATACTATACCACTAAGGGAGGTGTACAGTGCGTGCGTGGGTGTTAGCGGTACTGACACTAACCTGACACTGCCTGGGGCTGGTGCTTGCCAGTTCACCAAAACGCTACCAAAAAAACTGTTAGCGATCGCAGGGATCAGGCCTGACTCTGCGAACGCTGCAGTTATGCGTTTAGTGTTTTATAAGTGACAGTGATCGATTGATACTGCACTTGGGTGGGCTGGGCCGGGCGGAGGGGCAAAACGCAGGTGCTAGCAGGTATCTGGGCTGATCCCGCTAACACTGCATTTTTGGGAACCCTAAACTGCTGGGGACGCTAGTATAGATCTGATTAGATCAGATATTGATCCGTTCAAAATAATATACCACTAAGGGAGGCGTATGCTGCATGCGTGGGTGTTAGCGATACTGGTGCTAATCTGATGCTGCCTGGGGCGACACATATCATCGCCGGGCGATCAGGGGGCTAAACCTTTATTCGGTAATAAATGGCGGGTGCCCTGACACTATAAAAAATAAACAAACTAACCAGCGTCACCCGTAACGGTTATACGGTGATCAGCAGTGAAAGGGTTAACTAGGGTGCAATCAAGGGGTTAAAACATTTATTAGGTAGTATATGGGGGTCCCCGACGCTATAAAACGCTGACGGCGAACCTAAATATTTACCTCCCTAACTAGCGTCACCTGTGACACTAATACAGCAATCAGAAAAATGATCGCTTAGTGACACTGGCGACGGGGGGTGATCAAGGGGTTAAAACTTTATTAGGGGAAGGGATGGGAGGAGAGGACGTGAGGACGTAGTGTCCGTCATGGAGGGAGGGGCTCTGGAGTATCTGCCGGCCGCCGAAGCGAGGAGAGACGCCGAAGCCGCGGGAGATCCACAGATATACAGCGGGATGAGACACTTGGTCTCCCAGCAGAAGGAACAATAGCGGTATCCGACCCAGGGTACTGCGGGACCTGTGGGACGAAATGCAGAAAGAGAGCAACCAGGAAGCGGCTGACACATAGCGCCGAGGAATGACAGCGGATACGGGGAGACGCTGAAGCTTCCCCCCCTCTCTCCATTTGGAGACCCTGCTCACCCCCCGCACCAGGCCGAATAATAACCATCCCAAAAAAACAAAAAAAAAAGGGCTGTAAGTACTCCTCGATCCAGGAGAGGGGAAGGAACAAAACAAAACAAGGAAGGGCAGAAATCAAAGGTAACCTTTACATGTCTTATAAAATAATGATGATGACATGCTTGAACCCATAAAGAGCGGGTCCTCTTGGAAACACAGCCATGCACCGGTATACACCTGATTATTAAGGTATGAATACCAAAATATATGATATTGAACAGAAATATATGTTTGGAGGACCAGAGATCAAAGAAGGTACAAATAGTGATCAAAGCAGTATCCGTAACATCAGTAACATGTATGTGACTGTCTAAAATAGCTTGGTCATAGAAAAGTGGTACAAACAGCACTGGGGGGAGAAACGTAGTCAACTGGATAGAAACCTAGAACGTCAGCTGTACAGATTGGAGATAAAAGTGGTCGGTGGCGCAAGGATTGGAGTACTAATACATATAAAAGCAGGAGGAGAGACCGAGCAATAGCGACAACAGAGAAGTCTATCTAACAGCGGGACTGTATAGGTACCTAAAGGACCGGGACAGAAGGACTGGCAGATGTATTAATAAATCCTGACTAAACAGGCACTTAAGGAGGGGAAAAGAGTCAACCCCAGGCACTACACCTCACCTCTAGCTGCTACTTCCACCCCCACCCCCCCTACTTTATACATACTTCTCCTTCCCTAGGTTTAAGATCCATGTCTCTCCATTGAAGTGGAGGGTAGATTGGAAACTAAGGCTGGGGAAGCGAATAAGAGGGACAAGAAAGAGGGATAAAATTAGCAAAAGTTCAACTAAAGTAACAAGGGGGAACCCCCCTAAGTCCCCGAAAGACAAACCAGTGGTTAGTACATTAAAACAATACATGACACAAGGAGCCAGCCCAAGGAGTACGGACACTGAAAGACAAGGTCAAAATAAAGCAGAAAAAAAAGGGGGGGACTGATAAAAAAAACAGGAGAGACTCCGGAACATTCCAGAGCAGATTCGTCCATAGACGGAGATCAGGACCTCAGTGGAGCTGAAGGCGGCCCACCCGGGACACCCCCATTAACTAAGGGAGAGATGAGCGAGATGCTCCTGAGAACAGAAAATTCGATAAAAAAAGAATTTCAAAATCTGAGAGAAGATTTGGGACATATATTGGGAAGAGTAGAAATCACGGAAAAAAATTATAGAAGAACAAAAACAAGAAATAGAAAATCTCAGACAGCAAGTTAGAAGAACATAACAAAATCAAAAAATAATATTATATAGATTGGAAGACCAGGAGAACAGGAGTAGATGAAAGAACATCAGGATTCGCTCAGCTCCAGAAAAAGAAGGGGAAGATCTGAAGAAAATGATGAACACAATATTTGGACCTCTGTTAGACAGAGGAGGAGAGGACCCCTTAAATTAGAGAGGGTACATCGAGTGGGATATGCCCGAGACTCGAAGACAGAGCGACCGAGGGACATTGTTGTTAGATTCAGTTCCTATGAAGATAATTGGGAAATTTGGAAGAATCTGAGAGGAAAATAACCTATAGTAATCGAGGGAGTGGAAATTCAGATTTATGCAGATCTAGCACAAGAAACTCTGTCAAGAAGAAGACTACTTAAGCCATTACTGGACATACTGAAAACACAAAATATTAAATATAATTGGGGATTCCCGGCTTGTCTGAATGGACATAAGGGAGGAAGATCTGCTAGACTACGTTTCCCAGAAGATCTAGAAGAATTCTGTAAAAGATTAGATATAAAGGCACCAGAACTACCAGGTTGGACGACAGAGGATTAAGGGGACTTCAACAGGAGGACTGTCCTATAGAATTGGGTTATCATGGAGGGGGGGAAAAAGAAAAAAAAAAAAAGGGGTTCTTTGGCCGGGGGGGGGGGGGGGAGAAGAAAATGATAAACACAATATTTGGACCTCTGTTAGACAGAGGAGGAGAGGACCCCTTAAAGATAGAGAGGGTACATCGAGTGGGATACGCCCGAGACTCGAAGACAGAGCGACCGAGGGACATTGTTGTTAGATTCAGTTCCTATGAAGATAAATGGGAAATTTGGAAGAATCTGAGAGGAAAACCACCTATAGTAATCGAGGGAGTGGAAATTCAGATTTATGCAGATCTAGCACAAGAAACTCTGTCAAGAAGAAGACTACTTAAAGCGGAGTTTCACTAAAAAAAAAAAAATTAGATGTCAGCAGCTGCAAATACTGCAGCTGCTGACTTTTAAAATAAGGACACTTACCTGTCCCGGGTCCAGCGATGTCGGCACCCGAGACCGAGCCGTCCCTCGATCCTCGGGTGCTGCCGCCGCCATTCACACTGAGGGAATCAGGAAGTGAAGCGTTGCCGCTTCACTGCCCGGTTCCCTACTGCGCATGTGCGAGTCGCGCTGCGCGTCTACACTGGTCCCCGTTGTGTTGTGGGAACTGTGTATTTCCCACAACACAACAGGGGTGGGCAGGGAGTCTGCGGCTAGCTGCGGCTAGCTATACCCGGAAGTGGGTGCAGATACCTGTATTATACAGGTATCTGCACCCCCCTCCCCCCTGAAAGGTGCCAATTGTGACACCGGAGGGGGGGAGGAATCCGATGAGCGGAAGTTCCACTTTAGGGTGGAACTCCGCTTTAAGCCATTACTGGACATACTGAAAACACAAAATATTAAATATAATTGGGGATTCCCGGCTTGTCTGAATGGACATAAGGGAGGAAGATCTGGTAGACGACGTTTCCCAGAAGATCTAGAAGAATCTAGAAGCTGGACAACAGAGGATTAAGGGGACTTCAACAGGAGGACTGTCCTATAGAATTGGGTTATCATGGAGGGGGGGGAAAAAGAAAAAAAAAGAAGTAAAGGGGTTCTTTGGCCGGGAGGGGGGGGGGGGTGGGAGAAGGAAAACTGTAGAAAAAGGAAGATGAGGCCGTGTCAAAGAGTATAAAAAAAAAAAGGCAGGCTGGGCTACTGCACTCCAACAGGCAACTTAAGGAGTGGGGTAGTGAGGAATACTCGGAGCTCCACCTTAGGACATAGGGATACAGAAAGGGCTCGATGGAGACCCTGGACGACCTTAGGGGCTCTGTGGGGCCAAATGGGGTTGGGGCAGGGGGAGGGGGGGGAGGGGAGGGAGGAGGGGGGGGGAGGAGAAGGGATGGGGGGATTATAAGGTGCAAGTGGGAAAAAATGAAAAAAACAGGGAGAATAACTCAAATTAAGCTAGAGGAGCATAACAAACAGAAATTTAATAAAAATGACAACACTTAAATTTTTGACATACAATGTAAAAGGTCTGAACTCACCCTCCAAAAGATACAAAATACTAAAAGAACTGAAGGGATATGGGGCAGGAGTAGTATCATTACAAGAAACCCATCTAACATATGAATCAAATATCAGATTGTGGTCCAAGGATTTCCCAACGTGATATTATGGAGATACAATCTCCAATAGAGCAAGAGTGGCAATAGGAATAGCTAGAGACATACAATTTAAATTAGAAGAAAGAATGCAGGACACGGAGGGAAGATTTCTTTTCTTAAAGGGGACACTGGGGGGAGTTGGAATGCACTATAGCTAGCATATATGCCCCTAATAAAAACACAGTAAAATTCTTGATAGGTACACTGGAGAAACTATTAAACTTTAGGAAAGGGGGTCTGATTGTAATGGGAGACTTAAATGTGTGTCTAGAGCTTGAGGTAGACACTACGTCTGGGGTACAGGGGACAAACAACAAGCAGCTTAGAAGGGTTAGACAGAAGCTCTACGAGAACCAACTGGTTGATATCTGGAGGATAATAAATGGTAGATCAAAAGACTATACGTTTTACTCCCCTGTACACCAGACGTACTCTAGGTTGGACTACATAATGATAGATCACGGACTGTTAGAAAGGGTCGTAGACGTAAAAATAGGAATCACTACACTGTCAGACCATTCCCCCGTAGAAATGGAAATGCGAATTTCTCAAACTCAGAGACAAGCCCCTTTATGGAGATTAAATGAGGACCTACTAGCAGATGAGGGTGTAGCACAGAGGGTAGAAGAAGAACTCAAACAATATGTTAAGACAAACGAAACAGGAGACGTCTCCGGGGCTATGGTCTGGGAAGCTCATAAGGGGTATATAAGGGGAATATTGATAAAAGAGGGAGCTAGGAGGAAAAAAGAAAGGAAAGATAGAATGAGAAACCTTACGACAGAAATATTTAACATCGAACAAGAACACAAAAAACAGAGAGGAAAAAAAAAAGAAACACACCAAAGGTTGATAGACAAATGGGACGAACTGAAAAGTCTGATTGATCAAGAAACAAAAGAAAAATTCTTCCTAATAGAGAAAGAGAGATATCAATGGGGGGATAAAACAGGGAAACATCTGGCCAGAATGTTAAGGGAAAAAAAAACTCGCAATTTTATAGGAAAGATACAGTCCAAACAGGGCTCAATGGTTTATGAGACAAAAGGAATAGGAGAAGTCTTCAAAAATTACTATAAAGAACTGTATGAAGGAGATCAAAATGGGGGACAGAAAAAAGAAAAAAAAAAAGTAAAATAAGGGAATTCTTAAAAAATGCAGGGATACCTAAGATCCAGGAAAACGATAGGGAGGCCCTAAAGGATTTAATTTCGGAAGAAGAAGTAAAGGAAGCGTTATCTGAGACAGCACAAGGGAAAAGCCCAGGGCCAGACGGATTTACCGTATATTACTATAAAAAATATAAGGATATCCTGATTCCGAAGATGTGTCAGTACATGAACGGGCTGGGTAGGGATTTCGAGCTGAGTAAGGAGGCACAAACAGCATTGATTACGGTGATTCCAAAGGAAGGCAAGGATGCAACCCTTTGCTCTAGCTACAGACCAATATCACTGCTAAATGCAGACACAAAGATCTATGCAAAAATATTGGCAGAAAGGATGAAAGGACTAATGAATACAATAGTCCATCCTGACCAGGTAGGGTTTGTGGCAAGAAGAGAAGGGAAAGATCATGGGGTGAGAACTTTGCTTCTTCTCCAGAAGATAAAGGAGGATGGGGCCCCCGGTCTGTTTCTGTCGAGCGACGCTGAGAAGGCGTTCGACAGAGTAGACTGGGGGTTCATGTTCCAAACCCTAGAAGAAATGGGAATAGGCCCAATGATGCTGAAAAGAATAAAAATTCTATACAGACAACCAAGAGTAGCAATTAAGATCAATGGGGCAATCTCAGAATTTTTTGAGATGAAGAGGGGGACAAGACAGGGGTGCCCGCTATCCCCACTCCTCTTTATTCTATCGTTAGAGCCGTTCCTTGCTATTCTATATAACTAAACCGGAGAGAACATTGTCAAAGCTAATTAGAACAATTAAGCAATATGGAGAGCTAGCAAATTTCAAAATTAATATGGGGAAATCAGAAATTCTAAATATAAATCTAGGAAAAATAGAGGAGGACAAGTTGAAGAAGGAATTTCAATTTTTATGGAAAAAAGAGATAAAATACTTAGGAATAAAGCTAGCTAACTCCCTGGAGAAAATATATAAAAGGAATTATATCCCCCTATTAGATGAAATTAAGAAAGAAGGAAGAAAGTTACAGATTAGACCAATATCCTGGATAGGACGCATAAATGCTATCAAAATGACCCTGCTCCCAAAAATCACATATAAATTCCAAATGTTACCTATAAGACTACCATCATACTACCTCAGAAAACTTAAAACAATATTAACAAACATCATCTGGAAAAATAAGAAACCAAGGGTATCCTTAAAGATATTAAGGCAGGAGAAAAAAAGAGGGGGACTGGCGGCTCCGGATATAGAAACATATTATAAAGCAATAATTTCGTCTAGATCAAAAGAATGGGTAAGGGATAATCAAGAAAAAAGATGGGTAAACATAGAAAAATTTTATAGCAAGACACAGTTAGGAGTAATTATATGGAATCCCCCTCAACATAGAATGTTAGATGAAAAAACACATGAGTTAACACGGGTGGCACTTAGGATGTGGGATATAATTTATAAGCAGTTAAATAAAACTTATAACTCACCATTTTTAAGATTAAAAGATAACGAGTTTTTTGCCCCGGGGAAAGAGAGTATAGGGGGGAATTGGATAAAGAACGATAAGGTGGAATTAAGGGAGATAATTAATAAAGGAAAAATTAGGACACTTCAAGAATTGCAACAGAACACAGAAACATGGGTGATTAATGGATGGAGGTATTCACAGTTAGAAAGGTTTGTTAAAAAGTTGCAACAACCAATAGGATCAGGAGAAGAACTGACAGGGCTGGAAAAATTATGCACTTTAGAAAGCACAAAAAACACTGTATCAAAATTATATAAATTGTTATTAGTTGAGGATGAAATAGAGACGCCCACGTATATTAATCAATGGGAGAAAGAGTTGGGGAAACAAATAGAGCCAATCACGTTAAAAAAGATTATGAACCTTACCCATAGTTCGGCGATTGATGTAAAACAGCTGAGATGAATTATAAGTGTTTAGCGAGGTGGTATGTAACTCCAGAAAGGGCCAGTAAATATCAAAAAGAGACGTCGGCAGACTGTTGGAGAAGATGTAAGGAGACAGGCACAATGGCACATCTTTGGTGGAAGTGCCGAAGATCCAAAAATATTGGGAGAAGGTTTTGAGTATGGTCAAAGAGATTACCGGAAAAGAGGTGAAAAAAGAGCCATGGTCGGTGCTCTTCCACGGCATTGATGAGAACGAGAAACAATATAAAGCTTTGTTAGTACCACACTTAATTAACGCAGCAAAAAAATTAATTCCTAAAAACTGGAGGGAAAAAGAAAGTCCACAGATTTGGGAGTGGATTAATGCCGTGGAAGAAACCTACACCATGGACAGGCTCTTTGGTAACAAGGAAGAAATAAGGGAGGGGAGGGAAGACAAATGGAAGTGTTGCAGAGAGTTTAAAAAAAACATGGAGTTATGCAGAGAAGATTAGGATCTAGTAGAGTTATTCGTGGAAGGGAAACTTGTACAAGGGAAGGGGGGGGGTAGGGAATGGTACAGTTTAAATTATTAAGGGATAAGGGTAATTGTAACAATATAATAAAGGTTGAATTTTTTTAAATGTTATGTCCGGGAGAGAGTGGGTGGGAGAAGGGTAATATAGTGACAGGGGGATTAAAATACATGCTGGGAATTGTA
Source organism: Lithobates clamitans (assembly GCA_037952925.1). Taxonomy (NCBI): domain Eukaryota; kingdom Metazoa; phylum Chordata; class Amphibia; order Anura; family Ranidae; genus Lithobates; species Lithobates clamitans. The sequence goes on along the minus strand of JBBGZY010000354.1, from coordinate 3,492,153 downwards.
ACCTTTTCACTCCCCGCTTCTAAATATTTTTTATATTGTTATGAAAATGAGCCACAGTGATGTGCAGAATAGAACAAGAGAGACGTATATGAACGGAAAAGTTGATTGTTGTCTCATCATACAAGAAACTGAGTGGCATAAGAAAAAAAAAAAAAAACTTTATTAGGGGGCTAATACTATCTGCCCTACCAAACTAACTGTCAGAAACTGACACCATGCAGTAGTCAGAAAAAAAACTGCTTGGTGTCAGTGTGACGGGGGGGGGAGGGGTGATTGGGGGGTGATCGGGGGGGATCGAGGGGTAAAGGGGGGTGTTTTGTGTGCCTGGCATGTTCTACTGTGTGTGTGTTGTGCACTCACATTACAGTCTTCTCTCCACGGTGCCGGAACGGAAAATACCGAGCCGAGGAGAGATTACATAATTTCCTTTGCTGCTGTTTAGCATACAGCAGCAGAGGAATGATCTCATTGGCTGGCGAGGGGGGGCCACGAATGGATGGCCTCCCCCTCACCTCCGATCGCCGCTGGACAAACGCCGACCGATCCGGCACCGGGGGGGGTCCGATCGGATCCCCCACCCGCGGGAGGCAGATCACGTACAGGTACGTGATTCTGCCTGCCCGTGCCGTTCTGCCGACGTATATCGTCGTGAGGCGGTCGGCAAGTGGTTAAGGGACCAAAAGTAATGGGACATTGGCTGCTCAGCTGTTCCATGGCCAGGTGTGTGTTATTCCCTCATTATACCATTTACAAGAAGCAGATAAAAGGTCCAGAGTTCATTTCAAGTGTGCTATTTGCATTTGGAATCTCTTGCTGTCAACTCTCAATATGAGGTCCAAAGAGCTGTCACTATCAGTGAAGCAAGCCATCAGTTGGCTGAAAAAACAAAACAAACCCATCAGAGAGATAGCAAAAACATTTGGTGTGGCCAAATCAACTGTTTGGAACATCCTTAAAAAGAAAGAATGCACCAGTGAGCTCAGCAACACCAAACGACCCGGAAGACCACGGAAAACAACTAATGTGGATGACCGAAGAATTCTTTCCCTGGTGAAGAAAACACCCTTCACAACAGTAGGCCAGATCAAGAACACTCTCCAGGAGGTAGGTGTATGTGTGTCAAAGTCAACAATCAAGAGAAGAATTCACCAGAGTGAATACAGAGGGTTCACTATAAGATGTAAACCATTGCTGAGCCTCAAAAACAGGAAGGCCAGATTAGAGTTTGCCAAACAACATCTAAAAAAGCCTTCACAGTTCTGGAACAACATCCTATGGACAGATGAGACCAATATCAACTTGTACCATAGTGATGGGAAGAGAAGAGTATGGAGAAGGAAAGCAACTGCTCATGATCCAAAGCATACCACCTCATCAGTGAAGCATGGTGGTGGTAGTGTCATGTCGTGGGCATGTATGCCTGCCAATGGAACTGGTTCTCTTGTATTTATAGATGATGTGACTGATGACAAAAGCAGCAGGATGAATTCTGAAGTGTTTCGGGTAATTATCTGCTCATATTCAAAATGCAAATGCTTCAGAACTCATTTGGAGGCCGCTTCACAGTGCAGATGGACAATGACCCGAAGCAGACTGCGAAAGCAACCAAAGAGTTTTTTAAGGAAAGAAGTGGAATGTTATGCAATGGCCAAGTCATTTACCTGGCCTGAATCTGATTGAGCATGCATTTCACTTGTTGAAGACAAAACTGAAGGGAAAATGCCCCAAGAACAAGCAGGAACTGAAAACAGTTGCAGTAGAGGCGTGGCAGAGCATCACTGGGGATGAAACCCAGCGTCTGGTGATGTCTATGCATTCCAGACTTCAGGCTGTAATTGGCTGCAAAGGATTTGCAACCAAGCATTAAAAAGTGAAAGTTTGATGGATGATTGTTAATCTGTCCCATTACTTTTGGTTCCTTAAAAAGTGTGAGGCACATATACAAACTGTTGCAATTCCTACACTGTTCACCTGATTTGGATGTAAACACCCTCAAATTAAAGCTGCAAGTCTGCAGTTAAAGCACATCTTGTTTGTTTCATTTCAAATCCATTGTGGTGGTGTATAGAGCCAAAAAGATTAGAATTGTGTCGATGTCCCAGTATTTATGGACCTGACTGTATGTATTGTTTAATGGTTTTAAATATGCCTGTTTTAACACAAAAAAGGCTATTTGTACTGTCAACAAAAAAAATGTTATGACTAAAATATGTTGGTTTTTTCAAAAACCATTTTCTAACACATGTGAATGTGCACAGAGTAAAATGTTTTCTAATCAACAATGTGTGGCTTCTTCTTTTAAAGTTCAATATAATTTTTTGGACTAAGTTGGTGTTTACACTGAAATGGGGGTTATTTACTAAAGGTAAATCCACTTTGCACTACAAATGCACGTTCAGTGCAGTTTCAAGTGCACTTTTGCAGTGCACTTGGAGTGCAAAGTCGATTTTCCTTTAGTAAATAACTCCCACAGTGCTTTATAATTTGCCACAATCATGCCATTTTCGTTACTCTGCAAAATTCATTCATGGTGCTGAAAATGATGTATATTTTTAACAGTAATGCATTACATACATTAACAACAAAAACAAGGTGTGTGTGTAGCAGACCCACAACATAATAATAGTTAGCTGAAGAAGAGATTGTTACCTCATGTATCAAATAAATTACGTTTGCACTATTAAAGAAAATGCCCAAAAAAACCCATTGGAGAACCTAGGAGACAGCTAAACACAAGCAGTAAAACAAAGGAAATATTATTTCAATTTAACTAAAAAAATGTATTTTTAAAATGTTTATTAAACATTTTCTGCCATATCAATGGGCCCCCTACCCGCAAAGTACTCCATATATTTTATACGGACCTCGCGTGCGCTTTGGGGGGGCAAGCACTTAAAACCAGATACAAACCCACACGCACAAACTGAAGAGCAGTAACGATCAGAAAAGTACAAGGCTGAAAATCATGAAAATTCTCTTACCAAACTTATACTAACACGAGATAAACACGAGGAAGAGCCCAAAGGGTGGCGCACTGGCTATTGAACTTCCCTTTTCTAGTGCCGTCATACGTGTTGTACGTCACTGCGTTCTTGACGTTTGGAATTTCCGATAAGATTTGTGTGACCGTGTGTATGCAAGACAAGTTTGAGCCAACATCCGTCATTAAAAAAACATGGATTTTGTTGTCGGAATGTGCGATCGTGTGTACGCGGCATAACTGTAAAGGTTCCAGGTTTGGGTCTCTCAAAATGCGATGGCATCTTTGGAGACCCTGTGAAAGTGTGCCCTGTGCAGTGCTGTACCCTACGCTAATACTCCAGTGTGTGGTAGCGATGGAAACAGTCACAGATGCAAAGATCAGGTTGGTCAGGACAGGAGGGACAATAATAATGGGTCTCAGGCCTATATCCACGCTTTCTACAGACACGACATCTTCTTTGGGGTGCTCATTGGGTAGGGGTACCAGGGAGGACATACAGAAATTGCCTCTCATGCATGCGGCTCACTGCATTTGCATTGGGAAGTTGGGCCACAGCACCATCTGCTAACAGAAGGGCTGTAATGATCTCTTCCTGGAATTTAAGGAAGGATCCAGTTCGTCCTGACGCTTTGTATAGCACATAAGCGTTCAGCAGAGCCAATTTAAATAGTTATACAGACACTTTTTTGTACTTTTTTGTACCAGCGTCTGGCCTTACGGGCAATTAAAGCGGAGTTCCACACAAAAATGGAACTTCCGCTTTTCGGAACCCTCCCCCCCTCCGGTGTCACATTTGGCACCTTTCAGGGGGGAGGGGGGTGCAGATACCTGTCTAAGACAGGTATTTGCACCCACTTCCGGCATAGACTCCCATGGGAGTCTATGCCTCTTCCCGTCCCCACCGCGCTGTCTCCTGGGAACACACAGCTCCCAGGAGAGAGCAGGGACCACTTGGGACGCGCAGCGCGACTCGCGCATGCGCAGTAGGGAACCGGGAAGTGAAGCCACAACGCTTCACTTCCTGATTCCCTCACATAGGATGGCGGCGGCAGCTGCCGAGAACCGAGCGGGCTCTCGGCGTCTCCTGCCGACATCGCTGGACCCTGGGACAGGTAAGTGGCCATGTATTAAAAGTCAGCAGCTGCAGTATTTGTAGCTGCTGACTTTTAATATTTTTTTTTTTGGCGGTGTGGGTGGACCCCCGCTTTAAGTACGGCACCATCAACTGCTCGTTGAAGTCCACCCCTCCCATATTAAGATTGTATTCGTGGACACAGAAGGGCTTCTCAACAACACCAGTCGCCGTTGGAGTTTGGACTGTCGTATCTGCGTGAAAGGAGGACAGAACAAAAACATTCGATTATCTCTCCACTTCACTGCAAGCAAATTATTACACTTCAAACAGGCTCTCTCCCCCTGTCTAAGTTAGGACTCTACAAGCCATTGGGGGAAGCCCCGGCAATTAGATTGCACGGTGCCACGTGCACCAATTCCACAATCAAAAAGGTGACTAAAAAGTGTATTAATTATCCACATACAAGTGGCACTCCTTTCCGAATAAGGGTGACACCAAGTCCCAAACAATCTTACCACTTCTCCCTATGTAGTCTGGGCAGTTGAGGGGCTCCACAGTGCTGTCTTTTCCCTCGTAAAGCATACAACTATATGTATAGCCTGTTGCCCTGTCACAGAGCTTATACAACTTAACCCCATAGATGGGCACTCTTGCTGGGGAGATACTGTTCGAAAGACAAGCGGCCAGGAAATGTAATCGGGGACTCATCAACGCAGACAACTTGATCGGGAATAAACAAGGCTGCAAATTGTTAGTTGAAGTGGTTTATGAGGGGCTGAATTTTGTGGAGCCGATCGCATCCAGGGTCCACTCCAGAATGACAGAGTTCATTGTCGTAGTCCTGTGGCACGCTTGTGTAATAATTGTCCATGTACAAGTGGTACCCCTTTCCAAATAAGGGCGACACCAAGTCCCAAACAATCTTGTCAGCACTCTCTATGTAGTCTGGGCAGTTGTGGGTCTCCATGTGACTGTCTTTTCCCTCATAAACCATAAAACCAGTGGCGGCTGGTGAAGTTTTAGAATGGGGGGGTGCCAGACCTTGTAGAATGCACCCACTCTGTCCCCTGTATTCCACCCATAGTGTAAGGAGTATACAGCTCAGCAATCACAGGACAGGAGTATATAGCCCAGCCCCACAGATCAGGGTATATAGCCCAGCATTACAGATAGTGTATATAGTCCAGCATTACAGATAGGGTATATAGCTCAGGATTACAGATAGGTGTATGTGGCCCAGCATTACAGATAGGTGTATACAGTCAGGTCCATAAATATTGGGACATCGACACAATTCTAATCGTTTTGGCTCTATACACCACCACAATGGATTTGAAATGAAACGAACAAGATGTGCTTTAACTGCAGACTTTCAGATTTAATTTGAGGGTATTTACATCCAAATCAGGTAAACGGTGTAGAAATTACAACAGTTTGTATATGTGCTTCCCACTTTTTAAGGAGCAAAAGTAATGGGACAATTGGCTGCTCAGCTATTCCATGGCCATGTGCGTGTTGTTCCCTCATTATCCCATTTACAAGGAGCAGATAAAAGGTCCAGAGTTCATTTTAAGTGTGCTATTTGCATTTGGAATCTGTTGCTGTCAACTCTCAATATGAGATCCAAAGAGCTGTCACTATCAGTGAAGCAAGCCATCATTAGGCTGAAAAAACAAAACAAACCCATCAGAGAGATAGCAAAAACATTAGGTGTGGCCAAATCAACTGTTTGGAACATCCTTAAAATGAAAGAACGCACCGGTGAGCTCAGCAACACCAAAAGACCCGGATGACTACGGAAAACAACTGTGGTGGATGACCGAAGCATTCTTTCCCTGGTGAAGAAAACACCCTTCACAACAGCTGGCCAGATCAAGAACACTTTCCAGGAGGTAGGTGTATGTGTGTCAAAGTCAACAATCGAGAGAAGACTTTACCAGAGTGAATGCAGAGGGTTCACCACAAGATGTAAACCATTGGTGAGCCTCAAAAACAGGAAGGCCCGATTAGAGTTTACCAAACAACATCTAAAAAAGCCTTCACAGTTCTGGAACAACATCCTATGGACAGATGAAACCAAGATCAACTTGTACCAGAGTGATGGGAAGAGAAGTGTATGAAGAAGGAAAGGAACTGCTCATGATCCAAAGCATACCACCTCATCAGTGAAGCATGGTGGTGGTAGTGTCATGGTGTGGGCATGTATGACTGCCAATGGAACTGGTTCTCTTGTATTTATTGATGATGTGACTGCTGACAAAAGCAGCAGGATGAATTCTGAAGTGTTTCGGCAATATTATCTGTTCATATTCAGCAAAATGCTTCAGAACTCATTGGACGGCGCTTCACAGTGCAGATGGACAATGACCCGAAGCATACAAAGCAACCAAAGAGTTTTTTAAGGGAAAGAAGTGGAATGTTATGCAATGACCAAGTCAATCACCTGACCTGAATCTGATTGAGCATGCATTTCACTTGCTGAAGACAAAACTGAAGGGAAAATGCCCCAAGAATAAGCAGAAACTGAAGACAGTTGCAGTAGAGGCCTGGCAGAGCATCACCAGGGATGAAACCCAGCATCTTTGATGTCTATGCGTTCCAGACTTCAGGCTGTAATTGACTATAAAGGATTTGCAACCAAATATTAAAAAGTGAAAGTTTGATGGATGATTGTTAATCTGTCACATTACTTTTGGTCCCTTAAAAAGTGGGGGGCACATATACAAACCGTTGTAATTCCTACACCGTTCACCTGATTTGGATGTAAATAGCCTCAAATTAAAGCTGAAAGTCTGCAGTTAAAACACATTTTGTTTGTTTCATTTTAAATCCATTGTGGTGGTGTATAGAGCCAAAAAGATTAGAATTGTGTCGATGTCCCAATATTTATGGACCTGACTGTATGTCCCAGAATTGCAGATAGGTGTATATGGCCCAGCATTACCGATAGATATATATAGCCCAGCATTACAGATACAGTAGGTGTATATAGCCTCATTTACAGATAGGTGTATATAGCCCAGCATTACAGATAGGTGTATATAGCCCAGCATTACAGATAATGGAAAATTGTCATCAATACTCACCATGATTTTCCTTTCCTGGTCAGTCCTCACGTCAGCACACTATGGGTTAACTGTTCCTCATTAGGGATGAGCTTCGTGTTCGAGTCGAACCCATGTTCGACTCGAACATAGGCTGTTCGGTTGTTCGCCGAATTGCGAACGATATGGGCCGTTCGCGCCAAATTCGTGTGGCGCGTCACGGCCCATAATTCACTGCGGCATCGCAGTGCATTGCTTGCTGATGATTGGTCAAGCATGCACTATGACCCGCATGCTTGGCCAATCACAGCGCCGCCTTAACAGAGAGCCGTAATTGGCCAAAGCCAAGGAGGCTTTGGCCAATTATGGCTCAGGGGATTTAGTACACGCCCCACACTATATAAGGCCGCCTGCACGGCGGCCCTGTGCAGTGTGTTCCGGTGTGCTGAGAAATAGAGAGAGAGAGAGACAGTGTCATTTCATTTGAGTTAGCTAGATTAGGGAGGGCAGTCAGTCAGTTAGCTGCACTTAAAGTGTATTGTGTATATATATGCATGCCAGGTGTTGCATATATATATATATATATATATATATATATATATATATATATATACACACTGTATTCAGTTTAGCTAGATCCGTTCCTGTTATCTTCTAGACTATTTACATTTAGTGCAGTGCGTCATGCTCACAGTGTTCAGCTAGATCCGTTCCTGTTATCTTCCTACTGACAGGCAGGCTTGTCTTGTTACAGTATTTTGAAGAAAATTACTGGTGTTCTTTTGATCCTATTAGTACCACAGTCAGGCAGCTAGACTATTTACATTTAGTGCAGTGCGTCCTGCTCACAGTGTTCAGCTAGATCCGTTCCTGTTATCTTCCTACTGACAGGCAGGCTTGTCTTGTTACAGTATATAAAGCTACCTGAAGAAAATTACTGGTGTTCTTTTGATCCTATTAGTACCACAGTCAGGCAGCTAGACTATTTACATTTAGTGCAGTGCGTCCTGCTCACAGTGTTCAGCTAGATCCGTTCCTGTTATCTTCTTACTGACAGGCAGGCTTGTCTTGTTACAGTATATAAAGCTACCTGAAGAAAATTACTGGTGTTCTTTTGATCCTATTAGTACCACAGTCAGGCAGCTAGACTATTTACCGTTAGTGCATTGCATCCTGCTCACAGTGTTCTGCTAAACCTACAAGTTAGTGGGGTGCGTCCTGCTCACAGTGTTCAGCTAGATCCGTACATATATATATATATATATATATATATATATATACACATATATATATATATATATATATATATATACAGTACATATAGTACATATATATATATATATATCCCAGCTTAGTGCAGCTACAGGCCATTAGTATGTCTGGAAGGCCAAGAAGGAGAGGCAGACAGTCACAAGCCAATAAGAGAGGGCAAGCAGGCTCTGTGTCTAGTGCTGGTCGTGGAGACGGTGCATCCTCATCAGCACGTGGCCATGGGACACGCTTGGCCTTTTCTTCGGCAGCTGGCCATGTTGAGCCGCAACATGCGGAAGACTTGGTCGAGTGGATGACCAAGCCGTCCTCATCCTCCTCATCCTCTCTCACCCATGCCCAGGGTACTTTGTCTGGCAAAGCAGCGGCCTCTTCCCTCGGCTCAATGTCATCAGTGACTGCTTCCCTAGCCCCACCATGTCCTCCTGAGGAGTCCCTCAAACTGTTTGACCACAGTGTTGGGTACATGCTCCAGGAGGATGCCCAGCGTTTGGAAGGCTCTGATGATGATACTGAGCTCGATGAAGGCAGTAACATGAGCACGGACAGAGGGGGTGCCCAAGAAGGACAGCAATCTGGCAGTCATGCTCCCCCTGCTGCAGCATACTGCCAGGTTTGCTCCAGTGATGAGGAGGGAGGGGATGATGAGGTCACTGACTCAACGTGGGTGCCTGATAGGAGAGAGGAGGAGGAGGAGGAGGAGGTGGCACATCACCAACGAGGCAGGATGCCCTCCAGGGGCCAGCCTAAGGGCAGCACATTGACTGCATCACACCCCAAAGCTTCACATGTGCAGGGCGCTGCAGTCTCTGCGCGTTATTCAAAAAGTTCTTTGGTGTGGGCCTTTTTTGAGACGAGTGCATCAGATCGCACCGCTGCTATTTGCAACATATGTCTCAAGCGTATCTCACGTGGCCAAAACATCTCCCGCTTGGGTACCACATGCTTGACCAGACATATGTTGACCTGCCATGCAGTTCGTTGGCAAGCGTATCTAAAAGACCCACACCAAAGAACAAAGAGGACCTCTCCTTGCTCCTCATCAGCTGAGATCTCCAACCCCACTAGACCTTCAGTCCTCTATGAGACCTGCACTGAGAGGAATGAAGGTGTAGAATTAGGTGTGTCACAGCCAAGTACTTGTGGGCAATCTGCTTTTGGTACACCGACGTCAGATTGTACCAGGCAAATTTCCCTGCCCCAGCTGCTGCACCGCCGAAAGAAGTTTGCTCCCAGCCATCCACATGCCCAGCGGTTGAATGCTAGCTTGGCAAAATTGCTAGCACTTCAACTGCTGCCTTTTCAGTTGGTAGACTCTGCCCCCTTCCGTGAGTTTGTGAAATGTGCGGTTCCTCAGTGGCAGGTACCCAAACGCCACTTTTTCTCACGGAAGGCGATTCCGGCTCTCTACCGGCATGTGGAAAGCAATGTCCATGCCTCGCTGGACAGGGCGGTCAGTGGTAAGGTGCATATTACCGCTGACTCATGGTCCAGCAGGCATGGACAGGGACGTTACCTAAGTTTCACGGCGCATTGGGTGACTCTGCTGGCAGCTGGGAAGGATGCAGGACAAGGTGCAGTAGTGTTGGAGGTTGTTCCGCCACCACGCCTCCAAAATGCTAATGATTGTGACACACCTCTCTCCTCCACCCCCTCCTCTTCTTCTTCCTCCATGGCCTCTTCCTCGGAACCAGCGGTGCTCCGTAGTCGTTCAAGGGGCTATGCAAGTACGCAGGCCAAAAGATGCCATGCGGTGCTTGAGCTGGTGTGCTTGGGGGACAGGAGCCACACTGGGGCAGAGGTTCTGTCAGCTCTGCAGGGGCAGGTTCAGAGGTGGTTGACGCCACGCAAACTTAAGGCAGGAATGGTGGTTTGCGACAATGGCACCAACCTCCTCTCTGCCCTCCGACAGGGACAAATGACCCATGTGCCCTGTTTGGCTCACGTCCTTAACTTGGTGGTGCAGCGGTTCTTGGGCAGGTACCCGGGCTTACAGGATGTCCTGAGGCAGGCCAGGAAAGTCTGTGTGCATTTCCGCCGGTCATATAATGCCAGTGCTCGGCTGACGGACCTCCAAAAGGAGTTTAACCTGCCCAAGAACCGCCTAATCTGTGACATGCCCACCAGGTGGAACTCAACGTTGGCCATGCTGCAGCGGCTGCACACGCAGCAGAGGGCCATCAATGAGTACCTGTGCGACTATGGCACCAGGACAGGGTCAGGGGAGCTTGGTTTTTTTTCCCCACGCCAGTGGGCCATGATCAGGGATGCATGCACTGTCCTGTCACCATTTGAGGAGGCCACGAGAATGGTGAGCAGTGACAGTGCATGCATCAGTGACACTGTCCCCCTTGTCCACCTGTTGGAGCACACGCTGCGTGGAATAATGGACAGGGCACTTGAGGCAGAACAGAGGCAGGAAGAGGAGGACTTCCTTAGCTCTCAAGGCCCCCTTTATCCAGACAGTGTTCCTGCGTGCCCGCCGATCACACAGGAAGAGGACGAGGAGGAGGAGGAGGAGGAGGAAGATTGTGTCAGTATGGAGGTGGAGCCTGGCACTCAGCATCAGCAGCAGTCTTTAAGGGATCAGTCCCAAGAAACACATGGACTTGTACGTGGCTGGGAGGAGGTGGCTGCGGACCATGTTGTCCTTAGTGACCCAGAGGATTCCGGACCGAATGCCTCAGCAAACCTACGCTGCATGGCCTCCCTGATCCTGCAAAGCCTGCGTAAGGATCCTCGTATTCGTGGTATCAAGGAGAAGGACCAATACTGGCTGGCAACCCTCCTTGATAAGGTTGCGGACCTTATCTTGCCATCGCAGAGGGAGCAGAGGATGAAACATCTTCGGGAGGCCTTGCAGAAAGGTCTGTGCAACGCGTTCCCAGAGACTGGGAGGTTACAAACTCCTGTTTCTGGACAACGTGTTGCTGAGGCTTCGGTCAGTCAAAGAAGGAGCGGTGGAGAAGGTGGTCGTCTGACCGATGCGTTCAGACAATTTTTTGGTCCGCAGCCCCAAGGTATGATCGGTTCCAGCAACCATCGCCAGCGTCTGTTTTACATGGTGCAGGAATACCTAGGGGCAAGATCAGACTTGGACACCTTTCCCACCGAAAATCCTCTGGGTTACTGGGTCTTGAGGATGGATCACTTGCCAGAGCTTGCACAGTATGCAATTGAGCTACTGGCCTGTCCTGCATCCAGCGTTCTTTCGGAACGCACATTCAGTGCTGCTGGAGGCGTGGTAACCGATCACAGGGTGCGTCTGTCCACCGACTCGGTCGATCGACTGACCTTCATAAAAATGAATCAGTCTTGGATCACCACCAGCTACCAAGCACCTGATGCTGATGTAACCGAATAATTTTTTTGAAATCTCAGATCCCTTCAAAGACTGCCTATGCTGATGCTGAGTGACTATCCCTGAGTAATTATCCTCTTCCTCCTCAATCATCACATTTTTTCTGCCCCTGTTTAACAGGGGCGTGTAATTACAATTTTTGATGCAATACTTTGCAGCAGGGCTCGTTCCTGCGTTCCAACTAGAGTGTCTGTGAGGGGTTGCAGTGTTGTGGCACCAGTGCCTAAGGCCCAATTTTTCAGCCCTTGTTTAACAGGGGCATGTAATTACAATTTTTGATGCAATATTTTGCAGCAGAACTCGTTCCTGCGTTCCAACTAGAGTGTTTGTGAGGGGTTGCAGTGTTGTGGCACCAGCACCAGTGCCTAAGGCCTAATTTTTCAGCTCCTGTTCAACAGGGGCATGTAATTACAATTCTTGATCTAATATTTCACAGCAGGGCCCTGTGAGGGCTTACAGTGTTGTGGCCACAGCAACACCTAAGGCCCAAATTTCTGCTGAGTATATAGGGCAGGACCCTACTTTCAAACATCTAACTTACAAACGACTCCTGCTTGCAAACGGAAGGAGACAACAGGAAGTGAGATGAAATCTACCCCTAGGAAGGGAAATTCTCTCCTGTAAGAGTTAATTTGGGAAAAACATTTCTCCTTTCCACTGATGCTTTCCAATCCTTGTTCCACAAAAAAACCCAAATTTTCAAAAAACATTTTTCATTGGGACAAAAAGTGAGGTGAAATCTTCTGAAGAGGAGGAAAGACAGCAAAACAAATGTCACAGGGGTGATAACCCTTCCCTATGTTTTCCAAAAAGCTTAAAAAAGATTTTTTGGCTGGAGCTAAACACGTTAAAAATGTACCCGTTCAAAATTACAAAGAGATTCTACTTAACAACAAACCTACAGTCCCTGTCTTGTTTGCACCACCTGTATACTGCTGTTCAGAGTACATAGTAGTAGGTGTGGTGGCCCCACACCTTTCCTTATTTTAATTTGGGTGCGGGGTTCCCCTTAATATCCATACAAGATCCAAAGGGCCTGGTAATGGACTGGGGGGTACCCATGCCGTTTGTCTCACTGGTTTTCATCCATATTGCCAGGACCCGACATTACATTAAACCCGCAAGCAGTTTTAAATGAGATTTTTTCCTTTAAAAATGACATTTGGTGCAGGGACTGTTCTAAACACGGAAAACAAGCGTCACTTTACAGGCATACTATAGACACCCCCCAGGTACGATATTTAAAGGAATATTTCACTTTTTTTTTTTTACTTTAAGCATCATTAAAATCACTGCTCCCGAAAAAACGGCCGTTTTTAAAAGTTTTTTTTGCATTGATACATGTCCCCTGGGGTAGGACCCGGGTCCCCAAACCCTTTTTAGGACAATACCATGCAAATTAGCCTTTAAAATGAGCACTTTTGATTTCGAACGTTCGAGTCCCATAGACGTCAATGGGGTTCTAACGTTCGTGTGAACTTTCGGTCCGTTCGCAGGTTCTGGTGCGAACCGAACCGGGGGGGTGTTCGGCTCATCCCTATTCCTCATTAACCCTCAGGACCACCTTCTTCCAGCCTTATAAATCCCTGTCCTCCCCTCCCCCTCGTGTTCTTTTGTAGCGGCGACAGGCCACTTAGGGAGGGAAGCAAAGTTGTGCTGACGTGAGGACGGACCAGAAAAGGAAAATTACGGTGAGTATTGATAACAATTTTCCGTTTTCCTGGTCCTCCTCCCGTCAGCCCACTATGGGATATACCAAAGCCAATATAGGGAGGGAAAGAAACAACAAAGACTCTTCTAATTTCGTGCTACACCACAGTTTTAATTAATTCATTGGACAAAGGAGTCGACACTACTGCCGCTTCAAACATCTAAGAGCTAGCGGCGACCACATCTAGTTTGTAGTACCGAGCAAAAGTCTCACAGGAACTCCAGCTAGCAGTCCTGTATATGTCTTCCGCCAAGACCTTTGCCACGGATGCCCAAGAAGCTGCCATCCCTCTTGTAGAATGAGCCCGTATAGTTTGCGGAGGAGCAAGGCCCTGTTGCTTGTATGCCAAGGAGATAGTTCAGGTGTGATCCAGGTGGATAAGACCCTTGTGGTGCTGCCTCCCCCTTCTTGGGTCCCGAAAGGGAAGATGAACAAACTATTTGATTTGCGCATCTGTTGTGCCCTTTGAAGATATGTTGATATCAAGCCGACCATATACAGAGGTCTCAAATCCAACTGGTTTGTCTGCTCTGGAGGTTGTGTAAAGCAAGGTAACACTGCCTCCCAGTTTACATGAAACCTTGACACAACCTTAGAGGCTAGGGCTAAAGAGGATCTCAGGATCACTCTGTCCGGATAAATAATGCAGAATGGTTCTTCACAGGATAAGGCTTCCGATACCCTTCTGGCCGTTGTAATGGCCATCAAGAAGATCAGCTTGATTGTTAGAGACCCCAGTGTGCATGAGTCCGCCGGACTGAATGGGGGCTGCAATAGTGCTTTTTAGGACTGTGCCCAAGTCCCAAGTTGGGAAGAGGTTTTTCCTTGGTGGCCGAACACTTGCGGCTCTGAGGAATTGCTTTATGAAAGGCTCTTTAGCTCATCTGTGTCCGGTGAAGCAGGACAGGGCTGATACTTGAACTTTAATCGAGTTGTATGCCAAGCCTATAGTTAATGCTTTTTGTAGAAATTCCAAAATATTTGCGATACCCAGAGTTAATGGAGAGAAATTATGTTGTAATGTAAAGTCCACAAATCTCCTCCAGATCCTGGAATATGTGGTATTTGTTGTAGGCTTCCTTGCCCCTAGTAACGTAGCAATTACTTCCTCTATTAGGCCCTGTGCATGCAGTCGGGCCGATTCAACAGCCAGGCCGTCAGCCACATTTTCTCCAGGTTGAGGTGCCTCCATTGTTCCTGCTGTAACAGATCCCTCCTGAGGGGGAGGTGTACTGGTGGGGCTGATGCCATCTGCAGGAGCAGAGAAAACCAGGGCCTCCTGGGCCAGAAGGGTACAATTAAGGTGGCATGCACCTCCTCCTTCGCGATCTTCAGTAAGGCCCTCATGAGTAAGGGGTCTGGTTGTCCAATCGAAGTTTGACTTGAGCTCCCTGAATCATCCCCTTGAATGCCACAAGGGCCATGTATGCTGCTTGAAGCTCCAGTAAATTGGAGTGTCTGGTTTCCGTCATGCTCCACCTGCCTTGAACCTGCTCATTGAGACAGTGAGCCCCCCAGCCCTGGAGGCTGGCATCCAAGGTAATTACAATCCAGTCTCCCGGGCTGAGAGGCATGCCCCGCGACAGGGTTTCTGGCAAGGTCCACCAGTTCAGGCTCTGTCAGATTCGTCCCGGTAACCAGATCTTCTGGTCCAATGACTGGCCGTCCCATTTTCCCAGGAAGGACAACTTGAAGGCTCTCATATGGAATCTTGCCCAAGGTAACGCTGGGATAGCTGCGGTGAACATCCCCAACATTGTCATGCAATCTCTTGCCGACAACGTCGGTGTCTCCATTACCCTGTAGACACAGGCTTTCAGTTCGGCTACATTGCAGTCTGGTAGAAGAACCCACCCTGACTGCCTGTTGAACACCATGCCTAAATACTCCATCCGTTCTCAGTCTTTTTCACTGCCTGTCCTGCGGTCGACTTCACCTTGCGCAGAAAAGAGCTCTGTGTATCCCTCCATTGCGGTCTGTTGTATTCCCAGCCTGGCCTGTATGACCTAGCCTCGTGGCCCCTTCTGGAATCAAACTGACCTGACCGAAAAGTTTGC
Source organism: Lithobates clamitans (assembly GCA_037952925.1). Taxonomy (NCBI): domain Eukaryota; kingdom Metazoa; phylum Chordata; class Amphibia; order Anura; family Ranidae; genus Lithobates; species Lithobates clamitans. The sequence goes on along the minus strand of JBBGZY010000354.1, from coordinate 3,476,653 downwards.
TGTCTTTGCGTGTGCATGTGCCATCAATCTATCTAATAATCTTACCAGATCTATCGAAGACTCGGCTAAAAAGGCTGCTGTCAGGTTGAGTTCCTCCAGAGCATCAATAACTTTAGCTGCTTTCACTCCAGCCCTCAGTGCCGTTTCCACAATGTGAAACTCAGACTTTTAGGGCTCTTGAGATTGATGTTAGGGCCTATGGATGGGCAACAGGCTGCTACTGCAACAGCATATATTATTTTAAGATCAGCATCTGTCTTTCTATCCATGGGATCCCTAAATGTGGTGGAATCCTCCATCGGGAGGGAGACATGCCTTGCAAGGCATTGTTGGGCTGCATCTATCCCTGGTGCATATTCCCACAAAGAGGCATGTGATGGGTTAAAGGGATAGAGTTTATTAAAGTGATTTTGGAATCTCGCCTTTCTCTCTGGTTTCTCCCATTCGTCCTCCATTATTTGCCAGATTTCCTCCATAAATGGGAAAGATGGCCCTTGCTTCCTTAAATTAGTAAAAAAATCTCTTAACCTTCTCTGGAGGTTTTGAGTCCTGATCCCATTCTATGGCCTCCTTTATGGCTGTAACATATGGCTCAATCAGAGGATAGTCGATCAAATGCTTGGCATGTCCTCAGTCTCTGATGAGGAGCCTGATAAGATCTCACAGATCCTTGACGATTTCTGCCTTGATCTGTGGAGGTGCTTGGTTTAGGTCTTCTTTAGAGCAGGTTGCGCTGGAGGCTAGCTGCATACTTTCGGTCATTGCCTCATGTATATAATCCTTAACCCTCCAGGCTTCTGCTTCCTTATCCGTGGCCACATCTTTAATGCATTCGGCACGTAGAAGTTTCCCAACGCAAGGCCAGCATAAGCCATCTGCCGGTCTCCCGGACTGCCGTGTTTCTAACACTGAAGATTTCCTGCAGCTTGCACCACTAGGAGATCGATCCCTCCCTTTGGAGTGGGACTTAGTAGCAACGGAGAGGGCCGATAGTAGCAACAGTAAGCAATTCAGCCAAACCTGACTGGAAGGAAGAGCAAGAGGAGAGTGTAAGAAGCACATAAGACCTTTCAAGAAAGTTTGGGGAGGAGGACCATGAAATCACCTACCGGAATCCATGAAACACACAGTGATTGGCACCTGCCGCTGCTGTGGTGTCTGGCTTTATGGTGTGCTGGTTACCCAGGCAATGCACGGCTGCTCCCGCTTTGCCCCCCCCCCCCCCCCGTGAGGTAATTCAGCGGGGCGACCTCGACTCCAGAGGAGAACATGCAGGTAAATTCCTCTTTAGCTCACCACAGATGAGTGTGTCCTTTAGACAACAAATGCCCACAGCCCAGTCCAGTGTCATAGGAGGCTTTACCTCTATCCATTCTGGACCCTCCAACCCCAGGAGAGGCTCAACCTGGGGGGTGGAAATGTTCGGTAGGGGGGTGTAGCTGGAATTCAGTCTGGTGGCCTGGCGACCATTGAAAAAGAACACGAGGGGGAGGGGAGGACAGGGATTTATAACCCTGGAAGAAGGTGGTCCTGAGGGTTAATGAGGAACAGTTAACCCATAGTGTGCTGATGGGGGGATGACCAGGAAAGATATATAAGGCCCAGCATTACAGATAGGTGTATATGGCTCAGCACAGGGCCAGATTAAGAACATCATGGGCCTGGTGCTGAGGATTTTGGTGGGGCTTTTTATAAAAATAAATAAGGGAGGGAGGATGAGAGAGAGAAGGGGATGAGAGAGAGAGGATGCACATGAGCATGTGTGGGAGTGAGAGCAACGCAGCCCGGCCAAGGCAAGTAACTGAAGGCAAAGAACATGAAAGGAAGACCGATTGAAGATGGAAGTGCCCGGGACCCGCCATGCTGTGCATACTAGTACATTCTGGCATAACCTACCTCAGGGCCTCTAAAAAGTAGTAATGTTAGCGAAGTTTACTACTGCTTTAATATCACAGGATCTCAGGAGCCTCTCATGGGGCCCCCTACTGACCTGATGGCCATTGAGCAGTGCCCAAGTGCATAGTTGCCTTCATTTAAAAAATATGTTTAGGGACACTTTGGTATATTTAGAGTAGCTGACATCCCCTATGTTCCTCTATATATCACAGTAGTAATCACAAAATTAAATGAGTACTAATATTGGGCAGAACAAATATGAGGACTGAGAAGATTTCCTTAAGTTGAACTAACAAAAGAGTGCCCATTCTAGAGCTGGTAACATTAAGGATATTCATTATAATTTTAAAGAACTGTTTTTGTGGGTAAGAGGCATAGGGGAGGAGTATGGATGGTATAAAAGTGGGAAGTATGCACAGGTGAGGGAGAGGAATGTGAAGGGTATAACAGTGGGCACTATGTACAGGAGAGGAGTGTGGGCAGTATGCACAGGAGAGGAGTGTGGAGGGTTGACAGTGGGCAGTATGTAGAGGAGAGGAGTGTGCGGGGTATGGGGGATCCCATTAAAATAGCCACCATATTTTCAGAGTTGGAATCCCATGGTACGGATCTGATGTGCTTACAGGAGACACACCTGACCAAGGAGTCTAAATTATTACTTCGGAATAAAAAATTCCAAGCTCAATTTCATTCAGTGCACACCTCCTACTCGAGAGGAGTGTGTATATTGGTCAAAAAGTGGTTGGTGTTCTCCTGTAGGGACGTTAAAATCGATGCGCTGGGTTGCTATGTTTTTCTATATTGTACAATAGAGGGTAAATCTCTTGTTATAGCCAATGTTTATATCCCTCCTCCCTTTAAGATGGAGATCCTGTATTGCCTTTTAGAATACGTTGAGGATAAAAGTGATACCCCACTTATAGTGGTGGGTGACTTTAACATGGTTCTTAACGGTAAAATTGACAGGTTTCCCCTGAGAGTCAGGGAGGATAGGGCAGCTGAGGGACGGCTCACTCAGCTGCTCGAAGAGTTTGGGTGGTGCGACCTCTGGAGAACTCGTAACCCAGAGGAGCGGCAGTATTCTTGCTTCTCGGGGTCGCACTGCGCTCTCTCTCGCATAGACATGGCTATAGGAAATAGGGGGGTGATATCCCTATTAGGAAAAATAGAGTATAGGCCGAGAGGGGTATCGGATCACTCGCCTTTGACGCTGATGATAAATACCCATGCTGGATATATTCAGAGATTATGGGCACTAAACCCAACTTGGTTGGAGATTATAGGAAAAACGGAAGATATATCAGAGAAAATAAAAGAATTTTTTGTAATTAATTCAGGGTCGGCGTCGCAGGGGGTGGTCTGGGACTCCCTGAAAGCATTTCTGAGGGGTATTCTTCTACAGCGAATAACATGGGTTAAGAGATAATCGAGAGAAAGGGGGGTACGGATAAGAAAAGAGGTGTTGGAGTTAGAAAAACAATACGTGGCGGACCCAAGTCCAGGAAAACAGGAGCTCTGGGTAAAAAAGCAACAGGAGTATAAAATGGACATACTTAAAAATGCTGAAAGCAAGAGATTATTCCAGAGGCAGAGATACTTTGGAGAGGGGGAAAGAGTGGGCCATACGTTGGCATTACTAGCTGATACTAACTCACCCTCTTCAACGATAGCTATGATCTGGACCTCCAGTGGGGAAATCTCGTCAGATCCCTCGATGGTTAAAAATATGTTCTTTGAATATTATAGTAACTTATACAAATCACAACAACAATTTGAAGTAAGAGAGATAGAGAGCCTCTTAGAGGGAGTTAGCCTGCCATATCTTTCTGAAAATGAAAGGATTGGTTTGGACTCCCCCATAACCCTTGAAGAAGTACAGCAAGCAATAGCAGATATGCCTAACAAGAAGGCCCCAGGCTCTGATGGTCTGCCTGTGGAAACTTATAAATATTACGGGGAGTCGTTACTCCCAGAACTCTTGAAGACACTGAACTGGGCGATTACTGATGGCAGTTTGCCCTTTTCAATGACAGAGACCAACATAGTTCTGATTAAGAAGGAGGGGAAAGATCACCTGGAAGCAGCTTCATACAGACCAATTTCATTGCTATGCTCTGACATAAAAATCTTGGCAAAAGTAACGGCTACCAGACTAACCAAATTTATCTCAGAGCTGGTGCACTCGGACCAGTCAGGGTTTATCCCAAATAGATCTACCAGTGTTAATATCAGAAGGACATACCCGAACCTCCAGTCCCCGGCAGGGATCAGGAGCTCCAGGGCGGTCCTCGCTTTGGATATTGCCAAGGCGTTTGATAGCCTGGAGTGGGGGTATCTCTGGTGGGTGTTGGAAAGGTTTAGGTTTGGCCCAAAATTTATCAAATGGGTGAAAACCCTGTATTTCCATCCAAGAGCCAGGCTAAAGATTAATAATGAATACACGGAGTGTTTTTTTCTTGAGAGGGGGACGAGACAGGGGTGCCCACTCTCGCCTCTGTTATTCGCTTTAGCAATGGAGCCATTAGCAGAGGCAATAAGATGTTCGCCTGGAATACAGGGATTTGGAGGGAGGAATAGGCTGGAAAAAGTGGCACTTTATGCTGACGATGTGCTGCTCTTTCTCGGGGATATGGGGCCATTCCTCGAAGAAGTAATACAATTAGTGGAAAGATTTGGGAGCTCATCGGGCCTAGTAGTCAACTGGGAAAAGTCAACACTGCTCCCGTTAGACTCAACATGCAGTAGTCGCAGGGGGGATATACCGAGATTGAGGGTAGTGGAGAAGATGTGCTATCTGGGTATAGTCATCTCAAAAGACCCTGCACAATATATCGGGGATAATTTAGTCCCCCTACTGGAAAAATTTAGAAGGAAAAGTGCTATTTGGCGCCAACTCCCGCTATCCCTGGCAGGTAGAATCAACTTGATTAAGATGGTATGGATGCCACAACTATTGTATGTATTCCACAACTCCCCAGTCTGGATCGGGAAGAGCTGGTTTCTAAAAATAAACATCTTATTTAAAGAATTATTATGGAAGAAAGGGCAGGCAAGGATTAGATTACAAACGCTACAACGTCCAGCCGGGGAGGGGGGGTTGGCAGTACCCCACCCTTATAGTTACTTCTTGGCGGCTCAACTACAAAACTTGGGAGGCTGTGATTCTCAAGGCATGTTGAATACTAACGGGAAACTTATGTCGCAGGATACCTCACATGGGTCCCTGGCAGAAGCACTAGAGGCTGGGGCATTTCAGGACGGGCCCCCAACACATAAACTAGTCACTAAAGTCTGGCAGGCTACTAAGAGGATTATGGGCTATGGAGGACCCACTGAGTTCTCACCTATATGGTATAATAAGAGCCTGAAGGAGCTGCTAACATTGGAAAAAAACTGGATATGGGTCCGCCATGGATTATGCAGGCTGGCACAGCTATACGAAGTTGATATCCTGAAATCTTTTACTGAGCTGAGACGAGAATATGGAATCCCAAATAATACATTTTACACTTATCTGCAGGTTAGGCACGCACTTGATAGCCAATTTAGTAATTGTCCACTTGAGTGGTGCAAGGCACCACTCCTCAATAAAATTGTTAGAGCAAATACCACCAAGGGTGCAATCATCAGGGTAGCAATCATAAGTGGGCAAATTTCTGAAAGGCTGCTGGCTCTGCAAACGACCCTGGGTGTCAGGGAGAGGTGGGCGGGGGATTTCGGGGAGATTACCAACAGCCAGTGGAAAGGAATCCTGAAGGCTGGCCCATTGGTGTCGGTCTCTCTATCGCAGCAGGCGTTGCACCTCTTTCTAATACACAGGGTCTACTACACCCCTAAGAGACTATTCAGGTTCGGCCGCAGACTGGATGATAAGTGTCCTAGATGCCTGGAGATAGGAGACCTAATACACATGATGTGGAGATGTCCAAAACTGGCGAGATACTGGTCAGGGATAATTAGGACTATAGAAACTAGGTTTAAAATTAAGCTGAAGCAGGAGGCCAGGGTATGTATTCTTGGCCTGATGGGGGAAAACATGGGGTGTAACAATAAGAAAATTGCCATAGCGAGGTGCCTTTATCAAGCTAGGAAATTAATAGCACAGTCCTGGCTGTCCACCTCGCCTCCAACTATTGAAGATTGGCTTAGGACAGTGGATAAGCTAGTGTGGACAGAAAAGACAGTCTATATCAGGAGGAGTAGTTATGATAAATTTACAAAGATCTGGAGACCCTGGTTGCACTGGTTGGGCATAGCCCCCTGACTTGGATTGAATCTGAATGGGGCTCAGGGTATTGGGTAGTAATAGTACAATGGGGAAGTACGGGAGTACCAGTGAAAAGAGGCCTAACAGCTGATGCGGTGATAGCATAATATTTCGGTTATGCACCCTTTTAGAATAGACAAATAATAGGGAAGGGAGGGGGGGGGGATTGTACGGGGGGGGGGTTGGAGGGAGGGGAAGGGGTTTAGGGGTATCAGATTTGATTCAGGTCCTAATGCTTTTTTTATGGATGAGAGCAAAGTATTTTTGTATAACGGGACCTGCTGATTTTTGTAACCTGATATGTAAATTATATGCTTTTCACCTTTTTGTAATAAGAGAAAAAACAAAGAGTATAAAACGAAAAAAAAAAAAGAGGAGAGGAGTGTGGAGGGTATGATGGGGGCAGTATGTACAGGAGAGGAGTGTGGAGGGTATGATAGGGGCAGTATGTACAGGAAAGGAGTGTGGAAGGTATTATGGGGCAGTATGTACAGGAGAGGAGCGTGGAGAGAAAGACAGTTGGCAGTATGTACAGGAGAGGAGTGTGGAGAGAAAGACAGTTGGCAGTATGTACCGAAGAGGAGTGTGGAGGTATGCCAGTGGGCAGTATGTACAGGAGAGGAGTGTGGAGGGTATGATGGGGGCAGTATGTACAGGAGAGGAGTGTGGAGGGTATGACAGTGGCCAGTATGTACAGGAGAGGAGTGTGGAAGGTATTATGGGGGCAGTATGTACAGGAGAGGAGTGTGGAGAGAAATACAGTTGGCAGTATGTACAGGAGAGGAGTGTGGAGGGTATGACAGTTGGCAATATGTACAGGAGAGGAGTGTGGAGGGTATGATGGGGCAGTATGTACAGGAGAGGAGTGTGCAGGGTATGACAGTGGGTAGTATGTACAGGAGAGGAGTGTGGAGAGAAAGACAGTTGGCAGTATGTACCGGAGAGGAGTGTGGAGGTATGCCAGTGGGCAGTATGTACAGGAGAGGAGTGTGGAGGGTATGATGGGGGCAGTATGTACAGGAGAGTAGTGTGGAGAGTATGACAGTGGCCAGTATGTACAGGAGAGGAGTGTGGAAGGTATTATGGGGGCAGTATGCACAGGAGAGGAGTGTGGAGAGAAATACAGTTGGCAGTATGTACAGGAGAGGAGTGTGGAGGGTATGACAGTTGGCAATATGTACAGGAGAGGAGTGTGGAGGGTATGATGGGGCAGTATGTACAGGAGAGGAGTGTGCAGGGTATGACAGTGGGTAGTATGTACAGGAGAGGAGTGTGGAAGGTATGACAGTGGACGGTATGTACAGGAGAGGAGTGTGGACGGTATGACAGCTGGCACTATGTACAGTAGAGGAGTTTATGAAAGTGGGCAGTATGTGCAGGAGAGGAGTGTGGAGTGTATGACAGTGGGCACTATGTACAGGAGAGGAGTGTGGAGGGTATGACAGTGGGCCCTATGTACAGCTGAGGAGGAAGAAGGAATCTGGGAAGGAAAATCTTAAAGTTTTGTGGAAGGATTTTTAGGGACTGCGTAGGGGTTAAGCGGGCCATACATGGATTGCAATTAAGCCAATTAAACAGAGACCAGCCATAGTCGATCTATGTATGGGCTAGCTGGTTGTACACAAGTCAGTCTATTATTCGACTTGAGTACAACCAGCATGTCAGGTTTTTCCCAAAACAATCAGTGCTGCCAGCTATAGTTATCAACACTGATCATTGTATTGTGTGGGTAGGGAAGGCTCCTCACTGGCAGAACACAATAACACAGCGGGAGTGATTCCCCCATCCACAATCTGCAGGTGAGAGGGCGTGTGGGGACAGGCTGAGGAGAGAGGTCTGTCAGCATGGGGGTGTGAGGTGGTCATGGAGGGATATCAATCAGTGGGTGGGGGGGGGTAACTGGGAGTGATATCTTTTGGAGCAGTGTCTTTCATCTGCAGGTTGGGAAATGGTCACCTGTGATATAAGTTGAAGGGAAGTGGCTAACATGGGAAGTGGCTGGGGAGTGACCTGGTTGGTGGTGAGTGTGAAATGGATGATGTGTTTCAAGTTTCTTTCACATTTGCAGTAATGCTTACTGCCCTCTGAAAAGTGATTTGTGGTGGATTACTGTTCAACGAGTGGTATAGCAGCAGCTGCCAGGCATTCATGGGATGCTACTGCCACCTCCTTGTTTTTTTTTATAATGCTGATGGTAGTTTTACATTATTGGACTATGCTGCTACTGTGAGCGAGTTTGGCTTGCAGTTGCAGAGTGGCCCCATTGAAACCGATAACAAGCCTTAACACCATCTCCAAGATTATAGAAAAAGCAGTAGTACAACAGCTACAATGCCACCTGGACACACACAAACTCTTGGACCCTCTGCAATCAGGATTCCTCCCAGGCCATGGCACAGAAACAGCACTCCTCAAAATACGGGACAACGCCCTTGAAGCAGCAGATGATGGAGAATCATGTCTCCTGGTACTGTTGGACCTAAGTGCAACTTTCGATACAGTGGACCACAATACATTACTCATCCGCCTCACAGAAATTGCAGAAGTCACAGATTCAGATCTAAAATGGTTCGCCTCATTCTTGGGAAATCGTTCTCAGACAGTGAAACTTGGAGCCTTCACCTCTGAGACTCTTATGCAGTCCCTCAAAGTTCACCCTTGTCACCAGTGCTTTTCAACATCTACATCCGCCCTCTCCTCAAAATCATCAGAAAATCAGACCTATGCTTCCACTCATACGCCGATGACACTCAACTCTACTTTCGCATTGCCGGACAAAAAGACCAATATAACCAACTAGAAAAATGCCTCACAGATGACTGGATGACCACTAGCTCCCTCAAACTCAATGGATCCAAAACAGAGCTCCTTCTCCTACACGCAAACCAAAATACTGGAACCAAGACCCCGTGGACACCTAGCACCATCTTTGGACAGACTATCCCCCAAAGCACCAAAGCCAAAAGTCTCGGAGTCATCTTTGTCTCAGAAATGTCGATGGATGCACAAATTGGATCAGTAGTCAGCGGATCTCACCATCTTCTCCGTCTGCTATGTAGACTAATCCCCTTCATTCCAGAAGAAGACAAAGCAGCAGTAGCTGGTACAATCATCAATTCCCGACTCGACTACATGAACTCCCTCTACATAGGACTACCTAAATATCAGATTGCACGCCTACAACTCATCCAAAATACGGCAGCAAGACTGGTAACAGAAAAAAAATCTGGGAATCCATTTCTCCTTCCCTGAGGAGCCTACATTGGCTAACCGTAAAGAATTGGATCACATTCAAGACCCTCTGCCTTTCCCACAAATGCATACAAGGAAACGCTCCATAATACTTATGCGAGAAAATAAATCACTACACACCTAATCGCAATCTTCGATCAGCAAGCCAAAACCTACTATTTATTCCCAAGTCCCGCTACAAATCGAAGGGAGACCGAAGATTCGCAGTCCAAGGACCATGGCTATGGAATGCTCTACCAACTAACATTCGCTTGGAAGAAAACCATCAGCCTTCAGAAAAAAAAACTTAAGACCTACCTCTTCTAAGGAGCTGGACGACACAGGACAGATAAGCGCCTTGAGGCAATTCAGTTCGCATTTGCAGCGCTTTCATTGAAGTCTTTCATTCAGTCATTCAAACCAATAGGCGAGTTTGACAGGCAGTGCTGCCTGTCATACTCTGCAGGCTCCAAGCTGTCCATTGAGCTCAGTGCCTCTGACAAGTGAGGAGAGGCACTGTGAGATCATCCTCTCAGTCTGCTAAAAACAGAGTGTGCCAGCTTGTATTTAAACCGGCTGCTCCGTACAGTATGTAGCTTCTGACAGGCTGTGCAAGGAGCCCCGTATCTCCGGAACCATAGATGATAGGAGCCCCATATTTTGATTCATTCAATGGTGGGGTAGGTCTTTAGCTACATAACCCCTGGTCACTGAGCCACGACCCTTAAAGTCCATTGTTTTTTGGTTTTTTTTTGTGATTTTTATTTGTTTATTTATTTATTTTGGGCATATGGGCCTATCTTGAGGTAAGGGGCCTGGAGCTGCAGCTCCGATAGCCCCTATGTTAATTTGGCCCTGGCTCAGCATTACAGATAGGTGTATATGGCCCAGCTTTACAGATAGGTGTACTGTATATGGCCCAACATTACAGATAGGTTTATATGGCCCAGCATTACAGATAGGTGTATATAGCCCAGCATTACAGATAGGTGTATATAGCCCAGCATTACAGATAGGTATATATGACCCAGCATTACAGATAGGTGTATATGGCCCAGCATTACATATAGGTGTATATGGCCCAGCATTACAGATAGGTATATATGGCCCAGCATTACAGATAGGTGTATATGGCCCAGCATTACAGATAGGTGTATATGGCCCAGCATTACAGACAGGTGTATATAGCCCAGCATTACAGATAGGTGTATATAGCCCAGCATTACAGATAGGTGTATATAGCCCAGCATTACAGATAGGCGTATATAACCCAACATTACAGATAGATATATATAGCCCAGCATTATGAGAGAGGTGTAGATAGCCCAGCATTACAGATAGGTGCATATGACCCAGCATTACAGATAGGTGTATATGGCCCATCATTACAGATAGGCTTATATAGCCCATCATTACAGATATGTGTATATAGCCCAACATTACAGATAGATGTATAAGGCCCAACATTACAGATAGGTGTATATGGTCTAGCATTACAGATAGGTGTATATAGTCTAGAATTACAGATAGGTGTGCTTATGCTGCTGAAAGGATCGTCCTGTCCTGTGTCTTCTCTCACCCCCACAGTGCGGGCAGCAGCGGCCGCTCCTCCAGCTTTCTCCGCTGGCCAAAGTGCTGCTAGGCATCCAATAGGATCGCCTGGCGCTTTGGCCAATCGGGAAACAGGTCTCACCGACCTGACTCCTGATTGGTGGGGAGGCACTGTAGAGTGAAAAATAGCGAAAATTCATTCAATATGGTCACACAATTGGCCCACTCTTTTTTGAAGCCTATAATGCTGCGTACACACGAGCAGAATTTCCGACAGACTTGGTCCAGCGGACCAGACTCCTTCGGACAATTCGATCGTGTGTGGGCTCCAGCGGACTTTTTTCCCCAAAAGTCCGATGGACCTAGAAATAAAACATGTTTCAAGTCTTTCCGACGAACTCACTCGAGTCTGGTTGAAAAATCCGCTCGTCTGTATGCTAGTCCGATGGCCTAAAACCGACGCTAGGGCAGCTATTGGCTACTGGCTATCAACTTCCTTATTTTAGTCCGGTCGTACGTCATCACGTACGAATCTGTCAGACTTTGCTGTGATCGCGTGTGTCCAAGTCCGTTCGTTTGAAAGTCCGGCTGACCTACGCTGCAAAGTCCGTCGGAAAGACTGTCGGACCTAGAAAAATCCGCTGGTGTCTACGCGGCATTAGAGCCTCTGGCTCTAATCAGGAGCTTCAAAAAAAAGAAAAACCCCCTCCCACCCCCGCCATAGAAATCCATGTGTCTGGCGTCCTAAAAGGGGCCTGGTGCATGGATAGTGAGGCGGCGGCAGGGATAGTGGGGGCGGCACCCTTGCACCCACAATGCATGGGCCGCCACTGCATTAAACTATGTATAGCCTGTGGCCCTGTCACAGAGCTTATACAACTTGATCCCATATCTGGCACGCTTGCTAGGGAGAAACTGTTTGAAAGACAAGCGACCAGAAAACGTAATCAGGGACTCATCAACGCAGACAACTTGATTGGGAATGAACAAGGCTGCAAACTGTTGGTTGAAGTGGTTTACGAGGGGCTAAATTTTGTGGAGCTGATCAAATTCAGGGTCACCCCGAAGACGACAGAGTTCATTTTCATTAAAATGCGAGAATGTTAAGATCTGCTCGTATCGCGTTCTGGTCATAGAAGCAGAGAATACGGGCATATGGTGAATTGGATCAGTGGATTGGGTCAATATGACTGCAACTTACTTTTTTTAGTTATGGCCATGAGGAGGGATAGGCCCAGAAAGGTCTTAAATTAGGAAACTGTAACAGGTTTCTAGTTTTTTGCAAGGGTCAACTGGGGATTAGCGGCAATGAATTGACCAGCATACAAATTGCTTTGGTCCACAATAGATCTATAGAGATCTTCCGTGAAAAACAGTGAATAAAAATCAAGTGACGTAAAATCAACTGTTTCCACCTGAATTCCGGGTTGGCCAGTGAATGGGGGAATTGCAGAAGTGGTGGGCTCCCAATTAGGATTGGCATATGCAGCGGGAAGGGCACTATGAGCCCTATGGACCTGTCTTTGCCATGTACTAGCCACCGCACCAGCTTGAACTGCACTAATGGGACTCGCCACATCACCATGTGTTACTTCAGTGCTGGTATGTCTACGACCAGGATGTACTAGGCCGCTGGTGCTTGCCAGTTCACCAGAAGGATGAGCGGCACTAGTAATGGCTCTCTGCTCCATACGAGAGCCCTGTGGTTGTTGTACCTCAATAACAGAACAGGGTCGGGTACGGCGCCTGACCTTAGCAGGGACCACTACTCCGTCATCAGAGCTATCTGTCAGGGTGCCGCTGCTCTCCACTGGTTCGTATACTGAGCCTGAATCTGACAGTGAGGTGGCTTGCCCTTTCCTCTCATCTGTCATGCTCAGCAATGTGTAGCCCTCTTCACTAGTGTACCTCTGTTTGAACATTTTGGCCTCTAAATTTATAGGTACAACTAGTGTGACTCACAGGCAAAAGAGCAACTGATTGTCAGAGCCTGCTTCAATCACTACCAAAAAAACTTTTAGCGTTTGCAGGGATCAGGCCTGACTGTGCGAACGCTGCAGTTATGTGTGTTGTGTTTTGTAAGTGACAGTGATCGATTGATACTGCACTTGGGTGAGTTGGGCTGGGTGGAGGGGCTAAATGCAGGTGCTAACAGGTATCTGGGCTGATCATGCTAACGCTGCGTTTTTGGAAACACTAAACTATTGGGAAGCTAGTATAGATCTGCTCAGATCAAAGATATTGATCTGTTCAAACACTATACTAGTAAGGGAGGTGTATGGTGCGTGTTTGGGTGTTAGCGCTACTGGCACTAATCTGACGCTGCCTGGGATTGATGCTGACCCTAACTTATGCTAAAACATAACTGATGTCACCTGCCGGGCGATCAGGGGTTTAAACGTTTATTATTATGTAATATACCGTGGGTACCCTGACGCTATTAAAAACAAACTAGCGTCACTCGTGACACTAATACGGTGATCCCTGGTGACAGGGTGTGAAAGGGTTAACTAGGGGGGGGGGATCAGGGGGTTAAAACCTTTATTGGGTAATATATGGGGGTACTCTGATGCTATAAAACACTGACGGTGAAAATAACCAACAAACTAGCTAACTACCGTCACCCATGACACTAATGCCGCGTACACACGATCGGAATTTTTGTCGGAAAAACCTTGGATGGTTTTTCCGACGGAATTCCGCTCAAGCTTGGCTTGCATACACACAGTCACACAAATGTTCTCTGAACTTTTGACCACCAAGAACGCGGTGACGCGCAACGCGTACGACTGCACTAGAAAAGGGAAGTTCCATACGAAGCGCGCCTCCCTTTGGGCTCCTTCTGATAATCTCATGTTTATCTCGTGTTAGTACAAGTTTGGTGAGAGACGATTCGCGCTTTTCAGCCTCGTGTTTTTCAGATAGTTACTGCTCTTCAGTTTGTGCTTGTGGGTTCGTATCTGTTCTTCAGTGCGTGTAGTCAGTTCACATCTGGGTTTCAGTGCTTATTATTATAGTACGTATTTGTTTTCCAGTTCATTCTTGTCCGCTCGTTTCTGATTTTCAGCTCACTCTTCTCAGGCCTTTCTGTTTTGCAGTGCTTTCTGTTAGTTTGTTCTGACCAGCCGACAGTTATGAAGCCATGTTGTGGTTACGTACTCGTCGTAGAGTTTGTGCTGTGCGGGGGCTTGGGGTTCTTGCTTTGACCCAAGCCCAGTCCATGAACAGGGCAGGGAGGGGTTCATGGCCAAAGAATTGGTTGCTCCAGCGTGACCAATTCTGTCATATGCCTTTGTTGCGGGAGATCCTTGAGAATAATCCTGATGATTTCAGGAATTTTCTCCGGATGACGGACCCCATTTTTCACCGTCTGTTGGCTTTGCTGTCCCCTTATATTACGAAGCAGGACACTTGCATGCGGCAAGCCATCACTCCCGAGCAAAGGCTTGTCGCCACGTTGCGGTACGTGGCGACAGGGAAAAGTCTGCGGGACCTCAAGTTCTCAACAGGCACCCCCCCAGGATCTGGGGATCATTATTCCAGAGACCTGTTCTGCCATCATTCAGGTCCTGTAGAAGGACTATATTAGGGTAAGTTTTCTCCTTTAACATCACATTCCATGTATTTAATGTTTGCTAATATATTGTATGTCTTTCATCATTCCCTAATTATTATGATTGTAATATGCTGTGAATGTCCTCTTTGTCCTCATGCATGCTGGAAGCTTTTCAACTTCCTTTTTTGTCCTTCATGCATATTTGCCTTCACTAACCTCCCCAACATGCTATCCTGGGCCCATACACACCTAGTCACTTAACAATGTATTTTGTCAGCTTCATAGTAGTGCTTTACCCTAAACACCCCCTAAAATGTGTACAAATGTTATTGTTGTCCTTAAATTCAGGCAGAGTGCCATAATCTTTTTTTTTGGGTACCAAACTCATCTTGAACCCCTTCCCCCCTAAAATTTTTACAATGGGCCATCAGAGGGGTTGAGGAATCTGATAAGTGTACCTTATCTTTTTGTCTTTAAATACTCCTTCAAATACAGTAGATGTTATACTGATGTTGGCCAAGAATGTTTGTGTCTAATCTGTGCAATGTTATGTGCAAAAGTAGTAATTTTATTTTTTCTGGCTTGACTCCACAGTTTCCTTCAATGCCACAGGAATGGCAGACTGCGGCCTCCCAGTTTGCCGAGCGTTGGGACTTTCCCAACTGCGGAGGGGCAATCGATGGGAAACATGTCCACATCGTCCCACCACCCCACTCGGGGTCATACTATTTAAACTATAAGGAGTTTCATAATATTGTGTTGATGGTGGTGGTGTCGGCGACATATGACTTTTCATATGTGGACATGGAGAAGAATGGCCGGATGTCGGATGGTGGAGTCTTTGCCTAGACCGAGTTCTATCAACGTCTCCAGATAGGTGGCTTGGGATTGCCACCTGCTGAATAGAATGTGGAAGGACTCCCCTTTGTGTTTGTCGCAGATGAAGCATTTGGTCTGGGCGAACAGCTGATGAGGCCATTCCCCCAGAGGACCCTCACCCCACCCTGGAGAAGAGGTTTTTAATTACCGGCTGGCCAGAGCCAGAAGAGTGGTGGAGAATGCATTTGGTATAATGGCCAGCCGGTTCCACCTATTCCTTACGGCAATCAACATGGCGGAGTATAAACTGAATCACATAGTGCTAGCATGCTGTATTCTCCATAATTATTTAAGGAGAAATGCTCAGAATTATGTGGCCTCAGTTGGGCCTGAGGCCGCAATTCAGGACATAAATACAATCATGGCTCTGGAAGCTGCCCGTCCTGGCTTGCCCCCCCCAAAGCTCCCGTGATGTGCGGCAAAAGTATCTGGACTATTTTACAGGTAGGGGGACCATTGCTATGCCAGAAAATGTTTGATTCATTTATAAAAAAAAAAATATTTTGATCTGAAATCATCTTGAATTTGATTTACTGCTTGTTTTTCTTTTAGCTGTCTCCTAGGTTCTCCTAGTGCACTGGAAGTGCCAAGTGGATTGTGCTTTATTAAGTAACCCCTATTGTCACTGTAAACACCAACTTAATACAAAAACTGGTATTGAGCATTGGAAGAAGAAGCCACACATTGTTGAGTATAAAAACTTTTACTCCCTGCAAATTCAAATGTGCGTTGTAAAACATTTTCCCACCAAAAATACATCTTTGTTTAGTTAAGTTTGACATTTCTAGTTTTATATTTTGCTTTAACAGGCATTTTTCAAACCATAACATACACAACTCTGGAACTTACAAAGTTCAATGTACAAAAAGTGAAGGCAATATCAGACATGAGTATGTCAAAACTGTGTTGATCTTGCCTTCATCAGATGGGGTGATGTCACCCCTGTAAAAGCCAAATTTTGAAGATACACAAAAATTGGTATTCAAAATGGGGATTTCCCTCCTGATCCCATGCCTAATGTCAACATGTGCTAGCTCCCATCATTGGGGATCAAAGGACGTGTTTTGGGGGTGCAACCCCTTCCTCTCACCTACTTGAATTGCGAGGAAGAGGTTGCACCCACAAAACATGTACATTGATATCCCATGATGGCAGATAGCACATGTTGACACTGTGTGCATCTTCAAAATTTGGCTTTTAAAATGTATTAAAACTTTAGGAAATTTTTCAAAAAAATTCTAAAAAATTTTGTTGTTATTTAGATTCTCCCTAATACATCAATCATGTTCTTCATTTTTTTGTTTAACATTATTGGTTTTTTGCTTTATGATGTCTAAATCCCCACTACACAACATTATGTCCTGGATTAGCATTTGTGCACTTTCACTTGTGAAATTAGATTCTTCTTCCACAACATGCACATCACCTAAAAACAAAAAACACACCATGTATTATAAATATGCAGGCATACAGCTATTACGTGAAGCGGTGGTCTCAGACACTCACCTGTTGTGGTCTCTATTTCAACCATGTCATCCACCTCTCCTTCCTCCACATCCTCCGGTTGTGGTGTGCTGCGTTCCCCTTCTTTAGGAGGTGGGGGGTTCCTGGTGTCCTCAGACATCCCAAGTCTTTTCTCCCCTATGAGAATTAAACAAAAGGTATACTTAGCACACGGATATTTGAGGCCAGAAATAGGAATATGAAACATTGCTTGGAAGTGTCGTACAATTGTCTGTTTTGGCAGGGTTCCAAGCTGAATACATTATTTTTCCCTTACCAAAGCTGGAATACTTACCTTTTTGGACAACATTCACACATGGAAACACCCCTAGTATCCCCTGAAGCACCTGTGTGGGACACCCTAAAAAGTTTGTTCTGGTGTCCGACACTAGTGCTCCTGAGTGCAGATGTGTAAACAGCTGCTGTGTGTTCTCTCCTTACATTACATTGAATCAAGTTTGCATTTCATTCTAGTTACAAACACATCTAGACAACAATGTACTAAACTTATTTTAATACAAATAGGCATGACCAAATGTAGTTAACCCTGTATCTGCAAAACACATCGTATTATTAGTGGGCGAACGAACGATGTTTACTACGACCAATTACTGTGCCCACGAGCCTGAAAGTTGCCATTTAAAACTGTACAATGGTAAAGAAAAGCACATGGAGCAGCATGCAAGTAATAATATTAATAGGAACACAGGACAAATACTTACTTTTTAGAAGCACTTTCTTGATCCTTCTGTACTTATCCTGCTCCCTCAATTTCAGGTCTGACCAGCGTTTTCTCATGCTTTGCTCCTTGGATCGTCATACCCCAAAATTCCCGTGCAGACTTCTCACAACTTTAGACATGATCTTGGTCTTTCTTACATTTGGGTTTAGGTAAGATCCATACTTCCCATCATAGTCTGCCCTATTAAAGATGTCCACCATCTCCACCATATCTACAAAGGACATATTTGAGGCCTTATATCTCCTCTGGAATCGGGACCTTTCTGGCTCCGGGCTTTCCTCGCCGTTACTAGAATTATGCACCTGCTGTGTCTCCGCCGTGTTCCTCTTACACTGCGCCCAAAGAGAAGGGGCCTGAATTATCCTAGAAAGAATGTCAGGGGCGGCCGACACAGGCAGAGTTTCATGCATGCGCAGTGTATATAAAGCGTAACGCGCATGCGCCAGACGTACGATATGTGAGTGGAGAAAGTGCCAATCGTGAGAACAAAGGTAACATTTAAACTTGGGGCATCAGTGGCCTACACTGCTTCTAGATTGAGACCAATATTGTGATAAGATTATGAGAGTTTAGCCTGACATTAGTATTTTTCTCTTGTTTTTTGTCTTGCAGAAATAATGAATCTGTTCAAAAAGCCGGAGTTTATGAGCCAGTTTATCGATAGGTACAGGATTCTCCCGCACACCTTCGTTGGACGTCCGGGAACACCGCAGGACAGTCCGCGCCTCGGGCCTGGCCGGCGGCCATCTTGGTACACCCACCGCCGTCCAGCCCGTGGCTCAGGCCTAGCCGGCGGCCATATTGGCACACCCAGTGCCGGCGGTGCAGCAACTGAGGACCCCCGGTGCAGCATCTGCGGCCACCAGCCCCCAGCCGGGTCACCCCCCGGTTGGACCCACTATCCCTGGTCCCTCCTTCCAGCACCCCCCCGGGACACCACCGCAGCTGCAGTCTAATCACCATAGTCTAGCTGCTAGATTCGGTGGGACAGACCACGGCTGCGGCTCAGTTCCTGCCAGCCAGCCACTCATCCCCCCTCCCACTTTGTCCAACAGAGCCCGCGCCCCTCCACACCTGGAATCACCCCTACCCCCACTACTGGACATCACCGCAGGGCCTTTGGTATCTCACCGGTGGCTACTCCAACTTTAATCATCCTAGACGCAGCCACCGCACCACTTACCAGTAAGTAGTGTCAGATCTCCCCCCCGTCGTCCGCCGGACCATCCGTACAGGTAAGCCACTGGGGGTACTCCAACAGTTGATCCAGGGGCCTAGTCCGATCGCCCCTCGGGGGGTCAGGAAGGAATTTTTCCTCTGCTGCATTATTGGCCCTCACAGCTAGGGGTTTTCGCCTTCCTCTGGATCAACGACAGCGGGTAGGCAGCCGTACCTCCTCAAGTACCTCCGCACCCACACTAGCCCATCGCCACACCACTCCAGAAGCAGTGGTTAGCCATCAGACCCCTCCATCCCCCCGCAAGTGGATCATCACCACATCAATACCACCATCAGAACACCTTTCCTACTAGCAACATCATCCTCCTCATCATGTGCAACTTCAAATACACAGCAGACACCATCCACAGGCTAAGAAACACTGCCGCAACTTTACCGACCGCCACTCAAAAAAGACTAAAAAAAGAACAATTACTAAGGACCAACCCACAATCAACCAGGAAATGCAATGAGACACCGATCCAAGCGCAACAACTAGCATGCACCCTGATCAACACCAGATCTGCAGTCAAGCACAGGCTGGAAATCCACGATTTCGTCATTGAAAATAACGTAGATTGCCTCTTCATTACAGAAAGGTGGCTAACATCCGATTGCAACACCATCCTAACTGAACTGGTGCCCAAGAACTACAGTATCCTAACCGAGCATAGAATCGGAAAAAAAGGAGGAGGCCTAGCAGTGATTTTCAAATCACATCTTGGGTTCACCAAACCAAACGTACAGAACTCAGTGCCTTTCATGGAAACACTCTCACTGCATCTTCAAACAACACCTCAAGACACCATTCACATACTACTATGCTACAAACCACCAGGACCAAAGACCAATCTCCTTACGCCGCTCACTGAATTCTTCTCGATACACACCTTGAAAACCAAAAACCTGCTGGTACTTGGGGATTTTAACCTGTGGGCAAACTCTGCCCAAGACCCCATCGCAACCGCCTGCGTCAACCAAATGGAAGAACTTGGCCTTCAACAACTGATAAATTCTCCCACGCATGGTTCAGGACACACTCTAGATCTCATCTTCAAACAGAATATGGACATCAACGTATTTGCCAACACTCCACTACCATGTATGGACCACCATGCTATTAAATTTAAAATCACCACTAACACCATCCTCCAAAAACAGAAACACGCAACAGCAACACACTGGAATAGATCTCAGAAGAAACTTCACTCTGATCTCTTCAAAACTACATTATCAAGCAAAATTCGTTTGCTAAACTCAAACCTCTCAACAGAACAAACACTCAACTCCCTAAACAATGTATTACTACAAACAGCAGACTCCATGGCGCCAAAACGTAGAACACTCATCCGCAAAAAAAACTCGAGTTGGTTTAATGGTACTCTCACCCTACTCAAGCAAGAACGTAGAAGAACTGAAAGAGCATGGAGAAGAAATCCCACCAAGGAAAACCATGCTAACTACAAAGCACTCACTGTGAAATATCACAAGGCAATCTTCAAAGCCAAAAAAGAACATTTCTCAGACACCATCTCATCCGCCTTAAACCGTCCGCGGGAACTTTTCAAAATAGTTGCTCAGTCAATGAACCCGACCTGCTTAGAGCCCCCAGGAAACGATACTCAAGAATTCTGCAATGAGTTATCAGATTTCTTCATCGACAAAATCGACAACATTCGGAAATCAATCCATCAGAAAACAACAACCAACCTCACTCAACCAAAGCAAAAAGAGGATATCGACACGAACATCACTCAACCACCGAATTTCTTTTTGTCCCCAATCACCATAGACACGACTAAAAACAAGCCTTCGAGACAACACATCACCGAACGACATCATCCCCACTAAACTACTTAAAGAATGTTCCGACATCTTGGCCCCTATCCTAACACAGCTCATAAATCAATCATTCAAAGAAGGGACTGTGCCAACCTCCCTCAAGCAAGGCATCGTCAAACCCCTGCTAAAGAAAGCCAATCTCGACCCTAAGGACCCTAACTGCCGCAGACCAATAACTAGCCTCAACGCCATCTCCAAGATTATGGAGAAAGCAGTAGTACAGCAGCTACAACACCACCTGGACACACACCACCTCCTGGACCCTCTGCAATCAGGCTTCCGCCCAGGCCATGGCACAGAAACAGCACTTCTCAAAATATGGGACTGTTAACAGGAAAAAAACCCTGGGAATCCATCTCCCCCTCCCTAAAGAGCCTACACTGGCTAATCGTGAAGAATCGGATCACATTCAAGACCCTCTGCCTCACCCACAAATGCATACAAGGAAACGCCCCACTATATCTCCTCGAGAAAATAAAACACTACACACCGAATCGCAGTCTTCGATCAGCTAACCAAAACCTCCTTACCATTCCCAAATACCGCTACAAAGCAAAGGGAGAACGAAGATTCGCAGTCCAAGGACCTCGACTATGGAATGCTCTTTTAACCAACATCTGCATGGAAGCAAACCACCAGGCCTTCAGGAAAAAACTAAAGACCTTCCTTTTCTGAGAAGCTAACAACAGAGAATGCATCCAGCGCCTTGAGGCGATTCAGTTCGCATTTGCAGCACTTTACAAATCATTCATTCATTCATTCAGGGGGCTGCCCAGTTTATGGCAATTCAAACATAATTTATACCATAACAGACCAGCTAGGAAGGCAGCGCTGGAGAAACTGCTGGAATTTGTGAAGACGGAGGTCCCCAATGCAGACAGCGATTTTTTGGACAGGAAAATTGGTAGCTTGAGGAGCACATACAAGAAGGAGCAGCAGAGGACATGTATATACTCAGTCTGTGGTACTACAAAAAAATGCATTTTCTGGAAGACCAGACTGAAGTGAGGTCATCACATTCCACACTTCCTTCCCCCGCAGCTGAGACTTCCGAGGACCAACCTGGGCCTTCCATCCAGGAAGAAGTGGAGGAGCCCAGCTTGAGGCAGGTATAGTATTTTTCTATATATTTCTTGTCCTAAAATTAATGATGTTAACTAGATGTAATTATTGATAAGAAATTAATGATTGAACATATCAATAGACAGTAGTGGCCAAAAATGATTGGGACAAGAATGAAAAATGCTGGGGTCAGAATGATAGTCTTTTCTATTTATTAAAATCAAACAATAAGTCTTAAATCATGAATAAGCATGCCAAGTCTCTGATTTGTTGTGCTTATTGAAGCAGCGCTAAGTGTCCGATGTCATAAAACACTCTATATAGAACAGATGTTGGAGAAACAGGAAAGTTCAAAATAGAGCTGTGGTCTGTGGATCTGAAGAAATACGTAGAAATCCTTCCACCAATAGTGATCACCGCGTGAGGGGGTCACCCCCCGTGAGATTGCACTCACCACAATTTCAGTAACCACAAGCCTTTGAATAGTAATCTTTAAAACTCTCCGTCTCCTTAATTCAACCACCAGGTGGCGTAAAACCCTCTCGGTAAGTGTAACATAGGGAGAAAATGAGATGCCATATAGCGTAATATTGCTTAAGGATGTTTATTAAATATTTCAAAAAAACACTCTCCCCCTTTAAAATATGCGTACCAAATACAATAGTATAATAGAGCATTGGAAAAGTGCACTGTGCCTGTATTTTTCGTCCCCCGGGAGGTGTTCCGGAATGCGCGCTGTATGCAGCTGATCTATCGCTTCCTGGTTACCTCCCTGACGCGTTTCGTCACTTCCGGACGCCCTCAGACGTCCTGCCACAACTCGATGAACAAAGCCACAGCCTGGAAGGAAGCGTGCAAATAAGACAAGAAAGTGATGGCCTGGGTTCAGTCTGGTCTGACAGAAGACGCAGGCTGTGGTAGTACCACAGCCTGGGGACATATATGTCATCTGATGCTGTTCCTGATCTCTCAGAGTCCAGGACCAGATTGTGCTCCCTACTGTATGGACTCCTCAGGCAAACAATTTTCTTTTTCAAATAGTTGATGTCTGCCCTGGGTCCAAAGGCTTCGCAAATTTCTGCAGTTTCTCCAGTTGCCTTCCCTCTTTCTTTTGTTATGACCCAGAATAAATGGTAATTTTGTTTTCAGCAAATACTTGCCTATGTGTTTTTATTAAAAAAGGGCAGTTTGTTTGTGAGTAGACAGGTACATTTCAAAAATACAATGACAAATTAACAAGGGACACCAACCTCCTTGAGGTTAAAAAATACAAAATGTTTTTTGACAAATAGCTGGTTGCTAAGGAGTGGGCCGGGAAGCCGAATGACTCATCAGCTGACAGCTGAATGTAAACAAAAAAGCAGACAATTAAAAATGATGAAAGAAAAAGAGTTTGACAGTTTTCGACAATTATTTTATTAAAGAATAAAAAAACAGTGTCTCCCGATGTAAATTCATTGTCAATCACGCCGCCCGCCACACTGCCGACCCAAAAAAGAAAGGAAAAAAACGCTTCTGCCTTCCATGAAGGCTGGCCGCCTACTGCAGGCTCTGCCATATGACAGTTTCTATATATATATATATATATATATATAAGGGGTGGGGCCACCTGGTGACATCACCTGGTGGCACTGCCCCCCTTGTGACATCACAGACCCAGCATGCACCAGTCTGTGACGTCACAAGGGGATAGCCTCGCCCTTTACCTATAAAAGAACTGTCAAATGGCAGAGCCTGCAGTAGGTGGCTAGCCTTCATGGACGGCGGGAGCATTTTCTTTTTCTCTTTCAATGCGGCAAGCGGCATGATTGACAATGGATTTACATCGGGGAGCACAGTTTTTTTTTATATATATTTTTAAATAAATGAATTGTCAAAAATTGTTAAAGTCTTTATTACTTTTTGATACTTTTTTGGTGAATAGGTAGGGGTACAATGTACCCCATGCTTATTTACATAGGGGGGCTGGATTTGGGGGCCCTCCTTGTTAAAGGGGGTTTCCAGATTTTGATAAGCCCCCTGTCCACAGACCCCACAACCACTGGCCAGGGTTGTGGGGATGAGGCTCTTGTCCCCATCAACATAGGGACAAGGTGCTTTGGGGTGGGGTTGCAGAGCATGTGGCCTGGTATGGTTCAGGGAGGCACGCTCTCTCGTCCCCCCCTTTCCTGAATTGCCGGGTTGAATGCTCGGATAAGGGTCTAGTATAGATTTTGAGGGAAACCCCACGCTGTTTTTTTTTAAAATTATTTTAAATTGTCGCCTTTTTTTTTTTTTTTTTTCTTGTTCAATATTTTTATTGAAATTTTGCATAAGAAAAAAACAAAGTATATCAGATAATGTATCAAGGGATATATATATGAACAATAGAGACATATCTATAAGGCTTTTACAAAAACAAATCTTACAGGCGAGGTGAAATCAGAGGTAAATAAAATTTTAAATTAGTCAATAAATTGTGAATCAAAATATGAATCTATATTTATATATGAAATATATAAAGTATGCCTCCAGACCACCTATCCACCCCGCTTGGGCTCAAACTGTGGATAGATGGGGGCATGGATAATCAAAAATGAAATTAATATTACAAATAGCAATTAATCCATATAGTACACCTGAGAGAAGATGAAAGAAATTTAAATGAAGAACGGAAAAAAAGGAGTGATACTCTCATTACAAATTATTGACTATATTTAACTATCGGAGGAGAAAAATTATGAAAGTCTAATATGCAGAAAGACATTACTCATTGATAATGAGATATGAGTCACTTAAGTAAATTGTAAAAATATCCCATAATTATCAATCGCTTAATAAATGATAAAGGAAAAGATAGTAGAGAAGGAAGAGAAAAGAATATAAGACTTATACGGGCATTTTAATCATAGTGCTGAATATTAAATAAAATTACATAGGTTTGCCCTAGAAATTAAAGAGATCTTAAGAGAAAAAGGTAGTAAGGTAAAAGGAAAAAAGAAGAAAAGAAAGAATCCCCCGGAGTGGTGTCCCGGCTCCCGACATAGATAAGCAATAATACATCAATATTACAGGAATTTTAATAGGGTAACATCAATGACTGGTCGAAATCGGAAGAAAAGAAGTGCTTAACCCAAGGCTGCCAAATCCTACTAAATTTATTAATATTATTGTCTTTGATAGCTGTCATTTTTGCGAAAATGAGGGCCTTGTTAGTTCTATGTTTGACTTCTGCCACAATCAGTGTATTAGACTTCCATGCTTTGGCTATAGTTTGTTTAGCTGCAGTATTGATTTGAATAAGCAATTTGAATTGATTACAGGTTATGTTGTCTGGTTTAAGATTGAGGAGTGCAATGGCTGGATCTAGTGTTATAGGAATTTCTAAAGCTTTAGATGCCATGGCAAATACTTTTTTCCAGAATTCTTGCGCAATTGGGCATTGCCACCATATGTGCACGTGGGTACCTGGTGAGGAACAACCTCGGAAGCAATTATTAGGATATGAAGGAGTAAATTTAGCAATTCTAGCTGGTACTAGATACCAACGCGCCAAAACTTTGAAGTTAGTTTCAAGAGCAAAGCAATTAGGGGATGAGGATTTGGTAGCCATCCATATGTTAGACCAGTCATTGATGGTGAACGTCCGTCCTAAATCTGTTGCCCATTTAGCAGTATAAGGCGGAAGTATATCCTTAGGAGTGTTAATGAGATTTTGATAAATGAGTGAAATAATCCCTCTAACATGTGGGTCACTCATACAAATATGCTCAAATTGAGACAATTGATTAAGCATGGTACCGGTCCTAAGCAAAGGCGTATAAAAATTTTTGATTTGTAAATAACGAAATATTTCATTACAAGGTAATTCATTGTTATCACATAAAGTAGAGAATGTTTGAAATTTATCGTTAGAGACTAGCTTATATAATCTGACCAAGTTTGTAGAGGACCAAGCTGAAAATGACTTTGGAAATTTCCAAGCAGGATAAAAAGCTGGGTTCCCTAGAAAAGAAAGAAGGGGATTGTGCATAGATTGAAGCATATGGATTTTACTAAACTTATCCCAAATAGTTAATGAATGTTTTGTAATGGGATTAAATAGATGAGATCTATCTCTAGGATGCATCCATAACAAATTGGCTACAGATATGGGGTCGCTATCAATAGATTCAATAGCTACCCAAAGGGGTATTTCTTCCCTAGAATGGTATTTAGTTAAAATTGAAATTTGTGCAGCATGGTAATAAGAGGAAAAGTTTGGTAACCCCAGGCCCCCACATGTTTTGCTAAGGTACAGAGTGGATTTAGATATACGGGGTTTAATGTTACCCCAGATGAACGATAACACTTTACTTTGTGTAATTCTAAAGAAATATGATGGTATAGAAATCGGAAGTACCCTAAATAGGTATAAAAATTTCGGTAATAACGTCATCTTTATAGTATTTATCCGTCCCAACCATGACAATGGGAGAGAGGACCATTGTTTCATAAGGCCTGTGGTTTGTTTCAATAGGGGTAGATAATTAACTGCAAAAAGATCAGAAAGTGAGGATGTGAGGTATACTCCTAAGTATGGTAATTTATGAGAGACCCAATTAAATGGTAAGGAAATTTGAGCCTGTTGAAGCTCTGATAGTGGTAAAGATATATTTAGCGCATTTGATTTAACGGGGTTTACAAAGAGCCCGGAAATATGTGCAAATTTATCAAGTACGTTAAGAAGATTAGGGGCGGAAATATGGGGATGTGATAAAAAAATAAGAATATCGTCAGCAAAAAGACAAAGCTTATGTTGATAACCACCCAATTCAATACCTTTGATATCTGGATTAGATCTGATTAGTTGTGCTAAAGGTTCTATAAGCAGAGCGAAAAGCAACGGGGAAAGGGGGCAGCCTTGTCTCGTGCCTCTTCTAATATCGAACACTGTCGATTTGTATCCGGCATATTTAATATAAGCCCTCGGATTGTTATAAAGAGAGGAGACCCAAGTCAGAAAATGTATTCCGAAACCCCATTTTTGAAGCATATACTGCATATAAGGCCAGGTGACTGAATCAAATGCTTTTTTGATGTCTAAAGATAAGAGGCAGGTTGGGATGCGTCTGGATTTAGCTGCATGGATGAGTAAAAGGGATCTTCTTATATTATCTCCTGCTTGTCTCTTGGGCATAAAACCCGTTTGGTCCCTGTGTATGAGTTGACCTATAATATTATTCAATCTAGATGCCAATATCTTAGCAAGCAACTTAATATCTAAATTGAGTAAAGATATAGGGCGATGATTAGTCCAAGAGGTAGTATCTGAACGGGGTTTGGGAATCATAACTATAATAGATTTTAATGTTTCAGATTGAAATAAGTGTCCTGCTAAGATAGAATTGAAGGCTCTAGTCAAGACTGGAGTTAGGATGTGTTCAAAATTTTTATAATATGATGCCGAAAACCCGTCGGGGCCCGGTCTTTTATGAAGTTTCAAACTTTTTATAGCATTCTGAAGTTCAATATTTGTGATAGGACACTCGAGTCTCTCTCGTTGTTCAATAGCTAGAGTAGGGAGTTTGATATTGGAGAAAAGAGTATCTGCATTGGTTTGATTAAAATCATGAGTATAGGAATACACTTTAGCTAAATTAGATCGAAATATTTCTAATATTTTAATTGGATTGCTAGTGTACGCATCACTTGACGTTTTTAGTCGTATAGGGGTCCGTATTTGATCTATTGATTTCAAATTTCTTGCCAAGGAGGTGGTGGGTTTGTTGGCATTAAGGTATTGAATGTGTTGTCGTTTACGTATAAGTTTGTCTGCTGAATCAGTTAAAAATAAATCTAGATCAAGACGCGCTTTGTCTAATTTAGTATTATTAATGGCATTCGGGTATGATTGAAAGGCGGAATGACAAGAGTTAAAGTTATCTTCCAACTTTGCAAACAAAAGTTTACGTTCTCTTTTGAGGTTTGTAGCTTGTTGTATTAGTCTACCACGAATAACCACTTTGTGAGCTTCCCACAACGTGGTGTCAGAAGTATCTCCGGTATCATTGGAGGAAAAATAATCCTTTAGTGCAATTTCAATTTCACTACGACGGGAAGGGTGGGTTAATGTGGAGTCATTAATACACCAATTAGTATCGTGGGATCTGGGTATAGTAGATGCAATGGATGTGCATATCGCACAATGATCTGTCCATGTAAAGGGTAGGATGTTTGAAGATAAAATTTCAGGGGTCATGCTATAAGGGATTAGGATATGGTCAATGCGTGAGAATGATTTATGTGGGTAGGAATAATGTGTAAAACGTCTACTAGTAGGGTTAAGCTCTCGCCATGTATCCACCAAACCATGTTTAGTAAGTAGATGTTGAAGGGTTACATTAGTAGACTTATTGACGGGTGCCGGCGGAGACTTATCTAAGAAGGGGAAAACTGTTGTATTAGAGTCTCCACATAAAACTACAGTGCCAAATTTGTGGGTTTCTACAATTTGGAAAAGATGGGACAAAAAGGATTCTGGTTTCTTATTTGGTGCATAATATGATACTATTGTGACAGCCATATCCAATATGTATCCTGCGAGAAGTAAGTATCTTCCCTCCGGATCTTTTAGTTGAGTTAAAAGGGTAAATGGCATAGAACGATGAAATCCGATAAGAGTCCCTCGTTGTTTAACTGTGGTTGAGGCGGTATAAAATTGTGGATAAGAGGGGGAGAGAAATTTAGGAGTAGCTTTATCTGTAAAGTGAGTTTCCTGCAGACAAATAATGTGTGCCTTCTTGGCTGAGAAAGATCTCATTGCTTTTGTGCGTTTATGCGGAATATTAAATCCTTGAACATTCAAGGATAGAATATTTATCGGGGCCATAATAGAACAAAGATGACTATCACACCATATGAAATACAATTAATAACTAGAGTCGAGGACACCACCCCGAGAGAAAGAAAAGGAAAAGAAAGGACAGAATAGGAGAGAATAATTAGCAATCGAGCAACCCCAATATGATAACATATTAAGTATAAAGAAAAGCAAAATGCTAGGGTAAGGGAGCAACTTGGAGGAGTAATCAAAAGACTCCAAGAGGCTCCAAAACCATCCGCAGACTCCCACATAATAGCAGCGAGAATCTGAGGATGGAGAGGGGGGCAACAAGAAATTCCGAAAGGACGAACTTCGCCAGAGAACCACAGCTCCATAAAAATATACTACAATAACTTATAATATTAGACGCAATCTTAGGCAAACTAAATTATTTAAATCACTACCGGCCTTAAGATTGTTAATTTATATAATAATCGTGGCAAGAAATAAAAAAAATAAATAAATAAATAAATAAATAAATAAATAAGTAAAAAAAAAAAAAAAAAAAAAAAAATATATACATATGATACTAAAAATTGAATAAATAAATTAATTAATAAAAAAAAAAAAAAAAAAAAAAAAAAATTTTTAATAAATAAATAAATATATAAATAAATGAATTTATATATATATTATAAATACACACATACATACACACATACATATACATACATATACATATATATATACATATACATATACATACGCATATACGTACATACATACATACACTTACACATAATTACACACATACATATACACATACACATATACATACACATGCACATACACACAAATACATACACATACATACACATATACAAAGTAAATAAATTAAAAATAAATAAATAAATAAATAAATAAAAATAAATAAATAGATAAATAAATAAATAAAAAAAAGATAATATATATATATATATATTTATACATACATATATATATAATAATAAAAAAAAAATATATATATATATATATGCAAACATATATACATCCATACACCTATGTATACATGCATATATGAACATTCGCATACACTTTATTAACAGATAGGATATTAAGTGCTGGTCATATCCAAGTACCAAAGTGTAATCAAAAAATTATTAGTAAAAAGCTTGTAAAAAAAAAAAAAAAAAAAAAAAAAAAAAAAAGGGGGGGGGGGAACAAAAATATATTTTCACACAAAAAAGTTATGGATGGCATAGACATTAAAAACAAGATTTAGACTGGAAGTCCAAAAACCTGAAACCTTGGTATAGTGAATAGTGGGTTCACTGAAATAGGTTATAATATATTACTGAAGAGTCAAATAGAAAACATTCTTTAACAGATATATATATGAAAAAAAAACATATATATCAGTCCATTGAGTCTTCATTATTAGGGGAAGAGTTGTCAAAACGGCCTCGCTTATGTAGATGATGACGCGAAGAGGTGGAAGAGTTATGTACTCCTGTTGCATTTTGCTGAGGTGAACCTGAGGCTGACCTTCTGCGTGGTAAATCTTTAGGTGAATCCTGGTCCTTTAGGCCCAACTCAATCAAGGCTGACTGCAATTCCTCTGAAGAGCGACATATATATTTGGTTTCTAAATGTGTAAATCTAAGCGAAAAAGGAAAACCCCAATGATAAGTAATTTGATGACGTTGAAGTACTTGTAACTGGGGTTTAAGTGCACGTCTTTTTGCCACTGTAATAGGAGAAAGGTCTGCAAAAAGCTGATATACATGACCCTGAAAAGTGAGAGACTCCTTTCCTCTGGCTGCTGCAAGCAATTGTTCTTTAGTGCGATAATAATGCATTTTAGCAATTATGTCCCTAGGAGGGCCATTTATTCTACGTTGAGCTAAAGCTCTATGCACTCTATCCATTTCTAATCTCTCAATTGGAATATCAGGTTGTAGTTCTTGAAATAGTGCAGTAATAGTGGCTTGAACATCAAGGACATTCTCAGGGATACCTCTAATCCGCAAGTTAGCCCTGCGATCCCTATTCTCCTGGTCCTCTAAACGTGACTGTAATACAGCATTTTCTTCTTTCAGGTTCATAAATTCTGATTCATGTTGCTGTGTTTGACTTTCCAGATCATCCATCCTTATTTCTAACTCAGCTGTTCTTTGCCCCAGGTCTCTAATTTCCCTTGTTAATTTATCTGTTATGTGGTCTGACGTCTGTTTCAGGGCTTTTTGTAATATTCGCTCAAATTTTTTAAATAAATCAGTTTGTAATGCTGTTTGTGAGTCTCCTATGTCTGTATCAGACTCTCCAGAAAAATCTATGGTGCTTATATTGAGTTTCAGTGGCTTGGCAGTATGTGAGGTGCTGGGCTGTGAGGTAACTGCCGCCGCCATCTTGGATAGCTGACGGGCCGGTGTTTCCTTAATGTTACCAGACTTAATTTTAGATTTGGTGCCTTTCAAAACCATTCTTATAGTACCTAAGTGCTTTACAGGTAAGTGCCAGGTGGTTTTGATGCTTTTCGGCGTCTCTGGGACCTGTAGTCCTCCGGCGAAAACGGCCCTGGAGCGGAGCTCTAAGCAGGCATATCTAACCTCTCCGTCGCCTTTTTTTTTACATTCAGCTGTCAGTGGGGACATCCATTGTTATGGATGTAGTGCCCGGCCCGCTTCTTAGCAACTAGCTTATTGCGGTAAATTGCCGCATTAAATAATGCGGTAATTACCGCTAAAACTAACAAATACCGCATTTGGTATTTAACACAAAATTCTTAGTGAATTGAACTTTTACAAGTTACTGCATGCATTATTTTACTGCATTTTATTTTCTGTTTTTTAACTCTTAGTTAATTAATCCCAATGTCTCAGCAGGAGGGATTCCACTGTCAGCACTGTGTTGATGGAGGAATCTTTCCTGCAAACAATAAATATATGCTTATTGAATTTTTTTTTACCCAAGACATGTGGCGGAATACTGGTACTCAAATGGTAAAAATCCAATAAACCCATTTTTAGGAAAGAAAAAATTGCACTGTCTATGGCCTGCATAAGTGTTTTTGTCTTTCGATATACACAATATTAGGACACAGGTTGTCGTTATGCCTCTGCTATTGCAACTATGATGGCAAAGTAACATGTTTTAAGGCAGTTCTTAAACAGAAGAAAGGTAATCTTCATCAAAATAATTACTGTTTTTTTAATCAATCCTGAGCTTTAACAACAACAAAATTGAAAAAAAAGATTGCAGTATGAAAGTTCCCAGTGTCAATATTTTTTGTGCTTGTGGAATGCTGGGGGAGGAACTATGAAATAGTCATCTGATTTACAGGAATTTGGGATAATATTTAACTGTTTATCTCTTTGTACTGACCAATAAAATCTTGCAAATCTATCTCTGTCCCTGACACTGCTTGATATGCATACTATGTATATATAAGAGAGATAGGGACACATTGTCAGACAATTTTCAATAGATTTTCAGACTGAAGATATTTTCTAAATCCTTAAGGTTTTTTTATTCTTTTTTTGAATCTCTACAATGAAGATGTTTATGGGTATTGTTTTTCTTCTTGGAATTACAATGTGTACAACAAATTCACATCACTTATTTGATGACAACCCAAAGAGCAATGCACAACATGCAGGAAAGGTAAGCAAACTATGTTTAAAGACAATAGTATATCCAAATTACATATTATACTTTACATGTAACTCTGCTTTTCACCAGTATTTGATTGTAAAGCAAATATAGGTAAATATATATTTCTTCTTTTTACATTTGTAAAATGTGTGCTTAGATGGTCTATGGAACCTATGGAATGCTAAACAGTAACTCCACTTTGTGATTAATGTTCATTAAAGGGATTTTACCATTTGAGTCCCAGCACCTTTAACATTTCAAGGACCAGAAGGATTTGCCCCCTTAATGACCAGAGCACTTTTTACAATTTGGCACTGCGCTGCTTTAACTGGTAATTGTGTGGTCATGCAATTCTGTACCAAAACGAAATTTGCCTCCTTTTTTTTCCCCCCAAATAGATTTGGTGGTATTTGATCACCTCTGGGATTTTTACTTTTTGCGATATAAACGAAAAAAGACTGAAAAGCAGCTTTTAGTTTATGACTGCCTATCTCATTTCTCGACATGCTAAAATGACAGGGCAGTACAAATCCCCCCCCCCCCCCAATGACCCCATTTTAGAAAGTAGACACCCTAAGGAATTTGCTGAGAGGCACGTTGAGCCTGTACGTGGCTAAGCTCCCAAAAAGTCTCACACATGTGGTATCCCCGTGCTCAGGAGAAGCAGCAGAATGTACTTTGGGGTGTAATTCCACATATACCTGTGGCATGTTTGAGCACTATATCATTGATATAAATATAAAATATTCCATCGACTCAACATCTCAGCAAATAGCTTGGGGTGTCTACTTTCCAAAAAGGGGTCATTTGGGGGGGGGGGGGGGGGTTGAACTGTCCTGGCATTTTATGCACAACATTAGAAGCTTATGCCACATATCACCCACTCTTCTAACCACTTGAAGACAAAGCTCTTTCTGACACATTTCATTTACATGAAAACATTTTTTTTTGCTAGAAAATTACTTTGAACCTCCAAACATTACATATTTTTTTAAAGTAAAGGCCCTACAGATTAAAATGGTGAGTGTTGCAATATTTTTGTTCACACAGTATTTGCACAGTGATTTTTAAAATGCTATTTTGTTGAAAAAAAAACACTTTTTTGAATTCTAATGCACTAAAACACACTATATTGCCCAAATGTTTGGTAAAAAATAAAAGATGATATTATGCCGAGTACATAGAGACCAAACAAGACATGCTTTAAAATTACAAACAACCGCGCAACAGCAACAAACTACATACATTTACAGGATACCGCTTTAGATTTACAGAGGAGGTTCTACTGCTAGAACTACTGCCCTCGATCTGACATTTGCGGTGATACTTCACATGCATGGTGCAATTGCTGTTTACGTACGACACGAGACCAACACTTGCATTCGCCTTTGCACACGAGCACGGGGTAATTTTTTTTTGGGGGTTTTTTATATTTATTTTGCTTTTTAATTTTATTTTTACACTGTTCCTTTTATTTATTTATTTTTTTTATCATTTTTATTGTTATCACAGGGAATGTAAATATCCCCTATGATAGAAATAGTTAGTGACATGTACTCTTTTTTAAAAAATTTGGGGTCTATTAAACTCTAGATCTCTCCTCAGCCCTCAAAGCATCTGACCACACCAAGATCGGTGTCATAAGATGCTTTCCAAATTTCTCAATGGCGCTGTTTATTTCTGGCGAAACCAAAGTCATAAAGCGCTCGTAGCTTCCGGATTCTTAGGCCATAGAGATGATTGGAGCCATTCTGGTCTCCGATCAGCTCTATGGTCAGCTGGCGCAACCACCAGCTGCATTCTCGGATTTCCCGGTGGGACAGGAGAGCCTGAGAAAACCATGGAAGACGGGGGGAGGGGGGAGTTCCCTCCCCCTGCTTGTAAAAGCAGTCTAGCAGATAATTAGCTGATAGGATTGCTTTTACAGCCCACTGCCGGCTGATAAAAACGATACCAAGAAGATACCTAAACCTGCAGGCATTGGATCACATCGTGCCACATGTGCCAATTCCACAATCAAAAAGGTGACTAAAAAGTGGCACGCTTGTGTAATAATTGTCCTTGTACAAGTGGCACCCCTTTCCGAATAAGGGTGACACCAAGTCCCAAACAAACTTACTGCTTCTCCCTATGTAGTCTAGGCAGTTGAGGGGCTCTACAGTGCTGTCTTTTCTCTCGTAAACCATAAAACTATATGTATAGCTTGTTGCCCTGTCACAGAGCTTATACAACTTGACCCCATATCTGGCACGCTTGCTGGGGAGATACTGTTTAAAAGACAAGCGGCCAGAAAATTTAATCAGGTGCTCATCAACGCAGACAACTTGATTGGGAATAAAGAAGGCTGCAAATTGTTATGGGGCGTACACACAGTCGGACTTTTCGGCTACAAAAGTCCGACGGGCGCCGATGGACCAAATCCGGCGGACAATCCGATTGTGTGTGGGTTTCCCTGGACTTTCAGCTGACTTTTCCAGTCGCAAATCTGACAGACTTTAAATTTGGAACTTGCTTCAAATCTTTACGTCGTAACTCCACCGGACCCAGAAATCCGCTCGTCTGTATGCTAGTCCGACGGACAAAAACCCGCACTAGGGCAGCTATTGGCTACTGGCTATCAACTTCCTTATTTTAGTCTGGTCGTATGTCATCACGTACGAATCCATCGGACTTTTGTATGATCGTATGTAGACAAGTGCGTTCGTTAGAAAGTCCGCCGCAAGTCCGCCAAAAGTCCGCCAAAAGTCCGTTGAAAGTTTGTCGGACGGGCTGTCTGACTTTTGTAGCCGAAAAGTCTGACCGTGTGTACGCCCCATTAGATGAATGATGATGGAGCCGATCGTATCCAGGGTCCCCTCCAGGACGACAGAGTTTATTGTCGTTGAAGTGCATGAACCGCAAGATCTGGTGGTTTCTTGTTCTGGTCACGGAAACAGAGAACATGGGCATATGGTGACTTGGGTCAGTAGACCAATATGACCGCAAAGCATAGGCTAAATGGCTAGCGCAAAAAATCCAGTGGATAGTGGGCAGCCCTGTCTGGTGCCCCTGGACAGGGGAAACGGCAAGGAGAGCGAATTGATTGTGCGTATATGGGCCGTGGGATTGTGGTATAGCATCTGGACCCAGCTGATAAAACGAGGGCCAAACCCGAATTTGCGAAGGACTGCCCAGAGGTAGCGCCACTCAACCGAGTCAAAAGCCTTTTCGGCGTCTAAGGAGGCGACTACCTCCTGGCCGTCCCCGCCCACCCTGGAGAGATGTGTAAGGAGCCGTCGGATGTTTATGTCGGTCCCTCTGCCTGGCATAAATCCAGACTGGTCCGCGTGCACCAACGCTGTAATCAGAGTGTTCAATCGAGCGACCAACACCTTAGCCAACAGCTTGGCATCCACATTAAGGAGGGAGATTGGGTGATACGAAGAACACTGTTCAGGGGGCTTACCAGATTTAAGGATGACCACTATAACTGCCTCAGCCATTGTCGGGGGTAATGAATTCCCCTCCATGGCCTTTTGCAGTACTAGTCTAAACGATGGTAATATTTCCTCAGCATACGTTTTAAAGAATTCGGCAGGTATCCCATCTGGACCTGGCGTTTTGCTGTTTTGTAAGGAGGCAACTGCCCTCTGTAACTCCTCTAATAGGATAGGACCGTCTAAAGCTTCTCTAAATGTGGATGCCAGGCAAGGGAGCTCCACTCCGTCGAGGTATGCCGTCAGTTCTTCGTCCGTGCACTCCATTCGAGAACCATAGAGTTCCCGATAGAATGATGCAAATCTGTCATTGATGGAAGAGGGCTCTGTCAGAGTCGTCCCATCCGAGTCACATATGGATGAGATAGTCACCGGGGAGGAGCTTTCCCTCGTCAACCATGCCAGCATACTGCCTGTCTTCTCCCCATGCTCAAAGATTCTTTGGGACTGATGTAGGAACTTTGTTTTGGCAGCTGAAGTTCGTAGCAGTAGAACATCCCTCAAGTTAGAATATGCTCTTGGAGTCCCCGACTCGGAGCATTCCTCAAGTGCTGTCACCCTCTCCTCAGCCTTTTGGGTCTCCTCCCTCAGATCTTTACGGACCTTGTGGATATGCGACTGCAAGCTACCCCTGGTGAAGGCCTTAAATGCGTCCCAAGACGTGATCAGAGACACTGATTGATCCAACTCCCGCCAATATTGCATCGCCTCAGACCTATAGGATTACGATATTCTGGAATCAAACGGCCAGAACCTGGACAGTCTACACAAACTCTCCCCCGATGTACAGGACACGCACAGCTTCAAGGCAAGCTGGGCGTGATCGGATATGCCGCGGGGAGAATGGTGATATCCCGAACCCTGCGTAGGACAGATCCCCCCACATAGGCAAGGTCTATACGTGAGAGGGTTTTGTGTGAGGCTGGGTGGCATGTATAAGCCCTCCAAGAAGGGTTACGCCATCTCCAAACATCAGTTAGATTAGAAGCTTCCACCCAGGAGAGCAGCTCTAAAGATGAGTCTGTCCATCTCAGCATCCGGGGCCAGGTTAAAGTCCCCCAACATCACCACATTATCCGTAGCATAAGTAGCAATTCTAGAGATAAGCTGATCAAGTAATCTCGTGGAGGCCGGGGGGGGGGTAAGTAAGTAAGTAAGGTAAGTCACACCACCACCAGCTCCAATCTGTCTACCATGGCATGGAGTATTACAAAGCGGCCCTCCGAGTCTAGTTTCAGCGTCAGCAGTTTGAACAGTAGTGACTTATGAACAAGAATACTGGCCCCCCTAGAGTAGTTGGTGTATGTGGAGTGGTACTGATGTCCTACCCAGGGCCGTCTAAGGCTCAAAAGCTTACTGCCTGTCAAGTGAGTTACCTGCAGTATACATATTTGAGGATGATAGGTTTTGAGAAACTGAAACACTAATGACCTCTTCACAGAGGAGTTCAAACCCCTAACGTTTCATGAAACAATAGTACAGTCAGCCATAATCATCTAATGGTACATTTTCAAGCTATGGACCTACACCCAGAACTAGATGCAACGTCCGGACCGCTATGTGGGTCAGGACATGGCATCCAAAGCATTTAGTAACACATATGCTTACATCGCTTGTGAAAAAACAACAAAAGAACCAATTATAACAAGATATACCCAACCACTCCCCCCCAACCCCCCACCCCGCCATCCACCAGCCCATACTTTGGGGAGGCTCAGGATCCCAACCTAGAACCAAGGCGAACACGCCTGTAATGGGGGAACGCGTGCAAAATGGCAACCGCAGTTCAGCAGTCAGATGTTACATCTAGTCTCTTGCTGGAGACCAGATCAGAGAAAATGTGGGTGCAGGCTCCCGGCAGCTGCCAGGGGTATAAACTTAAATGTTAACGTTGCAGAGTCAACCAAATTGTTACAAATTATTATTAGTGCCAAAGGAGAAAAAACAGGGTGGCGGGGGGGGGGGGGGTGAGGATGTGGCAGGAGTCAACCTTTATGTATATCCCCCTTTGGTATGCCTCAATCAGCCTCAAGAAGGGCTGAGGCCACAGGTGGCTATGGCACTGATAGGCTGAATTCCCTGCCATAGGGATAGTAATAGTTGAGTACATGCTGTTACATTCGGGGGGGGCTGGGTCCAGGATGGGAAACGGGGGGAAGGAGGGAAAAAGTAGGATACAGATCTGGAGCCATCGTCCCTTCAATGAGGCCTCAAAGGGTATTCCCAGGTTTGGGATGCTGGCCTTCAGTGTTCGGAAGTGGGAAACCGCATCACGTGGAGGGTAGCAGAACCCCGTAGGAAGACCCAGGCCAATGAATAGAAAAAGGCACATTGAGGAAAACAGCAGATGACAGCAGCCAATCGGGCGATCAAGTAGGACACTTATCTGGGCGGAAGTGTGTCAATCCATCCTCTGGGGACATGAAGAACTGAACAGATTCCCCATCTTCCACCCGCAGCCTGGCAGGGAACAGCATACTGTACTTGATATGGTGAGAGCATCAAAGGATTTCCGCTGCTTCTGGGTATCCAGAGTAATATGGAAAGATTAGGAGTTTGGCGCTTTCGAAGCGGAGCTCGCCCTGGGCCCTGGCTTCCCGCATCACAATATCTCTATCCCGAAAGTGAAGGAGCTTAAAGATCAAGGTTCGGGTCGGGGCGGTGCTCCCTGGGGTCCCCTGGTGGTGGGTATGCAATGAGCCCTTTTCACGGTAAAAAATGGAGAAAAACGCGCTGAAGGGAGTAGCTGTTGCAGTAGACGTTCAGCGAAGGCCGTAGGGTTCGTGCCCTCCGCCCCCTCAGGGAGTCCCAAGATGCACAAATTATTCAAGCGTTTTAACCCTGGCTTTAAGTGCATGAATGTCGGCCCCGTGATCACGTACCATATCTTCTGCCTGGGAGACCCTGTGCTCCATCTCAGTCATTCTGCCACGAAAGGTATCAAAGTCCTTCCTAAAGAACTCCACATTGGCTTAAATATGATCCACCTTACCAGTCAGGGTGGTAATGGCCTGTAGGACTGCCTTAAAAACAGCCGCCGTAGCAGGCAGCCTATCGGGGTCTTTGGCTTGGTTCTCCATCCGGGCAGGAGTCGTAGGCGAGGCCCTGGCTTCAGCCCTGTTTGTACTATCGGGCTTTGCGGCCTTTTTCCAGATTCAGGGCTGGCTCTTCCTTCTTTGCATGCCCCAGGGAGGGTGTCAGGAGTGGAGGGGGACAGGGAGAACCTGCTGGGACCCTCCTCCCAGCATCCGGATGGGTACCGCGCCGGCCCTGTAAGGCCGTGGGCAGGATTTCCAGGCGAGTCCCCAGCTTCGGCCTAGTGTGCCATGTCCGGCCGGATCGTTTTTACCGGGATCTCGGCCGGCCGTTTCCCTCCCCAGGTGGTCCGGAGTGGCCCCCCAGGTCAGGAGGAAAGTCTTTTTTATGGGTCTGCACCCAGTAAAAGCAGGATTAGGAGATCCGGTCCTGAGGAGCTCAGACAAACACGTCTGCTCCCTTAGCCATCTTGGACATGCCCCAGGCAGCTGCTACAGCTACAGTTAGTGCACTGTGTCCTCTGCACAGTGTGCACCTAAAGCTACCTAAAGAAAATTGGTGGTGTTCTTCTTATCTTAGTAGTACCACAGGCAGGCAGCTACAGTATTTACAGTTAGTGTACTGTGTCCTCTGCACAGTGTGCACCTAAAGCTACCTGAAGACAATTGCTGTTGTTCTGATCCTATTAATACCACAGGCAGGCAGCTGCAGTATTTACAGTTAGTGTACTGTGTCCTCTGCACAGTGTGCACCTAAAGCTACCTGAAGACAATTGCTGGTGTTCTCATACTAATAATACTAATAATACTACAGGCAGGCAGTTGATTCTGCTAGCTGCAGTATCAGTATATATATATATATATATATATATATATATATATATATATATATATACCGTATTTATCGGCATATAACACGCACAGGCGCACCTTCATTTTAGGAGTGAAGTTTCAGGAAAAAAACAAATTTTAAATAAACAACTTTGAAGCAAAATAAGGGTCAGTGCCCATCAATGCAGCCTCACCATTGCCCATCTGCAGCCTCACAATTGCCCATCAATGCACCCTGATCAATGCCCATCTACAGCCGCAGATTACTGCTTCCTCGGAGGGGACAGGGAGGTGGGTGGGATGAGTGTCATCAGATTGCATACAACGAGAATCTCCTGTGTAATTGGCATCCTCTTTAATACAAAGTCCCGCCTCCTGGACCGGCTTCTATGATAGACAGAACACTGGTCCAATGCCGGCCCAGGATACGGGACTTCCTATTACAGAGGCCACTGAGTAAACAGGAGATTCTCGCTGTATGTAATCTGACGGTGCTCATCCCACCTCCTCCTGGTTCCCTCCTAGGCAGCCCAAATTGCAGTATCAGCGTATAACACGCACACACTATTTGCAACCGATTTTCAGGGTGAAAAAGTGAGTGTTATACGCCAATAAATACAGTATATATATATATATATATATATATATATATATATATATATATATATATATATAATATATATAAATATATCCCAGCTTTGTGCAGCTACATCTCACTGCAGGCCATTATTATGTCTGGAGGGCCAACAAGGAGAGGCAGACAGTCACAAGCCAATAAAAGAGGGCAAGCAGGCTCTGTGTCTAGAGGCAACAATGCTGATCGTGGAGAGGGTGCATCCTCATCAGCAGGTGGCTGTGGAACATGCTTGTCCTTTTTTTCGGCAGCTGGACGTGTTGACCTGCAACATGTGGAAGACTTGGTAGAGTGGATGACCAAGCCGTCCTCATCCTCATCCTACTCCTCCTCTCTCACCTAGGCTCAGGGTACTTTGGTAAAGCAGCTGCCAACGCGGCCTCTTCTCTCGGCTCAATGGCATCAGTCACTCCTTCCCTAGCCCCACCATGTCCTCCTGAGGAGT
The DNA here is from genome assembly GCA_037952925.1 of Lithobates clamitans. Lineage (NCBI taxonomy): Eukaryota > Metazoa > Chordata > Amphibia > Anura > Ranidae > Lithobates > Lithobates clamitans. The sequence goes on along the minus strand of JBBGZY010000354.1, from coordinate 3,436,047 downwards.
CCCCCGAACTGTTAGACCACAGTGTTGGGTACATGCTCCAGGAGGATGCCCAGTGTTTTTGAAGGTTCCAATGATGGTACCCAGCTAGAGGAAGGCAGAAAACGTGAGCCCAGAGAGAGGGGGTGCCCAAGAAGGACAGCAATCTGGCAGTCATGTTCCCCAAGCTGCAGCATACTGCCAGCTTTGCTCCAGTGATGAGGAGGGAGGGAATGATGAGGTCACTGACTCCATGTGGGTGCCTGATAGGAGAGATTAGGAGGAGGAGGAGGAAGTACATCTCCAAGAAGGCAGGATGCCCTCCAGGGGAAATCTTAAGGGCAGCACATCGACTGCATCACACTGCAGAGCTCCGCATGTGCAGGGTACTGCTGTCTCTGAGCGTTATTCCAAAAGTTCTTTGGCGTGGGCCTTTTTTGAGACGAGTGCATCAGATCCCAACGCTGCTATTTGCAACATATGTCTCATGCGTATCTCATGTGGCCAAAACATCACCCGCTTGGGCACCACATGCTTGACCAGACATATGTCGACCTGCCATGCAGTTCATTGGCAAGTGTACCTAAAAGACCCACACCAAAGAACAAAGCGGACCTCTCCTTGCTCCTCATCAGCTAGGATCTCCAACCCCACTATACCTTCAGTCCTCTCTGAAACCTGCACTGAGAGGAATGAAGGTGTAGAATTAGGTGTGTCACAGCCAAGTACTTGGGGGCAATCTGCTATTGGTACACTGACGTCAGATTGTACCAGGCAAATTTCTCTGCCCCAGCTGCTGCACTGCTGAAAGAAGTTCGCTCCCAGCCATCCACATGCCCAGCGGTTGAATGCTAGCTTTGCTAAATTGCTAGCAGTTCATCTGCTGCCTATTCAGTTGGTAGACCCTGCCCCCTTCCGTGAGTTTGTGGAATGTGCGGTTCCTCAGTGGCAGGTTCCCAAACACCACTTTTTCCTCACGGAAGGCGAATCCGGCTCTCTACCGGCATGTGGAAGGCAATGTTTTGGCCTCGCTGGACAGGGCGGTCAGCGGTAAGGTGCATATTACCACTGACTCATGGTCCAGCAGGCATGGACAGGGACGTTACCTATCTTTCACTGCTCACTGGGTGACTCTTCTGGCAGCTGGGAAGGATGCAGGACAGGGTGCAGTATGTCAGGTCACCTTGAGGCTAGGTGACAGATGCACACTGTTGGGATCAGGAGTGCACCGCAAGGTAGTGGACCCTACGGCTGACTGCTGCGGATGGGAGTCAGGGTGGTAAGGAAGGCAGGGCCGCTGGAACACCAACATGGATCCCCCCCGGGGTTAGAGCGTAAGAATTCCCTGGGGCGCGAAGTCTAAGAGCCAGCAGGTGTTCACCAGAGCCTCTAGTGGTGAGGATGGACTGGGCAGCAACTGGCTCCAGGTCGCGACCCCCAGGGTCCCCCAGCTCACACCCACCGTAGGCAAAAGGAGGATAGGGATAGAAAAGGAATAAACCAAGATCAGGACCACAAGCAGACAAGGACAACAGAGTTCATGCCAAGGTTCAGGGACACAGGCAAACAGGGATAGTCTGGGACACGCCAAAGGTCAGGGTCACGAGCAGACAGGAATAGTTGAGAACACACCAAGGTCAATAATAGAAACAAACGTAGAGCACACGGCAGGCAGGAACAGGAAGCCAAAACACACAAAGGCTAACACACTGCTGTGCACTGCTGGTTGCAGTGCACAGGTTAATATGGGGTTCCCTGATAGGGCCTGGGGTGTGGCCATGCTTAGAGGAGAGGTTATAAAACCAGCCAGGTGTGAGGGGCTGGCCTCTTAGTCTGAACACATGAGGAAAAGGTAAGCTGACAGAGAAAGATTACTGCATAACCATAACAGTACCTCCCCTCTTATGAGGCCTCCCTCTCCCCCGCCTGGGCCCTGGCTTAAAGGGAAACTCCAAATGAAACCTCCTCAACAGACGAGGCGCAAAGATCTCAGATGCAGTTATCCAAGACCTCTCCTCAGGACCAAACCCTTCCCAATGTACGAGGTAGTGAAGAATGCCTCTACAGTGCCGGGAATCCAGAATTTGACTAACCTTGTACTTAAGATCATCCTCAGAGACCGAAACCGAGGTAGGGAGAGGACGAGAGGACTTATTGAGAGATAAAGGCTTCTTAGGAATGGGTAAAGGCGTAAGAAGACCATCAGGAGTCTGAGCAGGGTCCCCCAGACCCTTAAAGATGAGCTGGACATCCAGCACAGGATCATCAGACTGGGCAGAAGTCAGTGGATCCCTGAGACCAGGTTGGTTAGAAAGTGATGTGTCACAGAAGTCAAGCTGGATAGCTTCACTGGGCATAGGCTTAACTGGTGCGGAGGCCAACTGAAGAGCATTGCCAGTGGTGAGGATGGACTGGGCTGCAACTGGCTCCAGGTCGCGACCCCCAGGGTCCCCCAGCTCACACCTACAGTAGGCAACAGGAGGATAGGGATAGTAAAGGAATAAGCCAAGGTCAGGGCCACAAGCAGACAAGGACAACAGAGTTCACGCCAAGGTTCAAGGACACAGGCAAACAGGGATAGTCGGGGACACACCAAGGTCGGTAACAGAAACAAACGTAGAGCACACGGCAGGCAGGAACAGGAAGCCAAAACACACAAAGGCTAACACACAATGGTTGATCAGCACTGCTGGCTTGCAGTGCACAGGTTAATATGGGGTTCCCTGATAGGGCCTGGGGTGGGGCCATGCTTAGAGGTTAGAAAACCAGCCAGGTGTGAGGGGCTGGCCTCTTAGTCTGAACACATGAGGGGTAGGTAGGTAAGTTGACAGAGAAAGATTACTGCATAACCATGACACAGTAGTGTTGGAGGTTGTTCCGCTACCACGCCTCCAAAATTCTACTAGTGGTGATTCTGCCACACCTCTCTCCTCCACCCCCTCCTCTTCTTCTTTCTCCATGGCCTCTTCCTGTGCTGATTTGTCCTCGGAACCAGCGGTGCTCCGTAGGCATTCAAGGGGCTACGCAAGCACGCAGGCAAAAGATGCCATGTGGTGCTTGAGCTGGTGTGCTTGGGGGACAGGAGCCACACTGGGGCAGAGATTATGTCCGCTCTGCAGGGGCAGGTTCAGAGGTGGTTGACGCCATGCCAGTTTAAGCCATGTATGGTGGTTTGCGACAATGGCCCCAACCTCCTCTCCGCCCTCTGACAGGGACAACTGACCCATGTGCCCTGTTTGGCTCACGTCCTTACCTTGGTGGCACAGCCGTTCTTGGGCAGGTATCCGGTCTTACAGGATGTCCTGAGGCAGGCCAGGAAAGTATGTGTGCATTTCCGCAGGTCATATAATATGGTTTCAAAATAAATACTTGATAAACATATCATTCAGAGCTAATATTCCCAAATATCCATAGGTTAGCCACTAATATCTTGTGCACAGATCCTGATAGAGTAATTTTACTCCCTGCATTGATCAATACAGATCATATATTTGAATGGAATGACAGCCCCACAGTCAGTCCCGGTATTTTTGGGTGTGCTCCAACTTGCAGCTGAAGAGGAATTTAACCCTGTATCTTGTTATGTAGCTACATGATATCATGGAAGACAAGTCTTATAGGAATATAAGATTCCAGTCGTTTCCTTTTATCCTGACACAAAGAGGCTGATCATCTGCTCAAAGTGTAGGCAATGATAAATCACAAGCAGTAGAGCAAAGCTGTATATGGACAATGTCTCTCAATAAGAAAATATGATTCCTCTGCATCAATCAACTTTTTGATATAGCAGACGGGGTGTAGCAGTAGAGATTCATTAAATGAAAAGCAGAGCAGTATCCAGCCTAATCCTTGAATATTGCTATAGTTAGTATGAAAGTATAAAAAATTCACCTTGCAAAGGTGCTTACCCCTCCTTGGGTCATGCAGTTTGTAGCAGTGATTTCATAGGAAAAGGGCTCTGTGTGGTCGCTCTGTGCGATTTCCCTTTCACAGCTGTTGTTAGAGCGTTGGTGTGTAGATAGGATTTGTGTTTTCCTCATGTCCGCAAGATGAATGGAGCATTCACTGTTCAGTTGTAGGGAAATTGGCTGTGATTGGCTCTATAGCTGACAGGAGCCATTCCTTATAGTAATCAGGAAAAGGAGAATGGAAATGGGAGGGGAGAGAGAGGGAAAAGGAGGGGAGGAGGGTGGGGAAAAGAGGGAAAGGAAGAGGGGGTAAATTTAACCTGCCTATTCATTAGGGTTCAAGGAAGACTTTCAGGCTCAGTTTGTTGTTTTTATATCCCTATAAGACTTGTCTTCCATGATATCATATATATATATATATATATAACAAGATACAGGGTAAATTCCTCTTCAGCTGCAAGTTGGAGCACGCCCAAAAATACAGGGACTGACTGTCGGGCTGTCATTCCATTCAAATATATGATCTGTATTGATCAATGCAGGGAGTAAAATTACTCTATCAGGATCTGTGCACAAGATATTAGTGGCTAACCTATGGATATTTGGGAATATTAGCTCTGAATGATATGTTTATCAAGTATTTATTTTGAAACCATATTACTGGACAGCAATGAGTTATCCTGAATGAATATTTTTCAAACACATAACATCTATTGAGTATCCTACATCTGTGAGGGGGGGAATCTGGATTGTGGAGTGTGTGGGGAGGTGATTTGAGCATAGTGATTTTTACTGATTTTATTTCTTTTTGTGTTTCAGTTGACTGTTTTTTGATATTGTAAGAGTGTGGTTCACCGGTGTTGCGGCACTAAGTTGCGTCACCTCTGATGAACCTCACGTCTTTTATCTTCCTTTTTTCATCAATAAAGTCTTATATATTTGTACCATAGGCTGTAGCTGACCCTCCGATTTTTTTACCATTCTTGAGACATCTCTTTGTCTTAACATTTTGTAGGCCATCAATGAGTACCTATGCGACTTTGGCACCAGGACAGGGTCAAGGGACCTTGTTTTTTTTTCCCCATGCCAGTGGGCTATGATCAGGGATGCATGTACTGTCCTGTCACCATTTGAGGAGGCCACGAGAATGGTGATCAGTGACAGTGCATGCATCAGTGACACTGTCCCTCTTGTCCACCTGTTGGAGCACACACTGCATGGAATAATGGACATGGCACTTGAGGCAGAACAGAGGGAGGAAGAGGAGGACTTCCTTACCTCTCAAGGCATCCTTTATCCAGACATTGTTCCTGCGTGCCTGCTGATCACACAGGAAGAGGAGGAGGAGAAGGAGGATTGTGTCAGCATGGAGATGGAGCATGGCACTTAGCATCAGCAGCAGTCTTCAAGGAATCATTTACATTTTGAAGAAACCCATGGACTTGTACATGGCTGGGAGGAGGTGGCTGCGGATCATGTCGTCCTTAGTGACCCAGAGGACTCCGGACCGAATGCCTCAGCAAACCTATGCTGCATGGCCTCCCTGATTCTGCAAAACCTGCAGAAGGATCCTTGTATTCGTGGTATCAAGGGGAGGGATGATTACTGGCTGGCAACCCTCCTTGATCCACGTTACAAGGGTAAGGTTGCGGACCCTATCTTGCCATCGCAGACGGAGCAGAGGATGAAACATCTTCGGGAGGCCTTGCAGAAAGGTTTGTGCAACGCGTTCCAGAGCCTGAGGGTTACAATTTCCTGGTCTTCCTGGACAACGTGTTGCTGAGGCGGTGTGGCCATCTGACCGATGCATTTAGACAATTTTTTACTCCGCAGCCCCAAGGTCTGATCGGTTCCAGCAACCATCGCCAGCATCGCATGGTGCAGGATTACCTTGGGGCAAGATCAGAATTGGACACCTTTCCCACCGAAAATCCTCTGGGTTACTGGGTCTTGAGGATGGAATTGAGCTACTGGCCTGTTCTGCATCCAGCATTTTTTCGGAACGCACATTCAGTGCTGCTGGAGGCTTTGTAACCGATCACAGGGTGCGCCTGTCCACCGATTTGGTCGATCGGCTGACCTTCATACAAATGAATCAGTCTTTGATCACCAGCTACCAAGCACCTGATGCTGATGTAACCGATTGATTTTTTTTTAATGTGAGATCCCTTCAAGACTGCCTATGCTGATGCTGAGTGACTATTCTGCTATGCTGAGTCACAATCCTCTTCCTCCTCAATTTTCATGCTGATAGCTTGTAAGAACATTTTTGGTTCTGGGCACTGCCACCAGTGGCCAAGGCCCAATTTTTCTGCCCCTGTTAAAAAGGGGCATGTAATTACAATTTTTGATGCAATACTTTGCAGCAGGGCTCATTCCTGCGCTCCAACTATAGTATCTGTGAGGGGTTGCAGTGTTGTGGCACCAGCACCAGTGCCAAAGGCCCAATTTTTCAGCCCCTGTTCAACAGGGGCGTATAATTACAATTTTTGATGCAATGCTTTGCAGCAGGGCTCATTCCTGCGCTCCAACTATAGCATCTGTGAGGGATTGCAGTGTTGTGGCAATTTTTCTTCCCCTGTTTAACAGGGGCGTGTAATTATAATTTTTGATGCAATACTTTGCAGCAGGGCTCATTCAATCACTCCAACTAGAGTATCTGTGAGGGGTTGCAGTGTTGTGGCACCAGCACCAGTGCCCAAGGCCCAATTTTTCAGCCCCTGTTTAACAGGGGCGTATAATTACAATTTTTGATGCATATCCATACAAGACCCAAAGGGCCTGGTAATGAACTGGGGGGTGGGGGGTACCCATGCCGTTTGTCTCACTGATTATCATCCATATTGCCATGACCCAACATTACATTAAAGCCGCAAGCAGTTTTAAAATAACTTTTATTCCTTTAAAAATGTAATTTTGTGCAGGTACTGTTCTAAGCACGGGAAACGCGCCACTTTATAGGTATACTATAGACACCCCCCAGGTACGATATTTAAAGGACTATTTCACTTTTTTTTCACTTTAAGGATCATTAAAATCACTGCTCCCGAAAAAATGTCTGTTTTTAAAACTTTTTTTTGCATTGATACATGTCCCTTGGGGCAGGACCCGGGTCCCCAAACCCTTTTAAGGACAATAACTTGCATATTAGCGTTTAAAATTAGCACTTTTGATTTTAAACGTTCGAGTCCCATAGACTTTAATGGGGTTCTAAAGCTCGCGCAAACTTTCGGTCCGTTCGCAGGTTCTGGTGCGAACCGAACCGGGGGGTGTTCGGCTCATCCATAATCCTGACCAAGTCTCCAACTCCATTTGCAGAAATGAAGCTTCAAACTTGCAATGAACCTCCACCATGGTTCACTAATACCTGCAGACACTCATTATTGTACTTCTCCCCATTAGGGGTGAGCTGAACACCCCCCCCCCCAGTTCAGTTCGCAGCAGAACATGCGAACATGCAAAAAGTTTGTTCTAACACCGTTAAAGTCTATGGGACGCGAATGTGAAAAAACAAAAGTGCTAATTTTAAAGGCTTATATGCAAGTTATTGCCATAAAAAGTGTTTGGGGAACCAGGTCCTGCCCCAGGGGACATGTATCAATGCAAAAAAAGTTTTAAAAACTGACGTTTTTTTCGGGAGCAGTGATTTTAATAATGCCTAAAGTGAAACAATAAAAATGAAATATTCCTTTAAATATCATGCCTGGGGGGTGTCTATAGTATGCCTGTAAATTGGCTCAGTTTTCCCATGTTTAGAACAATACCACAGCAAAATGCTATTTCTAAAGGAAAAAAGGTCATTTAAAACAGTTTGTGGCTGTAATGTATTGTCGGGTCCCGGCAATATACATGAAAATCATTGAGAAAAACGGCATGGGTCTCCCACCCATTACCAGGCCCTTTGGGTCTGTTATGGATATTAAGAAGAACCCCGCACGCAAATAAAAAAAATGGCATTGGGAGGCCCCAAGGTACTATATACTCTGAACAGAAGTATATATACTATACGGCCTGCACTATATACTCTGCAGAAAATTGGGCCTTAGGTGTTGGTGGTACCAGAACACTGTAAGCCCTCACAGTTACTCTTGGTGCATGCAGGAATGGGCCCTGCTGTGAAATACTATATCAAAAATTGTAATTACATGCCCCTGTTAAACAGAGGCAGAAAAATTGGGCCTTTGGTGGTGGTGGTGGTGCCACAACATTGTAAGCCCTCACAGTTACTCTTGGTGGGCTCAGGAACGGGCCCTGCTGTGAAATATTAGATCAAGAATTTTAATTACATGCCCCTGTTAAACAGAGGCAGAAAAATTGGGCCTTTGGTGGTGGTGGTGGTGCCACAACACGGTAAGCCCCCACAGTTACTCTTGGTGGGCTCAGGAACGGGCCCTGCTGTGAAATAATAGACCAAGAATTTTAATTACATGCCCCTGTTAAACAGAGGCAGAAAAATTGGACCTTTTCTGGTGGTGGTAATGCCACCACACTGTAATCCCCCACAGTTACTCTTGGTTGGCGCAGGAACGGGCCCTGCTGTGAAATATTAGATCAAAAATTGTAATCACATGCCCCTGTTAAACAGGTGCAGAAAAATTGGGCCTTTGGTGGTGGTGGTGCCACAACACTGTAACCCCTCACAGATACTCTTGTTGGGCACAGGAACAAGCCCTGCTGTGAAATATTAGATCAAAAATTGTAATTACATGCCCCTGTTAAACAGGGTCAGAAAAATTGGGCCTTAGGCAGCGGTGGTGGTGCCCTAAACCAAAAATATTGTTGGAAGCTAGTACCATCAAGATTGAGGAGGAATAGGATAGTCACTCAGCATAGGCAGTCTTCAAGGGATCCCACATCATTAGAAAAATCAAGCAGTTACATCAGCATCAGGTGCTCGATAGCTGTTGATCCAAGATTGATTCATTTTTATGAATGTGCACCTAGCAACGGAGTCTGTGGACAGGCACACTCTATGATCCGTTACAAACCCTCCAGCAGCACTGAATGTGCATTCAGAAAGAATGCTGGATGCAGGACAGGTCAGTAGCCCAATTGCATATTGAGCCAGTTCTGGTCAGTGGTCCATCCTCAAAACCCAGTAACCCAGTGGCTGGTCTGTTGCAAAGGTCTCCAAGTCTGCTCTTGCCCCTAGATATTCCTGCACCATGTAATGCAGACGCTGGCGAGGGTTGCTTGAACCGATCAGACCTTGGCGCTGAGGACTGAAAAATTGTCTAAAGGCATCGGTCAGCCAGCTACCTTCTTCACCGCTCTTCCTCTGACTGAAGGAAGCCTCAGCAACATGTTGTCCAGCACCAGGAAATTGTAGCCTCTCAGGGTCTGGAAATGCATTGCACAAACCTTTCTTCAAGGATTCCTGAAGATGTTTCATCCACTGCTCCCTCTGCGAAGGCAGGATGAGTTATGCAACCTTACCCTTGTAACATGAATCAAGAAGGGTTGCCAGCCAGTAATGATCCCTCTCCTTGATACCACAAATCCTAGGGTCCTTTCGCAGGCTTTGCAGAATCAGGGAGGCCATGCAGCGTAGGTTTGCAGAGGCATTCGATTCTGAGTCCTCTGGGTCACTAAGGATCACATGATCTGTAACAACCTCCTCCCAGCCACGTACAACTCTTTGTGTTTCTGGGGACTGAAAACCATCCCTTGAAGACAAACACAAAGAGAGAGGCGCCTCTGGGTGCAGACGTAAAAGCAGTTTATTCACAAACACATGTAAGAACAACTCACAATTTGGAAGTCATCAGACAGCAAGCTCTTCCTGCCTGCTGCATGCTCAGCCGCGTATGGGGGGTACCGCTAGATGGTAAGCCGGCCGCGGTGGAGACAAACACCAAAATGAAGCCTGGAGTGCAGATGGACAGCGGGCAAGGGGAGATGATGTCACTGGCAAGCGACGTGTTTCATGAGCGTACGGGTTGTGATGATGTGGCAGCCGTGCTCCTTCATCAAGCTGTGGATAGATGGATGTAAAGGCCATAAGAGTCTAAGGGAGGGGGAGTGGCCAGAAACAGAAAGCGCTGTGATAGGTCTAGTGGATCTGCTGATATATTAGCTGATAAAATAGCACTAGTGTCAACAATGTGTGACGATGGATAAGAACCAAAACATGGGGGAGTGGCCTAGACAATACTAACCGGGGAAAATAAAAGCTATAAATTAGACCAGAAATGACACTAGCAGTACTGCATTACAATGCAGTAATGGATGTATGGCCTGGCAATGAATGGTATAACCATAATGCATGTATGTGTATTACAAAAAAACGAATAATAAATAAAAAAAGAAAATGACTATGATTGAATGGATGGGAATGACACCTTTTTTTTGAAATAAGAATTACAAGGGAGGAGGGAAAAAGAAAGGGGGAAAAAAGGGGAGGGTTGTTGGGTATTATACACAAGGCATGTATAATACAGGAATAATAATCATCATAAAAAATAATAAATATGTAGACAGGGATATCCCTCCACATGCAAATTGCGGAGGGTGTAGGGAGAGAGGTAATGACCAGTAGTACGTCCAATATGTTTCTACTATACGCACAAAAAGTATAATATTATATGATGTATATGAATGTGGGCACGATATAAACAATAAATGGTGGATCTATGTATAAATATATATAAATGTATATATATATATATATATATATATATATATATATATACACAAATAGGAGTCTAGGAGTCTGGCCTTCACATAGATATAAATTGCGAAAATTAAAATGATAAAATTATAAGGGGTACTAATATGGGGATAAAAAATGAAATAAACATTATTAATAAAAATTAATTAAGACACCAACATAGGGGGTATGAGCGGGAATGATCATGACCGTACCTGCAAAAACAAGGCTGCCAGGTCATCACAACCCGTACGCTCGTGAAACGCGTCGCTTGCCAGTGACGTCATCTCCCCTCGTTTGTGCTCCAGGCCTCGTTTTGGTGTTTGTCTCCACCGCGGCCGGCTTGCCATCTAGCAGTACCCCCCATACAAGGCTGAGCATGCAGCAGGCAGGAAGAGCTTTTGACTGATCTGATGGTTACCCCTCCCTGATGGATGTCTTAATTACATGCTGTCTGATGAATGTGAATGTGTTTGTGATTAAACTGCTTTTACATCTGCACCCAGAGGCGCCTCTCTCTGTGTTTCTCCTCAGATCTGGAACTCGGTTTCAGTTCCCTCTTGAAGGCAGCCTTGTGTGTGGATCCCCTACTCCATCATTTGGACTTTGGACCTTTATATCACAATTTTATAAAATTATACATATTTTATTAATAATATTTTTACGGTCTCTAATTTTGTGTTTTTAAACTTTTTCCAGATATACATATGAGTTTTCTCTCTCTATATATATATATATTGGTATGTGGGCTATGGTTTTTTCACCTATTTTTTCCAGTTAAATACGCCTATTTCACCAAGCGTGTGCTCCAACAGGAAGAGACGAGGGATAGTATCACTGATGCATGCATTGTCGCTGCTCACCATCCTCGTGGCCTCCTCAAATGGTGACGAGACAGTGCATGCATCCTTGATCAGTAGCCACTGGCATGGCGAAAAAAAGCCAAGCTCCCCTGACCCTGTCCCGGTGCCATACTCACATATTTACTCACTGATGGCCCTCTGCTGCGAGTACAGCCACTGCAACATTGCCAACGTTGCGCTGTACCTGGTGGGTATGTCACAAATGAGGCAGTTGGTGGGCAGGTTGCATCTCCTTTGAATGTCAGCCAGCCGAGCACTGGCATTGTATGACTGGCAGAAATGACCACAGACTTTTCTGACCTGCCTCAGGAGATCCTGTAAGCCTGGATACCTGCTGTAGAACTGCTGCACCACCAAATTCAAGACGTGTATCAAAACATGAGACATGGGTCAAGTGTCCTTGTCAGGAGGGCGGAGAGAAGGTTGGTGCCATTGTCGCATACAACCATTCCTGGCTGAAGCTGGCGTGGCGTCAACCACCTCTGAGCCTGCCCCTGCAAAGCTGACAGAATCTCTGCCCCAGTGTGGCTCCTGTCCCCTAAGCAGACCAACTCAAGCACTGCATGGCATATTTTTGCCTGAGTACTTGCTTAGGCCCTTGAACGCTTATGGAGCACCGCTGCAGAGGACAAATCTACAGAAGAGGCCATAGAGGAAGAAGAGGAGGGGGTGGAGGAGAGAGCTGTGGCAGAATCACCACTAGCATTTTGGAGGCGTGGTGGCAGAAAAAGCTCCAACAATACTGAACCTTGTCCTGCATCCTTCCCAGCTGCCAGCAGAGTTACCCAGTGTGCCGCGAAGGAAAGGTAATGTCCCTGCCCATGCCTGCTAGACCATGAATCAGAGGTAATTTGCACCTTACTGCTGACCGCCCTGTCCAACGAGGCCAAAACATTGCCTTCCACATGCCGGTAGAGAGCTGGAATGGCCTTCTGTGAAAATAAATGGCGTTTGGAACCTGCCACTGACTTACAGCACATTCCACAAATTCACGAAAGGGGGCAGAGTCTACCAGCTGAAAATGCAGCAGTTGCAGTGCTAGCAATTTGGCCAAGCTAACATTCAGACGCTGAGCATGTGGATGGCTGGGACTGAATTTGTTTTTACGGTTTAGCAACTGGGGTAGGGAAATTTGCCTGCTAATATCAGATGGAGGTATACTGATAGCAGATTGGTTGCAAGTACTTGGGACACCTATTGCTATACCTTCATTCCTCTCAGTGCAGGTTTTTGAGAGGACTGGAGATATAGTGGGGTTGGAGATCCCAGATGAGGAGCAAAGAGAAGTCCGCCTTTTTCTTTGATGTGTGTCTTTCAAGTGCTGTTGCCAACGGACTGCATGGGAGGTCGTCATATGTCTGGTCAAGCATGTGGTGCCCAATCGGCTGCTGTTCTGGCCACACTTGATTCGCTTCAGACATAGGTTGTAAACAGCAACGGTGCGATCTGCTGCACACGTGTCAAAAAAGGCCCACACCAAGGAACTTTTAAAAAAAAGCAGCGCCTTGCTCCTGCGGAGCTCTCCAGTGTGATGCAGTAGGGTGGCTGCCCTTAAGCTGCCCCCTAGAGGACATCCTGCCTCGTTGAAGTTGTGCCTCCTCCTCCTCTCTTCTATCAGGCACCCAAGTAGAGCCAGTGACCTCATCATCCCCTCCCTCCTCGTCACTGGAGCAAACTTGGCAGTATGCTGCGGCTGGGGGAACATGACTGCCAGTTTCTTGTCCTTCTTGGGCACCCCTTCACTCTAGGCTCACGTTACACTCTTACTCAACCTGGGAACCAACATCAGAGCCTTCTAATCGCTGCGCATCCTCCAGCAGCATGTACCCGACACTGTGGACAAATAATTCGGGGGATTTCTCCCTGCATGATGGGGGGGGCTACGGAAGGAGTGACTGTGGACAAGGAGCCAGTGGAATAGGCCGCTTTGGCAGCTGCATTGGTACGCAAACTACTCTCAGCCTGGGTGACAGAGGATGAGAGGGATGGGGACGGCTTTGTTATGCACTCCACCAACTCTTCTACATGTTCTGGCTCAATAACACAGCCAGCAGCAGAAAAAAAGGACAGGCGTGCCCCACAGCCACCTGCAGAGGATGCATCATGTCCACGACCAGCACTGTTGACCGTAGACACAGAGCCTGCTTACCCTCTTTTAGTGGCCTGTGAGCATCTGCCGCTCCTTGGTGGCCTTCCGGACATGATGTATAGTTTGTTTTGCAACACCACACTGCACTGTATTGTGTACTGTGTACACCACCAGAAAAGTAGTAGCAACTGCACTACAGTTGCACTGTATTGTGTAATGTGTGCACCACCAGAAAAGTAGTAGCAACTGCACTACGGCTGCACTGTATTGTGTAATGTGTACACCACCAGAAAAATAGTAGCAACTGCACTACGGCTGCATTGTATTGTGTACTGTGTACAGCGCCAGAAGTGTAGTAGCAACTGCACTATGGCTGCACTGTATTGTGTACACCACCAGAAAAGTAGTAGAAACAGTACACCATGGAATGCACTGTAGATATAGGCTACAATGGATGCTGCAGAGTATATCTATCTATCTATCTATCTATCTATCTATCTATCTATCTATCTATCTATCTATCTATCTATCTATCTATCTATCTATCTATCTATCTATCTATCTATCTATCGATCGATCTATCTATCTATCTAATCTATATCTAGATATAGAGAGAGATATAGATATAGATATATATATCTATATATATATATATATATATATATATAGATATATCTATCTATCTATAGATAGATAGATATATCTATATATATATATATCTATCTATATATATATATATAGATATATATATATATATATATATATATAGAGAGAGAGAGAGAGAGATATATATAGATATATATATATATACTAGACTGTATATACAGTATCTCACAAAAGTGAGTACACCCCTCACATTTTTGTAAATATTTTGTTATATCTTTTCATGTGACAACACTGAAGAAATGACACTTTGCTACAATGTAAAGTAGTGAGTGTACACCTTGTATAACAGTGTAAATTTGCTGTCCCCTCACAATAACTCAACACACAGCCAATAATGTCTAAACCGCTGGCAACAAGTACACCCCTAAGTGAAAATGTCCAAATTGGGCCCAAAGTGTCAATATTTTGTGTGGACACCATTATTTTCCAGCACTGCTATATATAAGCCTTTAAAATTAGCACTTTTGATTATTCATGTTCAAGTCCCATAGACTTTAACAGTGCTCGCGTGTTCTAACTAATTTTTTGCTTGTTCGCATGTTCTGGTGCGAACCGAACAGGGGGGTGTTCGGCTCATCCCTACTCTCAAGTCTGTTTTCGTGCCCAGATAATCTCCCACCATATGATGTAGACACTGTCGATGGGATGTGAAAGCTGTTTTGCCCTGACAAGAGGAGTTTGATCTCTTCCTGTAAATCTCAGCTGCCACTGATGGTTATATCTCTGATAACTATTTGATCCAACGTTTGTTCTATAACTTTGGCTGTATAGGCCATGTTTCCTGCATTCATTTGCTGTTTAGGGAAGTCCGATCCTTGATTTTGTGTTGGGCAGGGGTACAAATTTGTGGTTTTCACTACAAATGTCCTTTTGTGTTTTTTTTTGGTATGTATGTGATGTGTATGTGTGTGGATGTTTTTTGCCTCGCCGTCTCCTCCTTCTGGGTTTACAGCCAGAAAGGGGCTTATTGATGGTCCACTGGGCCTTGTGTCCATGTTTTTCCTTGCCCGTCTTAGTCAGTTTTAACTATGTCCACTGTCACATGTATCTTAGGTGTATCTCCTGAAACGTATGGGGGCTGAATTCTAAATTAAAGAGGTCTTCTTTATTTTAATTTCTTAAACCTCACAAACCAGTGAAACCACATATACTATGCTTGTGGGAGACACATTTGATGGTGACTAAGGTTCTTGCACTTAAAAAACACTGGGTAATGCATGGATATCACTCCACCTATTCTAATTACACCCGGAGAGTGTCAGTTCTAATCTCAAAGGGTATCCCCTTCTTCTGTGACTGGGTGATTTCTGATCCTAAATAGGGATGAGCCCAATGTTCGAGTCAAACGTAAGTTCGACTCGAACATCGGGTGTTCGCCTGTTTGCCGAATAGCGAACAATTTGGGGTGTTTGCGGCAAATTTGAAAGCCGCGAAACACCCTTTAAAAGTCTATGGGAGAAATCAAACGTTCTAATTTTAAAGGCTTATATGCATGGTATTGTCACAAAAGGGTTTGGGGACCTGGGTCCTGCCCCAGGGGACATGTATCAATGCAAAAAAAAGTTTTAAAAACTGACTTTTTTTGGGAGCAGTGATTTTAATAATGCTTAAAGTGAAACAATAAAAGTGAAATATTCTTTTAAATTTCATACCTGGGGGGTGTCTATAGTATGCCTGTATAGTGGTGCATGTTTCCTGTGTTTAGAACAGTCCCTGCACAAAATGGCATTTCTAAAGGAAAAAAGTAATTTAAAAGTACTCGCGGCTATAATGAATTGTCGGTCCCGGCAGTACACATAAAAGTCATTGAAAAAAACAGCATGGGATTCCCCCACAGTCCATTACCAGGCCATTTGGGTCTGGTATGAATATTAAGGGGAACCCAGGACCAAAATTTAAAAAAAAAATTGTGTGGGGGTCCCCCCAAATTTCATACCAGGCCCTTCAGGTCTGGTATGGATATTAAGGGGAACCCCGCACCAAAATTTAAAAAAAAATGGTGTTGGGTCCCCCCAAAAATCCATACTGACCCTTATCCGAGCATGCAACCTGGCAGGCAGCAGAAAAAGAGGGGGGATGAGGGAGCCACCCCCCCTCCTGAACCGTACCAGGCCACATGCCTTCAACATGGGGAGGGTGCTTTGGGGTAGCAAATCCCCACAACCCTTGCCCCCTTCTGTTCTTATGGGGAAGCCATAGGGATGTCCCTGTGCGTCAGAGGGGACGGGATCACCCGGCGACATCACTGTGTGGCCCCGCCCTCAGTTATAAAAGAACTGTCCCCTAAGAGGACGGTCATTACAGCGGGTGCCTCCCATGGAGGCAGATCGGTGGCGGTGTGCAGGTTTTTTTTTTCTTTCTCGGTCCATCGGCGGAGAAAGAGAATAAGAAGACTTCTTGGGACATTTTTATTTTTTTATTTTTTAATAAAAGACTTGTCCCCAAGCTGTTTTATGTCATTTTTAACATTTTCATTTACATTTGTACCCTGTTACCATTTCACCCAGAGGCCGGGATCTGGGGTACCCCTTGTTAAAGGGGGCTTCCAGATTCCGATAAGCCCCCCGCCCGTAGACCCCCACAACCACCGGGCAAGGGTTGTGGGGATGAGGCCTTTGTCCCCATCAACATGGGGACAAGGTGCTTTGAGGGGCTACCCCAAAGCACCCTACCCATGTTGAGGGCATGTGGCTTGGTACAGTTCAGGAGGGGGGCGCTCTCTCGTCCCCCCCTCTTTTCCTGCGGCCTGCCAGGTGGTGTGCTCGGATAAGGGTCTGGTATGGATTTTTGGGGGGACCCCCACACCATTTTTTTTAAATTTTAGAGCGGGGTTCCTCTTAAAATCCATACCAGACCCTTGGTATGGAATTTGGGGAAACCCCCATGCAATTTTTTTTTAAATTTTGGTTCAGGGTTCCCCTTAATATTCATACCGGACCCAAAGGGCCTGGTAATGGACTGTGGGGGAATCCCATGCCGTTTTTTTCAATGACTTTTATGTGTATTTCCGGGACCAACAATTCATTATAGCCGCGACGCATACTATAGACACCCCCCAGGTATGAAATTTAAAGGAATATTTCACTTTTATTGTTTCACTTTAACCACTTCAGCCCCGGAAGGATTTACGCCCTTCCTGACCAGAGCGTTTTTTGCGATTCGGCACTGCGTCGCTTTAACTGACAATTGCGCGGTCGTGCGACATGGCTCCCAAACAAAATTGACGTCCTTTTTTTCCCACAAATAGAGCTTTGTTTTGGTGGTATTTGATCGCCTCTGCAGTTTTTATTTTTTGCGCTATAAACAAAATAAGAGCGACAATTTTGAAAAAAACGCATTATTTTTTACATTTTGCTATAATAAATATCCCCCAAAAATATAAAAAAAAACATTTTTTTTCTTCAGTTTAGGCCGATCGTATTCTTCTACACATTTTTGGTAAAAAAAATCGCAATAAGCGTTTATTAATTGGTTTGCGCAAACGTTATAGTGTTTACTAAATAGGGGATAGTTTTATGGCATTTTTATTAATAATTTTTTTTTTACTAGTAATGGCGGCGATCAGCGATTTTTATTGTGACTGCGACGTTATGGCGGACATGTCGGACATTTTTGGGACCATTGTCATTTATACAGCGATCAGTGGGAGGGGTTAACCACTAGGGGGCGGGGAGGGGTTAAGCGTGTCCTAGGGAGTGATTACTAACTGTAGGGGGATGGGCTGTGTGGGTGACGTCACTGATCTCTGCTCTGATGACAGGGAGCAGAGATCGAGTGACACTTGTCACTAGGCAGAACGGGGAGATGCTGTTTACAACGGCATCTCCCCGTTCATCCGCTCCGTGAGGCGATCGCGGGTATCCCCGCGGCGATCGAGTCTGCGGGACCCACGACCCGACTCATGGAGCTCCCGGCCGGCGCGCGCGCGCCACCAGCAGCGAGCACGCAATGGCACGGCGGGAAATTCAAATGGACGTACAGGTACGCCCATTTGCCCAGCCGTGCTGCTCTGCCGACGTACATCGGCGTGCGCCGGTCGGGAAGCGGTTAAGCATTATTAAAATCACTGCTCCCGAAAAAAATGAACGTTTTTAAATTTTTTTTTGCATTCATACATGTCCCGTGGGGCAAGACCCAGGTCCCCAAACACTTTTTATGACAATAACTTGCATATAAGCCTTTAAAATTAGCACTTTTGATTATTCGTGTTCGTGTCCCATAGACTTTAACGGTGTTTGCGTGTTCTAACAAATTTTTTGCCTGTTCGCATGTTCTGCTGCGAACCGAACCGGGGGGTGTTCGGCTCATCCCTAATCCTAAAGGTCAATATGTTTTTCTACTCTGTGCTGTGTATGCCATGCCATTGCTACTGGTGGTGGTATATGTCCCTCCCCGTTACGGCTGCAATCTTCATAGAGTGTTCATTTGTCTGATTTACCGGCAGTTGCTACTTTTAGTATGGGGGATCTTCAGTTCAGTGCTTGACCCAACTTTGGACTGATTGGACTCAGAATGAAGAGGCTTCAAACTGTTCAGTCAGTGGTGTGCTTCATTTGGTTATGTACAGTGCATCCGGAATATATTCCCAGCGCTTCACTTTTTCCCACATTTGTTATGTTACAACTTTATTCCAAAAAGGATTAAATTCATTATTTTGCTCCAAATTCTACAAACAATACCCCATAATGACAATGTGAAAGAAGTTTAAAATCTTTGCAAATTTATTAAAAATAAAAAAAATTAAAAATCACATGTACATATGTATTGTATGATACTACAAGCTTGGGACACCTATTTTGGGCTGTTTTCCCCATTCTTCTTTGCAGGAACTCTGAAGCTTTATAAGGTTGGATAGGGAGCTTCGGTGCACAGCCATTTTTAGATCTCTCCAGAGATGTTCAATCGGATTCAATTCTGGGTTCAAGGAAATTCACAAAGTTGTCCCATAGCTAGTCCTTTGTTATCTATGTGTAATTAGGGTCTTTGTCCTGTTGGAAGATGAACCTTAGTCCTAGTCTGAGGTCCAAAATGCTATGGAGCAGATTTTCATCAAAGGATGTCTCTGTACATTGCTGCATTCATCTCTCCCTCTATCATGACTAGTCTCCCAGTTCATACTGCTGAAAAACATCCCCACAGCATGATGCTGCCATCACCATGCTTCACTGTGATGAGTGGTGCCTGGTTTCCTCCAGACATGACGCTTGTCATTCAGGCCAAAAGTTCAATCTTTGTTTCATCAGACCAGACCATAGAATTTTGTTTCTCATGGTCCGAGAGTCCTTCAGGTGCCTTTTGGAAAACTCCAGGTGGGCTGTCATGTGCCTTGTACTGAGGAGTGGCTTCCGTCTGGCCACTCTACCATACAGGCCTGATTGGTGGAGCACTGAAGAGATAGTTGCTCTTCTGGAAGCTCCTCCTCTATCCACAGGGAAATGCTGGAGCTCTGTCAGAGTGACCATCGGGTTCTTGCTCACCTCCCTGACTAAGGACCTTCTCCCCCGATCACTCAGTTTGGCCAGGCGGCACACTCTAGGAAGAGCCCATTTGTGGATGATGGAAGTCACTGTGCTCATTGGGACCTTCAATGCTGCAGAAATTTTCTGTACCCTTCCCCAGATCTGTGCCTCGATACAATTCTGTCCCGGAGGTCTGTAGACAATTCCTTGGACTTCATGGCTTGCTTTGCGCTCTGATATGCATGGTTAACTGTGGGACCTTATACAGACCTGTGTGTGCCTTTCCAAAGCATGTCCAATCAATTGAATTTACCACAAGTGGACTCCAATAAAGTTGTAGAAACATCTGAAGGATGAACAGCAGAAACAGGATGCACCTGAGCTCAATTTTGAGTGTCATGGCAAAGGTTGTGAATAATTTTGTACATGTGATTTTTTCCTTTTTTATTGTTAATAAATTTGAAAATATTTCAAGCAAAGTTCTTTCACGTTGTCATTATGGGGTATTGTTTGTAGAAATTTGAGAAAAATAATACCTTTAATCCATTTTAAATAAGCCTGTAACATAAAATGTGCAAAAAGTGAAGCCCTCTGAATACTTTCCGCATGCACTGTAGATCTACGGGGATGGAAGTACCCTACGGACAGAGTTTACTCATGTCAATCTAAGTCTTACCACACTCTTTCCAGGCTGCACTATGCGTTAACTACTGCAGACTTGGTACCATGCATTTAGACAGTTTTCTATATAGCTCAAACGTTATCTGACCACTCTGCCCTTCGTGTCAACCTGATATTAGGGCACAGACTGTCTTTTCGGATATGAAGACTCAGCCCTCTCTGGATCTCCACCTCTGAATTTCAAAACCCCATTCGCACGAACATGATTCAGTATTGGGAGACGAATGACCACTCCTCCTCGACAGGCCCCACATGGGATGCCTTCAAGGGGTTCCTACCTTTCTAATATAGCCCGTCATCAAAAGACTAATCGTGCCAGCCCGCAGACCTTAGAGGCCGCTTTAGACGCTTTTAGACGCTTAGAACCCAGTATACAGAACACCCTACTCTAGACTCCCATGGAGTACTAGTCGAGGCTCATAAAGCTCTCCAACTCCATATGGTAGATTTGACACGAAAACAGCTTTATCTATCAGCTAGATTGCATGAACACAGTGGGAAAAATGTGAAGCTTTCTCGCACAGAATATAGTGACAGCTCTATACAAAGGACAGGGTCTTCTTACTGAGTGGCCACCCCTGGGCCACATGGGACCCCATCAGAGCCAGACAAATAGCACTAGCAGTGGGGCAAGGGAGTCGGGCTGAGTGGGCACAGGCAGTCCAGTGGGCAGCGGCATCTTTTGTTCTGCCTGCCAGCTGGGCTGTCACCACCTCTCCGGAGCCTCCCTGAGTGACTGTGTAATGAATCATCGCCGAATATTGGCGGCTCCGCCTCCACCTGCCACCCAGCCAGGCAGAGCTGATCCTGGGTGGGTGCACGAGGTGCACCGCACACAAGCGCTGCAAGCTAAGGCAGGGGGGTGAAAAAGCTCAAGTGCAGCAGATCCCCCTCCTGTTTGCTCTCCCTGACGGCAGTCAAACAATAGGAGCGTCGATGGCAAGTGGGTCCATAGAGAAGAAACTGTGCTGCCACCCCCCCTCGAGCCGCCACTGTCAGGAGAGAGCTCTATGTCCTGCCTATCCCCATCCTCCCTCCTTCTGTCAGCAGTGGGGAAAGCGGCTGTGTCTCGGTCTGGAGAGAGCAGCTGCAGGCTTTTCTTCCCCCCTCCCTCTCCTCCTCATGCTGTTGTACTCGGGAGTGGAGCCCTCTCCTTCATATTGGCCAGGTAAAAAAAAGAAATAAAAAAGGAGCACAAAGGAGGATCATGAGACATATAGTCCCAAGTACTGGCAAGCCCCAGCAATCCTAAGAGGGAAACTGCAGCCCCAGCATGCCCAGCTGAAGGGGAGGGAGGGAGAGCCAGACTATGGGTGGCAAGTGATGCGCTGAATCTGGTGGCAGGGGATGCGCTGTGACGCGCATCCCCTGCCAGGCTATGGATGGCAAGTGACGCGCTGCATCTGGTGGCAGGGGATGGGTGGCAAGTGACGTGCTCAATCTGGTGGCAGGGGATGGGTGGTAAGTGACGCGCTGAATCTGGTGGCAGGGGATGGGTGGCAAATGACACGCTAAATTTGGTGGCAGGGGATGGGTAGCAAGTGACGCGCTGAATCTGGTGGAATGGGTGCCAATTGTGGGCACTGATTGCTGGCAGTGGCATTGCTGGCACTGTTTGGCACTTAATTGTAATCAGGGCACTGATGATCAGTGCCCTGATTACATCCCTAGATTTCCTCTGTGAGGAGATGCCGCTGATCGTCTTTCCTCTCCTCACACTCTGTCCATGTTTACATTTGACTGCCCATGATTGGACACTGTCGATCACATGGTTAAAGAGCCGCAGCTCTTTACACAGATTGGGTTTGCTAAGTGTCCTAGCAACACGGCGCGGCCGCGATCACCACGCTGCGTGCCATGGGGGCCATGCGAGAGCGGTCGTTCTGGAGGGCCCTCATATGTCGTCCACCCAGAACGAGAGCCGCGCGGCCCAGCCATCATTTGATGGCCGGCGGCCGGGAAGAGGTTAAACAACGCATGTTTTTTAGGGAATTTACTATTTTTTAGATAAATACTGCACAACTTATTTTAATTAATTCAGTATTTATCTCTTAGTAAATCTACCCCATGTCCTGGTCTTAGTTTCTTGGTGTAGGTATAGATATCTGGTCTCCCAGCTGATAAATCCTGACAATCTGATATATATTTGGGAGACCTTTAAGGATGTGCTTTTTGAATGTCATTTGCAGACAATTCAAACTATATCATTTACTTTGTCAATTTCAAAAAGACATCCTACAAAAAGAATTTAAAAAGATGTGTAGAGTCCTCCCTAAAATACATACAAGACCCTTTGAGTCTTATAAAGGGATAGGTGAAAGGTTCGGCCCGAGCATACTTTTTCAGTCGTTCGGCGAACATCCAAACAAACGGGTCGTTTGACCGTTTGTTCGGCCCCCCAAACTGAACAGTGCATTGCAAGCCCTGATTGGCTGAAGCAGTGAACGCTTCAGCCAATCAGGGCACAGAGCACTGTCAGAGTCATGATTGGACACTGTCATCATGACTTTATCCAATCATGGTTCATTCCCGCCCCACAGTAAAAAAAAGTATTCGTTCAGTGGCAGCCGTTATAGTGTGATTTTGGCGTAAAGAGAGATAGAACAGAGCTCTGTTCAATGCTATTAGTTAGTGTGCTATACTGTGCTATTTTTCTTCAATTGTCAGTAGAATATTACTTTAGTGTCAGTCCGGGGATAGTGTGAGTGTAGTGAGGAGGGCCATCATTTAGCTTTGCATAGTGTGCAGCTAGAGTAGGGACAGCTCATATAGTTTCAGTGTAGTGAGACCATGTCAGTAATCTTTACATTAGTGTATAGCTAGAGTAGGGACAGTTCAGATAGCGTCAGTGTAGTGACAGTTGAACACCATCTGATTGCGTTACTGCCAGTTTAATGCCATTTACTTCTGTGTGCCTTACTGCCAGTTTAACGTCATTTACTTCTGTGTGCGTTACTGCCAGTTTAACAACATTTACTTCTGTGTGCGTTACTGCCAGTTTAACAACATTTACTTCTGTGTGCGTTACTGCCAGTTTAATGCCATACAGTTTTGTGTGCGTTACTGCCAGTTTAACGCCATATACTTCTGTATGCGTTACTGCCAGTTTAACGCCATATAGTTTTGTGCGTTATTGCAAGTTTAACACCATTTACTTCTGTGTGCGTTACTATCAGTTTAACACCATTTACTTCCGTGAGTGTTACTGCAAGTTTAACGCCATTTACTTCTGTGTGCGTTACTGCAAGTTTTTTTTTTTTCATTTTTAAATAATCTTTATTCATATCTATATAAAATACATCTTAATACAAAATGTACACAGATCCAGACCACATACAAACAAAAAAAGAGAAAAAAAAGAAAAAGACATCCTAAAACATTGCGAGACATGTATATACGCCCCACAGAGGACTTATTTCTAGTTTTCTCCCATTTTTACCCTCCCTCTCTACCCTCCCGCTTTACCCTGGTACCTAGGCCTGAAGCTAAGCCCACACTTTGTCATATTAAATATACACACACTTTAACTCTTATCTTGGAGTCTTCATATTTCTGCTTCACCTTCTAATAACTTTTTCTAAATGGGGTGGTCCAGTTTCACTAGCCAGGGCTTTTTTAAATTCTTTTATATTACCCCCCCCCCCCTCACATATACCACCTTTTCTTTTCCTATTGTTTCTAGCACTGTTCTGAGCCAGTCTTCTACTGACGGGGGTTTCTCAGCCTGCCATCTTTTTGCTATTACCTTCCTTGCCTGAAAAAGGCATCTCTGCACTGCTTTAATTTTGCCCCTCTCACTACCTAAATTCCCCCCATCCCCCAGAATACACAGCAATGGATTGGGTGAAAGGACTTATTTATACTCTCTATAACTTCCGACCAATACCGAAATAACTTGGGACATTTCCATAGCATATGCAACAGGTCCCCTGTGTTCTGACATCTGGGACAGTTAGCATCTGCCCTTCTCCCAAATTGAAACAGTCTTTTAGGGGTATAATATGCCCTATGTAGAAGCATTAGATGTGAAAATTTCTGGGCAGGTGAGGCCGAGATCTGGTGTCCCCCTTCCAATATCGCTTTCCATTGGTTATCCAATATTCTACCCAGGTCCCTTTCCCATCCCCTTCTACATTTAAGTTTTTCTGGCCCCTCCCTACTGTTTTTACAGATCTATTGATAGAATTCTGCTATAAGCCCCTTCGCTCCCTCAGTACACTCTATTCTTTTAGGAATGAGAGAGAGACACCAACTCGGGCCTTGTTCCCCAAATTGGGCCCGCAGTGCATGTCTAATTTGTAGGTAATTAAAATATGACTGACTCAGGACACCATATTCCTCCTTTAAAGAGGCAAATGTTTTTAAGGTACTTCCATTATATAATTGAGCTAGTTTAACTATCCCCTTCCTTTCCCATGTCTTAATTTTCCCTATTCGTGTCAGCTCTTTTAGGTTCCTATTATCCCAGAGAGGGGTACACCCAACTAGCCCCTCCATAACCTTCAGGCCTTTAACGGAGTTCCACATCTTCCTCATTAATTTAACCGTGGGGGCCCTGTAAGCGAACAAGTTCGCCTCAAGTACCTCCAGAACCTGCTTATGAGGTGCTCCCGTAATCACTATTCCCACATTATCATTACCAGTATGACCACTACCCGATCTCAAGTGCTGCAACTGAGCTGCCAGAAAATAGCACCGTGGGTGCGGGACTGCCATGCCCCCCTCATCTGTTGCTAATTGTAAAGTTTGTAGGCTGAAAGTTTAAGGCCATATAGTTTTGTACGATACTGCCAGTTTAACTCCATATAGTTCTGTGTGTGTTACTGCCAGTTTAACGCCATATAGTTCTGTGTGCGTTGCTGCCAGTTTAACGCCATATAGTTCTGTGTGCATTACCACCGCCAGTTTAACGACATATAGTTTTGTGGGTCACTGTATGTTTGGCACATTAAATTGCAGTATATTATAGTGTATCCGTGGAGTGTGTCTGTGTAGTGTGAGTACTCAAATTAAAGTGCACCAAACACCACTTTACATTGATTAAAGTGCATCTACGTACAGATTTCCACTTCTTCTTTACATTTTCTTATAAGCACTGCCCCCTCCCTCCAAATAATGTCTGGGAGGACAACAAGGTGAGGCAGACATTCCCTTGGCACTGTAAGGGGGCCAGCAACAAATATGTCCACAGGCAAAGGTGGACGTGCTTACTGCTGACACATGGTCCAGCAAGCATGGGCAGGGATGATATATTTCATTCACAGTACACTGTGTAATGCTGCTTGCAACTCGAAACAATGCAGGACAGGGCATGGTGCTGCAGCTTGTTGTGCCCCACGTCTATATACAGCTGGTGGTGATGATGCCAGACCTGTGATCTACCCTCCTCCTCCTCCGCTACCTCCTACATGCTACCTCCTACACCTACATGCCCTCCTCTGCAGAATTGTCCTATGTACATCAGGTACCCCCTTAAGCATTCAAAGGGCTATTCCATGAGTCAGGCTAAAAGGTGCCATGCAGTGCTTCAGCTGATGTTACATAGTTACATAGTTACATAGTAGGTGAGGTTGAAAAAAGACACAAGTCCATCAAGTCCAACCTATTTTTATTATTATATGCCAGTATTACATTGTATATCCCTGTATGTTGCAGTCATTCAGGTGATTATCTAATAGTTTCTTGAAGCTATCAATGCTCCCCGCTGAGACCACCGATTCCACATCCTTGCCGCTCTTATGCCGCGTACACACGGTCAGACTTTTCATCTACAAAAGTCCGACAGCCGGTCCGACAGACTTCCTGCGGACTTTTGGCGGACTTGCGGCAGACTTTCTAACGAACGGACTTGCCTACACACGACCACACAAAAGTTTGACAGCCTAGTACGTGGTGACGTACATCAAGTCCGGCGAGACTATAAAACGGAAGTTCAATAGCCTGTACGACACCCTTTGGGCTCCTTCTGCTAATCTCGTGTTTATCTCGTGTTAGTAGAAGTTTGGTGAGAGACGATTCGCACTTGTGAGACTCGTATTTTTCAGTTCGTTTTAACTGTTGTTCAGTCTGTGCTTGTGAGGTTTGTATCTGCTTTTCAGTGCGTTTGGTCAGTTGGCATTGAGAAATCTTTGTTTTATTGGCCGCTCATTCCTGATTTTCAGGTCGTTCTTCACAGGCCTTGCTGTTCTTCAGTGCGTTCTGTTAAGTGCGTTCTGACCAGCCGACCGTTTTATAGCCATGTTACCTGTACGTACTCGTCGTCGAGCTCGTGCATTGTATGTGTTTGGTGCTGTAGTTTATTCTTCAGACCAAGACCAGTCCATGAACAGGGCGAGGAGGAGTTCATGGACCAAGAATTGGTTGCTCCAGCGTGACCAGTTCTCTCACATGCCATTGCTCCGTGAGATCCGTGAGAATAATCCTGAGGATTTCAGGAACTTTCTCCGGATGACGGACCCCGTTTTTGACCGTTTGGTGGCTTTGCTGACCCCCTGTATCAGCAGGCAGGATACCTGCATGAGGCAAGCCATCACTCCGGAGCAGAGGCTAGTTGCCACGTTGCGGTACTTGGCGACGGGGAGAAGCCTGCAGGACCTCAAGTTCTCGACAGGCATCTCCCCCCAGGCTCTGGGGATCATTATCCCAGAGACCTGTTCTGCCATCATCCAGGTCCTGCAGAAGGACTATATTAAGGTAAGAATTTTTTCTTTTATTAGCATCACATGTTCTTTTATTTATTCTTTGATAATGTAATGTATTTCTTAGCTCAAACACTACTTACCATCATTGTAATATAGTGTGAATGTCCCCTTTTTCTTCTCACGCATGCTTGATTTGTTTCATGTTCTTTTTTGTCATGCATGTATATTTGCCTTCAATAACCTCTCCAGCATACAATGCTGGTCACATATTCACCTAGTCTACTCAGTTTGAATGTATTTAGTCAGCTGCATTGTATTTTGTTTCCCCTAAACTCTATCCAAATAGTGTTCTTATAATTAGCTTGATTTCAACCCCCCCCCCTAATAATTTGCTAAAATCTTCTGTGGTGTTGATTTTTAAAAAGCAAATATATGTTGCACTTTGCAAAATGCATGTGCACTCTACAAGTGCATTTGCTCCAGTGCTTTAGTAAATGAGCAGAAGCTCTGTTGATTTCCATCATCAAATCATATACAAGCCACAAAGTGTTTTCATTAATTGCCCTTGCATGTGGTTGTGTAACATGAAAGCCTTTTTACCTTACCTCATTTACTTTAAGCTGGGGAGCAACTGCACTTGCAGAGTGGGACAACTGCAGTCTTGTAGCCTTTTTAGTCCATAAATCCCTGTGTGTCCTAAAATTATTATTTTTTGGTAATTTCACCACCCCCTAAAATGTAATCAATGTTCCATCAGAGGGGGTGAGCAATCTGATAAGTGTGCCTTTCAATATTATTTCTTCCAGAAGATATACATTATTTAATGTTATACTGATGCTGTGGAATAATGTTTTTAATTGTATAATTTTCTTGCCATGTTCGATTCAAAATTACTGATTTTTGTTTTCTTGTTTGATTCCCCAGTTTCCTTCAACGCCACAGGAATGGCAGACTGTGGCATCCCATTTTGCCACCCGTTGGGACTTTCCCAATTGTGGAGGGGCTATAGATGGGAAACATGTCCACATTGTGCCACCACCCCATTCGGGGTCATACTATTTTAATTATAAGAGGTTCCACAGTATAGTTTTAATGGCGGTGGTGTCGGCACACTATGAATTTCTATATGTGGACGTGGGGAAGAATGGCCGGATGACGGATGGAGGAGTATTTGCCCAGACGGAGTTCTGCCAGCGTCTCCAGAGTGGTGGCCTGGGATTGCCACCTGATGCGGATAACGTGGAAGGACTCCCCTTTGTCTTCATTGCCGATGAAGCCTTCGCTCTGAGCAAGCACCTCATGAGGCCATTCCCCCAAAGAACCCTCACCCCGGAGAGGAGGGTTTTTAATTTCCGGCTGGCCAGAGCTAGAAGAGTGGTTGAGAATGCGTTTGGGATTCTGGCCAGCCGGTTCCGCCTGTTTCAAACCTCCATTAATTTGGCAGAATACAAACTTAAATTCACGACAACAGATTTGCGCTTACTCTGAATAGTCAGGAAAATATAAGCAGCTAACACCACAACTAGAATCGTTGCCACATAAATAGATAATAAACAAAAAATGTGTAGCGCTATTTAAGACAAGATATCTTAAACTGATAAGTTAAAACAGCTTATAACCAAAGTGTAATATACACCAATAAAGGTAGCACATATAAAATAAAATTGAAAATAGAAAATATGTTAAATGGACAGTCAGTGAGTTGGGACTGGATGGATCACTACCCAACACGTGAGGTGAGGAGCGCCTTCACCAACATACAGCAGAAAGAGTCTCAGAGGTTAATATTCTGCAGCCATTTAGAAAGTCTCATCAATAGATAGGATGTTCCATATATGAATCACACTATTCACCACTGTGTCTTCAAAAACATGCAGTGCGCTTGGATGTAATAGATGGGGGCTTACCGGAGGGTTTGAACCCAAAGCCAGCATATGCTGTTAGGGTCAAACCAAGCTTTTATTGCACCCTGGCAATGGTAAGAAGATCTTGGCAGGAGACACTGAACAGGGCTGCTCTAGTGATGCATCCTCTCCACAGGCACTACTGGATCTCTCCACGCAAGGTTCATAAAAGGCACAAAAAGGGACTACATAGCGTAATACCGTAGACACCGTATTTATTAAATAAAAAGAAATACACTTACATGATGAAGTAAATAAAAAGCGCTTGTATATAAAAGGGGCGGCAGTGGAGTCCTCCCAAAGATCTTCTTACCATTGCCAGGGTGCAATAAAAGCTTGGTTTGACCCTAACAGCATATGCTGGCTTTGGGTTCAAACCCTCCGGTAAGCCCCCATCTATTACATCCAAGCGCACTGCATGTTTTTGAAGACACAGTGGTGAATAGTGTGATTCATATATGGAACATCCTATCTATTGATGAGACTTTCTAAATGGCTGCAGAATATTAACCTCTGAGACTCTTTCTGCTGTATGTTGGTGAAGGCGCTCCTCACCTCACGTGTTGGGTAGTGATCCATCCAGTCCCAACTCACTGACTGTCCATTTAACATATTTTCTATTTTCAATTTTATTTTATATGTGCTACCTTTATTGGTGTATATTACACTTTGGTTATAAGCTGTTTTAACTTATCAGTTTAAGATATCTTGTCTTAAATAGCGCTACACATTTTTTGTTTATTATCAGAATACAAACTTAATTTTATCATTTTATCGTGCTGCATCCTGCACAACTTTTTGCACAAACATTCTCAAAATTATATGGTGCCAGTTGGGCCTGAGGCCGGACTTATCGTTGAGAATCTTACGGGCCTGGATACTGTCCATACTGGCTTGGCCCCCCAAAGTGCTCGTCAAGTTAGACAGCAATATGTTAATTATTTTATGGGTAGGGGGGCCATTGCAATGGGCCAGGATATCTAAAGATTTAAAATAAAAACAATCTTGATGAAATCTTGAATTATATTTATTGCTTGCCTTTCTTTTGGGCTTTCTCCTAGGTTATGGTCGAGCAGTTGTAGTGCCAACTGTATTTTCCTTGTAAATTTCTAAATAAGCTCCATTGCCACTGTAAACCACTTTTTTGAAATTTATAAACAAACTGATACTGAGCATTGAAATAACAAACCACACATTTATTTAATTCTAAGCAGATGTTTTTAATCTTTGGTATCCATTCAGTTATGCATTTAGTATAAAATGTTCCTAGCCAAAAATATAAAGATATATTAAATAAATTTAGAATAATATAATTAGAGTTAAATATTTTTAGATAATCAAAAATAAAATTTGTTGGGCATTTTGATTTTAGCAAACAGGCCTTTTTTTTTTGGTGTTTTTTAAAATCCTTTTTTTTTTTTTTGTCTTTTTTCAAATCCTTTTTTTTTTTTGTCTTTTTTCAAATCCTTTTTTTTTTTTTTTTGTCTTTTTTCAAATCCTTTTTTTTTTTCTGAAAAATAGGCCTCCTTTTTAAATGTTGTTAAACAGGCATATAATTTAACAGAAAATAATAAAGAGAAGGCCCAGAATGGGGTCAGCAAACCAGGAAATGAAGGACATGATCGATGTTTTGGGGTTTAAAAAAGGGCATTTAGATTCGACCCAAAACATCAATCATGTCCTTCATTTCCTGCTGCATACGATCCAGCCGATTCCGCATTTGATCGATCTCCCCATTCCAGGCCATTATTTGAGCAATTAGCCGTTGGGCACTGTCTGTGGTGAAATAGTCACTTGGACCTAAAGTGGAATGAAAAAAAAAATGTGTTTAGAAATATGCACACATAGTTTACCTTACCATAAAGCTGGTGTCTCAGACACTGACCTGGTGGGGTGCCCATGTCGCATACTTCATGAACATCCTCGGGGGTGGCGCTGTTGCTTGACTCAAGCACAACCAGATCACCTAAAATAGAGTAGAAAAATTACATAAAAATAAAAGGCAGCCATGCATAGATTACCGTAAGCTGGTGTGTCAGACACTCACCTGGTGGGGTGCCCATGTCGCCCACCTCTCCTTCCTCCACATCCTCAGTGGGGCTTGGGCTGATTTCCCAAGTATGTTCTTTTGCTTGGGGGGGACTGGGTTCCTCTTGTTGGCTGAGTGATTTTTCCCCTATGTGAAGCAAAAAATTAATATACTTAGCACACAGATATTTTAGTACATACTAATCTTCAAACATTTGTAGTGAAGTGGTGTACAAATTGTCTGTTTGTGTAGAGTTCCTAGTAGACTTCAAGATCTTAATTTCTAAAGACATATCAAGATAGATAGATATCTCGATATCTAGATATCAATATCAAAATATATCAAAAAATCTTTGGATCTCTCTCTCTCTATATATCTATAACTAAATATAAATCTTCAATCGCAAACAAAATCTAAATCTAAAAATAGATATTAATTTAAATTAAAAAAAAAAAAAAAATTCTATATCTATCTATATCTACCTATATATCTATATACATACATATATACATACATACATATGTATATATATATATATATATATATACACACACATATATATATATATATATATATACACATATATATATATATATATACATATATATATATTTATATATATATATATATATATATATATATATATATATATATATATATATATATATATATATATATATATATATATATGTATATATATATCTATATATATGTGTGTGTATATATATATATGTGTGTATATATATATATCTATATATATATAGAGAGAGATATATATGTATATATTATATATAGATATGTAACGATGTTTATTAAAAGATCGTTTCAAACGATGCAAACAATCGTATAGGAATGAAAAGCACATGGAGCGGTATACGAGGTAATCAACACAAGATGAAAACACAGGTACTTACTTTTTTGCAGCACTTTACGGATCCGTCTGTACTGATCCGGCTCCCTGAGTTTGAGGTCAGACCATCTTTTTCTAATTTGATCCTTGGAGCGCTGTACCCCAAAATAAGCCTGTAAAGTGTCCACCACCTTCGCCATTATTTTGGCCTTGCGCAAATTTGGCTGGGCGTACGGCCCATACTTCCCATCATAGTCCTTTTTTTTAAGAATGGCCACCATCTCCACCATCTCTTCAAAGGACATATTGGAGGCCTTAAATCTAGGCCTCACAGATCTTGACGTTCCGGCCTCCGGGCTTTCTTCGCTACCTGAGGTAGTAAACACCTGATGTGTCTCCGCCATTATTCACCCCACTACGCGCCGTAACTAAAAATGGGCGGAGAACATGAGTTAAAATCGAACGTCAGGGGCTGGCAACGCAGGCGGAGTTTCACACATGCGTAGTGTATAAAGAGGGGCCTTGCGCACGTGTCGTACGTACGTTCTGTGCGTAGAATTAAGGGGCGGAGAACATGAGTTAAAATTGAACGTCAGGGGCGGGCAAAGCAGGCGGAGTTTCACACATGCGTAGTGTATAAAGAGGGGCCTTGTGCACGTGTCGTACGTACGTTCTGTGCGTAGAGTCAAGGGCGGGTTATATGCGTAAACAAAAAGAACGTCAGGGGCGGGCCAAATAGGCGTAGTATTACGCATGTGCAGTGTATAAAGCGCTGTTACGTATTGTGTCGTACGTACGTTCTGTGCGTAGGTGATAGTGGACCGGGACGCTACTAAATGAAGGTAATTTAAAATTTATACTTTTGGTCAAGACTTTGTAGCAAGCGGCCTATATGGCTTGACAGATTGATGAGGCCTACATAGGGATAAGATGATGAGGGTTTAGCAGAAACCCAATAAGTGTTTTTTGTCTTGTGACTTTATCTTTTATACAGACATTATGAATCCCCTATTTAAGGATCCAGAGTTCCTTACTGCTTTTATTTCTAAATATAGAGAGATGAGGAATTTGTGGGAGGTGAAACACCCACAGTATTATGCAAAGCATGTGAGGAAGTCAACGCTGGAGAGACTTCTGTCCTTTGTCCAGACGACCATCCCGGAAGCAACAATGGAGACATTGCTCAAGAAAATTGGGGTCTTGAGGAACATGTATAAGAGGGAACATAAGAAGATCCAGGAATCAATGAGATCAGGAGCATCAGCAGATGATGTTTATGTACCCAGGCTGTGGTACTACAATCAACTCCGTTTTCTTGATGACCAGACTGAAGCCAGGGCATCACTTTCAACCCTTCCCTCCACCCTTCCCTCCACCCCAGCAGAGGCTGATGAGGAGCAAGCTGGGTCTTCCATCCTGGATGAACCGGATATGACCATCTGGAGTCAGGTAAATTATTTTAACAAATATTTACTGTACTAATATTAATGATGTTAACTGGATGTTATAATTGTCTAAAATAATTTTGCCCTCAAAATTGTGTATACATATAAATTGACAGTAGTGGCTAAATATGTTTGGCACCTGCTTGAAATAATTAGGGTGTCTGATTAGACTCTTTTATTGAAGAGATGTATTCACATTGAATTTGCTAGTCATGAGAAGCAAACTGTGTGTCATTGATGAACCCAAAAAAATATACTAAAACTATGTCCTTTTTTTATACACAGGATGAGTCCATCCAGGAGGAATGTGGGGAAAGTGGCAGGCAGGAGGAGACCGGGCCCATGGACAGCCTGGAGGAGGCCGGATTCACCATCATCCTGGAGGAGGCTGGGCCCAGTGTCAGGCAGGAGGTGGCTGCTCCCAGTGAGGTGGCTGGGCCAAGTGAGGTGGCTGGGCCAAGTGAGGTGGCTGGGCCCAGTAGGAGCCTGACCAAATCCCAAGTGCCTCCCCTCCACCTTCCCAAAAAAAGGGCCAGGAAGGGGATGGTCACACAGGAGGCATCCCTGCGCCTCATGCAAGAGGCCACCCGTTTTTTAAGGAGCCCCCCCCGAAGCGGAAGAGTCCTATGGCTGCTACTTAGCCAGCAGGCTTCTTCAAATGGATTGGGAGCAGCGCCTCATTTGTGAGCGACTATTTGGGGAAACAATCCAGAAGGGGCTGCAGGGCACGCTAACATGAAACACCCAACTACATGAGGCAGCCCCCCTCCTCCTCCTCCTCCTCCTGCCACAACTGAAACACCAGAGCCACAGCCTCGAAAGAAGGCTACAGGGAAGGCTGCAGGGAAGGCTGCAGGGCAGCGTGGAGGAAAGGCTGCAGGGAAGAGAAGAAAGTGATGACTTGGGTTCAGTCTGGTCTGACAGAAGACGCAGGCTGTTGTAGTACCACAGTCTGGGGACATCTATATCATCTGCTGGTGCTGTTGATCTCTGGGATTCTTGGACCAGATTGTGCTCCCTCTTATATGGACTCCTCAAGATCCCCATTTTCTTGTACACATACTTTTTCCAGCGTTGACTTCCTCTTTATTTTATTTAGACCATAAATAAATGGATCTTTTTTGAGTTTAGGTTTTTTATTTTAAATCATAGATTTTAGACACAATGTTAAATTAACAAGGGACAACAATCTCATTGATTTTGCAAAAACGCACCAAAAATAGATTAAAATAATGTTAATAATGTTCGAGTGGTAAGTATTTAAAAAAAAAAAGATACATAACCAAAAACGGTTCTTTGGGTTAACTTTATATAAAAAAAATAACAAATCACTATAAAAACAAAAATTATAAAGGGTTCTTTGTGGTAACTTTACAAACATTAAAAAAAATACAATAAAAACCTAAAAAGAAAAATGGTTTCTTTGTGGTAACTTTACAAACACCAAAAAAAAAAATTATATATAAAAATGGGTTCCCTGTGGCAACTTTACAAACAAATTTATAGATAAACAGAAAAAAAGTTCCACAACAATCATAAAATAAATATCTGGTTAAAAATTACAAGAAAAGATGACTCCACCAAAAAAAAAAAAATGTAAAAAGTATTATTAGTATGGAAACATTGTTTTGAAAAAGCATACCATGTCATTCATGAGATCAAAGAAAAAAAGAATCCAGAAATCTGTTTGGGAGAACTCTGTTTGAATAGGAACAGCAAAATATCTTCGTTCTTTATAGCATTCGTAAAGAAGACATTAAATGCGCTGCATTCAACGATCACAGATTTTGCAGCGTGAGGAATGTGCTTCCTACAATACGAACACTAGTTTTACTAGACCGAGTGCTTCCGTTTAGTTTTTGCTTATGAGCATGCGTTGTTTTTTTGTCCGTAGGACTAGCATACAGACGAGCGGATTTCGGGGTCCGTCGTAGTTACGACGTAAAGATTTGAAGCATGTTTCAAATCTAAAGTCTGTCGGATTTGAGGCTGAAAAAGTCCACTGAAAGTCCGAAGAAGCCCACACACGATCGGATTACCAGCCAGCTTTAGTCCGTCGGCGTACGTTGGACTTTTGTAGACGAAAAGTCCGACCGTGTGTACGCCCCATTACAGTAAAGAACCCTCTACGTAGTTTAAGGTTAAACCTCTTTTCTTCTAATTGTAATGAGTGGCCACGAGTCTTATTAAACTCTCTTCTGCGAAAAAGTTTTATCCCTATTGTGGGGTCACCAGTACAGTATTTGTAAATTGAAATCATATCCCCTCTCAAGCGTCTCTTCTCCAGAGAGAATAAGTTCAGTGCTCGCAACCTTTCCTCATAACTAAGATCCTCCAGACCCTTTATTAGCTTTGTTGCCCTTTTTTGTACTCGCTCCATTTCCAGTACATCCTTCCTGAGGACTGGTGCCCAGAACTGGACAGCATACTCCAGGTGCGGCCGGACCAGAGCCTTGTAGAGTGGGAGAATTATCGTTTTGTCTCTTGCATTGATCCCCCTTTTAATGCATGCCAATATTCTGTTTGCTTTGTTAGCAGCAGCTTGGCATTGCCTGCCATTGCTGAGCCTATTATCTACTAGGACCCCCAGGTCCTTTTCCATCCTAGATTCCCCCAGAGGTTCTCCCCCCAGTGTATAGATTGCATTCATATTTTTGCCACCCAAATGCATTATTTTACATTTTTCTACATTGAACCTCATTTGCCATGTAGTCGCCCACCCCATTAATTTGTTCAGGTCTTTTTGCAAGGTTTCCACATCCTGCAGAGAAGTTATTTCCCTGCTTAGCTTAGTATCGTCTGCAAATACAGAGATTGAACTGTTTATCCCATCCTCCAGGTCATTTATAAACAAATTAAATAGGATTTGTCCCAGCACAGAACCCTGGGGAACCCCACTACCCACCCCTGACCATTCTGAGTACTCCCCATTTATCACCACCCTCTTAACTCGCCCTTGTAGCCAGTTTTCAATCCATGTACTCATCCTATGGTCCATGCCAACGGACCTTATTTTGTACAGTAAACGTTTATGGGGAACTGTGTCAAATGCTTTTGCAAAATCCAGATACACCACGTCTACGGGCCTTCCTTTATCTAGATAGCAACTCACCTCCTCATAGAAGGTTAATAGATTGGTTTGGCAAGAACGATTCTTCATGAATCCATGCTGATTACTGCTAATGATACTGTTCTTATTACTAAAATCTTGTATATAGTCCCTTGTCATCCCCTCCAAGAGTTTACATACTATTGATGTTAGGCTAACTGGTCTGTAATTCCCAGGGATGTTTTTGGGCCCTTTTTAAATATTGGTGCTACATTGGCTTTTCTCCAATCAGCTGGTACCATTCCAGTCAGTAGACTGTCTGTAAAAATTAGGAACAACGGTCTGGCAATCACTTGACTGAGTTCCCTAAGTACCCTCGGATGCAAGCCATCTGGTCCCGGTGATTTATTAATGTTATGTTTCTCAAGTCTAATTTTAATTCTGTCCTCTGTTAACCATGGAGGTGCTTCCTGTGTTGCGTCATGAGGATAAACACTGCAGTTTTGGTTACTGAAGCCCCCCCATTTACTCGTGAAGACTGAGGAGAACAATAAATTCAATAAATTGTTACAAAAGCGTGGGATTTTGTTGGCGCTACCTGAAAAACCTGATTGCTACGCATACACAGGGAAACCTAATTTGGTTTTTATATTTACTTCCTTACACACCAGAAAGGCATATATATTAGAAATGGTGCACAATCAGCTGCAAGCTATACCCTCCACCTGAGTACAACTAAAGTGGTAAGGCCTAACTAGGTTATAACACAAAATCCACAAAGGACATAACACTCATGTGCTGCATGCTGGTGCATGAATAAAGAGTCCCATCAACCATACACATATACAGGTCAAGCCTAAAAGTAAAAGTCAAAATTGCTGCTTCATAAATCATATATGTGGACTATATTCAGCATGTATTGCAACAGATCCCAGTGGTCCCATAACTTTGTTATAATAAACACGTCAGGAGCTTCCAGGGGTGACTTCAGTGTATACAGAGTTGCCAGGTGACTTCTGTGCTCCCCCCTCAGATTCCCCACTCACCGACTCCCGGAACCCCTGCAGGGGTAATAAGCCTGGTCAGTTTTAGCTGCTTTAGATGGATCTCACTGCTCACTGTTGCCGATGACAAAGACTTTGACTGCGTCCTGGTTGGTGGAGGTGCGGCAATCCCTCATGCGTCAAAAAATACAAAAAGGGACTCCCATAGTGTATTAAAGTAAAAAACGTTTTATTTAAAACCAAAACTTTAAAAAACAATAAAAAGCAAACAGTCCCAGAAGCCTGTGCATTCCCATCCGCTGTTACACTGAGATGGGATGCTACCAGTTCCCGGTGACCACAAGTAAACTGATGCAAAAAATCACTGTACTCAAGGCATGTACCAAGTGGGGGGAAGTGACAGCCAGACGCTGAACCTGCGTTCCACCCACCAGTCTGCCCGGAAGTGACGTAATAGGCGTGATGCCGTCGAGACCACTGGGATCTGTTGCAATACATGCTGAATATAGTCCACATATATGATTTATGAAGCAGCAATTTTGACTTTTACTTTTAGACTTGACCTGTATATGTGTATGGTTGATGGGACTCTTTATTCATGCACCAGCATGCAGCACATGAGTGTTATGTCCTTTGTGGATTTTGTGTTATAACCTAGTTAGGCCTTACCACTTTAGTTGTACTCAGGTGGAGGGTATAGCTTGCAGCTGATTATGCACCATTTCTAATATATATGCCTTTCTGGTGTGTAAGGAAGTAAATATAAAAAACAAATTAGGTTTCCCTGTGTATGCGTAGCAATCAGGTTTTTCAGGTAGCGCCAACAAAATCCCACGCTTTTGTAACAATTTATATAACCTGCAGGACACCCCTTTGTGAGTGCCCTGAGTAAGGGAGGCAGCAACCTGATCCTTGCCACATAAGCCTGTCCTAAAGCGTGGCTTTTTTACATACTAAAGAATAAGTTCAATACCTTCGCCATCTCCCAATCCTTTGTAACCAGATGTCCTTCCTCATTCTTTATGGGGCCAATATGGTCTGTCCATCCTTTTTTACTGTTTACATACTTAAAGAATTTCTTGGGATTTTTTTTTTGCTCTCCTCCGCTATGTGTCTTTCATGTTCTATCTTAGCCGTCCTAATTGCACCCTTACATTTCTTGTTGCATTCTTTATAAAGTCTGAATGCTGAGGATGATCCCTCAACCTTGTATTTTTTGAAGGCCTTCTCCTTTGCTTTTATATGCATTTTTACATTGGAGTTAAGCCATCCAGGATTTTTGTTCGCTCTTTTAAATTTATTACCCAATGGGATACATTGGCTAATGCCCTTATTTAATATGCTCTTAAAGCAAACCCATCTCTCCTCCGTATTCTTTGTTCCTAATATTTTATCCCAATTTATGCCTTTTAGCAAGGTTTGTAGTTTAGGGAAGTTGGCTCTTTTGAAATTCAGTGCCTTTGTTTTTCCTTTATGTTTCCTATTTGTGTGATTTATACTGAAACTAATTGACCTGTGATCGCGATTACCTAAATTGCCCCGTATTTCCACATCCGTGATCAGGTCTGTATTGTTGGTAATCAGTAGATCCAGTAATGTTTTATTTCTAGTTGGTGCGTCTACCATCTGACCCATAAAATTGTCCTGCAAGACATTAAGGAACTGGCGAGCCTTAAATGAATGCGTGGTTCCCTCCGCCCAGTCTATGTCTGGATAATTAAAATCCCCCATTATGATAACACTTCCCATCCTTGCTGCTAATCCAATTTGTGATAGGAGATCCGTCTCCACTTCCTCCCTCAGGTTAGGGGGCCTATAGCATACTCCCAGTATTATTTTCCTCTTAGCTTCATCACTATGGAGCTCTACCCATAAGGATTCCACCTCCTCTCTAGCTCCCTCAGTGATGTCATCTCTCACATTCGCTTGTACATTATTCTTGATATATAGGCATACCCCTCCCCCTTTTTTACCCTCTCTATCCTTGCGGTATAGGGTATATCCTCGAATGTTTGCCAGCCAATCATGAGAGCTGTTGAACCAGGTCTCTGAAATTCCCACAAAATCCAAATCCTCCTTGTACAACAGTATCTCTAGTTCACCCATCTTGTCTGCCATGCTCCTGGCATTGTTGAACATGCCACATAGTTTAGGGGACAGGAACTACACCAGAGCAGAGATTCTTGCAGCTCTGCAGGGACAGGCCCAGAAGTGGTTCACACCACGCCAGCTGGAGCCAGGAATAGTGGTGTGCGATAATGGCTCAAACCTCCAGTTCCCCCTTAGACAGGGAAAGTTGACACATGAGCCATGCCTGGCACATGTCCTCAATTTGGTGGTGCAGCGTTTCCTAAATATGTACCCAGGGTTGCAAGATGTGCTAAAGCTGGCCAGAAAAGTCTGTCAGGAGGTCATACACAGCCAGTGCTCAGTTGGCTGAAATTCAGTGGGAATTCCACCTGCCCGTAAACCGCCTGATTTGTGGCATGCCCACCAGGTGGAACTCTACTTTGGCAATGCTGCAGTGGCTATACATGCAGCAGAGGGCCGTCAATGAGTACCTGTGCAAGTACAGCATGACGACAGGCTCAGACCGCCTCTGCTTTTTTTCCCACACCAATGGCTGATCATTAAGGATGCATGCACTGTATTGTCACCATTTGAGGAGGCCACAAGGGTGGCAAGCCATGACAGTGCATGCATCAGTGACACAATCCCTGTTGTGTTCCTGCTGGAAACTCTGCGTGGAATTATGGACAGGGCACTGGAGGCAGAGCAGCAGGTGGATGAGGAGGACTTCCTTTCCTCTCAAGGCCCACTTTATCCAGACACTATCATTCCTATGTCACAGAACACACAGGAGGAGAGAGGGTAGGAGGATGAGGAGGAGGATTCTGGCACTTTCATAGGCTTTGAAGAAGAGGTAGAAATGCGTCAATCTGTAAGTGATGGTTTCCAACCCCAGGACCCTTGGGAATATGGGAGTAGTACATGGCTGGGAGGAGGAAGTTCCAGATGCTGTCACCCTGAGTGACCCCGAGGAGTCTGCTTCTCAATCCTCAGCAATTTTGAGGCGCATGGGCAACCTCATGCTTCAAAGCTTGCGAAAGGACCCAAAAATATGTGGCATAAAGGAGAAGAATGATTACTGGTTGGCAACCCTCCTTGACCACCGCTATAAGGGGAATGTCCCAGAACTCATCCCGTCCCCACAGAGAGTGTAGAAGATAAAATCTCTTGAGGACACGTTAAAGAGAATTTTATTGAACATTTTTCCTGACTCCAGTAGGTTACAGTGTTGTGGAAAACGTAGTTTTGAGTCTTCTGTTGGTCAAGAGAGGAGCGTTGGAGAAGGCGTCCGACTAAGTGAGGCATTTCGGAATTTTTTTAGTTCTCACCACCCCCAGGGCTGTCAGCTTCCACATCCCATTGGCAGCTTCTGCATCACATGGTGGACGATTACATCTGGACCAAAAAAGAGATGGAGAGCTTTCCAGCTGATGATCCACTGACTTACTGGGTCATGAGAATAGACCACTGGCCAGAACTTGCCCAGTATGCTATTGAGTTGTTGGGCTGCCCTGCATCCAGCGTGCTTTCAGAACAGACATTCAGTGCTGCAGGAGGTTTTGTTATGATCTTTAGGGATGAGCCCGATGTTCCAGTCACACATAAGTTCGACTCGAACATCGGGTGTTCGCCTGTTTGCCGAATAGCGAACAATTTGGGGTGTTCGCGGCAAATTCGAATGCTGCTGAACAACCTTTAAAAGTGTTTGGGGACCTGGGTCTTGCCCCAGGGGACATGTATCAATGCAAAAAAAAGTTTTAAAAACAGCTGTTTTTTCGGGAGAAGTGATTTTAATAATGCTTAAAGTGAAACAATAAAAGTGAAATATTCCTTTAAATTTTGTACCTGGGGGTGTCTATAGTATGTCTGTAAAGTGGCGCATTTTTCCCGTGTTTAGAACAGTCCCTGCACAAAATTACATTTCTAAAGGAAAAAAGTCATTTAAAACTACTCGCGGCTATAATGAATTGTCGGATCTCAGCAATACAGATAAAAGTCATTGAAATAAACAGCATGGGGGTCCCCCCAAAAATCCAT
Source organism: Lithobates clamitans (assembly GCA_037952925.1). Classification (NCBI taxonomy): domain Eukaryota; kingdom Metazoa; phylum Chordata; class Amphibia; order Anura; family Ranidae; genus Lithobates; species Lithobates clamitans. The sequence goes on along the minus strand of JBBGZY010000354.1, from coordinate 3,394,727 downwards.
ACCAGGCCCTTCAGGTCTGGTATGGATAATAAGGGGAGCCCTGCGCCATTTTTTTAACAGAAAATGGCGTAGGGGTCCCCCTCAAAATCCATACCAGACCCTTATCTGAGCACGCAACCTGGCAGGCCGCAGGAAAAGAGGGGGGACGAGAAAGCGCCCCCTCCTGAACCATACCAGGCCAAATGCCCTCAACATGGGGAGGGTGCTTTGGGGTAGCCCCCCAAAGCACCTTGTCCCCATGTTGATGGGGACAAGGGCCTCATCCCCACAACTCTTGCCCGGTGGTTGTGGGAGTCTGCAGGCGGGGGGGCTTATCGGAATATGGAAGCCCCCTTTAACAAGGGGACCCCCAGATCCCACCCCCCCTGTTTGAAATGGTAACGGGTACATTGTACCCCTATCATTTCACAAAAAAAGTGTCAAAATGTTAAAAAAACCACAAGACACATCTTGGGACAAGTCCTTTATTAAAAAATAAAAAAAATTAACTGACAATTGCACGGTCATGCAATGCTGCGGTTTTTATTTTTTGCGATATAAACGAAAAAAGATCGAAAATTTTGAAAAAAATTATATTTTCTACTTTTTGTTATAAAAAATACAATAAACCCAATTTTAGTCATACATTTAGGCCAAAAAGCATTCAGCCACATGTCTCGGGTAAAAAAAATTCAATAAGTGTATTTATTGGTTTGCGCAAAAGCTATAGCGTCTACAAACTAGGGTACATTTTCTGGAATTTACGTAGCTTTTAGTTTATGACTGCCTATCTCATTTCTTGAGGTGCTAAAACCGCAGGGCAGTACAACCCCACCCCCCCCAATGACCCCATTTTGGAAAGTAGACACCCCAAGAAATTTGCTGAGAGGCTTGTTGAGCACATTGAATATTTTATTTTTTTGTCATAAGACAAAAAAAATGCACACAAAGTTGTCACTGAAATGATATATTGCTCAAACATGCCATAGGCATATGTGAAATTACACCCCAAAATACACCCCAAAATACATTCTGCTGCTTCTCCTGAGTACGGGTATACCACACGTGTGGGACTTTTTGGCAGTCTAGCCACGTAGCCTTCGAGACAGCACATCCCCAAACGACATCATTCCCACAAAACTCCTTAAAGAATGTTCCGACATCCTGGCCCCTACTCTGACACACCTCATAAATCAATCATTCAAAGAAGGGACTGTACCAACCTCCCTCAAGCAAGGCATCGTCAAACCTCTGCTGAAGAAACCCAATCTTGACCCTAAGGACCCCAACTGCCGGAGACCGATAACAAGCCTCAACACCATCTCCAAGATTATGGAGAAAGCAGTAGTACATCAGCTTCAACACCACCTGGACACACATCAACTCCTGGACCCACTGCAATCAGGCTTCCGCCCAGGCCATGGCACAGAAACAGCACTCCTCAAAATATGGGACGACGCCCTTGAAGCAGCAGATAGCGGAGAATCTAGTCTCCTGGTACTGTTGGACCTCAGCGCAGCATTTGATACAGTGAACCACGATACTTTACTTGTCCGCCTCTCAGAAGTGGCAGGAGCCACAGGTCTGGCGCTAAAATGGCTTGCATCCTTCCTAGAGAATCGCTCTCAGACAGTGAAACTAGGAACATTCACCTCAGAGTCCCGGGCAGTCTCCTGCGGAGTTCCCCAGGGCTCACCCCTGTCACCAGTGCTATTCAACATCTACATCCGCCCACTTCTCAATATCATCAGGAAAACAGACCTCTGTTTCCACTCATATGCCGATGACACCCAACTCTACTTTCGCATCACTGGTCAAAAAAACCATCATCAACAATTAGAAGAATGCCTCTGTTCAATTGATGATTGGATGACCATCAGCTCCCTCAAACTTAACGGTTCGAAAACAGAACTTCTTCTCCTACATGCCAACAAAAATTCCAAAATGAAAACCCCGTGGACACCCCCCACCATCCTCGGACAGACCATCACTCCAAGCCTCAAAGCCAAGAGTCTCGGAGTCATCTTTGACTCAGGAATGACAATGGATGCTCAAATAGGATCAGTGGTGAGCGGATCCCACCATCTCCTCCGCCTCCTACGCAGACTCATCCCCTTCATCCCAGAAGAAGACAAACCGGCAGTTGTGGGAACAATCATCAACTCCCGACTCGACTATGCAAATTCGCTCTACATAGGACTACCTCAATATCAGCTTGCGCGCTTACAACTCATTCAAAACACGGCGGCAAGACTGTTAACAGGAAAAAAACCCTGGGAATCCATTTCACCATCCCTAAAGTGCCTACACTGGCTAACCGTAAAGAATCGGATCAAATTCAAGACCCTCTGCCTCACCCACAAATGCATACAAGGAAATGCTCCGCTATATCTGCAGGAGAAAATAAAACACTACACACCCAATCGCAGCCTTCGATCAGCTAACCAAAACCTCCTCATCATTCCAAAATATCGCTACAAAGCAAAGGGAGAACGAAGATTTGCAGTCCAAGGACCTCGGCTATGGAACGCTCTTCCGACCCACATCCGCATGGAAGAAAACCATCAGGCCTTCAGGAAAAAACTAAAGACATTCCTTTTCTAAAGAGCTGGCAACAGAGAACGCATTATAGCGCCTTGAGGCGATTTAGTTCGCATTTGCAGCGCTCTACAAATCCTTCATTCATTCATTCATTCGTACAGGACCCCAAAAACCTAGCACCGCATTCAGGTTTTCTAAGGGCGTAAATTTTTTATTTCATTCCTCACTACCTATCACAGTTTCGGAGGCCATGAAATGCCCAGATAGCTCACCCCCCATGACCCCATTTTGGAAAGTAGATACCCTAAGCTATTTGCTGATAGGCATTGTTCTGACTCAACTACAAGGCAATAACTTTATCCTCAGCTTCACATAGAGCTTACATGACCTGGTGATCTATTTATCCCTTGCATCAATTCAGACAGCTTAACTCAATGGATAACTCACTGTATGGAAAGACAGACGATAAATCCTCTCGAATGTTCCGTTTAATGATGGGTATCCATAGTTAGAAAAACGTTGCAGTTGTAAGCCACATGTAAAGATGTTACAGCAATGAGGTATACTGTGCAAAATGAATCAGAGAGAGGAAGGGGAGGAGAATATACAGAACTACGGTGGGAGAAAGAGTTCAGATAGACAGAGGGAACAAATCTTAAAGACACAGAGCATAATAAATCATATAGTGTAACACAACACTCCCCATCTGAAATATTTAGATTTCATAACCATAAACAATTATATATATATTCAATAAGTCCAATACTGTTAAATGTCCTGGAACCTGTAATGAAAAACATGCAACAAGCAAGTAAAAACAGAAGTCCAACAGGATTGAAGAACATGTAGTCCGACGTATGACGTTTTCAAAGAATTCCAAAGTTCAAGGTAGAACCTGTAGATAGCAGCAATGTACTCCCCCCGAGCTAACAGCATGGCTAGTCCTTGCATAAGTCACTCACCTGGCAAAAGGAGTACTAACTCAGTAATTCATCGAGTGAAGGTTCGTGTGGATCCTCCCTTGGTTACCTTGACTTCTACCTTCCGGACCTTGTTATCGTCACTGGGCATAACCTTGGTAATAAGACCCATAGGCCACTCATTCCGACAAACTTCCTTGTCTTTTAGAAGGATGAGATCTCCAACCTTAAGATTAGGCTTAGATGTTTGCCATTTGTTACGACCTTGAAGGTGATGAAGATACTCCTTCCTCCAGCGATGCCAAAACACATTGGCGAGATGCTGCACCTGCTTCCATTGACGCCTGTAGATATCCTTGGGTTCAATCCCACTTGAAGATATCACAGCAGTCCCAATCTCTTGAGTAAGGAGCGAAGCTGGAGTAAGGATCACTGGAGCATCAGGATCTGAATATACCGGCACTAAAGGTTTTGCGTTCACTATAGCACACACTTCAGCGAGAAAGGAAGACAAAGTATCATGGGTGAGTGGTAAAGACTTGTGAGTCTGCAACATGGAGTCAACAGGGGGTGAGTATGACTCCTCACACAAAAAGCTTGGAGGTGACAGCCATAAGTTGTCTAGAAGAACATCAGATGACACGGCTCTGGTCCCAAAGTCAGCTGGATTGAGTTCAGTGGGAACGTAATGCCATTGACTTGGTAGGGAGAATCTCTTAAGACGTTCAACCCTGTTGCTGACGTACACATGAAACTGTTTTGTTTGGTTGTATATGTAACCAAGTACTACCTTACTGTCTTTATAGAAGGTGAAAGAATCAATTCTAGTGTCCATTTCACTTCGTATGACTTCGGCAATTTCTACTGCTAGCACGGCTGCACAAAGCTCAAGTCTTGGTATGGCATGTGCAGGTTTGGGAGTGAGTTTTGCCTTGCCTAGAACAAAACTACAGTGTGATTCCCCATTCATTTCAGAGGTCTTCAAATAGGCTACAGTAGCAATAGTTCCAACTGATGCATCGGAGAAAATATGAATTTCCCTCCGGTAAACAGTTGAAATAGAACCTGAAACATAGCAACGGGAAATCTGAAGTTTTTCTAGTGACTTCAAAGAATGTCTCCACCTTTCCCACTTGTGTTGATTCTCACTAGGTAAGGGAGTATCCCAGTCTATGTTCTCAGTAGATAACTGTCTTAGCAGAATCTTACCTTGAATGGTAACTGGAGCAAGGAAACCGAGTGGGTCATAGATGCTATTTACCACCGACAGGACTCCTCTCTTAGTGAAGGGTTTGTCACAAGTTGACACTTGGAAGGTGAATGTGTCTTGTTCGTGGTTCCACAACAAACCCAGACTTCGCTGTACAGGAGGCACATCTGTACCCAAATCAAGGTTTTTTAGACTGGTGGCATAGTCCTCAGAGTGAAAGGCATTCGTAAGTTCCTGGCTGTTGGATATAATCTTGTGCAGTCTAAGGTTTGCTGTAGCCAGCATCTCCTTTGTTCTGGTGAGGAGATCAATCACTTCTTTAGCGATTGGAAAAGACTTCATTCGAAAGTCTATAACTTCCTTGTGGATGTCATTGTCTTTGTGCCATAGAAACCTGAGGTAGTTTCTGTTGTCTTCTCTGACAATGAAGCAGTGAAACATTTGTTGAATGTCTGCCATAACTTCTACATGCTCTTGTCTGAAGTGAATCAAAACTCCTATTAGACTGTTGTTCAAGTTAGGCCCTGTAAGGAGCATGTTGTTGAGAGAAACACCTTCATGCTGAGCACTGGAATCGAAGACAACTCTGATTTTGTCTGGTTTACGTGGGTGATACATGCCAAAGGATGGAAGGTACCAGCATTCTTCTCCCTCCTTTAGTGGGGGTGCAGGCTCTGCATGATCTCTGTCAAATATATTTTGCATAAAGTCCACAAAGTGTCTTTGCATCTCTGGTTTCCTGCTTAAGTTTCGTTTTAAGGAGGAGAATCTACTGATGGCCTGTTGCAAGTTGTTGGGCAGTCTCTCTCTTGGGAGACGAAAAGGTAGGGGTGCTACCCAGTTATTGGTGTCGTCTTGAAATAACTCATTGTCCATTACCTTGATGAATTCTTTGTCTTCCATTGAAGGAGCCAGTATGTCATCTTCACTGGTTGTATTAAACACTGTAGAGCCGAAGTCGTCATCGTGGCAGGAGAAAGGGCTTGTGTTACCTGAGATACCATGTTGCCATCCGTGGCTGGCTATCTTCTCTTTCACCCAGTAGTGATGTGGGCATGGCTCAAAGTAAGTGTTTCGGCCATTTGGCAGAACATTTGTCTTGAATGACGAAATGTTGGTAGGTCTCTTCATTTTGCCTATACAGACGTTGCCTATGATGACCCACCCTAGATCCATGCGCTGAGCAAATGGGGCATCTGGGAGTCCACTGACTTGTCTATGTACCTTGTGAATTCTTAGAATGTCTCTTCCTAACAGAAGAAGGATCTGAGCATCTTTGTCAAGTGGCGGTATGTCATTTTCTATTACCTTCAGGTGAGGGTGATGGAAAGCAGCAGCTGGAGTAGGGATTTCTTCCCTGTTAGCAGGTATCTGATTGCACTCGACAAGTGTAGGTAGGGGTAATTCCATGAGCCCTTCTTCCATAAACCTCTGTAGTTCCACAACAGGTACCCAAGGTGTAAGGATGAGCTTCGCCTTTTATTTCAAATAGATTAAACAGTTCTGATTTTGCAAGCTATCTATTGCTCCGATTGTCTAGGATAGCATAGGCTTTTAGAGTCTTTTCTGGTTGGTCCTTGTGGTATATGTTCACCAAGCGTATTTTAGCACAGGACTTATCACAGCAGTCTTCTCCACAAACTTCAGTGCAGGATGAAGAAATTATGGTAGAACTAGGCACTTGGTCTGTATTCTCCCCGCCATGCATTAACCTGGGAGGAGCGTTAGCAGGTTGTGCAGAGCTGGGCTCAAGCGGATGTAGGGCTTGCACATGCTCTTCGGAGCCACACTCTATGCACTTGATGGATACATTACAGTCCCTTGCAAAATGTTCGGTAGAAGCACAGCACCTGAAACATACCCTAAATGTCTTTAAAAGCTCCTTACGCTCTTCAAGAGGTTTTTTCCTGAAGCCGATACATTTTTTGAGGGGGTGTGGCTTCTTGTGAATGGGACACTCTCTGTTAGGGTTTTCAATCTTCCTGCTATGTCTGTCCTTGGCCACCACTGTGGTAGGAGTGGGAAGGATGTCAGTCTTTTTCACGGATACTGGGCCTCTACGGCTTCTATAGTTGCCCTGAAGACTGGTACTCTTAGGAAATGGTGAGAAGAGACTGTACTCACCGTAGGAAAAACTTGGATCATTCTTGGGCTCTGCGATTTTCCTGGTGAAGTTGCAGAAGAAAGAGAATAGAGGGAAGGAAACCTTGTTCTCTTTTTTGTATGATGATCCTAGTGCAGACAATTTCTCTTGTACACCATACGGGAGCTTGGAGACGCTTGGGTTTACCCCTCTTGCAGTGTCAAGGTAACTGAGTCCAGGTAGTTTTGGGTCTGCCTTGGCTAGCTGAAGCTCAAGGAGAAGGTCACTCAATCTCCGGAACTCCTTGTTGTCCTTACCAGATATCTTTGGAAAGGTTTCCAGACGCATGAACAAGGCATTTTCTATAGCTTCTGGACTGCCATAACTTTGCTCTAGTCGCTCCCATGCAGCTATGAGGCCTGCTGTAGGATTGTCCATGAAAACTGATCTTAATGGCTTAACACGTGCAGCAGATAGAGGACCAAGCCATCTAATCAGCAGATCCAATTCTTGAGCCGCTGTAATGCCAAGATCGCTGATTGCAGTTCTGAAAGCACATTTCCAACTTCTGTAGTTCTCAGGTTGGTCATCAAATCTTGTAAGACAAGTCTTTGTGAGCTCTCTGCGAAGTATGTACCTCACAAACTCTGCTGTCTCAGTTGTCTCTGCCTTTATGTGAGATGTTGTTGGCTGAATGGTGCTGATTGCACTATCTTTGACATTATTGTTAAAGGACACAGGTAAATATGTTGCAGCAGATGCGTTCAGGTGAGTTGCTTGCTTGAAGTTGGTTGTTCCAATGGTACGTTGACTCAATGCTGTACCGATGACAGGAAATTGATGACTTGCTTGCAGCTTGCTCTGATGCTCTGTGACATAAGAAGGAAGGTTAGGTAGGCAGGCAGGAAATGCATTGGAGTGATTTTGCATGCAGGAAGTTGCTGGAACCTCTTTAACTTGGAGCTGTGAAGGAGTTTCTAAGTTGTCAGGAGCATTGGAGACAATGGAGTGTATACTGCAGTGGCTTAGGACATAGTCTTTAGTGCGTTTGAGGGGATCTTCCATATCTGCTATGTTTAGGCTGATGCTGTCTTTCTCACTTGCACCTTCGTATGCACTGATAGCTTGCTCTAGAACCCTTAGCCTTGCCATAGCTGTGTCATGTTTACACTGTTCATTTAAGATTTCTATAGTTGCTCTTTGACGTGCTGTGTGAGCTATCAACTCTGCTCTCTTTTCTGCATATGCGACCTGCACCTTACTGGCTTCCGCTTCAGCGCGGGCATTAATAAGTCGCTCACTGAGTGTTGAGTATCTTGAACTATGACTTCTGCAAGACCTTTTAGAATGTCTGGTGGAAACAGATCTGTGAGATGCAGTGTCCTGTAGCAGCTTTAACTTTGCTTCTGCCTTTAATTTGGTTTGCTGGATAAAACTGTCTCTTTCCAGATTAAGAGCCTTGAAATTCTTTAATTCCTCGAATGAAGGTTCTGTGTTCATATTTTGTAAGACATTAATGAACTTGTCACTGGTAAGCTGATAGAGCTCATAAGAGATAGAGAGTTGTTTAATGGCGCCCTCTAGTATCAGTAATTCACGTTCAACAGACACTGTATTTGATTCAGAAGCACTCTTTTAGCAAAAACAGCGTCAAGCTATTAAACAATTCAGTTCTTAAGGCTTCATAATTCTCCATCACTTTCCAGGTGGGTTTGACTGAGCGTTTGGGTAAGTCAGTTCGCTCAGTGTCCTGTGTTGGAGTGGCTGTGTATTCACATTGAGAGCTGTGGTAACTCATGGCTGACACAGGCAGAAAATGTCTCAGTGATAAGCAGGCAGGATCTGTGTGCTGTAATATGACACCCCGCAGCCTGGTCTCAGGTTATGAAGATTCCATGTGCTGCTGTCTCAATCTTTCTTGCAATGAGGGCAATAAATCTTGTCTGTAACAGTACTGTATGCAGAAATCTTGTAATTAGGCTGTGGAACTCCGTTTTTCTACTGTTCTGACTCAACTACAAGGCAATAACTTTATCCTCAGCTTCACATAGAGCAGTGGTGTCCAAACTATGGCCCTTCAGTTGTTAAGGAACTACAACTCCCATCATGCCTAGTCATGTCTGTGAACAGCTGGAGGGCCGTAGTTTGGACACCCCTGACATAGAGCTTACATGACCTGGTGATTTTTTTTATCCCTTGCATCAATTCAGACAGCTTAATTCAATGGATAACTCACTGTATGGAAAGACAGACGAAGAATCCTCTCGAATGTTCCATTTAATGATGGGTATCCATAGGTAGAAAAACATTGAAGTTGTAAGCCACATGTAAAGATGTTATAGCAATGAGGTATACTGTGCACAATGAATCAGAGAGAGGAAGGGGAGGAGAATATACAGAACTACGGTGAGAGAAAGAGTTCAGATAGACAGAGGGAACAAATCTTAAAGACACAGAGCATAATAAATCATATAGTGTAACACAACAGGCTTGTTGAGTCCATGGAATATTTTATATTTTGCCATAAGTTTCGGGAAAATTACAATAATTTTTTTTCACAAAGTTGTCACTAAATGATACTTCCTGGTGCATCTTCATGGCAGCATACAGATGGGTTGTGACTCCACCCCCATAACCTGATAGGACTGGTTAACTATAAATCAAAGACAGACCCGGCTCATAGCATTCTCCTTTTTTTCCTCACCTGATCAGGACTGAAATTGTGAGGTATACCTTACCGTTTGTTGCCCCAGCCAGGTTCAGCCTCTCCTGTGTGGAAGTCCTTCCTGTACAGTCTCTAAATGAGCCTATATGGTTGGAGCCCCATTCTGGTGGTCTGGGGGGAATATTTCAGCCTCTCCTGGGTGGAAGTCCTTCCTCTACAGTCTCTAAATGAGCTTTATGGTTGGAGCCCCATTCTGGTGGTGCAGGCTTCTCAAAGAAAGCTTTGACGGTAAGTGACAGCGTTTCCTTTTGCTTTACATATGCCTTTTTACTGCTTTTCTCTGTGTTATGGGAGTTTGCCATTCCCAAGATGGCTGCAGCAGTGCAAGTACACTCTGAGCATGAGAGGCAGGAAGTGATGAGGCCTCTGTGTTTCCTGGCTAAAGCTTTTCCAGGATGGTGATCTGAACATGCTGAGGCACTGATATCATCACTAATGGCAAATGTAAGTTCTAAATGGTTTTATGGCATTTTTGGGCAACAAATGGTGGAGCTCTCTACTCATGCATGCTGGATGCTTATGTGATCATTGTTTGCAGGTATATTTTTCCTCTTTATGGCATTCACCTGCATTTTTCCTATATCCTTCTCAGTGTTGCTCTAGGCATTATGGCATTCACCCGGCCTCTTCCTATCCCCTTTTCAATGCTTGCTCTGGGATCACTGTGTTGGGCTCAGTTTCCACTAGTGCGACTTGTCACTGCAAAGTCGCATGACAAGCCTTACCCCATGATTTCCAATGAGTACCGTTCATATGTGTTCATAGACCTTAAGAATACACAGGCATTGCTTCAAGTCGCATCAAATTTGTGGCAAAATCATGCGACTTTCAGGTCGCAATAGTGGAGACTTAGCATTATGCTGTTTTTCATTTCAGTCTGCTGCTTTGCTCTGTTTCTATGGGAAATGCTATCCAGTCAGACCACCCATTGCTTTTAAGGTATAGGGATTAGGTAAGTAGTGAAGATTGAGAAAAAGAGCCAATATCTATAGTCCTGTAAGGACTACAAGATGGAGGGAGCCTTCTGACGGTCAAGAAAAGTCACCATCTAAGAACAGACATCCAGGCAATGTTGTTTAAAGCGGGGTTCCATCCTAAAAAAAAAAAAAAAATTAAAAGTCAGCAGCTACTAACACTGTAGCTGCTGACTTTAAATAAGTACTTACCTGTCCTGGGTGCCCGCGATGTCGGACGCCCGAGGCCGACCCGTCCCTTGGGTCTCGGCACCGCCATCTTAAGTAAGGGAAACAGGCAGTGGAGCCTTGCGGCTTCACTGCCAGTTTCCTATTGTGCACAAGCGAGCGGCGCTGCGCTCCGTTCTGTGAATGGCCCTGTGGTGTTCTGGGAACACACACAGTTCCCAGAAGACAACGGGGCTGCTCACCGAGGAGCAGAACACACCACGGAAGAGGAAGAGGCAGATTAGGAAGACTGCCTAGCAACAAGGGTTTAGGTAAGTTTAATTTTTTTTTCTTTTTTTAGGATTTTTGGTGATTTTTTTTTTTTTTTTTTCAGGGTTGCCCTCCACTTCAAACTCATCTCACCCCTCATTATCATTGCTCCCCGTTTACAAACATCACAAGTTACCAGCCCTAATAGTCGCTGCATTTGTTGTGGAAAGTCATTGCCTGCCAAGCTAGTATGTCAAATCTGCTTATGAGGAATAGTATTGAATTTTCTTGACCCGAGTAGTGTTCAAAGCACTTCTGTCATTCACTCCTTTTAGCAAAAGGAGCAAGATTTGTATGGTGCCTAGACAGCTGTGGAAGGGTAGAATGCTTAGGCTGTCAGTGGAGCTTCCTGTATCTATAATTGCAAATATACCATTTTGGCTTAGGAGGCTCTAGTGTCTCTCTCTCCTACTCTTAAGCATTGAATCACCACTGCCGCTTCCAGTGATGACAGATTCGCTCTTTCATGGACAGTTTAGCCATCCAGCTCCAAGAGACTACTTTTGATGGCATGGAAGTTGAGGCAGTGGCTACCAAGTCAAGCATGCTCAGTGCAGTTAGTGCCTACCTTGTGTCAAACCAGAGAGGTCTTCATGAATAAGCTTTACCAAAGAATATGGGAAAATGATGCAGATCTCACACAGCAAAAGCCTGGAGTCCTTTATTACCTAAACCAGCCAAGGCTCTGCAGTTCTTATAACTGGGGCTGAACAGGGGGTTAGGTTCAAATATGATGATGCAATTCTTAAAAGGCTTGTATGAAGTTTTAGACCTCCCAGGAAACCATTGTTCCCTAGGTGGAACTTGCTTATGGTTCTCATTTCTATCAAGGCCTCATTTCTCTCCTACAGAATTGACTACACTCTGCAAACCCTAAAGACCGTATTTCTGGTTGCTACAACCTCTGTGAAAAAGGATGTCAGAACTGCATGCTTTGTACTCAAGGAGCCTCACTTAACGTTCTACCCGGACAGAATAGTCCTAAAACTCCAGACTGCTTTTATCCATGGGGTGTCTTTCTCCTTCTTTCTCCTTCCAATTTTACCAGGAAGTTAATTTGCCGTCTTTCTTGGTTGAGAGAACCACATCCCCTGGATGTTGAGCTAACGCTGGTGACCTGCTTGGCAGCTACTTTTTCATTCAGGAAAGCTGAAATATGTTCTTGGTTCCAGCGTTGCTTAAGGCAGAGTCAGTCAGCATCAACACGTTCAGTCACCTCCTAGATTAAGACAATTAAAAGAGCTTACTCTTCAAGGCCTTCCTGTTTTGGAGGCCCTAGGAGCACATTTAACTAGGGCAGTGCCAGCTCTGTGGACAGCTCAGCGCTGAGTGCCTCCTGAGGTTATTTGCAAGTCAGCAATATGATCCTCCCTGGACACCTTCATTACACTTAAATAGGTGAACCCAGCTCAGGACAGTAAAATTTGGAAAATTCATAAAGCATACTTGCGCTACTGATGATTACAACATTTTTCTTGCACCCTCCCGTATGCCGAGTTAGTCCCCATATGTTTGCTGCCATGATGCACCAGGAAAACGGAAAATTGTATACTCACCTTTCCGTAATTTTCCTTTCCTGGTGCATCTTCATGGCAGCATACAGATGTCCACCCAAATGGTGAGAGTTACAGAGAATGCTATGAGCCGGGTCTGTCTTTGATTTATAGTTAACCAGTCCTATCAGGTTATGGGGGTGGAGTCACAACACATCTGTATGCTGCCATGAAGATGCACCAGGAAAGCAAAATTACGGAAAGGTGAGTATACAATTTTCCGTTATTGCTCAAATATGCCATGGGCATATGTGAAATTACACCCCAAAATACATTCTGCTGCTTCTCCTGAGTATGGGGATACTTTTTGGATGTCTCGATGTGTACAGGACCCCGAAAACTAAGCAACGCCTTCAGGCTTTCTAAGGGCGTAAATTTTTTATTTCACTCCTCACTACCTATCACAATTTCGGAGGCCAAAAAAAGACCGGATAACACAACCCCCCTCCCCCCCAATGACCCTATTTTGGAAAGTAGACACCCCAAGCTATTTGCTGAGAGGCATGTTGAGTCCATGAAATATTTTATATTTTGCCACAAGTTTCACAATTTATTTATTTTTTTCCACAAAAATGTCACTAAATGATATATTGCTCAAACATGCAATGGGCTTATTTTAAATTACACCCCAAAATACATTCTGCTGCTTCTGAGTATGGGGATGGGGATACCACATGTGTGGACTTTTTGGCAGTCTCGACGTGTACAGGACCCCAAGTTTCTAAGGGCATAAATTCTTGATTTCACTACTCCCTACCTATCAGTTTAGGAGGCCATGAAATGCCCAGCTAGCACAACCCCCCCCCCCCCATATGACCCCATTTTGGAAAGTAGACACCCCGCGCTATTTGATGAGAGGCATGTTGAGTTTTTTGCAGATCTCACTTTTTGTCACAAAGTTTTGAAAATTGAAAAAAGAAAAAAAAAATCCTTATTTTTCTTCATTTTCAAAAACAAACGAGAGCTGCAAAATACTCACCATGCCTCTTAGAAAATACCTTGGGGTGTCTACTTTCGAAAATGGGGTCATTTAGGGGGGGTTGTGCTATCTGGACTTTTTATGGCCTCTGAAACTGATAGGTAGTGAGAAATTAAATCAAAAATTTACGCCCTTTGAAAGCCTGAAGGCGGTGCTTGGTTTTTGAGGTCCTGTACATGGCTGGACTACCAAAAAGTCCTACACATGTGGTATCTCTGTACTCAGGAGAAGCAGCAGTATTTTGAGGTGTAATTTCGCATATGCCCTATGGCATGTTTGAGCAATATATCATTTAGTGACAACTTTGTGAAAAAAACTAAAATATATTGTAATTTTTACGAAACTTGTGGCAAAATATAAAATATTCCATCGACTCAATATGCCTCTGAGCAAATAGCTTGGTGTGTCAACTTTCCAAAATGGGGTCATTTGGGGGTGGGGGAGTTGAACTGTCCTAGTTATTTATGCACAACATTAGAAGCTTATGTCACACATCACCCACTCTTCTAACCACTTCAAGTCAAAACCCTTTCTGACACTTTTTGTTTACACGAAAAGATATTTTTTTTGTGAGAAAATTACTTTGAACACCCAAACATTATATATTTTTTTTAAAACAAAGGCCCTACAGATTAAAATGGTGGTTAATTTTTTTATTCACACAGTATATCGGCAGCGATTTTTCAAACGCAATTTTTTTGAAAAAAAAAAACATTTTTTTTAATTTTATTGCACTAAAACACAGTATATTGCCCAAATGTTTGGTAAAATATAAAAGATGATCTCATGCCAAGTACATAGATACCAAACACGACATGCTTTAAAATTGCGCACAACCGTGCAGCGGCGACAAACTACATACATTTTTAAAAGCCTTTACAGGTTACCACTTTAAATTTACAGAGGAGGTCTACTGCTAAAATTGCTGCACTCAATCTGACATTCATGGTGATAGCTCACTTGCATGGTGCAATTGCTGTTTACATATGACACGTGACCAGCGCTTGGGTTCACCTTTGCGCGTGTGCCTGGGGGGACAGGGGTGCTTTTTTTCTTTATTATTCATTTTGCTTTTTTATTTTATTTTTACACTGTTCCTTTCATTTTTATTGTTTTTTTATTATTATCACAGGCAATGTAAATATCCCCTAAGATGGCAATAGGTTGTGACAGGTATTTTTTTTTTTTTGATTGTGGTTTATTAGACTCTAGATCTCTCCTCTACCCTCAAATCATCTGATAAGCCAATGATGCTGTTTATATCTGGCGAAACCAAAGTCATAAAATGCTCATAGCTTCTAGTTTATTATGCCCTAGAGATGACTGGAGCCATTCTGGTCTGATTGGAGCCATCAGCTCTATGGTCAGCTCGCAGAACCACTGGCTTCATTCTGAGGTTCCCTGGTGGGACAGGAGAGGCTGAGAAAACTATGGAAGATGCCGGGGGGGGGGGACATTCTTTTCCACTGCTTGTAAAAGCAGTCTAGCGGCTAATTAGCTGCTAGGATTGCTTTTACATGAAAGCCAACCATGGGATGAAAAGAATGATACCAAGATGATACCTAAACCTGCAGGCATCATTCTGGTGAAACCACTCAAAGTCCAGCAACATACCAGTACATTGCTGGTCCATTTTGGGCATATATTGTAATGTTCTTTTTTTTTTCATGCAGCCTGTGGGCTGAACGAAAAAAGAGATTGATCGGTGGGTATGCCCACCATTAGAATACCGCCCTGCATCCACCCACTAATAATGATGCACTGTTTTTTTGTTTTTTTTCTTAAACTGTGGTGGTGAAATCACCTACAGTGCTGGAGTCACTGATTTACGTATCGTGAGAGCAAACACTGTTGCTGTCAAGATAAATCAGTGCTGCAGCTGAATGTGTACCTGAAAAGCAAACAATGGTAACAATAAAAAATTAACCCAAAAAAACAATCTGTGCCAAAAAAAGTAATACATATATGCAGAAGCATGGGGGCAATCTGCCCCTAATGTTAGGGGCAAACCACCCCCCCACCCCTGCCCTCATGCTTTGGCATATATGTTCTTTTTCTTTTTTAACTGTGGTGGTGAAATCACCCCCTACATCGCTGGAGTTGCTGATTTATGTATCGTGAGAGCTAACGCTGTTGCTGTCAAGATGAATGAATCAGTGCTGCAGCTAAATGGCATACCTGAAAAGAAAATAATGGTTAACAATAAAACACAGTAAACAGTAAAGTATAAAAGAATTGCATACCTGAAAAGCAAACATGATCAAACTAGGAACAATAAAACATTGCAGTTAAAAAATACAGTAAAAAGAGCAGAACAGTAGAGAGAACAATAAAACAACTGTTTTTGGCTTTTTTATATATATATATATATTTTTTTACATTTTTATACTTTAATTTGTAGCTGTAACGGTTCCATGTTCGGGTCTCTCAAAATGCGATGGCATCTTTGGAGATCCTGTGAAAGTGTACCCTAGACTGTGCCATGCTGTACCCTATGCTAATACTCCACTAGTGTGTGGTAGCGTTCCAAACATTCACCGATGCAGAGACCAGGTTGGCCAGGATAGGAGGGACAATAATAGTGGGTGTCATGCCTATATCCGCGCTTGCTACAGACACATCTTCTTTGGGGTGATCGTTGGGTAGGGGTACCAGGGAGGACATATGGAAAACGCCTCCCATGCAGCTGGCTCGCTGCATTTGGATAGGAAAGTTGGGCCACAGCACCAACTGGAAACAGAAGGGCTGTGATGATCTCTTCTTGGAATTTAAGGAAAGATTTTTTGTACCAGCATCTGGCCTTACGGGCAATTAAGTACAACGCCATCAACTGGTCGTTGAGGTCCACCTCTCCCATATTAAGGTTGTATTCATGGACACAGAGGGGTTTCTCCACAACACCAGTCGCCGTTGGAGTTTAAAAAGCATGAACCGCAAGATCTGCTCGTATCTAGCCCTGGTCATGGATGCAGAGAACACGGGCATGGTAAACTGGGTCAGTGGATCAATTTTTTGGTCCGCAACTCACTTTTTTCAACTATGCCCATGAGAAGGGATAGGCCCAGCAAGGTCTTAAATTCGGAAACCGTAATAGGTCAACTGGGGATTAGCTGCGATGAATGACTAGCATACAAATTGCTTTGCTCCACTACAGATCTGTGAGGATCTTCTTAGAAAAACAGTGAATAAAAATCAAGTGACATAAAATCAACTGTTTCCACCTGAATTCGGAGTTGGCCAGTGAATGGGGGGGGGGGGGGAAGTACGGGTGCAGCAGAAGTGGTGGGCTCCCAATTAGGATTGGCATATTCTGTAGGAAGGGTATTATGGGCTTGACTGGCCTGTGTTTGTCTTGGTGACTGCGGGACACTACTTGTGCTAGCCACGCACCAGCTTAAACTGCACTTATGGGACTCGCCACATCACCACGTGATACTGCAATTTCTGCACGAAAAGTTGTATATCAGTGATTTATACTGATATATACTGTCTGCGCTATATAAATCCTGTATAATAATAACATCAAACAAATCGAAATTTGCCTGAGGACAAAAACTCAAACCTCTGGAGAGTACTTGTATCTCCATTGCAGTTTAGTGGTGTGATGATAAATTGATTATACTTGGGGGTTGGGCTGGATCCGAATTACATATGGGTCCAGACCTTTCCCTCCACTGTTCATTTGGGTGGAGGAACAGGCCCCCCATGTTGAATTTAAAGATTTTGTTGTTGCGGGTTTTAGACAACCTGTCAGTTGGACAGTGTGACTAACATTGCTAGATGTGTCTGAGAGTAGGGAATGAGATTCCCCTGTTCCTGTATTATGTGTTAGATTTGTCCGTGTTGTGGACAAAGAACGATCAGTCTGTGAAGCATCATATGCATGATTGGAGTCTGTCTATAGTTCGTTTTTTGTTGTCCTGTTCCAAGGAGCCCCTATTATTGTGACTTCTTTTGCCTCCCACACCCTCTGAGATGGATGGTAACCATGGTTTTCAGAGGGAAAAATATTTTGTTTGGAAATGTCTATATTTGGTTGCAAATCTCTAACCTGATATTGTTTTGTTGGTTGTGTGTTATTAGTATTCCATTTATATGCTCATCCTTCTGCAAAGGCTGTCTTGTCTCTCCAAAATGTAATTTTCTTTTGTAAAATACAGTAAAATCTTGGTTTGAGAGTAACTTGGTTTGAGAGCGTTTTGCAAGACAAGCAAAATGTTTTAATACATTTTGACTTGATATACAAGCAATGTCTTGATTTACAAGAAGCGTCACGTCACAATTGAGTATATTCATTCCACAACCATTTATTCATAGGGCCTTCAGTTTATAGTCCATATAAAAAGATTATAGCAATGTGACCAGGTTGTGTAACCATAAATGTCCATCCACAAATGGAAGCCTCCACAAGGGGATTAGAAGCAAAATCCAGCAGGAGCTACAGAGTATTAAAGAGAAAAGAGGCACCTCTAAGTGTAGCAATATGGATACATTTAATAAAGGTACAACATTAAGCAACATATTGCTACACATACCTCTCTTTAATACTCTGTAGCTCATGCTGGATTTTGCTTCCAATCCCCTTGTGGAGGCTTTCATTTGTGGATGGACATTTTATGGTTACACAACCTGGTCACATAGCTATAATGTTTTTATATGAACTATAAACTGAAGGACCTATGAATAAATGGTTGTGGAATGAATCATTTGAGTTTCCATTATTTCTTATGGGGAAATTCGCTTTGATATACAAGGGCTTTGGATTACAAGCATGTTTCCGGAACGAATTCTGCTCGCAAGCCAATGTTTTACTGTATTCTTGTTACATATGGATAGATTATCTTACAATTTAGCCTGCAGCTTGGAATACAGCTTATGGTCTATAAAAAGGAACCAGGGCCAATTCCAAGTTGCTTATTTCTAGATCCAACAATTCAATTTGCTTATTGTACTCTCTAGTTAGAATGAGCATCATTTCGTTTGAACACTGCCTCTGATTTTCCTCCCATTCTTTTTTGCATTCTTTACTAATTTGTTCCAAATTTGGAAAAATTTGTACACGTAACCCAAATCGGTTAAATGATTCCCTCACATATCTATCAAAAGACTTGGTGAGCCAAAAAAGCACAGAATTTTTAAGTGTTCGACCTAATTTTTGAATAAGGGAGGAAATTTGAGTTTCAATCTGATCTCCCCTTTCAAAATCATAGTCTCATAGCCAGACGTAAGACTCTCCCATTCTTCACCTTGGAAAACACTCATCATGGGACTATTATTGTATATCACAGGGGTATTATACACAATTGAACAGAAGACACACAGATCATATTACAACTCACAAGTATCAGGGGAGGGGGAGAGGGTGTTTAGCCACCCAAAAAAATATATGTATTAGAAGACGACACTGATGTGAGGAATAACTGCACACCCCAACTATGTATTGAATAGAGGAGTTCCCCATGGGGTTTTTAAGCAGCAAAAATATCACAGCTTGTTAAGTGTATAAAAGGGTCTTTATTAAGAAAAAAATAGGAACACTTGTTGCAATTAAAACATGAGCTCTGGTCATGAGGCTAAAGTACATATACCATAATACAGCGATGTGAACATAGATATATGAGATTACATTACAATGATACACATCCTAGAGGCTCTGATGCGTTTCGATCTAGTCGGTTGTGGATTTTTTTCAAAATAAATTTTTTTTCAAAAACATGTAACAATTTTTATGTACATGAGCATTAATATATTTACCACTGAAAGCTGAAATGGGTGACCTTATGATTGGTGAGTCTAAAACTGATTGAAAAGATCCAGCGGACTTGACAGACGCCTCAACTTCACCACCCTATCAGGAATGGGGAAAGAACTGGCCTGGAAGGCTTACGAGAAGCCACGCTTTGTGCCCCCCCACACAAAGGAAGGAGGGAAGGACAGAGGACGGCACCAATATACCACTTCCCAACTGTTGACAATATATCAAAGGAAGGTCACATTAGTATAATGATTTAAGAATTTAAAAATATTTTATGTATGTGTACTGTATACACGATTGAAAAAATAATAATAAACTAAAAATAAGTTGATACATCCTTACAATTTATTAATGTGCTAGAAAGGTGATAGGTTTGAATAATAGGTATTAGATAGTAAGTGGTGTGTAATTTCTATATCGTAATGTGTAAACTATCTATAAGTATTATGCCGCGTACACATGTTTGGAATTTCCGACAACAAATGTTCGATGTGAGCTTGTTGTCGGAAATTCCGACTGTGTGTAGGCTCCATTGGACATTTTCCGTCTGAATTTTCTGACAACAAAATCCGTTGTAGAAAATTCAGACGCACAAAATTCCACGCATTCAAGTACGAGACGGAAGCGCTCGTTCTGGTAAAACTAGCATTCGTAATGGAGATGGCACATTCGTCATGCTGCAAATTTTAAAATCTTTTAATGCAGCACATTCTCTTCTTATTTATAATGCTAGAATAATGAAGTTCTTTTGCTGCTGATATTCACACAGAGTTCAGACAAACTGATTTCTCTATTTCTCGTGATCTCATGAATAATATTAGTTATTTTTTTCGTCAGATCTCCATAATAATGTTTTGTATTTATTTTTATAGTAATTTTTTTTTATCAAGATCTCCTGTGTTTTTTTTGCTTTTTTGTTTGTTTGTTTGCTTTTTTTTTTTCTAGTGGTAATATTTTTTTTGTTTTGTTTTGTGTGTCAAGTTACCACAACACCATTATTATCTTACATTTTTTAACCTCAAGGAGGTTGGTTGGTATCCTTTGTTAATTTGACATTGTATTTATGAAATGTACCTGCCTTTAAAAACTGTCCTTTTTAAAATAAAACACATAGGCAAGTATTTGTGAATCAAATATAGACATTTTATGAGGGGGCCATAAGAAAATAAAGAGGAAGGAGAAACTGGTGAAATTGGCGAAGCCTTTGTACCCCAGGGCAGACATCAACTATTTTACAGCCAAAATTGGTAGCCTGAGGAGTCCATATAATAGTGAGCACAATCTGGTCCAGGACTCCAAGAGATCAGGAACAGACTGAACCCAGGCCATCACACTCTTGTCTTCCTTCCACGCTTGTGACTTGGTTAAATTGATGATAGGCAACTCCTATCCTCATATTGATTAGTGGTTCCAAATTAATAACTACTGCAGTAGGGAACAGACAAAAAGATACGCTCAGCATCTTTCCGAATAACTGTTCTGCTTTATTATGATGCAATTGAAGGTTTTTATACACATGATTACGTAGGTATCACATTAATATTACATTTGTATGTTTATGGTAACAAGGGGCGTTACATAGGTAGACTAATTCTAATCAGGACTTAAAAGAATGTAAACATGTAATGAAAACATTATTAGTGCTGTGTGCACAGTGAGGGCAGTGTGCAATACATAAAAAATAGAATACAATTGTAGCACTAACTCTCGGTGGAGCTGCTGGTTTAAAGCGGGCTTGTTACCTTCACTCTCGATACCTCTGTTTCACTGGCACCGGGTCTAGGGTTACGTTGAGTTTACCTCTGGACGATATAAGAACCAAACACTTGAGTAGGTTTTCCAATGCTTTAATAAACGAATAAAGGAAGTAGCAGGAAAGAGGTAGAAGGAAAGCTGCAGGGAAGCTCAAATACCTTTCCTTAGTGTTCTTTAGAACATTTCTCTGGAATTGGTCACTTGTAGTTAAAAGTGCTCCCCTCGTGGGATTCAATCTTTTGCCCGCCTGGATAGACCTCTCTCACTTGTCTAGCAGCCAGCACGTAGCACGAACTAAAGTCTCTGCCACAGACTTGTTTGAAGCAAAACCTGTAAGATCCGCTGCCACAGGATGTATTGGTCTATGATGATTGTCAGACACAGTACTTTAAAGCTCTAAGCCAACCCGGCAGTACTATACTGTAAGATTACTTCAGGATGCGTCCTCCAACCGAGTCACCAGGCCCCTCTCCAGACTAGCACTCTGCATGATCCTTCCATGACGGGTCCTCCCCTGGTATCTCCTCAGTTGTCCAGCTTCTTCACTCAGGATAGACAGCTCAGGACCATTCCTCTGCTGCTGTGGTAGGCCCCAGACAGGCTTCTGGGCCCACCCACATGCCGCAGCGACGTGGGCCTCCAGAACGGAGGACCACGAGGTGGTACTCTTAACACATACCTGTCGGCCAGGAGGGCCAGCAGGTGGATGAAAAATGAACCCTAAAACATGACGTCTGTCCCATAAATACCCTCTCCCAGAATGCAACTCAGAGGACCACCTCCACCGAGTTATCTCCGGGACAGAGGAGCACTCATCCGCTTCAACACGTTGCTCTTCCAACACCAGCCCATGGCGACGACACCCACCGGTGCAATGTGGAACTACACGCAACGTCAGCCAAGCTGGAACAGAGGCAAATCTAACTTCCTCTAATAAGCGACCCACTAGAATTACCTATTAGCGGTAGATTAAAATCTACCAGCGCTACACAATTATATACAGAACTTACAAATTTCCATTAGTATCCTCTCTTTTGATCAGTATTTTGATCACTAACCACACCTGCTATCACCTTTAACCTGGAACCTCCACACGCTTAGGTGAAGGTAGTCCTGGTCAAAGAGGCAAAAACTACCTTGTGGAGAAAATAGCTGAGCAGCTTTTTTCATTACAAAATGACTTTTCATTGTGAAAAACAAATGATTGATAAGACATATTTACAGAGTACTGGCTGTATACCCCTGTGGCCAGAATGGCCTTCTATCTGAATTGTTGGCATGCTGACTTATCAGCACATGTAAACACAGACAATTCTACATAAAATGGAAGACGTACAAAAGAAAAATATGACTTCAACATGGCTAAACTACTATATATATATATATATATATATATATATATATATATATATATATATATATATATATATATATATATATATATATATATATATATATATATATATATATATATATATATATATATATATATATATATAAAATCTAATCTCTATCTCTCTCTTACAATTAAAGTAATTTAACTTCCTCTAATAAGCAACCCACTAGATTTACCTTTCAGCGGTAAATAACTCCCAATCCTGAGAGCAGGTATTTGAGCTTAAAACTTGGATTTAGGTAAAGAAGGAAAGACAGTAGAAAGACATTATAAGATTAACATTTGTAAAACAATATGTTCACATCCGTAAACAAAACCATCCTATGACTGTACATAACCCCACTATCTATCTTAGCTAAAAAGCCTTGATAGGAGATCAAATGGTTCCTGAAAAGCAAAACATATTAAACACACATGCGACCTATACAATTTCAGGAGCAAAGTCTCATTTGAAAAAAATGAAACTCTCTTCCCATTATCTACACCAGAAAAATCTTTAGGAGTCCATCCCTATCTACCGGTATATATTTTTCCTTTTAAATGAAATCCGGCTAGCAAAAAGAAGTCCTTGGATTTGAAACACTGAGATGAGTATCCAGATCTTGACCACGAAGATCTCTATACGCTGACACTAACTAACTACCCCAAAGTTCTTTTGTCCATAATTACCAATAAAACCGGGGATCTGGCAATGTCAGTGCTTTTCCCAGTTTATCCACTGTAGTGATGAAATATACAACGTCATCTTTTCCGGGCCTGCAGAGTACCACTCTGTCAGCATAGATGTGCCGACTGAAATTCCAGTGCATAAAACATCCGCTGAAACGTTCATCCACTTTAACGGAACATCCAGTCTTTCGGAAAGGCTTAGGCACAGACAAATAGTCCCAAACAGCTTCACTGTACCAAAGCTCCCAGTTAGCTTCAATCACTTGCATTATGTCCTGAGGAACATAGGGAAACTCCAAACCATATTCCGTAGCTACACGCTTGTTCAATATTCTCTGCAAATGTGCAAGTTTCGGTAAGGGTCTATTTTTCCCCATACCAGGAGGCACACATGAATTCAAAGATTTGCTCACAATAGACCCAGCCGTGTGTCTGAAGTGAACTAGCAACTTTTGACAATGTCTCATTTACAGTGCTGTGTGGCTCCACACAAGGTGAAGTCTTCCCAGAACTCAGGGCTGTCCATTCAGGGAAAGTCATAGCAGAGGCGGCATCTTCGCCTTGAGCCCATAACAGCTCTTGTGACATAGTCTCAAATAGGTCATCATCACCGGAGAGATCCGACATGGACTCTATCTCCGAATCTCCCAGTTCTTCTGCTGGCAGATATCTATTTACAGTCCCAGATACATTCCCCATTAATTGCTCACCCGTTCCTGTCGTGGACTTTGTTGGATCCGGTTCGGGTAGTCTCTGGGGTAGGCCTCAACCACGGCCGCGGGAAGCCTTCACATATTCCACCTTCCTCTGGACAGGTACAACAGGGATAGGTGTGGTGGACGTAGAAATTAAGGTAATGTCCGCTGATGAGACAGCAACAGCAGTGTCTCTCTCTGGAACATTCTCGGCAACAACAGGCAAAGTCACGGCCTGCCGTTCTCTTTCCGCAGCAGTAACAGCTTCTACTGTGGCGATACCTGTCGCCCAATCCACTCGATAAGCAAGGGGCGACACGGTAGGTTGCTCCACCATAAACAGATATTCTACACATTGCGGGCAGCGACCAAATGGACGGAGATGTACGGTCAGTCCTTCACATTTGTGGCAAATCATGCCCAGCCCTTCGATTACTCCTGCAGTATTGAGAACAATCCTCCCCTGCGGCTTCAGACGAATACCGGTATCTGTAAGCAGGGTTGCGGTCAGCACAGTACTCGACACGGTGCTCGCAGGGAACATTCTTGGTCCCATAATTGGCTGCATCACTGAAAAAGACATGGCCACACTGTGATCTTCTCAGCACGAGGCCTCTCTTCTTCTCTGGCACCAAACACATACACGCTTCGCCCGCGGTATCAAGTAGGGTAGGCTCCTCCCACTTGTTCTTCTGATCACGTAGCTCCCGGGCTTTTACTGGTGCCCACTGCCTACGCAGTCAGAAATAAAGTCCTGCAACTTTTAACCTCTTCTTCTCCTGAGAAATTGACAAAGTCCAGCTCTCACCGTAAACTACCGGTGAAACACCTCTCCAGGTTGCGAGAATTGATGGCCAACAAATCCCGGACGAGCCCCCACATGTAGCACTAACTCTCAGTGGAGCTGCTGGTTTAAAGCGGGCTTGTTACCTTCACTCTCGATACCTCTGTTTCACCAGCACCGGGTCTAGGGTTCTGTTGAGTTTACCTCTGGACAATATAAGCACCAAACACTTGAGTAGGTTTTCCAATGCTTTAATAAACGAATAAAGGAAGTAGCAGGAAAGAGGTAGAAGGAAAGCTGCAGGAAGCTCAAATACCTTTCCTTAGTATTCTTTAGAACATTTCTCTGGAAGTGTTCCCTTGTAGTTGAAAGTGCTCCCCTTGTGGAATTCAATCTTTTGCCCGCCTGGATAGACCTCTCACTTGTCTAGCAGCCAGCACGTAGCACGAACTAAAGTCTCTGCCACAGACTTGTTTGAAGCAAAACCCGTACGATCCTCTGCCACAGGATGTATTGGTCTGTGATGAATGTCAGACACAGTACTTGAACCTTTAAGCCAACCCGTCAGTACTATACTGTAAGATTACTTCAGGATGCGTCCTCCAACTGAGTCACCAGGCCCCTCTCCAGACCAGCACTCTGCATGATCCTTCCATGATGGGTCCTCCCCTGGGGTCTCCTCGGTTGTCCAGCTTCTTCACTCAGGATAGACAGCTCAGGACCATTCCTCTGCTGCTGTGGTAGGCCCCAGACAGGCTTCTGGGCCCACCCACACACCACAGCGACGTGGGCCTCCGGAACAGAGGACCACGAAGTGGTACTCTTAACACATACCTGTCGGCCAGGAGGGCCAGCAGGTGGCTGAAAAATGAACCCTAAAACATGGTGTCTGTCCCATAAATACCCTCTCCCAGAATGCAACTCGGAGGACCACCTCCACCGAGTTATCTCCGGGACAGAGGAGCACTCATCCACTTCAACAAGTTGCTCTTCCAACACCAGCCCATGGTGACAACGACACCCACCGGCACAATGTGGAACTACACGCAACGTCAGCCAAGCTGGAACAGAGGCAAATCTAACTTCTTCTAATAAGCGACCCACTAGATTTACCTATCAGCGGTAGATTAAAAATCTACCAGCGCTACACAATTATATACAGAACTTACAAATTTCCATTAGTCTCCTCTCTTTGATCAGTATTTTGATCACAAACCACACTTGCTATCACCTTTAACCTGGAACCTCCACACGCTTAGGTGAAGGTAGTCCTGGCCAAAGAGGCAAAAACTACCTTGTGGAGAAAATAGCTGAGCAGCTTTTTTCATTACAAAATGACTTTTCATTGTGAAAAACCAAATGATTGACAAGACATATTTACAGAGTACTGGCTGTATACTCCTGTGGCCAGAATGGCCTTCTATCCGAAGTGTTGGCATGCTGACTTATCAGCATATGTAAACACAGACAATTCTACATAAAATTGAAGACGTACAAAAGACACATATGGCTTCAACACGGCTAAACTACTTTTTTATATATATATATATATATATATATATATATATATATATGTAAATATTATATTCTCTATCTCTCTTACAATTAAAGTAATTGAATCAAAAAGTACCCTAGACTGTGATCGCAAGAGGGAAACAAATCAAACAGATTTCTTTAATTTAGTCATTTTTGCAGTGACTGGTGTGGATCCAGGTGACTTTTCCTTCAAGCTTTGCAAAAACTGTACATGAAATAGATGCTTTATTGAGTCTCCAAACATTTCCTTATATATAAATGTCTTTTAACACTCCAAGTCACCTGGCTTTAGTTTTAGATTCTTCCAAACTTTTAGGATCTGGAATTGGGGAGAAAACACATAAATGAGTTTGTCAAAACCTTAAAAGGTCAGAAACATTCTCTGTGAGATCCGAATGGAGGACTTCAGCTGCTGAGACAAAATATAAGCAAGTGAGTAACACACTCCCTAACCAAATCTCATAGGGAGAGAGTCCAACATCCCCCTTAGGGGCCTGATAAACTATAAGAAAACATTCAGGCAAAAGTTTTCTAGTTTCTTACTCTACTTTGTCCGCTGCATTGTAGACAGTAGGGGGTGTAAAAATAAAACCTCAAAACTTCTAGTAAGGACTCTCCTATAAAAATGATTTCCTCTGTTACTCTCTGTACTTTCTGGCACTCTGTACTTACAAACTACTTCTGATAACACTTTTTACTGTGGCCTTTGCAGTAGCATTTGCCACTGGACATCCAGAAAACATGTCCATACAGACAAAATGCATACTCGTAAGATCCTGACTTGGGCATCTGGATATATTTTTGTAATCTCTGGAAGGGATGTTCAGCTTTTGGTAACACCTTTGGTAACAGCTAAAACAAGAAGTGGTATGGTATAAAAACTGTGGTGAACCCTGGCTCTATCCCACGCGCGTTTACTAAGGCAGCCATAACTGCTTGTGACTGATGACACGGTCCACGTGTCAAGCTGGAGGAAAAAGAGTGACTGGCAGACATAAATGATCACCTTTTCCAAAGTCCTGTTTCATAAGAAGTTGCCCCCTGTGGACCACTTGTTGTTTTCGTTCTGGGGTCCTTAAAGTTGAATTATTAATCCCAGCTATACTGGGCCAGAACTAGGGTGGAATCTGAGTTGCACAGATCCATGAAGTGTTCAGGGCTGTAATGCAGCATCCTTGTCACCTGGTCTGCTTCCATGTGAGTTTTAATGTTAGTATGGCTACCTCAGCAAGAACCTGGAAGGCTGAAAACAGCCAATCAAATTAACTTGGCATGCTTGATTGGTTTACCTGCCGAAGTAAAAACAAACTTCTGGCCCTTCAAATGGAACCAAAAGCTCTCCATATCTCGACTATCTATATAAATATACACTCTTTTAATAGTTCACAGGCTTTTCTAAAACATGGAGCTCTGCTTGAGCTGGGGAAAAAAGGATGCAATGACTTTGAATACAGAGTATCCTTCTAGGTGATAAACTGCATACTCAAATCTACAAAAAATGTTATATCTGGGTCCTCAGGGAGTGTGTCCTGCACTGGGCTCACAGCAGCTGATTCCTACACCATCGATTTAACACATGTGGCTTCCTTTGTCTCCAGCCTCCTCCAATAGAGGCAATAAGGTGGCTAGATTCAAATGTACGCATTTTTCATTGTTAGATTTGTACATAAACAAACTCATATTTTAAACTGTTCATTAGACAAACATTTAGTTAGCTGTATAGTTGCTACGCAGAATGCCAGACCATTAAAAATTAAATGTTTGACCAAAACCATATCTAACTTTGTCTAATAGCACCTTTGCATAAAGCTACAGCTCTGATATATTGGGAAGAATCCTTCATTACTGGGTCCAGCTTGCATAAATATATTACAATGGCTTGATTTCTATCATGCTGTTTGTGTAAGAACTCCAGGTTCATGTTTCAAAAGACAACTTTTTCCTGGCAATATTATAATAAATGAGAACAATACCCCGCGGTCATGGAGAGATGTCCATAAATCCAAAATATTATTCTGCCTATACCACTGTACTTACAGGGAAAAGGGGCACATCATTTCACAATCCCCACATTCTGCTTTGGATTTCAAAATAAAAATAAATAAAACAAAAGGACAAACAATCTGTATGATGGACCAGAAAGCATCAAAAACTAAAAAACAACTGGCTGCAGGTGGCATCTGTCCTAATAGGGTATGTGGACTTGATGTGATGGGTCTGTTGTATTTAAATTTTATTTATTACACTCACATCATGGACCGTACATCAAGTTATTATCAAAAACCTTAATTTCATTTTTGCAGAAAAACTTATGTATCCCATCCATCTTGGCTTTGTTAAATATTATGGCAGCTGTATTCCAAATAACAACCTCATCTTAATCTTTTTTTACTCTTAAGGGCTTATTGTATAAATGTAAAATTACAAAACTGTTATCTTAATCTAAACTAATCCCATTTTTACAAATTTCCTCAACCTGGATTTCATTTCCAACCAAAGGTTGCCTAAACCAGTTTCAATATATCTATTATTAATAAAATTGTTAAACTCATATTAGAATTTAATACTCATTATTACTTAATTTTACTTAATTTCCCTTTTTTTTTTTAAATGCACTATCAAAGGATATTCAATTTGTGTAATACACGGTTAAATGTAACCTTAATTTTACCATGTCTGGAAAACAGATTCAAAAAATAATTGTGATCACATTGTTTATCATTAGATTCGTTAACCTGCCACATTTTGTTATAAATGTTTTGTCTAAAAAACTGAAATTGGCATGGTGTTCTTCCAGCTTATCACTAACCTCTCATCCCATCACATCTGCAAACATGACCAACACACCAGATGGAACTAAAATTTCCAGCATTCACACACATACACGAATATCTCTTTAAAATCACTTACATTTTTTCCCATTTGTACACAACACATGCATATCATTCTCTCACTTTCTTTTAACTCTTTTATATTTCCCTGCTTAAATTCTGCATTCCTTATTTTGTTCAGATATCCTTTATATCTAGCTTTTATGATTCTATGATCAGACGGGCAGCCAAAGTGCTGCCTGGCTTTACTAGTTGTAGTGCCTGACCGCAAATTCATCCCGCAACTTAACATGAATGTCCCTTTCTGTCTAGTGTTAATGTCACCCTTGATCAATCCTGCTCACATAGATAGCTGTTTCTCTAGCTGTTTACTCTGCATGATTCTTAGTCCCTGTGGACTTTGGTAACCCAGTTACCCATTGTGGATCCCTGTCCACTTTAACCATTAATCTAGGGGCTCAGTATAGGTGGAACCGTACCTTGGGTTCATATATAGCGCTTCTCTTGCACTAGGCATTTTTGAGGGTCTTTTACCCTTCATTCCCTTACTTAATTTAATGCCCATAATGACTGGCCAGTCTTCTCTACGTGTGCCTATACCCTCTTGCCTCTAGACTACTTTATCTAGCAGATGTACTACATATACCTGTAAACAGCACTATTCTTCCCTTTCTTATTTATAACACTCCGATGGACAGTAGACAGTGACAACATAACATATAACCACCAATCAATACAGTTCGATCAAGGGGAGTAAAATGGTTACCCTTTGTCCCGAAAATGCCTTACTGATCAAGGAAGTCTGATAACTCAAATGTAAGCAAAAGGCTTACCTCAGCCGGCTGATTTATCAGAAATTCCCGGATCATCTCAAGTAGGGATGAGCTTCGTGCTCGAGTCGAACCCATGTTCGACTCGAACAACGGCTGTTCGGTCGTTCGCTGAATTGCGAACGATATGGGCCGTTCGCGCCAAATTCGTGTGGCGCGTCACGGCCCATAATTTACTGCGGCATCGCAGTGCATTGCTGGCTGATGATTGGCCAAGCATGCACTATGACCCGCATGCTTGGCCAATCACAGCGCCGCCTGAACAGAGAGCCGTAATTGGCCAAAGCCAAGGAGGCTTTGGCCAATTATGGCTCAGGGGATTTAGTACACGCCCCACACTATATAAGGCCGCCTGCACGGCGGCCCTGTGCAGTGTGTTCCGGTGTGCTGAGAGATAGAGAGAGAGAGAGACAGTGTCATTTCATTTGAGTTAGCTAGATTAGGCAGGACAGTCAGTCAGTTAGCTGCACTTACAGTGTATTGTGTATATATATGCATCCCAGGTGTTGCATATATATATATATACACTGTATTCAGTTTAGCTAGATCCGTTCCTGTTATCTTCCTACTGACAGGCAGGCTTGTCTTGTTACAGTATTTACAGCTACCTGAAGAAAATTACTGGTGTTCTTTTGATCCTATTAGTACCACAGTCAGGCAGCTAGACTATTTACAGTTAGTGCAGTGCGTCCTGCTCACAGTGTTCAGCTAGATCCGTTCCTGTTATCTTCCTACTGACAGGCAGGCTTGTCTTGTTACAGTATTTACAGCTACCTGAAGAAAATTACTGGTGTTCTTTTGATCCTATTAGTACCACAGTCAAGCAGCTAGACTATTTACAGTTAGTGCAGTGCGTCCTGCTCACAGTGTTCAGCTAGATCCATTCCTGTTATCTTCCTACTGACAGGCAGGCTTGTCTTGTTACAGTATTTACAGCTACCTGAAGAAAATTACTGGTGTTCTTTTGATCCTATTAGTACCACAGTCAGGCAGCTAGACTATTTACAGTTAGTGCAGTGCGTCCTGCTCACAGTGTTCAGCTAGATACGTTCCTGTTATCTTCCTACTGACAGGCAGGCTTGTCTTGTTACAGTATTTACAGCTACCTGAAGAAAATTACTGGTGTTCTTTTGATCCTATTAGTACCACAGTCAGGCAGCTATACTATTTACAGTTAGTGCAGTGCGTCCTGCTCACAGTGTTCTGCTAAACCTACAAGTTAGTGGAGTGCGTCCTGCTCACAGTGTTCAGCTAGATCCGTTCCTGTTATCTTCTTACTGACAGGCAGGCTTGTCTTGTAACAGTAAATAGAGCTACCTAAAGAAAATTGCTGGTGTTCTTTTGATCCTATTAGTACCACAGTCAGGCAGCTAGACTATTTACAATTAGTGCAGTGCGTCCTGCTCACAGTGTTCAGCTAGATCCGTTCCTGTTATCTTCTTACTGACAGGCAGGCTTGTCTTGTTACAGTATTTACAGCTACCTGAAGAAAAATACTGGTGTTCTTTTGATCCTATTAGTACCACAGTCAGGCAGCTAGACTATTTACAGTTAGTGCAGTGCGTCCTGCTCACAGTGTTCTGCTAAACCTACAAGTTAGTGGGGTGCGTCCTGCTCACAGTGTTCAGATAAACCTACAAGTTAGTGGGGTGCGTCCACCTCACAGTGTTCAGCTAAACCTACAAGCTAGTGGGGTGCGTCCTGCTCACAGTGTTCAGCTAGATACGTTCCTGTTATCTTCTTACTGACAGGCAGGCTTGTCTTGTTACAGTAAATACAGCTACCTAAAGAAAATTGCTGGTGTTCTTTTGATCCTATTAGTACCACAGTCAGGCAGCTAGACTATTTACAGTTAGTGCAGTGCGTCCTGCTCACAGTGTTCTGCTAAACTTACAAGTTAGTGGGGTGCGTCCTGCTCACAGTGTTCAGCTAAACCTACAAGTTAGTGTGGTGCATCCACCTCACAGTGTTCAGCTAAACCTACAAGCTAGTGGGGTGCGTCCTGCTCACAGTGTTAAGCTAGATCAGTTTCTGTTATCTTCTTATTGACAGGCAGGCTTATCTTGTTACAGTAAATACAGCTACCTGAAGAAAATTGCTGGTGTTCTTTTGATCCTATTAGTACCACAGTCAGGCAGCTAGACTATTTACAGTTAGTGCAGTGCGTCCTGCTCACAGTGTTCAGCTAAACCTACAAGTTAGTGGGGTGCGTCCACCTCACAGTGTTCAGCTAAACCTACAAGCTAGTGGGGTGCGTCCTGCTCACAGTGTTCATCTAGATCCGTTCCTGTTATCTTCTTACTGACAGGCAGGCTTGTCTTGTTACAGTAAATACAGCTACCTGAAGAAAATTGCTGGTGTTCTTTTGATCCTATTAGTACCACAGTCAGGCAGTTAGCCTATTTACAGTTAGTGCAGTGCGTCCTGCTCACAGTGTTCTGCTAAACCTACAAGTTAGTGGGGTGCGTCCTGCTCATAGTGTTCAGCTAAACCTACAAGTTAGTGGGGTGCGTCCACCTCACAGTGTTCAGCTAAACCTACAAGCTAGTGGGGTGCGTCCTGCTCACAGTGTTCAGCTAGATCCGTTCCTGTTATCATCTTACTGACAGGCAGGCTTGTCTTGTTACAGTAAATACAGCTACCTGAAGAAAATTGCTGGTGTTCTTTTGATCCTATTAGTACCACAGTCAGGCAGCTAGACTATTTACAGTTAGTGCAGTGCGTCCTGATCAGTGTTCTGCTAAACCTACAAGTTAGTGGGGTGCGTCCTGCTCACAGTGTTCAGCTAAACCTACAAGTTAGTGGAGTGCGTCCACCTCACAGTGTTCAGCTAAAGATACCTGTAGAAGGTTGGTGGTGTTCTCATACTACAGGCAGGCAGTTGATTTTGCTAGCTGCAGTATCAGTACATACACACTATATATATATATATATATATATATATATATCAGCTTAGTGCAGCTACAGGCCATTAGTATGTCTGGAAGGCCAAGAAGGAGAGGCAGACAGTCACAAGCCAATAAGAGAGGGCAAGCAGGCTCTGTGTCTAGTGCTGCATCCTCATCAGCACGTGGCCATGGGACACGCTTGGCCTTTTTTTCGGCAGCTGGCCGTGTTGAGCCGCAACATGCGGAAGACTTGGTCGAGTGGATGACCAAGCCGTCCTCATCCTCCTCATCCTCTCTCACCCATGCCCAGGGTACTTTGTCTGGCAAAGCAGCGGCCTCTTGCCTCGGCTCAATGTCATCAGTGACTCCTTCCCTAGCCCCACCATGTCCTCCTGAGGAGTCCCTCGAACTGTTTGACCACAGTGTTGGGTACATGCTCCAGGAGGATGCCCAGCATTTGGAAGGCTCTGATGATGATACTGAGCTCGATGAAGGCAGCAACATGAGCACGGACAGAGGGGGTGCCCAAGAAGGACAGCAATCTGGCAGTCATGCTCCCCCTGCTGCAGCATACTACCAGGTTTGCTCCAGTGATTAGGAGGGAGGGGATGATGAGGTCACTGACTCAACGTGGGTGCCTGATAGGAGAGAGGAGGAGGAGGAGGAGGTGGCACATCACCAACGAGGCAGGATGCCCTCCAGGGGCCAGCCTAAGGGCAGCACATTGACTGCATCACACCCCAAAGCTCCACATGTGCAGGGCGCTGCAGTCTCTGCACGTTATTCAAAAAGTTCTTTGGTGTGGGCCTTTTTTGAGATGAGTACATCAGATCGCACCGCTGCTATTTGCAACATATGTCTTAAGCGTGTCTCGCGTGGCCAAAACATCTCCCACTTGGGTACCACATGCTTGACCAGACATATGTTGACCTGCCATGCAGTTCGTTGGCAAGCGTATCTAAAAGACCCACACCAAAGAACAAAGAGGACCTCTCCTTGCTCCTCATCAGCTGAGATTTCCAACCCCACTAGACCTTCAGTCCTCTCTGAGACCTGCACTGAGAGGAATGAAGGTGTAGAATTAGGTGTGTCACAGCCAAGTACTTGTGGGCAATCTGCTTTTGGTACACCAACGTCAGATTGTACCAGGCAAATTTCCCTGCCCCAGCTGCTGCACCGCTGAAAGAAGTTTGCTCCCAGCCATCCACATGCCCAGCGGTTGAATGCTAGCTTGGCAAAATTGCTAGCACTTCAACTGCTGCCTTTTCAGTTGGTAGACTCTGCCCCCTTCCGTAAGTTTGTGGAATGT
The DNA here is from genome assembly GCA_037952925.1 of Lithobates clamitans. Classification (NCBI taxonomy): domain Eukaryota; kingdom Metazoa; phylum Chordata; class Amphibia; order Anura; family Ranidae; genus Lithobates; species Lithobates clamitans. The sequence continues at coordinate 3,360,838 of JBBGZY010000354.1, read as the reverse complement.
GCGGTTCCTCAGTGGCAGGTACCCAAACGCCACTTTTTCTCATGGAAGGCGATTCCGGCTCTCTACCGGCATGTGGAAGGCAATGTCCATGCCTCGCTTGACAGGGCGGTCAGCGGTAAGGTGCATATTACTGCTGACTCATGGTCCAGCAGGCATGGACAGGGACGTTACCTAAGTTTCACGGCGCATTGGGTGACTCTGCTGGCAGCTGGGAACGATGCAGGACAAGGTGCACTAGTGTTGGAGGTTGTTCCGCCACCACGCCTCCAAAATGCTAATGATTGTGACACACCTCTCTCCTCCACTCCCTCCTCTTCTTCTTCCTCCATGGCCTCTTCCTGTGCTTTGTCCTCAGAACCAACGGTGCTCCGTAGCCGTTCAAAGGGCTACACAAGTACGCAGGCCAAAAGATGCCATGCGGTGCTTGAGCTGGTGTGCTTGGGGGACAGGAGCCACACTGGGGCAGAGGTTCTGTCAGCTCTGCAGGGGCAGGTTCAGAGGTGGTTGACGGCACGCCAACTTAAGGCAGGAATGGTGGTTTGCGACAATGGCACCAACCTCCTCTCTGCCCTCCGACAGGGACAAATGACCCATGTGCCCTGTTTGGCTCATGTCCTTAACTTGGTGGTACAGCGGTTCTTGGGCAGGTACCCGGGCTTACAGGATGTCCTGAGGCAGGCCAGGAAAGTCTGTGTGCATTTCCGCCGGTCATATAATGCCAGTGCTCGGCTGACGGACCTCCAAAAGGAGTTTAACCTGCCCAAGAACCGCCCAATCTGTGACATGCCCACCAGGTGGAACTCAACGTTGGCCATGCTGCAGCGGCTGCACACGCAGCAGAGGGCCATCAATGAGTACCTGTGCGACTATGGCACAGGGTCAGGGGAGCTTGGTTTTTTTTCCCCACACCAGTGGGCCATGATCAGGGATGCATGCACTGTCCTGTCACCATTTGAGGAGGCCATGAGGATGATGAGCAGTGACAGTGCATGCATCAGTGACACTGTCCCCCTTGTCCACCTGTTGGAGCACACACTGCGTGGAATAATGGACAGGGCACTTGAGGCAGAACAGAGGCAGGAAGAGGAGGACTTCCTTAGCTCTCAAGGCCCCCTTTATCCAGACAGTGTTCCTGCGTGCCCGCCGATCACACAGGAACAGGACGAGGAGGAGGAGGAGGAGGAGGAGGAAGATTGTGTCAGTATGGAGGTGGAGCCTGGCACTCAGCATCAGCAGCAGTCTTTAAGGGATCAGTCCCAAGAAACACATGGACTTGTACGTGGCTGGGAGGAGGTGGCTGCGGACCATGTCGTCCTTAGTGACCCAGAGGACTCCGGACCAAATGCCTCAGCAAACCTACGCTGCATGGCCTCCCTGATCCTGCAAAGCCTGCGTAAGGATCCTCATATTCGTGGTATCAAGGAGAAGGACCAATACTGGCTGGCAACCCTCCTTGATCCACGTTACAAGGGTAAGGTTTCGGACCTTATCTTGCCATCGCAGAGGGAGCAGAGGATGAAACATCTTCGGGAGGCCTTGCAGAAAGGTCTGTGCAATGCGTTCCCAGAGACTGGGAGGTTACAAACTCCTGTTTCTGGGCACCGTGTTGCTGAGGCTTCGGTCAGTCAAAGAAGGAGTGGTGGAGAAGGTGGCCGTCTGACCGATGCGTTCAGACAATTTTTTGGTCCGCAGCCTAAAGGTATGATCAGTTCCAGCAACCATCGCCAGCGTCTGTTTTACATGGTGCAGGAATACCTAGGGGCAAGATCAGATTTGGACACCTTTCCCACCGAAAATCCTCTGGGTTACTGGGTCTTGAGGATGGATCACTGGCCAGAGCTTGCACAGTATGCAATTGAGCTACTGGCCTGTCCTGCATCCAGCGCTCTTTCGGAACGCACATTCAGTGCTGCTGGAGGCTTTGTAACCGATCACAGGGTGCGTCTGTCCACCGACTCGGTCGATCGACTGACCTTCATAAAAATGAATCAGTCTTGGATCACCACCAGCTACCAAGCACCTGATGCTGATGTAACTGAATAATTTTTTTTGAAATCTCAGATCCCTTCAAAGACTGCCTATGCTGATGCTGAGTGACTATCCCTGAGTAATTATCCTCTTCCTCCTCAATGATCACGCTGATAGCTTGTAAGAACATTTTTGGTTCTGGGCGCCACCACCAGTGCCTAAGGCACAATTTTTCAGCCCCTGTTTAACAGGGGCATGTAATTACAATTTTTGATGCAATACTTTGCAGCAGGGCTCATTTCAGCATTCCAACTAGAGTATCTGTGAGGGGTTGCAATGTTGTGGCACCAGCACCAGTGCCTAAGGCCCAATTTTTCTGCCCCTGTTTAACAGGGGCGTGTAATTACAATTTTTGATGCAATACTTTGCAGCAGGGCTCATTTCAGCATTCCAACTAGAGTATCTGTGAGGGGTTGCAATGTTGTGGCACCAGCACCAGTGCCTAAGGCCCAATTTTTCTGCCCCTGTTTAACAGGGGCGTGTAATTACAATTTTTGATGCAATACTTTGCAGCAGGGCTCGTTCCTGCGTTCCAACTAGAGTGTCTGTGAGGGGTTGCAGTGTTGTGGCACCAGCACCAGTGCCTAAGGCCTAATTTTTCAGCCCCTGTTCAACAGGGGCATGTAATACAATTCTTTATCTAATATTTCACAGCAGGGCCCATTTCTGCACCCACCAAGAGCGAATGAGGACTTACAGTGTTGTGGCACCAGCACCACCACCACCACCACCAAAGGCCCAATTTTTCTGCCCTTGTTCAACAGGGGCATGTAATTACAATTCTTGATCTAATATTTCACAGCAGGGCCCATTTTTGCACCCACCAAGAGCAGGTGAGGACTTACAGTGTTGTGGGACCAGCATCACCACCACCAAAGGCCCAGTTTTTCTGCCCCTGTTCAACAGGGGCATGTAATTACAATTTTTGATCTAATATTTCACAGCAGGGCCCTGTGAGGGCTTAGTGTTGTGGCCAAATTTCTGCTGAGTATATAGGGCAGGCCCCTACTTTCAAATATCTAACTTACAAACGACTCCTACTTGCAAACGGAAGGAGACAACAGGAAGTGAGATGAAATCTACCCCTAGGAAGGGAAATTCTCTCCTGTAAGAGTTAATATGGGAAAAACATTTCTCCTTTCCACTCATGCTTTCCAATCCCTGTTCCACAAAAAACCCCAAATTTTCAAAAAACATTTGTCATTGGGACAAAAAGTGAGGTGAAATCTTCTGAAGAGGAGGAAAGACAGCAAAACAAATGTCATAGGGGTGGAGCTAAACACGTTAAAAATGTACCCGTTCAAAATTACAAACAGATTCTACTTAACAACAAACCTACAGTCCCTGTCTTGTTTGCACCGCCTGTATACTGCTGTTCAGAGTATATAGGGCCTGGTGGCCCCACACCTTTCCTTATTTTAATTTGGGTGCGGGGTTCCCCTTAATATCCATACAAGACCCAAAGGGCCTGGTAATGGACTGGGGGGTACCCATGCCGTTTGTCTCACTGATTTTCATCCATATTGCCAGGACCCGACATTACATTAAACCCGCAAGCAGTTTTAAATGAGATTTTTTCCTTTAAAAATGACATTTGGTGCAGGGACTGTTCTAAACACGGGAAACACGCGCCACTTTACAGGCATACTATAGACACCACCCAGGTACAATATTTAAAGGAATATTTCACTTTTTTTTTTTTACTTTAAGCATCATTAAAATCACTGCTCCCAAAAAAAGGGCCGTTTTTAAAAGTTTTTTTTGCATTGCTACATGTGCCCTGGGGTAGGACCCGGTCCCCAAACCCTTTTTAGGACAATACCTTGCAAATTAGCCTTTAAAATGAGCACTTTTGATTTCGAACGTTCGAGTCCCATAGACGTCAATGGGGTTCTAAAGTTCGTGTGAATTATCGGTCCGTTCGCAGGTTCTGGTGCGAACCGAACCGGGGGGTGTTCGGCTCATCCCTAATCTCAAGCTCCTCGTTTCAGATACTCACGGTCACCTGGAAACCCCTCCTAGGCAAAGCTCGCCATGCTGACTTGGTTAAATTGATGATGGGCAACACCTATCCTCATATTGATTAGTGTTTCCAAATTAAAAACTACTGCAGTAGGGAACAGACACAAAAGATATGCTCAGCATCTTTCCAAATAACTGTTCTGCTTTATTATGACGCAATTGAAGGTTTTTACACATGATTACATAGGTATCACATTAATATTACAATTGTTTCCAATACCCCTCAATCTTATTGAACAGTGCTTATGGATCAAGAATCCCCCTGTGGATTCACCTTTTAGCCTGTAACCATTCTTTTTTCTTCCTTTACTTTGTTTTGTTGTATTTTTTTAATTGTTTTTATGGATCAACAACCATTAACAGAGCCATACACAACTATGCTCTTATGGAAAAGAACCTGCAAATTTTGCAACGCACCTGTCCACTCTGAGGACTACTCTAGAAGAAACGTCACCCTGGAACTAAGGTCATCCATCTCCACGTGACAAGCTATCTCTCACCACAAGCATGAGTACTATCAACCCTCGACACAACATATCTTCCAAATTTTTTCATGCCAGTTAAACTACTCTCCATCAACACACATGGCTTAAACCACCCAGTCAAGAGAGCATCCCTTTGGAAAGAAGCTGATTCTTCCCAATGCGATATTCTATGCGCCCAAGAGACACACTTTCATCATGCAGCCCCACCAAGAAACTTCCAACACTACTTCTTCTCCAGTATGAATGCGAAAAAGAGGGGAGTCATGGTGGCTATTAAAGACTCTGTATCATTTCAACTTCACTCTGAAACATCTGACCCAGCGGGCCGTTACCTTATCATTGTGTGTGACATCAACTCAACCCGTTATACTCTAGTGAATGTGTATGTTCATAATAACAAACAAATTAACTTCCTGAATAGATTGATGAAAAAGCTGAAAAGAATCCAACAAGGTTCCTTTATATTATGTGGAGACTTTAATGTTACCCCTGACCCGCGTATGGACTCTACCTCGATCCATTCCAAAAGATCTCCCTCTCTAAATATTACAATTGTACATTTATGGTAACAAGGGGTATTACATAGGCAGACTAATTCAAATCAGTACTTGAAAGAATGTAAACATGTAATGAAAACATTATTAGTGCCATGTGCACAGTGAGGGCAGTGTGCAATACATACAAAATAGAATACAATTATATACAGAACTTAAAATCTCCATTACACTTGCTTCCAGGCTGTGGCTGTGGTGTTGGAGTTGTGGCAGGAGGTGGAGGAAGAGAAGGATGGTCGAACTCAAACAGGTGGGTTATGGTTGTGAGTTGGCCCCTCAACCCCTTATTTAGGGTCAGATACGTAATTTCCTCACAGATGAGGTGTTGGCCCTCCATTTCCTGCATTTTGCATGCAGCCATGGAGGCAAAGGCCTCTTGAAGAGTGAGGGTGGTTCTGAGGGCAGCATTAGCCTCCCGAATCAGCCCAATCACTACCTCCTCCATATTCCTTCCCTTCCTGGGCCTTTTGGTTGGAAAGCGGAGGGGAGGGACCTGGGATTCGGTCAGGCTACTTGGCTGTGCCACCTCCTGGCTGCCACTTACCCCCGCCTCCTCCTGGCTGCCACATTCCACAGCCTCCTCCTAGCTGCCACATTCCACACCCTCCTCCTGGCTGAGGCTTTCCTGTGTATGAAAATGGGACTTAGTTTTTTGTTCATCAATCACACACAATTTTCAGCTCATGACTGTTGCAAATTGAATGTTAACAAATAGAAAAGATTATCATTCTGAGCCCAGCATTTTTCATTCTTATCCCAAACATTTTTGGCCACTACGGTCTATTGATATGTAAAACACTTTATTAAATCAGCAATTAGTGATCAATAATAACATCTAGTTAACATCATTAATTTTATGACCAGAAATATGTAGAACAATGCTATACCTGGCTCAAGCTGGGCCCCTCCACTTCTTCCTGGCTGGAAGGCCCAGGTTGGATGTCGGAAACCTCAGCTGGGGTGGAAGGAAGAGTGGAAGGTAGGGTTGAGAGTGATTGCCTGACTTTAGTCTGGTCTGACAGAAAACAAAGTCTGTCATAGTACCACAGCCTGGGTAAATAAATGTCATCTGCTGCTGCTCCTGATCTCTGGGAATCCTGGATCTTATTGCGCTCCCTATTATAAGTGCTCCTCAGGCCACCAATTTTGGCCTTCAATTAGGGGATGGTTGCCGTGGGGATCTGCAGCTTCACCAACTCCAGCAGTTTCTCCAGCGCTGCCTGCCTCTTTTGTTTATGATTATAATGCGGGTGTTTCACCTGCCATAGACAGGGCAGCTCCCTGTACTTGTCTATGAACAGGGGGAGGAGGTTGTGATCATTGAAGCCATTCATTTTCTCTGCAAGACACAACACGAGACAAGCTCTAATGTCAGGCTAAACTCTCCTAATCTTGTCCCAATATAGGCCTCAATCTATAAGCAGTATAGGCTCAAGTTAAAATTGTACCTTCGTTATCACTTCCGCTACTCCGTCCTCCGCTCACAGATCATACGTACGACGCGTGCGTGTTGCGCTTTATATACACTGCGCATGCGTGAAACTCCGCCCGTCCCTGACCTTCTATCTAATATATTCCCCGCTCCTTCTCTTTCGGCGCAGTGGGAGAGCACATGATGGAGAAAGAGCAAGTGCATGCAGACAGCAGCAGCAACGACGAAAGCCTGGAGCCACGAACGTCCTGATCCCAGAGGAGATTTAGGAGTCTGCACAGGAATTTTGGGGTACGACGATCCAAGGATCAACTGAGGAAACGCTGTTCAGACCTGAAATTGAGGGAGCACGATCAGTACAGAAGGATCAAGAGTTCTTCAAAAAAGTAAGTAGTTGTCTTGCGTTCTTATTATTATTATTATTACCGTACTTTAGTGCTGCTCCATGTGCTTTTCTTTACTGTTGTACATATTAAAAAGTCAACTTTCAGGTTTGTGGGCACAGTAATCGTTCCTAGTAAACATTGTTCGTTCACTCACTAATACAATGTTTTTGGCAGTTGCAGGTTAACTACATTTGGTCATGCCTATTTGTCTTAAAAGAAGTTTGTTGTCTAGATGGGTTTGTAACTAGAGTGAAATGCAAACTTGATTCAGTGTAAGAAGTGGACACTCAGCAGCTGTTTACACATCTGGACGCAGGAGCACTAGTGTGGAACACCAGAAAAAACTTTCTCTTATCGTCTTCCAGGACAGCCTCTGAGACGCATAGGGCTCCTCCCTCCGGGACAGGAAGCACATTCACCCAAATAGTTAAAAGGAGGTCCTCCAGGCCTTCCCCTTCAGTTTTGTGTTTCCTGCTGGACGGGAAGGAAGCATATGAGGAACCTGGGGAGCTCTATGTCCCAGGACTGTCCTGAATGAGTTTTCTGGTATACCTTCTCCTCTGCCCAAAGTGCCCCTCTGTCTACAAGCAGTAAAGAGAGGGATGCTAGCACACCACTCCCCAAAGATTTGGAGAGAGTCGGACCCCTGAAGAGTGGTGGGTCCCTACCTCTGTTTCGCCGCACACATCCTGCCCTCTGTCTTCCTGAGAATCTCCGGTGGGCGGACCCCTTTACTGCGGATGCAGCGTTCGTTACAGGCAGCGTCCATCGCAGGGGGCATGCTACCCGTCTCTTCCGGGTATACAAACGTGCGTCAGAGGAGGGGCGTCTGCGTTCCAATGAACGGAAGTGACACGGCTTTTGGCTGAGTCGCGTCATAAGGGGGCGCCGTGAGACTAAGGTTTCGGTCTCCAGGTGCAGCGTGTGGCTTGTTGGGCCTCTGGAGCCTGTGTGGATCCAGCAGAGGCTGTCACAACACCAAAGAGCCATGGAAAGCACTGCAACAGCTCTGGCGGTCAACTCCGGTTCTTCTGGCACCGGAACCTCTCAGGTAAGCGTGGTGAGGGCAGACCATAGCTTACTCTGGGAGGGGGTTAGGGTCCGTTGTGGCCAGAGTCCTTCCCTGGGTGGGGAACCACAGGTGAAGGGCTGGGCACTTCTCTCCTTCCCTCTGAGCACAAGTCTCAGCTGATCCGAACCCAAGAAGTACTATACCTGGGATACAGAATTTCTCCAGTGGAGAGGAAGGTCCTCCTCCCATTAGAAAAGATAGAGAAAGTAGGTCTGGTGGCAGCGCAGCTTCAGACCAATCAGGAAGCCCAAGTCAGAGATGTCATGAGAGTGATAGGTTTAATTACATCCTGTTTTCCAGCAGTCCCTTGGGCAAGGTTCCACCAGCGCCCGTTACAGGCTCTCCTTCTGCAGTGCTGGGATGGAAGCCAGCAGGGTTTGGATCAACCCATGCCTATTTCCACCAGAGTCAAAAGGACACTTTGGCAAACCAATTACAAGCTGGACAGAGGTCTGTTGTGGTCCAGACCAGAAGCTCTAGTGGTAACTACAGACGCCAGCTCTTTCAGCTGGGGCGCGCACCTGGAAAGGGATCTGGCTCAAGAATCCTGGTCTCAGGTGGAAGCCAGACGGACCTCAAATCAGAGGGAGCTACTGGCAGTCCAAAGCGCGCTAGAAGCCTTCCAGCAAAAGATAAAGGGTCGGCATCTTCAAGTAAGGTCAGACAATGCAGCCACAGTCGCATACATAAACGAGCAGGGAGGGACCAGGAGCCCTGCACTGCAGAGGATAGCAGGCGAAATTTTCACTTGGGCCAAATCAAACTTGGCTTCTCTCTCAGCAGTACACTTAAAGGCCTCGGCCAGAAGAGGGACTCAAAACTCTCTGGCGGAATTTCTCAGTCGTCAGCGAGTGAAGCAGGACGAATGGTCGCTCAACCAGGAAGTGTTCGAGCAGGTGGTGAAGGTCTAGGGCATACCAGAGGTGGATCTGTTCGCCTTGGAAAACAACAAGAAAGTTGCTCAATTCTTCTCCCTGCACTCGCTGGTTCAAGCCAGGGGGATGGATGCCTTTGCCAATACTTGGCACTTCCTCTCTGCTATGCCTTCCCCCCCCTGTAAGGCTAATTGTGGTGGTCCTTCAAAAATTTCTGACCCAGGAGACGGATCTCATTTTGATAGCCCCGTTTTGGCCAAGAAGGGCCTGACTTGCAGTCCTAAAGAGATTGACCATATATCCTCAGATTCCTCTGCTAATGAGGGAGGATCTGGTCATTCAGGGTCCTTTCCGGCATTCTCGGATAGAGACCCTCAAGATTACAGCATGGTATCTGAGGAACAGCTGGTAAGAGCCCAAGGGTTTTCAGAAGGAGTCATTAAGACTTTCTTAGAATGCCGTAAGCCAGTAACCAGGGCTATCTACGCCAAGGTCTGGAAGATGTTCAAGTCCTGTTTAGTGGAACAGGGGCAGGAAGAACCAGGAATTCCAGCAGTGTTGGATTTTTTCCAGGCTGGAGTAGAAAAAGGTCTTTCTATTAGCACCCTGAAGGTACAGGCTGCCGCCTTAAGCGTTTTTCTCCAGGTGTCTCTGCAACAGGATCGTTTTGTAAAAAATTTCTTTAAGGCTCTCTCCAGGTCCAGGCCAGTGAAGGTCAGAGCCTGTCCCTCATGAGATCTGTCCTTGGTCCGCAGCGCACTTACAAAGAGTCCCTTTGAACCTCTGGAAAAATCCGACATTAAGTGGGTGGTGGTAAAGACTGTCTTTTTAATTGCAATCACCTCGGCCAGAAGAGTGAGTGAGTTGCAGGCGCTCTCGATTAGAGAGCCGTTTTTGTTAATTTTGGAGGATAGGGTTGTGCTTAAAACAGTTCCTAGTTTCCTCCCCAAAGTTTCTTCTACTTTTAGTACGACTCAGGACATTATCCTGCCAACACTTTACTCCTCCTCAGAGGTCGAGGAGGAAGGAGATTCAGTTTAGTTGACATCAGGCGTAGCCTTTTAGTTTATTTAGATATCAGCAAAGATTTCAGGAAAACAGAATCTTTGTTTGTGAATTTTGCGGGATCACACAAAGGATTTAAAGCATCAAAATCCACCTTTGCCAGATGGATAAGGATGAGTTTTAGAGGCATACAGGTTGGCAAGGAGGCAAGCACCTCTAGTTAGGGCGCATTCCACTAGGGCGGTTTCAACTTCGTGGGCAGAGAGAGCCAATGCCACTTTGGAGGAGATCTGCAGAGCAGCGACGTGGTCCAGCTACTCCACGTTCGCAAAGCATTACCGCTTGGACCTGATGGCTGATAAAGAACAGGCATTTGGGTTAAAGGTCCTCCAGGCAGTGGTCCCACCCTAACAGAGTAAGTTTCTTGCTTATCTCAGAGGCTGTCCTGGAAGATGATAAGAGAAAACCGGAGTTAGACTTACCGGTAACTCTTTTTCTAGGAGTCTTCCAGGACAGCCGGGTTTCCCACCCAGAGTTTTATAGCTGGTGCAAAGGGGATATACTAATGTTATGCCAGTGTGTTATGTCTTTCAGAGCCTTCTGGCGGTTCTTGTGGAAACTGAAGGGGAAGGCCTGAAGGACCTACTTAACTATTTGGGTGAATATGTTTCCTGTCCTGAAGGGAGGAGCCCTATGTCTCAGAGGCTGTCCTGGAAGACTCCTAGAAAAAGTTACCAGTAAGTCTAACTCCAGTTTTTTAGGGTGTCCCACACAGGTGCTCCAGTGGATACTAGGGGGTGGATACTAGCTTTAGAAAGGTAAAAAATGTCTTCAGCTTGGAACTCTGCCAAAACAGAATTGTGCGTCACTTCCAAGCAATGTTTCATATTCCTAAATCCGTGCTAAGTATACCTATTTTTTAATTCACATAGGGGAGAAAAGACTCGGAAATCAGAGGACACCAGGGACCCCCAACCTCATAAAGAAGGGGAAGTCACCACACCACAACCTCACGATGTAAAGGAAGGAGAGGTTTATGAAGTGGGCGATAGTCACCACAACAGGTGAGTGTCTGAAACCACAGCTTCAGGTAACATATGCCTGCATATTTATAATACATGGTGTTTTTTTTATTTTAAGGTGATGTGGATGTTGTGGAAGAATAATCTCATTTCACCAGTGCAAGTGCACACGTCCTAATCGGGGAGATCATAGTGTGCAATCGTGATTTCGAAAAGATAAAGGAAAACATCAATGATGTTCAACAAAAAATGAAGAACATCATTGATGTTTTAGACAGAATATAAAAACACACCTAAATTCTTCAATTTGTTTATATTTTTATTATATTGTAATCTTTTTTGAAGTATATAGAAGCCAAATTTTGAAGATGCACACAGTGTGTCAACATGTGCTATCTGCCTTCATGGGATATCAAGCGTTTTGTGGGTGCAACCCCTTTCTCGCAACTAAAGTAGGTGAGAGGAAGGGGTTGCACACCCGAAAACACGTCCATTGATCCCCCATGATAGGAGCTAGCACATGTTAACATTAGACATGGGATCAGGAGGGAAATCCCGATTTTGACTCTCAATTTGTGTGCATCTTCAAAATTTGGCTTTCACAGGGGTGACATCTCCCCATCTGATGAAGGCAAGATCCACACAGTTTGGACATACTAATGTCTGATATTGCCTTCAAATTATCAAAGTTGAAATTTGTAAGTTCCTGAGTTGTGTATTTTATGGTTTTAAACATGCCTGTTTAACACAAAAAAAAGGCTATTTGTACTGTCAAAATCAAAAATGTTATAACAAAAATATGTTGGTTTGTTAAAAAAACATTTTCTAACGCACATGTGAATGTGCACAGAGTAAAAAGTTTTCTACTCAACAATGTGTGGCTTCTTCTTTGAATGCTCAATAGCAGTTTTTGGACTAAGTTGGTGTTTACAGTGACAATGGGGGTTATTTACTAGAGGTAAATCCACTTTGCACTACAAGTGCACTTTTAGTGCACTTGTAGTGCAGTTTCAAGTGCACTTTTGCAGTGCACTTGGAGTGCAAAGTGGATTTACATTTAGTAAATAACTCCCACAGTGCTTTATAATTTGTCACAATCAGGCCATTTTCGGGACTCCCAAAAATTAATTTATGGTGCTGAAAATGATGAATATTTTTATCAGTAATGCATTACATACCTTATTATCAAAAACAAGGTGTGTGTGTAGCAGACCCACAACATAATATATTGCAATATCATGTATCAAATAACTTACGTTTGCACTATTGATGAAAATGGCCAAAAAGAAAAGCCAATTGGAGAATCTAGGAGACAACTAAAAAACACAAGCAGTAAATCAAAGGAAATCTTATTTCAGTTTAACTAAAAAAAAAAATTTAAAAAATGTTTCTTAAACATTTTCTGGCATATCAATGGCCCCCCTTCCCGCAAAGTACTCAACATACTTCTGTCTTGCTTTGGGGGGAAAGCCAGAGCAACCAGCTTCAAGCGCCGTCAGGGTTGGTTCTTGAAGTCCGGCCTCAGGCCCAACTGAGGCCACATAGTTCATTAAATTTCTCCTTAAATAGTTGTGGAGAAAGCAGCATGCAAGGATTATATGGTTAAGTTTATATTCCGCCATGTTGATTGCCGTAAGGAATAGGCGGAACCGGCTGGCCATTATCCCGAAAGCCTTCTCCACCACTCTTTTGGCTCTGGCCAGCCGGTAGTTAAAAACCCTCTGGTCTGGGTTGAGGGTCCTCATGGGGAACGGCCGCATCAGGTAATGACCCAGCCCAAACGCTTCATCAGCGACAAAGACGAACGGAAGACCGGCCAGGTTGTCTTCCGGAGGTGGCAATCCCAAGCCATCACTCTGGAGCTGTCAGGAGAACTCAGTCTGGGTGATGACTCCACCATCCGGCCATTCTTCCCCACATCCACATGAGAAATACCACCGCCAACATCACTGTACTATTAAACCCCTATAGTTGTAATATGACCCCGAGTTGGGGGGTGTGACTATGTGGGCATGTTTCCTATCAATTGCCCCTCCGTAGTTGGGAATGTCCCGCTGGGCAAATTGTGAAGCCACAGTCTGCCATATCTGTGGCGTTGAAAGAAACTGTGGTCAAACAAGAAAACAAAAATTCATCATTTTGCACATAAACATTGCAAGCAGATTAGACACAAACATTCTTGGCCAACATCAGTATTAACATTTATTTGGAGTATATAAAGACAAAAATATAAGGCCCACTTATCAGATTCCTCACCGCCCCTTGGAAATATTTTAGGGGGGGTGTGTTTTGGACAGGTAACCCTCTCCACTTCATTGAGAGCTGAATGCATAAATAATGTGTTACTTTGGCAAGCCCCTCCTTACTTACACTATTGGCAGCCCACTGGCCAGGTAAGAAGTGTCATAATACAAAAATATGAATACACACCATACAAATTGAAACACATTTTTACATTCTGCAATTACCTATCAAGATAATAGGAGAACAAAACTTTAAACAGTACCATTTGAAAGTATTCAGGCAGGCCCTTTCACTACATGCTTTGGTGAATTAATCCATAAATATGAACACAAAAGAGGTAGGTATAGTGTGTATGGGTTTGGAAAACTCAGCAGATAGAGGATTGGGACTGGTTGACTTAGCGGTTGGGGGGAGGAAGGGTTCCAAATGATTTTGGGATTCTAAGAAAAAGCCTCTGGCATTCTGCATGAATTTAAGGACAAAAATAACATTTGGACACATTTTAGGGGGTGTTTAGGGTAAAGCGCTACAATGGAGCTGACAAAATACATTAAGTGACTAGGCTAGGTGTGTATAGGCCCAGGATAGCATGCTAGGGAGGTTAGTGAAGGCAAATATGGATGAAGGACAAAAAGAACTTTAAAAACTCCCAGCATGCATGAGGATAAAGAGGACATTCACAGCATATTCCATTCATGGTAATTAGGGAATGATGAAATAAATACAATACATTAGCGAACATTAAATATATATAACATGATGTTAAAGGAGAAATCTTACCTTAATATAGTCCTTCTGCAGGACCTGAATGATGGCAGAATGGGTCTCTGGAATAATGATCCCCAGAGCCTGGGGGGAGATACCTGTCGAACTTGATGTCCTGCAGACTTCTCCCCATCGCCAAGTACCGCAGCGCGACGACTAGCCTCTGCTCGGGAGTGATGGCTTGCTGCATGCAGGTGTCCTGTTTTGTAATATAAGGGGACGCAAGTCAACAGACGGTGAAAAACTGGGTCTGTCATCTAGAGATCATTCCTGAAATCATCAGCATTATTCTCACGGATCTCCCGCAACAAAGGCATGTGAGAGAATTGGTCACACTGGAGTAACCAATTCTTCAACCATGAACTCCTCCCCGCCCTGTTCATGGATTGGGCTTGGGTCAAAGTAAGAACCCCAACACCAAGCCCCTGCATAGCACGAACTCTATGACGAGTACGTACCCGCAACATGGCTTCAAAACGGTCGACTGGTCAGAACGAACTAACAGAACGCACTGAAAATCAGAAAGGCCTGAGAAGAGCGAGCTGAAAATCAGAAACGAGCGGACAAGAACGCACTGGGAATCAAATACGTACTATAAAATACGCACTGAAAAACAAATGCGAACTGACTACACGCACTGAAAACCAGATACGAACCCACAAGCACAAACTGAAGGGCAGTAACGATATGAAAAGCACGAGGCTGAAAAGCACGAATCGTCTCTCTTACCAAACTTCTACTAACACGAGATTAGCAGAAGGAGCCCAAAGGGTGGCGCACTTGGTATTGAACTCCCCTCTTATAGTGCCGTCGTACGTGTTGTAAGTCACCGCATTCTTGACGTTCAGAATTTCTGACAACATTTGTGTGACCGTGTGTATGCAAGACAAGTTTGAGCCAACATCCGTCGGAAAAAAAACATGGATTTTGTTGTCGGAATGTGCAATCGTGTGTACACGGCATTACATACAAATGTTGTGAATGCGGTAAAAACATACAACATAAAAATAAAAAATCGTATTGGCAGGATCATTTTGTGTTATGAAAGGGATTGCTTTGCTTGATTACAAACAAACTCAATAAGTGATGTGTTGATATATAGATATGTGAATGCTGTAAAAGTGAAAAGATGGGAGGAAGAGATTTCATGAATGCTGATGTGATTGTGTAAAAAAGTAAATGATATTAAAATAATTTAAATGTGCTAATAAAGGCAATTAAAACAAAAAGAAAAAATTACAAGTGAAACAAAAAGTGAATATAAGTGAAAGATTACAAGTGACATAATTTACCTTGAATTTATTATATAATTGGAGTGAGCCTTCACATTGCAATGAAGGATAGTATCAGGCTTGGAAAAGGACATAGGTTCCTCTGGCTTCTTTCCATAAGAACCTAATGATCAAAAAGATGAATGTAGATTAGGCTTGGTTGAATATTGGTAAGGATAACCTATCCTGACTGCCTAAATAGTCAGGCACAGCAATCGGGTTGAATTGTTACTCACTTTTAGCCAAGTAATAATAGTATCTGTCCATCTTGGTTGTTGCATGGGATTTTAATAAAATCCTCATGCCATCTAGCCTATGTATATTACCTGTAGTTCCTGTGTGGTGCCTGATTGGTGAGCGTCCTCTCCTCCTTCCCCCCAGGTAGAAACACTCTGGCTGCACATGTGTGGCCACTGGGTGGCTTCCCCGGCATTCCGGAAGGCGATGCCTCCGACTACTGTCGTCACTTCAGCAGCTAAAAACGCGTGACCACCCTGACGTGCAGCACACACTGATCTAGCGTGCATGTGTGGCCTGTCACGAATGTCCGTAGTGATCTCAGGATAGTGCTCACCCTAGCGGACAACCCTAGGCATCGCCACCGCATGGAGAATTGTGTGGGGAAGACGGAGAAGCCGCATTTCCCCCCTTCCTGCCGTGAAGCCAAAAGGACCGGAACTCCACCCCATGTGAGCAGAGGGGTGTGCCATTTTGCTGCCAAGATCTGCAACCAAGCATATGCAATAATACTTCCAATTAATACAGTTAAAATAATTAGCAAACATTATGTATTTTAGGATAAGTCAAGTATATAATTTTGCGTTTTTCAAAACAACACAAGCAAATTTCTCTTTTGCATCTCTTTTGCTCCATTCTTGCAGGGTTTTGTATCAGACAAGACACAATAATGACTATGATAAAGTAGAACATATAGGACACTATACCTCTTTAAATAATATTGTGTAAATCAAGGATATATATATATATATATATATATATATATATATATATATATATATATATATATATATATATATATTCATTGAATGTATACACAGCTCAAGTTGTATAACGTATACTTGACTTATCCTAAAATACATAATGTTTGCTAATTATTTTAACTGTATTAATTGGAAGTTATTAATTATTGCATATGCTTGGTTGCAGATCTTGGCAGCAAAATGGCACACCCCTCGGCTCACATGGGATGGAGTTCCGGTCCTTTTGGCTTCACGGCAGGAAGGGGGGAAATGTGGCTTCCCTGTCTTCCCCACACCATGCTCCTTGCGGCGGCCATGCCTAGGTTTGGCCATTAGGGTGAGCACTATCCTGCCGGCGGCGTCCTGAGATCACTCCATACGTTCGTGACGGGCCACACATGTGCGCTAGATCGGTGTGTGTGGTACGTCATGTCGCACGCTTTTGCAGCAGAAGTGACGACAGTCGGAGGCATCGCTACCTGGAACGACGGGAAGGCCGCAAGGTGGCCGCATATCAGCGGCCAGAGTGCTTCCACCTGGGGGGGAGGGAGGAGGGTAGGACACTGACCAATCGGGAACCACACAGGATCTACAGGTAACATACAAAAGCTAGATGGCATGAGGATCTCATTAAGATCCCATGCAACAACCAAGACGGAAGGATACTATTATTATTTGGCTAAAAGTGAGTAACAATTCAACTTTATTGCTGTGCCTGACTATTTACAGTAGACAGTCAGGATAGGTTATCCTTACCAATATTCAACCAAACCTAATCTACATTCATCTTTTTGATAATTGGGTTCTTCTGGCTTCTTTCCATAAGAACCTACCTATGTCCTTTTTGCTTTTCCAAGCCTAATACTATCCTTCAATGCAATCTGAAGGCTCACTCCAATTATATGAAAAATTCAAGGTAAATTTATGTCACTTGCCGTCTTTTTCACTTGAATTCACTTTTTGTTTCACTTATAATTTTTTCTTTTGATTGCCTTTATTAGCACATTTAAATTATTTTAATATCATTTACTTTTTTACACAATCACATCAGCATGATTCATGCAATCTCTTCCTCCCATCTTTTCACTTTTACAGCATTTACAAATCTATATATCAACACATCACTTATTGAGTTTGTTTGTAATTAAGCAAAACAATCCCTTTCACAACACAAAATGATCCTGCCAATGTTTTTTAGTTTTATGTTGTATGCTTTTACCACATTCACAACATTTTTATGTAATACTATATAGAAATTACACACCACTTACTATCTAATACCTATTATTCGAATCTAGCACATTAATAAAAATAAGTTCATACATCCTTACAATTTATTTTATTTTTTTTTCAATCGTATTAAAACATACATAAAATATTTTTAAATTCCTAAAGAAATATACTAATGTGACCTTCCTTTGATATATTGTCAACAGTTGGGAAGTGGTATATTGATGCTGTCCTCTGTCCTCCCCTCCCTCCTTTTGTGTGGGGGGTACAAAACGTAGCTTCTCATAAGCCTTCCAGGCCAGTTCTTTCCCCATTCCTCCTAGGGTGGTGAAATGCAGGTATCTGTCAAGTCCGCTGGATCTTTTCAATCAATTTTAGACTCGCCAATCATGAGGTTACCCATTTCAGCATTCAGTGGTAAATATATTAATGCTTATGTACATAGAAATTGTTGCATGTTTTTGAAAAAAAATATAAATGGTTACAGGCAATTCCTACAATTTTGGGAGGGAAGAATTTGATAAATATTTGTATGGTCAGTATCTCACCACTGTTTAAAAAGGGGAAGATGTTCAAAGGGCTACCAGTATATTCGATTTGTCCAAGCAGCAAAGTCCAACGAGATGGGAAGTGGTCAATTAATACCAAGCTTCCCGTTCGTCGAGAGTGTATATATCAGCGTGTGGATGTGTGGTCCTCAGTCTCTTGTATCATGTGTGTTTCTGCTTTTGTTGGGTGCACTGCCATTGTTGAGTTGTTACCGCCCCCTCCTCATTTTTTCCATCTCGTGATTGGTTGGTTCCAAATATGGGAGTAACTGCCCTAATTCTCACCCGCCCATCTGTGATCATGGTAAAGGTGTAATCAGAATATGATGTCTAGTATTATTAAAAGTATTTTAATATATTTTATGTTAAAATAATGTGGTGATCGCTTGCCTTCATGTCCGGTTGTACGCTGTCCCCATCTCTTGCATTTTGCTGGCTATAAGAATTTTAAACAACTATATTGAGATTGACAGAGATTTATCAAACACAACCTTCTAACCATATAAGACTGGTGTCAAGTCCTTGTCCAATATGTGGATGACTCCAGTAGACATTGATTCTTACATATAGCAACATAGTAATTTAATATATATATATTTTTTTCTTTGTAGTTTCAGTTTGAGCTAACACTGGGTTTCAATTGGTGTATGATTAACTGTGTATCTCCACCATTGTCCTGGGCAAAAGTTAGTCAATATTAGGTCTTTACTGAAGAGACGGTTTTAACCTTTCAGACGTGGTGGCTATTTACCCTGGGTCTTCTTTGGACAAAGGTCTTGATATCCTGATCTCAAAACACCAGATCATTGCATTGTCAGTTGGTTTTGTGTAAAGCGGCATCATTGTTCGGGTTTCTCCTGTCTCCACCTAAGGGCTTGCATATTTATTTCCACCCTCCACTTGAGAGGATAATCCAATCAAGCTTTCCTCTGGTGTGAGGTAAATGCTCCTCTGGTAAGACATCTCCTTGACTGAATATTTAATGAATTATTATAAACAAAGTTTTTATGTATCTACGCCATGACAAATGACCCTTTGCATTCCAGGTATGTAAGGAAGATGTGCATGGAATTCACTTCATCACATGGCGTTGACCAAGTATTTGTTGGTAGCCTCCACTGATAGGTGGCAACTCTGTAGGTATCCAGGGCCTTGTCTGTAAGTCATTTCAGATAACTCCAGGTGCATTTTTGGGGATGAGGATTCCCGAGGAGGGTCCTGGTCAGGCCATGAGACTGGTCTGACTTGGAAGGGACCTCCCTTCTAGTGCCCAGTCATTGACACTTCCGATCACTGGGGTGGACGGTGGCGGGAACCTCATTGCGCTCACGCATACACTGTAAAGAAATAGACAGTTTGAGTATCACATACACATTGATATATTGATATATATATATATATATATATATATATATGTATATATATACACACACACACACACACAGTGGGGACGGAAGTATTCAGACCCCCTTAAATTTTTCACTCTTATATTGCAGCCATTTGCTAAAATCCATTTAAGTTCATTTTTTTTCCTCATTAATGTACACACAGCACCCCATATTGACAGAAAAACACAGAATTGTTGACTTTTTTTTTTTTGCAGATTTATTAAAAAAGAAAAACTGAAATATCACATGGTCCTAAGTATTCAGACCCTTTTCTGTGACACTCCTATTTAACTCAGGTGCTGTCCATTTCTTCTGATCATCCTTGAGATGGTTCTACACCTTCATTTGAGTCCAGCTGTGTTTGATTATACTGATTGTATAATCTGATTGATACTGATTATACAGACAGAATTGTGGCAAGGCACAGATCTGGCCAAGGTTACAAAAACATTTCTGCTGCACTTAAGGTTCCTAAGAGCACAGTGGCCTCCATAATCCTTAAATGGAAGACATTTGGGATGACCAGAACCCTTCCTAGAGCTGGCTGTCTGGCAAAACTGATCTATCTGGGGAGAAGAGCCTTGGTGAGAGAGGTAAAGAAGAACCCAAAGATCACTGTGCTGAGCTCCAGAGATGCAGTCGGGAGATAGGAGAAAGTTGTAGAAAGTCAACCATCACTGCAGCCCTCCACCAGTCAGGGCTTTATGGCAGAGTGGCCCGACGGAAGCCTCTCCTCAGTGCAAGACACATGAAAGCCTGCATGGAGTTTGCTAAAAAACACCTGAAGGACTCCAAGATGGTGAGAAATAAGATTCTCTGGTCTGATGAGACCAAGATAGAACTTTTTGGCCCTAATTCTAAGCGGTATGTGTGGAGAAAACCAGGCACTGCTCATCCCCTGTCCAATACAGTCCCAACAGTGAAGCATGGTGGTGGCAGTATCATGCTGTGGGGGTGTTTTTTAGCTGCAGGGACAGGACAACTGGTTGCAATCGAGGGAAAGATGAATATGGCCAAGTACAGGGATATCCTGGATGAAAACCTTCTCCAGAATGCTCAGGACCTCAGACTGGGCCGAAGGTTTACCTTCCAACAAGACAATGACCCTAAGCACACAGCTAAAATAACAAAGGCGTGGTTTCACAACAACTCCGTGACTGTTCTTGAATGGCCCAGCCAGAGCCCTGACTTAAACCCAATTAAGCATCTCTGAAGTGACCTAAAAATGGCTGTCCACCAACGTTTACCATCCAACCTGACAGAACTGGAGAGGATCTGCAAGGAGGAATGGCAGAGGATCCCCAAATCCAGGTGTGAAAAACTTGTTGCATCTTTCCCAAAAAGACTCATGGCTGTATTAGATCAAAAGGGTGCTTCTACTAAATACTGAGCAAAGGGTCTGAATACTTAGGACCATGTGATATTTCTGTTTTTCCTTTTTTAATAAATCTGCAAAAATGTCAACAATTCTGTGTTTTTCTGTCAATATGGGGTGCTGTGTACATTAATGAGGAAAAAAATGAACTTAAATGATTTTAGCAAATGGCTGCAATATAACAGATTGAAAAGTTTAAGGGGGTCTGAATACTTTATGTCCCCACTGTATATACTGGTGAGGTAACATAGGAAGGTTACGTGGGTTAGTCCTCTAACTTTAATTGGGACTTGGGGTGGCATGCACTTAACTGATTGATGTGCACCCATATCTCACTAATGTCACCATTCCATGGAATATGTAACTTATATGCCATGAGGGAGATCCTATCAACAATGTTAAATGGACCTCTCCAGTACGGCAGGAATTTACATTCCTTGACCTGGCTCCTCGAGAAATTGTAGAGATATACCTTGTCCCTAATTTCATAGTCCTTCTTGGTGGTCCTAAGATCATAGTATGTTTTTGCACTAGTTGCGGCTCTTTCAATATTTCGCTGGGCGAAGGAAAAAGCATTCTGTAAGTGTTTCCGTAAATCCTCTATGTATTGGTGTGTTGTGGTGGCATTGACCAAATTATGGTCAGTAGTGCGGTACAAGAGATGTTGAGGCAGGACCATCCGCCTTTCCGGTCATAAGTTCAAAGAGTGACATATTCATGACTGTATTTGGGGTTGCCCTTAAGGCCATCAAGACTAAGGGAAGCTTTACATCCCAGTCCTTGCCTGTTTCCTTAAATTCTTGAGGATGTTCACAATTGTCTGTACCGTTCTACTCCACCACTAGAGGCGGGGCGATATGCGATATGCAATTTCCTTTTTATGCCTAAAATTTTCCACAGTTTGGTCATTACTTCACTAGTGAAATGTGAACCCCTGTCAGACTCTATTCTCTGGGGAGGGCCGAAGTGTGAAAAAATACGATTGCTTAATAGAGCGGCACATGTGTCGGAGCTGTTATTAGGTGCTGGAATACATTCAACATACTTGGTATATAAACATATCACGGTTAACATATATCAATTCCCTCGTGAAGATTTAGTTGGAGGTCCAATGAAATCCATTTGAAGGTCTGACCAAGGCATGCAAATCCTCTTTTCTGAAGGGGAGACCTATGGGTGAGTGAAGCTGGTTGGAATTGAGGACACATGAAGCAGCCTTGGCAGTACACCTTCACATCACGCAGCATATGAGGCCAGTAGGTGTAATCCTGAAGGATCTCATGCTGTAGCATTAAACCTCTGAATTTAAGTGGGATTACCCAATGTTGGATACCCCCTTTTGAGGTGTGGATCAACAATCCCTGATGCAGAAAAAACTGGGATTTGGATTTCATTAATATGTTTGGCTTCCTTGCCGGTATAGTTTTTTTTGTCTAAGGGGATTTTGGTCCGGGTGTTCTAAATGGTTAAAATAAGCCAATTATTGGGTCTTCTTTTTGGGCTGTGATTAAATCTTCACTGGGGGCTTCATGACACCATTGCAATACATTTGAATCATCAGTCATCCTAGCTTGTTGTCTAGTGACAGCTTCTAACTGTACTGTACCCAAGAGATGATCTATGTCTAGCAACTCACTGGTTAGGAATCAGCCTGATCATTCCCTTCCTTTTCTTCACCTAGGACTTTGGAGTGGCCCTTGGTTTTCTTAAAATACAGAGTGATCTCGTGTTCCCTTACCAATTGGTCTATTTGACAAAATAACTTGCCATGTTTGACAGGTTTATGGTTACTTTTTACCATGTCGTTCCTTTTCCACCAGGGAAGGTACTCAACAAAACTATTCCTGACATAATTTGAATTGGTGATGATGGCAAATTCTTTAAGGTGGTAATCTAAGGCAGTGTTTCTCAACTCCAGTCCTCAAGGCGCCCCAACAGGTCATGTTTTCAGGATTTCCCTCAGATGAAACAGCTGTGGTCATTACTAAGGCAGTGAAACTGATCAAATCACCTGTGCAAAATAATGGAAAGCCTGAAAACATGACCTGTTGGGGCGCCTTGAGGACTGGAGTTGAGAAACACTGATCTAAGGCCATCTCAACAGATTTCACAATTGCTGCTCTTCGACCCAAGCTTGTATCCCACAGAGATTGGGGCTACACCTTGGGTCCATATAATCCCAATACCAGCCACTAGTTTGAGCTGTTCTTTGTCCTTATGATGATAGGTAGGGATTAGCGATGAGCTGCGAGTTCGAGTCGAACCCATGTTCGACTCGAACATCACATGTTCGACCGCTCACCGAATTTCGAAGGTTATGGGCCGTTCGCGCCAAATTCGAGTGGCGCGTCATGGCCCATAATTCACTGTGGCATCGCAGTGCATTGCTGGCTTGGCCGATTGGCCAAGCATGCAATATGACCTGCATGCTTTGGCCAATCACAGCACGGTAAGAACGGAGAGACATAATTGGCCAAAGCCAGGGTCTCTCTCCCTCTCTCCCTCTCTCCCTCTCTCCCTCTCTCCCTCCCATCCTATTAGTTACCGTATTTATCGGCGTATAACACGCACTTTTTCCCCTTAAAATCAGGGGAAAGTCGCAGGTGTGTGTTATACGCCAATCCCCTGCGATCCGAGCTGTCAAAATAACAAAATCGCGGACCGCGATTTGAAAATGGCGCCGCCGGCGCCGAAATACACAGAGCCGGTCCTCGGCTCCTTCCGGCGGCTCTCGTTTACTTTCGGTTTCACTCGTAGCCCCGAGCGGAGCTATTCGAGTAGGTTCGGATAGCTCCGCTCGGGGCTACGAGTGAAACCGAAAGTAAACGAGAGCCGCCGGAAAGAGCCGAGGACCGGCTCTATGTATTTCGGCGCCGGCGGCGCCAATTTCAAATCGCGGTCCGCGATTTTGAATCCCAGCAAGCAGGGACAGGGGATCGAAGGCTGCACTGGGGCAAGGCTGCACTGGGGCAAGGCTGCACTGGGGAAGGCTGCACTGGGGCAAAGCTGCACTGAGAAGGCTGCACTGAGAAGGCTGCACTGACATGGCTGCACTGACATGGCTGCACTGACAAGGCTGCACTGGGGAAGGCTGCACTGACATGGCTGCACTGACATGGCTGCACTGACAAGGCTGCACTGGGGAAGGCTGCACTGACAAGGCTGCACTGACATGGCTGCACTGGGGCAAGGCTGCACTGAGAAGGCTGCAATGATGGGCATTTAAATGTAAGTTTTTTTCCCTTCAACTTCCCTCCTAAAAGTTTTTTTTTCCTTAAAATTCCCTCCTAAATTGGGGTGCGTGTTATACGCCGGTGCGTGTTATACGCCGATAAATACGGTATATTATCTACAGTATTTTTAAGTTAGTGTAGTGCGTCCTCTGCACAGTGTGCACCTAAAGCTACCTGAAGAAAGTTGGTGCTGTTCTCGTACTAATACTACAGGCAGGCAGTTGATTCGGCTAGCTGCAGTATCAGTGTGTATATATATCTCACTGCAGGAAATTAGTATGTCTGGAAGGCCAACAAGGATAGGCTGACAGTTACAAGCCAATAAAAGAGGGCAAGCAGGCTCTGTGTCTAGAGGCAACAGTGCTGGTCGTGGAGACGGTGCATCCTCATCAACACTTGGCCATGGGACACGCTTGTCCTTTTTTTTGGCAGCTGGTCGTGTTGAGACGTAACATGCGGAAGACTTGGTAGAGTGGATGACCAAGCTGTCCTCATCCTCCTCCTCCTCTCTCACCTAGGCTCAGGGTACTTTGTCTAGCAAAGCAGGTGCCAACGCGGCCTCTTCCCTCGGCTCAATGGCATCAGTCACTCCTTCCCTAGCCCCACCATGTCCTCCTGAGGAGTCCCCCGAACTGTTTGAGCACAGTGTTGGGTACATGCTCCAGGAGGATGCCCAGTGCTTTGAAGGCTTCGATGATGGTACCCAGCTAGAGGAAGGCAGTAACGTGAGTCCAGAGAGGGGGTGCCCAAGAAGGACAGCAATCTGGCAGTCATGTTCACCAATGCCAGGAGCATGGCGGACAAGATGGGTGAACTAGAGATACTGTTGTACAAGGAGGATTTGGATTTTGTGGGAATTTCAGAGACCTGGTTCAACAGCTCTCATGATTGGCTGGCAAACATTCAAGGGTATACCCTATACCGCAAGGATAGAGAGGGTAAAAAAGGGGGATCGGTATGCCTATACATCAAGAATAATGTACAAGCGAATGTGAGAGATGACATCACTGAGGGAGCTAGAGAGGAGGTGGAATCCTTATGGGTAGAGCTCCAAAGGGATGAAGCTAAGGGGAAAATAATACTGGGAGTATGCTATAGGCCCCCTAACCTGAGGGAGGAAGTGGAGACAGATCTCCTATCACAAATTGGATTAGCAGCAAGGATGGGAAGTGTTATCATAATGGGGGATTTTAATTATCCAGACATAGACTGGGCGGAGGGAACCGCGCATTCATTTAAGGCTCGCCAGTTCCTTAATGTCTTGCAGGACAATTTTATGGGTCAGATGGTAGACGTACCAACTAGAAATAAAACATTACTGGATCTACTGATTACCAACAATACAGACCTGATCACAGATGTGGAAATACGGGGCAATTTAGGTAACAGCGATCACAGGTCAATTAGTTTCAGTATAAATCACACACATAGGAAACATGAAGGGAACACAAAGACACTGAATTTCAAAAGAGCCAACTTCCCTAAACTACAAACCTTGCTAAAAGGCATAAATTGGGATAAAATATTAGGAACAAAGAATACGGAGGAGAGATGGGTTTGCTTTAAGAGCATATCAAATAAGGGCATTAGCCAATGTATCCCATTGGGTAATAAATTTAAAAGAGCGAACAAAAATCCTGGATGGCTTAACTCCAATGTAAAAATGCATATAAAAGCAAAGGAGAAGGCCTTCAAAAAATACAAGGTTGAGGGATCATCCTCAGCATTCAGACTTTATAAAGAATGCAATAAGAAATGTAAGGGTGCAATTAGGACGGCTAAGATAGAACATGAAAGACACATAGCGGAGGAGAGCAAAAAAAATCCCAAGAAATTCTTTAAGTATGTAAACAGTAAAAAAGGGAGGACAGACCATATTGGCCCCATAAAGAATGAGGAAGGACATCTGGTTACAGAGGATGGGGAGATGGCAAAGGTATTGAATTTATTCTTCTCCTCAGTCTTCACGAGTGAATCGGGGGCTTCAGTAACCAAAACTGCAGTGTTTATCCTCATGACACAACACAGGAAGCACCTCCATGGTTAACAGAGGACGGAATTAAAATTAGACTTGAGAAACTTAACATTAATAAATCACCGGAACCAGATGGCTTGCATCCGAGGGTACTTGGGGAACTCAGTCAGGTGATTGCCAGACCGTTGTTCCTAATTTTTACAGACAGTCTATTGTCTGGAATGGTACCAGCTGATTGGAGAAAAGCCAATGTAGCACCAATATTTAAAAAGGGCCCAAAAAACATCCCTGGGAATAACAGACCAGTTAGCCTAACATCAATAGTATGTAAACTCTTGGAGGGGATGATAAGGGACTATATACAAGATTTTAGTAATAAGAGCGATATCATTAGCAGTAATCAGCATGGATTCATGAAGAATCGTTCTTGCCAAACCAATCTATTAACCTTCTATGAGGAGGTGAGTTGCCATCTAGATAAAGGAAGGCCCGTAGACGTGGTGTATCTGGATTTTGCAAAAGCATTTGACACAGTTCCCCATAAACGTTTACTGTACAAAATAAGGTCCGTTGGCATGGACCATAGGGTGAGTACATGGATTGAAAACTGGCTACAAGGGCAAGTTCAGAGGGTGGGGATAAATGGGGAGTACTCAGAATGATCAGGGGTGGGTAGTGGGGTTCCCCAGGGTTCTGTGCTGGGACCAATCCTATTTAATTTGTTTATAAACGACCTGGAGGATGGGATAAACAGTTCAATCTCTGTAATTGCAGACGATACTAAGCTAAGCAGGGCAATAACTTCTCCGCAGGATATGGAAACCTTGCAAAAAGACCTGAACAAATTAATGGGGTGGGCGACTACATGGCAAATGAGGTTCAATGTAGAAAAATGTAAAATAATGCATTTGGGTGGCAAAAATATGAATGCAATCTATACACTGGGGGGAGAACCTCTGGGGGAATCTAGGATGGAAAAGGACCTGGGGGTCCTAGTAGATGATAGGCTCAGCAATGGCATGCAATGCCAAGCTGCTGCTAATAAAGCAAACAGAATATTGGCATGCATTAAAAGGGGGATCAACTCCAGAGATAAAAGGATAATTCTCCCGCTCTACAAGACTCTGGTTCGGCCGCACCTGGAGTATGCTGTCCAGTTCTGGGCACCAGTCCTCAGGAGGGATGTACTAGAAATGGAGCGAGTGCAAAGAAGGGCAACAAAGCTAATAAAGGGTCTGGAGGATCTTAGTTATGAGGAAAGGTTGCGAGCGCTGAACTTATTCTCTTTGGAGAAGAGACGCTTGAGAGGGGATATGATTTCAATTTACAAATACTGTACTGGTGACCCCACAATAGGGATAAAACTTTTTCGCAGAAGAGAGTTTAATAAGACTCGTGGCCACTTATTACAATTAGAAGAAAAGAGGTTTAACCTTAAACTACGTAGAGGGTTCTTTACTGTAAGAGCGGCAAGGATGTGGAATTCCCTTCCACAGGCGGTGGTCTCAGCGGGGAGCATTGATAGCTTCAAGAAACTATTAGATAATCACCTGAATGACCGCAACATACAGGGATATGTAATGTAATACTTACACATAATCACACACATAGGTTGGACTTGATGGACTTGTGTCTTTTTTCAACCTCACCTACTATGTAACTATGTTCCTCCAGCTGCAGCATACTGCCAGCTTTGCTCCAGTGATGAGGGAGGGGATGATGAGGTCACTGACTCCACATGGGTGCCTGATAGGAGAGAGGAGGAGGAGGAGGCACATCTCCAACGAGGCAGGATGCCCTCCAGGGGCCAGCTTAAGGCAGCACACTGACTGCATCACACCGCAGCTCTGCATGTGCAGGGCGCTGCTGTCTCTCTGCGTTATTCCAAAAGTTCTTTGGTGTGGGCCTTTTTTGAGACGAGTGCATCAGATCCCACCACTGCTATTTGCAACATATGTCTCAAACGTGGACAAAACATGCCCCGCTTGGGCACCACATGCTTGACCAGACATATGTCGATCTGCCATGCAGTTCATTGGCAAGCGTACCTAAAAGACCCACACTAAAGAACAAAGCGGACCTCTCCTTGCTCCTCATCAGCTGGGATCTCCAACCCAACTATACCTTCCGTCCTCTCTGAAACCTGCACTGAGAGGAATGAAGGTGTAGAATTAGGCGTGTCACAGCCAAGTACTCGCGGGCAATCTGCTATCGGTACACCGACGTCAGATTGTACCAGGCAAATTTCTCTTGCTGCACTGCCGAAAGAAGTTCGCTCCCAGCCATCCACATTGCCATCAGTTGAATGCTAGCTTGGCTAAATTGCTAGCACTTCAACTGCTGCCTTTTCAGTTGGTAGACTCTGCCCCCTTCCGTGAGTTTGTGGAATGTGCGGTCCCTTAGTGGCAGGTTCCCAAATGCCACTTTTTCTCTCGGAAGGCTATTCCGGCTCTCTACTGGCACGTGGAAGGCAATGTCTTGGCCTCGCTGGACAGGGCGGTCAGCAGTAAGGTGCATATTACCGCTGACTTATGGTCCAGCAGGCATGGACAGGGACGTTACCCATCTTTCACCGCGCACTGGGTGACTCTTCTGGCAGCTGGGAAGGATGCAGGACAGGGTGCAGTAGTGTTGGAGGTTGTTCCGCCACCACGCCTCAAAAATTCTACTACTGGTGATTCTGCCACACCTCTCTCCTCCAGCCCCTCCTCTTCTTCTTCCTCCATGGCCTCCTTCTGTGCTGATTTGCCCTCGGAACCAGCGGTGCTCCGTAGGTGTTCAAGGGGCTACGCAAGCACGCAGGCAAAAAGATGCCATGCGGTGCTTGAGCTGGTGTGCTTGGGGGACAGGAGCCACACTGGGGCAGAGATTCTGTCAGCTCTGCAGGGGCAGGTTCAGAGGTGGTTGACGCCACGCCAGCCTAAGGCAGGTATGGTGGTTTGCGACAATGGCTCCAACCTCCTCTCTGACAGGGACAACTGACCCATGTGCCCTGTTTGGCTCATGTCCTTAACTTGGTGGTGCAGCGGTACTTGGGCAGAGGGCCATCAATGAGTACCTATGCGACTATGGCACCAGGACAGGGTCAGGGGACCTTGTTTTTTTTCCCCACGCCAGTGGGCTATGATCAGGGATGCATGCACTGTCCTGTCACCATTTGAGGAGGCCACGAGGTTGGTGAGCAGTGACAGTGCATACATCAGTGACACTGTCCCTCTTGTCCACCTGTTGGAGCACACGCTGTGTGGAATAATGGACAGGGCAAGGAGGAGGAGGAGGATCCACGTTGCAAGGGTAAGGTTGTGGACCTTATCTTGTGGGAGCAGAGGATGAAACATCTTCGGGAGGCCTTGCAGAAAGGTTTGTGCAACGCGTTTCTAGAGCGTGGGAGGTTACAATTTCCTGGACAACGTGTTGCTGAGGCTTCGGTCATCACAGGTGGAGAAGGTGGCCGTCTGACTGATGTGTTCAGACAATTTTTTAATCTGCAGCCCCAAGGTCTGATCGGTTCCAGCAACCATCGCCAGCGTCTAAATCACATGGTGCAGGATTACCTAGGGGCAAGATCAGACTTGGACACCTTTCCCACCGAAAATTCTCTGGGTTACTGGGTCTTGAGGATGGATCACTGGCCAGAGCTTGCACAGTATACAATTGAGCTACTGGCCTGTCCTGCATTCAGCGTTTTTTTAGAACGCACATTCAGTGCTGCTGGAGGCCATTGTAACCGATCACAGGGTGCGCCTGTCCACCGAATCAGTTGATCGGCTGACCTTCATAAATATGAATCAGTCTTGGATCACCAGCTACCAAGCACCTGATGCTGATGTAACTGATTTTTTTTTTTAATGCGAGATCTCTTCAAGACTGCCTATGCTGATGCTGAGTGACTATCCTGTTATGCTGAGTCACAATCCTCTTCCTCCTCAATTTGCATGCTGATAGCTTGTAAGAACATTTTTGGTTCTGGGCACTGCCACCAGGGGCCAAGGCCCAATTTTTCATCCCCTGTTTAACAGGGGCGTGTAATTACAATTTTTGATGCAATACTTTGCAGCAGGATTCATTCCTGCGCTCCAACTAGAGTATCTGTGAGGGGTTGCAGTGTTGTGGCACCAGTGCCCAAGGCCCAATTTTTCAGCCCCTGTTTAACAGGGGCATGTAAATACAATTTTTGATGCAATACTTTGCAGCAGGGCTCATTCCTGCGCTCCAACTAGAGCATCTGTGAGAGGTTGCAGTGTTGTGTCACCAGTGCCTAAGGCCCAATTTTTCTGCCCCTGTTTAACAGGGACATGTAATCACAATTAACAAAATAAAATAGAGAAAAACTGCTACGCCAACCCAATAATAAAGCTGCCAACACCACCAATTAGACTAATTGTGTGAATGAATATAAAAAGAAAAAAGTGTAGTGCTGTATTATACTAAAAAAACATCAATGTGAACATAGTATGTGAAACACCGATGTATATATCTATACTCGGTCCTACTAAATAAATAATTATTTGAATAATTATAATAACACCATATATGCAAAAATCTGGTTATATAGAAAACTATTGCAACAACCTGCTATATAATAAGCATTAATACAAACTGTGTGTACACAGTAAAAATAATCCCAGAACCTCAAACAAAAACAAATATGTGCAATGAAGATTGGGGTGGGATAAAATGGCAAGTCTCTGGGGTATTGAACAGTTCATTCAATCAGAGAGATGTATCCTGGAGCATTGATATGGATCTCACAGTAGTATCTATTCGTATCCCCAGTAGACTCTTCAAGTACTCAGCAAGGCAGAAAAATAATGTAAAATGCCCTTACCAGATGTAGTGGACTCACAGGCCGTTGGCGGTGAGTCGTATAGGCTTGCACCGTTTGAACGGTAAGGTTACAGTTGTTCTTAATCCGTGATGGAGGGTCCTGGATGGGTCCCCAATCCTGAGCAGTATCATGGATTCCTGTTCCGATGGTCGCTTAATCTCATTCCAGTGAGACAAAGGAGAAGGGAGAAAAAAGGCTCCACATAGTGTAAAATCCGGGTAACCAGGAAGATTTATTGTATTTAAAAAATTTCCAATAAAAAATCGGTTTTAAACAAAGTTCATATGAACAAAATGCTGTGTATAGCGCAGTAATCAGATGGCTGTGGTAGCGTCACACACCCGACGCGTTTCGTCTACCAAGACTTCGACTGGGGTAAAGCTAACCTCTCATCTGCTGCGCTATTTATTTAAAAATGCTAGAAATTCCATCGGGGACACCTGTGCGGCGTGACTTCCGGGATTTACTGTGTCATGTGATAGTTTTCTTAGTCAGCTGACTATCAATTGAGCCTATCATCAGTGCAGAACCATCCCAAGGACCAAGCCTCAGCCTGGTAATCCTATCCTGCCAATGATAACCAGATAACATGGTCATGTGGTTAGCGCGTCAGAGCATCAGGGCGCAATGACGTGGATCTAAACGTCACTCCTCCTCCATGTTAATCGGTTACTTCCTAGTTTATGCGTCATCACGTTTGAGCGTGATGACGCAGTTAGCTGATCACACCTTCTGATTATCCAACGGATCCGGCCGTCCAACGGGTGGCGTGCCACATCGTGCAAGCGCAGCGACGCGAATCCGACATCCATCAACTCTCAGCACGTCAGGCCATGACAATGCAGCATGCATCATCCGAGAGCACGCCCTCCATCATGCCGGCCACTCATATTGCTCTCTATACTTGACAAGGTCACATGATCGGAATTTTATCAGTTGTCAAAGCAGTGCTGTAAGCACTAATAGAGAGAGTTCAATCATTGGGACACAAAAATGGCATAGATGTACGGACTGTTAAATCACTGAAGACGTGTTTGATCGCTCAATGTAGGGCTATGGTTGTCATGACACACATGTTCCCCTGTGTTTACAACTATTTGGCAAAAATTGTATTAGGGAAATATGTGGAGCCTTTTTTCTCCCTTCTCCTTTGTCTCACTGGAATGAGATTAAGCGACCATCGGAACAGGAATCCATGATACTGCTCAGGATTGGGGACCCATCCAGGACCCTCCATCACGGATTAAGAACAACTGTAACCTTACCGTTCAAACGGTGCAAGCCTATACGACTCACCACCAACGGCCTGTGGGTCCACTACATCTGGTAAGGGCATTTTACATTATTTTTCTGCCTTGCTGAGTACTTGAAGAGTCTACTGGGGATACGAATAGATACTACTGTGAGATCCATATCAATGCTCCAGGATACATCTCTCTGATTGAATGAACTGTTCAATACCCCAGAGACTTGCCATTTTATCCCACCCCAATCTTCATTGCACATATTTGTTTTTGTTTGAGGTTCTGGGATTATTTTTACTGTGTACACACAGTTTGTATTAATGCTTATTATATAGCAGGTTGTTGCAATAGTTTTCTATATCACCAGATTTTTGCATATATGGTGTTATTATAATTATTCAAATAATTATTTATTTAGTAGGACCGAGTATAGATATATACATCGGTGTTTCACACACTATGTTCACGTTGATGTTTTTTTAGTATAATACAGCGCTACACTTTTTTCTTTTTACATGTAAGCACAATTCTTGATCTAATATTTCACAGCAGGTCCCATTCCTGCACCCACTAAGAGTAACTGTGAGGGCTTACAGTGTTGTGGCAACACCAACACCTAAGGCCCCAATTTCTGCAGAGTATATAGGGCAGGCCCCTACTTTGAAACATCCAACATACAAACGACTCCTACTTGCAAACGGAAGGAGACAACAGGAAGTGAGATGAAATCTAACCCTAGGAAGGGAAATTCTCTCCTGTAAGAGTTAATATGGGAAAAATGTGTCTCCTCTCTACTGATGCTTTATCACCAATCCTTGTTTCACTAAAAACCCCAAATTTTCAAAAAACATTTGTCATTGGGACAGAAAGTGAGGTGAAATTTTCTGAAGTGCACAGACAGCACAACAAATGTTACAGGGGTGATAACCCTTCCCTATGTTTTCCAAAAAGCTTAAAAATAGTAATAAAAATTCTGCAGGTGGCCGTGGGGCACGCTTGTCCTTTTTTTCTGCTGCTGGGACAGGGGCAGAAAAATTGGGCCTTTGGTGGTGCCACAACACTGTAACCCCTCAGATACTCTTGTTGGGCTCAGGAACAGGCCCTGCTGTGAAATATTAGATCAGAAATTGTAATTGCATGCTCCTGTTAAACAGGGACAGAAAAATTGGGCCTTAGGCAGTGGTGGTGGTGCCCTAAACCAAAAATATTGTTGGAAGATAGCATCATCAAGATTGAGGAGGAATAGGATAGTCACTCAGCATAGGCAGTCTTCAAGGGATCCCACATCCATAATATCAATCAGTTACATCAGCGTCAGGTGCTTGATAGCTGCTGCTGATTCAAGACTGATTCATTTTTATGAATGTGAGCCTATCAAGGGAGTCTATGGACAGGCACACTCTATGATCCATTACAAACCCTCCAGCAGCACTGAATGTGCATTCAGAAAATACTGGATGCAGGTCAGGCCAGTAGATCAATTGCATATTGAGCAAGTTCTGGCCAGTGGTCCATTCAAGACTCAGCAACCCAGTGGATGCTCTGTTGGAAAGGTCTCCATGTCTGCTCTTGCCCCTAGATTCTCCTGCACCATGTAATGCAGACGCTGGCGATGGTTGCTTGAACCGATCAGACCTTGGTGCCGAGGACTGAAAAATTGTTAAAGGCATTGGTCAGCCGGCCACCTTCTCCACTGCTCTTCCTCTGACTGAATGAAGCTGTCATGGTTATGCAGTAATCTTTGTCTGTCCGCTTACCTCTCCTCTGTGTGTTCACCTTTAGAGGCCAGCCACTCTCACCTGGCTACTTAAATAATCTCTCCTCAAAGCATGGCTCCACCCCAGCCCCTATCAGGGAACTCTATATTAACCTGTGCACTGCAAGCCTGCCTTGCTGATCAACCTTTGTGTGTTTAGCTTCCATGTGCATCTTGCTGTGTCTTCTACGTCTGATTCCAGTTACCGATCTTGGCTTATTCTCGACTATCCCTGCCTGCTTGTGACCCTGACCTTTGGTGTGTTCTACGTTAATCCTTGTCTGCTAGTCGCCCCGACCTTTGGCTTATTCCCTTACTATTTCTGTCTTCTTGTAGCCTACTGTGGGCGTGAGCTGGGAGACCCTGGGGGTCACGACCTGGTGCCAGTTGCAGCCCAGTCCATCCTCACCACTAGAGGCTCTGGTGAACATCTGCTGGCTCTTAGACTGCGCGCCCTGGGGAATCTTGCGCTCTAGCCCCTGTGGGATCCGTGTTTGTGTTCCAGCAGACCTACCTTCCTTAACCAGCTAGACTCCCATTCACAGCAGTCAGCCGTAGGGTCCACTACCTTTGTGGTGTACTCCTGACCCCAACGGTGTGCATCTGTCACCTGGCCTCAGGTGACCTGACAGAAGCCTCATCAACAAGTTGTCCAGTGCCAGGAAATTATAACCTCACAGGGTCTGGAATTGCATTGCACAAACCTTTCTTCAAAGCCTCCTAAAGATGTTTCATCCTCTGCTCCGTCTGCGAAGGCAGTATGAGTTCTGAAACCTTACCCTTGTAATGTGGCTCAAGAAGGTTTGCCAGCCAGTAATGATTCCTTCTCTTTGATATCACGAATCCTAGGGTCCTTACGCTGCATGGTCTCCCTGATTCTGCAAAGCCTGCCAAAGTTTGCAGAGGCATTCGATTCTGAGTCCGCAGGGTCACTAAGGATCACATGATCCGTAACCACCTCCTTCCAGCCACGTACAACTCCTTGGGTTTCTGGGGACTGAAAACCATCCCTTGAAGACTGCTGCTGAGTGTTATCCTCTATGTCCATGCTGACACAATCATCCTCCTCCTCCTCCTCCTCCTCTTCCAGAGGTAAGGAAGTTCTCCTCCTCTTCCTCCTCCTCTTTCTCCTCTTTCTCCTCTTGTAAGGAAGTCCTCCTCCTCCTCCTCGAGAGGTAAGGAAGTCCTCCTCTTCCTCCTCCTCTTTCTCTTCCTCTTCTTCCTCCTCCTCCTCCTCTTCCTCCTCCTCGAGAGGTAAGGAAGTCCTCCTCTTCCTCTTCCTCCTCCTCGAGAGGTAAGGAAGTCCTCCTCTTCCTCTTCCTCCTCCTCGAGAGGTAAGGAAGTCCTCCTCTTCCTCTTCCTCCTTCTCAAGAGGTAAGGAAGTCCTCCTCTTCCTCACACTGTTCTGCCTCAAGTGCTCTGTCCATTATTCCATGAAGCGTGTGCTCCAACAGGAAGACAAGAGGGACAGTATCACTGATGCTTGCATTGTAGCTGCTCACCATCCTCGTGGCCTCATCAAATGGTGACAGGACAGTGTATGCATCCTTGATCTGTAGCCACTGGCGTGGTGAAAGGAAGCCAAGCTCTCCTGACCCTGTTCTGGTGCCATAGTCACACAGGTACTCATTGATGGCCCTCTGCTGCGTGTACAGCCGCTGCAGCATTGCCAATGTTAACTTCCACCTGGTGGATATGTCACAAATGAGGCGGTTGGTGGGCAGGTTGAATTCCCTTTGAATGTCAGCCAGCCGAGCACTGGCATTGTATGACCGATGGAAATGACCACAGACATTTCTGGCCTGCCTCAGGAGATCTTGTAAGCCTGGGTACCTGCTCAAGAACAGCTACACCACCAAATTCAGGATGTGTGCCAAACATGGAACATGGGTCAAGTGTCCCTGGAGGGCGGTGAGAAGGTTGGTGCCTTTGTCGCATACAACCATTCCTGGCTGAAGCTGGCGTGGCATCAACCACCTCTGAACCTGCTCCTGCAGAGCTGACAGAATCTCTGCCCCAGTGTGGCTCCCGTCCCCTAAGCAGTGGTTTAACCATAAACTACGTAGAGGGTTCTTTACTGTAAGAGTGGCAAGGATGTGGAATTCCCTTCCACAGGCGGTGATCTCAGCGGGGGGCATCGATAATTTCAAGAAACTATTAGATAAGCACCTGAATGACTGTAACATATAATCACACACATAGGTTGGACTTGATGGTCTTTTTTCAACCTCGCCTACTATGTAACTATGTAACTCATGCACCGCATGGCATCTTTTTGCCTGAGTGTTTGTGTAGCCCCTTGAAAGAGAACAAATCTGCAGAAGAGGCCATAGAGGAAGAAGAGGAGTGGGTGGAGGGGAGAGCTGTGGCAGAATCACCGCTAGCATTTTGGAGGCGTGTTGGCGGAACAAGCTCAGACAATACTGAACCCTGTCCTGCATCCTTCCCAGCTGCCAGCAAAGTTACCCAGTGTGCCGTGAAGGAAAGGTAACATCCCTGCATATGCCTGCTAGACCATGAGTCTGCGGTAATATACACCTTACTGCTGACCGCCCTGTCCAACAAGACAAAAACATTGCCTTCCACATGCCGGTAGAGAGCTGGAATGGCCTTCCATCAAAAGAAATGTCGTTTGGGAACCTGCAACTGAGGTACAGCACAATTCACGAAAGGGGGCAGAGTCTACCAGCTGGAAAGGCAGTAGTTGCAGTGCTAGCAATTTGGCCAAGCTGGCATGCAAGCTAGCATTCAGACTGTGAGCATGTGGATGGCTGGGACCAAATTTCTTTTTATGGTTTACCAACTGGGGTAGGGAAATTTGCCTGCTAAAAGCAGATGGTGGTGTACTGCTAGCAGATTGACTGCAAGTACTTGGGACACCTATTGCTATACCTTTATCCTCTCAGTGCAGGTTTTCGAGAGGACTGGAGTAGGGTTGAAGATCCCAGATGAGGAGCAAGGAGAAATCTGCCTTTTTATTTGATGTGGGTCTACGGTAGGGATGAGCTTTGAGTTCGAGTCGAACATTGGCTGTTCGCAAGTTCGCCGAACAGCGAACAATTTGGGGTGTTCGCGGCAAATTCGAATGCCGCGGAACACCCTTTAAAAGTCTATGGGAGAAATCAAAAGTGCTAATTTTAAAGGCTTATATGCAAGTTATTGTCATAAAAAGTGTTTGGGGACCCGGTTTTAAAAGTTTTAAAAACGGCCGTTTTTTCAGGAGCAGTGATTTTAATAATGCTTAAAGTCAAACAATAAAAGTGTAATATCCCTTTAAATTTCATAGCAGGGGGGTGTCTATAGTATGCCTGTAAAGGGGCGCATGTTTCCTGTGTTTAGAACAGTCGGACAGCAAAATGACATTTCGAAGGAAAAAACCCATTTAAAACTACTCGCGGCTATTGCATTGCCGGTCCGACAATACACATAGAAATTCATTGATAAAAACGGCATGGAAATTCCCCACAGGGGAACCCCGAACCAAAATTTAAAAAAAAATGACGTGGGGGTCCCCCTAAATTCCATACCAGGCCCTTCAGGTCTGCATGGATATTAAGGGGAACCCCGGCCAAAATTTTTAAAAAAATTACGTGGGGGTCCCCCTAAATTCCATACCAGACCCTTCAGGTCTGGTATGGATTTTAAGGGGAACCCTGCGCCAAAAAAAAAAAAAAAACCTACCAGGCCACATGCCCTCAACATTGGGAGGGTGCTTTGGGATAGCCCCCCAAAACACCTTGTCCCCATGTTGATGAGGACAAGGCCCTGGTCAGTGGTTGTGGGGGTCTGCGGGTGAGGGGCTTATCGGAATCTGGAAGCCCCCTTTAACAAGGGGACCCCCAGATCCCGCCCCCCCCCTGTGTGAAATGGTAAGGGGGTACTTACCCCTACCATTTCACTAAAAAACTGTCAAAAATGTTAAAAATTACAAGAGACAGTTTTTGACAATTCTTTTATTTAAATGCTTCTTCTTTCTTCCTTCATCTACTTCTTCTGGTTCTTCTGGTTCTTCTTCCGGCGTTCTCGTCCAGCACCTCCTCCGCAGCATCTTCTATCTTCTTCTCCTCGGGCCGCTCCGCACCCATGGCATGGGGGGAGGCTCCCGCTCTTCTCTTCATCTTCTTCTTCATCTTCTTCTTTTCTTCTCTTCTTCTCTTCTTCATTTTCTTCTCCGGGCCGCTCCGCATCCATGCTGGCATGAAAGGAGGCTCCCGCTGTGTGACGGCGTCTCCTCTTCTGACGGTTTCCTAAATAACGGGGGGCGGGGCCACCCGGTGACCCCGCCCCCCTCTGACGCACGGGACATGACGGGACTTCCCTGCGGCATTCACCGTGACGTCACAGGGAAGTCCCGTCAAGTCACCGTGCGTCAGAGGTGGCCCCGCCCCCCGTTATTTAAGAACCGTCAGACGAGGAGAAAGAAAATGAAGAAAGGAGAAGAAAATGAAGAAGAGGAGAAGAGAAGAAAAGAAGAAGAGAAGAAGATGAAGAATATGAAGAGAAGAGCGGGAGCCTCCCCCCATGCCATGGGTGCGGAGCGGATCGAAGAGAAGAAGATAGAAGACGCCGCGGAGGAGATGCTGGACGAGAACGCCGGAGGAAGAACCAGAAGAGCCAGAAGAACCAGAAGAAGAAGATGAAGGAAGATAGAAGAAAGAAGAAGCATTTAAATAAAGGAATTGTCAAAAACTGTCACTATCACGAGCCAGGGTTGTGGGGATGAGGCCCTTTTCCTCATCAACATGGGGACAAGGTGTTTTGGGGGGCTACCCCAAAGCACCCTCCCAATGTTGAAGGCATGTGGCCTGGTACAGTTCAGGAGGGGGGTGCTCTCTCATCCCCCCCTCTTTTCCTGCGGCCTGCCAGGTTGTGTGCTCGGATAAGGGTCAGGTATGGAATTTAGGGGGACCCCCACTTCATTTTTTTAAAAATTTTGGCCAGGGTTCCCCTTAATATCCATACCAGACCTGAAGGGCCTGGTATGGAATTTAGGGGGACCCCCACGTCATTTTTTTTAAATTTTGGTTTGGGGTTCCCCTGTGGGGAATTCCCATGCCATTTTTATCAATGAAATTCTATGTGTATTGTCAGACCGGCAATGCAATAGCCATGAGTAGTTTTAAATGGGTTTTTTCCTTCGAAATGTCATTTTGCTGTCCGACTGTTCTAAACACAGGAAACATGCGCCCCTTTACAGGTATACTATAGACACCCCCCAGCTACGAAATTTAAAGGGATATTACACTTTTATTGTTTGACTTTAAGCATTATTAAAATCACTGCTTCTGAAAAAACGGCCGTATTTAAAACTTTTTTTTGCATTGATCCATGCCTCCTGGGGCAGGACCCGGGTCCCCAAACACTTTTTATGACAATAACTTGCATATAAGCCTTTAAAATTAGCACTTTTGATTATTCATGTTCGTGTCCCATAGACTTTAACGGTGTTCGCTTTTTTCCTGTTCGCATGTTCTGGTGCGAACCGAACAGGGGGGTGTTCGGCTCATCCCTAGTCTACGGACTTGTTGCCTTATGAGTTTATGTGAAATCTACAATATAGCTGTAAAATATTGGAATTATGAATATATTTAATTTATATTTAATTATATTTATATATTTTATATTTAATTTATATTTAATGAATATATTTAATTTAGCTTTTATCTATGTAGGGCGGAACATATTATCTTCACAGAAATCTCTGGTAGACCAAACAAGTTGGTGCCTAGGCTTGTGTATACAAACTATGGGATCCAAACCTCATTGTTTTACACATACTCACTTCAAAGGATCCCATGCTGGGATATGCAATGAAGGGAGGCCAACCCGTAATCAATACTTAACTTCCCAGGAAAATTCAAGTTAAGCTCCTGCTCAGAATAGTCACAAGGATTTGCATTAAAGGGGACTGACTTATGCAAAGTATACGGATTGGAGATGTAGCCAGTCCGTAACCAGGAATAAGGAAGCTCACAAATCAGAGCTACGCTGTACCAACCAATGAGGAATCAGAATGTAATGATATACAAAGACTAGAGATGGGAGGGAAATACGCACTTTTATGGGAGAGCAACCATCAGAATGGAACCTTGGTGCAAAGGGTAATTATGGGAAAGGTCTGCATTTTACTTGTAACTAAATATGTTTGCAGATTAATGTTTTCAGGAATATACTCTGTATTCCTTCATGTAATTCTCTTATTTTAACCTAATATTTTCTTCCTTGGTGTAGACTATAGATGGTTGTGTATTAAATTTCAACTAATTGCCAATAACTGTTATTGTGTTAAAGCTTTCACTCATGGACAAAGAACTCTCATTTAACCCAAATCATCTGAGAGATTAAATCTCAAATATAGTATACGGGGAAAAAGACTGCATGGGAAGTCTTCATATGTCTGGTCAAGCATGTGGTGCCCAAGCGGCTGCTGTTTGAAATGGAAATTTGGCTGCACACAGAGC
Organism: Lithobates clamitans; assembly: GCA_037952925.1. Lineage (NCBI taxonomy): Eukaryota > Metazoa > Chordata > Amphibia > Anura > Ranidae > Lithobates > Lithobates clamitans. Next base: position 3,320,659 of record JBBGZY010000354.1, on the reverse strand, counting down.
ACACAGCCAAATCTCCTGTTTCTAATAATAACGATTTCGTCTAATGATATAAATGCATCTCACCTTTTGATCATATGTCTTTCCTTCTGCCGTAGCTCATCCTCTGGTGTGTGCCCCATGCTCACAAATAGACCCAACACATCCTCACGTTATCAGCTCCAACCTCGCTCTGCCAGCCAGCCTGCTTTAGCTGTCTGAGTGAGCCACTTTATTAGCATATCAATAGGATGTCCCAAAGCTCGAGGGTTGGGCTTCCAACAGCCGAACACCTCTTACAAAGCTTGTGACCTCACAAGAAATGAACACAGGATGTGAATGACCATATAAGGATTTAACACCACAACAAAATACATGCAACCAAATGACGATGACTAGATGGAGATTATCATGGATGGGAGATTATCTGCAGGTGTACGTCATGGCACCCCAAACATGTTGATCAGGCATACCAGGGGTGACCAGAGGAAACAACCGCTAAACCGATAATGTCTTTGCAGAGCGAACGCATCCCCACCAGACGATCGTTCTGTGCATTGCACAGGGGCCCTTTGCCAGCGGACATGTCTTCTCTCCACAAACACTTCTTTCCAAACACCAGGAAGTTAGTCTGCCCCAGTCAGCTCTTCAGAGCGGGCTGTGAGAGGACAGACACTGGGAGACTCTTATGACAATACATTAATATAAAATTTTCCACAACAGTCCCTCCTCTTGTCATATGATCCCATGTGTCCCTCGATGAATCCTGATCTTCTTAGTCCATAAAAAGTAAAACACGGCTTGACATGTAGACTTTGTTGGAGATGACGTGGTGAGCTGTAGTAGTCGCCGGTCGGTCTGGGATCCTCTGTGTCTTGTACGTGGGTCGGGCTTCGGGGCATCTCATCGGGGAAGATGTGGTCATCTGCTCAGGCTCTGGTCACGTGTCCAATCAGGCAACAGGAGCACCTCATCATGGCATATAGAAGGAATAGAAACAAAAACATGAGTATATATACCCCTACTTCCTTCACTATGATCCACTGCAAGATAAAAATTGAATCCCCAATGATTCCCAAACCCTTAAAAAGGATTCCAACCTTCACTATCTATAGCTCTGGCTTTGCCATGCAGGGATCTAAACCTTATCCATATGGGCCAGAACTTTGTCACTACTATCCCCGATACAGATATAACAATCTTTACTTTCCCAGAAACCCTTGGACTGTGGCAACTTCCTTGTAGCTTCAACAGTTACATGCAAGTGTTTCATAAGCTCAAGCCCCCACTGTGTACAAGCAATTCCCTTCCAGCTGTCCCTGCCATTCTTACCTTCTCTCACGCCATCAGATCCTCACGATCGGCCGTGACATAAGATGCTGGGACGAGCTTCACCAGCACTCATGAACCTCTTGCCTTACGGGAAACTACCTTAAAAGCTGTAGATCCGCATTAATACCAAACTACAGTTGAAGCACACTTGTGGGCTACCTAGTTATCCCAATACCAAAGCTGGCAAGAACCAGAGCTATTGTTAAAATTATTTCATTTTACCCTCTAGAAATGTTCTGTTAAGTTCCTTTGACAGGTGTCTGTTTGGATTTTACTAGTCTGTCAAAACTCCTCACACCAATATGAATGTCCTATATATCATGTACCGCTGTCATTGCTGGGGCACTAATACCTGACCATGTGTCCTGTTCTCTTTCTTAGCTAGTTGGGATGCTTTTCATCGTTACCTTTGCCAAAATGTATTAAACAAAAAATATAAATTAACGAAGATACTTCTCTACTCTTTGTGGTTGATCCCCTTCTTGCAGTGGCTGGCGTGGTCTCATGCCTCAAGCTTCTTTACAATGCCCCAGTCACCTGGTTGGAAAGAATGTAAACTGGTTATTGTGTCAGGGTCCAAGATGGACTAGTGAACCCTGTGGTGGACTTTTTGAAAATCATGTTACAGTGATTGCACCTACCCCATCAGCTGAGAATGTAGGCGACAGCTAATGAGGAAAGTACAACTCTGTTTTTGGTTGACCTCCAAACAAACCTCATATGACAATAACCCAGGCCATCTGGAGTGTAATACCTGGAACCAGTGACAAAAAGGTTCTTATCATCTGGGATGGGAGCCTACTTCACCAGACTGCTGCTTGCTGATTCAAATTCTATCAAAGAAAGACAGTCTTGGCACAAACTTGGTTAGAATTAGAGCGGTTAGTATTGTTGGTTTGAAAATGTGTCATTCTCACCACTCTCATCCCCCCCTTTTCTTCTCTCCTCATTACAAACTGGAGGAAGACATGCAGGGTTTAGAATGGTGCAGAATAAAACAGTGAAATAGCCTATGATACTTTTACCTTCTTATACACCTGTACACACACTTCCAGAAACTCTTTGGACCTGAAAAGATACTTATAAACAAAGGTTATTACTCTATCCTTCAAAGAATGGTAAACATAACAACATTCATGTACATTGGTAAATTGTCACTGACATTCCACAAAACTGATAACTAAACCCTCTGTAAATCTTAATTTCACGTTTTTGTTTTTTTTCTAAAATACAACAGCCACGACACGCAAGAGGGCTGTCGCGGTAGGTTCAAACATCTTGTTACCACATACAAACATTGAAACAAAGACAAACATTTAGATACAAATGTGGGGGAGATATTTCATAGTTCCCAAAAATGAAAAAAATAAAAATGACCAGATGGAATGCTGCCTTTACACTTTTAGCGATAGAAAAATTATACAATTTGAAAGGCACGAGAGCATTTCAAAATCTTTGCATAGACCAGCCACACAAAGTTCAAAAACAGGCCTGTATATTTTTTTAATAAACGTTATTAAAAGATAACAAGGTACACAAAGAGAAAAGCACAACAACAATAAAGTCACTACATCAATGTCATGGTGTGTATACAATCTCAGGATACATTCTGATAGAGTAATCATATGTTGTGCATCTTGAGACGGCCCTTTAGGTGACAACCAGGTAGGTTAAGAGTTGGATGGATAGATGGAGCTTGTAGGAGTTCCATTCGAATACCAGGTAATTAGCTCCAAAGGAACAGGGGAGTAGATAAGATCGGAGTGTAGAGAAGAGGAAGGATAGGGGCAGGATAAGAAGAAGAGACAAATTACTGGGGAAGGGGTAGGAACAAAGGAAGCTGTAGAGGGTAGAAAAAAGGGGAGAATTATATCTAGAGGGGGGGTGGCTGTGGAAACGGGAGGAGGTGTTAAGGAATAATGGTAGGTCATTCCCCTGTGGCCCCACTCTCTTTCCTCCTCTAGGGCCACCAAGTAGCCAACGAGGGAAGAGTAGATTCCTTATAGGAAATAAGAAGTAGCAGCGCTAACAACAGTGATATCGAACAATATGTTGTAGTAAACACTAAATTGATACAACAAAAAATAATACCATTCACAACATCGCCCCCATCTACATCACCAACCTCATCTGCAGATATCGCCCAAATTGCCCCCTCCGCTCCTCCCAGGACCTCCTACTCTCTAGCTCCCTTGTTACCTCCTCCCATGCTCGCCTTCAGGACTTCTCCAGAGCCTCTCCCATCCTCTGGAATTCCCTGCCCCAGTATGTCCGATCAGCCCCTACCCTGTCCACCTTTAGGAGATCCTTGAAAACTCATTTATTCAGGGAAGCCTATCCCACACCCACATAACTGTCCCTGAGCCACCCCCATCAAATCATTCTTTGCAGCTATTACCTTTTGTACCACCACCCCCTCCCTTTAGAATGTAAGCTCTACGAGCAGGGCCCTCCTGTACCTTTTGTATTGAACTGTACTGTAATTGTGTTGTCCCCCTTATACATTGTAAAGCGCTGAGTAAACTGTTGGCGCTATATAAATCTTGTATAATAATAATAATAATAATAATACATATAAGAAAAAATGGCCATCTATATAAAATGTGCAAAGCCTTAAGCCCATAAATAAATCTTCATTGTGATGATTAGATACGATGATTATATAGACAAATCCTCCACCGCACCGCAGTGATGACACCATATAAAGCTTACCCCAAGGCAAGCTTTGAAAGCTTGCGACCTTTTACCCGGTCAGGGCCTTTATCCAAGAGGGAATCGGGGGGGGGAATATTCCACCAAGCCCCACGGAAGGGGTCAGTCCCAGCACAAATCTCGTCAAGCATACAGATCCAAGGTACCTAGATGGATGACACTCAAAGGTTCCCCAGGAAAAGGAATCGGTGGAGCCCCTTACTTTTGGTCTTACGATCCTCTCTCCAAACTCTATTGCATTCACATTAACTTTAAGTTTATTTTTCTATCTTAGTGTTTTTTCCAACATCCAAGATGGTGTTTTTAACGTTGCCAGGTTCACTGGTGAAGCGCAAGGTGATTTCCTGGTTTGACCCACATTGAGGCTTGGTTTAAACCAATGTGTATTTACATGCGACACGTCAGTGCGTCGCCCGTGCCCCAGACGACGTCATTGTGTGACGAAACGCGCTTCGGGAGGAGCTGACGTGCTGACATTCCGCGTGTACCGTCTGCAGGACGGGTGTTCGCTATAGCCGGCCGGCTGATTTGCTATATGCTTTTTTATCTCTATGACATTGTAAGTGTCTTTTTAATTACTAATAAATACAAGTTATCAGGATTACACTATGTCGATTCCTTTCCTTTTCCTGGGGAACCTTTGAGTGTCATCTATCTGGGCACCTTGGATCTGTATGCTTGACGAGATTTGTGCTGGGACTGACCCCTTCCGTGGGGCTTGGTGGAATATTGCCCCCCGATTCCCTCTTGGATAAAGGCCCTGACCGGGTAAAAGGTTGCAAGCTTTCAAAGCTTGCCTTGGGGTAAGCGTGCACTTTATATGGTGTCATCACTGCGGTGCGGTGGAGGATTTGTCTATATAATCATCGTATCTAATCATCACAATGAAGATTTATTTATGGGCTTAAGGCTTTGCACATTTTATATAGATGGACATGTTTTCTTATATGTATTATTTTTTGTTGTATCAATTTACTACAACATATTGTTCGATATCACTGTTGTTAGCGCTGCTACTTCTTATTTCATATGTTTTTGTGTGTATCCCACTTATAGCGGCTGCTTTTATTTTAAATTTTATTTTTATTTTTTTCACATATTTGCAACAATTGATGATGGTAACTTCTTGTATCATAATTTGGACATAATTTTTTAATTTTCAATAATTTCATACAGCGCTGTATTTTTTCTATTACTTATCAGATTCCTTATAGGGCCTTTCTTAAGGTGCAAATTGGCGGTATAGTTCTGATGAGGTAAAGTGATTCCAGCACGCCCAAGTAAATGTAAACTTGTGCATTCTGTCTTGGGATATGTAGATTAGTTCTTCCATGTTTTTTATGTGTGAGATTCTCGCCAGCCATTCCCTGATCGATGGCATGTTTTTAGAGCGCCAGTAGTTTGGTATGCAGAGTTTGGCTGCGTTTACCATGTGCATGGCTAAGGATTTGTAGTAGATTTTTTTTCCCTAGGTAAGTATGGTGAAGGAGGAACTGTGCTAGGGAGTAATCTAGTGTAAATGTGGTGATATGTGTTATAAGGTTGTGAACCTCTTTCCAGAAAGATTGTATTTTGTCGCAATCCCACCAAATGTGGAGCATGGTGCCTTCTGTCTTCTCACATCTCCAACAGATTTTGGAAATGGAGGGAGAGAATATATGAAGGCGGGATGGTGTCCTATACCATCTGGTTATTACTTTGTAACAATTTTCTTGAATTGCAACATTCAATGAGCATTTGTGACAATATTCATAAACTGTTTTCCATTCCTCTCTGGATAGAGGCGTTTGGAGGTCTCTGTTCCAAGCTATCTGTGAGGAATGCAGTGCAGTGTCAGTCTCCTGAAAGGAGTGTGTAAAGAAGAGATATGAGATGCCTTTGTGGTGTTTTACGATGACAAAGATCTTCGAAGGGTGTAAGCTTTCTCGTCCAATTGGATCGTTGCGTATGGGTCGTGAGAAAGTGGTGTATTTGCCTAAAGGTCCAAAAGGGGAAAGAGGCAGTTTTAGAGATACTAATTAGTTTCTCTGTGGGGATAGGAGAACCAGATGAGAAAAATTGAAGTGATAAAATGTCTTCATATGGCCATTCCTGGAAGTGTTGGGATTCTCCCAGAGGAAAAGCAGGATTCCCTCCTGAGAGTAGGTGGGTGCAAAAGATCTAGATTGTGAGGCTTTTTTGAAAGCCAGTAAGGATGGGTAGATAAGTGGGTGGGAAGAGATATCAGGTGGCCAATGTTTGTGGGGTAACCAGGGGATCAGGTGTAGGGGATTGGGTGTAAAGGAGTTTTCCAGATGAACCCATTTCTTTTTAAGCGTGTGTATATTCCAGTCTGCTATTCTGGTAAGATGGCATGCCAAATAATACTTGTGGATGTCTGGCAGCCCAATAACCCCTTTGGTCTTGTGAAGTGTTAGGCGAGAATATTTGATGCGCGGTGGGGTGTTCTTCCATATGAAGGTGGAGCACGCTTTTTGATAGCTTGAGAAAAAATTTGGGGGTAGATGGATCGGAACTGATTGGACTAAATATAGAATACGCGGGAGGATTATCATTTTGATCAAAGCTGAGCGCCCAAACCAGGAAATGTTCAAACCCATCCATTCTCTCATGTGTTTTTGAGCTTTGAGAAGGACAGTGTGGAAATTTTTCATATATAAATCAGATAGGCAAGCTGGAATTTGAACACCGAGATATGTGATTGCATCCTTTTCCCATCTAAAGGGGAAAAAATTTTGGCAGTGGATTACTTCTTGTGGGGGAAGGGTTATGTTTAAGGCATTTGATTTCGCGTAATTAATTTTGAGGTTGGAGAGGACACCAAAGGAGTCAATGTCTTTGAGAAGATTGGGCAACGAGGTTCGGGGAGATGACAAGGAGAGCAATATATCGTCCGCAAAAGCGACCACCTTATATTCCCCTCCTTTCACATTCACTCCTTTTATGTCGGGGTTGTTTCGTAGCCTATTAAAGGGTTCGAGGGTTAGGACATATATTAGGGGGGATAGGGGATATCCCTGGCGTGTGCCATTGGAGATGGAGAAGACGTTTGACAGGTGACCGTTGACCATGGACGACCGCAGTGGGGCAGGCGTACAGAGACAATATATGTGTCAGCATGTATGACTCAAGGCCAAGAGCCATAAGTACTTTGCGCATGTAGTCCCAGGCCACCCTGTCAAACGCCTTCTCTGCATCCAGGGAAAGAAGAAAGCCTTGAGATTTTGAGGATGTCAACCAGTGATGGATGTTGAGGGTGCGTATGGTATTATCCCATGCCTCCCTGCCGGGGAAAAAGCCCACTTGATCTGTGGAGATTATACCAGGCATTAAGGGAAGCAGTCTGTTGGCCAGAATTTTCGCATATAATTTAATGTCCACATTTAGGAGGGAGATCGGTTTATAGCTCACTACTTGGGCAGGGTCCTTACCTTTCTTAGGAATAACGGAAATATGTGCGGACAGCATTCTCCCCGGGGAAATAAGGGGATCTGCTAGGGCATTAAAAGTAGAGAGGAGTTTGGGAGAAAGAACATCATTGAATGCTTTATAATATTGGAGGGTAAATCTGTCCGGACCTAGGCTTTTACCGGGCTTCATTTGTTTAATGGCTATTTCGAGTTTCTCTCTGGTAAGAGGACTCGCCATCTCTCGGATCTGTTGAAAAGTGAGTAATTTCGGTAAATCTGTCCGGACCTAGGCTTTTACCGGGCTTCATTTGTTTAATGGCTATTTCGAGTTTCTCTCTGGTAAGAGGACTCGCCATCTCTCGGATCTGTTGAAAAGTGAGTAATTTCGGGCTATAGTTCGCTAAAAATTGTTGTTAGTGCGCGTTTCAGTGGGGGCCTGGTTTGTTGGATTAGGGAGTAGGTTATAGAGTTTAGAGTAAAACTTCTCAAATTCTCCCGCAATCTCTTCATTTTTGGCCAGAGGTGTTCCCCGAGCTTCAGTAATATGGTGAATTGTAGATGAGTGTTTGGATTCTTGGACTGAACAGGCAAGTAAACATCCACATTTGTTGCCGTGCTCGTAGAAAATCCTCTGGCCGAGAATGTATCGCCGTTTTGTGAGTTTGCCTAGTTCTTCCAGAAGGAAGGACCGTGTATGTACTAGATCCTGGAGGGTGGAGAAAGCTTGTGTCTGTTTATGGGTTAGTTCAAGCCACTTGATAATTTTAATTAAAGTATTTATCTTCATTTGGGATTCTTTATTGGTTTTTGCTGCTAAGGCTAGTAATTCACCTCGGACCACACATTTATGTGCTTTCCAAAGTGAAATAGGGGAGATATCTGGGATGGCATTTTCTGTGAAGTATAGTTTGATATGCTGGCGTATATGGTCAATAGTTGTTGGATCCTTTAGTAAGGAGGGGTTAAGACGCCAGATTTTTGTTTTAGTGCAAGTTTCAGGGAAGGATAGAGTAATTGTTATAGGATGGTGGTCGGAGAGGAACATGGGTTCTATTGTGGATTGTTGTAGATATGACAAATCTGGTTGAGAGAGGAAAAAGTAATCTATCCTGGAGTATTTCTGATGAGGGGCCAAGAAAAAAGTGTAATCTTTGACTGAAGGTGATAGGGTTCGCCAAGCGTCGTGTAATGTGAGTTCCTGGAGTTCAAGCTTAATCTGGCGTAAGGCTCTATATGGTAAGTTAGAAGTGCCCGATGACGAGTCCAGAACTGGGTTCGAGGGAATGTTGAAGTCCCCTCCGAGAAGAACCTTTCCCTTCTGAAAGGATGAATGGAGATCGCAAGTGTTTCTAAAAAAAGTGACATGGTGTTTGTTTGGGCAGTATATGTTGGCTAGCGTTATTGGTTTTGCGGCATATGTGCCCTTGAGGAAGATGAATCTACCTCCAGGATCAATAAGAGCTTATTTGTTTTTGAAAATGAAGAAAGACAAGAAAAAACATTTTTTTTTTCTTTTTTTCAATTTTCAAAACTTTGTGACAAAAAGTGAGGTCTGCAAAATACTCACTATACCTCTCAGCAAATAGCTTTGGGTGTCTACTTTCCAAAATGGGGTCATTTGGGGGGGTTTTGTGCCACCTGGCATTCCATGGCCTCCGAAACTGTGATAGGCAGTGAAGAGTGAAATCAAATATTCACACCCTTAGAAAGCCTGAAGGCGGTGCTTGGTTTTCGGGGTCCCGTACGCGGCTAGGCTCCCAAAAAGTCTCACACATGTGGTATCCTCGTACTCAGGAGAAGCAGCAGAATGTATTTTGGGGTGTAATTTCACATATTCCCATGGCATGTTTGAGCAATATATCATTTAGTGACAACTTTGTGTGAAAAAAAAAATTTGTCTCTTTCCCACAACTTGTGTCGCAATATAAAATATTCCATGGACTCGACATGCCTCTCAGCAAATAGCTTGGGGTGTCTACTTTCCAAAATGGGGTCATTTGGGGGGGTTTTGAACTGTCCTGGCATTTTATGCACAACATTTAGAAGCTTTTGTCACATATCACCCACTCTTCTAACCACTTGAAGACAAAGCCCTTTCTGACACTTATGCCGCGTACACACGAGCGGACTTTACGGCAGACTTTGCCCGGCGGACTAGATTTCGTCAGACAATTCGATCGTGTGTGGGCTCCAGCGGACTTTGTTTTCTCAAAAGTTGGACGGACTTAGATTTGAAACATGTTTTAAATCCATCCGTCGAAATCGAGTCCGGTCGAAAAGTCCGCCGTCTGTATGCTAGTTCGACGGACAAAAAGCCACGTTAGGGCAGCTATTGGCTACTGGCTATGAACTTCCTTGTTTTAGTCCGGTCGTACGTCATCACGTACGAATTCGACGGACTTTGGTGGATTGTGTGTAGGCAAGTCCGTTCATTCAGAAAGTCCGTTGTAAAGTCCGTTGAAAAGTCCGCCGGGCAAAGTCTGCCGTAAAGTCCGCTCGTGTGTACGCGGCATTATTGTTTACATGAAAGTTATTTTTTTTTGCAAGAAAATTACTTTGAACCCCCAAACATTATATATATTTTTTAAGCAAATTCCCTACAGATTAAAATGGTGGGTGTTTCATTTTTTTTTTCACACAGTATTTGCACAGCGATTTTTCAAACGCATTTTTTGGGGAAAAAACACACTTTTTTAAATTTTAATGCACTAAAACACACTATATTGCCCAAATGTTTGATGAAATAAAAAAGATGATCTTAGGCCGAGTACATGGATACCAAACATGACATGCTTTACAATTGCGCACAAACGTGCAGTGGCAACAAAATAAATACATTTTTAAAAGCCTTTAAAAGCCTTTACAGGTTACCACTTTAGATTTACAGAGGAGGTCTACTGCAAAAATTACTGCCCTCGATCTGACCTTCGCGGTGATACCTCACATGCATGGTGCAATTGCTGTTTAGGTTTGACGACAGACCGCCGCTTGCGTTTGCCTTAGCGCGAGAGCAGGGGGCGACAGGGGTGCTTTTTTTTTTTTTTTTTCTTTATTATTTTTTTGCTTTTTTATCTTATTTTTAAACTGTTACTTTCATTTTTTTTTTTATCATTTTTATTGTTATCTCGGGGAATGTAAATATCCCCTATGATAGCAATAGGTAGTGACAGGTACTCTTTTTTGAAAAAATTGGGGTCTATTAGACCCTAGATCTCTCCTCTGCCCTCAAAGCATCTGACCACACCAAGATTGGTGTGATAAAATGCTTCCCCAATTTCCCAATGGCGCTATTTACATCCAGCGAAATCTAAGTCATAAAATGCTCGTAGCTTCCAGTTTCTTAGGCCATAGAGATGTTTGGAGCCACTCTGGTCTCTGATCAGCTCTATGGTCAGCTGGCTGAATCACCGGCTGCATTTTCAGGTTCCCTGTTGAGACAGGAGAGCCAGAAAAAAACACGGAAGACGGTGGGGGGGGGGCATTCTAGAAATTCTAAAAGCATTCTAAAAGCAGTCTAGAGGCTAATTAGCCGCTAGGATTGCTTTTACATGAAAGCCGACCGCTGGCTGAAAAGAATGATACCAAGATGATACCTAAACCTGCAGGCATCATTCTGGTATAACCACTCAAAGTCGTGAATGGCGTACCTGAAGACAAAAAAATGGTTAACAATAAAGCACAGTAAACGGTAAAGTATAAAAAATTGCATACCTGAAAAGCAAACATGATAAAACATAATAACAATAAAACATTGCAGAATAGAATACAGTAAAAAAGAGCAGAACAATAGAGAGAATAGAGAGAGAGAGAACAATAAATCGACAACTATTTTTTTTATTTTATATATTTTTTTTTTTTTACACTTTTTTTGTAACTAACTTTTATAACTGTAACCGGTTCCAGGTTCGGGTCTCTCAAAATGCGATGGCATCTTGGGAGACCCTGTGAAATGGCGCCTAGTCTGTGCAATGCTGTACCCTACGCTAATACTCAACTAGTGCATGGTAGCGTTCAAAACATTCACCAATGCAAAGACCAGGATTGTCAGGACAGGAGGGACAATAATAGCGGGTGTCACGCCTATATCCGCGCTTGCTGCAAACACATCTTTTTTGGGGGGTTCGTTGGGTAGGGGTACTCGGGAGGACATAAAGAAAATGCCTCTCATGCAGCCGACTGCATTTGGTTGGGGATGTGAATGGGGGAAGTACGGGCGCTGCAGAACTGGTGGGTTCTCAATTAGGATTGGTGAATGCAGCAGGAAGGGCACTATGGGCACGACGGGCAGCAGGACACTACTTGTGCTTGCCACCTCACCAGCTTGAACTGCACTTATGGGACTCGCCACGTCACCAAGTGTTACTGCAGTGCTGGTTTGACCACGACCGGGGTGTACTAGGCCGCTAGTGCTTGCCAGTTCACCAAAACGCTACCAAAAAAACTGTTAGCGATCGCAGGGATCAGGCCTGACTCTGCGAACGCTGCAGTTATTCGTTTAGTCTTTTGTAAGTGACAGTGATCCGTTCAGATACTATACCACTAAGGGAGGTGTATGCTGCGTGCGTGGGTGTTAGTGCTACTGGCGCTAACCTGACGCTGCCTGGGGCAGGTGTTTGCCAGTTCACCAAAATGCTACCAAAAAAACTGTTAGCGATCGCAGGGATCAGGCCTGACTCTGCGAACGCTGCAGTTATGCGTTTAGTGTTTTGTAAGTGACAGTGATCGATCGATACTGCACTTGGGTGGGCTGGGCGGAGGGGCAAAACGCAGGTGCTAGCAGGTATCTGGGCTGATTCCGCTAACACTGCGTTTTTGGGAACCCTAAACTGCTGGGGATGCTAGTATAGATCTGATCGGATCAGATATCGATCCGTACAGATACTATACCACTAAGGGAGGCGTATGCTGCGTGCGTGGGTGTTAGCAGTACTGGCGCTAATCTGACGCTGCCTGGGGCGACGCAGATCACCGCCGGGCGATCAGGGGGCTAAACCTTTATTCGGTAATAAACGGCGGGTGCCCTGACACTATAAAAAATAAACGAACTAACCAGCGTCAACCGTAACACTTATACGGTGATCAGTGGTAAAAGGGTTAACTAGGGGGCAATCAAGGGGTTAAAACATTTATTAGATAGTATATGGGGTTCCCTGGCACTATAAAACGCTGACGGCGAACCTAAATATTTACGTCCCTAACTAGCGTCACCAGTGACACTAATACAGCGATCAGAAAAATGATCGCTTAGCGACACTGGTGAGGGGGGGTGATCAAGGGGTTAAAACTTTATTAGGGGGCTTTAGGGGGGTACCCTAGACCTACAGGGGGCTAATACTCACTGCCCTAACACTGTAACTGTCACAAACTGACACCAATGCAGTAATCAGAAAAAAAAAACCTGCTTGGTGTCAGTTTGTGACAGGGGGGGTGATTGGGGGGTGATCGGGGGCGATCGGGGGGGGGGATCGGGGTGTTTTGTGTGCCTGGCATGTTCTACTGTGTGTGTAGTGTTGGTGCACTCACATAGATGTCTTCTCTCCTCGGCGCCGGAACGAAAAATACAGAGCCGAGGAGAGATGACATCATTTCCTTTGCTGCTGTTTAGCATACAGCAGCAAAGGAATGTTCCCATTGGCCAGCGGCGATCGCGAGGGGGGGCCACGAACGGATGGCCTCCCCCTCACCTCCGATCGCCGGGGAACAAAACAGGACCGCCTCGGGCACCGGGGGGGGTCCGATCGGATCCCACACCCGCGGGAGGCAAATCACGTACATGTACGTGATTTTGCCTGCCCGTGCCGCCTTGCCGACGTACATCGGCGTGAGGCGGTCCTTAAGTGGTTAATGATCCGATTCTGAAGGAGGTTCTGTTCGCTCCTACGTTCTGGCTCGCCAAGCTGAAATGGAAATTTGGCTGCACACAGAGCACACAGCCAAATCTCCTGTTTCTAATAATAACAATTTCGTCTAATGATATAAATGCATCTCACCTTTTTGATCATATGTCTTTCCTTCTGCCGTAGCTCATCCTCTGGTGTGTGCCCCATGCTCACAAATAGACCCAACACATCCTCACGTTATCAGCTCCAACCTCGCTCTGCCAGCCAGCCTGCTTTAGCTGTCTGAGTGAGCCACTTTATTAGCATATCAATAGGAAGTCCCAAAGCTCGAGGGTTGGGCTTCCAACAGCCGAACACCTCTTACAAAGCTTGTGACCTCACAAGAAATGAACACAGGATGTGAATGACTATATAAGGATTTAACACCACAACAAAATACATACAACCAAATGACGATGACTAGAGTTCCTCATGGATGGGAGATTATCTGCAGGTGTACGTCATGGCACCCCAAACATGTTGATCAGGCATACCAGGGGTGACCAGAGAAAACAACTGCTAAACCGATAATGTCTTTGCAGAGCGAATGCATCCCCATCAGACGATCGTTCTGTGCATTGCACAGGGGCCCTTTGCCGGCGGACATGTCTTCTCTCCGCAAACACCTCTCTCCAAACACCAGAAAGTTTTCCACTACCTAACAGGTCTCAACCAGTGTCAGTCTGCCCCAGTCAGCTCTTCAGAGCGGGCTGTGAGAGGACAGACACTGGGAGACTCTTACGACAATACATTAATATAAAATTTTCCACAACATGTTGTGGCCATGCTTGGTCCGCTTCAGACATAGGTTGCAAACAGCAATGGTGCGATCTGCTGCACACGTGTCCAAAAAGGCCCACACCAAGGAACTTTTCAAAATCAGCGGGGAGTCAGCAGCGCCCTGCACTTGCGGAGCTCTGCGGTGTGATGCAGTAGGGTGGCTGCCTTAAGCTGCCCTCTAGAGGACATCCTGCCTCAATGGAGTTGTGCCTCCTCCTCTATTCTATCAGGCACCCAAGTAGAGTCAGTGACATCATCCCCTCCCTCCTCGTCACTAGAGCAAACTTGGCACTATGCTGCAGCTGGGGAAACATGAATGCCAGTTTCTTGTCCTTCTTGAGCACCCCCTCTCTAGGGTCACGTTACTCCCTTCCTCAACCTGGGAACCAACATCGGAGCTTTCAAATCGCTGCCCATCCTCCAGCAGCATGTACCCGACACTGTGGTTGAATAGTTCAGGGGACTGCTCCGTGCATAATGGTTGGGCTACGGAAGGAGTGACTGTGGACAAGGAGCCGGTGGAATAGGCCGCTTTGGCAGCTGCATAGGAAGGAAAACTACTCTGAGCCTGGGTGACAGAAGATGAGGAGGATGAGGACGGCTTTGTTATCCACTCCACCAACTCTTCTGCATGTTCTGGCACAAGTGTGCCCCACGGCCACCGGCAGAGGATGCACCATGTCCATGACCAGCACTGTTGACACAGAGCCTGCTTGCCCTCTTTTAGTGGCCTGTGAGCGTCTGCCTCTCCTTGGTGGCCTTCTGGACATGATGTATATTTTGTTTTGCAACACCACACTACACTGTATTGTGCACTGTGTACACCACCAGAAAAGTAGTAGCAACTGCACTACGGCTGCACTGTATTGTAATTACAATTTTTGATCTAATATTTCACAGCAGTGCCTGTTCCTGCAGTCAACAAAAGTATCTGTGAGGCTTTACAGTTTTGTGCCACCACCACCGCCTAAGGCCCAATTTTTCTGCCCTGTTTAACAGGGGCATGTAATTACAATTCTTGATATAATTTTTGACAGCAGGGCCCGTTCCAGCACCCACCAAGAGTAACTGTGAGGGCTTAAAGTGTTCTGGTACCACCAACACCTAAGGCCCAATTTTCCGCAGAGTGTATAGGGCAGGCCATATAGTATATACAGGCGGTCCCCTATTTTCAAACATCAGACTTACAAATGACTCCTACTTAGAAATGGAGGGAGACAACAGGAAGTGAAAGGAAATCTACCCCTAGGAAGGAAAATTCTCTCCTGTAAGAGTTAATATAGGAAAAAGGTGTCTCCACTGATGTAAAAAAAGAGAGAGAGGACAAAAGCGGGACTTTGCGTAAGACATGTCAGCGGATAAATAACAATTAATTGGTCAGGCTCAAAAGGGATGGCCTGTATCCAATACAAATCTATAATTCATGGTATCAATACTATTTAAGGAACAATGGGCGTAATCGCAAAGGATTTACATCTGGTATTCATAGAAAATATAGTTTTAATACATCATTAGACATAAAGGAGCTAATATAAAATCAATCAATAGACATGATAAGTACAGAGAATACAGTTACAGTACAGGTGGTTATTAAGGTATAGGCATCCATAAGTTGTTAACTCAACGCGTTTCTTGGCTTACAACCAATCATCAGGAGTTCAGATGCGTAATGACTAAAAATATATCCAAAGTAATGACTTTTTATATATCCAAAGTATTGGATATACAAAATCACGTGCTAATGAGGATGCACAGTCTCCACGACCAGCACTGTTGCCCTCTTTTATTGTAGTATTATTGGTATGAGAACACCAGCAATTGTCTTCAGGTAGCTTTAGGTGCACACTGTGCAGAGGACGCAGTACACTAACTGTAAATATTGTGCCTGCCTGTGGTATTATTAGGAGCAGAACAGCCATTGTCTTCAGGTAGCTTTAGGTGCACACTGTGCAGAGGATGCACTACACTAACTTGTAAATACTACAGCTGCCTGCGGTACTGTACTAATAGGATCAGAAGAACACCACTAATTTTCTTTAGGTAGCTTTAGGTGCCGAGGACGCACTACACTAACTGTAAATACTGTAGCTGCCTGCCTGTGGTATTAATAGGATAGGAACACCACCAATTTTGTTCAGGTAGCTTTAGGTGCACACTGTGCAGAGGACGCACTACATTAACTGTAAATACTGTAGCTGCCTGCCTGTGGTATTAATAGGATCAAAAGAACACAACTAATTTTCTTCAGGTAGCTTTAGGTGCACACTGTGCAAAGGACGCACTACACTAACTTGTAAATACTGCAGCTGCCTGCGGTACTGTACTAATAGGATCAGAAGAACACCACTAATTTTCTTCAGGTAGTTTTAGGTGCACAGGACGCACTACACTAACTGGAAATACTGTAGCTAATAGGACTAATAGGATCAGAAGAACACCAGCAATTTTCTTCAGGTAACTGTAAATACTGTAAAATCACCCGCCTGCCTGTCAGTAGTAGGAAGAGAATAACAGGAACGGATCTAGCTAAACTGAATACAGTGTGTGTGTGTGTGTGTGTGTGTGTGTGTGTGTGTGTGTATATATACACAATACACTGTAAGTGCAGCTAACTGACTCGCCTGCCTACTCTATCTAACTTGAATAAAATGACACTGTCTCTCTGTCTATCTCTGTACAGACGGCACTGTGATTGGCCAAGCATGCGGGTCATAGTGCATGCTTGGCCAATTATCAGCCAGTAATGCACTGTGATGCCGCAGTGAATTATGGGCCATGATGCGCCACTCGAATTTGTCGCGAACGGCCCATATCGTATGTAATTCGGCGAACGACCGAACACACGATGTTCGAGTCGAACATGTATTCGATTCGAACACGAAGCTCATCCCTAGTCACTGGAAGTTTAACATGGCACCTCATGGCAAATGGATGGAAAAAAAGAATTGTTGCTCACATAAAGATGGTCTAGGCTATAAGAAGATTGCCAAGGCTCTGAAACAGAGCTGCAGCACGGTGGCCAAGGCCATACAGAGGTTTAATAGGACAGGTTCCACTCAGAACAGGCCTCACCATGGTCAACCAAAGGAGTTGAGTGCACATGCTCAGCGTCATATCCAGAGGTTGTCTTTGGGAAATAGACGTATGAGTGCTGCCAGCATTGCTGCAGAGGTTGAAGGTGGGGGGTCAGCCACTCAGTGCTTAGACCATATGCCACACACTGTATCAAATTGGTCTGCATGGCTGTCCTCCCAGAAGGAAGCCTCTTCTAAAGATAATGCACAAGAAAGCCTGCAGACCATTTGCTGAAGAAAAGCAGACTAAGGACATGGATTACTGGAACCATGTCCTGTGGTCTGATGAGACCAAGATAAACTTATTTGGTTCAGATGGTGTCAAGTGTGTGTGGTCGGCAACCAGGTGAGGAGTACAAAGACAAGTGTGTCTTGCCTACAGTCAAGCATGGTGGGGGGAGTGTCATGGTCTGGGGCTGCATGAGTGCTGCCAGCACTGGGGAGCTAAAGTTCATTGAGGGAACCATGAATGCCGACATGTACTGTGACATACTGAAGCAGAGCATGATCCCCTCCCTTCAGAGACTAGGCTGCAGGACAGTATTCCAACATGTTAACGAACCCAAACACACCTCCAAGACGACCACTGCCTTGCTAAAGAAGCTGAGGGTAAAGGTGATGGACTGGCCAAGCATGTCTCCAGACCTAAACCCTATTGAGCATCTGTGGAGCATCCTCAAACAGAAGGTGGAGGAGCACAAGGTCTCTAACTTCCACCAGCTCCGTGATGTCGTCATGGAGGAGTGGAAGAGGACTCCAGTGGCAACCTGTGAAGCTCTGGTGAACTCCATGCCCAAGAGGGTTGAGGCAATGCTGGAAAATAGTGGTGGCCACACAAAATATTGACACTTTGGGCGCAAGTTAAACATTCTCTCTTAGGGGTGTACTCATTTTTGTTGCCAGCGTTTTACACATTAATGGCTGTGTGCTGATGTATTTTGAAGGGACAGCATATTTACACTGTTATACAAGCTGTACACTCACTACTTTACATTGTAGCAGAGTGTCATTTCTTCAGTGTTGTCACATGAAAAGATATTATAAAATCTTTACAACACTGTGAGGGGTGCACTCACTTTTGTGAGATACTGTATATACTGTGTACACCGCCTGCACTGTATTATCTACTGTATACTGTCGAATGCACTGTATATATAGGCTATACTGAATGCAGAGTGTGTGTGTGTATATGTGTGTGTATATATGTATGTGTATATATAAATATATATACATACAGTATATATGTATATGTATGTATGTATGTAATATATATATATATATATATATATATATATATATATATATATATATATATATATATATATATATATATATATATTATATATAATTATACTAGTCTGACTATGTGTGTGTGTATGTATATATGTATGTGTATATATATTCTCACAAAAGTGATTACACCCCTCACATTTTTGTGACAACACTGAAGAAATGACACTTTGCTACGATGTAAAGTAGTGAGTGTACAGCTTGTATAACAGTGTAAATTTTCTGTCCCCTCAAAATAACTCAACACACAGCCATTAATGTCTAAACCACTGGCAACAAAAGTGAGTACACCCCTAAGTGAAAATGTCCAAATTGGGCCCAATTAGCCATTTTCCTTCCCGGGTGTCAGGTGTGAATGGGGAGCAGGTGTGTTAAATTTGGTGTTATCACTCTCACTCTCATACTGGTCACTGGAAGTATAACATGGCACCTCATGGCAAAGAACTCTCTGAGGATCTGAAGAAAAGAATTGTTGCTCTACATAAAGATGGCCTAGGCTATAAGAAGATTTCCAAGACCCTGAAACTGTGCTGCAGCAAGGTGGCCAAGACCATACAGCGGTTTAATAGGACAGGTTCCACTCAGAACAGGCCTCGCCATGGTCAACCAAATAAATTGAGTGAACGTGCTCAGCGTCATGTCCAGAGGTTGTCTTTGGGAAATAGACGTATAAATGCTGCCAGCATTGCTGCAGAGGTTGAAATGGTGGGGGGTCAGCCTGTTAGTGCTCAGACCATACGCCGCACACTGCATCAAATTTGTTTGCATGGCTGTCATCCCAGAAGGAAGGCTCTTCTAAAGATGATGCACAAGAAAGCCTGCAAACAATTTGCTGAAGACAAGCAGACTAAGGACTTGTATTACTGGAACCAGCATGAGGAGTACAAAGACAAGCGTGTCTTGCTTACAGTCAAGCATGGAGTGGGAGTGTCATGGTCTGGGGCTGCATGAGTGCTGCCGGCATTGAGGAGCTACAGTTCATTGAGGGAACCATGAATGCCAACATGTACTGTGACATACTAAAGCAGAGCATGATCCCCTCCCTTCGGAGACTGGGCTGCAGGGCAGTATATTCCAACATAACGACCCCAAACACACCACTGCCTTGCTAAAGAAGCTGAGGGTAAATGTGATGGACTGGTCAAGCATGTCTCCAGACCTAAACCCTATTGAGCATCTGTGGGGCATCCTCAAACGGAAGGTGGAGGAGCGCAAGGTCTCTAACATCCACCAGCTCTGTGAAGTCCTCATGTGGAAGAGGACTCCAGTGGCAACCTGTGAAGCTCTGGTGAACTCCATGCCCAAGAGGGTTAAGGCAGTGCTGGAAAATAATGGTGGCCACACAAAATATTGACACTTTAGGCCCAATTTGGACATTTTCACTTAGGGGTGTACTCACTTTTGTTGCCAGCAGTTTAGACATTAATGGCTGTGTGTTGAGTTATTTCGAGGGGACAGCAAATCTACACTGTTATACAAGTTGTGCACTCACTACTTTACATTGTAGCCAAGTGTCATTTCTTCAGTGTTGTCACATGAAAAGGTATAATAAAATATATTGTGAGATACTGTATATAATATGAAATGGACCTAAAGTGTGCCCTGGTCTGATGGTCAATATACCAAAATAAGGGGGCATACCCAAGATTACTAATAAATGTTTTGTGGAGAGAATTGAATTTGAGAAATGCCCTGAAAAGGGGATGGGAGGGTGGGTATTGCGCACAGGAAACCAACAAAGACCACAGGTGAGTGGGCTGCTTAAATACCCCCCGAGCTCCTCCCATAAATTCAGGCCACCATACTGGCATTCTTACTCTGGCCTTTTTTTTTTAGATTATAGGTGCAGGAACTCCCTCCTCCTGAGTCACCCTTCGTCTCTGCCCCCTCTGAGCACTGTCTCTTTGCTCCAACCCCTACCCACTTCCCAAAATCGTCCCTTTTAGAGAATACAAAACCAAGTATCATTTTGTGCTACTAAATAATTTGTATGGAATTTGATAGACCCCACCCCAGCAACAGTAGATCCTCCAGCAACAATAGATCCCCCACACAACAACAGACCTTCCCCCCGCAACAAAATACCACCCCAACAACCCCACATTCAACAACAGATCCTCCAGCAGTCAGCAACAGTAGACCTCTTTCTCAATAGTAGATCTTTCCCAGCAACAATAGACCTGCCCAATAACAATAGACCCCAAACACAAAAATAGACTCCCAACAATGACAACAGATCCCCAGCATCCAGCATCAATAGACCCTCCAGCACACCCCAGCAATCCTTGCCAAAAAATACATTCAGTTGCGGAGGTGCCGGAACTGCTTTCCCCCACATTCCCGCTGAAAAAAAGCCCTGTTTTTACTTATGTTCGAAGCCCTATGGCTGATATGAATATGAACAAGATAGACTTACCATAAGACTTACAACATGAAATGGACCTGAAGTGTGCTCTGGTCTGATGTTCGGTATACCAAAATAAGGGGCATAGTTTTATTAGTTTTAGCTTTATTCATTGAGCTAGTTTGGTAAATGTTCATGCAATTTCCACCTGAGGATTGGGGATGTACCGGGCAAAGCAGACAGACTTCCACCTGCCTAATCTCTTAATAACGTGATCTGGGACCCCATGCTGGGACACGGCTGAGGCTGCTCCAATTCGGAAAGAGTGACTGGAGTTTGATCGGAAAAGGTAGTAGGGGACTTGAGTTTGATTGCTCTGGTAGGAGTGACAGTAGGCGGTCGAGTATCGCTACTGGACACCAGACATTGTTTGTTTTGTAGAGATGGATTTCTACCTCAGAGCCTAATTGCTGGGTTTTGGATACTGCAAGGTGGAGGATAAAATTGGTCTTGGTAGCGAGCCAGGGACGTCTACGCAGAACTTGGCTGGCGGGGTTGCTGCAGGTGAACTCGCTAGGCCTCAAGAACCCGTAGTAGGCTAGGTATGACCAGGCTGGGGAGAAGGCCAAATGGAGAACTAGCAAGGATATTAGACATATCCCTGAAGAAGATGGCACTTGTTATAGGCAGACGTTTGGCATTGATTTTGGGTTGTCGTTTCTGGACGCCGCGTAGGACGCAAATAAAGATGGTTTTGCGGGATCTCGTAAAGCCAGAAAGTGTTGGATGCCAGCTAAGTATAGTCGGATAGTGTTATGAGATAGGGCCAACTGATTATGGCAATATGAGATAAAAGCCAGTATGTGCTTGGTGTCTGTTGTTGTTTCCTGTGGAGCAGGATGCTAGGAATTTTCTGAATACGTTCCAACCTGTGTGGTAGGCTTTGAGCGTGTTGTGGGATAAAGACTGGTTGATGAGCTGGTTTGCTCCATGCAGATGCTGTTCTTGTCCAGAGTCAGCTGAGACCAAGCAGGGATAATGGTTGATACTGGGTCGGCTCCGGGTTTCTGCTGAAAAAGAAGTGAAATTAAAGCTGGACAGTGCGTTTTGCTGCAAGGTTGCACTTGCTCGAAATGAACGTACAGTGGACATTAAACTGGTGACGTAGAGATAGTTGTGCCAGCCTGCGTAGAAAGGACATAATTGAGAGCGACTTGGACCTCCCTTTATTGATATCGGCCGTTTCCTAGTTGTCGGTGGTGAAGGCCACGGTTTGTCCTGTTCAGATATGACCCCAGAGTTGAGCGGCAGCCACGATCGGGTATAGTTTGAATAGAGAGGAAGTCCGGGTAACCCGGGGATTAGGAGTATCTCTGGGGTCCATGGTCCTGCAAACCAATGGTGGACAAAAATTGCAGCGACGCCTGTGGAGGCTGCGGCATCTGTCACTACCTGCGGTGATGGGAGCAATATTGATGGTATAAACATGGATATACCATTCCACGTATTAAGGAACTCCTCCCACATTGACAGATCCACTACTTATGCGGTGTCTAAGTTAAGGATCTGATCGAGGTCCTGTGTCTGGGAGAGGAAGACCAGGAGGCGTGACACAAATGATCGACCCTGGGGAATGATCCTCATTGCAAAATTGAGCATTCCCAGGAGAGATTGAAGCTTCTTAGTGCACCCCTGTGTACGGGTAAAGTCTTGGAGAACTGACCTGATGCAGGTCAGCTTGTCGAGGGGGAGGCTGGCCTGCATGGAGAAAGTGTCCAGGTTGACTCAGAGGAAGTTGATGGAGTTGTGCTGGACCATCTACTTTATGTTCCGCAATGGGAACATTGAGATTCCCAAAGACGACTCTTAATTTATCGAGATCTCCTGGGAGCACACCGGGCTGTTCAATTAACAAGAAGTCGTCCAAGTAATGGATGACTTTCTGACACTGAGCTTGGTGCGACAATATCCAGGTGATGGGCTGCGCAAAAGTGTCGAAGAGCCAGGGGCTATTCTTGGAGCCAAAGGTCAGTTAGGTAGCAAAGTAGTATGACTCCTTCCATTTTTAATGCCGTGCCAAAATCAGAGGGACGGGTGGATGGGCAGAAGCTTAAAAGGGTCCAAAAGGTCAGCCTTGGAGAGCCAGGCACCTGTGCCTACTCTGATAATGGCCTGAATTGCCATGTCTCCTGAAGCATACTTCAGGGAGAATTCAGGCTTGGAATGTGGGAAAAATAAGCACGCAGACAGGTCGTACACCAAGCGTACTTTATTTGAGAACTTGCCCTTGACAAGTCCAATAGGGCTAACTCTCCAGGTGTTGAAAGGGGGCTGAGTGAAGGGGCCTACGATGAACCCTCGTTCCAGTTTGGCCTGTAACAGCTGGTCTATGGTCTGTTTGTCGGTAGCCACTGAGCGGAGGTTCCTACATTCATAAGTCGTGTGGGGCTGAGAGATGAGGCCGGTATGAAATCCTGCTGTAAATCCTTGGATAAGGAAGGAAGACAGAGAGGGAGTGGGGTGTGATTTGTGGTAAAGCCCCAGCCATAGGACATTTACTTGGCCTAGTCAAGGCTTTTTCTGTTGCTTGACCTGGCATAGATTTTTTGGATGCCCCCTGTGGCATATGACACAGACGTGGAGCAGGCAGCATTAGCTAAAATTGCACAGCCCATAATTAAAATTATTGCAAATGGCTGCTCCCCCTATTGTCTGAACGGAATGTCCAAACTTGTCCACCTGGGGCGTTTGTACTAGGGCCGATAGGCCCTGAACTGCACTGGAGGTGGAGGGGAATTCGATGGGGCGAATGACTGCCGCGTTGGTGCACCAGGTAGCGGTGTGGGTGGAGGACTGGCAGATAGCGCATAGTGGTAAGCGCAGGCTGGCAAAGTGACGGCAGAATAACTCCGTGTCCATGAGGCTCCAATCCGTGCCTGTCTGAAATTGTGAAAGTCTGGCTGCTGCCTTGGCGGAGAAGGAATGATGATAATCGTAAAATGAGAGGCCATATTTATAGCCCAGTTTCACCACGGTGAGAAGATACAGGTCCAGCTCTTCCATCCTGCTGTGAGTGGCCAAGCATAGGACATCCCTCAGCATCCCGAAGGCCAGCACAAATTCTGGAATGGATAACTTGCGGTTGAGCCTGAGATCTTTGGCCTTGAGGAACACTGACACGTCTCCCCAGGTATACGATTTCTTTTCTGCCAGGCCGTGGACTGAAATGAGGAGGGAGGCGAGGTTGATGTCCTTGCCGTCCAAAATGTCCTTCCTAATTCTGGCTGGGACCAAGTGTGCTGGGAAGACAAGTGTGACTCTTCCCTGTGGTACCTGCAGGAAGGGGTTTCAGAACCTGGGCTGCGGACGAGTCAGGGGTGGCTGGGCGACCCTCCAAGGGTAAACAATAAAAAACAAACAATCAGCACAAAACCTAATAAAAGCTAAAAGCCGCTGAACACTAAAGGCAAATATATAAACCCTTTTAAGCTTAACTATAACAAACAGTGCAGCGCTAAAAAGATAATCTAACAACTATAAGTAATAAAAGTCCATATAAAATCATGTAAGGAAAAGACATAGATGTAATTGGAAAGCCGGAGACATCAACGGTGGTAAAGGGTGCTTCATGCAAATTCTGAAGTGCTCCTTAATCCGTGCTCACACCACTTGCTAGCCAAACCGCTCACCTTATGAAATGGACCCCTGAGCTAACAGGAGGGTCACACAGGCATTCGCCACCAATGGTGGTTAAGGTTAAACTCTTGGATGGAAAGCCGGGCACCAATTTCGCTCCGTAGCTTAAAATGTTTATCTCCCGTAGTCACATGAAATGTAAAAAAATAATATAGTGCTCTCTGTATGGCTAGAACTAGATCCTTTATTATAAAAGACAGGTACTCACATAAGTGGCACTAAACCTAGTGCTGGGATGATAGGTATACAATGAATGGTAACCGCAAATGATAAGGTGGCTGCAGTGACATCCATCGATACTCCCGCACCCGTATCGTCCAACAGGACTTCCTCAGCGGTAATGGAGACCCATAACGTCAGTTAATTATTTATAGAAAGCCCCTTAACCAAATCATCTGTGTAATAAAAAAACGAGCGTCCAATCAGAACACGCCGCTCGGAGATAGGAAGTGTCTGTTTAATGTGGTTGCCATGGTGATCCCGGCATCGTGACAACATGACGGCGGATCACGTGATAATCTACGTCAGAGGGTGCCTCCCACCTAGGATGGAGGATGAACCCAAACAACTGACATAGAGTGACGCTCAGTCGCTTGATGTGATCCCAGCGTCGTGGCAACACGACAGCGGACCACATGATACTCAACGTCAGAGGGTGCCGCCCACATAGGATGGAGGCTGGACACAAACGACTGACGTGGGATGACGCTCAGTCACTTAATGTGAATCACGTCTCGTCAGCTGGTGAGACGCATCCAGTCGGAGAGGCAGCATACCTCACACCCAACCCTCGTTATAGAGAGGTTGCTATGGGAAGAGGATGCTAATAAGAAACCTGCTCATAAGCATTCCCTCTATAGCTGTAAACTCTGCAGATGAATAATTCACTAGAACGAGCGTCATATATTTATATATATATATATATATTAGCAGTAATAAACATTAACATTCAGGAATAAACCTTAAATGGGAAGGGATCACCATATGATAATCTAAAATACCAAAAATTAAATAAAAAATATATAAAACGACCAATAATAATAAAAATGATGTCAATCACAAACATCAGCCAATATTGAGAAATGATAAAAGACAATCACTGCAGCCACCATTCACAATACCTGAAAGATATAGTCACCAATTGATAAACAACAAAAGACCTAAATCTAAATAATATACAAACAGGATAGATAATAGAATGAACTGCTAACTACCGATCAGAAATAAAACAGTTCAAATTGAACTCGACATTGAGCCCCGTGGGTACTCCCACGTGTGTTTCGTAAACCCAGCAGGACTCAATTGTTGTATAAAGTTTCCGCCCCTTCAAGGGGGTGTCACTTTTTCTACTCCCCAGAACTTTAATTTAGCAGGACTACGTTTATTGAAATGTTTGGAGACATTATGTGAATCAAGACCTTTCTTATTAGTCGTAATATGTTCACACGAACATGCAGGGGTCTAGATGTTCTCCCCACATATTGAAGGCCACATTCGCATTTCATGATGTACACCACCCCCGATGTGGGACATGTAATGAAATCTTTAATTTGATAAACCTTCGTAGCTGTAGCTGTAAACTCTTTACGTTTTTTAATATTATCCTTGGCTTGTTTACATGGTGGGCAATGTCCACAATCATAAAAACCTGTCAGGATATTAGATATCCTGTTTTGAAACGAGAGTGGTGGGTCAGTTACCCCAGGGGCCAGCTTATCTCTTAAAGACGGCGCCCTCTTGTAAACAAACTGGGGATGTGTTCAGGGAGCACAGGACCCAGTGTTTTGTCCTGTTTAAGAATGGGGCAATATTTGCGAATGATCTTTTCAAATATATTGGACATTATAGTCCAAGATAATTCTGATGTTCCCAGATCCGTCTTGTTTGACCCTAGGGCCATTAGACACAAGTGTCTTTCTCTTCAATGCTCGAACGATCTCAATATGTTTATTAATATCAGATTTGTTATATCCTTTTTGTACAAACCGGGCAGATAAAACTTCAGATTGCTCAAGATAATCATGCTTATGTGTACAGTTCTGTCTAATGCGTACAAATTGACCCTTCGGAATGTTGCACAACCATTGAAGATGGTTAAGCCGTAGGCTTAAAATGATTTTTCCACTCTAACTGGTTGCCTTTCATGGAAATATCTAGATCTAGGAAGGTGACATGATCGTTGCCTACATTCCAGGAAAGGACGATGATTCTATTGTTCTCATCCAGTTTCTGCATGAATACATCAAGATTGGATCGGTCACCCTTCCAAATCATGATAATGTCATCCATATACCGTTGGTAACAGATGAGTTCAGGGGGTGTGTTTTTTTAGATCACCTCTTCCTCCCAGTGTGCCATAAATAGGTTGGCAACACTGGGAGCGAACCGGGCCCCCATCGCAACACCCCTAGTTTGGAGGAAAAAAACGTCTATTATACCAAAAGTGGTTTTTGGATAAGCAGAACTTCAGACAGTCCAGAATATAATTTTTGTGTCTTCTGGTAAGGTCTGATGATCCAAAAGCCCATCGGACAGAAGTTAGCGCATCTTCGTGGCTAATGATCGTGTATAAGGAACTAACGTCCGCCGTTATTAGCAAACACGAGGATGAGAAGGAAAGGGATTCTAGAATTTGAATAATGTGTTTGGTGTCCTTTTAAAAAAGAACGAGTTCTCATGACCATAGGTTGGAGAAAAAAGTCAATGTATTGGCCCAGTCTAGATGAGTCAATCCCATTGACTATTGGGTGGTCGGGTGGGTTGGTACTATTTTTATGAATTTTGGGCAAGAAATATGATTGGGGTACAGCAGAAAAATGGATCTAAATACGAAGCTTCTTTAGCACTAAGGACTCCAATGTGTTTACCTCTTTCGATGAGAAAATGTAACTCTTCTCTTCCTCTTGTGACTCTTTTGAGTTCGCCTGCCTCCTCTCCTTCCTCTCTGATTTTTCTTTTTTTTATTCCATTGTCCAAATTGGCAGGGGGCGGAACGACATCCAACCGCCCTCCTGGGTTGGGTGGGATGAACGGAGCTCCCCTTCCCATCCCTCTTGGGGTCCTGTAAAAATCCCCTCCCCTCCTGGGTCCAGAGTTTTGTAATGGTGCAAACCTATTCTGGATATGTATCGGGTTTCCATAGGACTGAAATCCTCTCCCTCTATTATAAGAGGTATTGTGAGATTTAGGAGGATATTGATTATCATTTGAACGACCGTTGGTATAACTCCAATTCTGGTCGTTACCCGGGTAATAAGTATCATGATGGTGATAAGCATCATCATTAGTATAAGGGGGGTTCCAAGGATATTGCCTATAAGGGCGGCACAGTGGTGTAGTGGATAGCACTTTCGCCTAGCAGTAAGAAGGGTCACTGGTTTGAATCCCAGCCACGACACTACCTGCCTGGAGTTTGCATGTTCTCCCTGTGCCTGCGTGGGTTTCCTCTGGGTACTCCAGTTTCCTCCCACACTCCAAAGACATGCTGGTAGGTTAATTGGATCCTGTCTAAATTGTCCCTAGTATGTATGAATGTGAGTTAGGGACCTTAGATTGTAAGCTCCTTGAGGGTAGGGACTGATGTGAATGTACAATATATATATAAAGTGCTGCGTAAATTGACGGCGCTATATAAGTACCTGAAATAAAATAAATAAGGGGACTCATAGACATCTCTACTTGTGCCCCTTCCTTTTTTGTTCTTACCTCTCTTGTTGTGTACAACTTTATATTGATTACTATTGGAAGGAGTTTCCGTATTAGTGTAATCAAACTGGTCGTAATTAGCGCCCGCATAATCTTGATGGTTAGTTAAAGGAGTTTGAAGGGGTTCTCTAGTAGTAGGGACTAGTAATGGTTGAGCAGTAGTGGCATCCGCAGGTTTGCTCTGCCATTTGTAAATATTCCCTTTCCCAAAGTCCTCTAAGTCTCTCATATTTTTTCTTCTTTTTGTTTTGAGTTTCATAATCCCATTTTATGAGTTTGTTTTTCAGCTCTGCTGAGAGTCTGAGAAATTCTTCAGACTCTTTATGGGACTCGATAGAACCCTTGAGTTCTGCAATCTGGGTTTCAAGAAGGATCATTTTGCGTCATTTACGTGATAATAAAAAATCAATCAATTCAAGGCCTTTACTGGTGAAGAAGTCTCCCCATTCTTTCATAGAGTGATCATCCATGAGACCATCATTGGGAGGTACCTCCCATCTGAGTCTCCTAGGGATCAATTTAGCAGTAAGGTATTGTTCGAATGTGACAATGTCCCACCATGTTTTGATTTTTTTCTCGAACAAGTAACCTACTTTCCTAAAACCGAGGGATAAAACATTCACCTCCTCAGGACTATGATTATTGGAGAAAATCTCTCCTAATTTGATCTCTTTTTTCTATATAATGAAAAATCTCCATTGGTAATGCTGCTGGACTGTAATATATTATACGGATGAAGTGGACAATCAAAAGCAAACAATCAGCGCAAAACCTAATAAAAGCTAAAAGCCGCAGAACACTAAAGGCAAATATATAAACCCTTTTAAGCTTAACTATAACAGACAGTGCAGCGCTAAAAAGATAATCTAAGAACTATAAGTAATAAAAGTCCATATAAATCATGTAAGGAAAAGACATAGATGTAATTGGAAAGTCTGAGACATCAACGGTGGTGAAGGGTGCTTCATGCTAATTCTGAAGTGCTCCTTAATCCGTGCTCACACCACTTGCTAGCCAAACCGCTCACCTTACCAAATGGACCCCTGAGCTAACAGGAAGGTCACACAGGCATTCGCCACCAATGGTTCATCCTCCATCCTAGGTGGGAGGCAGCCTCTGACGTAGATTATCACGTGATCCGCCGTCGTGTTGTCACGACACTGGGATCACCATGGCAACCACATTAAACAGACACTTCCTATCTCCGAGCGGCGTGTTCTGATTGGACGTTCGCCGCTCGGTTTTTTATTACACAGATGATTTGGTTATGGGGCTACCTATAAATAATTAACTGACGTTATGGGTCTCCATTACCGCTGAGGAAGTCCTGTTGAACGATACGCGTACGGGAGTATCGATGGACGTCACTGCAGCCACCTTATCATTTGCTGTTACCATTCATTGTATACCTATCATCCCAGCACTAGGTTTAGTGCCGCTTATGTGAGTACCTGTCTTTTATAATAAAGGATCTAGTTCTAGCAATACAGAGAGCACTATATTATTTTTTTACATTTCATGTGACTACGGGAGATAAACATTTTAAGCTACGGAGTGAAAGAGGTGCCCGGCTTTCCATCCAAGAGTTTAACCTTAACCACCATTGGTGGCGAATGCCTGTGTGACCTTCCTCTTAGCTCAGGGGTCCATTTCGTAAGGTAAGCGGTTTGGCTAGCAAGTGGTGTGAGCACGGATTAAGGAACACTTCAGAATTTGCATGAAGCACCCTTTGCCACCGTTGATGTCTCTGGCTTTCCAATTACATCTATGTCTTTTCCTTACATGATTTTATATGGACTTTTATTACTTATAGTTGTTAGATTATCTTTTTAGCGCTGCACTGTCTGTTATATTTGACCCTCCAAGAGTGACACTCTAGCTTAGATGTCCGTGACTGTGGTAGACAAGGATGACACCATGGTGTGGAGCTGAGAGATGGCTGCAGATATGGACTGAAAAGACGCCTGCTGGATGCTGGGCCCAACTGTGGCTGGTGGAGGGAAGAGGAGCCTGAAGAGCTCTGCCTTTCTAACTGTAGCCCTAGATGTGATGTCCTGTCTTTGAGGTCGAAAGTTGATCGACCAGAACCTATATTAGGGGTGACATAAAAGCCGAGTTTGATTCTCTTTTCTATATACGCATACGTACACAGTTCCTGCCCCTTTGTTTGTTTTTTTTCTTTTTTTCCGGGGGAACAACGTCCAACCTGGTGCAGGATGGACCTACTGAACTTGACTGACCTAGAGGAGAAATGACAGATGACAAGTGGTGAGTAGGGATGAGCCAAACACCCCCCGGTTCGGTTCGCACCAGAACCTGCGAAAGGACCGAAAGTTCGCACGAACGTTAGAACCCCATTGACGTCTATGGGACTCGAACGTTCGAAATCAAAAGTGCTCATTTTAAAGGCTAATTTGCATGGTATTGTCCTAAAAAGGGTTTGGGGACCCGGGTCCTACCCCAGGGCACATGTAGCAATGCAAAAAAAACTTTTAAAAACAGCCGTTTTTTCGGGAGCAGTGATTTTAATGATGCTTAAAGTAAAAAAAAAAAAGTGAAATATTCCTTTAAATATCGTACCTGGGGGGTGTCTATGGTATGCCTGTAAAGTGACGCCTGTTTCCCGTGTTTAGAACAGTCCCTGCACCAAATGTCATTTTTAAAGGAAAAAATCTCATTTAAAACTGCTTGCGGGTTTAATGTAATGTCGGGTCATGGCAATATGGATGAAAATCAGTGAGACAAACGGCATGGGTACCCCCCAGTCCATCACCAGGCCCTTTGGGTCTTGTATGGATATTAAGGGGAACCCCGCACCCAAATTAAAATAAGGAAAGGTGTGGGGCCACCAGGCCCTATATACTCTAAACAGCAGTATACAGGCGGTGCAAACAAGACAGGGACTGTAGGTTTGTTGTTAAGTAGAATCTCTTTGTAATTTTGAACGGGTACATTTTTAACGTGTTTAGCTGCAGCAAAAAAATCTTTTTTAAGCTTTTTGGAAAACATAGGGAAGGGTTATAGCCCCTGGGGCATTTGTTTCGCTGTCTTTCCTACTCTTCAGAAGATTTCACCTCACTTTTTGTCGAACATGGGCTCGACTCGAACACGAAGCTCATCCCTAGTGGTGAGAGGCTTTGACTACCTAATTTGGAAGGTGACTAAGTGGCCGAGTTGTGTAACTTTGTAGTGTGTTTGTGTGACTGTAAAGGGAAGTATTAGGAGAAGAAAAGTGGGACTTTAAATGAAGCATGTCATTGGGAAATTGAATGTGAATAAATTAAATTGATTTGGATTTAATTTAATGTCATTAACCCCTAGGGGTAGTCCACGATTGTTAAGCATATGCTAATAGTCATAAAATTGGAGTACAGATATAATCAAAAAGATTAGTATATTTGTAATGATAATCAAAGAATCTTTTGTGCAAACAAATCAATGGACATACATTAATACAGTTCATAACTGAAATACATAAATAAAATTACCAATCAGAATTACATAAGTCACATGATATAAGTACAGACTCGAAAAAACATTGGTTAAATTCATGATTAAAAATAGACTTGAATCGGCACCCCTAGTTTAAAACCGGACGCGTTTCTTGGCTACTTGCCAGTCATCAGGGGTAGGATGCACATATTTACTGAAAAAGCAATAGGATAGGATAAATATTAATATATGTAAAACCTTGGTTAAATAGAGAGGAGATAGCAGAATAATCCGCTTGTTAGAAAAATTACTTACAAATTAGCTCATGACATGGGCGAAACTTCCAGCAATGGGATTTGTTGTGGTCTGGAATGAAACTGTCTCACCTGGGGTAGAGGCAGGGTACCGACTTCCCCCACAGAAAACATCTCAGAGAGGGCCAGGGGAAACAACAGCCACGGGCCGAACCAGACACCCTCAACACTAAATTATATTTACATCTTTAAAGTGGGGTTCCACCCAAAAAAACATACATATCTAAAAAATTCTAAAAAAAAACAAAAAAAAACATTTGGATATTTTTTTTTTTTTTTACTTACCTCTAAATGCCTGTTGCTAGGTGGTCCCTCGTAGTCTGCCCCTTCGTCTGCCTGGGCTGTTGACATCACTTCCCCCTGGCACAGGAAGGGCTCGGCTCTTCTCCCTCCCTCCTGTCAATCATCTGGGACCCATTGCAGGTCCCAGGTGATTGAGCGGCCAATCACGGCGCTCGGCGCCACTCGCGCATGCGCAGTGGGTGCCAGGCTGTGAAGCCACAGCCCGGCGCCCACAGTTGAAATGCCGGCGCCGACGAGCGGAGGGGGGGGACGAGCGGGGCTTCGATCCCCCGCACCGCTGGACCCAGGGACAGGTGAGTGTCCAATTAAAAGTCAGCAGCTGCAGTATTTGTAGCTGCTGACTTTTAATTTTTTTTTTTTTTAATGGCCCCCCTGGGTGGAACTCCTCTTTAATCATATTTTTATTACATAGTTTCAGTTATATTCTGACAACTTATATTTTATTTATGTTTCCTTGGGTTATAGAGAACTACTTCTTGATTTTCTCAGCGACCCCCCCGAGACTACCCATTAACAAGCCTAGCTTATGGGCTGTGGGGCTGGATATATGGTAGTCTCTTCTCTGGGGGTTGCGATGCGCTCAGCTCCCCCCTGCCTCCCTTCTCAATTTCTGGATGGGGTGGGGTCCGATCTCAGCGCATTGACGTTAGCCTCAAACGGACCCCGCCGGTTTGAGGCATGACGGTGGCAGTGATGTTTGTTTTGTTTTTCCCACTAGACGCTGCAGCGGAGATGGGCGGGCACCCACTGAGGTATAATATTATCCTCAGGTGGAGTGTTCCCTCACCTCCCCCTTGCTGCTCAGACGTCAAAGCATGACGCTGGCAGGGACCCGCCCAGGACTGGGGGTACTTCAGCTGGGATCGATTCACAGTTCACTCCTCCACTGCGTTCCACAAGGAAAGGACTACCTTGAGCAGCTTTCACCAACACATGGGTAATGGCAGACCTATTCACGTCTCCACACACATTCCATGCACACACACTATAAAATTTTCAGTGCACATCCCACATACCTTCACACTCCCTAGTGGATGAGTTTAGATTATCTTTGAACACAACAAACACATACACGTATTCCCTAAACATTTCATTTCTACACGTTTAAAACCCCATGTGTTTATTACACACACATATTTTTTAGCAGTCAGTTCCATGCATTCAACATCATCATGACATTCACTATTTTTTCACATTTTTACTTATTTCTTTTTTCAGCTTTTTCACAGATTTGGGCAATAAATGCACATTTAATACCCATTGGGCAGGTGTTGAGGGTGTCTGGTTCGGCCCGTGGCTGTTGTTTCCCCTGGCCCTCTCTCCCTGAGATCATTTCTGGGGGGGAGGTTGATACCCTGCCTCTACCCCGGGTGAGACAATTTCATTCCAGACCACAACAAATCCCATTTCTGGAAGTTTCGCCCATGTCATGGGCTAATTTGTAAGTAATTTTTCTAACAATCGGATTATTCTGCTATCTCCTCTCTATTTAACCAAGGTTTTACATATATTAATATTTATCCTATCCTATTGCTTTTTCAGTAAATATGTGCATCCTACCCCTGATGACTGGCAAGTAGCCAAGAAACGCGTCCGGTTTTAAACTAGGGGTGCCCATTCAAGTCTATTTTTAATCATGAATTTAACCAATGTTTTTTCGAGTCTGTACTTATATCATGTGATTTATGTAATTCTGATTGGTAATTTTATTTATGCATTTCTGTTATGAACTGTATTAATGTATGTCCATTGATTTGTTTGCACAAAAGATTCTTTAATTATCATTGCAAATATACTAATCTCTTTGATTATATCTGTACTCCAATTTATTTTATGACTCTATTAGTGTATGCTTAACAATCGTGGACTACCCCTAAGGGTTAATGACATTAAATTAAATCCAAATCAATTTAATTTATTCACATTCAATTTACTTACATCCGACTCAAACTCGAAGCTCATCCCTAGTCATTTTCATTCCCTCCTCCTGTATTCTCTGGGACAAGCATACTAATGCATCTGACCCCTTCAGTTTTTGTCCCTTTTTTATGTTTATAGGGAGTAAGATTGTTTATGCCCCTGGGAATGATAATTTCTCGAGCTACAGGAACCTCAACAGCATAAGGCATTTGTTGCTGGAATTTCAGGTCATATCCTGGTATTCCTCGGGGTCCCCTTTTAGTCGACTCTATAAGTAATCCGTTATCAGGTCAATTTGGTTAGACATGAGTCCCCACTCACTCCCATCATAGGAAAAATAATTCAAGCGATAAAAATTAACTGTATAAATTGCATATATAAAGAACCTTACCTTAAATACTATGAACTATGAATTTACAGTTTCTAGAACTTTCTCTAACCAATTCTTCTTCTTTAAACAAAGGGACACATTCTCCAATGCAAAAATTGTATATTGTATCAATTGCTCTCAAGGCATAAAAAGATTACAAATAGCTACAGTACAGTTGCGAGTAGGGATGAGCTTCGAGTTCGAGTCGAACTCATGTTCTACTCGAACATTGGCTGTTCGCAAGTTCGCCGAACAGCGAACAATTTGGGGTGTTCGCGGCAAATTCGAATGCCGCGGAACACCCTTTAAAAGTCTATGGGAGAAATCAAAAGTGCTAATTTTAAAGGCTTATATGCAAGCTATTGTCATAAAAAGTGTTTGGGGACCCGGGTCCTGCCCCAGGGGACATGGATCAATGCAAAAAAAAGTTTTAAAAACGGACGTTTTTTCAGGAGCAGTGATTTTATTAATGCTTAAAGTCAAACAATAAAAGTGTAATATCCCTTTAAATTTCGTACCTGGGGGGTGTCTATAGTATGCCTGTAAAGGGGCGCATGTTTCCTGTGTTTAGAACAGTCTGACAGCAAAATGACATTTGGAAGGAAAAAACTACCCGCGGCTATTGCATTGCCGACAATACACATAGAAGTTCATTGATAAAAACGGCATGGGAATTCCCCACAGGGCAACCCCGAACCAAAAAAAAAAAAAAAAAATGATGTGGGGGTCCCCCTAAATTCCATACAAGGCCCTTCAGGTCTGGTATGGATATTAAGGGGAACCCCAGCCAAAATTTAAAAAAAAAATTGACGTGGGGTTCCCCCTAAATTCCATACCAGACCCTTCAGGTCTGGTATGGATTTTAAGGGGAACCCCGCGCCAAAAAAAAAAAAAAAAACGGCGTGGGGTCCCCCTAAAAATCCATACTAGACCCTTATCCGAGCACGCAACCTGGCAGGCCGCAGGAAAAGAGGGGGGGACGAGAGTGCGGCCCCCCCCCCTCCTGAACTGTACCAGGCCACATGCCCTCAACATTGGGAGGGTGCTTTGGGGTAGCCCCCCAAAACACCTTGTCCCCATGTTGATGAAGACAAGGGCCTCATCCCCACAACCGTGGCCGGTGGTTGTGGGGGTCTGCGGGCAGGGGGCTTATCGGAATCTGGAAGCCCCCTTTAACAAGTGGACCCTCAGATCCCGGCCCCCCCCCTGTGTGAAATGGTAAGGGGGTACTTACAATTACAACTTACAATTCACCGTGCGTCAGAGGGGGGCACCGGATGGCCCCGCCCCCCGTTATTTAAGAACCATCAGACGAAGAGACGCCGTCACACAGCGGGAGCCTCCCACCATGCCAGCATGGCTGCGGAGCGGCCCGCAGAAGAAATGAAGAAGGAAGAAGAGATGAAGAAGAGAAGAAGAAGAAGAAGAAGATGAAGAAGAAGATGAAGAGAAGAGCGGGAGCCTCCCCCCTCATGCCATGGGTGCGGAGCGGCCCGAGGAGAAGAAGATAGAAGACGCCGCGGAGGAGATGCTGGACGAGAACGCCGGAGGAAGAACCAGAAGAGCCAGAAGAACCAGAAGAAGAAGAAGATGAAGGAAGAAAGAAGAAGCATTTAAATAAAGGAATTGTCAAAAACTGTCTCTTGTCATTTTTAACATTTTTGACAGTTTTTTAGTGAAATGGTAGGGGTAAGTACCCCCTTACCATTTCACACAGGGGGGGGGCCGGGATCTGGGGGTCCCCTTGTTAAAGGGGGCTTCCAGATTCCGATAAGCCCCCCGCCCGCAGACCCCCACAACCACCGGCCACGGTTGTGGGGATGAGGCCCTTGTCTTCATCAACATGGGGACAAGGTGCTTTGGGGGGCTACCCCAAAGCACCCTCCCAATGTTGAGGGCATGTGGCCTGGTATGGTTCAGGAGGGGGGGGGGCCGCACTCTCGTCCCCCCCTCTTTTCCTGCGGCCTGCCAGGTTGCGTGCTCGGATAAGGGTCTGGTATGGATTTTTAGGGGGAACCCACGCCGTTTTTTTTTTTTTTTTGGGCACGGGGTTCCCCTTAAAATCCATACCAGACCTGAAGGGTCTGGTATGGAATTTAGGGGGAACCCCACGTCAATTTTTTTTTTAAATTTTGGCTGGGGTTCCCCTTAATATCCATACCAGACCTGAAGGGCCTTGTATGGAATTTAGGGGGACTCCCACATCATTTTTTTTTTTTAATTTTGGTTCGGGGTTGCCCTGTGGGGAATTCCCATGCCGTTTTTATCAATGAACTTCTATGTGTATTGTCGGCAATGCAATAGCCGCGGTAGTTTTAAATGAGTTTTTTCCTTCAAAATGTCATTTTGTTGTCAGACTGTTCTAAACACGGGAAACATGCGCCCCTTTACAGGCATACTATAGACACCCCCCAGGTATGAAATTTAAAGGGATATTACACTTTTATTGTTTGACTTTAAGCATTATTAAAATCACTGCTCCTGAAAAAACGGCCGTTTTTAAAACTTTTTTTTGCATTGATCCATGTCCCCTGGGGCAGGACCCAGGTCCCCAAACACTTTTATTGACAATAACTTGCATATTAGCCTTTAAAATTAGCACTTTTGATTATTCATGTTCGTGTCCCATAGACTTTAACGGTGTTCGCGTGTTCGAATGAATTTTTTTCCTGTTCGCATGTTCTGGTGCGAACCGAACAGGGGGGTGTTCGGCTCATCCCTAGTTGCGAGCATCTCATGCTCTTCCTCAGGCTTCAGCCCCGGAAGGATTTACCCTCTTCCTGACCAGAGCACTTCTTACAATTTGGCACTGCGTCGCTTTAACTGCTAATTGCACAGTCATGCAATGCTGTACCCAAACGAAATTTGTGTCCTTTTCTTCCCACAAATAGAGCTTTTTTTTGATGGTATTTGATCACCTCTGCCGTTTTTATTTTTTGCGCTATACACGGAAAAAGACCGAAAATTTGGAAAAAAATGATATTTTCTACTTTTTGTTCTAAAAAAAATCCAATAAACTCAATTTTAGTCATACATTTAGGCCAAAATGTATTCGGCCACATGTCTTTGGTAAAAAAAAATGTCAATAAGTGTATATTTATTGGTTTGCGCAAAAGTTATAGCGCCTACAAACTAGGGTACACTTTCTGGAATTTACACAGCCTTTAATTTATGACTGCCTATGTTGTTTCTTGAGGTGCTAAAATGGCAGGGCAGTACAAAACCTCCACAAATGACCCCATTTTGGAAAATAGACACCCCAAGGAAATTGCTGAGAGGCATGTTGAGCCCATTGAATATTCATTTTTTTTGTCCCAAGTGATTGAATAATGACAAAAAAAAAAAATTACAAAAGGTTGTCACTAAATGATATATTGCTCACACAGGCCATGGGCATATGTGGAATTGCACCCCAAAATACATTTAGCTGCTTCTCCTGAGTATGGGGATACCACATGTGTGGGACTTTTTGGGAGCCTAGGCGCGTACGGGGCCCCGAAAACCAATCACCGCCTTTAGGATTTCTAAGGGCGTAAATTTTTGATTTTACTCCTCACTACCTATCACAGTTTTGAAGGCCATAAAATGCCCAGATGGCATAAAACCCCCCCAAATGACCCTATTTTGGAAAGTAGACACCCCAAGCTATTTGCTTTGAGGCATGTTGAGTCCATGGAATATTTTATATTTTGACACAAGTAGCGGAAAAGTGACAAATTTGTTTTTTTTTTTTGCACAAAGTTGTCACTAAATGATATATTGCTCACACAGTCCATGGGTATATGTGGAATTGCACCCCAAAATACATTTAGCTGCTTCTCCTGAGTATGGGGATACCACATGTGTGGGACTTTTTAGGAGCCTAGCCGCGTACGGGGCCCCGAAAACCAATCATCACCTTCAGGATTTCCAAGGGTGTAAATTTTTGATTTCACTCTTCACTGCCTATCACAGTTTCGGAGGCCATGAAATGCCCAGGTGGCACAAACCCCCCCCAAATTACCCCATTTTGGAAAGTAGACACCCCAAGCTATTTGCTGAGAGGCATGGTGAGTATTTTGCAGCTCTCATTTGTTTTTGAAAATGAAGAAAGATAAGAACATTTTTTTTTTCTTTTTTCAATTTTCAAAACTTTGTGACAAAAAGTGAGGTCTGCAAAATACTCACTATACCACTCAGCAAATAGCTTGGGGTGTCTACTTTCCAAAATGGGGTCATTTGGGGGGGGGTTGCCACCTGGGCATTCCATGGCCTCCAAAACTGTGATAGGCAGTGAAGAGTGAAATCAAAAATTTACGCCCTTAGAAAGCCTGAAGGCGGTGCTTGGTTTTCGGGGTCCCGTGCGCGGCTAGGCTCCCAAAAAGTCCCACACATGTGGTATCCACATACTCAGGAGAAGCAACAGAATGTATTTTGGGGTGTAATTTCACATATTCCCATGGCATGTTTGAGCAATGTATCATTTAGTGACAACTTTGTGCAAAAAAAAAAAAATGTCTTTTTCCCGCAACTTGTGTCACAATATAAAATATTCCATGGACTCGACATGCCTCTCAGCAAATAGCTTGGGGTGTCTACTTTCCAAAATGGGGTCATTTGGGGGGGGGGGGTTTGAACTGTCCTGGCATTTTATGCACAACATTTAGAAGCTTATGTCACACATCACCCACTCTTCTAACCACTTGAAGACAAAGCCCTTTCTGACACTTTTTGATTACATGAAAAAATTATTTTTTTTTCAAGAAAATTACTTTGAACCCCCAAACATTATATATTTTTTTTAAAGCAAATGCCCTACAGATTAAAATGGTGGGTGTTTCATTTTTTTTTCATTTTTTGGGGAAAAAACGCACTTTTTTTAAATTTTAATGCACTAAAACACACTATATTGCCCAAATGTTTGATGAAATAAAAAGATGATCTTAGGCCGAGTACATGGATGACATGCTTTAAAATTGCGCACAAACTTGCAGTGGCAACAAAATTTATACATTTTTAAAAGCCTTTAAAAGCCTTTACAGGTTACCACTTTAGATTTACAGAGGAGGTCTACTGCTAAAATTACTGCCCTCGATCTGACCTTCGCTGTGATACCTCACATACATGGTGCAATTGCTGTTTACATTTGACGCCAGACCAACGCTTGCGTTTGCCTTAGCGAGAAAGCAGGGGGGACAGGGGTGCTTTTTCTTTCTTTTTTTTTTTCTTTATTATTTTTTTGCTTTTTTATCTTATTTTTAAACTGTTCCTTTCATTTTTTTTTAAATCATTTTTATTGTTATCTCAGGGAATGTAAATATTCCCTATGATAGCAATAGGCTGTTTACATCTGGCGAAATCTAAGTCATAAAATGCTCGTAGCTTCCGGTTTCTTAGGCCATAGAGATGTTTGGAGCCACTCTGGTCTCTGATCAGCTCTATGGTCAGCTGGCTGAATCACCAGCTGCATTCTCAGGTTCTCTGTTGAGACAGGAGAGCCAGAGAAAAACACGGAAGACGGTGGGGGGGGGCATTCCCTCCCACTGCTTGTAAAAGCAGTCTAGAGGCTAATTAGCCACTAAAATTGCTTTTATATAAAAGGCGACCGCTGGCTGAAAAGAATGATACCAAGAAGATATCTAAACCTGCAGGCATCATTCTGGTATAACCACTCAAAGTCGTGAATGGCGTACCTGAAGACAAAAAAATGGTTAACAATAAAGCACAGTAAACGGTAAAGTATAAAAAATTGCATACCTGAAAAGCAAACATGATAAAATATAATAACAATAAAACATTGTAGAATAGAATACAGTAAAAAAGAGCAGAACAATAGAGAGAATAGAGAGAGAGAGAGAACAATAAAACGACAACTATTTTTTTTTATTTTATATTTTTGTTTGTGTTTTTTTTTTTTTTTTTTACACTTTTTTTTGTAACTGTAACTTTTATAACTGTAACTGGTTCCAGGTTCGGGTCTCTCAAAATGCGATGGCATCTTGGGAGACCCTGTGAAAGTGCGCCTAGTCTGTGGAATGCTGTACCCTACGCTAATACTCAACTAGTGTATGGTAGCGTTCAAAACATTCACCAATGCAAAGACCAGGATTGTCAGGACAAGAGGGACAATAATAGCGGGTGTCACACCTATATCCGCGCTTGCTGCAGACAAGACATCTTTTTTGAGGGGGTTTGTTGGGTAGGGGTACTCGGGAGGATATAAAGAAAATGCCTCTCATGCAGCCGACTGCATTTGGTTGGGGATGTGAATGGGGGAATTACGGGCGCTGCAGAAGTGGTGGGTTCCCAATTAGGATTGGCAGCAGGAAGGGCATTATGGGCACGACGGGCCTGTGTTTGTCTTTTTGGTGGCAGCGGGACACTACTTGTGCTTGCCACCTCACCAGCTTGAACTGCACTTATGGGACTTGCCACGTCACCAAGTGTTACTGCAGTGCTGGTTTGACTATGACCGGGGTGTACTAGGCCACTGGTGCTTGCCAGTTCACCAAAACGCTACCAAAAAAACTGTTAGCGATCGCAGGGATCAGGCCTGACTCTGCGAACGCTGCAGTTATGCGTTTAGTGTTTTGTAAGTGACAGTGATCGATCGATACTGCACTTGGGTGGGCTAGGCTGGGCCGGGCGGAGGGGCGAAACGCAGGTGCTAGCAGGTATCTGGGCTGATCCCGCTAACACTGCGTTTTTGGGAACCCTAAACTGCTGGGGACGCTAGCATAGATCTGATCGGATCAGATATTGATGCGTTCAGATATTATACCACTAAGGGAGGCGTATGCTGCGTGCGTGGGTGTTAGCGGTACTGGCGCTAATCTGTCGCTGCCTGGGGCGACGCATATCACCGCCGGGGGATCAGGGGGCTAAACCTTTATTCGGTAATAAACGGCGGGTGCCCTGACACTATAAAAAATAAACGAACTAACCATTGTCAACCGTAACGGTTATACGGTGATCAGTGGTGAAAGGGTTAAATAGGGGGCAATCAAGGGGTTAAAATATTTATTAGGTAGTATATGGGGGTCCCTGTCGCTATAAAACGCTGACGGCGAACCTAAATATTTACGTCCCTAACTAGCGTCACCAGCGACACTAATACAGCGATCAGAAAAATGATCGCTTAGCGACACTGGTGACGGGGGGTGATCAAGGGGTTAAAACTTTATTAGGGGGGGTTAGGGGGGTACCCTAGACCTACAGGGGGCTAATACTAACT
The DNA here is from genome assembly GCA_037952925.1 of Lithobates clamitans. Classification (NCBI taxonomy): domain Eukaryota; kingdom Metazoa; phylum Chordata; class Amphibia; order Anura; family Ranidae; genus Lithobates; species Lithobates clamitans. The sequence goes on along the minus strand of JBBGZY010000354.1, from coordinate 3,278,909 downwards.
GCCCTGCCACTTCTAACTGTCACAAACTGACACCATGCAGTAATCAGAAAAAAAAAACTGCTTGGTGTCAGTGTGACGGGGGGGGGGGGGGGGTGATTGGGGGGTGATCAGGGGGCGATCGGGGGTGTAAAGTGTGCCTGGCATGTTCTACTGTGATGTGTGTGTGTTGTGCACTCACTCACATGTCTTCTCTCCTCGGCGCCGGAACGGAAACTGCCGAGCTGAGGAGAGATGACATCACATCCTCTGCCTCTGTGTACTACACAGAGGCAGGGGATGATTCTCATTGGCTGGGAGCGATCGCGAGGGGGGGACCACGATCGGATGGCCTCCCCCTCATCTCAAAACGCTCCCAGACCAAAGCCGACCACCGCTGGCACTGGGGGAGGGTCCGATCGGACCCCCCGCCCGCGGGAAGGCAATCATGTACCAGGTACGTGATTTTGCCTGCCCGTGCCATTTTGTTGACGTATATAGTCGTTAGGCGGTCGGCAAGTGGTTAATGTATACATATCATACATCTAACAAATACATTATCCAAAACAGAGGTCAAGTTCGATTATTATATCAATTAGATAATAACAAATCGGCATGTAAAGGATCAGAAAAGGAACAAAAAAATAGAAAAAAATGCATCGTTGCACACACGAACATAATTGCAAAAGAGTCCTCTATTTAAATAAGGCTATTATATCAGTCAAAATCTTGTTCAGGGTGTATTCCATCTTTCTTGTCCTGTATATATCCATTAACCACTTCAGCCTCGGAAGAATTTACCCCCTTCCTGACCAGTGCGTTTTTAGCGATTCGGCACTGCGTCGCTTTAACTGACAATTGCGCGGCTGTGCGACGTGGCTCCCAAACAAAATTAAATAAAATCAATTGTGCTCGCGCTAAAAATGTGAATTGAAAAAAATATGAATATATATAAATTGAGTATAAAATATAAACTAATCGTGCAGAAATATTAAACCATAATTAGTATGCTAATAAAAACATACATGTAAAAATATATATAATGTGCAATCTTTATATATAAAATTCACAAAGTGCATCCACATAAAAGTGCAATCCTTATATAAAATGCTGAAAGTGCATCATGCATGAATATAGACCTAATTAATAAGTGCAAATCCTGTGACAATCAAGTGTCCAAACAAAATACGATCAGCAGATTCAAACTGAAACAAAGAAGTGCAAGAAAACAGTGTCCATGAATTAAGTGTTCATCATGCTTCTCCTGAAAAGTGTCCAAATCACAACAAGCTGGATGTGCTCTCCCGTGATCCCCCACTTGTGCTTGCGCTCACCTCTATTCGTGTGACACGGTAGTTAAACAGTGTCAAAACACGCATTGGGGCCAATCCTGGGCTCACTCAGGATGCAATGATGTATGTCCAATCCTGAAAGGTAAAACATCATTCATAAAAGAGAAAAAGAAAGCTCCATGGTGTAATATAGTAAGGGATTTATTTAAAGTAAAAGAAGTTCCTCCAGGAGGGTACTCACAGTATGCAGGTGCTACAGTGCACCAAACTATACAGGTGTATTTCGTTTAGCAGCGGCTCGTATGGCGTGCGGTGTGGTGTATATTCCTCTCCTTCCCTCCTGACAGCTCCGTCCTACCCCTCCCCGACGCGTATTCGGCACAGGGATCACGTGCCTTCCTCTGGGGGATATCGTCTGCGGTCCTCGGCAAAATGGCCGCCGGCAGCATATAAAATTCACATTGAGAGTCCGTCCAAACGATATCCCCCAGAGGAAGGCACGTGATCCCTGTGCCGAATACGCGTCGGGGAGGGGTAGGACGGAGCTGTCAGCAGGGAAGGCGAGGAATATACACCACACCGCACGCCATACGAGCCACTGCTAAACGAAATACACCTGTATAGTTTGGTGCACTGTAGCACCTGCATACTGTGAGTACCCTCCTGGAGGAACTTCTTTTACTCTAAATAAATCCCTTACTATATTACACCATGGAGCTTTCTTTTTCTCTTTTATGAATGATGTTTTACCTGTGAGGATTGGACATACATCATTGCATCCTGAGTGAGCCCAGGAGTGGCCCCAATGCGTGTTTTGACACTGTTTAACTACCGTGTCACACGAATAGAGGTGAGCGCAAGCACAAGTGGGGGATCACGGGAGAGCACATCCAGCTTGTTGTGATTTGGACACTTTTCAGGAAAAGCATGATGAACACTTAATTCATGGACACTGTTTTCTTGCACTTCTTTGTTTCAGTTTGAATCTGCTGATCGTATTTTGTTTGGACACTTGATTGTCACAGGATTTGCACTTATTAATTAGGTCTATATTCATGCATGATGCACTTTCAGCATTTTATATAAGGATTGCACTTTTATGTGGATGCACTTTGTGAATTTTATATATAAGGATTGCAAATTATACCATGATCCCTTTCTAGGACAATAACTAGTAACTCACCCAAAATAACTGACAGCAGTAATACTAATAAACCCAGCATAGATTTCTAAGAGTAAAGATATGCAGACATACCAGCAGGTGATTAGTGTAACTTTATATATGATAAAGTGATGGCATTACATACAACCAAAGCAATAACAGGAAGAATGTACATATGTCTTGGAAAGGACAGTGTATACTGTATATGTATCTGGATATATAACTAAAGGTCTTTAATACCAATACCTCCAATTAGGCCCTGTGGCACAGTTCAGTTGCAGGGGGTCCCGATGAGCTGGCTTGCAAGGAGTAACACAATCCAGTTTGAGAGGACGAACGCTGATGCATCTGTCGAGCAGTGGCTTCCTGGGGACGCTTGTACAGACAAACACACTGATGGTGAAGAAGTCCGGAATGCGCCACCTGCAAGGCAATTCAGGCCTATCTAGCCTCTCTCTTGGTCCCTAACCTGACTATAGGCTATCAATGCTACCGAGCCTCTACCTATCTAAATGGCCATCGGAAGCGTAACCTGTCGCTACCCTGAGCTGTTTACTGTTCGCTGGGCTAATACTAGCTAGGAACCCCCCCAGACCAAAAAGGGACACTGTTGCTTTAAGTAATGAGGTTGCAGATATACACTTCAACACAAACCAGTCACTTGATAGGTTATAATCAAATGAGCTTTGCTCTCATACACTTAATAGCCCAAGTATATTTCAGTATGCAAATAGAAAGTTTCAGTGAATCAGAGCCTATAATACAGCGGTCCCCAACCTTTTTGGCACCGGGGACCGGCAGTGTGCAAGAAAATTGTGCCAAGGCCCGGTGGGTAAGCGATTTTTTTTTTTTTTTTTTGTGGGCAATTTTTCAGGGCAATGGCTGGTGTTAGTGCTTAAATCATCCCGGGAACCATGGTTGGTATGGTGTCAGGATGATTGAAACACATTATTTCTATCATTACATTGTAATATAAAATATAATACTTCAACTCACCATAATGCAGAATCATTGTGAGCCTTAAGCTTGTCACTTGCCACCATCGCTTGTCACTTGCCACTATGCCTGCCACCAGATGGGGATGTCACTTGCCACTATGCCTGCCACCAGATGGGGATGCCACTTGCCACTATGCCTGCCACCAGATGGTGATTTCACTTGCCACTATGCCTGCCACCAGATGGAGATGTCACTTGCCACTCTGCCTGCCACCAGATGGGGATGTCACTTGCCACGCTGCTTGCCACCAAATGGGGATGTCACTTGCCACGCTGCCTGCCACCAGATGGGGATGTCACTTGCCACGCTGCCTGCCCCCAGATGGGGATGTCACTTGCCACGCTGCCTGCCACCAGATGGGGATGTCATTTGCCACGCTGCCTGCCAGCATCATGAATTAATTTACATGTAAAATCAATCTCCCCCCAGCATTGCAGAGTACTTGCAGCCAGGTAAAACGCTGTCAGCCTCTCCTCATTGTGGGTACAGCTGCAGGTTAAACACAGGCACATGCGAGGGAGATGAGAGTACCAAGATCTTTTACACCTGTATCTGACAGTATGTAATTGTGGTAAAAGAGGCTCAGATTCCATGCATCGGTTGTGCAAAATTGCATAATATAGCATCAATATAATAAAACACCCTTTAACCCTTTCGCTGCCAGGTCCGTACGTCATACGCACCTGACAGCAGGGGGTTTTACACACATCCCCGGTGGCTTCAGCCACTGGAATTATGTGTAAATCTGACAAGCAGACTACTGCCTGTCAGGTGGAGGCATTCGGCAGCTGAGTTGCCACTCAATTGCTTCCAAACAGCCCCAGTAATGGCGACACCCCCGTGCGTGTCCCTGCCATGTATCCCAAGCTCCACTTGCCCATCTGGGGGCCAGGATCAACTTAGTTGGTGCCACCGGGTAGAGGGGAGGGAGCAAAGAGGACACACGTCCACTCTCCTCCCCTCCTTGCTGCTGACCCAGGAAGCGACATGTTTGACGTCACTCCCAGGTCCACCTCTGTGTCTCTGTCCAGCATGGCCGGGAAAGCATGTAATGCAATGCAATCTGCATTGCATGACATTAATTGGAGCACAGGATAGACATCTAGGGTCTTTTAGACCCTTGATGTCTCATTAAAGAGAACCTATCACCAAAAAATCATCACATAGGGGACTTTTTGTCCTTTATGTGATGAAAAGAAGTTAACCACTTGCTGACCGCCGCACGCCAATATACATCCAAACTTTGGTGGTGGATATCGTTGTTATGGCAGCAGCTAGCTGCCATAACCTTGGTATCCCCATTTTCGCGTGGCAGTCAGCGTTCAGATAAAAGTGGTCTCTATGGTGGATTCACCGCAAGATCACTTTTATCATTGGCGGCAGAGGGGCCCCCCTCCCGCTGCGATCTGGTGCCCTCCGCCGCTTACCGGAGCCATCGGTAGTGGCGGAGGCAATCACGTCCCTCTCTGTGCTGTGTCTGGAGACGAGTGAGGCTAAGATGGCGCCCACTCGTCCCCATGACACTGCTGGGCGGAAGCGACGTCAAGACGTCTTATTTTTTTATTCAAAAAAGTGAATTTTTTCCAAAAAAAGCACGCTTGTAAGACCGCTGCGCAAATATGGTGTGAAAAAAAGTATTGCAATGACCGCCATTTTATTCTCTAGGGTGTTAGAAAAAAAATATATATAATGTTTGGGGGTTCTAAGTAATTTTCTAGCAAAAAAACCTGTTTTAAACATGTAAACACCTAAATTCCAAAACGAGGCTGGTCCTTAAGTTGTTAAAGGAGCTGTAAAGTCTCAAGGTTTTTCACCTTAAAAAAATTACCTTTAAAATCATTTTAAGTAAGAAAAAATTAAAAGAAATGTAAATTGTAAAAAAATAAAGACCCAAGTACATACAATTTCCAGCACATATATGCATGTACCACTGTAAGGGCACTCGTGGGGGGCGCCTATGCATGCAAACTTAGATTGTGATACGTTACATGTTAAGTCACGCACGCCGGAGTGAGAGCAATATTTCTAGTATCAGACCTCCTCTGTGATGCTGATGACCTGATGACCTATAGGGGGCTTCTAAAGTATCACATATGTAAAATATAGGGTGCTGAAGTTTGTCACCGTTTCACAGACAGACGCAAATTTAAGGTTTGACATGTTTGGTATCTATTTACTTGTCTTTTATACTCTACCAAACAATTGGGTAATTTATTGTGTTTGTGTGCTTCAGTGTATTTTTAACTGAAATTTTTGCATTTCCTAGATCTTTGTGGTAATATTGTAACATTGAAACATTGGAACTACCAGGATTTTATTCTCTAGGGTGTCTGCTTTCAGTAAATATATAATGTTTTGGGGGCTTTATGTAATTTTCAGGCCTATAATGATTTTTTGTTGTGACGAACCCCTGTCCTCAACAGGTCTATGTCCACCGTAAAATGCTTCCTCTGTCCAGAACCAGCACTATCCAAGACCCTTTAGCCCACCCAGTCACCAGCCGTAACACAGTGTAGGGTGAACAATAACATCAAACTGCTTTATTCAAGCACATGTTACAACAGATATACAACTCAGAGACACACCCTTGGATTTAGTGCGGGGTAAACTGTCCAATCACAATAGACACACAGGTCAGGTGTATTCAAATTTCTCATCAGTAAACAGTCTTATCAGCAGGAAGAGCTGTTGGAGGAATTCGCCCCCCGCCCCCAATCTCACAGCTAATCTACATACACATTACATAATATTCAAGGCAGACAGACACAATAGAATATTGGAATATAACCCCACCCCAAGCAATCACAGCAAAGAGTCCACAACAGCATGTGACAACACACAATATATACATATATACAACATTCCAGTGTGGCTGTACAGTGTGTCTAAATGGCACAGATCATAGTGGGGTTCTCAGTTACTCTGGGCCCCTAATGGACGCAGGGTGATTTACACATAAGAGCGGACAGGGGAGCTGGACACTGAGTCTCCAGAGCTCTCCAAGGTAAGCTGAGTTCCACAAACCCTCCACCCAAAGTGACTCCTGTCCCTTTCAGGAGACTCACAGGAGGAGACCCCAGACGGGTTGACTCTGAAGTTAGTCAGTAGTTCCAGTCCCTCACGGTATCCCAAATTGTCCCAAACATAGCATTACTCACCCAGTCAACCTCTGCCTCTCTCAGAGAACATGCCCGCCGCTGGGGAGAGGCATTGACTGGCCCTGCTCCCTGGAGTCCTTATAGCCGCTGGAGAGAAGACAGGGTGACTGGACTCACTCCATCATGCTTTTGGGGATCTGGGCCGACTGCCCAGCATCCCTGGGGTATACAAGTGGAAACTGAAGTCCCATCCACTTTTGGTAGGTGAAAATCCCCCCGTGTATGCAAAGCCTGGCTGACATCCTCCTGTCTCTGTGCCGCACCATTTTCTGGGGTTGTGTCAGTGGAGACCGAAGTCCCCTCCACTTTCAGAGGAACTCCCTCTTCTGTTAGTTGAGGGCAGAGGCCAGCAGCACTCTGCCGTGTTGCCAGCCCTTCTGCTGGGTTGCTGTGAGTAGAGACCACAGTCCCATCCACTGATATCAGCTCAAACTGCAGTTGTGTGTAGAGGGCAGTAGCATTATCCCCTTGTGCACTTCAGCTGAGGACCCCACATCATCCACTCCAGCTAACCGCTGGGGTGGGAGGCCGGCTTCCTCCACTCCCAGACTGGATTTGCTGCTGGGGTGCAAGGATGATCTCAGTCTCTCCCAAACTTTGAAGCTGCCATTTGGGAGGTGAGCAGGCTGCTTCCTCAGACGTTCCCTCATCTGGCTGCTGAGATGACATGTCTCTGGTACTGTCTGCAAGGTGCATGGATCTTTGCTGGGGAGGAAAGATCGCTTCCTCCACCCTGGCCAACTGTTGGGAAAGGAGGACGAACACCTCCTCTCCCTTCTCCCCCTGGATCTTAATCTGCTGCTGGGAAGTGACCATCTCCTTCTCACCCTCCGGAACTGCCGCAGGTGTGGGGCAGAGGTCTTAGACCCTCTGTCCAGTTGTCAGCGCTTCAGCTGCATAAATTTCTGGTAACTCCACCGATGCTGCTGGGAGAAAATCCCAGGTCTCTGTCAGTATTGTGGGAGAAAGGCCAACTGCCTCTTCTCTCAGGGAAGCTGAAGCTGCTGTTGGTGCTGGGCAGAGGCTAGCAGAGATTTGCCCTGTTGTCAGCACTTCAGCTTTGGAGATGGCAATCTCCAGAGTTTTCACTGCCGATTCTCTGGCATGCTGCTGAACGTGTTCTAGCAGTTTTCTGTATGCCCTTTCCAGATGCTGTTCCTTCCTTAGCAAATAGTCTAGATCAGGTTTAAGCTCTGAGACCCTTGCAAGATCCAGCATAGCCTCTCTGTATTCTCGCAGGTCTTCAAGGGTAGGTTACCCTTCATTGCCAAACACAGAACAATCTGAAAGGCTCTCCCACAGCAATCCAGGGCCACCAAAGTCATATCCCTTTGGAGAGCATTCTGTTGTCTCCTCTAAATATTCCTCCTCTGCATACTAGTGCAGAGCCTGATACCGATTGTCCAGCTCTATCTCCTGCTGGACTAGCCTGTCCAACTCAGTCACCCATTGCTCCTGGGGCCGCTCTCCCAGGAATTGCATCCGTAACTCCCGTTGTTCACTGGCCTGTTGCTCTGGGGTTGGAAAGCACTTGCCCTGTTGCATACCAGCAACCTGGAGGGCTCTAATCCAGTGTCCTACCTGAATCTGCTGCCTGACCTCCAGGTATTCATCTGCAGACACAGACCTGGTGTATGCTGAAAGGACAATCCGCTGCAGCTCTGGAAACTCTGATGCCAGATCCATATCTCTGCTGGGGTGACTGAAGTCTGCTATCCTGATCTTGGATCCAGGTGGAGGTTTGGACGTGTTCACAGCCAGGAAGCACGATTCCGCCGCTGCCAACCAGTTGTGACGAACCCCTGTCCTCAACAGGTCTATGTCTGCCGTAAAATGCTTCCTCTGTCCAGAACCAGCACTATCCAAGTGTAGGGTGTACAACAACTTTAAACTGCTTTATTCAAGCACATGTTACAACAGATATACAACTCAGAGACACCCCCCCCCCACCCTTGGATTCGGTGCAGGGTAAACTGTCCAATCACAATAAACACACAGGTCAGGTGTATTCAAATTTCTCATCAGTAAACAGTCTTATCAGCAGGGAGAGCTGTTGGAGGAATTCGCCACCACCAATCTCACAGCTAATCTACACATCCTATAATATCCAAGGCAGACAGACACAATAGAACATTGGAATACAACCCCACCCCACAGTTCACAACACACAATATATACAACATTCCAGTGTGACTGTACAGTGTGTCTAAATAGCACAGATCATAGTGGGGTTCTCAGTCACCCTGGGCCCCTAATGGACACAGGGTGATTTACACATAAGAGGGGACAGGGGAGTTGGACACGGAGTCTCCAGAGCTCTCCAAGGTAAGCTAAGTTCCACAAACACCCCCACCCAAAGTGACTCCTGTAACAAGCATATATGCAAAAAAATGCAAAAACAGCACTGGCAGCAAAAGAGTTTAACAATTTTCTTCCAGTGACTTTTTTTTTCTCATTTAATATTCTATTCTGTCTTTTTCTCCAGGGTCCCAATTCTGACCCCTCTCTGTCTAAATCAACAACTACAAGTTCACCTGTTGAAAAAAAACAGGAGGACCAAACTGCTGATAAATCAGATGCACAATCAAAAAGTAAAAATACAGTTCCACCAAGGATAAAAGATACCAAGTCACCAGAAGACAATCAGACTTCGGAAAAGCAGGAAGAGGAAACTCAAACTGTGGAACAGTCTTCAAATATACAAGAACCAACAGAAGCAACAGATAAGAACTTAATGGATCAAGAACCTCAAATTGCAAAAGCTACTGAATCCCCTAAGACCAACCATCCTAGTTATGAAGCAGAGCGCATGAAGGTAAAGCAAGGAGAAAGTGCAGTATCGCACAACTTGTCTCAGGTGAAGGAGACACCATCTTGTTCTATGTTGTCGCCAGTATGCTCAGGGAAGCATTTTGATGATGCACTTAATGAGGTTGCAAAAGATCTGATGATTTTTACGCTGGACCTTTTCCAAAAGCTGTCACCACTGGATTCCAGGCCAAATCTTGTAGTATCTCCTATTAGTGTTGCTTTGGCATTGTCAAATCTAATGCTAGGTAAGATATACAAACTGTATTTCTTAAATAAATATAAAATGTTAAATACCTACATGCTACAAACTTTAAATAGAACTATATGCAAAACTTATTTTTTTCATTTTGGATAGAGCAAGGGAGGGTTATAAGTCCTGACAGTTTATTTTTGCCATCTGTGTCCCAATGGGGAGATTTCTGTGTACTTCCTGTCCCCTAGCAAAAACAAGAAGTGAGAGAAAATTCCTGCAAATTAAGGGAATTCATTGGGCCCCCCAGGTCACCAAAACTAGTATCCCCTCCATTACTGTTCTATAGACTTTCTTTTAGTTTCACTTTTGATGATAACAGTACACAGGACAAATAGAGAGGGTAATTCTCCCTAACGGAGGCAGAAGTAGGAATAAAAGCCTGATGGGTGTTCTAATCCATCTCTACTCTGTCCAAAACAAATAATGTCCCAGAGCTAAGTGAATGTGGTGACATTTCCTACCCAAAATCCTCTCTTCCTAATACAATTTACTTTCACAAAATCATCTGGCCTAATCTCAGGTTACTTCATAAATTTCGATAAATCAAAAGCACTCCATTTAACCAAATGTGATAAGACCCCATGGAGCAATATTTACCCTTTTTTTGTGCAAGGAAAAATTATGCTAACTCATAGTATCCATTTACAAAAATACCCATAATCTATATAAAGAAAATATTCCTACATTGCTACTCCACAAATAAATCCCTGGCTACTTGGCAACATTTCACTATTTTTCATATATGGTTAGACTAAGCTTAATAAAAATGGTAGCTTTTCCCATACTCTTTTACTTTTTTTTTTTTTTTACTGCATCATACCTATCCTCTGTCTACTGCTTAAACACACCAACCTCAAATGTGTCTACAAGATGCTCTGAGAATTTATTGATGAAGCAGGAGAGCAACAATAGGTCTATGTACCCTACAACAACCTCCTAGTAAAGGACATAATTTTCCTAATCAAGAAATGTATCATTTAGAATCTTTAACTAGATACAGTATATAAGGAACTGGATTCATGGCACCTTGTTGTACATGGATACTGAACTTTATCAAAGCATGACCCTTTGAAAACAACTTGTTATGTTCTTTACATACACATACCGTAGTTAAATAGTTACATAGTAGGTGAGGTTGAAAAAAGACAAGTCCAAGTCCAACCTATGTGTGTGATTATATGTCAGTATTACATTGTATATCCGTGTATGTTGTGATCATTCAGGTGATTATCTAATAGTTTTTTGAAACTATCGATGCTCCCCGCTGAGACCACCGCCTGTGGAAGGGAATTCCACATCCTTGCCGCTCTTACAGTAAAGAACCCTCTATGTAGTTTAAGGGTTAAACCTCTTCTCTTCTAATTTTAATGAGTGGCCACGTGTCTTGTTAAACTCCCTTCCACAAAAGTTTTATCCCAATTGTGGGGTCACCAGTACGGTATTTATAAATTAAAATCCTATTCCCTCTCAAGCGTCTCTTCTTCAGAGAGAATAAGTTCAGTGCTCGCAAACTTTCCTCATAACTAGGGATGAGCCGAACACCCCCTGGTTCGGTTGGCACCGAACCTGCGAACGGACTGAAAGTCGCGCAAACTTTAGAACCCCATTAAAGTCTATGGGACTCGAAAGTTCAAAATCAAAAGTGCTAATTTTAAAGGCTAATATGCAAGTTATTGTCCTAAAAAGGATTTGGGGACCCGGGTCCTTCCCCCGGGGGACATGTATCAATGCAAAAAAAGTTTTAAAAACGGACGTTTTTTCAGGAGCAGTGATTTTAATGATGCTTAAAGTGGAAAAAAAAGTGAAATATTCGTTTATCGTACCCAGGGGGTGTCTATAGTATGCCTGTAAAGTGGCACGTGTTTCCCGTGCTTAGAACAGTCCCTGCACAAAATGAAATTTTTAAAGGAATAAAATTCATTTATAACTGCTTGCGGCTTTAATGTAATGTCGGGTCGCGGCAATATGGATAAAAATCAGTGAGACAAAGGGCATGAGTACCCCCCCCAGTCCATTACCAGGCCCTTTGGGTCTTGTATGGATATTAAGGGAAACCCCGCACCCAAATTTAAAAAAAAGGAAAGGCGTGGGGCCCCCAGGCCCTATATACTTTGAACAACAGTATACAGGCGTTGCAAACAAGACAGACTGTAGGTTTGTTAAGTAGAATCTTTTTGTAAATTTTAACTGGTACATTTTTAAAGTAGCTCCAGGCAAAAAAAATCTATTTTTAAGCTTTTTGGAAAACATAGGGAAGGGTTATCACCCCTGTAACATTTGTTTTGCTGTCTGTGCACCTCTTCAGAAGATTTCACCTCACTTTCTGTCCCAATGACAAATGTTTTTTGAAAATTTGGGGTTTTTAGTGAAACAAGGATTGGTAATGAAGCATCAGTGAAGAGGAGACACGTTTTTCCCATATTAACTCTTGCAGGGGAAAATTTCCCTTCCTAGGGGTAGATTTCATCTCACTTCCTGTTGTCTCCTTGCGTTTGCAAGTAGGAGTCGTTTGTAAGTGGGATGTGTGAAAGTAGGGGCCTGCCCTATATACTCTGCAGAAATTGGGGCCTTAGGTGTTGGTGTTTCCACAACACTGTAAGCTCTCACAGTTACTCTTGGTGGGCGCAGGAACGGGCCCTGCTGTGAAATATTAGATCAAGAATTGTAATTACATGCCTTTGTTGAACAGGGGCAGAAAATTTGGGCCTTTGGTGGTGGTGCTGGTGCCACAACACTGTAAGTCCTCACAGTTACTCTTGGTGGGCACTGGAATGGGCCCTGCTGTGAAATATTAGATCAAGAATTGTAATTACATGCCCCTGTTGAACAGGGGCTGAAAAATTGGGCCTTTGGTGGTGGTGCTGGTAGCACAACACTGTAAGTCCTCACAGTTACTCTTGGGGTGTGCTGGAACGGGCCCTGCTGTGAAATATTATATCAAGAATTGTAATTACATGTCCCTGTTGAACAGGGGCAGAAGAATTGGGCCTTAGGCACTGGTGCCACTACACTGCAACCCCTCACAGATGCCATAGTTGGAGCGCAGGAATGAGCCCTGCTGCAAAGTATTGCAACAAAAATTGTAATTACATGCCCCTGTTAAACAGGGGCTTAAAAATTGGGCCTTGGGCACTGGTGCTGGTGCCACAACACTGCAACTCCTCACAGATACTTTAGTTGGAGCGCAGGAATGAGCCCTGCTGCAAAGTATTGCATCCAAAATTGTAAATTATACGCCCCTGTTAATCAGGGGCTGAAAAATTGGGCCTTGGCCACTGGTGGTGGTGCCCAGAACCAAAAATATTCTTACAAGCTATGAGCATGAAAATTGAGGAGGAAGAGGATTGTGACTCAGCATAACAGGATAGTCACTCAGCATCAGCATAGGCAGTCTTGAAGGGATCTCACATTAAAAAAAAAATCAATTGGTTACATCAGCATCAGGTGCTTGGTAGCTGGTGATCCAAGACTGATTCATTTTTATGAAGGTCAGCTGATCGACCGATTCGGTGGACAGGCGCACCCTGTGATCGGTTACAAAGCCTCCAGCAGCACTGAATGTGCGTTCCGAAAGAACGCTGCATGCAGGACAGGCCAGTAGCTCAATTGCATACTGTGCAAGCTCTGGCTAGTGATCCATCCTCAAGACCCAGTAACCCAGAGGATTTTCGGTCTGAAAGGTGTTCAAGTCTGATCTTGCCCCTAGGTAATCCTGCACCATGTAACTCAGACACTAGCGATGGTAAAAAATTGTCTGTGTAATATTTCATATTCCCATCGCACACGTTCCTAGTATAAGCTCTAAAGGTTGGGTGCTGCAGCAACAACCAGCTGGATACTGGTTCAAGTCACAATGTAGATACTTGCCAGCACACCAAGGATCAGCACAATATGGAGTCCAAATGGTTTAGTTTATTGCATGATCACAACACAAAGAGGTACAACATTTCGGAGTCACGCAGGACCCCTTCGTCAGGCATGTGATGATGAAGGGGTCCTGCGTGACTCCGAAACGTTGCACCTCTTTGTGTTATGATCATGCAATAAACTAAACCGTTTGGACGCCATCCTGTGCTGATCCTTGGTGTGCTGGCAAGTATCTACATTAAAAAAATGTCTGAACGCATCGGTCAGACGGCCACCTTCTCCACTGCTCCTTCTATGACTGACCGAAGCCTCAGCAACACGTTGTCCAGGAGGACCAGGAAATTGTAACCTCCCAGGCTCTGGAAACGCATTGCACAAACCTTTCTGCAAGGCCTCCCGAAGATGTTTCATCCTCTGCTCCCTCTGCGACAGCAAGATAAGGTCCGCAACCTTACCCTTGTAACGTGGATCAAGGAGGGTTACCAGCCAGTAATGATTCCTCCCCTTGATACCATGAATACGAGGATCCTTCCGCAGGCTTTGCAGGATCAGGGAGGCCATGCAGAGTAGGTTTGCTGAGGCATTCGGTCCAGAGTCCTCTGGGTCACTAAGGACGACATGATCCGCAGTCACCTCCTCCCAGCCACGTACAAGTCCACGGGTTTGTTCGGACTGTAAATGATCCCTTGAAGACTGCTGCTGATGCTGAGTGCCAGGCTCCACCTCCATGCTGACACAATCCTCCTCCTCCTCCTTGTCCTCTTCCTGTGTGATCGGCGGGCACGCAGGAACACTGTCTGGATGAAGGGGGCCTTGAGAGGTAAGGAAGTCCTCTTCTTCCTCCCTCTGTTCTGCCTCAAGTGCCCTGTCCATTATTCCACGCAGTGTGTGCTCCAACAGGTGGACAAGAGGGACAGTGTCACTGATGCATGCACTGTCACTGCTCACCATCCTCGTGGCCTCCTAAAATAGTGACAGAACAGTGCATGCATCCCTGATCATAGCCCACTGGTGTGGGGAAAAAAAACAAGCTCCACTGACCCTGTCCTGGTGCCATAGTCGCATAGGTATTCATTGATGGCCCTCTGCTGCGTGTGCAGCCGCTGCAGCATGGCCAACGTTGAGTTCCACCTGGTGGGCATGTCACAGATTATGCGGTTCTTGGGCAGGTTAAATTCCTTTTGGAGGTCAGCCAGCCAAGCACTGGCATTATATGACCTGCAGAAATGCACACAGACTTTCCTGGCCTGCCTCAGGACATCCTGTAAGCCCGGGTACCTGCCCAAGAACCGCTGCACCACCAAGTTAAGGACGTGAGCCAAAAAGGGCACATGGGTCAGTTGTCCCTGTCGGAGGGCGGAGAGGAGGTTGGTGCCACTGTCGCAAACCACCATACCTGGTTTAGGCTGGTGTGGCGTCAATCACCTCTGTACCTGCCCCTGCAGAGCTGACAGAATCTCTGCCCCAGGGTGGCTCCTGTCCCCCAAGCACACCAGCTCAAGCACCGCATGGCATATTTTTGCCTGCATGTTTGCGTAGCCCCTTGAACGCTTATGGAGCACCACTGGTTCCGAGGACAAATCAGCACAGGAAGAGGCCATGGAAGAAGAAGAGAAGGAGTAGGGGGTGGAGGAGAGAGGTGTGGCAGAATCACCACTAGTAGAATTTTGGAGGCGTGGTGGTGGAACAACCTCCAACACTACCGCACCCTGTCCTGCATCCTTCCCAGCTGCCAGAAGAGTCACCCAGTGGGCGGTGAAAGATAGGTAACGTCCCTGTCCATTCCTGCTGGACCATGAGTCAGTGGTAATATGCACCTTACCGCTGACCGCCCTGTCCAGCTAGGCCAAGACATTCAACCGCTGGGCATGTGGATGGCTGGGAGCAAACTTCTTTCAGCGGTGCAGCAGCTGGGGCAGGGAAATTTGCCTGGTACAATTTGACGTCGGTGTAACGATAGCAGATTGCCTGCAAGTACTTGGCTGTGACACACCTAATTCTACACCTTCATTCCTCTCAGTGCAGGTTTCAGAGAGGACTGAAGGTATAGTGGGGTTGGAGATCCCAGCTGATGAGGAGCAAGGAGAGGTCCGCTTTGTTCTTTGGTGTGGGTCTTTTAGGTACACTTGCCAACGAACTGCATGGCAGGTCGACATATGTCTGGTCAAGCATGTGGTGCCCAAGCGGGTGATGTTTTGGCCACGCGAGATACGCTTGAGACATATGTTGCAAATAGCAGTGGTGGGATATGATGCACACATCTCAAAAAGGCCCACACCGAAGAACTTTTGGAATAACGCGCAGAGACAGCAGCGCCCTGCAAATGCGGAGCTCTGTGGTGTGATGCAGTCAGTGTGCTGCCCTTAAGCTGGCCCCTGGAGGGCATCCTGCCTCGTTGGAGATGTGCCTCCTCCTCTCTCCTATCAGGCACCCATGTGGAGTCAGTGACCTCATCATCCCCTCCCTCCTCATCACTGGAGCAAAGCTGGTAGTATGCTGCAGCTGGGGGAACATGACTGCCAGATTGCTGTCCTTCTTGGGCACCCCCTCTCTCTGGGCTCACGTTACTGCCTTCCTCTAGCTGGGTACCATCATCAGAGCCTTTAAAACGCTGGTCATCCTCCTGGAGCATGTACCCAACACTGTGGTCAACAGTTCGGGGGACTCCTCAGGAGGACATGGTGGGGCTAGGGAAGGAGTCACTGATGCCATTGAGCGAGGGAGGGAAGAGGCCGCGTTGGCAGCTGCATTGCCAGACAAAGTACCCTGAGCCTGGGTGACAGAGGATGAGCAGGATGAGCACAGCTTGGTCATCCACTCTACCAAGTCTTCCACATGTTGCGGCTCAACACAGCCAGCTGTCCCATGGTCAAGTGCACCGTCTCCACGACCAGCACTGTTGCCTCTAGACACAGAGCCTGCTTGCCCTCTTTTATTGGCTTGTGACTGTCTGCCTCTCCTTGTTGGCCTTCCAGACATACTAATGGCCTGCAGTGAGATGTAGCTGCACAAAGCTGGGATGTATATATATATATACTGATACTGCAGCTAGCAGAATCACCTGCCTGCCTGTAGTATTATTAGTATGGAAAAACAGCAATTGTCCTCAGGTAGCTTTAGGTGCACACTGTGCAGAGGATGCAGTACACTAACTGTAAATACTGCAGCTGCCTGCCTGTGGTACTAATAGGATCAGAAGAACACCACCAATTTTCTTCAGGTAGCTTTAGGTGCACACTGTGCAGAGGACACAGTACACTAACTGAAAATACTGCTGCTGCTGCTTGCCTGTGGTATTAATAGGATCAGAACAGCAATTGTCTTCAGGTAGCTTTAGGTGCACACTGTGCAGAGGACACAGTACACTAACTGTAAATACTGTAGCTGCCTGCCTGTGGTATTAATTGGATCAGAACAATTGTCTTCAGGTAGCTTTAGGTGCACACTGTGCAGAGGACACAGTACACTAACTGTAAATACTGTAGCTGCCTGCCTGTGGTATTAATAGGATCAGAACAACAGCAATTGCCTTCAGGTAGCTTTAGGTGCACACTGTGCAGAGGACGCACTAAACTAACTTGTAAATATTGGAGCTGCCTGCGGTACTAATAGGATCAGAAGAACACCGGCAATTTTCTTTAGGTAGCTTTAGGTGCACACTGTGCAGAGGAAGCACTACACTAACTTGTAAATACTGCAGCTGCCTGCGGTACTAATAGGATTAGGAGAACACCACCAATTTTCTTCAGGTAGCTTTAGGTGCACACTGTGCAGAGGACGCACTACACTAACTGTAAATACTGTAGCTAATAGGACTAATAGGATCAGAAGAACACCACCAATTTTCTTCAGGTAGCTGTAAATACTGTAAACACCTGCCTGCCTGTCAATGGGAAGAGAATAACCGGAACGGATCTAGCTAAATATATATATATTTAGATATCACCTAGGATGCATATTTATTTATATATATATATATATATATATACATATATATATATATATATATATATATATATATATATATATATATATATATATATATATATATATATATATATACACAAAACACTATAAGTGCAGCTAACTGACTCGCCTGCCTACTCTATCTAACTTAAATCAAATGACACTCTCTCTCTCTCTACGCCGGAACACACTACACAGGGCCGACGTGCAGGCGGCCTTATATAGTGTGGGGCAAGTATTAAACCTCCTGAGCCATAATTGGCCAAAGCCACCCTGGCTTTGGCCAATTATGGCTCTCTGTACAGACAGCGCTGTGATTGGCCAAGCATGTGGTTCATAGTGCATGCTTGGCCAATCATCAGCCAGCAATGCACTGCGATGCTGCAGTGAATTATGAGCCATGACGCACCACTCGAATTTGTCGCGAACGGCCCATATCGTTCGCAATTCGATGAACGGTCGAACATGCGATGATCGAGTTGAGCATGGGTTTGACTCGAACTCGAAGCTCATCCCTACTCATAACTAATATCCTCCAGACCCTTTATTAGCTTTTTTGCCCTTGTTTGTACTCGCTTCATTTCCAGTACATCCTTTCTGAGGACTGGTGCCCAGAACTGGACAGCATACTCTAGCTGCGGCTGGACCAGAGTCTTGTAGAGCGGGAGAATTATTGTTTTATCTCTGAAGTTGAGCCCCTTTTTAATGCATACCAATATTCTGTTTGCTTTGTTAGCAGCAGCTTAGCATTGCATGCAATTGCTGAGCCATGCATCTACTATTTCAGGATCCCCAGGTCCTTTTCCATCCTAGATTCCCCCAGAGGTTCTCCCCCCAGTGTATAGATTGCATTCATATTTTAACCACCCAAATGCATTATTTTACATTTTTCTACGTTAAACCTCATTTGCCATGTAGTTGCCCACCCCATTAATATGTTCAGATCTTTTTGCAAGGTTTCCACATCCTGTGGAGAAGTTATTGCCCTTCTTGGATTAGTGTTCTCCGCAAATACAGAGATTGAACTGTTTATTCCATCCTGCAGGTCATTTATGAACAAATTAAATAGAATTGGTCCCAGCACAGAACCCTGGGGGGCCCCACTACCCACCCATGACCATTCCGAGTACTCCCCATTTATCACCACCCTCTGAACTCGCCCTTGTAGCCAGTTTTCAATCCATGTACTCACCCTATGGTCCATGTCAACGGACCTTATTTTATACAGTAAACGTTTATGGGGAACTGTGTCAAATGCTTTTGCAAATTCCAGATACACCATGTCTACGGGTCTTCCTTTATCTAGATGGCAACTCACCTCCTCATAGAAGGTTAATAGATTGGACACAAAGAACCCCTGCTTACCGAGGTGTCAGCAAACCCTCTACTGTACATGGTTGGCATGGAAGATCTGGCAGAGTCCTCTTGACTTCCTACCCTTAACCCTTTCGCTGCCAGGCTGCCATGCTGGATTCCTACTAAGCTATATAAGCTTAACTTGTATTGAGTTAATAAATAACAAAAATATCTGTAAATTTTAAATTGCGCCTTTTTGCGAAATGGTGAAACTCTAATGTACGCAAAAATGTAAATATCCAAATTTCTCAAAAAAAATATAGAGGTTTTCATTTTTCACTTAAATCTTTCACAGTTTGTAAAAGACCCCCCCCAAACCATATATTACCTGAAAGCACATGACCTGTAGAATAAAAAAAAGGTGCTACTGAGTTTTAAGGCCCCATGATACTTGTGCAAATGTTTATCAAAACGATATTTTCGCTAAAAATACACTAAAATACACTTTTGTAAAATTCCTGCTAAATTTTTACAAAATATAAAAGTGTAACCTGTATTGAGTTATAATTTAAAAACAGACCAGGAATTTGGGACTTTAAATGAGGTGGTAGGGGGCGTTCAGACCCCTTCCTCCATCCCCATTCGATATGTAGAAAAAAAGAAAAAGCAAAGGGTGGGACTTTAAATGAGGAACGCGGGCGCAAATTCAAAAAATTAAGTAAAAAACAGGTTTTATTGTATTCAAAAATGGTCATATATTAACATACTCTTATTGCACACAGCTGCTATTAATACTCTATATTTCATCAGACAATACATTCCAACAAGGACTTATAATGCAAGTACATGAATATTTAAATAGCTAAAAATCGCAGAGATACAAAATATATGACACATTAAAGTGTCAATCAAAAGAGGTTACAGAAAGGAAACACAGATGAAAATGGAACGTTCATACATAATTGTTAATTGAGTACACCTATGGGTAGTTGTAATCTCTACGCGTTTCGGGACCTTTTAGCCACTCCTCAGGAGCAAAACCACAATGGTTACCTATGGATATGGAAAACAATCGCATTTTAAAAGGGAAGGATTAATGGAAAATGGTGGGCAAGTGTAAAGCATGTCCCCTCACACATATACTAATTTAGCTCCCAAATTTACACATATATATATATCTGCGCATAGGCGGCGCGGCCACGTGGGTCAGGCCAGCCAATGATACCACGCCCCGGAGCTGAGGGGGCCCATCCGGGAGAGCAACCATAGCCCAAGCACCACCTCAGGTGGGTCACAGAAAGGAGTGGCAATGGTGAATGGTGAGAAAAAGAAGGGGCGAATGGGATGGTTGTCCCCATGATATGGGGGACCTGTAAAAAAAGGGGTGACATATAAGTCAGGCTAGTAGAAAAGTGTGTAGGAAGTGAAATAAAGTGAGAGGGAGAGAAAGGGGGAAAAAGAAAAAATGAGAAAGGGAGAATAGGAAAGGGAAGAAGCAGGGGAAAGAAAAGGGAGAGAAGTACAGGGGGTCCCCGGGTTACAAACAAGATAGGGACTTTAGGTTTGTTCTTAAGTTGAATCTGTTTGTAAGTTGGAACGGGTACATTTTTTAAGTGTCCAGCCAAAAAATCTATTTTTAAGTTTTTTAGATAGCCTAGGGAAGGCTTTTTCCCATCTTAACTCTTACAGGAGTGAATTTTCCTTCCTAGGGGTAGATTTCCTCTCACTTCCTGTTGTCTCCTTATAAGTCGGATGTTTGTAAGTAGGGGACCCCCTGTAGTGGGGATAGTGAAAAGGAAATATACCTGCTGCACAGTAAGTGGGAGCAGGAGCACCAAGATACGTGTAATTCCAGAGTGAATGGTGACAGGAGAAGGCCAATCTGGGGGACCCAGACCAAGGGGAAGCTCAGGCGGGAGGCACCATATTGAGTTATAATAGCAAATATCTGTCAATTTTAAATTGTGCCTTTTTGAGAAAAATTGAAAATCAATGTACACAATGTACACAAAAAAATGTAAATATCTAAATCTCTCAAAAAATCTAGAGGTTTTCATTTTTCACTTTGTTTTTAGAGTTTGTAAAAGATCCCCCCAAACCATATATTTTCTGAAAGTACATGACCAGTAGAAAAAAAAAAGGTGCTACTGATTTTTAAGACATTGCGATATTTGTGCAAATGTTTATCAAAACGATATTTTCTCTAAAAATACACTAAAATCATTATTCGCAGATAGGGATGAGCTTCGTGTTCGAATCGAACGCATGTTCGACTCGAACATCGGCTGTTCGACCGTCCGTCGAATTGCGAACGTTATGGGCCGTTCGCGCCAAATTCGTGTGGCGCGTCACGGCCCATAATTCACTGCGGCATCGCAGTGCATTGCTGGCTGATGATTGGCCAAGCATGCACTATGACCCGCATGCTTGGCCAATCAAAGCGCCGTCAGTAGAGAGAGCTGTAATTGGCCAAAGCCAGGGTGGCTTTGGCCAATTATGGCTCAGGGGATTTAGTACACGCCCCACACTATATAAGGCCGCCTGCACGGCGGCCCTGTGTAGTGTGTTCCGGTGTGCTGATAGAGAGAGAGACAGACAGAGTCATTTGATTTGAGTTAGCTAGATTAGGTTAGATCTGTTCCTGCTATTTACATTTAATGCAGTGCGTCCTGCTCACAGTGTTCAGCTAGATCCGTTCCTGCTATTTACATTTAGTGCAGTCAGTGCGTCCTGCTCACAGTGTTCAGCTAGATCCGTTCCTGCTATTTACATTTAGTGCAGTGCGTCCTGCTCACAGTGTTCAGCTAGATCCGTTCCTGCTATTTACATTTAGTGCAGTGCGTCCTGCTCACAGTGTTCAGCTAGATCTGTTCCTGCTATTTACATTTAGTGCAGTTCGTCCTGCTCACAGTGTTCAGCTAGATCCGTTCCTGCTATTTACATTTAGTGCAGTGCGTCCTGCTCACAGTGTTCAGCTAGATCCGTTCCTGCTATTTACATTTAGTGCAGTGCGTCCTGCTCACAGTGTTCAGCTAGATCTGTTCCTGCTATTTACATTTAGTGCAGTGCGTCCTGCTCACAGTGTTCAGCTAGATCCGTTCCTGCTATTTACATTTAGTGCAGTGCGTCCTGCTCACAGTGTTCAGCTAGATCTGTTCCTGCTATTTACATTTAGTGCAGTTCGTCCTGCTCACAGTGTTCAGCTAGATCCGTTCCTGCTATTTACATTGAGTGCAGTGCGTCCTGCTCACAGTGTTCAGCTAGATCTGTTCCTGCTATTTACATTTAGTGCAGTCAGTGCGTCCTGCTCACAGTGTTCAGCTAGATCTGTTCCTGCTATTTACATTTAGTGCAGTGCGTCCTGCTCACAGTGTTCAGCTAGATCTGTTCCTGCTATTTACATTTAGTGCAGTGCGTCCTGCTCACAGTGTTCAGCTAGATCTGTTCCTGCTATTTACATTTAGTGCAGTGCGTCCTGCTCACAGTGTTCAGCTAGATCCGTTCCTGCTATTTACATTTAGTGCAGTCAGTGCGTCCTGCTCACAGTGTTCAGCTAGATCCGTTCCTGCTATTTACATTTATTGCAGTCAGTGCGTCCTGCTCAAAGTGTTCAGCTAGATCCGTTCCTGCCATTTACATTTAGTGCAGTCAGTGCGTCCTGCTCACAGTGTTCAGCTAGATCTGTTCCTGCTATTTACATTTAGTGCAGTCAGTGCGTCCTGCTCACAGTGTTCAGCTAGATCCGTTCCTGCTATTTACATTTAGTGCAGTGCGTCCTGCTCACAGTGTTCAGCTAGATCCGTTCCTGCTATTTACATTTAGTGCAGTGCGTCCTGCTCACAGTGTTCAGCTAGATCTGTTCCTGCTATTTACATTTAGTGCAGTGCGTCCTGCTCACAGTGTTCAGCTAGATCTGTTCCTGCTATTTACATTTAGTGCAGTGCGTCCTGCTCACAGTGTTCAGCTAGATCTGTTCCTGCTATTTACATTTAGTGCAGTGCGTCCTGCTCACAGTGTTCAGCTAGATCCGTTCCTGCTATTTACATTTAGTGCAGTGCGTCCTGCTCACAGTGTTCAGCTAGATCTGTTCCTGCTATTTACATTTAGTGCAGTTCGTCCTGCTCACAGTGTTCAGCTAGATCCGTTCCTGCTATTTACATTGAGTGCAGTGCGTCCTGCTCACAGTGTTCAGCTAGATCCGTTCCTGCTATTTACATTTAGTGCAGTGCGTCCTGCTCACAGTGTTCAGCTAGATCCGTTCCTGCTATTTACATTTAGTGCAGTCAGTGCGTCCTGCTCACAGTGTTCAGCTAGATCTGTTCCTGCTATTTACATTTAGTGCAGTCAGTGCGTCCTGCTCACAGTTTTCAGCTAGATCTGTTCCTGCTATTTACATTTAGTGCAGTGCGTCCTGCTCAGTGTTCAGCTAGATCCGTTCCTGCTATTTACATTTAGTGCAGTGCGTCCTGCTCACAGTGTTCAGCTAGATCTGTTCCTGCTATTTACATTTAGTGCAGTTCGTCCTGCTCACAGTGTTCAGCTAGATCCGTTCCTGCTATTTACATTGAGTGCAGTGCGTCCTGCTCACAGTGTTCAGCTAGATCCGTTCCTGCTATTTACATTTAGTGCAGTGCGTCCTGCTCACAGTGTTCAGCTAGATCTGTTCCTGCTATTTACATTTAGTGCAGTCAGTGCGTCCTGCTCACAGTTTTCAGCTAGATCTGTTCCTGCTATTTACATTTAGTGCAGTGCGTCCTGCTCACAGTGTTCAGCTAGATCTGTTCCTGCTATTTACATTTAGTGCAGTGCGTCCTGCTCACAGTGTTCAGCTAGATCTGTTCCTGCTATTTACATTTAGTGCAGTGCGTCCTGCTCACAGTGTTCAGCTAGATCCGTTCCTGCTATTTACATTTAGTGCAATGCGTCCTGCTCACAGTGTTCAGCTAGATCCGTTCCTGCTATTTACATTTAGTGCAGTGAGTGCGTCCTGCTCACAGTGTTCAGCTAGATCCGTTCCTGCTATTTACATTTAGTGCAGTGAGTGCGTCCTGCTCACAGTGTTCAGCTAGATCCGTTCCTGCTATTTACATTTAGTGCAGTCAGTGCGTCCTGCTCACAGTGTTCAGCTAGATCCGTTCCTGCTATTTACATTTAGTGCAGTCAGTGCGTCCTGCTCACAGTGTTCAGCTAGATCCGTTCCTGTTATCTTCCTACTGACAGGCAGGCTTGTCTGGTTACAGTATATAAAGCTACCTGAAGAAAATTACAGGTGTTCTATCCCAGCTTAGTGCAGCTACAGGCCATTAGTATGTCTGGAAGGCCAAGAAGGAGAGGCAGACAGTCACAAGCCAATAAGAGAGGGCAAGCAGGCTCTGTGTCTAGTGCTGGTCGTGGAGACGGTGCATCCTCATCAGCCCGTGGCCATGGGACACGCTTGGCCTTTTTTTCGGCAGCTGGCCGTGTTAAGCCGCAACATGCAGAAAACTTGGTCGAGTGGATGACCAAGCCGTCCTCATCCTCCTCATCCTCTCTCACCCATGCCCAGGGTGCTTTGTCTGGCAAAGCAGCGGCCTCTTCCCTCAGCTCAATGTCATCAGTGACTCCTTCCCTAGCTCCACCATGTCCTCCTGAGGATTCCCTCGAACTGTTTGACCACAGTGTTGGGTACATGCTCCAGGAGGATGCCCAGCGTTTGGAAGGCTCTGATGATGATACTGAGCTCGATGAAGGCAGTAACATGAGCACGGACAGAGGGGGTGCCCAAGAAGGACAGCAATCTGGCAGTCATGCTCCCCCTGCTGCAGCATACTGCCAGGTTTGCTCCAGTGATGAGGAGGGAGGGGATGATGAGGTCACTGACTCAACGTGGGTGCCTGATAGGAGAGAGGAGGAGGAGGAGGAGGAGGCGGCACATCACCAACGAGGCAGGATGCCCTCCAGGGGCCAGCCTAAGGGCAGCACATTGACTGCATCACACCCCAAAGCTCCACATGTGCAGGGCGCTGCAGTCTCTGCGCGTTATTCAAAAAGTTCTTTGGTGTGGGCCTTTTTTGAGACGAGTGCATCAGATCGCACCGTTGCTATTTGCAACATATGTCTCAAGCGTATCTCGCGTGGCCAAAACATCTCCCGCTTGGGTACCACATGCTTGACCAGACATATGTTGACCTGCCATGCAGTTCGTTGGCAAGCATATCTAAAAGACCCACACCAAAGAACAAAGAGGATCTCTCCTTGCTCCTCATCAGCTGAGATTTCCAACCCCACTAGACCTTCAGTCCTCTCTGAGACCTGCAGTGAGAGGAATGAAGGTGTAGAATTAGGTGTGTCACAGCCAAGTACTTGTGGGCAATCTGCTTTTGGTACACCGACGTCAGATTGTACCAGGCAAATTTCCCTGCCCCAGCTGCTGCACCGCCGAAAGAAGTTTGCTCCCAGCCATCCACATGCCCAGCGGTTGAATGCTAGCTTGGCAAAATTGCTAGCACTTCAACTGCTGCCTTTTCAGTTGGTAGACTCTGCCCCCTTCCGTGAGTTTGTGGAATGTGCGGTTCCTCAGTGGCAGGTACCCAAACGCCACTTTTTCTCACGGAAGGCGATTCCGGCTCTCTACCGGCATGTGGAAGGCAATGTCCATGCCTCGCTGGACAGGGCGGTCAGCGGTAAGGTGCATATTACCGCTGACTCATGGTCCAGCAGGCATGGACAGGGACGTTACTTAAGTTTCACGGCGCATTGGGTGACTCTGCTGGCAGCTGGGAAGGATGCAGGACAAGGTGCAGTAGTGTTGGAGGTTGTTCCGCCACCACGCCTCCAAAATGCTGATTGTGACACACCTCTCTCCTCCACCCCCTCCTCTTCTTCTTCCTCCATGGCCTCTTCCTCGGAACCAGCGGTGCTCCGTAGGCGTTCAAGGGGCTACGCAAGTACGCAGGCCAAAAGATGCCATGCGGTGCTTGAGCTGGTGTGCTTGGGGGACAGGAGCCACACTGGGGCAGAGGCTCTGTCAGCTCTGCAGGGGCAGGTTCAGAGGTGGTTGACGCCACGCCAACTTAAGGCAGGAATGGTGGTTTGCGACAATGGCACCAACCTCCTCTCTGCCCTCCGACAGGGACAACTGACCCATGTGCCCTGTTTGGCTCACGTCCTTAACTTGGTGGTGCAGCGGTTCTTGGGCAGGTACCCGGGCTTACAGGATGTCCTGAGGCAGGCCAGGAAAGTCTGTGTGCATTTCCGCCGGTCATATAATGCCAGTGCTCGGCTGACGGACCTCCAAAAGGAGTTTAACCTGCCCAAGAACCGCCTAATCTGTGACATGCCCACCAGGTGGAACTCGACATTGGCCATGCTGCAGCGGCTGCACACGCAGCAGAGGGCCATCAATGAGTACCTGTGCGACTATGGCACCAGGACAGGGTCAGGGGACCTTGGTTTTTTTTCCCCACGCCAGTGGGCCATGATCAGGGATGCATGCACTGTCCTGTCACCATTCGAGGAGGCCACGAGGATGGTGAGCACTGACAGTGCATGCATCAGTGACACTGTCCCCCTTGTCCACCTGTTGGAGCACACGCTGCGTGGAATAATAGACAGGGCACTTGAGGCAGAACAGAGGCAGGAAGAGGAGGACTTCCTTAGCTCTCAAGGCCCCCTTTATCCAGACAGTGTTCCTGCGTGCCCGCCGATCACACAGGAAGAGGACGAGGAGGAGGAGGAGGAGGAGGAGGAGGAAGATTGTGTCAGTATGGAGGTGGAGCCTGGCACTCAGCATCAGCAGTCTTTAAGGGATCAGTCCCAAGGAACACATGGACTTGTACGTGGCTGGGAGGAGGTGGCTGCGGACGTTGTTGTCCTTAGTGACCCAGAGGACTCCGGACCGAATGCCTCAGCAAACCTACGCTGCATGGCCTCCCTGATCCTGCAAAGCCTGCGTAAGGATCCTCGTATTCGTGGTATCAAGGAGAAGGACCAATACTGGCTGGCAACCCTCCTTGATCCACGTTACATCTTCGGGAGGCCTTGCAGAAAGGTCTGTGCAACGCGTTCCCAGAGACTGGGAGGTTACAAACTCCTGTTTCTGGACAACGTGTTGCTGAGGCTTCGGTCAGTCAAAGAAGGAGCGGTGGAGAAGGTGGCCGTCTGACCGATGCGTTCAGACAATTTTTTGGTCCGCAGCCCCAAGGTATGATCGGTTCCAGCAACCATCGCCAGCGTCTGTTTTACATGGTGCAGGAATACCTAGGGGCAAGATCAGACTTGGACACCTTTCCCACCGAAAATCCTCTGGGTTACTGGGTCTTGAGGATGGATCACTGGCCAGAGCTTGCACAGTATGCAATTGAGCTACTGGCCTGTCCTGCATCCAGCGTTCTTTCGGAACGCACATTCAGTGCTGCTGGAGGCGTGGTAACCGATCACAGGGTGCGTCTGTCCACTGACTCGGTCGATCGGCTGACCTTCATAAAAATGAATCAGTCTTGGATCACCACCAGCTACCAAGCACCTGATGCTGATGTAACTGAATAATTTTTTTCAGATCCCTTCAAAGACTGCCTATGCTGATGCTGAGTGACTATCCCTGAGTAATTATCCTCTTCCTCCTCAATCATCACGCTGATAGCTTGTAAGAACATTTTTGGTTCTGGGCGCCACCACCAGTGCCTAAGGCACAATTTTTCAGCCCCTGTCTAACAGGGGCGTGTAATTACAATTTTTGATGCAATACTTTGCAGCAGGGCTTGTTCCTGCGTTCCAACTAGAGTGTCTGTGAGGGGTTGCAGTGTTGTGGCACCAGCACCAGTGCCTAAGACCCAATTTTTCTGCCCCGTCTAACAGGGGCGTGTAATTACAATTTTTGATGCAATACTTTGCAGCAGGGCTCGTTCCTGCGTTCCAACTAGAGTGTCTGTGAGGGGTTGCAGTGTTGTGGCACCAGCACCAGTGCCTAAGACCCAATTTTTCTGCCCCTGTCTAACAGGGGCGTGTAATTACAATTTTTGATGCAATACTTTGCAGCAGGGCTCGTTCCTGCGTTCCAACTAGAGTGTCTGTGAGGGGTTGCAGTGTTGTGGCACCAGCACCAGTGCCTAAGGCCCAATTTTTCTGCCCCTGTCTAACAGGGGCGTGTAATTACAATTTTTGATGCAATACTTTGCAGCAGGGCTCGTTCCTGCGTTCCAACTAGAGTGTCTGTGAGGGGTTGCAGTGTTGTGGCACCAGCACCAGTGCCTAAGGCCCAATTTTTCTGCCCCTGTCTAACAGGGGCGTGTAATTACAATTTTTGATGCAATACTTTGCAGCAGGGCTCGTTCCTGCGTTCCAACTAGAGTGTCTGTGAGGGGTTGCAGTGTTGTGGCACCAGCACCAGTGCCTAAGGCCTAATTTTTCAGCTCCTGTTCAACAGGGGCATGTAATTACAATTCTTGATCTAATATTTCACAGCAGGGCCCTGTGAGGGCTTACAGTGTTTTGGCCACAGCAACACCTAAGGCCCAAATTTCTGCTGAGTATATAGGGCAGGACCCTACTTTCAAACATCTAACTTACAAACGACTCCTACTTGCAAACGGAAGGAGACAACAGGAAGTGAGATGAAATCTACCCCTAGGAAGGGAAATTCTCTCCTGTAAGAGTTAATATGGGAAAACAATTTCTCCTTTCCACTGATGCTTTCCAATCCTTGTTCCACAAAAAAACCCAAATTTTCAAAAAACATTTTTCATTGGGACAAAAAAGTGAGGTGAAATCTTCTGAAGAGGAGGAAAGACGCAAAACAAATGTCACAGGGGTGATAACCCTTCCCTATGTTTTCCAAAAAGCTTAGAAAAGATTTTTTGGCTGGAGCTAAACACATTAAAAATGTTCAAAATTACAAACAGATTCTATTTAACAACAAACCTACAGTCCCTGTCTTGTTTGCACCGCCTGTATACTGCTGTTCAGAGTATATAGGGACCTTTCCTTATTTTAATTTGGGTGCGGGGTTCCCCTTAATATCCATACAAGACCCAAAGGGCCTGGTAATGGACTGGGGGGTACCCATGCCGTTTGTCTCACTGATTTTCATCCATATTGCCATGACCCGACATGACATTAAACCCGCAAGCAGTTTTAAATGAGATTTTTTCCTTTAAAAATGACATTTGGTGCAGGGACTGTTCTAAACATGGGAAACACGCGTCACTTTACAGGCATACTATAGACACCCCCCAGGTACGATATTTAAAGGAATATTTCACTTTTTTTTTTTTTACCTTAAGCATCATTAAAATCACTGCTCCCGAAAAAACGGCCGTTTTTAAAAGTTTTTTTTGCATTGATACATGTCCCCTGGGGTAGGACCCGGGTCCCCACACCCTTTTTAGGACAATACCATGCAAATTAGCCTTTAAAATGAGCACTTTTGATTTCGAACGTTCGAGTCCCATAGACGTCAATGGGGTTCTAACGTTCGTGCGAACTTGCGGTCCGTTCGCGGGTTCTGGTGCGAACCGAACCGGGGGGTGTTCGGCTCATCCCTATTCGCAGATACAAACACAGCACATTTTATAAAACCCTGCTGTATCCCTACAAAATATAAAAGCTTAAAAATGAAAGCCTCCAGATTTTTTGAGAAATTTTTGCATACGTTAGATTTTCACCATTTCGCAAAAAGGCACAATTTAAAATTGACAAATATTTGTTCTTAACTCAATAGAGGCTTTGATTTTTCACTTACAGCTTTCAGAGTTTGTAAAAGACCCCCAAACCACATATTGTCTGAAAGCACATGACCAGTAGAATAAAAAGAAGTATCGCTACTGTTACAACTAGGCCCACAATAGTTGCACAAATATTTATCAAATCGCTATTTTCACAAAAAAAAAAAAAAAACGTACAAAATTCCTGCTAAACTCCTACTAAGGCCTCATTCAATGGGGTGTGCTACAGTGTACGCCCATGGAGGGCTGTGTTTATCCACACGTGGATGCACAGGTGTTCTGTGCATTCCCGAGAATCATGTCATCTCAGATGCAGCAGCTGCAAGGACAGATCTGACATCCACGCAGGTGTAGGTAAATGTCCCCAAATGTAGACGGTGTGAGTTCAGGGACATAGACCCACATAGATGTCAAGTTGGGAGCAGTGGCTGTCTCAATGATATGAATGGGACTGCCTGTTCAGGAATGCATGGAACACCTGTGCAGTCGCTGTGTCTCAATTGACATCAATGGGACTGCCTGCATAGGGGTGCACAGAACACCAGTGCAGGTAAACATGGCCTCACTGTAGTATGCTCTGTATGAATGAGGTCTAAGGCCTTGTTTAGACTTTTGATTGGGGATAGGAAAAATGTGCAGTTAAGCTGTGTTTTTGCCGCCTGCCAAAGGCCCCCCCCCTTAAGCTGCAATAGGCAGTGGACAGGGTGCTGATGACTGTGATGCTTCGTGCCCTTTGCAAAGTTGACCCAACTTGTAGCGATGCTATCTGCTGAACACTACACATTCATGTCAATGGGTAAATGCCGCAAATGCCCCGCAACCTCGTGCAGTGCATGTGGTCGTGCCACATTTGTTGGTAAAATAGGGTTAAAACAGGCAGTGAGGAGATGTCGCATCGCTTCCTCACCGCCTGTCAGTAGCCACTGGAGTGCGATCCAAACATGGATCGGGCTTCAAAGGCAAGAGAGATTTAGACACATGTCTAAATCTACCCTTACTAGGTTTTTTATTGCTATTTTTGTTTTTTTACAACTTTATTTTTTTTATACAGGTACATTTATATTTTTAATATTTTTTTTATTTTTTGGGGGGCTTTGGAAATTCAGGGGTCCAAACAGACTTTTAATTTCTCTTTTTTGAAACTAGAAAATGACAGACGATTGACTGAAGACGGTCCCTTTCTCTGCAGCCTGAGCTGCACTGTAGATGGATGGATAGGAGTCTGTATAGAGCAGGGGTAGGCAACCTTTTCAGCATAATGTGCCGATAAATGTTCTCGGAGATTGAGATTGCCAGTTATACAAAAAAATGTCAACTTCACCCTCTCAATTGCGCACAAGAATTCTGATAAATAAAACACTGTAAACTACTTCAATAATAGAAAGAAATTAGCATTGAGCTTTCAAAAATCAATGGTAAGTGGTAAAGTAAATGGAACCTTCCCTTGTTCCAGAAGATGTGTGCTGCGAGGTAAGTACTGTAGGGTTGAAATGATACACCAGCTAAGTGCTTCTGCAAAATATACAGTTGAATTAGGTGTGAGGTGATAGTGGTCATCCTAATAAAGTTTTCTCAGATCAGGCCCAATTTCTGCACCTTGATCGCTCTCAATTCTTGCACCTTAACACCTGAGATCAGCCCACATTTCTGCACCTTCACATTTGAGGTCACCCTCAATTCCTGGACCTTCACATCTCAGATCACCCCGATTCCTTCATCTTCACATCTCAGATCACCCCGATTCCTGCACCTTCACATCTCAGATCACCCCGAGTCGTGCACCTTCACACCTCAAATCACCCTATGTCCTGCACCTTCATACCTCAGATTAGTCCCAATTTTTGCACCCTCACACCTAAAGTCAGCTCAATTCCTGCACCTTCACACCTCAGATCAGCTTCAATTCAGGAACCTTCATTCCTCAAATCAGCCTCAATCCCTGCACCTTCAAACCCCAGATCAGCTCCAATTCCAGCAATCATCACACCTTAGATCATCTCAATTCCTGCACCTTCAAACCTCAGTTCATCCTAATTCCTGCACCATCACAGCTCAGATCAGCTCAATTCCTGCACCTTCACACCTCAGATCAGCTCTATTTCCTGCACCTTCCCCCCTCAGATCAGACCCAATCTCTGCACCTTCACCCCTCAGATCAGCTCTATTTCCTGCAACTTCACACCTCAGTTCACCCTCAATGTCTGCACCTTCACACCTCAGACCAGGGGTGGACTGACCATTTGGGCACTCTGGCACTGACCGAGGGCCCCACAGCCACTAGGGGGCCTAATCAGGGTTGCCAGCCTCTGTAAAAGCAGGGACAGTTTGTAAAAATCTGTGTATTTTTACATCTGTCCCTGAAATGGCCACTACGACATCATTTTGCTGTACAAATCTTGAGATTGTAGCTGCTCCGCCTCTCCACTGCCTCCTCCGCCAATGGGAGCACAGTGTACACGCCCCCTTCTCCAGCGTGGCTTTTTTGATATAGGAGCAGGAGATGCCAACAGCTGGAGGAGAGGAGAGGGATGAGGGGACAGCCTTCAGTGTGGGTACGGACTGCTGCCTGATAGAAGGTAAGCTGGCTGAGCTGAAAGAAATGTATTATTATCAGTGGCTTACCCTGGGGGGGGAGGGGGGGAAGATGTTTTTTTCCTTTTAGCAGGGTTCCTCCTGTCTCTTAGGCTGCTGTTACATCGATGCTCTGTGTGTAAGAACTGCCATGCTTCTGGGGGAAGGATGTTCTGAACTTCCCTAATCTCTGATACATCTCCCTACTCATCACCTGCCCACCAGTACACAGGCACATCATCCTCCTCTCCTGTATTACCACATCCAATGTCTGAGCTGCTGGGGCACTACAAGTCCCAGCATGCCAGGAGATGGGGGCAGCAGCAGTGTGTTCTATCAGGATTATATTTGGGTGAAAAGTGCTGGTGTGTGTATATTTATATTATATATATATATATGCAAGTGTGTTACAAAAACAAATTAATATTTGTTTTTCTAACACTGAACCGCCTCTCCGCCAATCAGGAAGTGCGAGTCTGATACCCATCACACGATTGGCTGAAAGGACAGGCACTCCTATTGGACGCCTAGCAGGAGCAAAGAAGAGATGCAGGGAGTAAGCATTGAGGACATAGCTCGCCGCTGCCCATCCCACATCTCACAACCGTCACCCACTGCCTGACCCGCCACCAAGATGGGATAAGTGCCGGTCAGACAACGGGCGGGGGTGCTGGTTAGATGTCACCGGGGGTCACAGTGGCTGCATTTTATGGGCACAGTGGCTTCATTTTATGGGCACAGTGGCTGCATTTATTGGGGCACGGTGGCTGCATTTGATGGGGCACAGTGGCTGCATTTGATGGGGCACAGTGGCTGCATTTGATGGGGCACAGTGGCTGCATTTGATGGGCACAGGGAGGCTGCAATTGACGTTTTTTTTTCCAGTATTTTTCTGAATTTTTCCCATTTTGTTTGCAACCCCCAAAAAGTTTGTGTGTGTGTGTACTGTATGATAAATGTGTGCACACTGCTGCTCAACAGAAGTCGCTCTAAAGGGCCGTACACACGATCGGACATTCCGGCAGCAAAAGTCCGATGGAGCAAAGTCCAATCGTGTGTACACACAAAGCCATCTGACTTTTGTACAAACTACAGTACGCAGCCACGAGAATGTTTCCAGCGCGATCGGATCACGCTGGTTCTCAGCGGCAGGGTACATCTTGCGCTAACTGCAATAGGAAAAACACATTTTCCTACTGCGGCGGGCGCGAGAGGGAATTCTCCTCTGGGGAATACCAAGCCCTTCGGTCTGGTATGGATTTTAAGGGGAACCCCCTACGCCGAAAAGACGGCGTGGGGTCCCCCCAAAGTCCATACCAGACCCTTATCCGAGCACGCAGCCTGGCCGGTCAGGAGAGGGGGTGGGGATGAGCGAGCGCCCCCCCGAGCCCGGGCCCCCCACCCCAAAGCACCTTGTCCCCATGTTGATGAGGACAAGGGCCTCTTCCCGACAACCCTGGCCGTTGGTTGTCGGGGTCTGTGGGCGGGGTGCTTATCAGAATCCTGGAGCCCTCTTTAATAAGGGGGCCCCAGATCCCGGCCCCCCACCCTATGTGAATGAGTATGGGGTACATCGTACCCCTACCCATTGACCTAGGGAAAAAAGTGTCAATAAAAAACACAGTACACAGGTTTTTAAAGTAATTTATTAGGCAGCTCCGGGGTCCTCTTCCGACTTCGGGGGTCCTCTTCCGACTTCGGGGGTCTCTCCGGCATCTTCTCCCGGTGTCCGCATCTTCTGCCAGCTCCACCGCTATCTTCTGGCGCTCTTTTGCCAGCAGTGGCCCGGACTTCTTGATCGTCTTCTTCCCTCTTCTCTTCCAGAGATGTTGACATGACGCTCTCTCCAGCCGGAATGCTCTCTGTGCACTCCGCAACGGACTTATATAGGCGGTGACCCCGCCCCCTATGACATCACAGTCCCCGGGCATGCTGGGACTGTGAGGTCATAAAGGGGCATGGTCATGTCATCCTATGACCACGCCCCCTTATGACCTCACAGTCCCAGTATGCCCCCTCAAGATTTATACCAAACACAGTGCCTGGTATTGGCGGGGATCCAAGTCGGATCCCCGCACCAGTGTCAACCCGGCTCGCAAGGTGTCAATCTCGCCAATAAAAGTGGCAAGATTGACACAATATCAGACAACAATACAGAAGTTGACCAAAGGGTGGTGGTAAAGAGCTGAAAAACCACATGATATGGTGAAAGTTGGCTGGAAAAGTCCTGTCGTCTGTATGCAAGACAAACTTTTGGGCAACACCCTTTGTACAAAAATCCAAGGTAAAGTTTGTACAAAGTCCTATCGTGTGTATGGGGCTTAACAATCTCATGCCCGTGAAAAATGCACCTGTTGCCATTCGGGGCCATCTGAATGGTGAACTGCTGAGCTTGGCCTTGGATCAGGCAGCAGAGCTGGTCTGGGTGCACACCTGCGCAGTGACATCATGGCACACATCAAGCATGGCTTTTGTTCACATACCCCACTGCCCGATCTGAGGCCAACCACAGCAGTTCACTATTCCGCTGGCTTTACGACTCACTTGCGCAGTTCAGAGGCTGCAACAAGTGGATATTTTTTAAAAGTCTTTTCCTGCCAGCTGCCTAACACACCAAGCACCAAGGTGCAAAGGTGTGTGTGTAAGGGGACACTGATAGAAGGTGACATTGGTTGCTCTGAGCGGGGTGGGACTCTGGGGGCTCTGTCGTAGGGTGGCACACTGGGGGGCTCTGTCCTAGGGTGGCACACTGGGAGGGCTCGGTCATAGGATGGCACACTGGGGGGCTCTGCCGTAAGGTGTTACTCTGGGGGCTCTCCTGTAGTATGGCACTCTGTGGACTGTGATATATAGGGAGAATGTTGGGACTTTGATGTAAGGGAGGACCCTGATGTGAGCGTGGCGCTCATCCTGACTGCTGTACTCTATATGTTGTTTTGTTTGTTACTTACTCATGACCCCTGTACTCTGTACATTATACTGTACATAGACCTGACCAAGGTGTTCATTGTCTCAACAGTTGATGGTTTTAATTACATTCTTCTGTAATGTTGACTCAGTAAACCAAAAATATAATTTTTTGTGCATAAAAAAACATACCGTATATAATGGAAACGTTTATTTTAAAAACAAATGATCCTTTGACTGAAATTCATTTGTGTCTGAGATTATCAGCTGCGACGCAGTAATTAGAAATGTATGGGTACAAGGTCTGTGGTGTGTTTGCATTGTTTACAGCAGATGCAGATTCTGTTCAATACACTTAAGACTCTCCCACTTGCCATGCCCATTGTACGCCATGGTACACTATGTATGCCGCAGGTCATCATTTCCCTGGTAGGGGTCCCAGTGCAGTATTTTTCCCAGGGGCCCATGATGCTGTTAAGGTGGTACTGCCCATGAGAGGCTCCTGATGAATTGACTGGGTCACCAGCTCTAAGTCTCCTGCCACTCAGCATGTCGCCAAGCTTGGTGCCCCTCCCCTCCGCATGGGTATGCCCACATTCATGCATCAAAAAAAGATGGCTGCTGCAAGGCGGTCATCTCTAAGCCACCACTGTACCATCCTGCTCATCTGTCCCACCACTGTACCATCCTGCTCATCTGCCCCACCACTGTAAACCCCTGCTCTTCTAGTCTACCACTGCACCACCATTGTACACCCCTTCTCATCTGTCCCACCACTGCACCTCCTTTCTCATCTATCCCACCAATGTACCTCCTGAACATCTTTCCCACCACTGTATCCCCCTGCACATCTGTCCCAGCACTGTACCCCCCTGCTGATTTGCCCCACCACTGTACTCCCTGCTCACCTTTAATATGTGCAGATCAGTTCAGGGAAGTGGAGGTGATACATAGCTACCTCTCATCCCTGTTACATAACACACTCATCCCTGTTGATCCGCCTCTCACACCCAACCCAGGTGCTTGTTTGGGATGTTAATAGATCAGTAATAAATTAGATAATAGATTTGATTAAATAAACATATACACGCATACAGCGGGTAAAATTGTTGAACACGTCACCATTTTTCTAGGTAAATATATTTTTAAAGGGGCTAGTGACATGAAATTTTCACCACATTTCGGTAACAACCCATGCTATCCATACCTACAAAGAAACCAAAACAAATAAGTTCAGAAATTACATTGTGTGTAATAAAACAGAATGACACAGGGAAAAAGTATTGAACATGCTAACTGAAATTTATACTTCGTACAAAATCCTTTGTTGGTAATGACAGCTTCTGTATGGAGAAACTAGTCACATGCAATGCTCAGCTGTGATTTTGGCCCATTCTTCCACACAAACAGTCTTCAAATCTTGAAGGTTCTGTGGGCCAATTCTATGACCTCTGATCCTTAATTTTTTTTTCTATAGATTTTCTATTGGATTCAAGTCAGGTAGTTGGCTGGGCCATTCTACCACCTTTATTTTCTTTCTTTGAAACCAATTGACAACCCACAGATGTTTAATAGGGTTTAGGTCTGGAGACATGCTTGACCAGTCTATCACCTTTACCCTCAGCTTCTTTAGCAAGGCAGTGGTCGTCTTGTAGGTGTGTTTGAGGTCGTTATCATGTTGGAATATTGCCCTGCTGCCCAGTCTACAAAGGGAGGGCATCATGCTCTGCTTCAGTATGTCACAGTACATGTTGGCATTTATGGTTCCCTCAATGAACTGTAGCTCCCCAGTGCCGGCAGCACTCGTGCAGCCCCAAACCATGACACTCCCATCACCCTGCTTGACTGTAGGCAAGACACACTTGTACTCCTCACCTGGTTGCCGCCACACACATGTTTGACACCATCTGAACCAAATAAGTTTATCTTGGTCTCATCAGACCACAAGACATGGTTCCAGTAATCCATGTCCTTAGTCTGCTTGTCTTCAGCAAACTGTTTGCAGCCTTTCTTGTGCATCATCTTTAGAAGAGGCTTCCTTCTGGGACAACAGCCATGAAGACCAATTTGATGCAGTGTGTGGCGTATGGTCTGAGCACTGACAGGCTGACCCCCCACCCCTTCAGCCTTTGCAGCAATGCTGGCAGCACTCATACGTTTATTTCCCAAAGACAACCTCTGGATATGACGCTGAGCATGTGCACTTAACTTACTTGGTCGACCATGGTAAGGCCTGTTCTGAGTGGAACCTGTCCTGTTAAACTGCTGTATGGTCTTGGCCACCAGACTGCAGCTTAGTTTCAGGGTCTTGGCAATCTTCTTATAGCCTAGGCCATCTTTATGTAGAGCAACCAATATTTTTTTTTAAGATCCACAGAGTTCTTTGCCATGAGCTGCCATGTTGAACTTCCAGTGACCAGTATGAGAGAGTTAGAGAGATAACACAAAATTTAACACACCTGCTTCTCATTCACACCTGAGATCTTGTAACACTAATGAGCCACATGACACCAGGGAGGGAAAACGTTAGTTTGAGGGGACAGCAAATTGACACTGTTATACAAGCTGTACATTCACTTTACATTGTAGAAAAGTGCAATTTCTTCAGTGTTGTTACATGAAAATATATAATAAAATATTTTCAAAAATGAGAGGGGTATTGTCACGTACCTGGTAGGAGTCTGGAATGACGAGGTCAGCCTCTCTTGTATCTCCAATCCAAGCCCCACTGGAGATGGAACAGATGGTGGCAAGGATTAGGAGGAACACGAGTGCCTGTGAATGCTGCGTGCAGAACTTGCCGGAAGTGTTGCAGACTGGGAAGTGCAGGCAGGGTTTCTGGTGAAGAGCTGGAACCAGCACAGCTGAGAGGATGGACGGCCAGCACAGGTACTCGGAAACAGCGTGGAGCCAAACAGGAGACAGGAGCGAGGTCATCAGGTAAGCCGGGTTCAGTAACGGGCGGGCAGCGAGGTACCAAGGTATAAACAGGAGCAAGGTCAAACAGGAAGCCAGGATCATGAACCAGTAATCAGAGTAATCAGAGTCCAGAAACAGGGTCAGGAAGGCCAGGGTTTCAGCAACAGGAAGTCAAGTCAAACAAACAGGGTTTCAGAATCTCAGGACACAGCTGAAGATCAAGCAGCACCTGTCAGAAATCAGAGCAACCCTTAAATAGGCTGTCAGGTGCCAATTGTGGTCAGATGTGTGTTCCTGCGCAAGGAAATCTGCTGATGCCCGTGAATGCGTGCATGCGCACGTGTGCATGCCGGGCGCATCCTGACAGTTCTCTTACATTGCCCCCCCTTAAGGGCAGCCTCCGGATGCCCTTCAAGTGTCTTTTCTCTGGGTGACATTGAAAAAAGGCTTGCACTAGTTTGGGAGCATGCACATCTGAAGCTGGTTCCCAGGAATTTTCTTCCGACCCATAGCCTTTCCATTTAATGAGGAACTGTGTTTGGTTATGCCTTCTTCTACAGTCCAACACGGCTTCCACCTCAAATTCCTCATTCCCTTCGATGAGCAGCGGAGGAGGAATTTCAGAAACCCGATCTGGAAATGGATTTGGTACAGCTGGTTTCAACAAAGAGACATGGAATACAGGGTGGATGTTTAGATTCTTGGGTAACACCAACTCGAATGCCACTGCATTAATTTTCCTCTTGACTGGGAAGGGTCCCAAAAATTTTGGGCCAAGTTTTCTTGAAGGACAGCTCAGTTTCAAGTTTGTTGTGGAAAGCCAGACCTTGTCTCCAGGTTTAAGGTTCAGATTACCTCTCTTCTTCTTGTCGAAGAACTTTTTATTGCTTGCTTGAGTCTTGGAGATTGTATCTTGCAGTAATTGGTTATTAGTACTCATGAAGTTTAATCTGTTTTGTACAGCAGGTACAGATGATTCAATGGCCAGCTCAGGTAAGAAAGAGGGGTGGTACCCATAATTGGCAAAAAAGGGTGATTGCTTGGTTGCAGAGTGGATGGAATTATTGTATGAAAATTCTGCCAGTGGGAGAAGTGATAGCCAGTCATCTTGTGCAAAAGAGGAAAAACACCGTAAGTACTGCTCAAGGATTTGATTGGTTCTTTCAGTTTGTCCATTAGTTTGTGGATGGTAGGCTGTGGAGAGGCAGAGTTCAATGTTCAGTGCTTGGCATAATGCCCTCCAAAATCTAGACGTAAACTGCACCCCACGATCAGAGATGATGCTATCAGGGACACCATGTAATCTTACAATCTCCTTGATGAAAGCTGAGGCAGTCTCTTTGGCCGAAGGAGTTCCTTGTAAGGGTACAAAATGGGCCATCTTGGTCAGGCGATCCACTACAACAAACACGGTGGTGAAGTTTTCAGATGGGGGAGTTCCACGATGAAATCCATGGAGATCATGCTCCATGGTTTCTCAGGTACAGGGAGTGGCTCAAGTAGGCCCCAAGTTTTGGCTCTCTCCGTCTTATTCCGAAGGCATGTCACACAAGAATTAACATATCTTTTGCAGTCTTGCATCAAGTCTGGCCACCAGAATGTACGAGAGATCAGATCGGCCGTTTTGCGAATTCCAAAGTGGCCCGCTAATGGGTGGTCATGACATCGCCTCAGGACAGCAACTCTGAATTGCTCAGGGATAAAGATTTGCTTCTTATGAAAGTACAGACCATCCCTCAATTGAAGAGCCAGATCTTTGGAAGGTGGTTGGTTTATCACATCTGCTTTTATCTGAGACATCAAATCCGCCTGAAGAAGCAAAAAATTTTTGGCTGGTAGAATAGTATCAGGTTCTGAGGATACCACTGGGTCGCTGAACATGCGGGACAAGGCATCCGGTTTACCATTCTTTGAGCCAGGATGATAAGTTATATGGAACATAAAACGAGAGAAGAAAAGTGCCCACCTTGCCTGCCGGGGTCTTAGTCGTCTAGCCGTCCTCAAGTTTTCGAGATTTTTATGGTCCGTGAAGATGAGGATGGGGTG
Source organism: Lithobates clamitans (assembly GCA_037952925.1). Taxonomy (NCBI): domain Eukaryota; kingdom Metazoa; phylum Chordata; class Amphibia; order Anura; family Ranidae; genus Lithobates; species Lithobates clamitans. Next base: position 3,238,986 of record JBBGZY010000354.1, on the reverse strand, counting down.
AGCTGCTCCTTCCAGGAGGTAGCGCCATTCTTCAAGCGCAGCCTTGATAGCCAGCAATTCTCGGTCTCCAACATCATAGTTCTTTTCAGAAGGATTTAATTTCTTAGAGAAAAAGGCCACAGGATGGAGCAAAGATTTGGGACCTTGGCGTTGAGACAAAATAGCGCCCAGTGCACTCTCAGAGGCATCCACCTCCAAAACGTAGGCTAAGGATGGATCAGGATGTTTCAAGATAGGAGCTGACGTGAATAAAGTTTTTAACTGTTCAAAAGCTGTTTGAGCTTCAGGGGTCCATCGGAAAGGAACATGCTGCTTTGTTAACTGAGTGATGGGAGTGATGATGCCAGAAAAGTTCTTGATAAATTTTCTGTAAAAGTTGGCTAATCCCACAAATCTCTGAACAGCTTTCCTGTCAACAGGGGCAGGCCATTCCAGGATGGAAGTGACTTTCTGTGGGTCCATGGAGATACCGTTAGCAGAGATGACAAGTCCCAGGAAATGTATGGTTGGTTTTTCAAAGTCACATTTCTCAGCCTTTGCGTAAAGGCGGTGTTCCCTCAGCCGACCCAGTACTTTCTTTACATGAGTCCTATGGGATTCTAGAGTTTCAGAGAATATAAGGATGTCATCCAGATACACGATGACGAATAAATCAAGGAAGTCCCGAAAAACGTCATTATCCAGATGTTGGAATGTGGCAGGGGCGTTGCAGAGTCCGAATGGCATGACTTGATATTCAAAATGCCCTAAGCGTGTTCGGAAGGCCGTCTTCCATTCATCTCCCTCCCTGACTCTGACAAGATTATAAGCACCTCTCAGATCCAATTTGGAGAACACTCGTGCCCCACGCAGCCTTTGAAAAAGTTCAGGGATCAGAGGCAGAGGGTACCGTTTTTTAACAGTGACCCTGTTAAGGTCACGATAGTCCACACAGGGCCTAAGGGTATGGTCTTTCTTTTCCACAAAGAAAATACCGGCCCCTGCTGGTGAAGTGGAGGGCCGGATGAACTGTTTTTCAAGGCTTTCATCTATATAAATCCGCAGGGCTTCTAGTTCAGGCTCAGAGAGAGGATAAATTCGCCCAAATGGGATCTCGGCCCCTGGTAAAAGTTCAATAGGACAATCATATGTTCTATGGGGAGGAAGAGTGTCCGCTCCTTTCTTGTTAAATACATCCAGATACTCGTGGTATGCAGCAGGGACCAGATTAGAGGTTTCATGGTCAGGGAGGATACCCAGGAGGGGTGTGGTATTGAAAGTCTTTTCAGGTAGGCAGTGAATTTGGCAGTAGTCAGAGGAGAAGGAGATGTCTCCGGTAAGCCAGTTAATGTGAACATAGACTGGGCGGAGGGAACCGCGCATTCATTTAAGGCTCGCCAGTTCCTTAATGTCTTGCAGGACAATTTTATGGGTCAGATGGTAGACGCACCAACTAGAAATAAAACATTACTAGATCTACTGATTACCAACAATACAGACCTGATAACAGATGTGGAAATACGGGGCAATTTAGGTAACAGCGATCACAGGTCAATTAGTTTCAGTATAAATCACACAAATATGAGACATAAAGGGAACACAAAGACACTGAATTTCAAAAGAGCCAACTTCCCTAAACTACAAACCTTGCTAAAAGGCATAAATTGGGATAAAATATTAGGAACAAAGAATACAGAGGAGAGATGGGTTTGCTTTAAGAGCATATTAAATAAGGGCATTAGCCAATGTATCCCATTGGGTAATAAATTTAAAAGAGCGAACAAACATCCTGGATGGCTTAACTCCAATGTAAAAATGCATATAAAAGCAAAGGAGAAGGCCTTCAAAAAATACAAGGTTGAGGGATCATCCACAGCATTCAGAATTTATAAAGAATGCAATAAGAAATGTAAGGGTGCAATTAGGATGGCTAAGATAGAACATGAAAGACACATAGCGGAGGAGAGCAAAAAAAATCCCAAGAAATTCTTTAAGTATGTAAACAGTAAAAAAGGGAGGACAGACCATATTGGCCCCATAAAGAATGAGGAAGGACATCTGGTTACAAAGGATGGGGAGATGGCAGAGGTATTGAATTTATTCTTCTCCTCAGTCTTCACGAGTGAATCGGGGGGCTTCAGTAACCAAAACTGCAGTGTTTATCCTCATGACACAACACAGGAAGCACCTACATGGTTAACAGAGGACGGAATTAAAATTAGACTTGAGAAACTTAACATTAATAAATCACCGGGACCAGATGGCTTGCATCCGAGGGTACTTAGGGAACTCAGTCAGGTGATTGCCAGACCGTTGTTCCTAATTTTTACAGACAGTCTATTGACTGGAATGGTACCAGCTGATTGGAGAAAAGCCAATGTACAGTACCTGACCGCGAGATTGTGTTTCCAGCGCGATAGCATCGCGCTGGTTCTCGGCGACAGGGTACTGTGAATGTCGCGCTGGCTCGCTCATCGGGAAAGGAAAACTTTGTCTTCCTCCCGCGATGAGTGACAGGCAGCGCTGACAGCTGTCTGGTATGAATCCTGAGGCGGGAACACCGCGCCAAATTTTCAATGAAAAAACCGGCGTGGGTTCCCCCCTCGGAGGCATACCAGGCCCTTGGGTCTGGCATGGATTGTAAGGGGAACCCCCTATTCCGAAAAAATCGGCGTGGGGGTCCCCCCCAAATCCATACCAGACCCTTATCCGAGCGCGCAGCCCGGCCGGCCAGGAAGGGGGGTGGGGACGAGCGAGCGCCCCCCCCCTCCTGAGCCGTACCAGGCCGCATGCCCTCAACATGGGGGGGGTGGGTGCCTTGGGGGAGGGGGGCGCCCTGCGGCCCCCCCACCCCAAAGCACCTTGTCCCCATGTTGATGAGGACAAGGGCCTCTTCCCGACAACCCTGGCCGTTGGTTGTCGGGGTCTGCGGGCGGGGGGCTTATCGGAATCCGGGAGCCCCCCTTAATAAGGGGGCCCCCAGATGCCGGCCCCCCACCCTGTGTGAATGAGTTTGGGGTACATGGTACCCCTACCCATTCACCTAGGGGAAAGTGTCAATAGAAAAAAAAACACACTACACAGGTTTTAAGAGTCATTTATTAGTCAGCTCCGGGGGTCTTCTTCCGACTTCGGGGGTCTCCTTCCGACTTCTCCCGCTGTCCGGCCTCTTCTCCCGGGCCCCGCCGCTATCTTCTTCCAGCTCTATTGCCAGCGAGGGGCCCGGTCTGCTGCCGCTGTCTCGCCGCCGCTGTCCGGCCTCTTCTCCCGGTGTTCGGCCTCTTCTCCCGGGCCCCGCCGCTATCTTCTTCCAGCTCTATTGCTAGCGAGGGGCCCGGTCTGCTGCCGCTGTCTTGTCGCCGCTGTCTCGCCGCCGCTGTCTCGCCGCCGCTGTCTCGCCGCCGCTGTCTCGCCGCCGCTGTCTCTTCTTTTCTTCTTCCCCGATGTTGACACGACGCTCTCTCCGGCTCGAATGCTGTGTGCGAGCTGCGGAGCCATTTATATAGGCAGTAACCCCACCCCCTTACGACGTCATGGTCCCAGCATGCGCAGGGACTCTGGCGTCATAAGGGGGCATGGCCCCAGAGTCCCTGCGCATGCTGGGACCATGACGTCGTAAGGGGGTGGGGTTATCGCCTATATAAATGGCTCCGCAGCTCGCACACAGCATTCGAGCCGGAGAGAGCGTCGTGTCAACATCGGGGAAGAAGAAAAGAAGAGACAGCGGCGGCGAGACAGCGGCGACAAGACAGCGGCAGCAGACCGGGCCCCTCGCTAGCAATAGAGCTGGAAGAAGATAGCGGCGGGGCCCGGGAGAAGAGGCCGAACACCGGGAGAAGAGGCCGGACAGCGGCGGCGAGACAGCGGCAGCAGACCGGGCCCCTCGCTGGCAATAGAGCTGGAAGAAGATAGCGGCGGGGCCCGGGAGAAGAGGCCGGACAGCGGGAGAAGTCGGAAGGAGACCCCCGAAGTCGGAAGAAGACCCCCGGAGCTGACTAATAAATGACTCTTAAAACCTGTGTAGTGTGTTTTTTTTTTCTATTGACACTTTCCCCTAGGTGAATGGGTAGGGGTACCATGTACCCCAAACTCATTCACACAGGGTGGGGGGCCGGCATGTGGGGGCCCCCTTATTAAGGGGGGCTCCCGGATTCCGATAAGCCCCCCGCCCGCAGACCCCGACAACCAACGGCCAGGGTTGTCGGGAAGAGGCCCTTGTCCTCATCAACATGGGGACAAGGTGCTTTGGGGTGGGGGGGCCGCAGGGCGCCCCCCTCCCCCAAGGCACCCACCCCCCCCATGTTGAGGGCATGCGGCCTGGTACGGCTCAGGAGGGGGGGGGGGGCGCTCGCTCGTCCCCACCCCCTTTCCTGGCCGGCCGGGCTGCGTGCTCGGATAAGGGTCTGGTATGGATTTGGGGGGGACCCCCACGCCGATTTTTTCGGCATAGGGGGTTCCCCTTACAATCCATGCCAGACCCAAGGGCCTGGTATGCCTCCGAGGGGGGAACCCACGCCGGTTTTTTCATTGAAAATTTGGCGCGGTGTTCCCGCCTCAGGATTCATACCAGACAGCTGTCAGCGCTGCCTGTCACTCATCGCGGGAGGAAGACAAAAGTTTTCCTTTCCCGATGAGTGAGCCATCTCGGCGCTGGCTCCTGCGACGGGGCTCGTAGGTGTCAAATCTCGCCGAGAAGTGCGGCGAGATTGACACAATATCGCGATCACCTACTGTAGCACCAATATTTAAAAAGGGCCCAAAAAACATCCCTGGGAATTACAGACCAGTTAGCCTAACATCAATAGTATGTAAACTCTTGGAGGGGATGATAAGGGACTATATACAAGATTTTAGTAATAAGAATGATATCATTAGCAGTAATCAGCATGGATTCATGAAGAATCGTTCTTGCCAAACCAATCTATTAACCTTCTATGAGGAGGTGAGTTGCCATCTAGATAAAGGAAGGCCCGTAGATGTGGTGTATCTGGATTTTGCAAAAGCATTTGACACAGTTCCCCATAAACGTTTACTGTACAAAATAAGGTGCGTTGGCATGGACCATAGGGTGAGTACATGGATTGAAAACTGGCTACAAGGGCGTGTTCAGAGGGTGGTGATAAATGGGGAGTACTCAGAATGGTCAGGGGTGGGTAGTGGGGTCCCCCAGGGTTCTGTGCTGGGACCAATCCTATTTAATTTGTTCATAAACGACCTGGAGGATGGGATAAACAGTTCCATCTCTGTATTTGCAGACGATACTAAGCTAAGCAGGGCAATAACTTCTCCGCAGGATGTGGAAATCTTGCAAAAAGACCTGAACAAATTAATGGGGTGGGCGGCTACATGGCAAATGAGGTTCAATGTAGAAAAATGTAAAATAATGCATTTGGGTGTCGAAAATATGAATGCAATCTATATACTGGGGGGAGAACCTCTGGGGGAATCTAGGATGGAAAAGGACTTGGGGGTCCTAGTGGATGATAGGCTCAGCAATGGCATGCAATGCCAAGCTGCTGCTAATAAAGCAAACAGAATATTGGCATGCATTAAAAGGGGGATCAACTGCAGAGATAAAACGATAATTCTCCCACTCTACAAGACTCTGGTCCGCCCGCACCTGGAGTATGCTGTCCAGTTCTGGGCACCAGTCCTCAGGAGGGACGTACTGGAAATGGAGCGAGTACAAAGAAGGGCAGCAAAGCTAATAAAGGGTCTGGAGGATCTTAGTTATGAGGAAAGGTTGCGAGCACTGAACTTATTCTCTCTGGAGAAGAGACGCTTGAGAGGGGATATGATTTCAATTTACAAATACTGTACTGGTGACCCCACAATAGGGATAAAACTTTTTCGCAGAAGAGAGTTTAATAAGACTCGTGGCCACTCATTACAATTAGAAGAAAAGAGGTTTAACCTTAAACTACGTAGAGGGTTCTTTACTGTAAGAGCGGCAAGGATGTGGAATTCCCTTCCACAGGCAGTGGTCTCAGCGGGGAGCATTGATAGCTTCAAGAAACTATTAGATAATCACCTGAATGACCGCAATATACAGGGATATGTAATGTAATACTGACACATAATCACACACATAGGTTGGACTTGATGGACTTGTGTCTTTTTTCAACCTCACCTACTATGTAACTATGTGAGGATTATGTGCCTTCAACCATGGAATGCCAAGGATGACCGGGAACATGGGAGAAGCTATGATATCCAAACGGAGGAATTCATGGTGGCCGGAAGAAGTACGGCAGGAAATAGGTAAAGTCTCTTGGGTAACTGGGCCTGATTTAATGCCGGAACCGTCAGCCAGATGAACATGGAATTCCTGCTTCTTGGCACATACAGGCAGCTGGTGGAGAGAAGCAAATGCAGAGTCCATAAAACAACTACAGGCCCCAGAGTCTATGATTGCAAGTACAGGAACAGTCTTTTCAGAAAACTGGAGCACAATGGAAAGAGAGATATGAGACTGGTACCTCCCTGAGAGATGCATCATGTGAGGCTGACGGGAGAAAGACCTGCGGGTCTTTGCCGGGCAAGTCTGTATAAAGTGACCCGCCTCCCCGCAATAGAGACACAGATTGTCCTGTAATCGATGAAGGCGTTCATCAGGAGAAAGGGGTGTTCTTCGAAAACTTCTATGAGGAGTCTTATGCAGTTCCCTCCTTCTGGGGGATGCAATGGATGAGGATGCAGGAATGTCAGACCTTGAAGCCACAGAAAGGGTTCCTTTGGACCTTTCGGATTGCCTTTCACGTAATCGCCGATCGATCTGAATGGTTAGATCGATCAGGTCTTCCAGGGATGCTGGAACTCCCACTCTGGCAAGCTCATCCTTTAAGGTGTCAGACAGTCCTAGTTGAAACTGGTGGCGAAGTGCGGAATGATTCCATTGGATATCTGCACTCCATACACGGAAATCAGTTACATATTCCTCAGCAGGTCTTGGACCTTGCTGTAATTTGCCAAGCATGAATTCGGCAGTCTGCTGGTAGAAGGGGTCTGCATAAAGCTGAGCCATGGCTGAGAAGAAAGAATCCGTGGTTGTCAGGACAGGGTCATGTTGTTCCCGGAGATGATGAGCCCAGGAAAGTGGTTCATCCAATAGTAATGTAATGATAAACCCCACCTTGATGTTTTCAGACGTGAAGGTCCGGGGTAACAGGGAGAAATATAGTTCACAGGAATTCCGGAATGTGCGAAACTTCTTGCGATTTCCGGAGAATCGCTCAGGCATAGGCACCCTGGGTTCAGGAGCAGAAGCAACCTCATGGAACAAGCCGGGCTCTGTTTGGGTATATGAATCAGAGACCAAAAGCGGAGCACAGGCCAATGCGACATTCTCATTGTGGGAAAATCGCTCTTCCATGCGACTCAGATTTTCTTGTAACTTCTGCACAATATTGGATAGCACAGAAATAGATCTGTAAATGTTCTCTGGTGGAGAGGCCTCCCTTTCAGACTCCATTTGTGGCTGCTTGATACTGTCACGTACCTGATAGGAGTCTGAAATGACGAGGTCAGCCTCTCTTGTATCTCCAATCCAAGCCCCACTGGAGATGGAACAGATGGTGGCAAGGATCAGGAGGAACACGAGTGCCTGTGAATGCTGCGTGCAGAACTTGCCGGAAGTGTTGCAGGCTGGGAAGTGCAGGCAGGGTTTCTGGTGAAGAGCTGGAACCAGCACAGCTGAGAGGATGGACGGCCAGCACAGGTACTCGGAAACAGCGTGGAGCCAAACAGGAGACAGGAGCGAGGTCATCAGGTAAGCCGGGTTCAGTAACGGGCGGGCAGCGAGGTACCAAGGTATAAACAGGAGCAAGGTCAAACAGGAAGCCAGGATCATGAACCAGTAATCAGAGTAATCAGAGTCCAGAAACAGGGTCAGGAAGGCCAGGGTTTCAGCAACAGGAAGTCAAGTCAAACAAACAGGGTTTCAGAATCTCAGGACACAGCTGAAGATCAAGCAGCACCTGTCAGAAATCAGAGCAACCCTTAACCACTTCAGCCCCGAAAGGTTTTACCCCCTTCCTGACCAGAGCACTTTTTACAATTCGGCACTGCGTCGCTTTAACTGCTAATTGCGCGGTCATGCAATGCTGTACCCAAACGAAATTTGCATCCTTTTCTTCCCACAAATAGAGCTTTCTTTTGATGGTATTTGATCACCTCTGCCGTTTTTATTTTTTGCGCTATACACGGAAAAAGACCGAAAATTTTGAAAAAAAATGATATTTTCTACTTTTTGTTCTAAAAAAAATCCAATAAACTCAATTTTAGTCATACATTTAGGCCAAAATGTATTCGGCCACATGTCTTTGGTAAAAAAAATGTCAATAAGTGTATATTTATTGGTTTGCGCAAAAGTTATAGCGTCTACAAACTAGGGTACATTTTCTGGAATTTACACAGCCTTTAATTTATGACTGCCTATGTCGTTTCTTGAGGTGCTAAAATGGCAGGGCAGTACAAAACCCCCACAAATGACCCCATTTTGGAAAGTAGACACCCCAAGGAATTTGCTGAGAGGCATGTTGAGCCCATTGAATATTCATTTTTTTTGTCCCAAGTGATTGAATAATGACAAAAAAAAAAAAATTACAAAAAGTTGTCACTAAATGATATATTGCTCACACAGGCCATGGGCATATGTGGAATTGCACCCCAAAATACATTTAGCTGCTTCTCTTGAGTATGGGGATACCACATGTGTGGGACTTTTTGGGAGCCTAGCCGCGTACAGGACCCCGAAAACCAATCACCGCCTTCAGGATTTCTAAGGGCGTACATTTTTGATTTTACTCCTCACTGCCTATCACAGTTTCGGAGGCCATGGAATGCCCAGGTGGCACAAACCCCCCCCAAATGACCCCATTTTGGAAAGTAGACACCCCAAGCTATTTTCTGAGAGGCATGGTGAGTATTTTGCAGCTCTCATTTGTTTTTGAAAATAAAGAAAGACGAGAAAAAAAAAATTTTTTTTTCTTTTTTCAATTTTCAAAACTTTGTGACAAAAAGTGAGGTCTGCAAAATACTCACTATACCTCTCATCAAATAGCTTGGGGTGTCTACTTTCCAAAATGGGGTCATTTGGGAGTTTTTTTTGCCACCTGGGCATTCCATGGCCTCCGAAACTGTGATAGGCGGTGAAGAGTGAAATCAAAAATTTACGGCCTTAGAAAGCCTGAAGGCGGTGCTTGGTTTTCGGGGTCCCGTACGCGGCTAGGCTCCCAAAAAGTCTCACACATGTGGTATCCCCGTACTCAGGAGAAGCAACAGAATGTATTTTGGGGTGTAATTTCACATATTCCCATGGCATGTTTGAGCAATATATCATTTAGTGACAACTTTGCGCAAAAAAAAATAAAAAAAATAAAAAATTGTCTCTTTCCCGCAACTTGTGTCACAATATAAATTATTCCATGGACTCAACATGACTCTCAGCAAATAGCTTGGGGTGTCTACTTTCCAAAATGGGGTCATTTGGGGGGGTTTTGAACTGTCCTGGCATTTTATGCACAACATCTAGAAGCTTATGTCACACATCACCCACTCTTCTAACCACTTGAAGACAAAGCCCTTTCTGACACTTATTGTTTACATAAAAAAATAATTTTTTTTTGCAAGAAAATTACTTTGAACCCCCAAACATTATATATTTTTTTTAAAGCAAATGCCCTACAGATTAAAATGGTGGGTGTTTCATTTTTTTTTTTCACACAGTATTTGCGCAGCGATTTTTCAAACGCATTTTTTGGGGAAAAAACACACTTTTTTACATTTTAATGCACTAAAACACACTATATTGCCCAAATGTTTGATGAAAAAAAGAGATGATCTTAGGCCGAGTACATGGATACCAAACATGACATGCTTTAAAATTGCGCACAAACGTGCAGTGGCGACAAACTAAATACATTTTTAAAAGCCTTTAAAAGCCTTTACAGGTTACCACTTTAGATTTACAGAGGAGGTCTACTGCTAAACTTACTGCCCTCGATCTGACCTTCGCGGCGATACCTCACATGCATGGTGCAATTGCTGTTTACATTTGACGCCAGACCGACGCTTGCGTTCGCCTTAGCGCGAGAGCAGGGGGGACAGGGGTGCTTTTTTTTTTTTTTTTTTTTTTTCTTTATTATTATTATTTTTTTATCTTATTTTTAAACTGTTCCTTTCATTTTTTTTTTTAAATCATTTTTATTGTTATCTCAGGGAATGTAAATATCCCCTATCATAGCAATAGGTAGTGACAGGTACTCTTTTTTGCAAAAATTGGGGTCTATTAGACCCTAGATTTCTCCTCTGCCCTCAAAGCATCTGACCACACCAAGATCGGTGTGATAAAATGCTTTCCCGATTTCCCAATGGCGCTGTTTACATCCAGCGAAATCTAAGTCATAAAATGCTCGTAGCTTCCGGTTTCTTAGGCCATAGAGATGTTTGGAGCCACTCTGGTCTCTGATCAGCTCTATGGTCAGCTGGCTGAATCACCGGCTGCATTCTCAGGTTCCCTGTTGAGACAGGAGAGCCAGAGAAAAACACGGAAGACGTTGGGGGGGGGGGCATTCCCTCCCACTGCTTGTAAAAGCAGTCTAGAGGCTAATCAGCCGCTAGGATTGCTTTTACATGAAAGCTGACCGCTGGCTGAAAAGAATGATACCAAGATGATACCTAAACCTGCAGGCATCATACTGGTATAACCACTCAAAGTCGTGAATGGCGTACCTGAAGACAAAAAAATGGTTAACAATAAAGCACAGTAAACGGTAAGGTATAAAAAATTGCATACCTGAAAAGCAAACATGATAAAACATAATAACAATAAAACATTGCAGAATAGAATACAGTAAAAAAGAGCAGAACAATAGAGAGAGAGAATAGAGAGAGAGAAAGAACAATAAAACGACAACTATTTTTTTTTTGTTTTATATTTTTGTATGTTTTTTTTTTTTTTTTTTTACACTTTTTTTTGTAACTAACTTTTATAACTGTAACCGGTTCCAGGTTCGGGTCTCTCAAAATGCGATGGCATCTTGGGAGACCCTGTGAAAGTGTGTCCTAGTCTGTGCAATGCTGTACCCTACGCTAATACTCAACTAGTGTATGGTAGCGTTCAAAACATTCACCAATGCAAAGACCAGGATTGTCAGGACAGGAGGGACAATAATAGCGGGTGTCACGTATAGACAGACTGCAGACACAACATCTTTTTGGGGGGGGTTCGTTGGGTAGGGGTACTCGGGAGGACATAAAAATGCCTCTCATGCAGCCGACTGCATTTGGTTGGGGATGTGAATGGGGGAAGTACGGGCGCTGCAGAAGCGGTGGGTTCCCAATTAGGATTGGCGAATGCAGCAGGAAGGGCACTATGGGCACGACGGGCCTGTGTTTGTCTTTTTGGTGGCAGCGGGACACTACTTGTGCTTGCCACCTCACCAGCTTGAACTGCACTTATGGGACTCGCCACGTCACCAAGTGTTACTGCAGTGCTGGTTTGACTA